>JASPKZ010009819.1:22500-1425000 GCA_030220185.1 Diploptera punctata
GTTGGCACGGGAGCCGTGCCGCAAAGGAGGCGCTTCCATATCAGAGGTCGTCGGCGCCGAGTGCATCCCCCGAAAGACAAGTTTCATAAAGTGGTGTTAAGCTTTCGTTCGAATTACGAACACAAATATTGTGTTTAAATGAATATAACTGCTCCGATTAAAAGAGGCTTCAGATGTTGCCAAAGTCAGAGATACATTCATAAATGTTTATATTTCATTAAATAAAATTCTTGTATTGCATCCGGGTGTACATAGCTTTTATGTGGATCAAGTAACACAATATGCTGTGCCGGCCGATTTGCTTCTCCCTTCTGCCCCCGCTCTCCAGCGAACTCTCCTGCATTGCACAGCTTAGCAACTACAATGAGTAACAAAATTGTTGTAATGTTTTGAAATGTTGACAGAAAATAACTACTTAAATAAATATTGTTTCTATAAACCTATGTGAAAATGTTCTTTTTATATTTTAGTTAATTTATTTTATATATTTTTGTGAGTTGAGTATGAGGTCATTTTTAGCGACCTGTTCTTTTACCCTCTGCGGTCCGGACGTGGACCGCGGTCCGCCAGATGCTGATCGTTCGTGTATCAGAATAAGATGCACAAGATACGCTACAAGAAATAAGTTAATGTAAACCATCCAATGTCTGCTACACGAGCTCGAAAATCTTCACATTTGGGATCAACGCCATAAAGTCATTCCTTTGTATTTGCCCACCTAAAAAATCCACTGATCCCGGCCAATTTTGAGCCCGCGATCCTCAGGATCAGAGGCAGAACTTAATGCTTGGAACACCAAAGCCGATAGCGAAGACAATTTAACATATAATATATTGAGCAGTGCCGCAAATCGTTTAGTGCAATATGTGCTTATGCAGTAGGCCTAGACCTACTCTGTTCTTATTCCATTCATTGTAAAAAGTGTTATTGGGTATTTTAATCCATAAACACTGGGATGTTACCGTTACCTTCTATTACAAGGATGTGTGAATTTTTTACCCTATATTAACCCTCATATTTAACTCACTGACCTATCGAATCCGGAGATTTTTGATGGCCCGCACATAACCTCTCTATACATCTATATTCTGAGCTAATGTTTTTCATGTATCCTCTTATAATTACCTCCCTCAAATCATGGTTAATGTTATTCTGCCATCTCATCCTTGATCTAACTATTGGAGCCTTTCCCTCTGGTTTTCCTACAAGAACTGATTCATTCCCCATTCGTGCCACATGCCTTACCCATCGCAGTCTACGACACTTAACTCTTCTTATTACATCTGGTTTTCCATAAAAATCATGTAGCTCACTATTTCGTAGACTTCTCCATTTACTTGTCTGTCCGTCTGTCGTTCATCCAAAAATGTTCCTAAGAACTTTATTCTCAAAGACTCATAATCTGTTCTCCTCCTTTTCACAAAACATTATTTTTTAGTTATCTTTTAATTTTCTACGAATATAAAAACAAGGTAACATTTCTGGTCGTATATGAAACAGTAATGCCAAAGTAGCTACTTTTCATAATAGGATAATACATTTTTACCCCCAAAATGAGTCTAGTGAGATCAGTAGTTAAGTTGAATTAAGTTATACCCATTCTAGTATTTAAGACTTCAAATATCGCTAGTGATGTTGCAATGTTGCCCGAAAACTGTGTATTGGTACTAATTTGAAATAATTTATATGAATGGTACAGGGGAAAACCCAGGTTGAGTTTTTTTTTTTACTCCAAGCGCGACAAGCCTAGAAGGCCCTTGGCCTACCATGCGACTGCTGGTCTCACATCCACATGTGTTAATCACAGAGGTAGAGATCACAAGCCAGTGTAGAGGTGACATGTGGTCAGCATGTTGGGTCCACCAATCGTTATAGTTGGTTTTTTCAACCTGGAATCGCTACTTACTGTAGCTACCCAAATCCCTCACGATACTGGGTGGGCACCGCACCGGTCCCATACTGGCCATGAGAAAATTTGTTCCCCCATGGGGACTCGAACCAGCGCAAGTCCGTAGCTCTGCGACAAGGCATCTTGCCTTAAACACTCGGCTACGGCGTGGGACTGAGTCCTCTTAGCTTTTGTATTTTCATTTCTACAACATTCATACTTCTTTACCTGAATGCCAAGCTTTGGTGGCAATTAAATACATCCCTAAACTGTGTATTTTACTTTTTCACATATTGCTTTCTATGGAGAATCTATGACATCTAAAACTATATTTCAGAAAAAGAAAAGTGATTAGCGTGGTTCTTTCCTTGTATTCTTCTTCTTCTTCGTCGTCGTCACGGTTTAGGCTTTTGCTAACCTGTTCCGGCTCCGAATTGCTCCTCTTTCCATCTTTTCTTTGGTCTTTCGTCGTCCTATTGGTGAATAGTTGTGGATTTTCACCTTGGCGTGGCATTATCGACTCATTATGGTGGTTGTCCGTTTATATAAAAGCGGATGCCGCGCGACAATGCTTGACACTGATTAACATGCGGAATTATTATAGTGGCGGTAGTCGACATCTTTGTATTTAATTATATATAACAGCTGCGGGGAAACAAAACGAGCCGCTTGACAACCATCATAGTGAGGCGAGAATAGGGAGGCTTAGTACCAATAACCCAGACGATCATAACCGGGAAGCCTTGGCTTGCGGTTAGATAAGAGGAGAGGGAACTAAGAATAATCCACAACGTGGGAGCAACGACCACACTGGAAGCTGCAGCACAACGGCAGACACGGCAGAAATATCGGAACAACGAAAATTGCGGAAGTGGCAACCCAATTTCTGGGGAAGAAATAGAGACCCAGCTCAGGGAAACACGAGTGAAGTCCTCAACGGCAGAAGGCGCAAGAGGCAACCCTCCTTGTGAGGATAAAACACGAGGAAGCAAGTCCAAAGGCTTTAAGGAGGAGCTCCTCCAAAGGACGTTAGTACCATACTCAGGGGACATTTAAAAATACTTACAAGCTCCAAAGAGAAAGCCGGACTATTCTCTCCTTGTACGCTACATATAAGGATTTTTGGATGCATCATTACATTGCTATCGAAATCTGACGGATACAAAAATAAGAATATTGTATAACAGTCAAGCTAATTCATGGAATTGAGTGTTCTACATTTGTATAGCACATACCCGAAAGACGTTGTCTCTCCCGAACGTTCAGTTCTCGTGTCATGGCCGCACGATGAAAAATAAGTTACTTTTTCTTACCACAAAATTCACTAATTAATAAGTTCGCAAGAAAACTCCTGTCATCTTTTGTGGCTCAAGAAGCGTGCATTATGACTTCACATTGTTGTCGAAGGAATATGTAGGTAATGCAGATGACTACACATCAGACATAGAAATCCTATAACCCGATCGCACCGCCACCTTACTTACTTACTTACTCACTGGCACTATCGAATCCGCAGGTTCATGGCCGCGCGGACATAAGCTCTCCATACATCCCTATCCTGAGCTAATGCTTTCCAATCATTCCCTGTATAATCTGCTTCCCTCAAATCATAGTTAATGTTGTTCTCCCACCTCATTCTTGGTTTACTAACTGGGCGTTTTCCCTCTGGCTTCCCTACAAGAAGCTTCCAGGTGCGTCTTTCATTCCCCATACGCGCTACATGTCCTGCCCATCGCAGTCTACGAGACTTAACTGTTCTTATTATATCTGGCTTCCTATAAAGACCATGTAGTTCATTGTTATGTAGCCTTCTCCATTCACCTATCTGTTCATCTCTCTTTGGTCCAAAAATGTTCCTAACAACTTTATTCTCAAAAACTCGTAATCTCATTTCCTCCCTTAAAGTAACAGTCCATGTTTCGCACCCATATAATATAACTGGTAGAATAATAGTTTTATATATTTTCAGTTTAACGTTTTTTTAAAGGAGTTGGGACATCAAGAGTCTCTGCAATGCATAACAGCACTCATTTCCAGAATTGAGCCTATGTTTAATGTCTTTGTGCATCATCGCAGCGTCACCTACCGATCCAATCGTGAATCTAAACCAGTCAGGGACCCACTCAAACACATACAAAAAATATCAAAATAGGTCCAGTGGTATAGGCATTTTTTAATTTCGGATTTAAAGTAAACCTCCACTTCTAATTGTCGGATTTCGCTCATTTTTTGTTAATAAGTGCCACGGTTTATTTTAATAGGATATGCTGAGTTTCGTTGTGACTGCAAGAGCGATTTTTAAATTTTCACTTCAGGTGGCCTCCTACACCTAATAGTTTTAACTGACTAACTAACTCACTGGCACTATCGTACCGTAGGTTCATGGCCACGCGGATATAAGCTCTCCATACATCCCTATCATGAGCTAATATTTTCCAATCATCCCCTGTATAATCTACTTCCCTCAAATCATAGTTAATGCTATTCTCCCACCTAATTCTTGGTCTACCAATTGGGCGTTTTCCCTCTGGTTTTCCTACAAGAAGCTTCCATGCACATCTTTCAATCCCCATTTGTGCCACATGTCCTGCCCATCACAATCTACGAGACATAACTGTTCTTATTATATCTGGCTTCCTATAAAGACCATGTAGTTCACTTATGTTGTTTTCTCCATTCACAAGTCTGTTCATCTCTCTTTTTAGTCCAAAAATTTTCCAAAGAACTTTATTCTCAAATACTCGTAATCTCGTTTCCTCCCTTAAAGTAAGAGTCCATGTTTCGCATCCATATAATGTAACTGGTAGAAGAATAGTTTTATATATTTTCAGTTTAACGTTTTTTGAAAGGAGTTGGGATGTCAAAAGTCTCTGTAATGCATAATAGCACGCATTTCCAGAATTGAGCCTATGTTTAACTTCTTTGTGCATCTCATTCCTATTTGTGATTATTGTTCCTAGATATTTGAATTCAGCCACTTCCTCAAAATTTCCCTCATTTGTCATTAGCTGTCCATTTCCATTATATGATGTATTTCTATGTGTGACCATATATTTAGTTTTATTGATATTTACTTCCAGTCCCAATTTCTTAGTGTTACTCAATAGTGTGTGCGTGTTGGCCTTTAGTATCTCCTCGCTATCGCCCAATAGTAATACATCATCAGCATAAACTAACAGCTTATTAATACCATTGAGTTGTAGACCTTCTTCTTCCTCTAAAGATTTGATGGCATGCTCTAGTACAAAATTAAATAGTAGAGGAGATAGTGCATCTCCTTGTTTCAACCCATTGTGGGTTTCAAAAGTATCCGAAAACAGTTTACCTACACGCACTCTACTCTTTGTGCCATTTAGACACATTCGTATAAGTCTAACTAACGTTTTAGGAATTCCGAACTCTAGCAGGATACTATATAACTTTTCCCTCTTAAACCTAATGGTTTTAGAGGGTTCAATTATCAATATAAACCATCGAGGGACACAATCAGACACACACAAAATTACATCAAAATCAGTCCAGTCGTTTAGGGGGAGGTCGGTGACAAACACACGTACAAAAGAATTATAATACATATAAAGATAGGCAGTTCCTGCATTACTTTATGGGAGTGAAACTTGAATAATGACCAAAAAAATACAAAGTAGAATACAAAGCGTAGAAATGAACTTCCTTAGAAGAAAAAAAGACTCCACAAGATTGGATCGGATAAAGAATGATGATATATGAACAGAGTTAAATATATACCAATTGGATGATAAAATCAAGGAATATAGAGATAAATTGTTTAAATATGTAGAAATAATGAATGTGACAAGATTACTAAAAACAACATTTAACTACAAGTCAAGAGGTTCAAGGAATGTAGGAAGGCCAGCGAAAAGATGGACAGAACAACTTTGAGGAGGAATAGGCAATTTTGCCTGGTCCTGAAATGAAGACTAAGAAGGGGAAGATCAGATTCGTATGTATTTAAATTTATAACATCTTCGTTATTCCCCTCTTTATAGTTACCCAGTGTAAGGTACATATATATTAGGTCTAATTGGTGTTTCTCGTATAATTTATCATATTCATACTATTAATACACTGCTCAAAACAATTAGAGGAACACTTGTAATAAATTGAATAAGTAATTGTTTTTTAAAGCTGTGATGCTGAAAGTTGGACAATATGTAAATTGAATTATTCATTTTATTATTGGATACAAATTTTAAAGATCCATGGCCTAAATACAGAGAAATTACCTCAAATAACAAATATAGAGAATTTTTTTTTATTTTGGAAGGCACTGGCCACTTCTAATTGGTAAGCTTCCTGATGTTGCTATAGTGACGAATGTTGATTATTGCCTTGTTTATTGAAGTCTCTGACAAAATGAGGCATTTAAAAATGAGTTTGAAGTGTATCATGCTCTACATCTTTTACGACAAGGTCAATCTCTGCGACAAGTAGCTAGAGAGCTTGGGGTTTCTCCTTCCGTGGTGTCCAGGTTACGCAACAGGCACAGAGAGACAGGTCAGTATTGTAGAAGATGTGGCCAAGGCCGTAAATTTAAAACAAGCCCCCAGCATGACAGATACGTTGTACTTTCTGCTCTTCGACAGCGTACAAAAACTGCAAAAGACCTGCAGAATGACCTTCATATGGCTTCCGGAATCCGGGTTTCAGACCAAACCATAAGGAACAGATTAAGGAAAGAGAATATTCGTCCAAAAAGGCCCGTTAAAAAAACACGCTTAACAAATGGGCATAAGGCAGCAAGGCGTACGTATGCTGAAAACCATGGTGATTGGAACCTAAACCAGTGGGAGTCTGTGCTCTTCTCGGGCGAATCCAGGTATCGTCTTACACGTTGTGATGGTCGATTGAGGGTGTGGGGACGGCCAGGAGAAAGATTTTCTGCAGAGGTTGTACAGGAAATTGATAGATTCGGAGGAGGTTCCATAATGGTGTGGGCCGGAGTTATGTACAACAATCGTACGGACCTTGTACTTGTTCCCCAGCGACTGAATGCTATCCGGTATATCGAGCACGTTCTGGAAGAGCATGTAGTACCTGCTGCCATTGGAGTAGGCCCTGGATTTCCGTTTATGCAGGATAATGCCAGGGCACATTCTGCGGCTGTCACCAGGGATTTCCTGAGGAGGAATGAAATTGAGGTAATGGAGTGGCCAGCGGTCAGCCCAGACCTCAACCCTATTGAACACTTGTGGGATCTTCTGGACAGGAAGGTCAGGAACCGGCATCAATCTCCACAAACTCTGCAGCAACTTGGAGATGCTCTGAAGGAGGAATGGGAGAATATCCCGCAAGAGGAAATCCAGAATCTTATTGGGAGCATGCCACGAAGGTGCCAAAGTGTCATCGAATGTCGTGGAGGCCATACACGATGCTAACTCTATATAACGAGTGTTTAACTTTGAAAAATAAGCACAAGATTCAATTGCTTACATAGCGGAATTATTTGAAAAGTTAATTGTCAGCGTTATTCATTTGTTTTTACTGACATGAGCAATAAATAAATAAATAACCACAAATAATGTATGTAATTATTATTGATTTCGTACATCTCAATGATGGATAAATCATATTTGAAGAGAAAAATTATACGCTCAGACCGGGACTTGAACCCGGGACCCTTGGTTCTCTAGACCAAGTGCTCTACCAACTGAGCTACCTGAGCAAGTACCGATCTAAACGCAAATCCTTCTCTATATACATTGTAATTCCCGTCCACCAAATGCTATGAAGCCATGCTTCTATCTTGCAAATGGCGGCTCCTTTATTAAGAAGACATATTTGGGAATTATACATTACAGCCAATACGGCTTTTTCCATGTTATTATTATTGATTTCGTACATCTCAATGATTGATAAATCATATTTGAAGAGAAAAATTATACGCTCAGACCGGGACTTGAACCCGGGACCCTTGGTTCTCTAGACCAAGTGCTCTACCAACTGAGCTACCTGAGCAAGTACCGATCTAAACGCAAATCCTTCTCTATATACATTGTAATTCCCGTCCACCAAATGCTATGAAGCCATGCTTCTATCTTGCAAATGGCGGCTCCTTTATTAAGAAGACATATTTGGGAATTATACATTACAGCCATCATTGAGATGTACGAAATCAATAATAATAACATGGAAAAAGCCGTATTGGCTGTAATGTATAATTCCCAAATATGTCTTCTTAATAAAGGAGCCGCCATTTGCAAGATAGAAGCATGGCTTCATAGCATTTGGTGGACGGGAATTACAATGTATATAGAGAAGGATTTGCGTTTAGATCGGTACTTGCTCAGGTAGCTCAGTTGGTAGAGCACTTGGTCTAGAGGACCAAGGGTCCCGGGTTCAAGTCCCGGTCTGAGCGTATAATTTGTCTCTTCAAATATGACAAATAATGTACTTTATTAATTTCATGTTTGTACCTTTATCCAATGAAAAAATATTTGCATATTCCATAGTGTTCCTCTAATTGTTTTTGAGCAGTGTATTATAATTATTATTATCATTATTATATTATTATCATTATTATATTATTACCATTATTATTATATTGGTATTATTATTATTATTACCGTATTATTATTGTTATTATCGTATAAAATGTTGTTTGTACATGAAATTTACATTGCTACATATAATGTATCTTTAACTATTTATAATTAGTATAGTGTAGATCTATATTTGTCAAATATTTATTTGTATTTGTGCTGGTTGAGTGGAAGAGAAGGCCTTATGGCCTTAACTCTGCCAGAATAAATAAAACATTATTATTATTATTATTATTATTATTATTATTATTATTATTATTATTATTATTAGTATTACATGTACTCTGCGTGCACTCTTCTTTGCGAGTATTCATGGTCCTTTGTGAAAATTCAATCTGCAACTACTTTCTTCCGGGTTTTCCAAAAATATAATTTTCTTCAAAAAGCTTTTAAGTTTTTGAAAACGGTCTTCAAGAGCTACTTGGTTTAATTTCTGGTCCTTACCGGATTTACATTTTCAGAGTTTTTGATAGATGCTATGGGGATAGCCTGAAAAGAATTTCCTTACCAATTTGTAGCTTGTAATCTGCTTAATATTAGAAAACGGATAAGCAATATAGTTTTTCTCACAGAACTTGCAGACACCTTTAAATTTTAACTGTTAAAGGTTAGCCCAGTTCTGCCAACTGAAGTTTTCATGTGTTTTAAAAGCCCATAATAACACTTGTTGACTATATTTATTCGATTCTTCATTTCTTGTGTTGTATCATTATCCATTTTGACTATAACCCCTAAATATTTGAATAGATCTACTGTTTTAAATGTCTATCTTCCTATCTGAACTTCTTTTTTTGTAGCATAGTTTCTTTCTGAAGTCCTATATTTCGTCTTCTATTTTCATTAATTTCCAGATCCATCTTTTTTTGCGTTAGATTCAAGGTCAATGAAAGCTTCTGTTAGTGTTGTTAAGTTCACATCATCCGCATAACTTAATAACTGTATGGATTTGGTGAAAATAGTTTTCTCTCTCTGTAACCCAGAGTCTCTAACCACTTTTTCTAGGGATATGTTAAATAAAAGACAAGATAATGTGTCTCCCTGGCGCAATCCTGTGTTAAATTCAAGTGCATTACTTAATTTCGTTTGTATCTTTACTTTACACTTTATCTCTGTCAATGGCATTCTTACCAGTCGTACCAATTTTGATGGGAGTTTAAATTCCATCATCGCTAATATTAATTGTTTCCTGTTTATACTGTCGTATGCAGCTTTAAAATCCACAAACAAATGGTGAGTATCAATGTTGAATTTATAAGTTTTCTCTAGGATTTGTTTCAAATTAAAAATTTGATCTATTGTGGATTTACCTGGTCTAAAGCCACACTGGTATTGCCCAATTTCTTTCTCTACAAACAGTAAAAGTTTTCTATATAATATTATGGTCAATATTTTGTAAGCAACATTCAGTAGAGTTATTCCTCGATAATTAGAGCACACCAGTGGGTCACCCTTCTTATAAAGAGGACAAATTATTCCAATCTTCCACTCTTTTGGCATTCTTTCCTCTTCCCAAATCAATGTAATCAATTCATATATTCTCTTATATAACTCCTTTCCTCCATGCTTAAATAATTCCGCCTGTAAACCATCTTCATCCGGTGATTTATTATTTTTCAATCTTTGTATGGCCATTTCAACATCAAGTAGATCTGGGGGTTCTATGATATTCAGTATTACACTCCGAAAATCAAGTATTGTACGAAGATACGTTAGGAATGTAAGAAATAAATTACCTATTAGAACTAATGTATGATAAAGAAAAATTCAAGTAGGAACTGCATCGTTATATAGTTATGCGAATTCCTCAGCAACCCGAATTTATAGTTTTTGTTAGTTTACGGAATATGTATTTTTTGCTTTGAATATTTATCTAATGCCCCAAATGGGAGTCAATGACCAATCACGTTTCAATGAATTTTGTTTTACAACCAATCACAGTCGTACTTCACCTCGATATTTATCTACTTCTGTTTATCATATTAAAGAAAGCTCCTCTTTTTTAATATTCTGAACAGGTCGTAGCATTATTTTGCAATGGCTGACTCTCTAACAAATACGTTGAATATAGCAAATAATGAACAGATTCCTTCGACCTACACATTTTGATAATTGTGTGTTCGATAATTGTGCTTTTAAATACTGACTTTACTGAGTTATTTCCTAAAAAAATTAATTATTAACATATAATGTTGGTTATAAATAATATGCAGTTTGATGTGTTTCATTTTTTCTCCACTAGTGTGCATTCTTACAATATTACGATCCTACTTGACAATAAATAATATGATCGAGTTGTAGTGATGAATAAATGAAACATAACCAAACATTTTTCATTTGTTTTCAAATATCGCCATTTACATTATGTATATAAATATTTTAAAATAACTGTATTAAAATAATGATTTGTGAGTATAACAGCTTAATTTTATTCGTTAAATAATCCTAACAAATGCCACTCTTGATTTTCAAATCCTGTAGATAAACTGGGAATCACTCGTGGTATTACTTATGATAATTAATTAAATTGTATGTAGGTCCTATGAACTACCAAGTTTCATTGCGAAAAAACAAAACTTGCACCCGGTAAAACGTTGAAAATGTTCCCACTAAAATGTCACCTTTCTGTTTAACCCCAATCTTAATGATCCGATTTTGCTGATTACAAACTCGGTAACTTATATAGTCTTATTCAAATATTACATCGAGTTTCGTTCTGAGAAAACAAACATGGCCGCCATTAGAACAACTTTTAAAATTTCGGATTTCAGGTAAACTCCCACTTCCATTGCTCCGATTTCACTGATGTTTGGAAAACCTTTCTCGTTTTATTCCAACGTCATATACGAAGTTACGTAATGAAATATCGAAAATTGCGTCCACTTCAGGTTAACCTCACTTAATTTCACTTCAGGTTATAATGGTTCAATTTGACTGATTAACAAACTCATATTTACTTTTCTTAATTGATTGCTATATGCCGAGTTTGGTTTCGAAAACAAACAAAAAATACTGCTGCTAGAGCTTTAACATAGGTATGCATATATCATGCCAACTGCCGCCGTCTTCCGGAAACCAAGCGCCATTCATATCTGTCCATCCATTGATCCTGCTCCAATCCTCTGATAATCATAGCAGCTTGTACACCTTCTATCCAGGTTTTCTTAGGTCTTCCTTTCTTCATTCTTTCCATTGGGATCCATTTCATAATAGGTTTAGGCAATATTTGCTCTGGCATTCTTTTGGCATGGTCATACCAATGTTTTCTTTTCTATAATGTCTATGATGCCCGGCTCCTCTTGTACACCCATAATTCCCATTATTTCTTTATTTCGTATTCTATCCATTGTAGATTTTCCAGCTGATCATCTTAAAACATCAATTTCTGAACTTAAAATTATTTTCATTTCCCTGGTAGGAATTTGCCAAACTTCAGCACCATATGTTAAAATGCTCTGAACTATGTTTTTAATATTCTATGTTTTGTAATATGTAATTATATAAACTAGCTAACACCCGGCGTACGCTGCTACGCCTATATAAATGAACATTAATGTGCTTTTATGTTTAGTTGAATAAGTAAAGAAAAAATAATTATAAATTTATATTTTTTAGATACCCCGTGCTGATTACCCGGCGTTGCCCGGGAATCTATTTATTCCGATCCTCCTGACATAAATGAGCTGAAATACTAAAATTAATGTGTTTATGTTTAGTTAAATAAGTGATAGGAAAAATTTATATCGTAATTATTTTTAGATACCCCTTGCTGTTTACCCGGGGATTGTCCGGAAATCTGCTCATCCCGATCTTTTTGGCATAAATGAGCTGAAAGACAAAAATTAATGTACTTCTTACGATTAGTTGAATAAGTAAACTGAAACATAATTAAAAATGAATATCGTAATTATTTTAAGATTCCCGTGCTGATTACCCTGTGCTGCCCGGGAATTTACTTATCTCCCTCTTCTTATCATCAATGAAAGACAAAAATGGTTATTGTGAGTTATCCGTAAGAGATAAACATAATTATGCCGTCGCGGACTTTTTTGTAGAGCTTTTTGAGATATTCAATTCTGTGTAGCCTACATTAATTTTGTGTATTTGATATGGTTTAGGAAGCGTAAGCCATTTAAGAGTCCAAAGAGCAACTTTTTTTCACGTTTTCCACTACAAAGGGCGATTTTTAAGGGTGTAACAGTTGAGTATCACAACTTTCTTATAGCCTATGTTCATCCCGGGAATCTCCTGAATATTTTGCAAAAAGCCCTATCACAACCGGATCAACGGTATGGCCGCGCATAAAGTACGAACAAACAAACAAACATTTTTATATATTAGATACTAGCTAATACCCAGCGTGCGCTGCTACTCATAAATAAATGCTAATATGTTTTTACCACCAGCCGTGCACTATTCGGGAATCTGCTTATCCCGATATTCTTGGCATCAATGGAAGACAAAAATGGTTATTGTGAGTTATCCGTTAAGAGATAAACATATGCTGTCCCGGACTTTTTTGTAGAGCTTTTTGAGATGTTCAATTCTATGTACATTAATTTGGTGTATTTGTTATGGTTTAGGCAGCGTAAGCCATTTAAGCGTCAAAATAGGGACTTTATTTCACGTTTTTCACTACAAAGGCTGATTTTTAGGGATGAAGGGTTTGAGTATTACAATTCCCTTATAGCCTATGTTCATCCCCGGAATCTCCTTAACATTTTTCAAAAAGCCCCATCTCAATCGGTGCACAGTATGGCAGAGCACGCTTGTCCGTGAATTGACTTATTCAGATCTTCTTGGCATCAATGAAAAACAAAAATGGTTATTGTGAGTTATCCGTAAGAGATAAACATATGCCGTCGCGGTTTTTTTGTAGAGTTTTTTAGATATTCAATTCTGTGTACAATAATTTGGTGTATTTGTTATGGTTTAGGCAGCGTAAGCCATTTAAGCGTCAAAATAGGAGCTTTATTTCACATTTTCACTACAAAGGGTGCTTTTTAGGGGTGAAGGGGTTGAATATAACAACTCTCTTATAGCCTATGTTCATCCCGGGAATATTCTGAACATTTTGCAAAAAAAACATCAAAATCGGATCAACGGTATGGCCGCGCATAAAGTACGAACAAACAAACATTTATATATATTGTCATAGTCATTAGCAGTGTCTACTAAGTAGGGTCGATTAATATTTGTAATCTGTTTCATATGTACTCAACTGCTCTTTGTTCCTTTGGAATTCTTTAATGGCAATTAGATGAAAATTTAACAATCATATTTTAAAATACTGGATATTTTCATATTTGCATGTCCATGGTTTGATTGGTTTTCAACTTCCTTGTTGCCAACTATCAGCGTGCAGAAAATAAAACCTAAAACAGCCATTAAATTCGAATGAACAAGTGATGTCTACAAGCAACGATTTAATTTGACATATGGAAAACCATGTCACTCAGGAACTACATCAATTGAACGAATCCCTCAGCAAGTCGAATTTATGATCATATTTTGCTGGTTTACACAATGTAGGCCTATTTGTCGTTTATTAACCCATAATTTGGCGAAACTCAATTTCTTATGCCAACTTATTTAAATGTGTCATACTGCAGTGAAAAAAAATCATGCTTAATCGTAAATTATTATTGCATATTGTTAATAATTTGATAAAAGTTCCACTGATTTAATTTTCCATTGCTCTATTAAAAATATTGAATGGATTAAAGCAATGTGTCTTACAGGATATACGCTACTGTCAATACAAGTGTTAATTAAATTGTATGGTAAACACAAACCAAAACATGCAGACAAACCAAAATATGGCTACTGTTAGAGCGATTTTTTAATTTCGGGTTTCAGGTGAATCCATATTTCTAACTAACTAACTCACTGGCACTTTTTCATGGTCGCGCGGACATAAGCTCTCCATATATCCCTATACTGAGCTAATGTTTTCCAATCATTCCCTGTATAATCTTCTTTCCTCAAATTATGGATAATGTTATTCTCCCACCTCATTCTTGGTCTACCTACTGGCGTTTTCCCTTTGGATTTCCTACAAGAACCTTCTATGCACCTCTTTTATCCCCCATACGTGCCATATGTCCTGCTCGTTGCAGTCTATTGGTCGGATTTCGCTGATTTTTAGAATGCCTGCCTCCTTTTATTTCAATTGCATATAGCCTACTGAGTTTGTCCACCGCTGTGGTCTCGAGGTAGCGTGCTGCCTTGTCACGCAGCATGCCTGGGTTCGATCCCCAGGCGGGACAGTTTTTCTGGGCGAGGTTTTTATCGGGGTTTTTCCTCACCTGTAAGACAAATGTCAGGAAAACTTTAAGGCCCAAACGGCCCCCAAAACATATGGCCATCATCATCATCCTTATCATCATCATTCTTCACCGGTGTGGAAAGCAACGGGAAGCTACCACACCTACAATTCCCTAGTAAAGCTGCAAGCATAGCATGAAAATGCTATGATTACAGTGAAGGACCTGCCTTCGGACAGAATTACTATGGACACTGAGTTTCGTTGCGAAAAATCGAGAATTGCAACCGCAAGGGAGATTTAAAATTTTTGTTTCAGGTGAACTCCTCTTGCTAATGGTCCGATTTTGCTGGTTAATGAACTCAGCCTTCCTTTTCAATTGTTTGATATATGTCAAGTTAAGTTCCAAGAAAACAAATTTTCGGGGTCTACTAGATAGAATTAATAAAGATATGTACTTTTTTTTAGAACAACCTCAACAGCTTAGCTTCATTCTTTCGAAATTCCCTAATATGAATGGCCATTCTTTAATCCCAGCATCGACCTCTAATTCTAACTTTTTGGAGTGATTTCTCTATAATCTATCTAAGATAGCGTAGCCCATTGTTGAGCCATAGTCTTGTAAGAGTTACAAGACCATGTTAATTTTTAGTTACCTTATTTGCTCGCAGATGTCATGCGGTCAACACACCGACCCAACGAGACATCTAACAGACAACTAAGTTATTACTAGGACGTTGATAAAAAATGCCCTAAAAGAATTTTCAAGAAAGATTATTAAAATTCTATAACAAGTGCTGGAAACAAAATACAATACCAGAAGAATGGAAAATTGGAAATATAATCTCAATATTTAAAAAAGGCGACAAAACAAAGCCAGAAAACTATAGAGGCATTAGCTTACTATGTGCAGCATACAAAATGTATGCAAAAATGATCAACCAAAGATTAACAACCATAGTAGATTCAATAATATCAGAAGAGCAGACAGGATTTAGGAAAGGAAGAAGCTGCACAGACAACCTATTCGCTTTGAAACAAATAATAGAGAAGCGAAGAGAATTTGACTTAGAGACGCACATCCTCTTTACAGATTATAAGAAGGCCTTTGATAAAGTGTCTAGACCAACATTATGGAACATATTAAGTGAAAAAAGGAATTCCACTACACTTGATAGCAGTAATTAAGAAAATGTATGAGAAAACAAAAAATAAAAATAAATCAAAGGGAACCAGTACATATAACAGGAGGAGTTAGACAAGGTTATCCACTATCAACCACGCTTTTTAACATTTATTCCGACGACATGATAAGATCATGGAAGCAAATGACGACTGGGGGAATTAACTTAGGAAATATATGTAGTAATAAAAACAGTAGCCTTTGCAGATGACCAGGTTCTAATAGCAAAAACAGAAGACGAACTACAAAGAATGCTACATAAACTAAATGAAATATCAAAAAAATACAACATGGAAATATCCTCACAAAAAAAAAAGCAATGGCCTTCAAGGGTGCTCATCCAGTTCGGACAAAGATAATATTAGAAAATAAACCAATAGAACAAGTGGTAAGATATAACTTCCTAGGTTGCGAAATATCATACACAGCAGAAACAGATATAAGTAACAAAATAAATAAGTTTAATTATATAACAGGTACACTAAAAATAACTTTGAAAAATAAAGCCAGGAACGACTCTATAATGAAATTATACAAGACAATGGCAGTGCTATTATTACTTATGGATCCGAAACATGGACAGTGACAACACAACAATCTGCCAGGATACAAGCTGCTGAAATGAGATTCCTCAGACCAATAGCAGGATATTAAAGAACAGACAAAAAACATAACACAGAAATAAGACAACAACTAAAAATAGAAGAATTAAACTCAACAATAGAGAAATACAGAACAAACTGGAAAGAACACTTGGCAAGGATGACTGAGAATAGAATACCAAAAGCAGCATACAACTATTCACCACGAGGAAGAAGAAACTTGGGAAGACCAAGGAAAAGATGGAAAGAGCAGCAATTTAGAGCCGGAACAGTGAAGAAGAAGAAGAATAAGAAGAAGAAGTTGATGTCGGTAAATTTTGTTTAGAGGGCTCTTTATTCAGGCTTAAAGATTTTTACGAGCCTGAAAATCTTCAAATTCGGGATCCACGGCTTAAATTCCGTCCTGAAGGACTTGCTCCTTGGATTTTTCCGTCCTAAAAAAAATCCATCGACCCCGGCCGGGTTTCAACCCGCGACCCTCGGAACTAATGGCAAGGAGCACAACCACAAGTTGTATATATATATATATATATATATATATATATATATATAATATATATATATCGTGGAAAGAAACGGGAAGCTACCACACCTACAGTTCCCTAGTAAAGCTGCAAAGCATAGCATGAAAATGCTATGATTGCAGTGAAAGACCTGCCCTCGGGTAGAAGTACTATGGAATGTATGTACATATATATATGTAT
This sequence comes from Diploptera punctata, assembly GCA_030220185.1. Classification (NCBI taxonomy): domain Eukaryota; kingdom Metazoa; phylum Arthropoda; class Insecta; order Blattodea; family Blaberidae; genus Diploptera; species Diploptera punctata. The sequence continues at coordinate 39,703 of JASPKZ010009819.1, forward strand.
ATATAATTAAGAACGTTTTCTTGGGTTTTCTGTGTCAAGAATTCAAGTTCGGCCTCTGGTCACGATTTCGACGTTTCGGCATGATCCCACATGTCATTATCAAGGAATGATAACGTCGGAATCAGTGCGAGAGGCCGACCTTGAATCCATGACACAGAAAACCCAAGAAAATGTTTTAAATCATACTTATATCCGTGAAAATCTACAATATAATTATATATAGGCCTATATACAAACTCAGAAAAAGAACGCTATTCCATAGGCCTAGGGGGCCTATAGATTTTTTTACTAGGCCTTCTGTTTACGAATATACTAATGTTGAAAATCATAATCATCATTTATATTGCCTTAGATTAAGTTGAGGATTAAGGACTCACCTGGCCCACCACTATCATCATCAGCATCACCCAACGTATCATCGGAGCAGCGTAACCCGGCCTTCCAGGCACCCCAATCTCAGAAGTTGGTTACAATTTCGCCTCTGCCAGGAGAGAACATCAGAAAATGTCCAAATGCAAATATGGGGCATTGAATGAAATAAAATTACACTCTCGTCGTTAATGAAATGAAGAAACGTTAATAAAAATCAATGAGATATAAAAAATAAAGTTGGTTGAAGCTCATAAATCGATGTTTTTTATAAAAAATGTGGTTTTCAAGAAACTGAATCCCTAAAAATCGGATGGACACTAAGCGTATTATAATATAAAGTAAGCCTACATACATTCAGCGTTGTATAATATTTCGTAAAGAATCTAAAATAGCCCAAATGCATAAAATACGTATCAAACTGAAGCCAATTAAAAATAATAAGTTTTCCAAAAAAAAGTCTAATTTTAGAATTACGTTATTATTATTATTATTATTAATATTATTATTATTATTATTATTATTATTATTATTATTATTATTATTATTATTATTATTATTATTATTATTATTATTATTATCCGGGGCATAACAGTTCCAGGGAGACTGAACTGGCTGTTGAAACTGAAACCAGATAACAGTACAAGGAATCATATGATTTGGCGTAATGCACATTATTATTATTATTATTATTATTATTACTATTATTATTATTATTATTATTATTATTATTATTATTATTATTAGTATTATTACTATTGTTGTTGTTATTATTAATTTTATTGTATAGGTTATTTGAAAAAAATACAATTTTTAATTTTAATTTTTTTTTCTAACAAAGTTCGGAAAAATATTTAATTCATATTACTAGGAAACTATAACTTATTCGATATACTGTATTTTTAAAAGTAAACAATAGGTTGAAGAAGAAAATTTGCTTTCTGCGATGGAATTTAAGAGATTGTACTGTATTGTACGTTTGAAGGATTCTAATGATATACAGCATAGTGCAAGATTTGGATAAATTGAAAGTATTATGTATTTGAAAATAACAATGTGAAGAATTTATAATAGTGAGGAGTGAAGTAATGTGCTGGGATTATCCTTACAACAGAATGTAGAAACATATAAAACACAGGCAGAGTTATGTCCAATGTGGCGTTGTTTAAACAAACAAACACCCCCTCAAAAAATGAAAGGAACCCTCTGTGTGAAGTTTCACTCTCAAGTGTGGTCATTAAACATTGGAAACTCAAACATTCAGAGGAGTGGGGGAGTCTCTTCTTGATTTATTGCCGTCTGCATCAATGCCACAAGACTATACGTCAGCGAAGAAACAGAACTCAAAGTTGAACTAACAACTGACACAACATCTCCGCTGTATTTGATGTTTTCAAGTTGCCTATTTAACGACCATTTCTGTGACCGACTTTACCAAAACCATGTGGCTAACAGAAGACGAAAGCAAAGCAATTATCTTCTAAATCCAAACTTATGTTTGTTATTTCTCAGCACATTTTAAATGTTTTAAAAACATACCTGCCGTCCTTCTTTTCTAAGAAATCCAATGAATTTTAACCCCTCCTTTCAAACTTTGTAGAAGTTCTCACCCTACAGTTACCATCAAAAAAGTAATTTCCCTGCTTGTAATAACAGAATGACTGTCACACAGCGGATGGATGAGACGTGCACGTATAAAGAACTACGTCATAAAAAGTGTTTCTCTCTTGCTGACTTCACTATTTGTATATTATACATGTGTGACTTTCTGCTTGCCGCTTGCTTCTTTCCTTTCACTCAAAGACAGCCGCTGTATGTATGTGTAAAGTAATAAAAGCCTCCTCCGTGTGGAAAATGACACAAACCGTAATGCTTCTTTTTCGAGGACGTGACAGCACCTATGCAGTTTCAGAAACTGTTGCTTTGCTACATTAATGTGTTTTCATTCGAGCATTTTAATGTTCCCACGAAAACCACAAGCAAGCACTCCTGTTTCCGGAAATGTTCTCTTGTGTTTATTTACGTAAAAAACCCCACAAGAGAATGGAGCCACAAAACGTGAAATATAACAATACGGCGTCGTACTGCCGGCGCCTCACATTGCTATGAAAAGCTAAAAATAAAACTTAATACTTTGCGAAAATACAAATAAATACTATTATTTACTATCACGCAGAAAGTAGTAAAGGCTCTATTGTGTATGTTTTGTGGCATTTCGATACGAAGACACAATATGTTTAAAGAATTGCATAGCATAAAAAGTAAATTCGTTTTTGTGCTATAAAATGTACAGTTAAACAACTAAACCGTCATAAGTAATGCCATGAGTGATTTCATCTAGAGGATTTTGAAATCAAGAGTGGCATTTGTTAGGACTATCCAACGAATAAAATTAAGCTGTTTACTCACAAATCATTATTTGAATATAGTTATTTTAAGATATTTATATATTTAATGTAAACGGCGATGTTTGAAAACAGATGAGAAATATTTGGTTATGTTTCATTTGTTCATCTACCGCAACTTGATCATATTATTTATTGCCAGATAGGATCGCAATATTGTAATAATGCACCCTTGTGGAGAAAAAATGAAACACGTCAAATTGTATATTATAACCAACATTATAGGTTATTAATTTATTTTTTTAGGAAACAACGCAGTAAAATCATTATTTAAAAACACAATTATTGAACGCACAATTATCAAATGTGTAGTTCGAAGGAATCTGTTCATTATTTGCTATATTCAACATATTTGTTGGTGAGTCAGTCACTGGAAAATAATGTTCTAACCTGTTCAGAATATTAAAAAGGAGGAGCTTTTTTATTTTGGAAAACAGAATTCGATAAATCGCGAGGTGAAACACGCGTGTCATTCATTGTAAAAGAAAATTCATTGAAACGTGATTGGTCATTGACTCCCATTTGGGGCATGAATTAAATAGTCTGCTTAATTTAAACTCTGTTGAAATATTGCGATCATGATCATTTTTTAAATAAAAAAATATTTACTCTTGGTCAAAATCGACGATAATTTGTTAACATTATGGTATTAGTTGGCTAAAATTACAATCATATCCATGTTCATCATCATCATCTTCAAGGTATGGGCCTGTTGGCCCATTCCGCTCCCTGGTGCATGTTATCCATGTTATATACCATAATAGGATACAAGTAACAAAATGTAAAGCTTTAGTAACGAGGTGGGTCAAATGAAAACGCGACTGAAGAGGGTATTAAAACCCGCTAGTTACTGAAACTTATTATGTAACGTGTATTCTACAATATTTTATCTACATTTCGTGTATTCGACGCAAATGGTTTGAATAATTCAAGAAACAAATTTATTATAAATTGCAATTTACTCGACTCGGCCAAAGCAATTGTTTTAAAATTTAATTTTCAATTTATTAGTTTAACGCGTGTTTTACGTTTTATTAAAGCTGTGTTTTATAGTTTATGCGTGTTTTTATGTTATACATTCATTAGCTTTAATTGCCTGGAAACAATCGTGCATTGTCATAACAATAGTAGATAACAGTCATTTAGGCAACTAGTTATTAATGCAAAAACAGAGCTGTGGACTAGTAATTATATTCCTTGTCTCTACACCCGAGGGTCGCACGTTCAAACCCGAACGGGGTCGATTGATTTGTTTTATGGAAAAATCCAAGGAACGTGTTCTCCAGGAGGTACTTTAAGCCATGGGTCTCGAGTCTGAAGATTTTCAGGCTCCTGAAAGAACCTTAGGCCTAAAAAGAGAGGCATCTAAGCAAAATTTACCGACCTTCATCATCCAAGTAATACCTTAGTTGCCTACTACATGCCTCATTGGGTCGGTATGCTGACCACATGCTGTTCATGACACATGTAGGGAGATGAGCGTAACTAAATAAGCTTGGTATAAAACTTCTAACAAAGGAGAGACTATGGCTAGACTTCAAAGAGCCGTAAAGCCAAATAAGTAAGTTAGTGTAGGGAAGTTCGGATAATGTGGACCCTTTAGTTTGAGTGGATCCTATTAATGACCCTGTTAATATCTTCTTTAATTGATGCTGCCCTCGAACAGAAAATATTTTAACAGCTTCCCCTAATCAAGTTTGACGGGTTCAAGGCTAGTTTAATTTATTCCTTGTGTGAATAAGTGTTTATTTGTGATATTTATGTAAATGGCCACTTTAAAAGTTTTTCAAGCTAAGAATCAATTCTTAATTTCTGCTATTGAATATAATTACAAATGTTGACAAAACTCCTAAATATATTATATTATGTAGAAGTTGTTTCCCTCCATAGTATCTTTACCTTGTCGTGGTGGAGTGGCTTGCGTGCTTAAATGATCCTGAGAGCTATGCCGGCGGTAGCATTCCTGCCGATAGGGTTACCCATGCCGGACTGGTCGAAGGTGATAAGCCAGACGAAAAAAGTACCTTGGGCGAAAGAGTGACGAGCTTTCACCGTAAAAATACAACTGTCAAGAAATGCGGACATGGATTCATCTGGGGTAAAATTTTCCGGAGGTCAAATAGTTCCCCATTCGGTTCTCCGGGCGGGGACTACTTCAGTGAACCCATGCCAAAGGCTCAAACACAGGGACATGTTCCTAGGAACATGGAATGTTAGGACTTTATACAATAGCGAGGCACTAGAGATATTAACGCGGGAATTAGATAAATCGCTCTTGGATATAATCGCTTTACAGGAAGTTAGGTGGCCAGGAGAAGGTAGTCAGGAATCAGGAAGCTTTGCATTATACCATTGGGTGCAGAAAGACCTGCATTTGGAACGGGGTTTTTAGTCAGAAGGAGGATCTTATCCGCTATCCGAGATATTAAGTTTGTTAGTGATAGGATATCATACATAATTCTAAAGGGTAAACGACATGATTTTATAATTGTAAATGTACATGCCCCCACAGAAGATAATGATGACAAGATCAAGGATGAGTTCTATGAAGAATTAGAATGCTTATTTGATAGCCTTTCACGATATCATATGAAAATCGTCTTAGGAGATTTTAATGCAAAAGTGGGGCGGGAAGATATATTCAAACCAACAATAGGCAAATTCAGTCTTCATGAAGATAGTAACGACAACGGGGTTAGATTAGTCACATCTGCCACATCAAAGAATCTCATTAAAGAGCACAACATTTCAGCATAAAGATATTCATAAATACACCTGGACGTCCCCAGATGGAGAAACTCGGAACCAGATAGATCATGTATTGGTGGATAAACGCTGGCACAGTAGCATCATCGATGTTAGATCAGTTAGAGGGACAGACTGCAATTCGGATCACCATCTGGTCAGAGTGAAAATCAGACAACGGCTATTGCTTATGAGAGGAACAAATGCTAAAGATGATTCTGAAAAATATGAATTAAAAAACTTGAGAAATGATGAAATGCGGCAAGAATACCAAATCAAAATTGCTAATAGATTTGAAGTACTAGAATCTTCAGGTGACAATGTGGCAAACGAAGAAGAAACTGATATAAATAAAGAATGGGAGGCTATAAGAGAACTATTAAATTGTCAGCATCAGAAAGCATTGGTTGTTTAAAAAAGAGGCAAAACAAGAAATGGTTTGATGAGGAATGTGCCGACATTGTAAAGAAAAGAAAGCTAGCAAAAATGAAATGGTTACACGAGCCAAATGAGGTAAATTTAGAGCAATTGGGTGGTATTAGACGGGAAACCACCAAGCTACTAAAGAGTAAAAAGAGGGAATATTTGAGAGAGAGTATTAATGATCTTGAAATGAATGCAAAAAATAGGAACATTAGAGAATTATATCAGGGAATTAGTATAGATAAGAAAGGGTTTCAGGCTAGAACAAACATAATTCGGAATGAAAATGGGGATATGATTGCAGATTCTAGGAGTATATTAAATAGATGGAAAAGTTACTTTAATCAGCTATTAAATGTACATACAGAACAGGACATTGAGGAGCATAAGTTACAGACAGCATTAGAGGTTGAAATGGCGATTGAAAAATTGAAGATGTATAAAGCATCAGGTTCAGATGAGATTCCAGCAGAACTGATAAAATCAGGGGGAGAAAAATTGATGGACAAGATACGCTGGTTGCTTAGTATGATTTGGGAAAAAGAAGCTCTTCCAGATGAATGGAAGGAATCAATTATCTTACCAATTTATAAGAAAGGAGATAAAACTGATTGCAACAACTACAGGGGCATCTCATTACTTTCAACTTCGTACTAAATTTTAACAAATATATTAGTAAGCAGACTTACTCCCTATATTGATGACATTCTAGGAGATCATCAATGTGCATTTAGAAGAAACAGGTCTACAACAGATCAGATTTTTAGTATAAGACAGATTTTAGAAAAGAAATGGGAATATAATGGTACTGCACATCAACTATATGTAGACTTCAAAAAAGCATATGATTCAATTAAGAGGGAGAAGATATATAGTATCCTGCTGGAGTTCGGAATTCCTAAAAAGTTAGTTAGACTTATACGAATGTGTCTAAATGGCACAAAGAGTAGGGTGCGTGTAGGCAAATAGTTTTCAGACACTTTTGAAATCCAGAATGGGTTGAAGCAAGGAGATGCACTATCTCCTCTACTATTTAATTTTGTACTAGAGCATGCCATTAAATCTTTAGAGAATGAGGAAGGCTTACAACTGAATGGTATCAATAAGCTGTTAGTTTATGCTGATGATGTAGTACTACTGGCCGATAGCGAGGAGATACTAAAGGCCAACACGCACACACTATTGAGTAACACTAATAAATTAGGACTGGAAGTAAATATCAGTAAAACTAAATATATGGTCACACGTAGAAATTCAATATATAATGGAAATGGACAGCTAATGACAAATGAGGGAAATTTTGAGGAAGTGGCTGAATTCAAATACCTAGGAACAATAATCACAAATAGGAATGAGACGCACAAAGAAATTAAACATAGGCTCAATTCTGGAAATGCATGCTATTATGCATTGCAGAGACTTTTGATGTCCCAACTCCTTTCAAAAAACGTTAAGCTGAAAATATATAAAACTATTATTCTACCAGTTATATTATATGGGTGCGAAACATGGACTCTTACTTTAAGGGAGGAAAGGAGATTACGAGTATTTGAGAATAAAGTACTTAGGAAAATTTTTGGACCAAAGAGAGATGAACAGACAGGTGAATGGAGAAGACTACATAACAATGAACTACATGGTCTTTATAGGAAGCCAGATATAATAAGAACAGTTAAGTCTCGTAGACTGCGATGGGCAGGACATGTAGCGCGTATGGGGAATGAAAGACTTGCGTGGAAGCTTCTTGTAGGAAAGCCAGAGGGAAAACGCCCAGTTGGTAGACCAAGAGTGAGGTGGGAGAACAACATTAACTATGATTTGAGGGAAGTAGATTATACAGGGAATGATTGGAAAGCATTAGCTCAGGATAGGGATTTATGGAGAGCTTATGTCCGCGCGGCCATGAACCTACGGGTTCGATAGTGCCAGTGAGTAAGTAAGTAAGTATGTAGAAGTTGTTTTAATATACTGACGGGTTTGGTTTGATATTATGTGACATGGGGCTGTATAAAATAATTAAACATAACAAAGGAATTCGATTAATGTGGATCCTCCACAGGACCTGGGTCCACTTTACACGAATGCGTATATTTTTTCAATGAGGATGCCATCTGTAAAAACCATTCACTTAATTAATTTTATTTAATATCTTTGTAATTTTACTAAACCCAAAACCGTCGCTTTCTGCTGTTGAATGACATGTGAATGTTATATATTCAACAATAATTTTTCAAAACATTAAATAAATATCAACGTTTTTTAATTGTGATCAGTCAAAAATAATTTCAGATTAATCTGTGTCTGTCTGTATAATTGAATAGAGTAAATAAACTGAAAAATGGACTAAAAGCCAAGATGGACTCTGGGATCCACTTTATCCGAATATGGAGGTTAAAGTGGACCTTTCTTTTAATGTAAAAAAGTTTATAAATTATGAATATGTTTCCATATTTGAATAAATAACAATACTATTTCATAGTTACATCACTGATGATAATCACTGTAATGAAACAAAGTTCAAATCCCTTAATTAAAGAAGAAAAACAAATTCAAAACAGGGTCCAAATTACTCGAAATTCCTCTTGTACAATAGAGGAGCTCTAGTAACGAGACGGTTTCGATCGTGAGTTACTATAGCTAATTTTGTAACCTGTTGTCTACAATATTTTATCTATGTTTCATATATTTAATGACATGTATTTTTAGAATACAAGAAATACATAAAATGCAGTTCATCCGATTAGGCCAAATCCTATTTGACTTACATAAACATTAGTTTTACAATGCAAGTTCTTCTACCTTATAAGTTCAGATTAAAATGCGTTAATGTTGCAGACTCGTATACGGGAGGTCCCTGGTTCAAATCCCGATACACGCCAACATGACTTAGCTTATTTTCTGCTTTTCCTCAATCGTTTTGGCATATGCTGGTTGGAATTTCATTATCAGAACCCATTTCATAGTAGGCCTATAATTAAATATAATAACCGCTATATGACATTAGATGTTAAAGGTCATTTCAATAATAATAATAATAATAATAATAATAATAATAATAATAATAATAGGCCTAAGACAAAATCAATGAACATTACAACAAAATACATTGCTAGGGAAGTAGTTTTAGGCTTTATTAAAACTATGTTCTATTTTTAATGTGTTTTGTTTTATCAGACCCAGACATATCCCTTGGGTCGACTCAGTTTCTAACAGATATGAGTACCACACGCTAATTCTGGGGGTAAAGACGGTCATCACGCAGGGCTGGCATCAAGTGCCAGTGTGTTTTATGGGAATATAATGAGTAGCTTTTGTTGCCTGTTAAAGATTAAATAATCGTGTAGTTTGATAATAACTTGGTAGGTAAAGTATTCTCGTTTTTTGCAAAGTACGCTATAAGTGTTTTCGATACACAAAATTAGCAACATGTTGCTGTCATTTTCCTTAATAAACGTGTTGTGAAATATTGTTAATTTCTCCTTATTACAACAAACACTTAAAATATTCTCCTCTCTTTACAGAATACAAATCCATATCATCTATGCAAAGTTTTCTGTCGAAATAAGTAAATTAAGAATGGGCTATATTTTGTCATCTATCAGCCCAGCGCAGAACCCGAAGCAATGGGTCGCATTGGAACATACATTATCAAAGTAACAATGAAGCTAACGTGATGAATCGTAACAATCGCAACATATAAAAATGTTTCACTGACTATTTAATTCATGTCCCAAATGGGAGTTAATGACCAATCATGTTTCAATGAATTTAGTTTTACAACCAATGACAGTCGTGTTTCCCTCACTCTTTACCGAATTCTCTTAATCACCTCCTGCTTTTGTGATAAAGAAAGTTACTCTTTTTTTTAATATTCTGAACAGGTCAGAGCATTATTTTGCAGTGACTGACTCTCTAACAAATACATTGGATATAGCAAATAATGAACAGATTATTTCGAATTACACATTTGATAACTGTGTGTCCAATAATATTGTGTTTTTAAATAATCATTTTACTGAGTTGTTTATTTAAAAATAAATTGATAACCTCTAATGTTGGTGTTATGGATTCAACTGGATTTATTAGGCTTAAAGGACCTTCGGGACTTGGAAAATCTGGTAGCGGTTTCCTAGCCGAGCGTTAGTATGAGGATGTACAGTTTACATGCATTGAAATAAACAAAAGGAGTCTTATCTTAAACTATTTTATTGCTAACGTATAAATAAATATAAATCCTTAGTAGTCTAGCCCTAATTCTATTCTAAGCCTATTTTAACCTACAGTACTATCTTGGGGAGGGTTGAGAAGGGAGTTGTGGAATTTTTAACTTTAACCTAATCTACATGATTAAAATATCCCGTTTCTAACATATAGCTTCAAAAGTATTATATTGTACTTGAATTTAAATCCAAAAGAAATGGAATACATTATTAAGAAAAATGGTCGGTGACTTACCCTCTAGCCGTACACACACAGACAGACCGAGCCCATCACTTCTCAAGTGTTATATACTTCAAAAATGACCTGAAGTCACCCTAAAACTGTACTACTGACATTCCAATGGAACTAAATGTAGGGATGTTTACAGTTAGCTTCAATCAAGACTTTGATCTGAACTATACTCTATCTCAATACAGTTAGCTTCAATCAAGACTTTGATCTGAACTATACTCTATCTCAATACAGTCAGCTTCAATCAAGACTTTGAATGAATAATTAAAATAATCTATAAAACAATAAAAAATCTATATAAAGAACTATGTATTCACAACATTCCCCCCTTCTCAATCCCAAGAAAGGGTCTTTTAAGGCCCTTTTTGGGGCCGCTGCAGTTGTGTACTTAGACTACGCACAAGCTTTTTAATTGATCTGGATTTTGTTTACATTGATACTACGAATTTGCTCTATCTCCTGTTCCTAAAGCTACTTAACTCTTTCTAACATATGATTTACAAACAGTAATTTAAACAGGAACAATTTTTTATATAGTCTTGAAATTTAGTGTGTTCAAGTTAATCCATTTTCTCTTTACAATTTACCGTAGTTCCCTTCCTCTATATGGGACATAGACGTGTTCATACTTTATCAACCACATTTATCTGGTTTTCAAATTACATCTGGAAAATGGATTAGCCTGTCACTCCGAACCTGAAACAAGAAAACATATATAAAACACAATTTATCTACTCTTCTTCCTTTTCAACTGTTCCATAGTTCTGTTTTCTTCAATGCTGTTACTTTTCCACACTGTCATTCTGAAAAAAAGAAAAATCTAAAACTTTAATTAGAGCTTATCACTTTCTTCACAACACTCGGCTTTCCCACTAGCCGCGTTCACCGAGAAACTTGAGCACTTAGTTCTTGTTTGGCGCCGCGTATGTCCGCGCTCATGCTGATCTAATACAGCATCCCTGGTTGAATCCGATGCCTGGGACCACGTTCGATGATGGTATCTTCCTTCGGCCGGGAGAGAGCCATGCCGGATACTGGGTCTGTCCTTTGAAGTTCTCGAGACCCGCAATTTCTTTTAGGAGCCATGGATTATCCGGAGGATAGGTTTAATGGGATTTCTGTGTTTTTATCCAATTTTCTTACTGTATATTACTGGTTGGGAATTATTATGTGATCCATGGACGATCAGAGGTTCGGTTTGATATGGTTAAGGTGTTTGCTTGGTCTCTCATGTCGCACCGTATTGACTGGTGGACATTTCCCATGTTGCATGACTATCCCTGATGTAGTAAGTCGTACCCGCATAGACCCTGTCTTCCTCCTTTTTGTTTTTGGTATCAGCTAATCTATGTTTCGTGGTGTGGGGGATGTCCTAGGTGACTCAACATCCTTCGTCGTTTCTAGTTAGCCCAGTCGCGCTCGTAGTGTCAGATCGTGTGCGTAGTCGTTCTTCTTGTGCTGAGGGTTTGTTACTTGTATACCGTTATTTTGTTTCGTTTTGTTTGTTTTTCTCTCCTTTTTTTTTTTTTTTTTTTTATTCGTTTAAAACTATGGGTGTGCACTACCTTTTTCTTAATAAATTCCATATGGCCTTTTAGAAATGAATCAATAGTACCTTCTGGGGTCTCAAAACCAAATCCTAGTCTCTTACTAAGAATAGTATCCCTCTTAACTAAACCCGAATCTTGAGCAACCATGTACATCTTTTACTTATATAATTTTCCTACGTTCAGTTCCTCTAAATTTACTTTTAGTTAGTCATATCTCAATGGTGCAACCAGCAAAATGGTATTTTGCATTAAACTTTAACTGCCAACCTCGTTTCTATACAAATGTTGTCCCTGTTTTATCTTTTGGCGTTGTTAGATTTTACACTGGAAACCCGAAAAGAGTGCTCTTATGTCTATCAATTTGCATAGCCATCATCAACAAATCTCAGGTTCTAAATCATCTTTTTATTTTCCCGAAACTTCAATTTGACAGTACTTCAGGTGTATATATACACATAATTTCCATAATTAGATCGGTCAATATTTTACTATACTTAGCAGTCCTAAATTTTGCCTAATTCTGAGGGTTTTATCTAGTCCCTTTCTTTATAATATAGTCCTAGGTTCGACTGGGTGCGCTCGTCTTCACATCAGTTGGAAGGACATATACTACATTATTTATCATGTAAATGCTACTTGACCAAAGCCTATTTAGTCCTTACAAACACCAATTAATATTCGTATCCTGAATTTACGTCATCGTTCCCTTAGGGTCCTGAGTTTGAGAGCATTCTTTCCTTCCTCCACTTCTGAAATAACTGCCTCTATTCCTTAACTCTCCCTTTCCTAGTCTTATGGTTCTTTAATTGAGATATGATTTTTTAAGCTACTTGTGTCTGGACAGGGATTCAGGTTTTCATTATTCATTGTCTATTTTCCCGGACTATCTGATCTTACTGCTAATATATCAGTCCACTTAGTTTAACCTCTAAATCCTTACTGATTCAATTTTAGAAGTCATCGTGATGTTACTTAACCTGAGTCCTTGTCCTCATTCTCCCTTCTGCTGCCCTAACTTCTGATACGGCGTACTTTACACTCTTACCCCACCTAACTGTTTGTTTGATTGGCAAATTCTCATAGCTGATTTGTTGAACTATTATACATTTATTTTACGTTTTGCATACTTTATTCCTTGATTGTTACTTATCTACACGTATTTAAACTGTTTTTTTTTCTACTTCTTACTTCCGGGGTTTCCTTGATTTCCCATTTCATACATATCATCATTTATTGGGGTTCGATTTTTTCCTTCTTCTTACTCTGAAATATTTACCCACGTCCCACTCCAGGGTTCTCTCCTTACTTCTTCTTCCACTCGGAACTCCTCCTATCTGTCCCCGCTTGTATCCTAGGGCTCTACTTTACTTTAGACTGCTTATGTGCTTAAACTTATCTACACCACCATAGGTGTTTAACCTCTCGTTTTTTATGTCGTCCTCTTCCCTTTCCATCCTAGGTCAATCTGTTCCTCTTGGCTCTACCTGTCGATGGCACAATCGTATGTATTGTGCGTTTCCCAATTTTCCTTTTGCTCCCTCTAGTGCACTAGTGTTTCCGGTGTTATTTTGCTAGTATTTGTTTTCTACCCGTTAGGACCATATTCATGTGTGCGTACGACTTTTCTTCGCGGTTTTCCTGGCATCCTGTCCTTCCTAATTCCATCCTTTTCTTTTGTCTTTTCTTAGAAAGCCTGTTGGTGCCTCACCGAACAACTGCTGCGTCAAAGGGGCGGATTTGATCCTACTTCCCTTGACGGGGTTCGTTTCTTGCCCACTTCAGTTCCTAACTTCGGGTTCATTAGAAACTCTGTTGGTTCCTCAACGAACACTACTGCATCCAGAAGGGAATTAAATCCTATCCTCCCAGACGGGGTTCGTCTCTTGCTAACCTCAGTTCCTAATCCCGGCTATGTATTCTTGGGGTGGGCTAGCGGACTTCTCGGGCTCGACCTTGAGGACGCGGAATGGACGCCGCCTCCCCACTTGGTGACTCGAATATTATTATTCGGGCTCGGCCTCAAGGGAGAGGACGGGGGTTGTCCATCCGGGTCATCAGTGACTCGATCTGTCCCTAACTCTACTCCTATGCTTCTTTTAGCACACATTCCGAGGGGCGGGCTAGCGGACTTCTCGGGCTCGACCTTGAGGACGCGGAATGGACGCCGCCTCCCCACTTGGTGACTCGAATATTATCATTCGGGCTCGGCCTCAAGGGAGAGGACGGGGGTTGTCCATCCGGGTCATCAGTGACTCGATCTGTCCCTAACTCTACTCCTATGCTTCTTTTAGCACACATTCCGAGGGGCGGGCTAGCGGACTTCTCGGGCTCGACCTTGAGGACGCGGAATGGACGCCGCCTCCCCACTTGGTGACTCGAATATTATCATTCGGGCTCGGCCTCAAGGGAGAGGACGGGGGTTGTCCATCCGGGTCATCAGTGACTCGATCTGTCCCTAACTCTACCCCCCTCATCCTGCTGCCTCAGGATCTACCTTAGGGAGAGCCTTCTTGAGCTCATCGGACGACGGCCTCATCATCGGAGTGGATTTGATCCGATTCTCTTTTGATGGTGATCCTACTATTGCCCTCATCTCTTCCTAAACCCGGGTATCATGACAGTTTTCCGTGGGTCTCGTTTAATATTCGTTCTCCGATGCCTAACTCTCTACCTGCCGTTGTTCCCTGGTCCTAAACGTCAGTGCCAAGCCGCCAAGGTTTTATGGCCAGTGCCCCAGGATCACCGAGGAGGTCTGTGACTCCAGATCCTTTTATTACGGGGGTGTCCCACCTTCCGATTGCGCACTCCCTAACTCTTCCCTATTCCTCTGTCTCTCTCGTCTGTGCACTGTTTCCTCCTAAGGGTCGCTGTTCGCATCTCTATCCCAGTAGCTCTAGCGTAGGGTAGGCCTCCTCGAAGTAGTATGTCCTCTTGCTTCCTTCCTAAATCCTAAATCTGTCACTCTTCTAACTTCTTTTGGGTTTTCTGTGCGATTTCCCTAAACATCGCTTAGCCAAGATTGACCTAGGTTACAGTCTGTTTTCTCGTTTATCTTTATTGGTTCCGAGTGATTTGTAGGCCCAAGTTCTGGTGAGCCTTAAAGGCGATCTAGTGGTCATTTACTATTTTAATAAAGTTTGGAAATCCCATGTGTTGTATGTGTGTGTGTGTCTATTCTCAGCTGGTCACTAGTTCCACTGATATGCTATCAGGGTATAAGAGGGAAAAATCTCGGCCGCATATTCCTTTCTGTTTCCTCCTGTATGCACCTCAGTCAAGTGTCATGATTCATTTGCCGAGTATAATAATTGTTCTGTGTAATTTCCATTAGAAATATATTCAGTGTAGCCCTTGAATCCCAAAACTGTAATTATGATAATACTCTCCACCTAGATCGAATTAAGACAAACCCAACTAATCGGGTGGGAAAGTATTCCTAACCTCCATTTCCTAAATTGCTATGGAATAAATTAATTGGTTTTCGATCGTTCTGCATGTTCCGGCACCCGATATTCTCGGGGAAATCTTTCAATGCTGGTCCTATTATTTTCATTCGCGTTTCAAAAAGTATGTTCGTCACTCGATTTAATTGGGGAAAGGAAGGAATCTTTTTCAAACGCTTGTCTATTCTTTCATTTGCGTTTCAAAAAAAAAAGTTTTAATAAATTTTCCTAAGTTTTTCCCATGCCCCTACTCCGTTTCTCTTTGTAAATACATTTTTAAAACCCAGTTAGGCTAATGCACATCCTCCCCTTCTTAATTCTGAAAAACTGTTCCGTGCCACTCCTTATTTCTTGCGATGTTCAAAATAATTTTCTAAACCCTCCGTTGTTTGGCATAACTTGGTGGTTAAATTGAAAAACCTTACTCATTTCGTTCTTCCGTTTTATAGGCTTGGCTTCTGCTCTTAACATATACATTTGCCTCTATCTGGATTGCTCTTTTCCACGTGTTATCTTTCTCGCAAACTGGCTCTAATACTTATCCCGGAACCCATTCACTCTTAAAATGGAGTCCTATCAATTGCTGAAATTGAGATTGAGATTGGGGTTTTTCCGTATCTTTTATTTTATTCATAACTACAACCAAGTCTTTTTTCTGGTAGTTCGCTCTATTTCAATCTCATTAATTATTTTATTAAATTGTGGTTTATTAATTCACATGAATTATTATTACTTGTTTATATGATTTATTGTATTATATTATATTGTTAGTTTTGGTAAGTGTACTGTGTTGTTTATTATTATCAATATACCTTATTAATACTGGTAATTTGATTTTATTTTATTTTTATTATTTAGTTATTATTTGTTTTTTTTTTTTTATTATACGTTAGGTTTTATTGTTTTACTGATGTCTGTTATCTTTTTATTAATAGTATTAATAAGTATTTGTCATTATTATTATGATTATTATTATTATTATTGTTCTTATTATTATTTAACTCGTATAAGGCTAATTGCTAGTCCTATCTGGTATCTCAGTATTACACTTTTAGAAGCCCTTGTCTTGGTCAATATTGCTTTATATCCGCAATCCTTCAATCGATTTGTTCGCGATATTAATTGATCATAATCATCATGAACAAATTGGTCCTTCACTCTGAGTGTTTCTCATATAATTAATTATTACTTTAAGTATCGATATAACATCTCATGCTAATCATTTGTTATTGTAATTTGTTTATTTTTATTACTGGTATCATTATTATTATTATTATTATTATTATTGTTTATTAATTTTCCTATGAATTTTAGTATTATTTTATTATTAATTCATGGCAGTATGATTTTAACTTTTTACTGTTATTACTGATGGTTTTTTTTTATCATTGTTTATTTTTTTTTATTAATATAGCTATTATGGTTATTATTATTATTCTTATTATTATTATGATTATTACTATTTTTATTATCATTTTTTTCCATTATTAGGTCGATTAGTTATCCTGGTTTACTTTTATAGCTCAGATTGCCCGTTGATTATTCACTGCCTCATGACCTGTCTTCGTAATCTGATGCTCCTTTATACCTGCCAAACTGCTTTATTATTAATTACTCAGTAATATTATTTAATTTAGTTTGTTGAGATTACTCGTAGTTAGTCCATATTTATTTGTGGTTCTCATAATCTTTGGGTTTAATTGATTGCAGCGATTAAGATTATCTACTCGCTTCCTCAGTTAGTTTCATTTACCATCCATGTTTTACTTTTAAATTAGTTAGTTTAAATTCACAGATTTTAGCTTATTTTAGTAAGGTTATTATTTATTATTCTAATGATATCATTGTTTATTGGTTATTTATTATTATTAAAGCATCCATTGATTGAGTTCTAACTTCCCACACGTTCTCCATTCCTCAAATATTTCCCTCATCTGGAATATATGTAATGTAAATTTTTTTATTTATGATGATCGAGCGTCTACGGATTAGGTTAAACCACTAAGTCTGCTTCACTACTCAATATTCAAAAATTGCACTTGAATGATAGGAATTTATTTCCAGGGTTCTAGGGTCCTATAGTGCGCCGGCATTTTCACCACGTTTCAATTTTCAACTTCGCTTGCTACAATAAAAGGTCTAAAAGATCTACGACTAGATTGCTCACTTCACTATGAAATTAAAGAATCCAATAATATTATAAAGTTTATCGGAACAGTTCACAATCTTACAAAAAATGCTGCCACCTATCTAAATTATATTGTTTTAAGTATGTAGTCGCATTAAAGATAATGCCTAAATAACTAGACACTCTTGTTTTAATCCAAACTCTTCACTGCATAAAAAATCTCTCTGGGGAAGCTGCAAGTCACCATTCACCATATGGGTTTTCAATTAATTACTCAAAAGTCCTAAGTAATGTATAAAGTCGGTTGAATTTCAAAAAAAATTTATAAGGTAGATAAAACATAAGAATTATAATTCACAACAGAAACTCAAAAAAAATATCCCTGGTTATGCTGGGGTTAGGATTAATAGACAATACCCTGTATTTATTCATTTATTTTTGTGGATATTATTATTATTTTTTTTGAAGTGAGATTTAAATTAGACGTAATTATCGCCACACTTATATAAAAGACTATTTATGTTTCCTAATGTTTTAAAATAAATTTTATAGGCACGTTAAGTTATATAATGTTTGTAATTCCTAGAAATTTCCTATCAGTGTATGTTTATTTTGCCAACCATAATGTTCTATTATTATTTAACTAAATGCTTAGTCTAATGCGGCAAGGTCGTTTACTCGGACAGAGAATTATAAGAATGGTCAGCATCAAGGTTCCCTCAGCAGTACTAACTATTTTATGAATCACATCATTTAAAACATTATAATTCATCAACTACCTGTATCCATAAATTTGCCGCTTATGGTTATTAACGTTCATCGTCCGATTCGATAAGATAGATTAAAATTCTGTATCCCTCTATTATGTTCTTTTGTTTCTAAATTATAAGGACGTTATGCGACAAAATCTGTGTCCTAGTTCGAACCATCAGCTGATATTTGTGGAAAGTTTTCAGAATCTATTTTCAATACACCGTTACGAGATCTAATCTGATTTCCGTTACTGGTGTCCCATCCAAGTATATTTTAGGTCTATGAACTATAAGTCCTCCGTTGAACCACGATTTTATCTAAGTTAATTATTTATTTTTGTAAAGGAAACTGAGTTCCGTGAGCCACTGTTATTTTATTTTAAATAATTTTGTTATTTAATCTGTAAAAGAATCTAAGTTCCCTACTTCCATATTTTCCTTCGATAAATTAGTTATACGAGTTGCGGAAAATTTCCAATTTACTCCCGACAAATGCTAAATGTTCCTGACTTGTAAAAAAAAGGTAAAATATTTTCCTGAGTTCGAATCCAAGACTTCTAGTGACGACATCCTAGCCAACACATAACACGTATTGCCAGTTCAATCTGTTTTAAGAAAAAAAAATGTTGATACTTTTTATGAATTTGGATATTTGATCTGATGATGTATAGTGCCAATCGAATTATTTGAATGTGTAACTCCCTCATTCAAGTTGGAAAATTTTCAGAATCTTTATCAAAATCCCGTTAGATAGCCTCGCATACGGGGACATATTTCAACTAAATATTCCTCGGACATATCCTAACATTCCTGCTAGAAATAAACTTGTATTATAGCTAATTTTGAACACTCCTGGCTTACCGTTCTCGGACAAGAAGTCTAATAGAAAAAAAAAAACAACTGGTAGTCACCGTATGTGAAACTTATTTTACTATTTTTCCCGACCTTTCAAAAACCTAGCCTTCACTCCAGCCGCCATCTTGTAAAGCTAGTCACCAGGGTTCGAACCCGAGACTCCTTTCTCTAAATACTTCTTAACACTACCCTGTAGTTGCCCCGTAAATTATTTCTTATATGCTACATAAATATATATATATGACCTGTCATTTTTCCCTAATTTAAACAACGTCGGTATGATTTCGACTTGACCTATAGTATTGCCAACATAGGAGTGACCACAGTCCGTTTATTTATTTCATCTCCATATTTAATATATTTTCCAACGCATGCAGAAACGATCTGTTCGCAGGAAAGATCTAAAATAATTCCTATATAACGTTACTAAATTTTCTCATTTAATTCAACATTTCGTTCATATGTTGGTATCGCTTGAGTTGCCCTGAGGTAATTAATAACCCGAGACATTTAAACCATTTGTACTTCAGTATTATATGGAAGTAATTTTCCACGAAGGTAATTAGTTCATGCTATTTTATTCGCAATTATTATTGCAGAGAAATATTTTATTACTATTATTATTGGTCACAATCACCATCGGCAAAAATATTCATGTTAGTATGATGGCGTGTCATCCCCGTCCACAAGCCACGAGTTCGGTTCGCATACGTCGACATATCCCGTTTCAGGCCACGTTTCAGCCATGAGTTTTTGCCAATGTATAATGGTTTTATATTTTTATCCTATTCAGTCCTAACAGACATATTTCCGGGACAAAAAAAATAGTATACTCTCTTACTCTACCATGCACAGATTTACAAGAAAAAAAATAGTTGCTCAAAAATTATAACTACATCGAAAAAACAATTTTCTCTTTTTTCCACAACTTCCCTCTCTCTTCCAAGGTCTGATTAATCTAAATCCCAATCCAGAATTAATATCTTTTTATTTATTTCATCTCTATTAAATAATAAATCTCCTATGTTCTACATAAATCTTACACTGCTGATTTTAACCTAAAAATGTACGTATCACAAAATTTTAATTTTTATTGTATTCCAAACGGTCCAGAAAGCTTGCAAGGGTCCGTTTCCCTATCAGAAAAAAATAATAAAACATTATTATGTGATATCCCACCGCTGCCACCAATGTTATGGATTCAACTGGATTTATTAGGCTTAAAGGACCTTCGGGACTTGGAAAATCTGGTAGCGGTTTCCTAGCCGAGCGTTAGTATGAGGATGTACAGTTTACATGCATTGAAATAAACAAAAGGAGTCTTATCTTAAACTATTTTATTGCTAACGTATAAATAAATATAAATCCTTAGTAGTCTAGCCCTAATTCTATTCTAAGCCTATTTTAACCTACAGTACTATCTTGGGGAGGGTTGAGAAGGGAGTTGTGGAATTTTTAACTTTAACCTAATCTACATGATTAAAATATCCTGTTTCTAACATATAGCTTCAAAAGTATTATATTGTACTTGAATTTAAATCCAAAAGAAATGGAATACATTATTAAGAAAAATGGTCGGTGACTTACCCTCTAGCCGTACACACACAGACAGACCGAGCCCATCACTTCTCAAGTGTTATATACTTCAAAAATGACCTGAAGTCACCCTAAAACTGTACTACTGACATTCCAATGGAACTAAATGTAGGGATGTTTACAGTTAGCTTCAATCAAGACTTTGATCTGAACTATACTCTATCTCAATACAGTTAGCTTCAATCAAGACTTTGATCTGAACTATACTCTATCTCAATACAGTCAGCTTCAATCAAGACTTTGAATGAATAATTAAAATAATCTATAAAACAATAAAAAATCTATATAAAGAACTATGTATTCACAACAGTTGGTTATAATATACGGTTTGGTGTGTTTCATTTGTACTCCACTAGGGTGTATTCTTATAATACTGCGACCCTATTTGGCAATAAATAATATAATCAAGTTTCAGTAAATAAACAAATGAAACATAAACACACATTTCTTATTTGTTTTCAAACATCGCCGTTTACATGAAATATATAAATATTTTAAAATAAACATATTTAAATAATGCTTTTTGAGTAAACACCTTAATTTTAATCATTAAATAGTCCCAACAAATGCCACTCTTTATTTCCAAATCCTCTAGATAAATCACTCGTGACATTACTTATGATAAAATCATTTAATAGGTATAATTAAATCTATAGATTTATTTTCTCCTAATAAATCAAGCGCTTAGGAAATGACGAACATACAAGTTAACGGAGGAATAAATGTGATCCAGACGAAGAAATGGGATGACCCGGCACACTCAGTAAAATTGTACATCGAACCACCAGATAGCTTAGATGTGAAATGGCAATAGATAAATTAAAAATGGCAAGGCAGCAGTAAACACCAGATGTCAGATGAGCTTATTAAATATGACGGAAAAGAATTAAAGAAAGCTGTTCATAATTTAGTGCAGAAGATATGGGAGGAGGGTCAAATTTCGGAACAATGAAAACATAGTATAATCAATCCAATACACAAAAGAGGGAATATTTTTGAACTGTGAAAACTATAGATAACTTACATTATTGTGCGCTTCATACAAAGTTCTGGCTAATATTGTAGGCTACATACCAATTTAACACCCTATGCTTAATCTATAATACGGGAATATCAAAGGGTATTTAGAACTGAAGATCTAGAATTGAAGGTCTTAGGGCAGTAACACGATAAGCCACATTCTGTTAAGAAATGTCATTTATTACAATGATAGCAAATAAATGTTGAAATATCTACAAAATCATTTGTAAGTGCGCCAGTGATGAGTTAAACATATAGACACACAATGTATTAACAACAATATTGCCTAATTAAAAAACTCTAAGCGCGACAGGCCTAGAAGGCCCGGGCCTACCAGCCGGCTGCTGGCTTCACGCCCACATGTGTTAATCACAGAGGTAGGCGTTCATAAACCAGTGTAGGGGTGACACGTGGTCAGCCCGTCGGGTTCCCCAGCCGTTATAGTTGGCCTTCTCAACCTGGAGTACCACGTATACATTAAAGATAGGCAGGAATCTATCAAAAGATTTTAAACTGGATAAAGGTCTGATACAAGGAAATGCTTTAGTTTATTTGACATTCTACTTGAAATTACAATTAGGAAGTCCTCCATTCAAATTAGAAGAACAATATTTAATAAATGTAGCCAGGTTCTAGACTACGGAGATGAACTTGTCATTGTGGGAAGAAGATAAAAGGATGTCAGTGAAACATTTAGTGCCCAGTGGAACAAATTAGCAAACTGAGATTAAAAATTATTTCTTGCTTTAGTTGTCTTCATATGGTCAGTCCGGTTGCTTTCATGAGAACATTTAGAAATTTAGATTGTCCCCCTGAAGGTGTTACTGGCACCTAGCAGGATAAGACGATTGAAGGGGCTGCCATCTTAAGGTTCATCGTCATAACCTCCCATTATATCAGCCCTAGTGGGAGGGTTGCCTCTTAGAAATTAGAAAACAAAGAACTAAATATAGGCCTATGGTTATTTCAAGGAATTCCCATCTAAAAAATAAGTAAATCAAAATAGATAAATATAGCTTTGAAAATAAAGATAAATTTATATATTTGCGAACATGTTTAACAATCAACACCTTTAAAATTCATACGACTAACTTGTTTAACAATCAACACCTTTAAAATTCATACGACTAACTTACCAGGTACCAATTTTATATTTAACATGTTTAACAAGTAATGATGAAATGTATACCGAAATAAAATACAGAATCGAAGCAGCAAATAGAGCATATTTCTCCCTACTATTCTTATTGAGGAGTCAGATGATTCAAAGAAATACCAAATTAAGAATATATAAATCTCTCATAAGACTCATGGTAATCTATGGAACAGAATCATGGAACTCACTTGCAGATATTAGTAGATAGCTGGCCGTTTTTTTTAACGGAAAAGAAAGACATTCCTATCAGTCAGAGTTAAAAATTAGTGGAGAATAAGGTCGAACAATGAATTCAAAGACCTGGATATAGTCTCATTTGTAAAAATGATGGGGCTAAAGTGGAAAGGCATGTGACTAGAATGGAAGTAAATACAGCCCCTTATTGAGTTTTTTGCTAATCATCCACAGGGAAAAAAGACAATGGCGAATATGATGGGATAGTGTGCACAATGATACAATGAAACGTAAAAAAAGGTGGAATATAATATCTAAAAACAGAGAGAACTGGAGGAGACGAAGATCTGCACAGGACTGTAGGGCCACTTAAGAAGAAGTTCGATGATATACGAGTATATAGGAAACGAGATGTAATAATAACAATTAAGACTCGTAGATTTGGATGAGCATGAGATGTGGCACGAATGGGGAAAGAAAGAGGGGTACGGTAACTTCATGAAGAAAAACCAGAGAGAAAGGCATCAGTAAGAAGAGCAAGAATGAGATAAGAGAATAACAATAGTCATGATTTGAGAGGTGAATTATACAGAAAATATTTGGGAAATATTAGCTCAGAATAAAGAGCTACGGCCATCAACCTCCGGGTTCGATATGGCCAATTAGTTAAATATAATTTTCGGCAAATAAAGAACAACGTTAAGTATACAACTCATACTTCAATTCAGACTTCAAACACTCACCTATTCGACTCACTCGTTAATAAAGGTTGCTTTTTGTAAACAGTTATATTTATAATATACTACTTTATTGTTAAAATAGCGCAACAAACATATGTCAATAGAAAGCAAAATCCGCATATACAAAAGATAGTTCGACCAGTTATCGTATACAGAGCAGAAACTAGGGCTGATATAACAAAAACTAAACAAATAATAAGCACATGTAAAATGAAGATCTTAAGAACTATTCAGGGGAAAACATTATTTGATAAAATGGCGAGTGTACAACCAGAGTGAACTAAGCGCCATTTTTTAAAAATTGCCGATCTTCGCGCCATATGTACATGATTTTAATGTACTGCAAACCATTGCATTGAAATAACAAATTATTGACTCATGGAACCGCTAGCGGTAAATTTCATTCTGTCAGACTACTATTGGAGATATCTGTGGTCAAGGAGAGTGAACCAAGTGCACGGGAAAGTCCCTTATTGTGTATGTAGTACCGTATAAAAAAATGGATAGTGGTAAAGATATAAGCAGTCCGTCGAACTTTTCATCATTCTCTGATGAAGATTACTTTTCTGATGCTGAGGGGGGTAAGTAAAACACCATTTGTAAAGAAATATAATAGATTTTTAATAAATAAATTTTGATTATAGGTTATGTGAATTCATAAAATTGTGATCAATCATAGTGAACTATGTCACATAGATTATTTTCCTTGCCTCATACAATGCTGTCATCTGTTAGCAGCAATATCAGCTATGCATTCCATTCTTCGTATGTATCAGTGACTAAAAAACTCTAACCCGCCTTTTACATAGTTCACTATGGTCGAATTTAATGATGTTATATTCCAACCGAGAAATAGTGTATATTCGCACGAAATAGAAATTAATCGGGGCTAATACTTGTTATTTAAAATAATTTATAGCAATAAATACATTAATTATTTATATTGTAATAATATTTCCACATAATACTAATATTCTAACAATAGTTTTTTTTAATTTATGTTCAGATTCGTCATCTGATAGTAATTCACCAATCATAAAAAAAACGTAGGAAAGCAAAGCCTGAAATATGGAAAAAGAACATTCGAAAAAAGAAGCAAAATTCAGGAAAAGCATATACGAATACCCGTGGATTAAAATTTCCTAAAAAAAAATGTTTGCAAGGACTTTGACTGCAACTGTCGCTGGAAATGTGGAGACAAAATTACTTTTGAACAGCGGAAAAATAATTTTGATACGTTCTTTAGCAATTCTTCCTGGGAAACACAAACAGCCATACTAGCAAAATCTGTTAAAGTAGTTGCAATTAAACGTAAAAGAAAAGAGAAAGACAGTCGAAAAATCGAATCAAGAGAATATTATTTGCATGTGGGTTCTGAGGATGTTCGTGTATGTAAAGCTATGTTTATGAATACACTGGAAACAATATTACTAATAAAATATGTACAAACTATACTAGAAGATAACAAAATATGATAAAAAATATTTTTAAAAATATAATTATTATTTATAGTGAATTTAGATTTATTGCATCCCTGATAATCACTAAAAGATCAGAGTGTGTTCAACTAAAGTGAACTATTATCAACGACATGCGGTACTTCATTCCGCCAAACTGAACTATGTGATTGCTGTAGCAAAAGTAACCACTATTTTCATATATATCAAAGTGGAATATATTGGTCACGTGTATTTTATGTCATTTAGAAAACACAAAATATTTGCCTTTTAAAGTTTCAGGTCATTATCTTTTGCGGTTACGATGTGATGAGGTTTCAAACTTAATTATCTTATACTGAAAAGTTAACAATATGTCAGTTCACTCTGGTTGTACACTCGCCAAATACACAACACAGATATTAGGGACAAATGTCATATTGAAGACATAACAAAATTTATTATAGATAGACGAAAATATTGGAAAGGTCATATAGAAAGAATGGAAGACAACCGACTTGCAAAAAAAACTAAAGAAGATAGACCAATGGACGAGAGAAGAATAAGAGGAAGACCAGCCAAGAGATGGATATACAGTGGATGCACATCCGTTTTCCTCCGAGGAGTGATCTTGGAAATAAACAGGTTGAAAATTCTACAATTATGAATAATAAGAAGAATATTGTTAAAATTGAGTTTTTTTTCTTATTTATAGGCGCCTTTATCATCTAAGGTATCCCGCGCCGTAGCCGAATGGTTAAGACAAGATGCCTTGGCGCAGAGCTACGGGACTTGCGCTGGTTCGAGTCCCCACGGGGGAACAAATTTTCTCATGGAATTTCGGTCAGTATGGGACCAGTGCCCACCCAGCATCATGAGGCATTGGTAGCTACAATAAGTAGCGACTCTAGGTTGAGAAGACCAGCTATATCGGCTGGGGGACCCGACATGCTGACCACATGTCACCCCTAAACTGGCTAGATGATCGTCAACCTCTGTGATTAGCACATGTGGATGTGAGGCCAGCAGCCGACTGATAGGCCAAGGGCCTTCTAGGCCTGTCGCGCTTGAGTTTAACATCTAAGGTAATGTATTATCCAACACAGGGGAACACTGACCTGATTCGTTTGTGGATGATTTGCGAACTAATGCCATGTCATCCTGCGAACACTCGCTTCACGTCAGTCTGTGGCGTGGGTGTGGAGTTGGGTTAGTGCTTCATTTGCTATTTGTTCCTGACTACATCAATACAATGAAAGTGTAAGGATCCCCAATATATTTTATAAACTTACTCCGAGCAACAACAGTGCTGCTATGACTGAAGGAAAACGTTCCACTGTGTCGTATAATAGCGTCTAGTTTTTTTTTTTTTTTTTTGCTCAATTCTGGAAATGCGTGCTATTATGTATTACAGAGACTCTTGATGTCCCAACTCCTTTCAAAAAACGTAAAACTGAAAATATATAAAACTATTATTCCACCAGTTATATTATATGGGTGCGAAACATGGACTCTTACTTTAAGGGAGGAAAGGAGATAACAAGTATTTGAGAATAAAGTACTTAGGAAAATTTTTGGACCAAAGAGAGATGAACAGACAGGTGAATGGGGAAGACTTACATAACAATGAACTACATGGTCTTTATAGGAAGCCAGATATAATAAGAACAGCTAAGTATCGTAGACTGCGATGGGCAGGACATGTTGCACGTATGGGGAATGGAAGACTTGCATGGAAGCTTCTTGTAGGAAAGCCAGAGGGAAAGCGCCCAGTTGGTAGACCAAGAGTGAGGTGGGAGAATAACATTAACTATGATTTGAGGGAAGTAGATTATACAGGGAATGATTGGAAAGCATTAGCTCAGGATAGGGATGTATGGAGAGCTTATGTCCGCGCGGCCATGAACCTATGGGTTCGATAGCGCCAGTGAGTGAGTGAGTAAGTAAGTAAGTTATTACTTTTTAAAGATAGACGGACCGTGGTACAAGTGGTTATACTCGCCCTTCAACTCTGGGTTTCTCCTCCAGAATTATTTTAGCTCTTACTGTATCTGATCCTTTAAAATCTAAGATTTTCGTTTTACTTATTGATATATTGAAATCATAATTATTTTATAATATTATTTAATTAAAAGAGTGTTTTCTGTAGTCCATCTTCTTAGAACCTGGTCGTCTGCAAAAATATGTCTAAGATATTATTTCTTATTTTGAAATGCGAGTCCAAATGTATCTGCCAATTATATTAAGATATTGTCAATACAAATATTAAAAGGAGAGAATGAAAGCGGACATCCCTGTCATACACCTCTATTTATTGTTGATGTTATATTCATTTTTATTTTTCATTCCAGTTTCTATTGTTATTTTATTTTCTACGTATAGACTTTTCATTGCAGTTATTATTGTTTCTCTCTTTTTCCCCCAAAACTTCATTCCACCACTTCTCCATATTCAAGTTATTAATTTTGTTTCATTTAATTGCATCTGCTTCTGTGATAGTGCTGCAGGTTTGGTCAACCAGTATCTTCTTATATCATGTATCTTCAATAACAGGGCCCTCATCTCATCTCATCCCTCGACCTGGTACTAAGCCGGACACGAGTAGAAGGTTTATTTATATTTAAAGATCGCCTATTATGGCATGGTAAATATGATGAAATGGGTTCCAACCCACCATTTGCCTTCAGGATTGAGGAAAACCAGGAAAAAATCCTCAATCAGGTTGGTCGGCACCGGAATTTGAACTCGGGACCCCCCCCCCGAATACGAGACTCAAACGCCAGTTCGGGTATGTGTTTCACATGAAACATGAATCCGAGGGCTTTTAACATCACCTCCGAAGGAAACGTCTTCAAAATTTTCTCAACAGAAGAATTTAATTGACCTTTAACAGGGTCGAATTCGTGGATTTCGAATCTAACTCCAAGACCACCAGAACTTATTTTGGAAAACTTCAAACAGATAATATACTGTGTGGTAGGCCATCCCCACACAATGAATATTTAAAGAGTCAGAATGAAAACGTATATTTGTTTATCTAACATTTTATATTGTTTAAAAACGTCCACCGCTGTGGTCTCGAGGTAGCGTGCTGCTTTGTCACGCAGCGAGCCCGGGTTCGATCCCCCGGTCGGGACAGTTTTTCTGGGTGAAGTTTTTATCGGGGTTTTTCCTCACCTGTAAGACAAATGTCAGGAAAACTTTAAGGCCCAAACGGTCCCCGAAATCATATGGCCATCGCAATCATCATCATTCATATTCATCTTAAATTAAGCTTAGGATTAGGGACTCTCCCGGCGCACCACTATCATCATCATCACCCATCATATCATCGGAGCAACGTAACCCCGCCTTCCAGGCGCCCCGACCTCAGAAGTGGGTTACAAGTATACCATGCCAGAAGAGAAACCAGGAATGTCGAAAGACAACCTGAGGCATTTACAAAAAGAAATTGTTTAGAAAAATTGTTCACTAGTTATGAACTTTTTTTTGTTTTTAATTGTATAAAAGTCATCCATCCATAGTAATTCTGCCCGAGGGCAGGTCTTTCACTGCAATCATAGCATTTTCATGCTATACTTGCAGCTTAACTAGGGAATTGTAGGTGTGGTAGCTTCCCGTTGCTTTCCACACCGATGAAGGATGATGATGATAATGATAAGGATGATGATGGCCATATAATTTGGGGGACCGTTTGGGCCTTAAAGTTTTCCTAACATTTGTCTTACAGGTGAGTAAAAACCCCGATAAAAACCTCACCCAGAAAAACTGCCCCGACCGGGGATCGAACCCGGACCCGCTGCGTGACAAGGCAGCACGCTACCTCGAGATCACAGCGGGATAAAATTTCATTGAATATCGATTTCAATCAACAGGTCTAACAAAATATCACATATCTTTTTCTCAATAAAATACAGAACTTTCTAAGAGGAATATTGCTGTTTAAAGCAATTGTGTAAAAGATGAAAACATTAGCTCAGCCGGAGGTGTTTAAAACTCACCCATATTTTGGAGATTCTAGGTTCAAACTCTTAGTACTTACCACAAAACTGAAGTTTTTTCCTGGTTGTCTTAAATTGTCAAGACAAATGATGGACTGAAATTTCATTTTCAGGACCCATTTTATCAAAATAGCCATTTCACAATACCAATCTAATTAAACCAGTAATATTTTTCAGAAAATACAATCGAAGTGCAAGCATATCCCTCCTTGATGATACACCTATAAAATCTACGTATAAGTGATATAGCCTTACATGTTAAAGTGCCTATAAAATTATTAAATAAAACAAAGCAAAATAAATCTAAAATAATTTGTTACAAAATCAATAAATTGTAATCGGGAGTAAACCCACAGTTAATTCTGGCCTACAATAGAAATATCCTCCATTCCCTGCCTCATACAGTCATTTCCTTACTTCCATATTTCCAATATTCCATCGTATATTTAAACAAAGTTCCAGCCATTTGAAAACAACGTATTTACTTTTCCCCAGGGGTCTGGTATTTAATAACCTCTTTGTAATTTCATCAGTCATGTGCTATAGGCCAGTTAGCTTGACTATTCAAATAACTCTAGTCAATTTAAAATGCAATAAATAGTTGGAAGAATATTTAGTAAATGGACCAGCCTCATGGGCTAGTAGTCATCATTTCTGACTACTGTTCATGAGGTTCCAGGTTCGATTCCCGGTCAAACCATAGGAATTTTTCCTTAAAGGGAACCATTCCTATGGTTGCCCATAGTATGGAATTTATGGTTAAGTTTATGTTAGGAACTCTCCTGGCGCTTCATTGTCATTCATCAACCATCATATCATCGGGGTAACGTAACTCCGCCTCCTAGGCGCCCCAACTTCAGAGGTGGGTTACAATTAAGCCAATGTCAGGAGAGAACACAAGAAATGTCAAAATGACAACCTGGGGCATTGAATAAAAAAAAATCAGTAAAAAATTACGTATGAAAAAGAGATTGTCTGAATAATCACTAAAGGAAAAAATTATGTGCAATTATTATGAGGGATGAAAATACAGGGTGCATTATAAGTCAGTTAACCGAAAATACAAATATATTATTTTCTGTAGCTTACAACATCTATACAAAAAACTACCGAAATTGTTCCCTAGTTAGCAAATTACCTAAAGCAGTAGTGTTTGAGATTATATTCTGATTGTCCTGTATTTAAACCCTACTTTCAACCATTATGACTTTTTTTCTTGCAACCATATGCAGTGGTTAACTGACTTATGTAGCATCCATGAGCGTAGCGATGTGGGTGCAGGGGGGTGCGCTTGCATCCCCCTTGATTTTCAACCAATTAACACTAGATAGAATGTGATTTTCTTCAATCCGAAATTAGGTGTAAAATGTTTTTAAAAAATATGTAAATAATAAAAAAAATAATATTAAGTCCTCCAAACCTAATCGACGTGATATATCAATTTATCAAGTACCTGTCCCAGTGGACATAAGCATCAACAGTATGCCAGAAAATTCTAGACCTCTATTATGAACAGCTAACGCTGCATTCACTTCTCGAATTTCAGCTGAGTACCTGAGTTTGTTTTTCGACGCCTAAATGCTTGTAGAATCTTCGCCTGATCTTCACTCTTCATTAGCCGCACACACTACTGTAATGAATGCCTGTTTTTACAGCCTTATATTGGTCAATTCCCACTTGGTCAGCGGTTCGCCATGCCTATGTCTCGTATTTTCTAGTACGTTCGATATGCTTAAATAATTATCCACTTGGCATATTCTTTACTCCAAGGTTCTAGACTCATGCTTTAACGTTGAACTTTGCGTATTCGGGCGTGTATGCGTAAAAATGGATATAAGAAAATTATTTGGTAAGTACCTACACAAGTTGTATTATTATTTTTTTTTCCTGGATAGTGTAGAATTCATCACATCTAATGTCATTACATTAGCAACAGAGCTAATGAGTAAAGAAAATAAAGTGAAAATTCTAGCAAACTGCTGGAGACCACCCGAAATCTACAATTTCAGCAAAGATGCTGAACATTTAAAACGGTAATTCAAACATTGTTGGAGCCAATAGTATTCACTCTGTCTAAAGTATTCCGCAAGACTCAAAGGTACACTCTGTATATATTGTATTCTATTCTCCCCACATATTGTGAAGGGCCCTTCCAGAAGTTTTTCAAAATGTATGAATTCGGCAAAAACATTGTGAGAACCGCTGGCATGTGGAAGCTGCACAGTGAGCATGCTTGTTTTTAAGTGAGATCCCTGTTACCCAAAAACTCGTAAGTAGCTATAAGAAGATTGCTGCGGGTAATTTTAAATCCATCTTGGATACCATTATCTTCTGTGACTTGCATTTAAGGAGTAAAACACCGGACGAAGGCGTCTTCAGGGATTTGATTCAGTAGAGAATTGATGTCGGTGATACAAGCTTAAAACCTCATTTAAACGCCAAGAATGCTACTTACCTTTCTCCACAAATTAAAAATGAATTGATTGAATTATGTGACTTGAGGTAAAGAAAATGATCGTGGATTATATTAAAAAATCCCAGCGCTTACAGTGCTTTAGCTAATGAAAGCTGTGAATTTCTGAAAAGGAGCAATTGTCCATTGGTGTGAGGTTTTTTTATGAGAAAGTGAATAAAATTCGACAAGAGATTTTGGAACATGTTGAACTGAAAAAATGGACGCCTAATTAATTGCTGCAGAAATAGAGTTCTTTTTTTTTTTTAAAGAGATAGATATTGACCCGCACAAATGTGTCGGCCAGGGCTGTGACGGCTGATCAACAATGGTAGGAAAAGACAACGGGATACAGAAATGTCTGCGCGAGTTGTTTCTCCAAAGGTGTTTACTTCCACTGCGCGAGCCACAAAATCATTATTGTGATAAATTATTTGAATAGTGTGCCCGAGATGAGAAACACGATAGCTACAATTAAGGATATTATAAACTTTTTTCCAGAGTCGCTGTTGGTGTAGAAGAGTGAAGGCATGGTGCCGCTCTACTATGACAGAAAATCGCCTTAATGGCCTATTTATGCTCGGTCTGCACAAAAAACGTATTAAAAATTATATTGAAAATTAAAACAAAACCCACTAAAAATGTTATCAAACAAAAGGCGAGTCGAATTGTGTGTGTAGTTGTACTTTATTAGTAGCTAAAATGTAGCTAATAGTTTCAAAACAATTAAATATAACAATTAAGTAATCTTCACAAAAAAATTCAATTCGCCAAGCTTAAAAACTCTGCAATTGTTTCGCTATTATTCTTCATATTTCCTCTTCAATAGCGCTGTAGTTTTCTTCCGAAATATATTGAAGTTAGTTTAAAAAACAAAGGTAGTATTTTAAATTTTTGATTTGTTCGTTTGTACCCGGAAGGTATACAGTCTAAAAAAAAATTGCACCCCCCTCAATCCAATGCTGGCTACGCCCATGGCAGCATCCTTTATATAGAATAAAGAAATTATATGACTTGGGTAGAATGGTAAAACACATAAATGAGATCTCAGGCATCCTCAACTTACAATATCTATTTTAAACCTTCATGTAGGCCTTTCGGAACATGTTGCATCTTCAGCTTTACAAATAGTACTTTTCCTTGCATAACTCAATGTCTTTTTTTTTTTTTTTTTCCTGTACAGGAATTCTGTTTCATTTTTAATCCAATTTATTTTTGCTATTTTTCCTGTTTTGTTAGATGTGTAGCTTTGGTTATTGAACTTAATTTTGGCATATTTGAGTATTATATGATGTTTTAGGCATTATTTGTTAAAAATATATTTGCAACAGTCACTTAATTTTGGCATATTTGAGTATTATATGGTGTTTTAGGCATTATTTGTTAAAAATATATTTGCAACAGTCTTGTGTAATGCCAATTTAAGGTTATAATATTTAAAGTTTGGATATCTCATGATAACATACTTGTCCAGGAGTTCACAGATCATAGGTCCAAGTACAGCCCAGGTAGCCAATAAATATATATTTACCTCGATGTCACCAGGTTGTCTTTATGGCATTTCTGGTATTTTCTCTTGCCTTGGCAGAATTGTACCATTTCTTAGGTTGGGGAGCCAGAAAGGCAGAATTACATTACCCCGATGATATGACAGGTGATGAATGAATGAAACACTAGGAAGAGTTCTTAAACCTGAACTTAACCTAAATTCCAGACCATGGACGACCACAGGATCATTTCCTTTTAAGGAAAAATTCCTGTGGTCTGATTCGGAATCGAACCTAAAGTCCCATGAACTGTTGTCAACTCTGACCACAAGACCAAGAGGCTGGTCATTATACATAACATTCTATGATGTTACTATAAATTATCTTTCCTATTACAAACTTAAATAACTATCATTAAGAGACACTTAGAAACATGATATTGGTATCAATGGAAACAGAAACTCAAATATGTTTTGTTATCCATTCAGTTAAATCACATATGCTACTCTTAATCAGCAAAAATTGGAAAACATGAAATTGGTATCAACAGAAACAAAAACTCAACAATTTTTTCACTGGAAAACATGAAACAGAAAGAGAAACATTTGGTCCACAATCGTAAGTAAGTCACATGTGCTCAATGTGAGCTCCTTGTGTCACACAACACACATCAAATCTGTAATAAATTTCCTGCCATACACAATGTAGCAGTGCACCATTCACCACTGCAATGGCCTCTGTGATGCGGACATGAATATCCTCAATGGTGGCTAATACACTTGTTGTTTTATAAACCCCACAGAAAAAAATCATTTGAAGCTGTGTATTCAGTTCATTTCTGACATCTAAGTGGTAATGGAATGATGCCCCATCCTGCTGAAAAATGAAACCTTCAATGTCCTGTTAGTTGTGGAAAAAGCCATAACTGTAATATGTCTAGGTACATATTACCTGTAACTTCGTCTTAATGAAAAAGAAAGACCATACACCTTTTCATGGCTTATAGCACAAAACACGTTCATTTTGGGGGAGTCACGTACATGTTCCACATAACTGTTAGGATTTTCCAAAGCCCATTTCCTGACATTCTGTTTGTGCACTTTTCCTGACAGATGGAAAGGTGCTTTGTCACTAAACACCAATGATTCAATCAAACCTTCAGTTTCCATTCTGAGTTGCATCTCCTCACAGAATGACTGTCGCTTGTCTTTGTCATCTGGTTTCAGAGCATGCAACAATCGCAGACGGTATGGATGGAACTTCAAATGCTTCCGTAAAATGCTTCCGTAAAATCTTCCACACACTTTGTTGGGGGATGTATAATTCTCTACTGGCTTTTATGGCGGATTTCTGTGGATTTTGTGTGAAACTCTTTCATATGCTTCACATATGCCTCACTTACTGAAGGGCAACCGGTTGACTTTTGCCTATAGATGGATCCCCTTGTTTTGAAGTCAGCATACCTCTTATGGATACTGGACCCCGTAGATGGATCAACACCAAATTTTCTTCTAAAATTGCGCTGTGCAGTGACAACAGACTAGGATATGTGAAAACCTAGCACACAAAATGCCCTCCTATCTTCGTTTGAAAACATTTCTCTGTTATACTGTCTTCTCAACAAAATTAATAAATATGCAACAGGTTCACCGACATAACACAAAAGTTTCTATATTCTATAAAACCACTTCCTCAAATCCTAGAGGTGATATAACCTATATGTTAAATGTCTATAAATAAGAAATAACAAATTGATAAAATTATAATTAGTTTTTACTCTCTCCCGTAAAATTTGCTTATTTGAACTTATTTGCTTTTTAAAGGAAGGTGATGATATACAATTAAAACATTTTTAAATTCTGACACATTACACTGTAAACAGATTTTATTAATTTTATTCAATATTTATTCAATATATAATATTGATAATTAAACAACATAGGGTCTCCTACATATCATTTATCTAAATGGTTATGTAAGGAATTTAATAAAATGAATGGATTTGAAAACTCTGCAATAGAAAACTCTTATGAATTGGTAGATAAACTAGAAAACATACAACTATAATCTTCAGACAGATTAGTTTCTTTTGATGTTGTTTCCTTTATTTCCAAGCATTCCAAAAGACCAAACTATGGAAATTTTAGAGATTTGGATGAACAATAATAAAATTGAAAAAGTAAAGATAGTCGAATATAAAACTTTAACTAAATTATGTATCGATAATATGTTTTTTACCTACAATGGAAGATTTTATAAACAAAATTCAGGACTTTCGATGGGAAACCCTTTATCTCCATTCTTAGCTAATCTATTCATGGGGAATTTTGAACACAAGATAATTAATGGACATCGTTTAATTTTCAAGTTCTGGTGTAGATATGTGGATGACATAATTGCAATAGTTAATCATAAACAGATAGATGATGCATTAAAATTATTGAACATTCAAAGTCAAACTATAAAGTTCACTATGGAAAAGGAAATCATTGGAGAAATACCATTTTTAGGTCTCAACTTAAAAAGGAATGAAGAAAATAAGATAGAATTTGGAATTTACAGAAAGAAGACACATATAGATAACTACATAAAAGCTTTAGGTTTCAATCACATAGCTCACAAAGAAGCAGTTTTCAATAGTTTGACACATAGATTAGTGAACATACCAATGAACAAAGAAAATTATGAAAAAGAAAAAGGACACATAATCAACGTAGCTACGAAAAATGGTTTTGCAATAAAAATGATACTCAAAAAAATAAACAAGTTCAAAAGACAAAAATTTATTAATCAAAGCACTCTTCTAAAAGTAAAAGAAGATAATGTAAAATTTAGAAAATTCACATATCATCAATTAAAACACCACAAGTTTCAAAAAATGTTTAAAGATTTCAACATAAGGTTAACACCCAAAAATGACTACAGCATCAGTAGACTGATTAGACCTAATAAGAATGAGAAAATTAAAGAAGAAAACAAATTAGGGATTTATCAAATTAAATGTGAAGAATGTGAGAAATTCTACATAGGAAAAACTAAGAGAAATTTGAAAACTAGAGTGAAAGAACATCTCAGGAATGTCAAGAAAGGGGAAGTAGAAAAAATCTGCAGTGGCTGCCCATGCATGGTCTGAAAAACATCTTATCGAGAAAGAAGTTAAATTATTAAAACAAATAGAAAAACCAAAAGAACTTACTTTTTGGGAAAAGATCTACATTCAAAAGAGCGAAAAGAAGAAATTAATGAACTTTGAAATTCCCGGTGAGAATGACCTGGTTTCGAGGTTTTTCAGTCAGCCAATGGAAGGAGAGAAGAACAGCTCTTCAAGACGACAGAACAACGGTCGTGACGATACTGAGGATGGAACAGAAACTATGTTCCGAAACTAGTTTATAATCAAATAAGAAGAACAATATGAGGTGAGTGATAAAAAATATTCTACCTTAATAAATATAATATTTATGTTCTTTTACATTTCAAGACCAAATCACAGAGTTCTTATTCACAAAATAAACACAGTGCAATTAACTGAATACAATACAATACATAGCAACTTAAAATTAATAAACATTTTGTACAGAAATTTCTTTAGTTGTCAACTTTATTTATTTTTTATCACTTAGAGTGATGTAAATTGATTTTCCTAATAACAAATTCTACTTCTTCAAATACCTGTGCTGCTGTGTATTAACTAAGTACAGTTTAATCTGTGTAACTTATATATCCTTTAATGTATGGCCCATTGCTTCTACTAAATCATATAATTTACTTTTTCAATACAAAAATCATAATACAGCAGTGCCTCTATTAATAAAAGAAATGTATTTCTTAATATCCATTTTTTTTTTTTTGTCTAATGCCGCCAGGTTGTCTTTTATGACATTTCTGGCTTTCTTCCCTAGCATTGGCAGAATTGTAATCCATTTCTTAGTTGTTGGGGCTCCTGAAAAGCGGAGTTACGTTAACCCCAATGGTATGATGGGTGATAAATAATAATGAAGCGCCAGGAGAGTTTTTAATCTAAACTAAATTCCAGACCATGGACAACCATAGGAATAATTCCCTTTAAGGAAAAATTCCTATGGTTTGACCAGGAATCAACCCCAGGACCTCATGAATAGTAGTAAGGAATGCAGACTACTAGCCCATGAGGCTGGTCATTAAAACAAGCTTTTTTTTCTTTTTTGTAAAAATTTGATTCAAAACGAACTATCAGACGAGTTCTGGAAATATGAATATATTCACATTATCTATTTGTTTTCTGCTACTACAGTCATCTAGGAAGCTACTTACTTTATTTTATATCATTTTAATTTTATTATATTCTATGTTTTTGTTAGTATTAGCTAGTATTAGATTACATCATCATTGTATTTTGTTTAGTCTGTATTTTAATAATATCTTAAAATTGTAATATGTACATAATTTTTGTATAATTTTACTATTCGCTGGTTGAGTGGAAGAGAAGGCCTTATGGCCTTAACTCTGCCAGCTAAAATAAAGCATTATTATTATTATTATTATTATTATTATTATTATTATTATTATTATTATTATTATTATTATTATTATTATTATATACATTTTGTGTGTCTAGTGCAGTGAAGTGGGTGGCTCTGGAACACACACACATATACAGGGTGTAAATGAATTATACTGAACAAATTTAACTGCTTACAGAGGGGTGTTATACAAGTAATTTGAAATAGGGAACCAATGGCCCATGAGGGAAAATGGGCGAGTAATAGGGAATCAAAGTAATTGACAATTAATACAGACAACTCAATAGGAGAGCAAAGTAGGAGAGAAAATTATACTAGAATAATTTCAGATCTTGGTAATATAAAGGTAAAGTGATCCCACAACAGGCCTCAGGAGGCCCTTGGGGTAGTAGGAGGTTAAGGCTCCCACTTTTTCTAGACAATCGGCACTTTATGTCAGCCGGGTTGTCAGCCCTGCGTGACGGCCGCCTTTACCCCCAGAACAAGCGTCTGGTACTCATTTCCGTTAGAGGCTGAGTTGATCCCAGGGCCATAGTGCTGCCAGAGGGTTTGGGTCAGTTTAAAAATCCTGACCCCAATGGGACTTGAACCCTCGACCCTCCGGCTTGTAGCTCAGTGCCTTAACCACTACGCTACGGCGTGCCCCCTATCAAATATTACATACAATTTTAAATTTAGGTATTCACCCATACTTAATGGTATGTAAGACAATAAAATGTTCTTTACAGCAAGTTTAAATTGTCTGCCCATAAAAAGTTTAATATTGGAAGGGAGATGATTATATAGATTAATACCTCTATGTGATAGGCTATTAATACTTCTGATAAGCCTGTGACAATGTAGGTGTATATTATTAGATATTGTAGTGCTATGTTCATGTAAATCTGAATTTATTTTGAAGAGTTTTAAATTTTTATGAATAAAGCAAACTGATTCTAATGGGCAAGAGCTCCTGTCATGTATGTGAAACGGTATCCAAATAGATGCCATCCTCACCGAATAACCTTAGAGTCTGTTGATAGGCATTTGCAGGAGCATGGGACATTGAAGATAAACAGAGTAGACGCCAGTGAAAAACGTACGCGCCGCACTGGAGAGTTCAAAGAAAATGTTCTTCATAGGATGGAAGATGATCCTTCTAATAGTACTCGTGCTGTTCCACGTGTAATGGGCACGAACCATCAAAGTGTATGGGAAGCCCTGCACGAACACCAGCTCTATCCTTTTCATCTGCAAAAAGTACAAGCCTTACAGCCAGTGGACTTTGCTCAATGGGTACAATTTTGTAATTGGACTTTGTTGCAACCACCGCACTTCTTTTCCTGGGTGTTATTCATTGATAAGGTAATATTTAATATGGATGGGATGGTTCTGAACTGAAAACAGTCATGTGTCGGATTACAAAAATCTTCATGCCTTCTTCGAGAGGGGTCACCAGCAGAGATTTTTGGTGAACATATGGGTAGGCATAATTTCTGATCACATCATTAGCCCCTATCCTCTTCCCCAGAGATTAAATTATGTCATTTGTAAGACATTTTAGAGCACGTTCTACCTAGATTGTTAGCAGTTCCTCTTCACATCAGGCTGCTCCTCATTTCTGCCAGAATGTGCAAACTCATTTGGATGAAGAGTATTTTAGCCGTTGGATACAGGAAGAGATAGTTTATCTATATTGTGGCCACCTCACTCTCCAGATCTCTGTCCACTTGATTATTTTTGTGGGGACACCTGAAAACATTGGTACAGATGAACTGTTCGTTGCATGCATATTCGCAGCATGTGATGTAATCCACAAGACACCTGGTATCTTGAATGGGGTACGAGCATCCTTTAGTCACTGATATCGTCTGTGTTGTGAGAATGGAGGTGGCCAATTTGAACAATTTCTTCTAAAGAGCCTGGAGGTGCTTTACTTTTTTTTCTGATTTACTCAAATGTATTGCTTTTTATTTCCCAATAATAAAATTATGTATGTAATGTGTACACTGTACCTCTTCGTGTTATTACT
Organism: Diploptera punctata; assembly: GCA_030220185.1. Taxonomy (NCBI): domain Eukaryota; kingdom Metazoa; phylum Arthropoda; class Insecta; order Blattodea; family Blaberidae; genus Diploptera; species Diploptera punctata. Next base: position 79,400 of record JASPKZ010009819.1, read on the forward strand.
CTTGTGATCACTGCACTATCATTATCTAAGTACATAAGTATTGTACAGTACAATTACACATTTTATTTGCAAAACCTATTGTACTCTACAGTATGTGTATTATTATTACAACCTTTCAAACAATTGTCTGTACAATACGTACATAGATAGTTTTGTAACTCATGTACTGCGCCGACATTCCAATACCGTATTCTGTAAAATAATGAATAAACAATTAAACCAGAAGTAAATGACGTACATAACTAATTTACAGTGCATATATAATAAAGGAAGAAAAAAGTGTACACTACTGTAGGTAGTTTCGAACGTGATGCATCAATCTTACATTTGCATCGGTAGTAAGACTGCTATAACCACTGAGCTAAAGGCGCACATTTGTTGCAAGTTAAAGTCTCTGTATCAAAATATTTCCATTTTAATTTGAAATAATCAGTGGCGTGCCAACCATTTTACAAATTGAATCATAACTTGGACATTTTTATTCATAGACCATTAGTTCATTATCTCAAAATGCTTGTAAAATACCCCTCTATACATAGTTAAATTTGTGCTGTATAATTAATTTACACCGTGCATATATATACTGTATATTTAATCAGAAGCGTTGGAGAAGGGAAATTTTAATGTGTTTTTCTCCAAAAAGATGGACAAAATAAAAATTAATTAAAAGAATAACTCAGACAGCCAAGGACACTGGCACTAAAATGCTCTTTAAATCGGTACTTCAAAATGTTTTAAAAAATTCACATTTTTATAAGTAGCCCCCCCCCCAAGATCCCATAAAATATAATCATGTATATTATTTTTAAAAAGTAATTCAATCAATACTTCATTACAGAGTATGATTCCCAAACTAGGATCCACAAAACAGATAAATGTTAAAAATTAATTTTACAGATATGGAACCATAAGGCTACATATTTCAAATTTATCCATTTCAATGAGGAATATTTTTGTATTCTCCAAATTTATTTACAGTAAAAATCCATTTAAAATTTATACCATAGCTGTCAATGTTCATAATAAGAACAATATTTATTAAATATATCAAATACTACATTTTTTATTTCAATATAGCTGCTATTACAAAAAAAAGTCACTCCTGGAGCGTATCATTTACATTCAAAAGAGTAACATGAATCTGATAGTCACAGACAAATTGCAAAGTATGATTTACATTTAAAACATTCACACAAGCTTTCCTGAGTCCAAAAACATACATTGGTTAGATCAGTTCTCTGCTACGGGAGAAAGGCCCCTGCTGTAAAAAAATTATTCCGATTGAGGGTCTTTCCACTTTTCAGCGGTTGCCCTTTTACCAGCCGGCTGCTGGCCCTTCACATCCACATGTGTCAATCACAGAGGTAGATGATCAACAGCCAGTGTAGGGGTGACATGTGGTTAGCATGTCGTGTAAAAAAATTATGAAAGTAGAATTATAGCTAGTGAGATGAGGTTCATTCCACTTAACAGCAGAGTGTACCAGATTGGATCACAGAAGAAACTATCACATCCTTGAGGAAATGAATACGGTGTCCGTCCGTCCATCCATCAGTATCAACAGAACTAACATCTTACCAAGAGGTAAAAGATTGTTGGAACGAACAAGTAAGAAATAGTTAGAAAATATATTGTAGACCATAATGGTCCTTTTAAGACACAATAGAAAAAGATTATGATGATGAATATGCAGTGAGACTTAATAGTACAAATGTAATGATTGTTCCTTCAGAAGTGAGTCTAAATTAAGACAATTCATAAAGTATAATTAGTATATGGAACTTGTTAACAAAAACATGCTAATGACCTAATTAAATTATTTTTGGGCAATTTAACCAATCCGACTACAGGCATTTAGAGACTTTTGCAACTGTAAGAGGTTAAGGCTCACAACTTTCTAGGCAATTGGTATGAGGCATTAGTCATGAATTACAGCAACTTTATCAAATATTATATGTTAGGCACTCATTTCTGTAGAAACTGAGTCAACTCCAGGGCCATAGAGTAGCCAGAGAGTTTAGGCCAGCTATAAAATATATTTGAAGAGAAAAATTTTCGCCTAGACCGAGACTCAAACCCGGGACCCTTGGCTTTCTGGGCCAAGTGCTCTACCAACTGAGCTACCAAGGCGAGTTGCGATCTAGATGCAAATTTTTCTCTTACATACGTTGTAATTCTCTCGCGCCAAATGCTTTGAAACCTTTGCTTCTATCTTTGCAAATGGTGGCTTCTTAGTTAAGAAGACATTTATTGGGAATTTAACACTACTTTATAAAGCCAGTAGGGCTTCTATTGATGTTTTTATTATTGATTTAACATTTCTCACTGAAGGATAAATTACATTTGAAGAGAAAAATTTTCGCCTAGCCTGGCAAGCCAAAGGTCCTGGGTTCGAGTCTCTGTCTAGGCGAAAATTTTTCTCTTCAAATATAATTTATCCTTCAGTGAGAATGTTAAATCAATAATAAAAACATCAGTTATAAAATCTTTATCATATCAGGATTTGAACCTTTGATCTTCTGACTTGTAGCATACTGCCTTAACTATGTTATGGCATGTACCCTTTTGGTCAATTTAGTCTTATAAAAACAAAGCAAACACATTTTGTATTATAATAAAAATTGTAATTGTGATGGGTAAAACAAGCACAAGCTCAAAAATATATTTCTGATGTCACAGATAATATAAATTTTTACCTACCATATTTTTGAAATTATCCTTGAAGAATATAATTCAGTGCCCTTAATAGGACACATTCATCAGTATCAACAGAACTGGCATCAATCCTAAAAACTGATAGCAAAGAAAAGAAAATTCAAGAAAATTACTTATCCTGAAGTATATAGAAAATTTCAAAAAATGTTTGACAAACACAATGTTACTTTGGCACCAATAAATAAATTCAGTCTGGATAAACTTATAAGTACCAATAAAAAATGAACATCCCGACAGTAAAAAATCTGGAATTTATCAAATAAATTGTAATGATTGCAGCAAAGTGTATATATGGGGAAAACAAAAAGAAATTTGGAAACATGTACTAAAGAACATTTTAGAAATATTAAATATTGTGAAATTGAAAAATCAGCAATTGCTGCAGATAGTTTGCTAGAACATCATAAAATTAATAGAGATGCAAAACTTTTGAAACAATTGGATAAACCATTAGAATTAACAGTTTGGGAGAAGATATTCATTCAAAAGAATAAATATCATCGATGAACTTCAATATTCCTGTAAAAAACATTATTTAGAAATTTATAAACCCAACCAAAGATGGCAGCACTAGAGGTAACCATAAGTAAATTGATCCCACAACAGGCCCAGAGGCCCTTGGGGTAGTAGGAGGTTAAGGCTCCCACTTTTTCTAGACAATCGGCCCTTTATGTCAGCCGAGTTGTCAGCCCTGCGTGACGGCCGCCTTTACCCCCAGAACAAGCATCTGGTACTCATTTCCGTTAGAGGCTGAGTCGACCCCAGGGCCATAGTGCCAGAGGGTTTGTGTCAGTTTACAAATCCTGACCCCATCGGGACTTGAACCCTCGACCCTCCGGCTTGTAGCTCAGTGCCTTAACCACTACGCTACAGCATACCCCAGAGGTAACCATAGAGAAATCAACAATCAGAGAATTTCAACAGTTGGAGTAATGACTGAAGTGAACAAAAAATTATTTGAAACCAATGGTCTCAAAGAAATTTGAAATTGTATGAGGCGAGTTATTAAAAATAGGTTCTCCGCTCAATATTAATATGGACCAAATATTGAACTTTTATAGGAAAAAATCACTATGAGCTTTAATTTAGATTATATTAAAATGCTTCATACCTCACATCCAGTAAAAAATTTCCTTAATTTCTTTTATTATTTTTCCACATTCATTTTTAATTTTTTTTTTTTCCCCTGTTTTTATATGAGGATATGAGGTGAGGTATGAAGCATTTTAATTTAATCTTATAGGGACCAAAAGTTTAGATCCAGGGCACCTAATGCAATTTTGAAGTACCAACTGAGTGGTAAAAGACCATTGGGATGGCCTCGGAAGAGAAGGTTGAAAAAAATATTGTAGACCTCAACAATACTACAAACATGTAAGGAAGATGATTATGATTTGAGAATTGAAGGGCTCCAAGAGATATAGTCGAAAGTAATTTTTTTTTCTTGTACCATTCTATTGTTAAAACTTCCCTCTTCAATCTCAGTTGAAGAAATTCCTTGTTTGTACAGTATATGGAACCAAATGACAGATGACAATTAGGGTAAAGGAGGATAAGAGTACGCACTTAGTGGATTTTCAGTTATATTTGATAAAATAAATGAACTACAGAGTTCAAATTTTTTAAAAATATTCTTTATTCAAATACAAATAGTTTAAAAAATCATCAGTCAACTACATTTTAAAATACAAGCATGAATAATAAATTAGTAAAAAATGTAATTTGCGTACTCTTGGCCTACCGGGAGGTTAAGAGTACGCGGGTCGGGTGGTTAAGAGTACTCACTAGGGCTTGCCTAAGAATAGTCACAAACAAATGGACCACTGCCTTCTTAAGCACAACAGTCTTCTTGCCACCACTCTTTGCAAATTCCACACTGAATCCAGCTATCAGGGTACGAACCCCGACATCCTGGACAGACAGTTGAATCGTCATATTTTTCTTCTTCTTCAATGAAGGCTTTCGACTCAGCTGAACTTGAAGATGGTTTAGAGTCATTATTAAACATCAATTCTCTTCTCGCATTTGATTTCCTGTTTGCTAGGCCCATTTATATTACTTGTCTTTCCTATTTTTTAAAAACTTTTTTTCTGATTTAGCCTGCTCTAATTCTTTTCTCTTCTTTTTTTCTTCCAAATGGTTTTTGAAAGGTGATGATGTCATGATTTCTGATTTGTGTGCTGGTCTCTGCTTTCTTCGGTTCATAGGGTCTTGTTCTTTATGTTCTGGATAGGGTCAGGATTCAGATAGTACTGAGAAGCGGCAGAAGTTAGATGAGTACTAACATTAATGTTACATTCTTGTTCTGATAAACATACTGTTTCATTTTCTCAGCTCTTTGCTCTGCAAATAAAAATAAAAATGTTATTTGTATTTCTTTACGATTAAATACAAAACTATGATAAGTTATAACAACTTTGTATCAATATAATATACATCTATATATTAAAGAGTAACACACAGTTTTCCACTTAATAGCCATAAATAAAAAAAAAAACAATGTAACAATGGTAACCCCCAATGGAGGCTAAGATACGCAGTGATCAGCTACTGCGTACTCTTTGCCTCACTTGGCGTATTTCACAAAATCACCAATAGATTCCAGCACGTAACAGAGAGGTAAATGGTATGTTCTTCACCATGTTGTAGGATATTAAATGCACATTAATATGATATCTCTTTACAAAATATTTTTTTACTCCTTAAGGTAAAAAACAGTTATGCTATATCACACAGAAATTACATAGAAAAGTAAGGAAAGTTAATTTTACCTGGTAGAACGTAGATAAATGAAGCAGGTCAATGATACTACGGCATGATCTTCCATTGTAACAGGTAAACTGTAACACAATAATCAGCATGTTCTGCAGTGCTGCCAATACCATAAAATTTCCCTGCGTACTCTTAACCGCCTGCGTACTCTTATCCTCCATTACCCTATATACTTTGCCATGTAAAAGAGAATCTGAGAAGCTTACCTGGATTGTGATTTAACTATATCAACCTTGTTTCATATTATTTTGCAATGAATTCTGCCCCTACAATGTCTGAGAGTAAATTTTGAAAGATATATGTGTTAAGACTTTAATATAAGTTTTAAAGTGTCAAAATGTGATACTTGCCCCAAATGTGAAAAGTTTGAAGTACTGGTAATGGTAAATTATCCAAAACTTTCAACGGAGGAGGTTAGGGAACTGAAAAATAAACATGGGTACATCCAGGAAAGCTGAGAGTGGTCAATCACTATCATCATCATCATCATGAACAAATTCGTTTTAGGCTATGTGGTCTGTACGGTAAACCTAGCGAAGATGGCCTTGATCTTTCCACCGATGTTTTGGTCTTCCTTGGTCCCTATGTCCAGTTGGGGTATATTGGAATGCCAATTTTGGAAGTCTATTTCTTGCCATTCTCCTCAGATGATTTTTCCATTCTTGTTGGTATCTTTGTATATCTTCATTTAAACTTGTTACTCCAAGTTTTCCTCTGATAATAGTGTTCCTTTGGTGATCCAGTCTATTAACTCCTAACAATGATCGTAAGAAGCGCATTTGGCTTACTTGAAGTTTATGAGAGTTTCTTTTATTTAAAATCCAAATTTCACTTCCGTATTTTAGAGCAGCTTTTTGATGTGATGTTATGTAATCTTAGTTTTGTCTCTGTCCTCATCTGTTTACCAAAATGTCTTCGTATTACCCCATTCATTTTATTATATTTTTGTAATTTTGAATCAATGTCACTCTTATACTCTGCAAATACACTTCCTAAGTAAGAGTCAATCACTATAATTATTTAAATCCAAATTAACTGATATCTTAAGTTTGACACAATGAAAATGTTAACTGCATAACAACTATATTCAGCATTGTGTAAATAACCATCTAGGAAGCTTTACTTACTTTATTTTACTTTAATATTATTATATTCCATGTTTTTGTTAATATTAGCTAGTATTAGATCACATCACCATTGTCTTTTGTTTAGTCTATATTTTAATAATATCCTAAAATTGTAATAAGTATGGTATGTATATTTTGTATAATTTTACTATTTGCTGGTTGAGTGGAAGAGAAGGCCTTATGGCCTTAACTCTACCAGCTCAAATAAAGCATTATTATTATTATTATTGTAGTGATTTAGAGGCTTACCAAAAGGGCTTAAAGGACTTTGAAACAGGGATACTTGGGCCAGTTAGGTAGCGTGAGGTTTACTTATGGAATTTGGATTCGCCGAGTGGAAAAGGCTGAAGACTACTATTGAAGGGTAGTTGAGATTCGTAAAATAAATAATTGAATAAATTAACACTCTGCATTAGAACTATAAGCAACAAATTATACAATTTAAAAGTAATTTAACTAACTTTAACTAAACTATGGTATTTCTAAGGGCAGAACGAGAGAGAGAGAGAGAGAGATACCTATAGGACTTTGGTGGGAATCAAAGCCCATTATGACCTATCCTTAAGTATATCATTATTCTCAAATAACTTAGTTATAATCCATAATTTTAAAGTATTAATAAATTCTTGAAAATTGAGTCCCGCGCCGTAGCCGAGCGGTTAAGGTAGGAAGCCTTGGCGCAGAGCTACGGGACTTGTGCTGGTTCGAGTCTCCATGGGGGAAGAAATTTTCTCATGGTATTTCGGCCAGTATGGGACCGGTGCCCACCCAGCATCGTGAGGCAATTGGGTAGCTACAATAAGTAGCGGCTCCAGGTTGAAGAACCAGCTATAACGGCTGGGGGATTCGACATGCTAACCACATGTCACCCCTACACTGGCTGTTGATCATCTACCTCTGTGATTGACACATGTGGATGTGAAGAGCCAGCAGCCGGCTGGTAAAAGGGCAACCGCTGAAAAGTGGAAAGACCCTCAATCGGATCGGAAAATTGAACTATTTTGACTCATTATTAAAGCATAAAACTTATTAAGAAAAATGGTGCAGGTTTACCTCATGATGACTTCAGAATGGAAAAACGACCCAGTGTCCTAAGTCTCCGTTATTTTATACTCCATAGTCTAGCTTTCTCTCTGGTTCTGCCTGTGTATGTCACAAGCTCACAAGCTGCATATAGCTAGATATTTTTAGAAATATACTGTTATATCTTACATAACTTGTCCTCAATGTCATTATTACTTACTTACTCACTGGCACTATCGAACCCGTAGGTTTATGGCCGCACAGACATAAGCTCTCCATACATCCCTATCCTGAGCTAATGCTTTCCAATCATTCCCAGTATAATCTACTTCCCTCAAATCATAGTTAATGTTATTCTCCCACCTCATTCTTGGTCTACCAACTGGGCGTTTTCCCTCTGGCTTTCCTACAAGAAGCTTCCACGCAAGTCTTTCATTCCCCATACGTGCAACATGTCCTGCCCATCGCAGTCTACGAGACTTAACTGTTCTTATTATATCTGGCTTCCTATAAAGACCATGTAGTTCATTGTTATGTAGTCTTCTCCATTCTCCTGTCTGTTCATCTCTCTTTGGTCCAAAAATTTTCCTAAGCACTTTATTCTCAAATATTTGTAATCTCCTTTCCTCCCTTAAAGTAAGAGTCCATGTTTCGCACCCATATAATATAACTGGTAGAATAATAGTTTTATATATTTTCAGTTTAACATTTTTTGAAAGGAGTTGGAACATCAAGAGTCTCTGTAATGCATAATAGCACGCATTTCCAGAATTGAGTCTATGTTTAATTTCTTTGTGCATCTCATTCCTATTTGTGATTATTGTTCCTAGGTATTTGAATTCAGCCACCTCCTCAAAATTTCCCTCATTTGTCATTAGCTGTCCATTTCCATTATATAATGAATTTCTATGTGTGACCATATATTAAGTTTTATTGATATTTACTTCCAGTCCTAATTTCTTAGTGTTACTCAATAGTGTGTGCATGTTGTCCTTTAGTATCTCCTCGCTATCGGCTAATAATACTACATCATCAGCAAAAACCAACAGCTTATTAATACCATTGAGTTGTAAGCCTTCCTCATTCTCTAAAGATTTAATCGCATGCTCTAGTATAAAATTAAATAGTAGAGGAGATAGTGCATCTCCTTGCTTCAACCCATTCTGGATTTCAAAACTGTTCGAACACTGTTTGCCTACACGCACCCTACTCTTTGTGCCATTTAGACACATTCGTATAAGTCTAACTAACTTTTTAGGAATTCCGAACTCCAGTAGGATACTATATAACTTCTCCCTCTTAATTGAATCATATGCTTTTTTGAAGTCTACATATAGTTGATGTACAGTACCATTATATTCCCATTTCTTTTCTAAAATCTGTCTTATACTAAAAATCTGATCTGTTGTAGACCTGTTTCTTCTAAATGCGCATTGATGATCTAGAATGTTATCAATATAAGGAGTAAGTCTGCTTACTAATATATTTGTAAGAATTTTGTATGAAGTTGAAATTAATGAGATGCCCCTATAGTTGTTACAATCAGTTTTATCTCCTCATTATTAGAGCTAGGAATTTTAGGTGCTACACCTTCATTTTATTTTGTTACTACAATGCTCAAATTAGCTTGTCTTGCAAAGAAAACATTAAATAAATGCCCCTAAATGTGTTTTAGTTGCACCTTTTTTCAATGCTAGCACCTTTTTATCAATGCAAGCACATTTTGCACTTTTTTAAACCTTTTTTGTCTCTTAGCAACATTGTATTCCCAAAATAATGTGTATTTTTTTTTACATTTCTTCAAATACACTTTCAAGGGTTGGTAACAATGTGTGGTAGCATGGTATATCAGTCCACATCACATTACTTCCACTTTAATGCAGTCCCGTTAGGCTGTTCTTTTTAAATTAGTTTGCACCTTCTTGCATCACAGTTATGCGAAAGCTATTGTTTAAGCAAGGGAGATTGTTGAGTGCATAAACAAATGTTTCAGTTCAAAATAATATTTGACTTGTGCGGTCTGCTATTTTCCTGAGTGACCAGTATACAGTATGCCAAAACCGAATGTGAACTCCTACAAACTACATGATTTTGTAAAACAGTATAGTGCAATTTGGAATTCAGAGTGACAGATCTGTTATGAGGTGCATTCTTTGTGATACTTCAATAACAATTGATGAAAAACACCAACACAATCGTGTTACGCAGCATATAGGTAGTACAAAACACAAAGATAAGAAACTACAAAGCAGTAAATGTGTATGTGACAACAGTTTATTGGCGAAGTGCTACCTTCTTCTAGTTTAATAAATAAACAATTTTTTTTTAATGATACAGCAAAGACATTTGTGGCATGTGGTATTCCTCTTTCCAAACTTAACAACCCTATTATGAAAGCATATTTGGAGAAATATACTGGGAAGTCTGTCTCAGATGAAAACCATACCTTCAACCTCCGTATGAACAAAAATTAAAACAGATTAGTCAAGTTGAAGGTGAAAACCAGTATATTTTACATTAGACGAAACCACTGATAGACAGTTGAGATATTGAACTTTTTTAGATATGTTCTAAACATTTGAGTTGTTGAATAATATCCGCTTTAACAGTTTTCTGGACTTGTTATTTCAATAACATAATGTTCTGGGACTTGTCCTACTCAGACTTTTTAATACATGACAACATGACTGAATTTTGTGTCGTGAGTTACTTGATGTAACTGGTTTTGGTACTCTTTAATGATAATTCACATGGGAAATTTGCACCTTCTATTTTAAAAAAATGCACCTTTTTCTGCTAAATTAAAGCACCTTTTGCACCAAAATTCCTAGCTCTAGTCATTATTCACATTCCCTGTCTCTCCACATTTCAACATGAATTAACTAAATAAAGTATATATTTCTTAGTCTATGAATTAACTAAATAAAGTATACATTTCTTAGTCTATTATTCATAACAAATGACTAAATGATAATCTGTTTTAATATGAATTAACTAAATAAAATCTCTAGTTCTTAGCCTACCTATCACAATTATTATTATTATTAAGTTTATGACTACTATGGTCTAAGAATACCCTAAAAATACAATTTTATTGCAATGTACATGCAGTAAATATTTCCCATTCCAAAATTGACAGCAGGACCAGCCATCTATAAGCAGAAAATGTTGACCTACAAACTTAGCATACATGACTGTGGTTCTAATAAAGGTACATGTTTTTTTGAAGTGACACTGAAGTTGGGAGGGGATCCAATGAAGTTTGAAACTACTGTATGTTGAAATACAAAAAAAAAATAGCCAACCCTCAAGCCAAAAGCAACTCCACATAATAACTGATAACTGCACAGAACAGGAAAATAAAAATTGGGCTTTAATTGCTTTGGAGAGATCTCTAATGACCACTAAGAATTTTAAAAATTGTGTAGCACTACTATCCTGTGGTGGGATTCACAAGACTTCCATGTAACAGAGAGTTTGGTCACATTGAGAAATACTCAAGAGTCCATACACCAGATGAATGGGTGGACATTGTTAAGCCAGCAGATCTGAGTAGCTTCATTGTAACTAAAATGGAAAGAGCAGAGTTTGAGATAACCTTAAGTAACTGATAAACAAAAGCACCAACTTCAAATATAGTGGATGTATTTATTTTAGTGAAGCTACACAGTTTCATTGAACTTTTATAGGAAAAAATCACTACGAGATTTAATTTAAGATTAAATTAAATATTTCATACCTCTCCTCATATCCAGTCTTCTAATTAGATGGTTTTGAAGCCTGGGTAGCTTCATCTTCAGTAATTTCTTGTCGACTGATATTATGTCGATCAGAACTGCTTCTTTCTCCCTCTGTTGGTGGACTGATAAACCTCCAGATCAACTCACAATCTGCAGGAATTTCAAAGTTCGTAAGTTTTTCTTTTTAATGTGGATGTTTTCCCAAACTGTGAGTTCTTTTTGTTTTTTCTATTTGCTTAATTAGACTGGCTTTTGTATCAATTGGATGTTTTTCAAACCAAGCATTAGCAGCTACTGCTGACTTTTCCACTTCACCATTTTTGACATTTCTAAGATGTTCTTTCATCCTTGTTTTCAAATTTCTTTTTGTTTTCCTTATGTGAATGTTGTTACAATCCCTGCATTTGATCTGATAAATTCCTGAGTTTGTTTTTTTTTTCCCCCATTTTTATTGGTTTTAATTATCCTATATAGGCTGTATTCATTCTTCAGTGCCAATCTTTCAAACTTTTTAAAAACTTTTTTAAAACTTACGGTGTTTTAATGGATGGTAAATGAAAGCCAGCCTAATTGAACAAATAGAAAAACAAAAAGAACTCATGATTTGGGAAAAAATCCACATAAAAAAACAAGAAAGAAAAACTTATAAACTTTGAAATTCCCACAGATTCTGAGTTGATCAGGATGTTAATTGCTCCACCAACAGAGGGAGGTAGAAGCAGTTCTTCTGATCAACATAACATCTGTCGATGAGAAATTACTGAAGATGAAGCTGCCCAGGCTTCGAAACCAGTCTAGTTAGAAGACTGGATATGAAGTGAGGTATGAAACATTTTAATTTAATCTTACACAGTTTCAGTTGAATCCTGAAACACCCATTGGTACGGCACATTAGGCCTAATGAATGTCCCTGACGTATGAGTTAAGAAGAAAGGAATGACTGATGAACCTGATACATTCCAACTCCCTGTAAACTTCAGGAATCCATTCTTGATCAATCAAAATAAATTACTGTATTTACCCATGTATAGGCCGCACTTTTTACCTAAAATATAAGTTTCAAAATTAGGTGCAGTACATATCGAGAAGTTTCTGCACTATTGATGTACGCCGCCGAATTACAAGGTCGTGACTTGTCATAAATAGTCTTGCCCAGCCGTAACTTGTCTTAAATACATTGCATGGGATTTTCTTATTCTTGGCTATTTTAAGGCCTTTGAACTGAAACATTTCGACGGATAAAGAAAATCCGTCTGCCCTTGTTTTCTGCACATAATCCAGGAGAACTGTTTCTGACTGTTGTCAATGTTTTGATGTGTTTTCAAGTACATGTTTTGTTTGGATCCACCGTCGCACATTCTTTCGTCCACATCAAACTTTCTTTCCGGTGTCCTATTTCCACATGTAGCTTGAATTTGGAGGTATAACTTGCTCTGCACTGACCCATGTTTACACACAGTGAACAGGAATGACAATGAATACACTTATTTTGAATGTTCATTGTTAAATAACACCACTGGAACTGCATAGCATAAAATATTCAGTTTTGTTCAGCTACATATGATTTTTCTTAATCAGTCAACAGCATATGTATTTCAAAGCTTCTTCAGTGAGATATAGTCATAAGCCAATGATAATTACTACTTAAAATCACTATAAAACTTCATAAGAAAGATGAAAATATGATCTGTATTCACAAATAATGTTTAAAAAATATTTAAGTTATCTTCTGATATAAAAGAAATCACAATTTTTTTTTATTTTAACATTTAAGAATTTTCATTAAACTTTATTTGTTAAATTTGTATTTAAAGAGAAAACTTATACGCTCAGACTGGGATTTGAACACAAAACCTTTGGCTTTCTAGGCTAATGCTCTACCACAGAGCTACCTGAGAACTTCAATCTAAAGGCAAATTTTTCTCTTATACATTGTTAATTCCCGAGCATGTGCTCAATTATGCAAATGGTGGCTTCTTATTTGAGAAGACATTTATAGGGAATTTAAACACTACTTTATAAAGCCAGTAGGCTTCTTTCAATGCTCTTTATTATTAATTTAATATTTTTCACTGAAGGACAAATTATATTTGAAGACAAAAATTATACGCTCAGACTGGGGTTATTTGTTAAATTTCTCAGAACTAAATAAGAGTTACTTATGACTACCGTATTTTACGGACTATAAGACACACCTTAATTCTTAAGCATTTTTTTTAAAACCATTCTGATCTTTAAAATCCCTGAAAATCATCATTATCTGAACTTTCTTTTTCTTCTCCTTCTTCATCATCATTCTCTTCATATATGAGATAGTCTTCATTGCCAATCGAGAGCGTTACTTATGCCGCACTTCTTGAAAGATTTAACAATGTATTCTCTCTCTCTCTCTCTCTCTAGACCACATTTTTATCCACTGACACACTTGTTTGATTGTATGTCATTTTAAACTTCCCTTCAGCGTGAATTCATGTTGGGTTTCATCCATCATCCATTTGTTCAAGTACACTGGTATCGTAGAGACTGCAATGAGGCATCATAGGCCAAACAGTGTTCTGGGTTTGTGATGGCAGGGCGGGAGGGAAACAGTGTTAGCCAGCTTGTGAATCCCCACAACTCATGTTCGTCACATCAGTGCACTGCTGCTGCCAGGTACAGATAGGTTTCTCACGGCATCAATATGGTCATTTATAAGACTGGCAGGAATTTTAAATCAAACAGTGAACACTTTTATATTAATTTCGAGTATAAGGCGCACCTGAATTTTGGAGGCAATTTTTCGAAGAAAAAGTGCATCTTATAGACCATAAAATACAGTATATCTGCCATGTCCTTCAATTATAAATTGCACTTCTGGCATCAATATATTTATGGGATACCACATTTTTCCATTCATGGAGACACTATTGGTGGACAAGTGAAAACTTGGGAATATCATTTGTGAAAAGAACAAATTGCACTTTTGTATCAGATTTTCACATTACTAAACAATGTAGGTTATGTAAATCTCAACTGGCATCCCTCAATTAAACCTTGAATGTAACTTTAATTCATGAAATGAATTCTTAAGAACTCTGGGACACACTGTTTCATACCCATGTTAAAATATTATTTGAAATCACATTTTAAGGCCTGCAAGAAGCTACGTACATGTTGTGCACAATGTATCGGTGGTGTGTCACTGCTCTAAGCAGTGGTCTGTGGAACATTCCCATACCTGTAGACCAGGTTCTGGTTGGATGAGCAGTACAGATGCATGTCAAGATTGACACATTGTTCAAGCTGCAATGGGCCCAAACAACATCCAGGGAAGAAATCCAGGCACATGTTGCACCTGGACCATTGGAAATTGTCTGCTTGCTGCAGGACTAGGATCACCATTTCTCTTTGGCCAGGCTGCCACTTCCTCCATGACACCACCAAGCACAGCTACTCTGGTATCGTGAAAGAGTTGACTGGAGAATGGAATAGCATTCTGTTGTCTTCAGTGATGAGTGTAGGTTCTGTCTATATGCAAACGATGCATGTACATGTGTATGGCATAAGCCTGGTGAGCATTATCTTCTGGAGTGCATTCGCTCGCAACACACAGGCCTCATGGTGTTAACTCACTGTCACATTTGGGGTTTCTGCAGGGTAAAGTAAACAGTGCCCGCTACATTGCATGGGTTATTAACTCCGTACTACTGCCATTTGTTCGACTGGAAGATGTGTTTTTCACCAAGTCAATGCATGTCCACACATGGCTACTGCAATGCAACATGTTCTCGTAGTGTACAACAACTGCCCTGACCAGCAAGATCCCCAGATCTCTCGCCAATTGAACACATATGGGACATGATGAAGCAGGAACTTACTCTTTCTCCAGAACCTCCAATAACCATTGCCGAATTGCAACAGCAGGTGCAAAATGTTTGGGACAATCTATCGCAGGATGCCATTTGGCACCTTTATGACTGTTTGCATGCGAGAATATATGCCTGCATTGCTGCCAAGGAAGTTACACTGTGTATCAATGTGACTGTTTGGGCACACCTTACTGTGATGTGTGTTTCATTTGGTCTGAATCTGTTATCATATTACACTCCTACAATGATAAACTACCTGTTACATCACTTTTTAATAAAATGAACTTGTCTTTGAGGGTGTTGCATTTTTTCTGGTAGTATATCTAATACATAAAGATGAATGTTTATTTGTTTGTTTGTATTTTATGCACTGCCAAACCGTTCATGCGATTGTGATGGGGGCTTTTTTCAAAATGTTCAGGAGATTCCCGGGATGAACATAGGCTGTGTAGGAGAGTTGTGATACTCAACTCCTACACCCTTAAAAATCACCCTTTGTAGTGAAAAAAGTGGCTCCAAGGACGCTTAAATGGCTTATGCTGACTAATCCATAAAAAATACACAAAATTAATGTGCACAGAATTGAATATTTCAAAAAGCTCTACAAAAAAGTCCGTGGCAGCATATGTTTATCTTTTATGGATAACTCACTATAACCATTTTTGTCTTTCATTGATGCCAAGAAGATCGGGATAATATGTAGATTCCCGTGCAAGCATAGCAGCACATGGCGGGTATTCTTTTATGGATAACTCACAATAACGAATTTTGTCTTTCAGCTCATTTATGCCAAGAGGATTGGGATAAATATATTCCCGGGCAACACTGGGTAATCAGTATTGGGAATCTTAAAATAATTATGATATAAATTTATAATTATTTTTCCTTTTACTTATTCAACTAGGATGTTAATTATACAAGTTTTATCTGGTAAGTCAGTGAGGACGACTAATTATATTGTCATACTGACTTACCAGGTAAAAATTGTATAATTAACATCTTATTACATAACCTCAACGGTACTTTAATATGAATTTCAAAAGTGTTGATTATTCAACTAAACATAAGAAATACAATAATTTTCAGCTTATTTATGCCAAGAAGATCAGGATAAATAGATTCCCGGCATTGCCAGGCAATCAGCACAAGGTATCTAAAAAATAATTACGATATAAATTTATAATTATTTTTCCTTTTATTTATTCAACTAAACATAAAAGCACATTAATTTTAATTTATTTAGGTATACCAGTGCACGCTGGGTATTAGCTAGTACATATACATATTAATTATGTAACAAATACACTTCCATTATGAAAAATCCAATTTACCTACTCATTGCATGTATGAGGAATATGGAAGACAATAAGTTACACAACTGGTATTATTAAAGCATAAACAATCAAAATATCTGCTTGGACATTTCGAACATAAGATACAGAAATCCAAACGTATCGCATAAAACTATGACATGTGCTAAATTGAAAATGAAGAATGGATTTTTTTAAATACAAAGATAAATATGAAACATTTTTTCATATAAATAAAATCATCTTTGCAGTTTTAAATATTTTATATTACATAAAGGTGAATTCCATGGTAACAGACTTAACATTTGGAACAAAGTTAACTCTATATTTAATATTTTGAAGCCTTAAAATAATTGGAAAGTATTTTTGTCTCAAAACCACCTACAGATGATGCAATCTGTAATAAAAAGAATGATGCAACTTTGTGTTTAGTATTACATTTAAAATTAATGATTTTATTATAGTAGCTGAGATAACTTTAAAAAAGACAAAATTAAGAAAATAAAATAAAACAACATTCTCTGTAAAGTTTTCAATTATATTTGAAAATATTGAATGCATTAGATAGAACAAGGACTTAAAAAAAATAGTTTAGATTTTGACACTAAAAAAATAGTCACTAAAAATGTCAATTTTATTTCAACAATTAATATTGTAAAAAACTATGCTACATTTCTTATACTCAATGTTATTTCAATGTAGCCATTTGCATATTCTTAAAAATACTGTATATAAATTAGTACCAGAGATATTTTTTTTTATGTCAGGCTTCAGGATCCACACATGTTTGGATAACTTTTTGAGTTAACACCAGGCGGCAGTACATAATTTTGTATCCAGGTTTGCAAACACCAAACATGAGAGATGTTCAATGTGCCACGAGGGGAAGCAAATAAAATAATTAACATTCATTTCCATCTGTCATGTCCACTTTTACAAAGAATTCACCTAACAAAGTTGATAATTACAAAGCTTTAACATGAATTCCCAAAACCTATATACATAAAAGGCACTGCTGTTCTACAAATGCATAAAATAGGAATGTCAAAGATCCCTTATCCCTAAAATACTGTTAAATAAAACATAATACCTAGACCAGACACACACACACCCGCACACATAATATCCATGTAATTTATTAAAATTCAACACAATGAAATAATGAACAATAGAAAGCTCTTCAATTTTTATCTTATACAACTAGTTTAACCAATCTTCATATTTCTATAACACTTCTTTAAATAATTTAGAGATGTGTTCACTTAATTTTGTATTTCACAAAGCATCCTTATGTCACCGTTAATTTATAAGGAACCATCTTTAATGATAACCTCTTAAATAGGCATTAAAAATTAGATGGATGCATGTGACACTGAAATACATTAATTGAATGTCTTGAAAATAATGGTAGTTAAGAGTGTTAATAACTACAAAATGATGATATTCAATAACTAAGTGAAGCAAAATTTTATAAAAAGTGTTAAATAAATAAAACATGATGGATGTATCCGTTATAAACTCAATATCTTAAAAATAAAGGTGCAGTTCAGTGTGTTAATAACTTTCAAAATAATGATTGTTTATATTTAAGTTAAGCAAAGTTTTATTAAAGGTGCAGACTTAAGAAAGAAGTGGTGAAAATCATTGTAGAAGACACTGAAGACATCTGCAATTCACCCTTCTAAATGATTCTTGCTACTTTAAGATATGCTACAGTCTTTAAAACAAACACTATATTAATTGAACAAAACTGTTGTGTTTCTAAGAATACATGGACAGTGTTTAGCAACAGTAATACAAGCACCAAAAGCAGATATTGAAATAACCACTTCACAGTGTCAATACAGAAGTAATCAAGCTACAGCTGCAATATGCTGCTACCTAGCAGAAATTAAACCTACTGCCATTTAAGATGAATAGTTTTACAATCAATAAATTATATCACAGTTTGCATTTTTTAGCATTTGAATCACCATTGCTAAACTCTGTCCATATATTATTCTGGAAAGCCTTTATTTACCTTGTCATTTATTGTTGCAGTAAATATCCCATCATCATTTTTTAAAAAATACAATAAGAAGTCAACTTTTATAAGATTCATGATATGTTCCGTTGAGGTTTATTCAAAATTAGTATAAAATTATAGAATATTCACCTGAAAGGTCCGTCTCCTCAACTTAATTATCATTTAACTGTAGCGCTTTCGGGACTTGTCCCATCATCGGCAGGATTCAAAACTGGTGTTTCACTGAAGATCTGGTAGAGGGGGTTGCATGTATTGGGTTCGTTTTCGTTTATCAGGCTGTCGTTGTGAGCTGCTTTCATGATTTCCATCTCTTCGAGTACGTTTATCTTCGCTGGATTATTTTCTCTGTGCATCACTGTTAGGGTGTTTTCAATATTTAACATGCGATGTCCTTCATGGATAACGTGTTTTGCATAGCTTGATTTACCTTCTGCGTGAACGAAGTCTCGAAAATGTTCTTTGAATCTGATGTTAAAACTCCTGTTTGTCCTTCCTATATAAAATTTGTTGCAGTCCTTACATGTCAGTTTATAAACTCCTTTGCTGTTGAAAATGTTATTTTCTTCAATGTTATTGTTTATTATGTTGTTTAATTTGTTATTGGTTCTGTATGCTATTTTTACGTTTTTATCGGCTTTCTTTAGTGCATTGGCTAATTTTGTCGTTTCTTTTCCTGTGTTGTAATGTATGTAGTGTTATCCATGTTTTCTTTGTTGTTGTCAGATTCTTTTTCTAGTTTAGTAATGTTGGTTATGTTGTTGTTCTTCTTTTTTGTTTTTTTACGAGCTTATCTATGAATTCTTCATTATAGCCATTGGTTTTTGCCATATACTTAATGTAGTTGAGTTCTTGGATATAATTGTCTTTGCTTAATGGGAGTTTCAACATTCTAATGACTAAGCTATTAAATGTACTAATTTTCTGTTGAAAAGGGTGTGTAGAATTTTTGTTTATGGCCAGAGCATTGTTTGTGGGTTTCCGGTAGATACCGATTTCTAGTTTATTGTTGTGTAGATTTTTGGTTATAGACAAATCTAAGTAGTTTATGCTGTTGTTAACTTCTATTTCTTCGGTGAAAGTGATTTTTTCATGCATGTTGTTTAAGTCTTGTAGTATTTCTTTTTCAGAAGATTAATGATCTTGAAATGAATGCAAAAAATAGGAACATTAGAGAATTATATCAGGGAATGAGTATAGAGAAGAAAGGGTTTCAGGCTAGAACAAACATAATTCGGAATGAAAATGGGGATATGATTGCAGATTCCAAGAGTATATTAAATAGATGGAAAAGTTATTTTAATCAGCTATTAAATGTACATACAGAACAGGACATTGAGGAGGATAAGTTACAGACAGCAGAAATGCTAGTCACAGAGCCAAGTGCATTAGAGGTTGAAATGGCAATTGAAAAATTGAAGATGTATAAAGCATCAGGTTCAGATGAGATCCCAGCAGAACTGATAAAATCAGGGGGAGAAAAATTGATGGACAAGATACGCTGGTTGCTTAGTATGATTTGGGGAAAAGAGAGCTCTTCCAGACCGATGGAAGGATCCATCAAATTATAGTACCAATTCCCTATAAGAAAGGAGTGATAAAACTGATTGAAACAACTATAGGGGATTCCATCTCATTACTTTCAACGTTGTACAAAAATTCTAACCAAACTATTAGTGTAGCAGACTTAATCCCTATATTGATGGACATTCTAGGAGATCATCCATGTGCAGTTTAGAAGAAACAGGTCTACGACAGATCAGATTTTTAGTTATAAGACAGATTTTAGAAAAGACATGGGAAAATAATGGTACTGTACATCAAATATATGTAGATTAGACTTCAAAAAAAGCATATGAGATTCAATTAAGAGGGAGAAGTTATATAGTATCCTGCTGGAGTTTGGAATTCCTAAAAAGTTAGTTAGACTTATTCGAATGTGTCTAAATGGCTCAACGAGTAGGGTGCGTGTAGGCAAACAGTTTTCAGACACTTTTGAAATCCAGAATGGGTTAAAGCAAGGAGATGCACTATCTCCTC
This sequence comes from Diploptera punctata, assembly GCA_030220185.1. Taxonomy (NCBI): domain Eukaryota; kingdom Metazoa; phylum Arthropoda; class Insecta; order Blattodea; family Blaberidae; genus Diploptera; species Diploptera punctata. Next base: position 99,998 of record JASPKZ010009819.1, read on the forward strand.
TACTATTTAATTTTGTACTAGAGCATGCCATTAAATCTTTAGAGAATGAGGAAGGCTTACAACTCAATGGTATTAATAAGCTGTTAGTTTATGCTGATGATGTAGTACTACTGGCCGATAGCGAGGAGATACTAAAGGCCAACACGCACACACTATTGAGTAACACTAAGAAATTAGGACTAGAAGTAAATATCAGTAAAACTAAATATATGGTCACACGTAGAAATACATTATATAATGGAAATGGACAGCTAATGAAAAATGAGGGAAATTTTGAGGAATTGGCTGAATTCAAATACCTAGGAACAATAATCACAAATAGGAATGAGATGCACAAAGAAATTAAACATAGGCTCAATTCTGGAAATGCATGCTATTTTGCATTGCAGAGACTTTTGATGTCCCAACTCCTTTCAAAAAACGTTAAGCTGAAAATATATAAAACTATTGTTCTACCAGTTATATTATATGGGTGCGAAACATGGACTCTTACTTTAAGGGAGGAAGAGATTACGAGTATTTGAGAATAAAGTTCTTAGGAAAATTTTTGGACCAAAGAGAGATGAACAGACAGGTGAATGGAGAAGACTACATAACAATGAACTACATGGTCTTTATAGGAAGTCAGATATAATAAGAACAGTTAAGTCCCGTAGACTGCGATGGGCAGGACATGTTGCACGTATGGGGAATGAAAGATGTGCATGGAAACTTCTTGTAGGAAAGCCAGAAGGAAAACGCCCAGTTGGTAGACCAAGAATGAGGTGGGAGAACAACATTAACTATGATTTGAGGGAAGTAGATTATACAGGGAATGATTGGAAAACATTAGCTCGGGATAGGGATGTATGGAGAGCTTATGTCCGTGCGGCCATGAACCTACGGGTTCGATAGTGCCAGTGAGTAAGAGTAAGAGTAAGTATTTCTTTTTCTTAATGTTGAGTGATTCCGGGTTATGTGGCCGTGGTCCATAGTTGGTGTTGATACCAGACGTTTCGCCCTCAACTGCGGAGGGCATCTTCAGTGGCGAGTGCTTCTATGCGTGTTTCCTGGTCGGAAGATCTACTTAGAATGAACGCTGTGGACGTAGAGGACGTTGTATTAGTGGGGGGTGCAGGGTGAGTGGGCGTGGCTCTTGCTGATTGGCTAATAGTCGTCTCCTTGTTGTCACTGGTGTTAATGCATTTATTTTCTAGTGTATGAAACCAGGCCTTAGACAGTTTGATACCTTCTTCTTTTCTGTTAATATTTCCCTTATGCTTGTGTATTTCTATAGCCTCTCGGTATAATCTAGGGAAATAGTATGAAGTTGTGGCTAAAACTTGTGTATCGTCGAATAGAATCTGGTGTCCATTCGTAATGGCATGTTCTGCTACAGCTGATTTATCCATTTCTCCTTGTCTGCAGTTTCTTTTATGTTCTGATAAACGGGTGGCTATACTTCTTTTCGTGGTCCCTATATATGATTTACCACACAAACAAGGAAGTCGATATACGCCGCAAGTGGAGAGAGGTGGCCGAGGATCCTTAGCTGAGCGAAGGCAGTCTTCTATTTTTCTTGTAGGTCTGTAAACTGTTTTTATGTTGTATTTTCGTAGGAGTTTTCCGATACGATCTGTGACTCTTTGTACATATGGTAAGTAGGCTATGCTGGTTGAGGGTGTGTTATCCATTCTGACAGTTTACAGACCTACAAGAAAAATAGAAGACTGCCTTCGCTCAGCTAAGGATCCTCGGCCACCTCTCTCCACTTGCGGCGTATATCGACTTCCTTGTTCGTGTGGTAAATCATATATAGGGACCACGAAAAGAAGTATAGCCACCCGTTTATCAGAACATAAAAGAAACTGCAGACAAGGAGAAATGGATAAATCAGCTGTAGCAGAACATGCCATTACGAATGGACACCAGATTCTATTCGACGATACACAAGTTTTAGCCACAACTTCATACTATTTCCCTAGATTATACCGAGAGGCTATAGAAATACACAAGCATAAGGGAAATATTAACAGAAAAGAAGAAGGTATCAAACTGTCTAAGGCCTGGTTTCATACACTAGAAAATAAATGCATTAACACCAGTGACAACAAGGAGACGACTATTAGCCAATCAGCAAGAGCCACACCCACTCACCCTGCACCCCCCACTAATACAACGTCCTCTACGTCCACAGCGTTCATTCTAAGTAGATCTTCCAACCAGGAAACACGCATAGAAGCACTCGCCACTGAAGATGCCCTCCGCAGTTGAGGGCGAAACGTCTGGTATCAACACCAACTATGGACCACGGCCACATAACCCGGAATCACTCAACATTACGATTACCGGCCGTGAAAGCCTGCATTCAACTATTTCTTTTTCTTTTCTGTTTTCATTTTCATATATTACTAGTACATCATCGACATATCGTGTTATTAGTTTTATGTTGAATTTGTGTATTAGTTCCTCAAAATGTTTATTTTCCAGTTCTTGTAGGAAGATTTCTGCCATTATTCCAGATGTAGGACTCCCCATCGGGATCCCGTCTTCTTGAATAAATAGTTCATTGTTAAATTGGAAGTAATTTTACTTTATTGTTGTTGTTATTAGTTTGTTTAACTGATTGATATAGTTATCTTCAAGTTTACTGTCTGTTAGTTTTTGTTTTATTATGTTTGCTGTTTCGTTTATCAGGATATTAGTGTACAGGTTTTTTATGTCGAATGACGTCATTTTAGTATTCCTATTGATTTCTAAATGCTGTAGTTTGTCTGCTAGTTCAAATGAGTTCTTAATTGTGTAACGATTTTCAAGTTTGACATCATTTTTCATTTTCTGAGCGACTATTTTGGAAATTTTATAGTTAGGAGCATTCATGCAATTAACAACTGGTCTTATGGGAATGTTGTCTTTATGGATTTTTGGAAGGGCTTTCATTACTGGTGGTGAGGGAGTATTATTTACCCATTTGGCAACAATAAACTAGAAATCGGTATCTACCGGAAACCCACAAACAATGCTCTGGCCATAAACAAAAATTCTACACACCCTTTTCAACAGAAAATTAGTACATTTAATAGCTTAGTCAGTAGAATGTTGAAACTCCCATTAAGCAAAGACAATTATATCCAAGAACTCAACTACATTAAGTATATGGCAAAACCCATGGCTATAATGAAGAATTCATAGATAAGCTCGTAAAAAAACAAAAAAAGGAAGAACAACATAACCAACATTACTAAACTAGAAAAAGAATCTGACAACAACAAGAAAACATGGATAACACTTACATACACAGGAAAAGAAACGACAAAATTAGCCAATGCACTAAAGAAAGCCGATAAAAACGTAAAAATAGCATACAGAACCAATAACAAATTAAACAACATAATAAACAATAACATTGAAGAAAATAACATTTTCAACAGCAAAGGAGTTTATAAACTGACATGTAAGGACTGCAACAAATTTTATATAGGAAGGACAAACAGGAGTTTTAACATCAGATTCAAAGAACATTTTCGAGACTTCGTTCACGCAGAAGGTAAATCAAGCTATGCAAAACACGTTATCCATGAAGGACATCGCATGTTAAATATTGAAAACACCCTAACAGTGATGCACAGAGAAAATAATCCAGCGAAGATAAACGTACTCGAAGAGATGGAAACATGAAAGCAGCTCACAACGACAGCCTGATAAACGAAAACGAACCCAATACATGCAACCCCCTCTACCAGATCTTCAGTGAAACACCAGTTTTGAATCCTGCCGATGATGGGACAAGTCCCGAAAGCGCTACAGTTAAATGATAATTAAGTTGAGGAGACGGACCTTTCAGGTGAATATTCTATAATTTTATACTAACAATAAGAAGTAACATTAAGAGGTTTACTTAACTTTCACAGGGAAAGAACACTATGAGGTTTAATTTAAGGATTAAATTAATGTTTTTATTACCTCACCTCATATCCTTTTTCTTCTATACTGCAGTTTCGGAGCTTATCTCCATCATCAGCTCCGAAACTGCAGTATAGAAGAAAAAGGATATGAGGTAAGGTAATAAAAACATTAATCAATTCTTAATTATTAAGAGATTTGTTTAATAATTGAAACATTTTGTCTGTTCATTCCTTAAACATTTAGAGATGAGATAAGAATGAACAGACAAAATGTTTTAATTATCCCATCATCAGTTCTATATGAATTCAACTTGTAGTCCGCAACATTGTTTTTAGATTTCTGTTTGAATTGCTTTACAGTCATTATATTCATGATCAGAAAATGTTTTCATATGATTTCTCTTTCATTGTTTAGATAGAATATCAATAAATATGGATTTTTTCAATGTTTGTAAAATTACTTTTCCCTCACTCATTTTTCAGCCATTACAATTATACTTAATAGTCAATATTACTTTTAAAATATTATCAACAGAAAGTTTTGCAAACAACTGGATATCTTAGAAATGGAAAATCACAGTTGCAGTTTCAATACAAGCTGGTACGAAAAATATCATGCTAATGTTCAGACATTTTAAATGACAATTATGTGTTTGTTACCTTGCCATTTGATTGAATTTAAAGAAGATTGGTGAAACTCAGTAATATTGTGTCGTCTATTTATTTGAATGTAACAAAACTTAAAAAAAAAGTATGACAGTATAACAATTACACATATCTCAATAACCACATCCATGGAAAAGTTCATGTTGTTTCAACAGACAACTGGAATTATACATCTCATCCCATACTTTGATTTCTCACCTAAACAATTTCAGGGTCATTTGTCTCCATTTTCAACTAGTAACTGTATGTTGTTGACCCATGATACATGTTTCATGGTGTGATTTAATGAATGAAGAAATTTTGTTCTAAATTCTCCCAGAATGTGTATCCTAAATGCTTGTTAGTTTTAATATAATTTCAAATCTATATTTAGTTATTACTTCAATGTTTCATTCATTTTTTTTTTTCCTTTGTGGTGTTTTATTTTCTGCTGCTTTTTGTTGTTTATTTCTATTTGTAAAAACAAACAGAACTCACATTCGTATTTGAAGAAAAAAATTATATGCTCAGACTGGGACTCAAACCCAGGACTTTTGGCTTTTTAGGCCAATGCTCTACTGCCTGAGCTATCTGGGTGAGTTCCAATCTAAATGCAAATTTTTCTCTTATATACGCTGTTAATTCCTGTGCACCAAAATGCTATCAAACCTTTGCTTCTATCGTGCAAATGGTGGCATCTTTATTAAGAAGGCAATTATTTGTCACATTAATGGGAAAAAATTGACATCCAGAAAAACTGAGACAAAATAATGAATTTTGAAGTTCTCGGGGAAAGCAATTTAATTGTGAGGTTTGTTGTCCCACCACCAGAGGGGAAAAATATACAAGACATTAAACAGTCAACACAACAGTTGAAAATGGAGATGTCCCAGAAACAAGTCCAGGCAAGAAAACAAAATATGAGGTGAGGTGTATATTTCTGATTCAATTTCTTAATAATTTACCTCATAGTTTTACATGTTATTAATTGTTGAATAACCCATATGGTTTGCTAGAGTTGAAATTAAATTCTAATAGTTCAATTATTTTATGTCTCCACATTTGGTACATTTCATATAGACGTATGAATAAATGTTTATTAAGCATTTTTTCTGACTTCAGTTATTTTTTTTAATATAATTGTCAAGACTCCATGATGTGACGGGTCTTCTAGCCTACCACCTGGCCTCACACCCACATATGTTATTTATTACAGATGGATAATTATACAGCCAGTATAGGATTGTAAGCAGTCAGCATGTCAAGTCCCCAAGCCATTACAGCTGGTTTTCCCAACCTGGAGTTGCTATTTAGTCACAATCATGGGTATGCACCAGTCCCACACTGGACAAAATTCCATGAGAAAATTTCCTCACCCATGGGGACTGAAACCAGCACATGCCGCGCAGCTCTGCACCAAGGCATGATGACTTAAGACAAGTCGGCTATGGCACACCCAGTCTATTCCTCACAAAGATTTACTATAAACTTGTCCATCAAATAAAAAAACAGGAAAATAAAAAATAGAAAGATACTGGCCTATTGATAATAAGGAAGATCAACTATAACACAAATGTCCAAACATGAATAAAATTTTTAAAAATAATATATTTTTCATTATCATCATCATGATAATAACTGTTACTATTATTACATTCTTCTTTATAGATGCTTAGCATCTAAGGGCATATCAGATCAAAATGTATGGTTGCATCCAGTAGACTGCACATATCTATTTCTGGACATTATCCTCTATTCCTTCACTGAGGAAAATCACCAAAAATCACCAATCAGGATGGTTGGCTACCCACGAATTTCAACTAAGAACTTTTGTATATTAGTCTCAAACAGTCTTGCCTGAATAATTCTTATACTGTCAATATATAACTTACATTTTCAAGTTCTCTTTAAACTCAAATTAATAATGAAACTTATTGATAAAATTATTTACAAGACGTTTTAACATTTTTTCCTGTAAGAATAAAAATTTTTCTTTATTTATTATATATTACCTTTTATGAGGGTCGTTTGATAAGTTCTCGGAAACACCACCATAGGTCAGCACTAGTGCAACCAGGTTTCTGCATAACGATGAGTCATCCTTTAACAGTAAACACGGTGCATCAGTGCTCTGGATAGAGAGCTGTGGTGTGGACGTGTGTTCATTGTTGTTCCTGTGTAGCAATTTGTGAAGATGAAAAAACTGAGATTCAAGTGGTAATAAAATACTTTATAAAAAAAGGCATGAAGGCAAAAGAAATTCATGCAGATTTTCAGAACACATTGGGGGATTCTGCACCTTCATATTCAACAGTTGCCAAATGGACAACTGATTTAAAATGTGGTCGGAACAGCTTAGATGATCCCTATATGCCACTACTCCAGAAATAATTGCAAAAGTGCACAAAATAGCATTGGAAGATGCTGAATAAAATTGCAAGAGACAGCTGAAGTTGTAAGGATGTAATAATGGACTCATTACATTTTAAATGAGGAATTGGGTATGAAAAAATTATCTGCCGCGACTGTTAACATCGGATCAAAAATGCTGAGTCAAAATTCTGAAGAATGTTTGCCCTGTTTTCACAGACACAAACAAGATTTTTTGCGCCGGTTTCTGACCATAGATGATACACAGGTCCACTACTATACCCCATAAACAAAACAACAGTCAAAGCAGTGGAAACATGCTGATTCTCCACCACCAAAGAAAGCAAAGGCAATGCGGTCAGCTGGAAAGGTCATGGCATCAGTTTTCTGGGAAGCAAGAGGGATTCTTTTGATGATTATCTTCCAACAGGTCAAACATTTATGGGACAAAACTACACTAACCTCCTGGACCAACTACAGCAAAAGATATGTACAAGAAGGCCAGGTTTAGCAAGGAAGAAAGTCTTGATGCATCAGGATAAAGCGCGATCTCACATGTGTGCCATTGCCATGGCAAAAATACATGAAATGAAGTACGAATTGTTGCCACACCCGCCTTATTTGCCTGATATAGCTCCATCAGACTTCCATCTCTTCCCTAAGCAGAAAATCTTCCTTGGCAAATGGGGATTATCTTCAAAGAAGAAACTAATAGCCGGAGTTGAGGAGTATTTGCAGGGCTGGAGGAATCCAATTTTTAGAAATGGGATCAAGGCTTTGGAACATCGCTGAACGAAGTGCATAGTGTACAGGGAGACTATATTGAAAAATAAAAATAGTTTCAATGAAGTATCTTTTTTTTTACCTCATTCCGAGAACTTATCAAACGACCCTCATATTAAAAAACTTACTGAACTGTCAGCTTCTACGCAGCTGGATTCTTCTTCATTAATTCAATGTCTGATTCCATCATGTCTTCAACCAAACTCTGGAATTGTATCATAAATAAACAAATTATATATAATATATATTATACATTGAATCTGAGTAAATGTTGATGAGACCTTGATATGTGGGTCTGATGTGAGAACTTCCAGTCATGTATGCTGTGAGTGTTTGGTTGAAATTGGATACAAGATATTAAATAACAGTATTCATTACTCACCCTTATCATAGGAGATGCTGGAAGTGCTGGCCATCTTATATTATACATATATCAGAACTTTTTATGAAATTATCATTCATGTGAATCAGTTCTTCGACTCTAATGGACTTAACTTGTATTTGAATGTTCCTCAAGCATGAGAGAATTAGTGGGATACATTTTATTTTCAGTATAAAAATCACAACACAATACATCTGTGGATTGAGAAGCTCATAAACCCTTGACTAGAAGTCTCTGGCTAACATACAGTGCAATTTCATCATGGATTCATTAAGAATATGGACTGTGGTGCCCTGCTGAAAATACTCTGTTAGACACTCTTTGTATGTCAGTTCATCACATATTGATTCCGAAATAAGATGCATGTACCTATTACCGTTGTTTCTTTAAAAAAAAAGGACCAATAATTCTTTCAGCACTAATGGCACACCACACTTGTATTGTTTTGCTGTGCAGTGGAGCCTTGTCAACAATATCTGGTTTATCTGATGACCAGTACCTGTTATTATGTGAGACTATATGGATGTTTAGATGAAACCACATATTACTGAGAAGAAAAGTCCTGGGACCAATTTCCCCAATATTGACTTTCACTAATACTCAGAAATCAATACCTACAAACAGCAATCTCTCCTTCAAATTAAGTTTATTTAGAGATCTTAGCACTATCCAAATTTACCGAAAGAGAATGGATGTTATCTTAGCTGAAGCACTGAACCATGATAACATTGAAAATATTTTAAAACAAGCTGCTAATGAAAGTTATAAAGAGCATGGCATAAGAAAAAAAGGATGAGCTTAGGAAACAGGCAAAAAACAGATAATACAGGATAAAACACAAGCTTAGATTAAATATGTATCTACTAAGGCTGAAGAAGACAATATTGATTACCATAGAAAACAAGCTACAGCAAAGTGAAAAGTTAGAAAAAAAAACAAACAAAATTGGAATGCATTTGTTGCATTTTTAGAAAATTATATCATTCATCCACAGCTGCAAATAACTTCAAATTCTTAATAAATTAAATGATGAATTAAAACATAACTTACAACAAATAATGTAATCTCCACAAGAAAATTGGTTATGATACTTTCTACAGTTATGGTCTTACACACAACATCCTCTTGAACTCCCTTCTTCTGATAATATTGTAGAGGATCACATTTCTTTTGATGAATTGAACATACTTTAGAGAAAATGAAAAACCACAAAGTTCCAGAGGAAGATTTGATAAATCTTGAATTATTTAAATATGCTAGTCATAATTTCTTAACAAGATTTTTAAAATTTTTAAACATGCTTTGGAATTTAATCAAAATCAAAGTGGGAGGTAACACTATGAGGTATTTACATTAATGAATGAGTTGGAGAAAATGCTTTTAACATCTCACCTCATAAAGTTGCGTGTCTTCACAATACCACTTTCAAAAGTATAATTTTACTTCCATAAGCAAAATATTTAGGAATAACTCTGGACACAAAATTAACATGGAAGAAACACATAGAAAATATATGTACAAAGATAGAAACAAGGTTACCGTTATTAAAACGATTAGCAGGGAAAAAGTGGGGTTGCAACACACAAACTCTAAACACCTTCTACCAAATGTACATAAAACCTATACTTCATTATTGTGAAGAAATCCTAGTAACTACAAAAGTGGGAAAACTTAATAAATTGCAGAACCAAACCCTCCATCTGATAACAGGAGCCGTTAAAACAACACCAATCACTGCCATACAAATCTTAACAAATAACCCAAATATAGCATTTGAAATTGAGAAAACAGCAATCACACAGTATGAAAAATTTTTAAGGCTACCCCATAATAACTGGACCCAAAGAAAACCACAAGTATGTTTAAAATCTCAGCAAAGCTTCTTAAGCATAGTACAAGAAATCAAACACAAATTGCAACTTCCACATTCAAAAGAAAATATGCAGATGAGAAACAACCCTCTAGAATTTTTGGAAATTGAATATAGCCTTCATTTAACAGAAGACATCAAGGAATCTGAAACTCCCCCATATATTTTAAAACAAATGTCACTGGAAATAATAAATCTAAGATACCCTTATATTATTTTTGGTCTGGACATCTTACCTCAATATTAATGTAATATTGAGGTAAGATGTCCAGACCAAAAATAATATAATTAAAATAACCTCAAAATATAACTTCCTAAAATTAAATACTAAGATACCCTACTCCTGAATGGATACATATTTTTACAGATGGCTCCAGCCTACCAAATGACGGTAGTGCTGGTGCAGTATGTCCACTTTTTTCTTTTTATCGTAAACTAAACACAAATTCAACAAACTTTGATGGTGAAATTCTAGCAATTTTCTTAAGTTTACAAAATCTTTTATATCACATCCAAAAATTTACAAAAGTTGTAATTCTATGTGACTCCAAAGCAGCCATTCTCGCTATAACACGAGACACAACACCTAAAAGCATCAAAATTATTGAATGTCACAAAATGATAAAACAGTTATCCTGTCTACATAAAAAAATTGTACTTCAATGGATTCCGGCCCATTGTGGAGTGACAGGCAATGAAATAGCCGATTTTCTGGCCAAGATGGGTAGCAAAACTGTTTCAAACCCAACTTCTACTCCAGTTTCCTTTCACTCTATCAAAAGAATTATCTCAAATAAATATATCAATAAACTTAGAGAAGAATACACCACCAAAACATCTGGAAAGGAATGGGAAAATCTACAAGCTTATGACATTACTACATTACAAAGAAAATCCGCAGTAGCAACATTCAGACTGCTAACGGGACATGACTGCCTAAATAAACATTTACACAGCCTTGGCATAACAGATTCATCTAAATGCCCTTTTTGCAATTTAAATGAAGATATGGAAAGAAACCATCTCCTCCGTTGTCCAGCTTTTGTAGAAGAGACCAGCCTTTCTGCTAAATATTGGAGTGCAAGAGAGCGAATCTATTCATTATCAAGTGCTCGACATTAGATACCAACCAACCATTTTACTTCCATTCTTCCATGTCTTCATGATACTGGTTTCAAAAGTATCATTTTACTTCCATGGAAGCATGGAAGTAAAATTATACTTCTGAAAACAGTCTCGTGAAGACACACAACTTTATGAGGTGAGATGTTAAAGCATTTTCTCCAACTCATTCATTAATTGCTTTGGAATGGTCAAGACATTCCAAAAAATTGGACCAAATCAGTGATAATTCCCATTTATAAAGAAGGGGATCCAAAAATAAAAGAAAACTACAGAGGAATAAGTCTTTTGAATTATGTATACAAAATATATGCAAATATTCTTAAGAACATACTATATGAACATTATGAAGGGATTAATGGAGAAGAACAAAATGGTTTTCGTAAGAGAAGGACTTGTGATGGTTATTTTACATCAATAGGAACAAACTGTTGGAAATTTTAGCTGACAACAATCTACCACAACAGCATATTTTAAATTTATACAATATCTATAAAACAAATTTGATTTCAGTTTGAATCAATAACAGACAAACAGAATGGACTGAAATTAATAGGGGCGTAAGACAAAGATGTGGCCTCTCGCCCTTGATCTTTATCATATACATGGATAGAATACTCCAAGATTGGTGACAGATGAGACATGGTTCTATCCAAATTAATAGAAACCATAAAATAGACTCCTTGCTTTTTGCAGATGATTTGGTATTAATAGCTCCAACAGAAACAGATTTACAGTATTCTATACACAATTTTATGTAATTGCAACAAGGTACAATATGGAAATCAATACAAAGAAAACTAAAGTGACGGCCTTTTGTGGGAAATACCCTACATCTAGCAAAATTGTTTTGGATGATGAAATTTTAGAACGAGTAAACAAATTTAATTATTTGGGTTATAATTTAACATTTCAAGATGAAGCTGATATATCAAAGAAAATCACAAATTTTACAAAAAACAATGGGGATAATTAACAATATAATGAAACCATCTTTAGTACAGAAGAACACAAGATTACAGCTTTATAAGGTTCTTGCAAGACCAGTATTAAGATATGGTAGTGAAGCACGGACAATACAAAGAAGAGATGAAAGCCGAATAACAGCAAATGATATGCGATTTATGCGCCGTACAGCAGGCTACACAAAGTGGGACCATAAAAGAAATGAGGAAATTATGGAAGAGTTGGATGTAGAACCCATTCTTCACCATATACAAAACTACCAGAACAACTGAAAAGCCACACTTCGCTACTGCCCCCATGGCAAAAGATCGCTGGATGGAAAATTCCTCTTTGAGACCATAACAGCCACACGGCCTAATACTTGCATAGATGACAATGATGATGATTTTACATTGAAATTGCTAAGAGAGAACATAGAGAATTCAACATAGAGACACATAAACAAGCCTTTGATAGTCAATCAAAATAAATTATTGCAGGTGCTAGATGATGATTGCGATAGCGAGGACATACTAAAGACAACATGCACACACTACTGAGTAACACTAAGAAATTGGGACTGGAAGTAAATATCAATAAAACTAAATATATGGTCACACATAGAAATACATTATATAATGAAAATGGGCAACTAATGACAAATGAGGGAAATTTTGAGGAAGTGGCTGAATTCAAATACCTAGAAACAATAATCGTAAACAGGAATGAGATGCACAAAGAAATTAAACATAGGCTCAATTCTGGAAATGTGTGCTACTATGCATTACAGAGACTCTTGACGTCCCAATTCTTTTCAACAAAACGTTAAACTGAAAATATATAAAACTATAATTCTACCAGTCATATTACGTGGACGTGAAACATGGACTTCTACTCTAAGGGAGGAAAGGAGATTGCAAATATTTGAGAATAAAGTTCTTAGGAAAATTTTTGGACCAAAGAGAGATGAACAGACAGGTGAATAGAGAAGATTACATAACAGTAAACTACATGGTCTTTATAGGAAGCCAGATATAATGAGAACAGTTAAATCTCATAGGCTGCGATGGGCAGGACATGTGGCACGAATGGGGAATGAAAGATGTGCGTGGAAGCTTCTTGTAGGAAAACCAGAGGGAAATTGCCCTGTTGGTAGACCAAGAATGAGGTGGGAGAATAACATTAACTATGATTTGAAGGAAGTAGATTATACAGGGGATGATTGGAAAACATTGGCTCAGGATAGGGATGTATGGAGAGCTTATGTCCGCACGGTCATGAATCTACGGGTTCGATAGTGCCAATGAGTTAGTTCCTTAAAAGCTTTACAACATTTATAAAACTACTTTCATAGCAGTTAGAATTAACAACAGACTTTCAGATTGGAAACGCATTCATAGTGGAATAAGACAACGATGTGACCTGTCTCCATTTCTTTTCATTATATGGTTGGTTGGTATCTAATGTCGAGCACTTGATAATGAAATCATTCGCTCTCTTGCACTCCAATATTTAGCAGAAAGGCTGGTCTCTTCTACAAAAGCTGGACAACGGAGGAGATGGTTTCTTTCCATATCTTCATTTAAATTGCAAAAAGGGCATTTAGGTGAATCTGTTATGCCAATTCTGTGTAGGTGTTTATTCAAGCAGTCATGTCCCGTTAGCAGTCTGAATGTTGCTACTGCAGATTTTCTTTGTAATGTAGTAATGTCATAAGCTTGTAGATTTTCCCATTCCTTTCCAGATGTTTTGGTGGTGTATTCTTCTCTAAGTTTATTGATGTATTTATTTGAGATAATTCTTTTCATTATATATATATATATATATATATATATATATATATATATGAAAAGAAGCATTAAAGAATGGAAACAGCAAACTCGAAATTGGTCAATTTCTATAAACCAAAACCTACAATTGGATAATCTACTCTTTGCTTATGATTTAGCTTTGATTGCATGTAATGAAGATGAGCTTCAGTATTCTGTATATAACCTTGACGATGCAGGACAACATTTATAAAACTACTTTCATAGCAGTTAGAATTAACAACAGACTTTCAGATTGGAAACGCATTCATAGTGGAATAAGACAACGATGTGACCTGTCTCCATTTCTTTTCATTATATGGTTGGTTGGTATCTAATGTCGAGCACTTGATAATGAAATCATTCGCTCTCTTGCACTCCAATATTTAGCAAAAGGCTGGTCTCTTCTACAAAAAGCTGGACAACGGAGGAGATGGTTTCTTTCCATATCTTCATTTAAATTGCAAAAAGGGCATTTAGGTGAATCTGTTATGCCAATTCTGTGTAGGTGTTTATTCAAGCAGTCATGTCCCGTTAGCAGTCTGAATGTTGCTACTGCAGATTTTCTTTGTAATGTAGTAATGTCATAAGCTTGTAGATTTTCCCATTCCTTTCCAGATGTTTTGGTGGTGTATTCTTCTCTAAGTTTATTGATGTATTTATTTGAGATAATTCTTTTCATTATATATATATATATATATATATATATATAATATATATGAAAAGAAGCATTAAAGAATGGAAACAGCAAACTCGAAATTGGTCAATTTCTATAAACCAAAACCTACAATTGGATAATCTACTCTTTGCTTATGATTTAGCTTTGATTGCATGTAATGAAGATGAGCTTCAGTATTCTGTATATAACCTTGACGATGCAGGGCTGCTACTGCAGATTTTTCTACTTCCCCATTCTTGACATTTCTGAGATGTTCTTTCACTCTGGTTTTCAAATTTTTCTTTGTTTTCTCTATGTAGACTTTCTCACATTCTCCACATTTAATCTGATGAATCCCGGATTTGTTTTCTTCTTCTATTTTTTCATTTCTAATTGATCTAATGTTGCTGAAGTCATTTTTCGGTGCCAATCGTATGTTGAAATTAATTTCTTTTTTTAAACTTATCTTGCTTCAATGAATGATATGTGAATTTCTTGAATTGTTAATTCCTAAAAAAGTAATTACATTATTCTTAACAAAAGTATGGCTATGATGTTTTATTCACCACACCAGAGAGAAAGAATTTATTAATGTATTCACCATTAGTTTGTGCAAACATAAGTTATTAGTATGATCATTTAATATCACATATTTATATTGTCTGATCATCTGCTGTGTTAGCTCAGATAGTGGCCCATATGTCTGGTGATCTGCAAACCCAAATTCAAAATCCCAATAGAGAAGTATCCTTTTTTTTAAAATTCTGAACAATCAAGAATAAGATATATGAATTAAAATCACTAAATTATGCATCAAATACCTGCATTAATTGTATGAGAGAAAATATTGTACTTTTGTTTGACGGAACATTAAATCTGGGAATCCATCCATTATGCTTATTGAAAAGAGAACTAAAGCAGGATTTTATATTGCCTGAATAATAAAATTAAAGTTAATAAATAATTTTGAATTTTAATATTCTTTATATACTTGAATATAACTTTAAATAAAAATCTAAATATTTCATCGTTAGTTATTGTCAAATAAAAAATCTATTAATAATAATAATAATAATAATAATAATAATAATAATAATAATAATAATAATAATATTTTACTAGATAAAGATGTTAAATAATGCTTTTAAAAATTGTTTTAGTTTGTATTTGTCAGAATTCTAAATATTTCTATTAAACTTTAAAAATAAAAGCTCAATAACTTTATACTCTCATAAAAGAAAGTAAACTAAATTTCTGATTGGAATTAAAAGCACTTATCTTTCTCATATGACCAATTGGATTTAACTTTATATTTAATAGAATTATTACTTACTTACTTACTTACTTACTCACTGGCACTATCGAACCCGTAGGTTCATGGCCGCGCGGACATAAGCTCTCCATACATCCCTATCCTGAGCTAATGCTTTCCAATCATTCCCTGTATAATCTACTTCCCTCAAATCATAGTTAATGTTGTTCTCCCACCTCATTCTTGGTCTACCAACTGGGCGTTTTCCTTCTGGCTTTCCTACAAGAAGTTTCCATGCACGTCTTTCATTCCCCATACGTGCAACATGTCCTGCCCATCGCAGTCTACGAGACTTAACTGTTCTTATTATATCTGGCTTCCTATAAAGACCATGTAGTTCATTGTTATGTAATCTTCTCCATTCACCTGTCTGTTCATCTCTCTTTGGTCCAAAAATTTTCCTAAGAACTTTATTCTCAAATACTCGCAATCTCCTTTCCTCCCTTAAAGTAAGAGTCCATGTTTCACACCCATATAATATAACTGGTAGAATAATAGTTTTATATATTTTCAGCTTAACGTTTTTTGAAAGGAGTTGGGACATCAAAAGTCTCTGTAATGCATAATAGCACGCATTTCCAGAATTAAGCCTATGTTCAATTTCTTTGTGCATCTCATTCCTATTTGTGATTATTGTTCCTAGGTATTTGAATTCAGCCACTTCCTCAAAATTTCCCTCATTTGTCCTTAGCTGTCCATTTCCATTATATACTGAATTTCTACGTGTGACCATATATTTAGTTTTATTGATATTTACTTCCAGTCTCATTTTCTTAGTGTTACTCAATAGTGTGTGCGTGTTGGCCTTTAGTATCTCCTCGCTATCAGCCAGTAGTACTACATCATCAGCATAAACTAACAGCTTATTAATACCATTCAGTTGTAAGCCTTCCTCATTCTCTAAAGATTTAATGGCATGCTCTAGTACAAAATTAAATAGTAGAGGAGATAGTGCATCTCCTTGCTTCAACCCATTCTGGATTTCAAAAGTGTCTGAAAACTGTTTGCCTACACGCACCCTACTCTTTGAGCCATTTAGACACATTCGTATAAGTCTAACTAACTTTTTAGGAATTCCGAACTCCAGCAGGATACTATATAACTTCTCCCTCTTAATTGAATCATATGCTTTTTTGAAGTCTACATATAGTTGATGTAAGTACCATTATATTCCCATTTCTTTTCTAAAATCTGTCTTATACTAAAAATCTGATCTGTTGTAGACCTGTTTCTTCTAAATGCACATTGATGATCTCCTAGAATGTCATCAATATAGGGAGTAAGTCTGCTTACTAATATATTTGTTAGAATTTTGTACGAAGTTGAAAGTAATGAGATGCCCCTGTAGTTGTTGCAATCAGTTTTATCTCCTTTCTTATAAATTGGTAAGATAATTGATTCCTTCCATTCATCTGGTAGGGCTTCTTTTTTGCAAATCATACTAAGCAACCAACGTATCTTGTCCATCAATTTTTCTCCCCCTGATTTTATCAGTTCTGCTGGGATCTCATCTGAACCTGATGCTTTATACATATTCAATTTTTCAATTGCCATTTCAACCTCTAATGCACTTGGCTCTGCGACTAGCATTTCTGCTGTCTGTAACTTATCCTCCTCAATGTCTTGTTCTGTATGTACATTTAATAGCTGATTAAAGTAACTTTTCCATCTATTTAATATACTCTTAGAATCTGCAATCATATCCCCATTTTCATTCCGAATTATGTTTGTTCTAGCCTGAAACCCTTTCTTCTCTATACTAATTCCCTGATATAATTCTCTAATGTTCCTATTTTTTGCGTTCATTTCAAGATCATTAATCTTCTCTCTCAAATATTCCCTCTTTTTACTCTTTAGTAACTTGGTGGTTTCCCGTCTAACACTACCCAATTGCTCTAAATTTACCTCATTTGGCTCGTGTAACCATTTCATTTTTGTTAGCGTTCTTTTCTTTACAATGTCGGCACATTCCTCATCAAACCATTTCTTGTTTTGCCTCTTTTTTAAACAACCAATGCTTTCTGATGCTGACAATTTAATAGTATCTCTTATAGCCTCCCATTCTTTATTTATATCAGTTTCTTCTTCATTTGCCACATTGTCATCGGAAGATCCCAGTACTTCAAATCTATTAGCAATTTTGATTTGGTATTCTTGCCGCATTTCATCATTGTTCAAGTTTTTTAATTCAAATTTTACAGAATCATCTTTAGCGTTTGTTCCTCTCATAAGCGATAGCCGTTGTCTGATTTTCACTCTGACCAGATGGTGATCCGAATTGCAGTCTGTCCCTCTAACTGATCTAACATCGATGATGCTACTGTGCCAGCGTTTGTCCACCAATACATGATCTATCTGGTTCCGAGTTTCTCCATCTGGGGACGTCCAGGTGTATTTATGAATATCTTTATGCTGAAATGTTGTGCTCTTAACAATGAGATTCTTTGATGTGGCAAATGTGACTAATCTAACCCCGTTGTCGTTACTATCTTCATGAAGACTGAATTTGCCTATTGTTGGTTTGAATATATCTTCCCGCCCCACTTTTGCATTAAAATCTCCTAAGACAATTTTCATATGATATCGTGAAAGGCTATCAAATAAGCATTCTAATTCTTCATAGAACTCATCCTTGATCTTGTCATCTTTATCTTCTGTGGGGGCATGTACATTTACAATTATAAAATCATGTCGTTTACCCTTTAGAATTATGTATGATATCCTATCACTAACAAACTTAATATCTTGGATAGCGGATAGTATCCTCGTTCTGACTAAAAAACTCGTTCCAAATGCAGGTCTTTCTGCTCCCCCATAGTATAATGCAAAGCTTCCTGATTCCTGACTACCTACTCCTGGCCACCTAATTTCCTGTAAAGCGACTATATCCAAGGGTGATTTATCTAGTTCCTGCGTTAATATCTGTAGTGCCCCGCTATTGTATAAAGTCCTAACATTCCATGTTCCTAGGAACATGTCCCTCTGTTTGAGCCTTTGGCATGGGTTCCCTGAAGTAGTCCCCGCCCAGAGAACCGAATGGGGGACTATTTGACCTCCGGAAAATTTTAACCCAGATGAACCCATGTCTGCATTTCTTGACGGTTGTATTTTTACGGTGAAAGATCGTCACTCTTTCGCCCAAGGTACTTTTTTTGTCTGGCTTATCACCTTCGACCAGTCCGGCATGGGTAACCCTATCGGCAGCAATGCTACCGCCGGCATAGCTCTCAGGATCATTTAAGCACGCAAGCCACTCCACCACGGCAAGGTAAGGTAATAGAATTATTTCCCATAAAAATTAAGAAAACAAAATTTCTGATTAGAAGTCGAGATGGATGCAACATGTTCATTGAATGGAAGATCACAGGATACCCAAACAAATGTTAAGATATCAACCTGCAGGAAGAAGTAGACCAGGACGTCAATTCAAAAGACTTTTGGATGGTGTTTCTCTTGAGGCCAAAACAGGTCAACAAATGGCCTAAATTCATAAATGTACTATAATGATGATGATAAATTAAGAATAATGTTTTGTGACATAATAATAAACTTAATTATATTATTTTTAGTCTGATCATCTTATCTCAATATTAATGTTGATTTGTTCTTGAATATGATTCAAAACAATTCTGTTTTATCGTCAGCTTGTCCAGACGATAAAACAGAATTGTTTTGAAACATGTTCAAGAACAAATCAACATTAATATTGAAGTAAGATGATCAGACTAAAAATAATATTAAATATTAATGAACTTAATATTTTAACATATTAAATTTATTCATTCTGTTTCAACGTTTTGTCTTGAATGGAAGCAAGAAGTAGTTCTTCAGATAAAATTTTATATCTCCGATTCTGGAATTTGTAGAGTTTCATTTTATACTTAGAATGAAAATAATCAATGTTGTGAATAAGAAGAATTGATTTTAAATATATGGTGAAGAATACATTGCCACCAGAATAACTTGATCTTCTTAAAAGTCAAGACTTTGAATAAATCTAAATTATTTCTTCAACAAACAATTTTTTTTATGAACTGACCGTTGAGAAGAGAACCCATCTCTACCACAATTTACCTAAATTAATCCCGATCCAAACCTAAACCCAACTAGAAATCGTTGTGGAATATAAAATACTTCATCAGTACCTAATTTAAATTTAATATAATAATTTTGAGAATTTTAACAATATGAGGTTTTTTTAATAAGAATCAAATGAATCATGAATTCTTCTTACCTCATATATCTTTGTTTCTTTAAACATAGCACCAGTATCGGAAAACAATCGTTTCCATCCTCGGCTGTTTTAACAACTCTCAATTTTTCCTTTGCCAGTAATTATCCAAACTGCCATCTAGTGTACTTTTGAAGACGTAATTATCCAAACTGCCATCTGGTGTACTTTTGAAGAACTTTGTACTCAAGCTTGGTTCGTCCAGAATTTTGAAGTTCATGGTTCTAGTATGGTTTTTTTGTATGTACATCTTTTCCCAAACTGTTAATTCCAATAGTTGTTTCTAAAGTTTTGCTTCTTTTTCAATTCTATGATTCTCTAATAAACTATGTGCTGCTATAGCTGATTTTTCAATTTCACCATTTTTTATGTTTCTAAAATATTCTTTTTTGCGAGTCTCTGAGCTCCTTTTTGTTTTTCCTATAATTACTCTATTGCAATTTTTGCAATTAATTTGATAAATTCCAGATTTTTTATTGTCTTTATTAACTTTTTTATTAGTTAACAGAAGATTACCCAAGCTAAATTTGTTAATCGGAGCCAGTGTTATATTAATTTTTTTTTAAACTTTTGAAATTTGTTATGAACTTTTGAATGGTAAGTAAATTTCTTAAATGTTTCCTCTTTCTTGGAATCATGTTGCAGAGTGGTGTATTCATGTAATCTTTTTTATTGTTTCAATTTCTTTAATTTCTTCTTTATTATGTCTTCATCAGCTGAGGATGGAAACGATGGTTTTCCGATACCGCGGTGCTGTGTTTAAAGAAACATAGATATATGAGGTAAGATGAATTCACTATTCATTTGATTCTTACCTAAATTAAACTTCACTCCATCATGGTCCCTTATAATTACTAAAATATAAACACACATACGCACTTTCTATACACAATACATATAATACAAAACACACAAATTTAAAACAAACCAGAATAACAACATCCATATGCTATATGCAGAACTTGATTCAAACACGAGTGTAGTGCCAAAATTAGCTATAACTTCTTCTTCTTCTTCCTTCCAAGTATTAGGCCAAGGCCTGTTACGATCATATAGAAAATTTTCCCTCTAGCGTTTCATAGGACGGCCCAGTGATCTTCATCCTCTTGGTATATAATTATAAACAGCTTTGGGGATCCGATTTGAACTCATTCTTTCTAGATGGTGTTTCCAATTTAGTTGGTACTGTTTATTTTTTATTATTTCCTATCTACATAACTTAATTAGTTGGTACTGTTTAATATATTCCAAAATTGGCATAGTCTTCAATTCTTTTAAGATATTGGTGTTCCTTTTCTGATCCCATCTGGTGTAACCCGCTGTTCTGCGCATGAATCTCATTTCACAAGCCATTATTCTGCTTTCATGTTGTCTTTTTTAGTGTCCATGCTTCACTACCATAGGTCAACACTGATCTAGCCAAAGTGTTATATAAACGTAACCTGGTGTTTTTTTGTACAAGGGATGATTTCATAACTTGATTAATAATTCCCAAACTTTTATTATAACTAGTAATTTTTTCAGGGATATCCTTTTCATCCCAGATAGCTATAACATGGCAAACAAATCATGTGTTTTAGAAATTCATCACAATTTTGAGGATCATGGAAAACAAATTGGTGTGGCATTACATTTACCTGTCCATTACTCCTATTTTACGTTGAAAAGTGACTGCTATCTCACCAAATGCTCGATGAAATGAAAATATTATAGCATTTCCAAGTTTTAGTATAATGTTAATTTGCAAGATTTTAGTGCACTTGTAACATCTACTGACGAAACCAACCCTAAATCCAATTTAATATTATAGTATACAATAGTACACCATATTAACTTCTTAAAAAACAGTAACAATAAAAAGTACACAAATATTATGTAACAAGTATGACAAAACACAGGGCAAAAACACAACTGGTATATTTGCTACATGTTAATACTGGTAATATTCATTTCTGTGAATTACACTCCATGGCATGACTGACCTTCAAAGCCCTTGGGCTACCAGCTAGCTGCTGGCTTCACATCCACATGTGTTAATCACACAAGTGGACAAACCTCTAACCAGTATAGGTGAGTCATGTGGTCAGCTTGTCAGGTCCCTCAGCCATTATAGCTGGTTTTCTAAATCTGGAGTCACTACTTTATGTAGTTTCCCAAATTCCTCAAGACGCTGGGTGAGCACAGATCCCATACTGGCCAAAATTCCATGAGAAAATTTCTTCCCCCCTGGGCTCAGCTATGGTGCAGGACTCTGTGAGTTAATACAGTAATAAATTTCAAAAGAATTTAATGATTAAAATGAAAAATGATTTTTTTTATATTTTAATATTCTTAAAGCACTCTATATTTCTTTTATGTTACAAAAATTTTAGTAATCACATAAAAAATATTAATTGATGCAGTTAGAAGCAAAGGGGTGCAAGCTTAGCAGTACTGAGAAAATAGATTTAAAGTTGAAGTTGTATAAGGCAATTATAGGTAATTGAAAATGATAATCATTCTACTCCTAACACACACACATCTGATTTAAAAGAAAATTCTTTACACCTCCAACACATATCAGTCTTCTAGTTATATCGGTTTCAAAATCTAGGTGATTTCATCATCAGTAATTTCACAACTGATGTTCTGTCATAAAATTACTGATGATGAAACAGCCTAGGTTTTGAAACCAGTTTAATTAGGAGACTGGACGGATATGAGGTGAGGTGTAAAAAATGTCATTTTAAATGTTTAATTAAACCTCATAGCGATATTTCCTATAATAGTTCAACATACACTTATATCTCTTTGCCGCAAAATAAATTATGCTTCAAGAATGTAATTATGCACCAAATTCATTTTTTGCAAAAAAAAATCACTTACACCCCTTTGCTTCTAACCATTTCAATTATTCACTCTATACACTCTGATGAAGATAAGAGTGTAGGTTACACAGTAACAATCAAAAGAAAGTGTTATCACAGTTTACTGTACCATAATTTTTTAGCACGATAGAAAAAATTTAACCATGAGAATTTTTTTTTATTTACAGAATATTTTTATCATAAGTAATGCCATGAGTGATTTCCAATTTATCTAGAGGATTTGGGAATCAATAGTAGCATTTGTTAGGAATATTTAACGAATAAAATTAAGCTGTTTACTTACAAATTATTATTTAAATATAGTTATTTTAAAATACTTATATATTTAATGTAAATGGCGATGTTTGAAAACAAATGAGAAATGTTTGGCTGTGTTTCATTTGTTAATCCACTGCAATTTGATCATATTATTTATTGCCAAATAGGATTGCAATACTGTAAGAATGCTCCCTAGTGGAGAAAAAATTAAACACATCAAACTGCATATTATAACCAACATTATAGGTTATTAATTTATGTTTTAAGAAACAATTCAGTAAAATCATTATTTAAAAATACAATTATTGAACACCGATCCGATTGAGGGTGACATGTGGTTAGCATGTCGAGTCCCCCAGCCGTTATAGCTGGTTCCTCAACCTGGAGCCACTACTTATTGTAGCTACCCAATTGCCTCACGATGCTGGGTGGGCGCCGGTCCCATACTGGCCGAAATACCATGAGAAAATTTCTTCCCCCATGGAGACTCGAACCAGCGCAAGTCCTGTAGCTCTGCGCCAAGGCTTCCTACCTTAACCGCTCGGCTACGGCACGGGACCAATTATTGAACACACAATTAACAAATGTGTAGTTCAAAGTAATCTGTTCATTATTTGCTATATTCAACATATTTGTTGGAGAGTCAGTCACTGCAAAATAATGCTCTGACCTGTTCAGAATATTAAAAAGGAGGAGTTTTCTTTATCACAAAAGCAGGAGCTGATAAAGAGAATTCGATAAATAGCGAGGTGAAACACATCTGTCATTGGTTGTAAAACAAAATACATTGAAATGTGATTGGTCATTGACTCCCATTTGGGGCATGAGTTAAATAAAGTAAAAAGTAAAGTAGTCCCATTACAGGCCTCAGGAGGCCCTTGGGGTAGTGGGAGGTTAAGGCTCCCACTTTTTCTAGACAATTGGCACTTCATGTCAGCCGGGTTGTCAGCCCTGCATGATGGTCACCTTTACCCCCAGAATAAGCATCTGGTACTCATTTCCATTAGAGGCTGAGTTGGCCCAAGGGCCATAGATGAGTTAAATAGTCATGGTAATTATTTGGTCTTTTATCAAGAAGCTTATGATATATTCTTCCAACATTGCCTGAAAAACAGCATTATTCAAACCTACATTTGGTCTTACAACACTCACCTGAAATGATACTTTAGGCTTCCATCCAAATTTTTCATGCGCCTTTGATGGGTCTCCCAAAAGCAAATCCTGTAAATTTTCAATTATTTAAAAACTAAACTTATACGACCTTCCTATCTGAGCTTTGAAGATTTGTGGTTCAAATCCCAGAGTAAGTATAAAAATGTATTATAAATAAAATATTTAAGTCTTTGTCCCTTCTATATAAATATTTGTAGAATATAACAGGCAAAACACAAGTCAATCTTTTCTTATACCACAAAATCTGATTTTTCTTCTTGTATCTATTTTGATCATCTATGGACTAAGATTACTCCACAGTACAAACTGTGTGCATGTATGATAATAAGCCATCAAGACATAGTTTGTAACATTAATTTATGTACAAACCGAGAAATACACAGGCTAGAATCAATCAATAGATACACAATGTAAAAGGAAACTTCAGTACTAAACATAACATTGAGATTTAAGTATCCATTCCGATTTATTAAATAATTTCTATATGTAACCATATACTTATATGGAGAGGACACGCTCTGTATATCACCAAATTAAATAAAATTTTGTGAGATTATAAAACAAGACTTACTGTTCAAAATCATACCAGTTTAGGGGGCTTATGGTCCCTTGTTTTGGAAATATCAGCAATTCTTTGTAACATACATCCTTTAGGTGCATATTAAAGGGACTATGAGTGTGATGGAATACTGCTGGACTGTCACATAGGCATTCCAGGTTCAAATCCTGATTGGTCTTTTTATTTTTAAATGATTAATATTGTAACCACAGTTATCTATTTACATATATCATATTTCTCAATATATTGAACTCTCCATATTAAACAAATTATTAATTTAATATAATAAATTTGGGAATTAACTTTATGAGGTTTCCTTAATAAGAATCGAATGAATCGTGAATTCTTCATACCTCATATATCTATGTTTTTTTTAAACACAGCATACCGCAGTATTGGAGAAACATCATCTCCATCATCAGCTGTTTTCACAACTGGTCATTTTTTTTCTTTTTTTTTTCTTGTACATCTTTCTTTCTACTGGCAAAAGAAGAACAAATTGACAGTTGTGAAAACAGCTGATGATGGAGAAGATGTTCTCCGATACTGCGGTGCTGTGTTAAAAAACATAGATATATGAGGTAAGAAGAATTCACGATTCATTTGATTCAAATTATTAATTAACTAATATCCTATTGTAAAGGATAAACAATTAAATATTTGTGTGTGCATAGAGACTAATGTGACCAGTAGAAGAGTACATAACCCAAGTATTAATTTAACATAAACAAGAACAATAAATGTCAAATTAAAATGGGGCCTCAGTTATCAGAACCTTTTGGAACTAGTAAAGGATTGTTGCAAGGATGCCCGATGTCATCAACACTGTTTAAAATATATATAGACATTTGTTTAGTAGAATGGTCACGTAAGTGTGCAAAAATGGGACTAGAATTAACAGAAAGAAGATATCTACATCACTTACTTTTTGCCGACGATCAGATAATTATAACCCAGGATGAATAAGATGCAAATTATATTTGTAATCAGTTGTCAACAACATATCAGAAATGGGGTTTGAAAATCAACAAAAACAAAACAGAGCATTTAACAAATGACCCAGATGAAGTATATATTGATGGGGTAAAGATAAAGAAGAGTGATAGTTTCTGTTATTTGGGATCAATTATAGAGAAAGATGGAACATCAAATAAAGAAAAAGCAAAAAAAGGATTAGTAATGGAATAAAAACCATAGGAATGTTAAACTCTATAATATGGAGTAAAAACATCATTAACAGAACAAAACAACTAATTCATTAATCCATATTAGAAAGTATAATGTTATATGGATCGGAAGTTTGCACAATAACACAATATGTCAACAGAATAACTTCAAATTCATCGGAGAACATTTTGTTTAAACAACTCACCTCATAGGATTCATTCTTCCATGGCTGAGGATGAACATGACTGTCTGTGTTTGAAACCACGGAATCATGGAAGAATGAATCCTATGAGGTGAGTTGTTTAAACAAAATGTTCTCCGATGAATTTTAATGATTATACCTCATAATGTTTACTTCCCAACATTAATTTAATAGAATAACTTCTGTTGAAATGGATTTTTGGAGAAGAGCTACCAGAAAATCTCGACTGGAAAAAATTAGAAGTACAGAAATTAGAGAATGCAGAAAGAAATTTAATGGTTGAAATTGAACACAGAAGGCTAAAATGGTATGGACACGTAAGAAGAATGCAGGATGGAAGACTACCAAAGGCCGTCTATGCATGGAAAATTCAAAGAAGAAACAGAAAAGGAAGACCAAGAACAACTTGGAAGAACATCATTCAAAATTCAATGAGGAAATTTGGAGTAACAGATGAAGACACAGAGAACTATCGAGAACTTTAATTAAGGGAAATTTGTGAATGTTTGTTGCAAACTGATAGTCTATAAGTACATAGTCATTTATATTTATTTATTTTTATTTCATGTTAATTACTAAGATTGGTGAGAAAACCCTCAATGATGAGGAAAATTCTCAAATAATAAATATAAATAAATTGTATTGTATTGTAAGCCTATGTTTTCCCTTTACAGAGATTTAAGCGCTCTCCCCCTACAGGGAAGAATTTGAACCATACTTATTTAGTTACACTTGTTTTTCGTATAGATGTCATTTTGAGTGGTACGTGGTCAGCGTTCCGCCTCATACTGACATCTAGGAAACCAAGGTAGTACTAGGACGGGAAAATTCGGTAAATTTTGCTTAGAGGCCTTTTCATTCAGGCTTAAGGATTTTTTACGAGCCTGAAAATCTTCAGACTCGGGACCCACGGCTTAAAGTCCCTCCCGGAGGACTTGCTCCTTGGATTTTTCCGTCCTAAAAAAATCCATCGACCCCGGGGTTTGAACCCGCGACCCTCGGGACCAGAGGCAAGGAGCATAACCACTAGTCCAAAATAAATAATAAACAAAAAAAGAAATACTGCAAAATGGATGAAAGTCATCTTCAAGGTATAGGCCTTTTGACTCATTCCGCTCCCCACTGCACAATATGCTACAGGTCGTCCTTCCAATGTTGTTTCGGTCTTCCTATATTTCTTCAGCCTTCAGGTCTATAATAAAGTATATGTTTTGATAAACGAATATTTGACATTCTTTGTACGTGTTCAAAACATTTATATTTATTTCTGTATATTCTCTCGTTTATATTATATATTTGTACTTCATCTCTGATATCTTGACTTCTCTTTTGGACTCTTAAAGATACACCTGCAATGGATCTCAGAAATCTCATTCCTATTGTCTCAATTTTATGTTTATCAGAGATTGTTAAAGGCAAAGTCTCAGAATCATATGTCAATGTTGGAACGGCTACTGTTTTGTAAAATTTCAATTGAGTTTCTCCTGTGTCTTATTTCTCAAATATCTTTTTACTGAACCACATATCTGTTGAAATTTTCCTAATTTCTTCTCCATATCCAAATTTTGTAGGCATGATAACATGCATCCCAGATAATTAAAACAAGTTACTAATTCAATGATGTTTGTTCCAATTACAATCTTTGTCCTTTTATACTGAGTTCCAATAAATGCCATGGACTGTTTTCTCTGTTGACATCTTCAAATTATAATCTTTTATTAGTTTCCATAATGTATAAATGGATGAAAGTAATAATAATAATAATAATAATAATAATAATAATAATAATAATAATAATAATAATAATAATAATAATAAAAATAATAACAATAATAAAAATAATAATAATCCGTGCAAGTATTAGGCCGTGTGGCCTGTCACAGTCTCAAAGAGAAATTTTCCATCCAGCGCTTTTTTGGATGGCTCAGACATCTTTTGCCTTGGAGGCAGTAACAAACCATAGCTTTTGGAATTCTGTGGGATGGCATTTGTTGAAGATGGGCTTTCCAGTTGTTCTGGTAGTTTTATATACGATGGAGAAGGGTTCTACATCCAACTCTTCCATAATTTCATCATTGCTTTTATAGTCCCACTTTGTATACGGCGCATAAATTGCATCTCATTTGCTTTCATCTCTTCTTCGTATTGACCATATCTCAATACTGGCCTTGCAAGAACCTTATAAAGCTGTAATCTTGTGTTCTTTTGAACTAAAGAGGTTTCATATTACTATTAATTATCCCAGTTATTTTTGTGAAATCTGTGATTTCTGTACTATATCAGCTTCATCCTGAAATGTTAAATTATAACCTTCTTCTTCTTCTTCTTCTTCTTCCTTCCAAGTATTAGGCCAAGGCCTGTTATGATCCTATAGAAAATTTTCCCTCCAGCGTTTGAGGGAAATTCTCGTATAAGACTTGAAAGCATAATAATAGTCCCTTCGATTGGTTGCTGGCCAAAGGAAGGCAAGACCAGTGATGGGGCTGCCATCTTATAGCCTCTGGTCAAGCTTTTCTGGAGAAGAAAAGAAAATAAAGGAAAGAAGAAATGGAAGAAAGGAAAGACTCCCTAGCCCTCGGATGCCCTAATAGCGTCGGTGTCGAAAAAACAAGAGTTAACCAAGTGAGGTTAGATAGTAAAGTTAAAAGAGTGCAAAACACAAGTAAGTGGAAGAAATGTTTTGCACAGCTTGGGCACCTTGTGGTTGCCATCCAAAATAATTAAATTCATCTACTCATTCTAAAATTTCATTGTGCAAAAACAATTTTGCTATGTATAAGGTATTTCCCAGAAAAGGCCATCACTTAGTTTTCTTTATATTGATTTCCATATTGTACCTTTTTGCAATTATATTAAAATTGTGTATAGAATACTGTAAATCTGTTTCCATTAGAGCTATTAATACCAAATCATCTGCAAAAAGCAGAGAGTCTATTTTTAGGTTTATATTAATTTGAATAGAACCATGTCTCATCTGTTGCAAGCAATAGTAACATGCATTTCACAACTTCTCCTATCCAAATCTCATCCTCAACCGGCTCATGATGCAACCTGCTATTACAAATGAGGCTCTGGGGACCAAGTACTGGCGGTATAACCACATCACTTTAATGTATAGCAAATGTTATATTAGTGGGAACTCTCTGTGCCAGCAACCCATTGGGCGAAAAATCTAAATTTGCTTTCAAGTCTCAAACCAAGTCTCAGATGTATCAGACAGATCAATCTGTTGACGACCTTCGCAAGAATGACACGATATGGAAGAAAGAAAATATTTTAAAATTTGCAACCTGGAATAATAATAATACCAAGCATAATTAAAAGAAAGTCCACTGCTGTGGTCTCAAGGTAGCGTGTTGCCTTGTCACACAGCGGGCCCGAGTTCGATCCTCGGTCAGGGCATTTTTTCTGGGTGAGGTTTTTATCGGGGTTTTTCTTCACCTGTAAGACAAATGTCAGGAAAACTTTAAGGCCCAAATGGTCATCATCATCCTTATCATTATCATCATCATCATCATCCTTTACCGGTGTGGAAAGCAACGGGAAGCTACCACACCTACAATTCCCTAGTAAAGCTGCAAGCATAGCATGATTGCAGTGAAGGACCTGCCTTCAAGCAGAATTACTATGGATGGAATTAAAAGAAAATAAAACTGACCAGGATTCGAACCCAGAATACCTATGTGACAGTTGAGTATCTATCTACATGAGCTATGCCATCACACAGTATACAGTTCCTTTAATAAAAACCTAAAGGAAGTATATTACAAAGAATTGCTGATATTTTCAAAACGTGGGACCATTAGCCCCCTAAATCAGGAATGATTTTAAACAGCAGGTCTTGTTATTTAAACTCACAACATTTTAATTAATTTGGTGATATGCAGAACATGTCCTCTACTTGTTAGTTGAATATATATATTAATATTAATTTTCAGGGTACAGGGGAAAAAAAAAAAAAAAAAAAAACAGGTTGGTCACTTTTCCATGAAACCTGGAAAATGGAATTATACAACATACAATTTTACTTGTATGTCAAACTTTGAAGGTGAATAAGCTCATGACTACACTGTATCTTTTACTATATCGGTTACGACTTTCATGGCTATCGTTATGTATATTAAAATACCCTTTTAAAAAAAAACTAAAATACCTTTTAGTTACGGTAAAATCACAAGTTAACGACTAATCAACAATTACTATGAAAATCTACACAAGCATCTCCTGAAGGCACAAGCAAAATCTCCTGAAGATGTCCCCCAGAGAAGGTGATGAAACGTCGAAAAGACAATACTACAAGACATGGCCAACAATCCCAAAAAGATATTTTAATATACATATGTATCTTTTACTGTTTTACATTCTAAAAGAGATTCATTTTCATGGAGAATCTAATGACACCTCAAACTCCATTTTGAAAAAAAAGTGACTTATCTGGTTCTTTCCCTGTACCCTTCATTTATAAAAATAATTAAATTCAACAAAAGCATGAAATAAAATTAAGGACACTGCAGGTTAGAAAGTATTGTGATGATATAAGTTAATTTATACATTCAGATTAATTGATAAATATTTCTTTTTAAGAGACTTTTTTTTTCCTGAATCAGGATTTGAACTCAACACCTACAGTTTTATGCACTGGCACAGTAACCATTGTGCTATCCATATATGAGAGATAAATTTGTGCTTGAATAGGGATAAATGAATAGCATGAAGATTAGCACACCAGTCTGTAAAACTTGAGGTCTTGGTTCAAATTCTGGTTCAGGAAAAATCTTTCTCTTAAAAAAATTATTTATTGAAAGTGTGGCACTGTGCATCAATTATATGTATTCTTCAAAAAGGCATATGGCTCAATTAAGAGGGAGAACTTATAAATAGTATCCTGCTGGAGTTGAGATTTCCTAAAAGGTATTTTTTTTTCAAATGCCTCAGGTTGTCTTTCGACATTCCTGGTGTTCTCTCCTGGCATGGTGTATTTGTAACCCACTTCTGAGGTTGGGGCGCCTGGAAGGAGGGATTATGTTGCCCCGATGATATGATGGGTGGTGATGATGATGATAGTGGTGCGCCAGGAGAGTTCCTAATCCTAAGCTTAATCTAAGATGAATATGAATGATGATGATTGCGATGGCCATATGATTTCGGGGACTGTTTGGGCCTTAAAGTTTTCCTGACATTTGTCTTACAGGTGAGGAAAAACCCCGATAAAAATCTCACCCAGAAAAACTGTCCCTACTGGGGATCGAACCCGGGCCCGCTGCGTGACAAGGCAGCATGCTACGAGACCACAGCGGTGGATATTTCCTAATAGGGTAGTTAGACATATTAGAAGTCTTTTATTCTTATTAGATAAGAAGTGACTCATTCATTCATTGAATTATTAGAATGTGTCTAAATTGCGTAAAGAGAATGTTGCATGTACACAGTTTTCACATCTTTTGAAATTCACAATGGGTTAAAGTAAGGATATGCACTATCTCTTCTACTATTAAATTTTGTACTAAAGCATGCCATCAAATCTTTAGATGAAGAAGGCCTACAACTAAATGATGTAAATAAGCTGTTAGTTTATGTTGATGATGTATTTATTAGCCGATAATGAGGAGATACTAAGGGTCAACACGCACACTCTATTGAGTAACATTAAGAAATTGGGACTGGAAATAAACATCAATAAAACTAAATGTATGATCACACTTAGAAATACAGTAGATAATGGAAATGAACAGTTAATGACAAATAAGGGAAATTTTGAAGACATGGCTGAATTCAATAGGAATAACAATTACAAACAAGAATGAGGTGCACAAAGAAATGAAACATAGGCTCAATTCTAGAAATGCATGCTATTATGCATTACAGGGACTCTTGATGTCCTAATTTCTCTCAAAAAACATTAAAATGAAAATACATAAAACTGTTATTCTCCCAGTTATATGGGTGTGAAACATGGACTCTTACTTTAACGGAAGAGAAGAGATTATGAGTATTTGAGAATAAAGTTCTTAGGAAAATCTTTGGACCAAAGAGAAATAAAAAGACAGGCAAATGGAGAAGACTACATAACAGTGAGCTACATGATCTTTATATAAGTCAGATATATTAAGAAGAGTTAGGTCTCGTAGACTGCAATGGGGCAGGACATGTTGCACGAATAGGGAATGGGGGAGCATGGACGCTCCTTGTAGGAAAATCAGAGGGAAAGCATCCAGCAGGCAGGCCCAGAATGAGGTGGGGAGGATAATATTATCTACGGCTGCGGAAAGGCTACTGTTTTTAACAGAGAGGAGACCCTTCAATTCCTTCCATCAAAGGCTTAAAGGAACCGACCTGGACAATAACCTAGTGTCCAATCCCTCACCTTCTCATGGTGCAGCTGTTAGTAATCATGCTTATGCATGATGAACGAAAGGGAAGGGCTACTCACCAACAAGCACTGGTCAGCTTGGTGAGTTTTTCTTTTTTGACCGAATTGGTATTACTTCTCCTCCCCATACCAATTCCCTCTTTCAACTTTTCTATCCAGTCTCCCTTGACTGACCTCTTGTTTCTTTCGACCCTGATGGTATTAGAGTACTCGAGGCCTAGGGGTTAATTTCTCCTTCCTTCCTATACCTACTTTCTCTCTATGGGTGACGTAACCATCACATGTGGTGCCTACTACTAAACGGTTACAACTAGTTTATTGTACTCCAATACAAACATGAAGCCTTGGAAAAAGAAATACAAATCCGGAGGTAAAATAGTCCCCCATTCGTATCTCCGGACGGGGACCTTTCTTCAAGGAAACAAATATACCAAACCAAACTTGATCAAAATCCTCCAGTGGAATACTGGAAGGACGATCACAAGCTAAAAAGACTGACCTTACAAAAATGCTATCTGACCACCAAATTGATGTATTCACAATTCAAGCAGCAAATCTCACACAGGAACAGTTACAATCGTTGACCACTTCAACGATTTTAACGGTTCACATACTTCCTAAAGGACGACAAAATAAGCAGTGGTATTTTAAGTTGGAATTCGAAACACATCTGACTTCGTCCCCGTTCAAATTATCAAAGACATGGACACTGTCGACAAATTGAAATAATTAAAATTAACTTTGGGATAAATGAATCGCAGTACAATATATATTCAATTTATAATCCCCCAAATAACTCCCCTAATCTTTGAACATTAAAAAAAAACTCCATAACCCAAATACACTTATAATGGGAGATTTTAATGCCCATTCACGACGATGGGGCTATACAATATATAATAATGCAGGGAAAATTGTAGAAGACTTATTAAATTCAACACCCATAGAAATAATACACAACAAAGAGGATCCTCCAACATATATACATTAATATTTAATTTTAGGAAGTTATATTTTGAGGTTATTTTAATTATATTATTTTTGGTCTGGACATCTTACCTCAATATTAATGTTGATTTGTTCTTGGACATGTTTCAAAACAATTCTCTGTTTTATCTTCAGCTTTCCCAGACTGGTTTTATTTATGTTGCATTATGTTGCACCACCTGGATGTCGATGTCAGCTCCATCCTGTGGTTGGCCAAAGAACCTCCAAACAAGGTCACCCTCCATCGGAATATCAAAATTCATAACTCTGTTTCTGTTCTTCTGAATATAAATTTTTTCCCAAATAGTCAGCTCGTTTGTATTTTCTAACTGTTTTAATAATTTAGTGTCTGAATTTATATTATGTTTTTCAGACCAAACATGAGCAGCAACTGCAGATTTTTCAATTTCTCCATTTTTAATATTTCTTATGTGTTCTTTGGTTCTAATTTTTTAGGTTTCTTTTTGTTTTCCCTATATATATCTTTTCACAACCCATGCATTCAATTTGATATATTCCTGACTTTTTATTTTTATCAGTTTTTTCATTTTTGTTGGTTTTTATTAGTTTATTTAAACTGTAGTTATTTTTTGGTGCTAATTTAATATTAAACTTCTCAAATATATTTTGAAATTTATTATGTACCCAGGGGTGATATGTGAATTTCCTATATTTTTTCATAGGTGGTTCTTCTTTTTCAAGATTACTTCTGTTTATCATTTTTTGTTTTTTATACTTTTCTATCCTTTTATGTACCATTTTTTCATCAAACCCATTTTCTCTTGCTACTTTGATTATGTGTTTTTTCTCATGTTTGAAATCTTCTTCGTTTAAGGGTAAGTTTACCAATCTATGAGTTAAACTATTAAATGCTGCTAATTTATGTCCAATTGGATTGAACCCTGTTGATTTTATAAAATTTTCCGTATGAGTTTCTTTCCTATGAATCCTGAATTCAATTTTTCTTTTTTCTTTGTTTCTGACCAATTTAAGATCCAAAAAAGGTATTTGTTTATTGTCTTCTATTTCTTTGGTGAATTTAATGTTTGTACTCTGTAAATTTAATAGTTTTAGGGAATCTTCTACATGTTTTTCTTTAACATGTAGAAGATTCCCTAAAACTATTAAATTTACAGAGTACAAACATTAAATTCACCAAAGAAATAGAAGACAATAAACAAATACCTTTTTGGATCTTAAATTGGTCAGAAACGAAGAAAAAAGAAAAATTGAATTCAGGATTCATAGGAAAGAAACTCATACGGAAAATTTTATAAAATCAACAGGGTTCAATCCAATTGGACATAAATTAGCAGCATTTAATAGTTTAACTCATAGATTGGTAAACTTACCCTTAAACGAAGAAGATTTCAAACATGAGAAAAAAACACATAATCAAAGTAGCAAGAGAAAATGGGTTTGATGAAAAAATGGTACATAAAAGGATAGAAAAGTATAAAAAACACAAAAATGATAAACAGAAGTAAATCTTGAAAAAGAAGAACCACCTATGAAAAATATAGGAAATTCACATATCACCCCTGGGTACATAATAAATTTCAAAATATATTTGAGAAGTTTAATATTAAATTAGCACCAAAAAATAACTACAGTTTAAATAAACTAATAAAAACCAACAAAAATGAAAAAACTGATAAAAATAAAAAGTCAGGAATATATCAAATTGAATGCATGGGTTGTGAAAAGATATATATAGGGAAAACAAAAAGAAACCTAAAAATTAGAACCAAAGAACACATAAGAAATATTAAAAATGGAGAAATTGAAAAATCTGCAGTTGCTGCTCATGTTTGGTCTGAAAAACATAATATTAATTCAGACACTAAATTATTAAAACAGTTAGAAAATACAAACGAGCTGACTATTTGGGAAAAAATTTATATTCAGAAGAACAGAAACAGAGTTATGAATTTTGATATTCCGATGGAGGGTGACCTT
The DNA here is from genome assembly GCA_030220185.1 of Diploptera punctata. Lineage (NCBI taxonomy): Eukaryota > Metazoa > Arthropoda > Insecta > Blattodea > Blaberidae > Diploptera > Diploptera punctata. The sequence goes on from JASPKZ010009819.1 coordinate 135,550, forward strand.
GTTTGGAGGTTCTTTGGCCAACCACAGGATGGAGCTGACATCGACATCCAGGTGGTGCAACATAATGCAACATAAATAAAACCAGTCTGGGAAAGCTGAAGATAAAACAGAGAATTGTTTTGAAACATGTCCAAGAACAAATCAACATTAATATTGAGGTAAGATGTCCAGACCAAAAATAATATAATATATACATTACTCTGGTTCAGGAAATAATCCTGACTTACTCTTTGTATCTTCTAATTTATACTCCAAAACCAAAAAACAAATTGTAGAAGATCCTGGCTCAGGATATAGAGCCATCATTGCTACTATTCAACTGGGGAATAACAACTTACTTCCAATGCATCTTAAACCCAGGTGGAACTTCAAAAAAGCCAATTGGAAACTGTACACAGACGAACTGGAAACCAAATTTGAAAATCCTTTAAACGAATCACTTCAGTCAGATCAAATTAACAAATCTATATGCAAAATAATATTAAAAACAGCAAAAAAATATATACCACGAGGAATAGTTAAAAACTACAAACCCTTCTGGAATTCAAAATTAGAAAGAATGAAAATAGACCGAGATCTCGCTAGGAATAAAGCAGAAAAACAAAAGACCCAAAAGATGTACAAAATTGGAGAAAACTGTGCGCACAACTCAAAAAAGAAATTAACAGCAATAAAAGAGAAAATTTTAATAACTTCCTCCAAAAAATGGATTATAGGAAAGATGGCCAGAAAGCATATAGATTTGTACACAATATACAAAATAAAAAAGAACGGCAAAAAACACCATTTATCCACAACAACAAACAGATTACAAATGAAAGTGAAATAGCCAACAAATTCAACAAACACTACGCTAACACCTATACTTTGTCCTCAGAGAACAAAAAAGAACAAAAAACAAAAAAAGAGAACCTAAAAAATTACATAAAATCAACAAGCAGTACAAAAGATAATATCTTTAATAAGAATTTCAACATTAAAGAGTTAAACATAGCCATTAATAGTTTAAAATCAAACAAGTCTCCAGGAGCAGATAATATACATGCAGAATTTCTCAAACACCTTGGCAATAAAGCCAAAACTCAATTGCTCTCCCTTTAAAATCTTTCTTGGAACACAAAAGTTCCTGATGATTGGAAAAAAGCTATTATAATACCTATTTTGAAAACAAAAAAATCAACAAATACTTTTTCAAATTATTGCCCAATAGCACTAACTAGTGTAATTGTTAAAACTATGGAAAAAATGATTTCAAATCGATTAAATTGGTATTCAGAAACCAATAATTTACTTTCACCCAATCAAGCTGGATTTAGAGAATTACAATCAACAAATCAACAAATTGTACATCTAAGTCAAGCTATTAAAGACAGTTTCAACAGAAAAGAAGACACTCTAGCAATGTTTGTTGATTTCCAAGGAGCATATGACTCTATTTGGAGATATAAATTATTAGAAAAAATGCAGACTTTAGGCATTCAAGGGAATATGCTACTCTGGATCAGTAATTTTCTCATCCAACGGTTCATCGCTACAAAGTATAATAATCACCTCTCTAAATACCAACAAACACATCGAGGTTTACCACAGGGTTCTGTACTCAGTACCATTCTCTTCAATATCTACATTAATGATCTACCTAAGCATATAGAAAAGCTCGAAACGAAAACCCTACTTTTTGCTGATGATGTTGTAATATGGGTCTCCAAACCGAAAAACCAAAGTCAACAATTAATAACCATAGCCCAACAATCACTAACACAGTTAGAGAATTGGACATCCCAGAACTTAATGAAGATAAATATACAGAAAACAAATTATCAACTATTTACATTAAGAAAGAAACCACTACCCATCACTCTGAAATTAGAGGGTGAATTATTAACTCAAACACATGAAGCAAAATATTTAGGAATAACTCTGGACACAAAATTAACATGGAAGAAACACATGGAGAATATATGTAAAAAGATAGAAACAAGGTTACCATTATTAAAACGATTAGCAGGGAAAAAGTGGGGTTGCAACACACAAACCCTAAACACCTTCTACCAAATGTACATAAAACCTGTACTTCAATATTGTGAAGAAATCCTAGTAACTACTAAAGTGGAAAAACTTAATAAATTGCAGAACCAAATCCTCCGTCTGATAACAGGAGCCGTTACAACAACACCAATCACTGCCATACAAATCTTAACAAATAACCCAAACATAGCATCTGAAATTGAGAAAACAGCAGTCACACAGTATGAAAAATTTTTAAGGCTACCCCATAATAACTGGACCCAAAGAAAACCACAAGTATGTTTAAAATCTCAGCAAAGCTTCCTAAGCATTGTACAAGAAATCAAACAGAAATTGCAACTTCCACATTCAAAAGAAAATATGCAGATGAGAAACAACCCTCTAGAATTTTTGGAAATCGAATATAACCTTCATTTAACAGAAGACATCAAGAAATCTGAAACTCCTCCATATATTTTAAAACAAATGTCACTGGAAATAATAAATCTAAGATACCCAGCTCCTGAATGGATATATATTTTTACAGATGGCTCCAGCCTACCAAATGACGGTGGCACTGGTGCTGGTGCAGTATGTCCACTTTTTCCTTTTATCGTAAACTAAACACAAATTCAACAAACTTTGATGGCGAAATTCTAGCAATTTTCTTAAGTTTACAAAATCTTTTATATCACATCCAAAAATTTACAAAAGTTGTAATTCTATGTGACTCCAAAGCAGCCATTCTTGCTATAACACGAGACACAACACCCAAAAGCATCAAAATTATCGAATGTCACAAAATGATAAAACATTTATCCCGTCTACATAAAAAAGTTGTACTTCAATGGATTCCGGCCCATTGTGGAGTGACAGGCAATGAAATAGCCGATTTTCTAGCCAAGAAGGGTAGCAAAATTGTTTCAAACCCAACTTCTGCTCCAGTTTCCTTTCACTCTATCAAAAGAATTATCTCAAATAAATACATCAATAAACTTAGAGAAGAATACACCACCAAAACATCTGGAAAGGAATGGGAAAATCTACAAGCTTATGACATTACTACATTACAAAGAAAATCTGCAGTAGCAACATTCAGACTGCTAACGGGACATGACTGCTTGAATAAACACCTACACAGAATTGGCATAACAGATTCACCTAAATGCCATTTTTGCAATTTAAATGAAGATATGGAAAGAAACCATCTCCTCCGTTGTCCAGCTTTTGTAGAAGAGACCAGCCTTTCTGCTAAATATTGGAGTGCAAGAGAGCGAATGACTTCATTATCAAGTGCTCGACATTAGATACCAACCAACCATAATATTATCTACAATTTGAGGGAAGATGATTATACAGGGGACGATTGGAAAACATTAGCTCAGGACAGGGATGTATGGAGAGCTTATGCCCATGTGTATATGAACCAACAGTTTTATAGTGACAATGAGTGAGTTAGTTTTTTTTAAATACTGGCCTCGCAATGCTTCAGCTATAAACATTTCATCTCAATTGTAAAGCCTCGCTTTTAATCCTTGTAATATAAGTAACTTTTAATGTGCAATCACAATTTTTTATTCTCTTTTTCCCTTTATCTAGAAAAATTAATTATATATTTTTAAAATTCTCTTTAAATTGTGATAATAATCAATTATATCCAATTTTAATTTGTTTTTGTTTTGAAATATGACGTGCATTAATAATTGTATCTTTCACACAACATTCTTAGTAGTATTGATAATGCTAGATAAACCACTTTATTGTTATGTAAGAGTAATAACTTATTTCTCATATTTACATTTTCATCATGTATGGAGGGAAGAAAAAAGACCCCATTCAGCCTTTCAAACATCTCATATTTCTATTTGAACATCTGTCTCTCACAGTTGCTAAGTTTAACTGCATCAAATTGTATGATGAATCATCCTTAATGGCAGTTGATTTCTTCAGATAATGGCAAAAACAGATAATCTCAGTAGAACTACTTCAGTTATTAAAATTCTTCAATGAAAGAATGAGTCACTTTTTATCTTACCTCATACTCTATGTTTTTTAAAACTGCATGTTTTTAAGAGGAGTCCCTCTTATCTTCAGCCAACATTATAAGTCATAATGTCGGCTGAAATAAGAGGGGCTCCTCTTAAAAACTGCAGTTCCTGTTTGAAAAAACACAGAGTATGAGGTAAGATAAGAAGTGACTCATTCTTTCAATGAATTAAGATCCTCATAATGTTATTTCCATATTTAACTCCAAGCGTGACAGACCAAGAAGGCCCTAGGGAGCCGCCTGCTGGCCTCACGTCCACATGAGTTAATCACAGAGGTAGCCAGTGTAGGGGTGACATATGGTCAGCATGTTAAAGTCAGCCATTAAAGCTGGTCTTTAATCTGGAGTCACTACTTATTGTAGCTGTCCAAATGCCTCATGATGCTGGGTGGGCACCAGTCCCATACTGGCCAAAACTATATGAGAAAATTTTCTTCCCCCCCCCATGGGGACTCGAACCAGCACAAGTCCCGTAGATCTGTGCCAAGGTATATTGCCTTAACCACTGGCTACGGCACGGGACTCCCATATTTAACTGTGAATTAAAATTCTTATCTGTGACTTCACGATAATTTGAGAGTTTAGGCATAATACACCATATTCACTGATCAGAGTCAATTCTGAGAGGTGAACAACATTGTATACAGTATATTAAGAAATTAAAAAAAAATCAATCAAGGATTCCCAAGAAAGTTCTGGAAAATAAAATCAGGGGTAAAAATAGATGCAGACCTCGAACAAGGAGTGACCAATGCAAAAGACATAAATTAAGTAGGTTAAGATAAATGAAAGAAATCTGAACATCTTAGAAATGTAAAATTGCCAGTAGCTCCTCAAGTGTGGTTTGAAAATTGCAGAATTTAAGAAAAGTTAAATTTGCTAGTATGGCTTCTTTCTCACTTGGTAGAGCATTTGCCTAGATTACAAAAGGTCCTGGGTTCGAGCCCCATTCTGAGCATATAATTTTTCTCTTCAAATATAATTGAAATAAGTCTTACTGGCTTTATAACGTAATGTAAAATTCCCAATTAAATGTCTTCTCAATAAAGAAGCCATCTTTGTAAGACACTGCATGGGAATTAACAGCGTATATAAGAGAAAAATTTGCAATTAGATTGGAGCTTGCTCAGATAGCTCACTTGGTAGAGCACTCGCCTAGATTGCAAAAGGTCTTGGATTCGAGCCTCAGTCTGAATGTATAATTTTTCTCTTCAAATATAATTTATCCATCATTGAGATGCATGAAATGAATAATAAAAACTTTAATCACATCTTCATTACTTTAATATGACCTTTATGAAAAAGATGTTAAGCTACATCAAAACCGCAATGCATTTACTGATGAAATAACATTACATTTTATTAAATCAGATATAAGTTACCTTCTGCAACCAAACCATCTATTACACTAGAAATCATCTCAACCAATTACCCAGCACACAGTTGGATAGGTCTATAGTGATGGATCCAAAATCAGTTTTAATGAAATACAGGACCTGGAATCTACAGTGATCTGTTTGCAACACACACTTCACTTGGCAATGATTGTATCCCTTCTGATGGAGCATAGAAGCCATTTGAACACCACTTTTCTACTTCACATGTAGACCAAAATCCTTTTTTAATGTTATCTTATCAGACCCACAAGCAGCATTTGGTGCAATTGCAAATTTTTTAACATCTGCTAATAGCAAAGAAGTTGTAGATTGCAGGAAATATATCAACACCCTTATTTGCCTCCAAAAGCAAGTTGCATTGCAATGGATACAGCACATTGTAGGATTGCAGGAAATGAGACTGCAAATGTACTTGCAAAACAAGGCACTCAAATTCTACAAACACCCAAGAAAGAAATATCCTACTATAGATCTGCCACTGCTATCCACTCCAAGGTAAAATCTGAACACCAAATGGCATTGTTAGAAAGGACCAAAGAAAGAAAATGGAGGAATGAAATTACATTTGAAATACCAAATTGGCCTTGGAAAAAAGTTGTCGCAAAATTTCGGATAGCAACAGGACATGACTGCCTCACTACCCATCTTCATTATCTGAGAATATTGAACAATCATCTCTGCATGCTGGTACCAATATGGATTCTGCTCATCTACTCCACTGCCCTGCATTAACATCTGCTACACTATTATCAATGTTAAATTTACTTCATATTTAAAGAGAAAAATTTTCTTCTTTAAATATGATTTATCCTTCATTGAGATGTATGAAATTAATAATAAAAACATATTTAAATTCACTTGTTAAGATTAATTTATGTTTTTATAGGGTTTCCCTAATCTGATGATGTATTTACAACAAATGCAAACAAAATATTGGGATTAATAGTGAGTGGAGAACATATTTTAATCGACTCACCTCATAAATTTTCAAACTTCTTTGATACCGACAGTTTCAGACAATATCATGTCCCTCTTCAGTCATGGCTTCCACTGATGAAATTCCGTGATTGTTGATTTCTTTAGTGACATCACCTCTTGTGCTGCCATCTTTTGTTGGGATTATAAACTTTGTAATTAAATTTTTATCCACCGGAATATCGAAATTTATTCTTCTGAATGAATATAATTTCCCAAATTGTCAATTCCAACGGTTTATGCAATTGTTTCAAAAGTTTCGCTTCTTTTTCAATTTTATGATGTTCTAGTAAACTATGTGCAGCAATTGCTGATTTTTCAATTTCACAATTTTTAATATTTCTAAAATGTTCTTTAGTGTGTGTTTCCAAATTCCTTTTTGTTTTTCCTATGTATACTTTGCTACAATCATTACAATTAATTTGATAAATTCCAGATTTCTTACTGTCTGGGATGTTGATTTTTTATTGGTATTTAGAAGTTTTTCCAGACTAAATTTATTTACTGGTGGCAAAGTAATGTATTTGTCAAATATGTTTTTGAAATTTCCCATGTACTATTGGATGGTAAGTAATTTTCTTGAAATTCTTCTTTTCTTTACTAATAATTTGTAGGGTAGAGCATTCTTTAAGTTGATGTTTTTATTATTAATTTAACATTTCTCAATGAAAGATAAATTAAATTTGAAGAGAAAAATTTTCGCCTAGACCGGGACTCGAACCCGGGACCTTTGGCTTTCCGGGCCAAGTGCTCTACCAACTGAGCTACCGAGGCGAGTTACGATCTAGACGCAAATTTTTCTCTTATATACGTTGTAATTCCCTATCGCCAAATGCTTTTGAAACCATTGTTTCTATCTTTGCAAATGGCGGCTTCTTAGTTAAGAAGACATTTATTGGAAATTTAACATTACTTTAAATGTTGGTTGGTTGGTTGGTATCTAATGTCGAGCACTTGATAATGAAATCATTCGCTCTCTTGCACTCCAATATTTAGCAGAAAGGCTGGTCTCTTCTACAAAAGCTGGACAACGGAGGAGATGGTTTCTTTCCATATCTTCATTTAAATTGCAAAAAGGGCATTTAGGTGAATCTGTTATGCCAATTCTATGTAGGTGTTTATTCAAGCAGTCATGTCCCGTTAGCAGTCTGAATGTTGCTACTGCAGATTTTCTTTGTAATGTAGTAATGTCATAAGCTTGTAGATTTTCCCATTCCTTTCCAGATGTTTTGGTGGTGTATTCTTCTCTAAGTTTATTGATGTATTTATTTGAGATAATTCTTTTGATAGAGTGAAAGGAAACTGGAGCAGAAGTTGGGTTTGAAACAATTTTGCTACCCTTCTTGGCTAGAAAATCGGCTATTTCATTGCCTGTCACTCCACAATGGGCCGGAATCCATTGAAGTACAACTTTTTTATGTAGACGGGATAAATGTTTTATCATTTTGTGACATTCGATAATTTTGATGCTTTTGGGTGTTGTGTCTCGTGTTATAGGAAGAATGGCTGCTTTGGAGTCACATAGAATTACAACTTTTGTAAATTTTCACATTACTTTAAAAGCCAGTAAGGCCTCTAATGATGTTTTTATTATTAATTTAACATTTCTCAATGAAAGATAAATTAAATTTGAAGAGAAAAATTTTCGCCTAGACCGGGACTCGAACCCGGGACCTTTGGCTTTCCGGGCCAAGTGCTCTACCAACTGAGCTACCGAGGCGAGTTACGATCTAGATGCAAATTTTTCTCTTATATACGTTGTAATTCCCTATCGCCAAATGCTTTTGAAACCATTGTTTCTATCTTTGCAAATGGCGGCTTCTTAGTTAGATCGTAACTCGCCTCGGTAGCTCAGTTGGTAGAGCACTTGGCCCGGAAAGCCAAAGGTCCCGGGTTCGAGTCCCGGTCTAGGCGAAAATTTTTCTCTTCAAATTTAATTTATCTTTCATTGAGAAATGTTAAATTAATAATAAAAACATCATTAGAGGCCTTACTGGCTTTTAAAGTAATGTTAAATTTCCAATAAATGTCTTCTTAACTAAGAAGCCGCCATTTGCAAAGATAGAAACAATGGTTTCAAAAGCATTTGGCGATAGGGAATTACAACGTATATAAGAGAAAAATTTGTGTCTAGATCGTAACTCGCCTCGGTAGCTCAGTTGGTAGAGCACTTGGCCCGGAAAGCCAAAGGTCCCGGGTTCGAGTCCCGGTCTAGGCGAAAATTTTTCTCTTCAAATTTAATTCTTTAAGTTGTTTTATCTCTCTGAATTTCTTTAATTTGTTAGATATTATACTCTTATTAAAACCATTTAATCTGGCTGTATTTAGGATATTCTCGTATTCTTTCTTAAAATTTTCTCCTTTTAATGGGACCTTTATCAATCTATATAAGAGGCTATTAAATATTGCATGTTTATGTGCCAGAGGATTGAAACCCGTTGATTTGATATAATTATTAGTAAGTGTACCCTTCCCATATACATCAAATTCAATTATGTATAAATCCATGACTGAAGAGGGACATGATATTGTCTGAAACTGTCGGTATCAAACAAGTTTGAAAATGTATGAGGTGAGTCGATTAAAATATGTTCTCCACTCACTATTAATGATATAACTTCATAATGTTTACTTCCCAATATTAATTTTAAAATATTGGGATGTTTAATTTTTTATTATTTACAACTTTCCTCATTAGAGGATTGCCTCAAGGACAAAGTGATACAGACAATTTTTTTTAAATTGATAAAATACATTTTTTAAATACATTAAAAAATTTCAAATTGTAATTGAAGTATACATACTATAAAGTAGAAATTTTGTAAAGATGGTTTCTTAAAATTGAAATTGATCCTCTAATGGCAGCGATGGCAATTTTAGAAAGATACACTCTGTCCAAATCTATGAAATTCCAAAATTTAGCTAAGAATCCTGGTATAGTACCTCTTGTCCCAATCATCAATCCTGTGACAGTTATACTATCTAATTCGTATTTATCTTTGTAATAGTCAATTGTTGGCTCATATATGACTTTCTTTTCAGAGTCAACTTCCTCAGGTTGGCCACTATGAGTCTCAAAACGGATTGTGGGATCTAATAACATACCAATTTTAGAAGATGGTCTAAATACAATAATATCTATTCATCTATTATTCCATTAGTGGCCACACCATGAACTTCCTCAAAAACTTTGTTTCCATAATCTCACAAGGCTTCTGCCATCATGTTTTGAATAGTGTGGTGCCGAATATTTCTCAGTGATTCTCCAAACGAACAAGCCCCAAGGATGTGTGCAAGGGTTTCGTGCTCTCTGTGACAACGTCTACAAAGGGTATCGTCCCTAGACCTGCTCAGCAAAGAATGCACCACTGATACATTGGCTTGCATTTTAATTGCTTCTCTGCATTCGGAACAAGACAATCCCTGATGATCACAAATCCATTAAAGAACAACGTCTTTTCCTTTATGAGGAAGTTGACTCCAGAGAACTGCTTCTTGGTCTCTTAGTTGTTTCCTGAGTTTCCTTGCATCTGGTAGAAGACTTCGAGTATTAATATTGATGTCACTAGGTTCAATGTTAAGGTCTCTTACATATTGTAAACTTTCCTCTTTTATTAATTAAATAAAAATAAAACATAGTTTTATTTGATTTTCATATTTATGAAAAAAAATGAAAATCAAATAAAACGTTTTATTTTTATTTAATTAATAGATATGGATTTTCATCAAGTAAACACCAACTCAATTGATTATTTCCTCTTTTAGGTTTCGGAGAATAGTAATATAGGTATTATTGTCTTGGTAAAGAATGTGGCAAATGTTTATATGCTGTAATTTTGTTTCCCATGTTGCACATAATAAACCAAGTCCTTTATTCCAACATTCAGCATATAACATGTGATCAGGGACATCTATTGGAAGATGTAAAATTTCTTTAAGTCCACTTCTCAAAAGTTTATCACAATTCACTAAAAATGTTTTTGGTATTTGATTTGGTGGTACTGTTTGAAATGAGTAAATTAGAGTTGGAGATTTGGAACAATTTAAAACTGTAAATTTCTGATCAGGCTGTAACAGCAGTGAAGCAATGAGCATTTCAATATTATTCCGTAATTTAGTAAGATACTGTTTGGAAAAATAAAAATTTAAGAATACAAACAAAAGTAAGAATCTACAAATATGTCATAAGACCAGTTCTAACATATGGTTGCGAATGCCAAACATAAACTCAAAAAACAAAACAAATTAATGAAACAACCAAAATGAAACATTTAAGGAAAATTGCAGAAAAATCACAGAGAGAAAATTTGCAGCTCTGTTATTAGAGAAGAATGTGAAATTGAACTTATAAACCTCTGGATAAATTATAGAAGATAAATTGAAACAATCACATAAATAGAATGGCAAACAGTAGATCAGTGAAGAAAGTGCATGACTGGACACCTCAATAGAAAAGATGTTTAGGAAGACCACAGCTATGATTGAAGGACGTCACCATACCACAGACCTGAAGTGAATGAACATGCAAGAAGCTGCCAGCTTTCATGCATCGAGGAAAAAGAAGAAGAAGAAGAAGAAGGTGTGTCATTTGGGTGAATGACCTTATTTCAAGTGCCCTGCATTAAAAAATAAACTTTAAATTTTAATAAATAAGGTGAATCCAGAGTCATCTTACCTCATAACTTGTGTTCTATTTGAACATGTTTCAGTAAATCATGTGTACCGTCAGCTTTTCCAGGCTGCCTCATAACTTGTTGTGTTCTATTTCAACATGTTTTAGCATATCATGTGTACCACACTGAGTCTAGAAAAGTTGACAATGGTACACATGATATACCAAAACATTTCAAATAAAACACACATTCAAATAAAACTCCAGATTCACCTGACTTATTAAGAAGACCTTTATTGGGAATTTTACATTATATTTTAAAGCTAATATGGCCTCTTTCAATGTTTTTATCATTCATTTAATACATCTCAAAGAAGGATAAATTATATTTGAAGAGAAAATATACACACAGACTGGGGTTTCAACCCAGACCTTCCGCTTTCAATGCAAATGCTCTACCGCATAGAAAGCAAGAGGTCCTGGATTCAAACTCCAGTCTGAGCATATATTTTTCTCTTCAAATATATTTGTACGTAAATGTTTTGGAATTTAGCTAACAGCTATTCTACTTTATCTTATATATAAAAATCAATGTTTGTTTGTTTGTATTCTATGCATGGCCATACCGTTGATCCAATTTTGATGGGGTATTTTGCAAAATGTTCAGAAGATTCCCAGGATGAACACAGGCTATAAGAGAGTTGTGATATTCAATCGCTTCACCCTTGAAAATCACCCTATGTAGTGAAAAACGTGAAATAAAGTGGTGAAATTAAACCTCATAGTGATTAATTCCTATAAGAGTTAAAAAAAAAGTGAAACTAAGTCCCTATTTTGACGCTTAAATGGCTTACGCTCACTAAACCATAACAAATACACCAAATTAATATACACAGGATTGAATATCTCAAAAAACACTACAAAAAAATCCACGATAGCATACGTTTATCTTTTACGGATACTCACAATAACCATTTTTGTTTTTCATTGATGCCAAGAAGATTGGGATAAGTCGATTCCCAGACAAGCATGCTCTGCCATACTGTTCATCCGATTGGGATGGGGCTTTTTGAAAAATGTTCAGGAGATTCTGGGGATGAACATAGGCTACAAGAGAGTAGTAATACTCAACCTCCTTCACAACTCCTTCAAAAAAAAAACCCCTAAAATCCCCTTGCTAGTGACAAAACGTGAAATAAAGTCCCTATTTTGATGCTTAAATAGCTTATACTGCCTAAACCATAACAAATACACCAAATTAATGTACACAGAATTGAATATCTCAAAAAACACTACAAAAAAATCCACGATAGCATATGTTTATCTTTTACGGATACTCACAATAACCATTTTTGTTTTTCATTGATGCCAAGAAGATTGGGATAAGTCGATTCCCAGACAAGCATGCTCTGCCATACTGTTCATCCGATTGGGATGGGGCTTTTTGAAAAATGTTCAGGAGATTCTGGGGATGAACATAGGCTACAAGAGAGTAGTAATACTCAACTCCTTCACCCCTAAAAATCACCCTTTCTAGTGAAAAACATGAAATAAAGTCCCTATTTTGATGCTTAAATAGCTTATACTGCCTAAACCATAACAAATACACCAAATTAATGTACACAGAATTGAACATCTCAAAAAACTCTACAAAAAAGTCCATGAAAGCACATGTTTATCACAATAACCATTTTTGTCTTTCATTGATGCCAAGAATATTGGGATAAGCAGATTCCCGAACAGTGCACGGCTGGTGGTAAAAACACATTAACATCTATTTATGAGTAGCAGTGCAAGCCGGGTATTAGCTAATAATTAATATATAAAACATTCCTTTTCTTGTAAATATTAATTTCTATGGATTTCTCAATCCAAATTCCAATAACATTATTATTATTATTATTACCACCACTGTGGTCTTGAGGTAGTGTGCTGCCTTGTCACGCAGCGGGCCCGGGTTTGATCCCCGGTTGGGACAGTTTTTCTGGGTGAGGTTTTTTTGGGGTTTTTCCTCACCTGTAAGACAAATGTCAGGAAAACTTTAAGGCCCAACGGTCCCCAAATCTTATGGCCATCGCAATCATCATCATTCATATTCATCTTAGATTAAGCTTAGGATTAGGGACTCTCCTGGCGCACCACTATAATCAACATCACCCATATCATATCATCGGGGCAACGTAACCCCGCCTTCCAGGCGCTCCAACCCCAGAAGTGGGTTACAAGTACGCCATGCCAGGAGAGAACATCAGGAATGTCGAAAGACAACCTCGGGCATTTGAAAAAAAAAAAAAACAAAATTAATAAATGCAACAAACAATTTGGATAAAATAATATGTTAACTATTAAACACAATTAAATGGTAAATCTCATTATTTTATTAGTTAGAACTGAAAATTATACAAAGAAGTATTGAAACTCAATACTGGGAAGCAAGAGCCAAACTTTCTGTTTGCTATGATGTTTTATTATTTTAATTTATTGTTATCATTAGTTGTTTACTCATAATTATGGACAATGACTTCTGTCAAGTCCCCTGCATTTGTATAAATAAAAGTACTGAAACTAATTTTCGAGAAACCTACAATTATGAGGTGAAGTGTTAAATCTAACTCTATTTATTAATTAATTTTATTAGTACATGGACTCTTACTTTAAGGGAGGAGAGGAGAGGAGATTTCAAGTATTTGAAAATAAAGCTCTTAGGAAAATTTTTGGACCAAAGAGAGATGAACAGACAGGTGAATGGAGAAAAATACATAACAATAAACCACATGGTCTTTATAGGAAGCCAGATATAATAAGAACAGTTAAGTAATGTAGACTGTGATGGGCAGGACATGTGGCATGAATGGGAATGAAAGATGTGCATGGAAGCTTCTTGTATGAAAACCAGAGGGAAAACACCCAGTTGTTAAAACCAAGAATGAGGTGGGAAAATAACATTAACTATGATTTGAAGGAAGTAGATTATGCAGGGAATGATTGGAAAACATTAGCTCAGGATGGGGATGTATGGAGAGCTTATGTTTGTGCAGCCATGAACCTGCGGGTTCGATAGTGCCAGTGAGTTAGTAAAATATTATAAATTAAATTTTTTACTTACCACTTCAGTTGGACGGAAGTACTTAGGATTAATTTTCACTCTTACAATCCCTGTACCTTTTTCTTTTCCAACTTCAGATTCACCTTTACCTTCCCACACAATTTCTTTTCCTATATATTTAAATGCAGTTTCAACAAATTCCCTTACACTGTGTGTTTCTCCAGTTGCTATCACAAAATCCTCAGGTTCATCTTGCTGAAGCATCAGCCACATCGCCTATAATATCACACTATTAATATATTTGCTACATAAAGATCAGACTTTTTATATGTATTAAATAAGGAAATGCAAGATGTAGTTAGATATTATGTCATAATTATTTGCTGCTTTTCCAGAGTAGTTCCAAAAATTGTCACTAACTTAATAAAGTGCAATTATATTTTATTACATCTATTCATCATCATTATCATTCATGCAAGTATTAGGTCATGTGGCCTGTTATGGTCTCAAAGAGGAATTTTCCATCCAGCACTGACATCCCAGCAATCTTTTGCCTTGGAGGTAGTAACAAAGTATAGCTTATGGAATTCTGTGAGATGGCATTTGTTGAAAATGGGCTTTCCAGTTGTTCTGGTAGTTTTGTATATGATGGAGAATTACATGTATTATGTTCTTTAATTAATGATATAGTACAATCAAGAAGTTATACAGTTTTCAACTTTATTGGATTAAAATAATTTTTATCTTTTAAAGAAAGGGGGCACGCCGTAGCGTAGTGGTTAAGGCACTGAGCTACAAGCCGGAGGGTCGAGGGTTCAAGTCCCATTGGGGTCAGTATTTTTAAACTGACCCAAACCCTCTGGCAGCACTATGACCCTGGGGTCGACTCAGCCTCTAACGGAAATGAGTACCAGACGCTTGTTCTGGGGGTAAAGGCGGCCGTCACGCAGGGCTGACAACCCGGCTGACATAAAGTGCCGATTGTCTAGAAAATGTGGGAGCCTTAACCTCCTACTACCCCAAGGGGCCTCCGGGCCTGTTGTGGGATCACTTTACTTACTTTACTTTTAAAGAAAGCAATAGCTAACTGGCCAACAGATTTAATGTTCAGATACAAATTTTGTTGAGGTAAGTTTCTAAAATCCCCTAAGACAACATTCCTAAATACACAATCCATTATGGTATTATTCGTGATAATTATCAAAACAGTTTAAAAAGAGTCAAAATATAATCAGTAACAGATTAAAAGGGATTAAAAAACCAAAAAAATACATTCTCAGGCTGTTAATATTGTCGCAAATAATAAATCAATAGAATTTTTATATATAAAAATTACATGATGATGTGACTGAACGATTATAGGCTGAAATTCACATATTATTTTATATTTTGTTCACTTCTATATCCTTATGATCTTTTTTTTTCAGGTCACAGCAGTAAAATTTATTATACCTATTTGCATAAGAAGTAATAGTAGCCACAGAAATAATAGTAGTTGTGCTAGTATTAGTAGTACCATATTGGTCCGAATATAAGCCACACCCGAGTATAAGCCACGCTCTTAATTGTAGGGGGAAAGGAGAAAAAAAAAAGAAGGTCCAGGGTATTTCCCAGCTTTTGGCCCTCTAAAAGATCTTCTGGTTGTAGTGGCATTTCTCAGTTTATTCTCTGAGGTGATCTAGCATCACACATTAGACTCGTCCAAACTAAACTTTTTGCCAGCTTCTCTATTACATACCCTATTTCAAACGCCTACATAGCAAGAGTACACACAGTTGTCTAGCCTTGAGGCTGGCATTGGACTCTCATTGGCTGTTTAGTGAGATAATGAGGGGAAACAGCCAATGAGAGTCCAATGCCAGCCTCAAGGCTAGACAACTGTGTGTACTCTTGCTGCGTAGACGTTTGAAATAGATAGTAGATGTACTCCTAGCATAACAAATAACTGCACCAAATTCCCAAACTTGTTGAAGCTTTTCTTTCAACATTTTCACTTATTGCTGAAGAATAAATTTACTATAATAGGTATGTATTACCATAACTGTTTTAATCTGTCCTATCATACAAATGAGCACAATTACCGTAATATGAAAACTGGTACATTGCTGCATCATATACCATACGACTGCTGGCAATTCCAAACACGAGCATGCAACATTGTTGCTCCATTTCAAAATTTAAAAAATTAGCAACATGTACTACATTTCAAGTTCCTATTACATGTGAAAATTTATCAGCTGCGCAAATAAGCCGCACCTTTAATTTTCATGTACAAAGTTAGAAAAATAAATGCGGTTTATATTCGGGCCAATACAGTAATTTATTTAAGTAATGCTCTGTAAGTATTCAGGACTGTAAGTAATTTTCTTGATTTTTTTTTGTAATCAGTTTGACGGGTAGTGTTTTCTGTAAGTCTTTTTTTCTGTTTGAATTTCCTTAACTTATTTGTTATTAATTTCTTACTAAAACAATTTAATATAATAAGTTAAGGAAATTAAAACAGAAAAAAAAAAGACTTAAAGAATACACTACCCTTCAAACTGATTGCAAAGAAAACAAAAAATTCAAGAAAATTACTAACCAACCTGAAACGCATAGAAAATTTCAAAAAATGTTTGACAAATACTATGTTATATTGGCATCAATAAATAAATTTAGTCTAGGCAAGCTTCTAATTACTAATAAAAAAGTTAATTTCCCAGATAATAAGAAATCTGGAATTTATCAAATAAGTTGTAATGAATGCAGTAAAGTATATATATATATATATATATATATATATATAGAGAGAGAGAGAGAGAGAGAGAGAGAGAGAGAGAGAGAAGAGAGAAACCAAAAGGGGTTTAGAAACTCGTACTAAAGAACATTTTAGAAATATTAAAAATTGTTAAATTGAAAGATCGGCAATTGCTGCACATAGTTTACTAGAGAAATACAAAATTGGAAGAGAAACAAAACTTTTATAAACCTTTGGAACTGACAGTTTGGGAGAAGATATACATTCAGAAGAATAAAGATACATGGATGAATTTTGATATTCCTAACGAACAAAATTTAACCTCAAAGTTCATAATCTTGACCATAGATGAACAGAAGATGTTGACGGCAGAAGAATTTCATTAGTCGGAAATAGATTTGACTGAAGATGGACAGGATTCCGTTTGACACCTAGTATCATGAAAATCATTAAATTTGTGAGGTAAGATATATAAATATTACTCTGACTATATGTTAAATGATTATTACCTCATAATGTTTACTTCCCAATATTAATTTTAAATTAGAATTATCTATTTCTGCTGAAAGATTAATTGAAGCAACAGAAGATGAGATTCTACCATCTAGGAATTTTGTATCAGACATTCTAGATAAAGGATTAATATCAGACTTGATTTTTTAACTTTTCCAAAATATTCTGTAACATGCTACACATCCCTGTGACATGAACCAAATGTTTTAACTTCTCCTTCAAATGAAACTACATCTTCAATTTCTTTTCCACCAAAAATTAATCCTTGGCTAGAAAAGAACCTGTAGTAATTGTATTACAAGGCAACACTATCCAAGACCACCAAGGCTAATAGCTTTTGTGTCAGGAAAGAGTTTGTAATAATAATAATAATGGTTTTACTTCAACTAGATATAATTTACACTTATGAATAAGTAGCAATTCAAAAAATGTTTACTTTATTTCATTATTTCTGTAGTCAAGGGCATAAGAGCTATGTTGTAACATTGAGTGGATCATGATTAATGGTGTCACATGATAAGCTATCAAAGTAAGTCATTAACACTCAAGCAAGCAAAAATCAAATTCTGAATTTGTTTGTTTAAAATATATGAGTTGTTACATAATTAATGAATATTTTTAATTCTGTCTTAAAATGGTAACAAAGAATTATTTCAAAGATTTATAGAATTGCTTTCAGAACTTTTTAAATAAAAATTTACTTTTTAAATAAAAATTATGATGGTATTTACAATTTATATAATATAGTTGTCCACTGCTGTGGTCTCGAGGTAGCATGCTGCCTTGTCATGTAGTGGGCCCAAGTTCGATTCCCGGTCAGGACAGGCTCCTGGGTGAGGTTTTTTTCAGGGTTTTTCCTCACCTATAAGACAAATATCAAGAAGCTTAGGGCCTAACGGTCCCCAAAAATCATCCGGCCATCATCATCCTTATCATTATCATTTTCATTGGTGTGGAAAGGCAACGGGAAGCTACCACACCTATAATTCCCTAGTAAAGCTGCAAAGCATAGTATGAATATGCTGATTGCAGTGAAGCCTCGGCCAAAATTACTATGGATGGATAATACAGCTATGAAGAATATGAAAACAATGAAGAAGATAAACAACAAAAATGTAACAATTTCAAAAGCAGATAAAGGAAATAAAATAGTTATTTTGGACCATTCAGATTACATAAATAGAATGAACCAACTTTTAAATTCAACGGAATATGAAGAAAAAAACTCATCAAATGGTTTCCCAAAAATACATCCGATTGAGGGTCTTTCCACTTTTCAGCGGTTGCCCTTTTACCAGCCGGCTGCTGACCCTTCACATCCACATGTGTCAATCACAGAGGTAGATGATCAACAGCCAGTGTAGGGATGACATGTGGTTAGCATGTCGAGTCCCCCAGCCGTTATAGCTGGTTCCTCAACCTGGAGCCGCTACTTATTGTAGCTACCCAATTGCCTCACGATGCTGGGTGGGCACCGGTCCCATACTGGCCGAAATACCATGAGAAAATTTCTTCCCCCATGGAGACTCGAACCAGCGCAAGTCCCATAGCTCTGCGCCAAGGCTCCAAAAATACAAAGGATGGAAAAAAGGTTAGGCTCATAATTAACAATATTGGTTCTCCAGATTATTATTTGACAAAACGGCTTATAAAGAAATTTAATGATTTCCCACAATTTAATAACAAAGCTATTGAAAATTCATTAAAATTAGTTAAAGAATTGAATAACATCTCACCCAAACCTAATTATAGATTTGTTTCTACTGATATTGTTTCATTGCTTCCTAGCATCCCAATTCAGAAAATGTTAAATATTTTGAAAAAATAAAAAAGGTTAATTTTTTTTTTGTATTGTAAGCCCATGTTTTCCCTTTACAGAGATTTAGGCGCTCTCCCCTACAGGGAAAAATTTGAACCATATTAATTTAGTAGCACTTGTTTTCGTATAGATGTCATTTTGAGTGGCCCGTGGTCAGTGTTCTGCCTCGTTTTTTTTTATTTCAATGTTGTAATAGCACGGAAAACTTGTGAATTATATAGACTAAAAAAGGAAAAAAATTATAAAAATCGGTTGACATCTTCCAATTGCACATAGGCTCTAAAGTTTGACAAAATATGAAAAAAATTAATTTTTGCAATTATTTCTTATAATTTTTAATTAGATCTTTTCGTAATGTAATAGTTTGTAACATCCTCAAATAGAGCCTAAAAACATTGTGTTTTAATTTGGTTTAGATCAGTTGATATCTCCTGGTCGCGCATAAGCCCCAAAATGATGAAAAAGTTACATTTTTATGCATTTTTGGTATTTGATAAATAATTAGTATTCAAATGTAATAGCCGTAGTATTTTTTCACATGGACTGATAATGAGATAGAAAAAAAAAACTCAAGTTCAGTCAATGTTTTCTAGTCGCGCAACGGTTTAGAAACTCTTATGCAAAGAGGTCAGGCAGCATGCCAGACGTCATTCGCCTGGCTGGGGCTTACGACCTTGATGCTCCCCTCCACTCCACCCCTCCGCATTCCTAGGATCATGCCACCTGTCTCCCTCCATTGTTTTGTCAGTCTGCATCTGTCAGTTGTGATTGCAGAGCGTTAGTGTTTAGTTCAATCTCGCTGTTTTCATTCTGCAACTCTTGGCGTTTTGTGTTATGACATTGCTGTGTGTTGACTCTGTGATGTAACAAAACAATGATGTCATGACTGTGCCGAAGAAAGTAATAACAAGACAGGTATTCCAGTGCCCCATTTTTGGTAGTGCAAAAGATCAGCCAACAAACAAGTTGCCTACGGGCGAGGAAATAATTCGGTATTGTTCTCAAGAAAGGTACAAATTGGCACTACAAATTAATAATAATAGTGTTACTTTTAAACAAGTTGCCAGTAGAGTAACTAACAAAGTAATCAGCTTATATGAAGAAGCATCTATCCCTACAGTTACAGATAAGAGAATCGTGCAGCTCATAACTATGTTGCATGATAAATATTACAGCCTGAGGAAATCATGAAATCATATACACGAGACTAAAACAAAGCTTCTTTTAAAAAGCATGTTGATGAATTTAAACAAAAGTGCTCACTTCTTTTTGATGTAGCAGCTTGCAAATGCCTTATTGTTGTTGAATACACTTGCAAAAAAAGCACAGATTTGTGCCGGTGTGAAGTAATTATTGATTGTAGCTGTGAAAAAAAAAAAAATACCCCCAATTGAGCTAAGATTTGTTTACTCAATGCGAGTATAAGGAATATGAAAAATTGAAGTGGTAGACAAAAGTGAAACAAACAAGTGTAACAAAGCATTGGAAAGGAAGTTATGTGACAGTCAATCATACGTACAAGATATTTCAAAACCCTCATGCTCACATTCTGTTTTAAATTTAGTCGAAACAGAAGATGAAGGATGTTGTCTTCCTAGTACAGACACTGATAGCGACCAAGATTATACAGTTCAAACAAAAAAATCTTCTAAACCTATTTGGCAGATGAGAGTTCAGTTAAAATGTACTGCAATATTAAGCAATCATTATGGTGTTTCCGATCGCGTCACTGCAGCAATCGCATCAAGTGTTTTGCACAACTTTGGCGTTTAGTGATTCAGATTCCTCTCATGTTATAGATAAGAACAAAATAAGAAGGGAAAAGCAAAATGTTAACGCTGAATTGTGTAGTAAATCAGACGCACTTCCATTATTAGGTCTCTATTTAGATGGAAGAAGGACAACATGTTGGTGATAGAGGAAGTTCATTCAAAAAGGTTTCATAGAATTATTAAGGAAGAACATTACTCGCTGATTGAAGAACGCGGCTCGCTCTATGTTGGCCACGTTACTCCAAATTCTGGAAGCTCTGAAGATATTGTTAAGTCTGTAAATTCTTATATTTAAATTAATATTGGGAAGCAAACATTATGAGGTTATATCATTAATAGTGAGTGGAGAACATATTTTTATCGACTCACCTCATATAAGTTCAAATTTCTTTGATACAAACGGTTTCAGACAATATCATGTTCCTCTTCAGTCATGGCTTCCACTGATGAAATTCTGTGATTGTTGATTTCTCTAATGACATCACCTCCTGTGCTGCCATCTTTCGTTGGGATTATAAACTTTGTAATTAAATTTTTATCCACCGGAATATCGAAATTCATGGATTGATATTTATTCTTCTGAATGAATATCATTTCCCAAATTGTCAATTCCAACGGTTTATCCAATTGTTTCAAAAGTTATGCCTCTTTTTCAATTTTATGATGTTCTAGCAAACTATGTGCAGCAATTGCTGATTTTTCAATTTCACAATTTTTAATATTTCTTTAGTGCATGTTTCCAAACTCCTTTTTGTTTTTCCTATGTATACTTTACTACAATCATTACAATTTATTTGATAAATTCTAGATTTCTTACTGTCTGGGATGTTGATTTTTTTATTGGTACTTAGAAGTTTTTCCAGACTAAATTTATTTATTGGTACCAAAGTAATGTTGTATTTGTCAAATATTTTTTTAAATTTCCTATGTACCATTGGATGGTAAGTAATTTACTTGAAATTCTTCTTTTCTTTACTAACAATTTGTAGGGTAAAAAATAAATTGTAATGATTGTAGCAAAGTATACATAGGAAAAACAAAAAGGAATTTGGAAACACGCATTAAAGAACATTTTAAAAATATTAAAAATTGTGAAATTGAAAAATCAGCAATTGCTGCACATAGTTTGCTAGAACATCATAAAATTGAAACAGAGGCAAAACTTTTGAAACAATTGGATAAACCGTTGGAATTGACAATTTGGGAAAAGATATTCATTGAGAAGAATAAATATCGATCTATGAATTTCGATATTCCGGTGGATAAAAATTTAATTACAAAGTTTATAATCCCAACGAAAGATGGCAGCACAAGAGGTGATGTCATTAGAGAAATCAACAATCATAGAATTTCATCAGTGGAAGCCATGACTGAAGAGGGACATGATATTGTCTGAAACCATCGGTATCAAAGAAATTTGAACTTATATGAGGTGAGTCGATAAAAATATGTTCTCCACTCACTGTAAATTCTTACCTGTCTGAGCATGGTATTTCTCTTGAAAATCTAATTGTCATCGGATGTGATAGTACTGCTGTCAATATAGGTTGGAAAACTGGTCTGGTTCGCCGAGTTGAACTTTATTTAAGGAAATCTGTACAATGGGCAATTTTCCTCCTCCATTTCAATGAGTTGCCATTCCACCACGTATTTGAGCACCTGGATGGCAAGACAATGGAGCCTAGTACTTCTAAAGGGCCAATCAGTGAAAAGTTAATAGGCTGCCAGAAACTGCCAGTAGTTAACTTCCAGAGTATTGATTGTCAGATCCCACAGATAGATATAAACATGCTTAGCAAAGATCAGTAATACCTACTTGATATTTCAAAGGCAATAAAATCAGGAACCTGTAAAGAAGATTTGGCTGTTAGAGATCCTGGGCACTTATCATATACGAGGTGGTTGACAAAAGCAAATAGAACTCACAGATTGTACATAAGTGAAGAAAGCCCCTCACCTGAACTTCAAGAACTAGTTTTGTTTATATTGAAATCATACATGCAATAATATCAGAAGAGCAGACAGATTTTAGGAAAGAAAGAAACTGCACAGACGACGTATTCACTTTAAAACAAATAATAGAGAAGCGAAGAGAATTCAACTTAGAGACGCACATCCTCTTTATAGATTACAAGAAGGCCTTTGATAAAGTGTCTAGACCAAAATTATGGAACATATTAAGTGAAAAAGGAATTCCACTACACTTGACAGCAGTAATTAAGAAAATGTATGAGAAAATAAAAATAAATCAAAGGGAACCAATACATATAACAGGAGGAGTTAGACAAGGTTGTCCACTATCAACCACTCTTTTTAACATTTATTTTGACGACATGATAAGATCATGGAAGCAAATGACGACTGGGGGAATTAACTTAGGAAATATAGTAATAAAAATTGTAGCCTTTGCAGATGACCAGATTTTAATAGCAAAAACAGAAGACGAACTACAAAGAATGCTATATAGACTAAATGAAATATCAAAAAAATACAACATGGAAATATCATCAGAAAAATAAAAAACAATGGTTTTCAAGGGCGCTCATCCAGTTCGGACAAAGATAATATTAGAAAATAAACCAATAGAACAAGTGGTAAGATATAACTTCCTAGGTTGCGAAATATCATACACAGCGGAAACAGATATAAATAACATACTAAATAAGTTTAATTATATAACAGGAACATTAAAAAGAACTTTGAAAAATAAAGCCAGGAAAGACTCTATAATAAAATTATACAAGACAATGGCAGTGTCTATTATTACTTATGGATCCGAAACATGGACAGTGACAACACAACAATCTGCCAGAATTTAAGCTGCTGAAATGAAGTTCCTCAGACCAATAGCAGGATATCAAAGAACAGACAAAAAACACAATACAGAAATAAAACAACTAAAAGTAGAGAAATTAAACACAATAGTGACATACAGAACAAACTGGAAAGAACACTTGGCAAGGATGACTGAGAATAAAATACCAAAAGCAGCATATAGCTATTCACCATGAGGAAGAAGAAGTCTGGGAAGACCAAAGAAAAGATGGAAGATGGAAACAGCAGCAATTTGGAGCCAGAACAGGCTAGTAAATAAGCCTAAACCATGATGAAGATGAAGAAGACGACATGCCAATGTGGTTTACAATCAAAGCAAGTGAACACTTTACAGACGGCCCGAAACTTGTTTACCAAGCAATACAATCTACCAGGCATTTGCCAAAACCTTTGCCTGATGTTGTCGACTCTGTGATCGAACGGAATGGTTTTTTCGCCCACCTAGAACACTTACGTTTGCCATGACTCAAGATGACAAGAAACACATAAGAGAGCTTGGACTTCAAAGAATTCTGAAGGCAAGGCAGATAGATGCAAGAAGGAAAACAGTAAGAACATTCATGCCACCAAAAATCAACTTCAATGCGCAAGAATACTCAGAAATGATCAACTGTGAATTATCTTCTCCCCCATTGTTGGCAGAAATCAGTGACGAGATCAAATAGCACATCGGCAGTGACTCAATCCCTGACTGGAACATTACTTTCAAGCAATTCCCAGTTCACATGCAGGCTGTTGAACGCTGTGTAAAACTCATCATGGAAGCCTCAGGAAAAGTTTGCAGAGCTGAATCTCGAGACGGATTTATAAGAACCACTCCTGCTGTCCAGATCATCCATGCCTAACTTCACCAGCAAATCAGTCTTCAAAATAGGTCATTCAATCTCAAGTGGTCTAGTGCCCCATGCTCAACATATTCAATTTCGCTGAAACTTGGTGTAGGTATGGAACCTCATTAGAAATTAACCTCAGCAAAATTTCTAATCATAATATCAAGTGTTTGGGAAACTATGGCCTTTCATATGGAGGCGTGTTTGATGAATCCATCAAGAAACCGAACAACATTCAATTTTTAACTCTTTGTTACAAGATAAATGCAAGTAGGGACCTCTTATTTCTATGTCTTGCACAACTTTTTATCCTAAATCCAAACGACATAGTACGATGAAAGGAAGTCCACTTTAGGAGTCATCAGCATGAATCAAAGTACCTAACAAAATCTGTCATATCAAATTTTAGTCCATCTTTAGGGCCAAATATCTCAAGAACAAAAAACAAACGAAGACTAATATTTGGTAAATTTGTTAATGGTGATTGAGACAGTGCACTGCCCAAATACCTTCATTCATAGCCACTTATCTAGGATTATACTAGATCATAAACATATGCAATTGTTAAAAGTGAGCTATGTTCAAGCTCAAATAACGTGAATTACATCATCTCAAATATTGTTTTCTTTAGTACCATTAGAAAGAGCACATCTTCATCTACTAGAATCAACTTATTTCATTTTTGAGCCCATTCAATTATGGGATGAAAAGTAAGGTGCCAAATATGCAATTGTTAAAAGTGATCTATGTTCAAGCTCAAATAACGTGAATTATGTCATCTCAAATGTTGTTTTCTTTAGTTCCATTAGAAAGAGCACATCGTCTTCTACTAGAATCAACTTATTTCATTTTTGAGCCCATTCAATTATGAGATGAAAAGTAAAGTGCCAAATGTGCAATTGTTAAAAGTGATCTATGTTCAAGCTCGAATAACGTGAATTACATCATCTCAAATGTTGTATTCTTTAGTACCATTAGAAAGAGCACATCATCTTCATCTACTAGAATCAACTTATTCAATTTTTTGAGCCCATTCAATTATGGGATGAAAAGTAAGCTTGAACTTAATTAGAAATTACTTGTTGCCCACCACACTGTCCAAATAACGCGACTTACTCAAGTGGCACTTTAATTTTCTACCTCTACACCACTCACAGTGGCAATGACGGAATATTATGTCAGAGCGTTTCTCGCAAGTCCAGACCAAAACTATGTATCTTGTGGAGGGGTAGAATGGCTTTATTTGTTTTGCAGACTGTTGGAAGGTATTGTGAAACATCTTTTTTTTTTTCAATAGTTTACCGTTACGTGTTGTCGGAGTCCGACTAGTTAAATTTCATATTATATAGTGTTTGAAATTCATGATGTCGGCTAGGAAAAACAGCATGTTTTAAGAGAATCTATCGATTTTGATTTAATTCAAAACATTTCTGATTATGAAATGAATAACAGTGATGCAAGTTTTTTTCATAGGGAATGAAAGGCGTGCATGGAACCTTATTGTAGGAAAACCAGGGAGAAAACGCCCAGATCAAGAATGAGGTGGGGGAATAATATTAACTATGATTTGAAGGAAACAAATTATACAGGGAATGATTGGAAAACATTAGCTCAGGATAGGGATATGTGGAGAGCTTATGAACATACAGTTTCGATAGTGCCAGTGAGTTAGTTAGTTGGATGCAAGTTTTTTCAGTGATGTTTCAATAGAAGGATCAACTGATGATGCAAGTAATAATATTAGTGAAGTTTGAGGAAGTTATAGAGCTGGAAGGGAGATCAGATAGCAATGTTTATAGCATAGGCCTAAATAGTGCAAACTTAAGTTCCAGTTGGAATAATAGCCATTCAGAAGGGCCCAAATTTCAATTTATCAGTACACCTGGAATTCAGGTACTTGTAAAGAAATCCAAAAGATAATTTAGAAAATTTTGAACAGTATATTTCAAGTCAGCTTGAACATAGATCACTTATTACAATTGCATATTTGGCACGTTACTTTTCATCCCATAATTGAATAGGCTCAAAAATGAAATAAGTTGTTTCTAGTAGAAGATGTGCTCTCTCTAATGGTACTAAAGAAAACAATATTTGAGATGACGTAATTCACGTTATTTGAGCTTGAACATAGTTCACTTTTAACAATTGCATATGTTTATGATTTAGTATAATCCTAGATAAGTGACTAAGAATGAAGACATTTGGGTAGTGCACTGTCTCAATCACCATTAAAAAAATTTATCAAATATTAGTCTCCGTTTATTTTTTGTTCTTAAGATATTTGGCCCTAAATATGGACTAAAATTTGATATGACAGATTTTGTTAGGCACTTTGATCCACGCTGATGACTCCTAAAGTGGACTTCCTTTTGTCAGACTACGTTGTTTGGATTTAGGATAAAAAGTTGTGCAAGACATAGAAATAAGAGGTCCATACTTGCATTTGCCTTGTAGTAGCAAAGAGTTAAAAATTGAATGTTGTTTGGTTTCTTGATGGATTCATCAAACAGGCCTCCATATGAAAGGTCATAGTTTCCCAAACACTTGATATTATGATTTGAAATTTTGCAGAGGTTCATTTTTAGGGTGGACCTGAAGCCACACCAAGTTTCAGGAAAATTGGTGATGGTCAGCGTGGATGACATTAAAAATTAGACCACTTGAGATGGAATGACCCAAATACCTTCGGTTACAAAATAGAGAACAGTACTAACGGACAAGTTCAACTAACATGGACTAATATTTAATTTTAGGAAGTTATATTTTGAGGTTATTTTAATTATATTATTTTTGGTCTGGACATCTTACCTCAATATTAATGTTGATTTGTTCTTGGACATGTTTCAAAACAATTCTCTGTTTTATCTTCAGCTTTCCCAGACTGGGGAAGTCTGGGAAAGCTGAAGATAAAACAGAGAATTGTTTTGAAACATGTCCAAGAACAAATCAACATTAATATTGAGGTAAGATGTCCAGACCAAAAATAATATAATTAACATGGACTATTTATTCAGAACCCTGTTTTTCTTTTTTATAAAAGAAAGTTTATTGTTAAAAGCTATACTGTAACTTAAATATTTAAGCTTTTTAAATATAGAGCATGTCAAAAGGCACCATGCCGTTGTTACTGTTATCACCCATCATGTCATAGGCCTAACTATATTTTTTCAGGTACTGTTTTTCTATAGCATTGGGGTCATTGCACGACCAGTTGTTAATTTATTCACACGTAATAAAACACAATGTTTCTTATGATCAAAAATAAAAATACTGTAACTATTTCGTTTAAAAAAGTATAATAAAGATATAAAAAAGAACTCGTAAAAATGTGAAATTTTCAATATTTTGGCAAATTTTAGGCCCTATGTGCAATTGAAAGATATTTAAAAAATTTAAACAAAATTAATACACAAAGCATTTAGGTTCTATTTAAAGACGTTACAAACGATTACATTATGAAAACATCTAATTAAAAAATTAAAGAAATAATCGCAAAAATGCAGTTTTTTTCATATCTGTCCAACTTCAGAGCCTATATGCGATCGAAAGATGTCAACCGATTTTGAAAATTTTTTTTTCCTTTTTCTTAGTCTATATAATTTGCAAGTTTTCCGTGTTATTATAACATTGAAATAAAAAAATTAGTTTTTTCGGCCTACCCTAATATATATATATATATATATATATATATATATATATATTGTGGGAAATACCCTATATCTAGCAAAATTGTTTTGGATGATGAAATTTTAGAACAAGTAAATGAATTTAATTATTTGGGTTATAATTTAACATTTCAAGATGAAGCTGATATATCAAAGAAAATCACAAATTTTACAAAAAACAACGGGGATAATTAATAGTATAATGAAACCATCTTTAGCACAGAAGAACACAAGATTACGGCTTTATAAGGTTCTCGCAAGACCAGTATTAAGATATGGTAGTGAAGCATGGACAACACGAAGAAGAGATGAAAGTTGAATAACAGCAAATGATATGTGATTTATGCACCGTACAGCAGGCTACACAAAGTGGGACCATAAAAGAAATTAGGAAATTATGTAAGAGTTGGATGTAAAACCCATTCTTCACTATATACAAAACCACCAAAACAACTGGAAAGCCCATCTTCAACGAATGCCGTCTCATAGAATTCCAAAAGCCATGCTTTGTTACTGCCAGCAAGGCAAAAGATCGCTGGGACGTCCAAAAAAGCACTGGATGGAAAATTCCTCTTTGAGACCATAACAGGCCACATGACCTAATACTTGCATGGGTGGTGATGATAATGATATATATATTAGAAATACAAAACATGATTCAGATTGAAAAACTTGGTAAACATGTAGTCTTACAATGGATTCCAGATCATTGTGGAATACAAGGAAATGAAAGAGCTGATATACTAGCAAAAAATAAAAGGAAGTAAAATTAAGCAGAAAGTAACAAATCCATTTTCTTATGAATTAATTAAAAGAATTATAAAGAAACAATTGAATGATAATTACAATTACAATTTAATTGAAAAAGTTGGAAACAGAAATAAAAATATTGTTAAAAAAACTATCTATAATTCCGGAATTATCATGGAAATCTGCAGTTGCTATACTGAGGCTTACTATAGGACATGGCTGCTTAGGAAAACATCTTCATAGAACTGGTGTATTAATTTATTTAACTTTCACAGGGAAAGAACACTATGAGGTTTAATTTAAGAATTAAATTAATGTTTTTATTACCTCACCTCATATCCTTTTTCTTCTAGATTGCAGTTTCGGAGCTTATCTCCATCATCAGTAGCCTCTGGTCGACCAGTGTTATGTCATTTCTTGGCAGTTTTCTTCTTACTTCTGAAGTAAGAAGAAAACCGCCAAGAAACGACATAACACCGGTCGACCAGAGGCTACTGATGATGGAGATAAGCTCCGAAACTGCAGTCTAGATGATAAAGGATATGAGGTGAGGTAATAAAAACATTAATTTAATTCTTAGTGTATTAATGTCTCCTGAGTGTATATTGTGTGGAAATGGACAGAGAACATTTAACAAACTGTGTAGCTCTTCAAAATTATCAAGATGTGACATCCAAGTATTGGAATGCAAGAAGGAGAATGATTTTGTTGTTAACTCCAGAGCATTAGCATACATCAGTTTAATTCATTCACACCTTATATACACACACACACACAATTATTCATTCCTTAACTCATAACATTCTATTCAATTGAGTTGTTAGTTATACTGTAAAAAGATTAGCTCACCTCTACATAATCCTTAGCATGACCCCAATCTCTTTTTGAATCTAAGTTGCCCAATTCAAAGTGTTCCATTAAACCCAAACTGATCTTGGCAACTGATCTTGTGATTTTTCTCGTTACAAAATTTTCTCCTCTTCTGGGACTTTCATGATTAAATAAAATACCATTACAAGCAAACATTTTGTATGCTTCTCTATAATTTACAACTATCCAATATCCATACAATTTGGCACATGCTGTAAAGTAAAATATATTAATTAATTTAATATTAATATAATAAATTTGGGAACTTTTACATGAGGTTTTCTTAATAAGAAACACACTCTATTACATGAACTAAATTTTGAGGCTTTTTTTGGCTGCATTGTCATTTTTTTCTCCCTATCCTCTGCTATCTCTGTTTTAAGCCTTAGCCACCTGTAAGTATGTTAACTTTTTTATGTTGTGTTGAAGTGTTCTACCATTATTCTGATCTTACCAGACTTCCAACAAGTGCAAACTGTTATTGCTCAACTAGTTGATGAAACTTTAAATGTTCACAAAGTTAATAGAAGTCATTATTAATGAGTTGGTTATTTTGACTCACCTCATACTTCTTGAATTTTATGCAGACCAGGTTTCATCACTTTTACGCAACATTGTCGATGCATTCCAACTGTTGTTCTGCAGTTTTCCATCCTGTAAGTTGATTTATGCTCACTCTGCTGGCTGACCGATGAACTTCCAAATCAATTTTTTTTTCTCTGGGAATTTCAAAATTCATGGTTTTCTTTTCATTCCTGTCAGATGTAAATTTTCTGCCAAATTGTGAGTTCCTTAGATTTATCTAATGTTTTAGTAATTTGGCCTTAGTTTCAATTCTATGTTTTTCTGACCAGGCATGTGCAGCTATTGCAGATTTTTCTATTTCTCCATTTTTAACATTTCTGAGGTGTTCTTTCATTCTTGTATTTAAGTTCCTTTTTGTTTTTCCTACGGTATATATATTTTTTCACAATCTTTATAATTACTTTGACCCTGATTTGTTGCCATCTGCAATCTTTTAATTTTTGTTGGTTTTGATTAATTTATTCAAACTGTAATCATTTTTCAGTGCTAATTTAATGTTATATTTGCTGAATTTTTTTAAACTAATTAAAAGAAACCTCATAATGTTATTTCCTACATATATTAAATTAGTAGAAGTATCTCAAGTTACTGTATCTGCCATCATAACAGTACAAAATTTGTGGGAAAAAAAAACTGTCTGTTAAACATAATAGTGGTAGAAAGATGAAACTGACAGATAGAAATAGAAACCTAAGTGAATACTCACTGAATATGCATCACTGAAATGCAGTAAGAAGGAAAACAGAATGAAAGAGGACTTTAGATATGTGAAATAAGAAGAAATAAGAAAAATTGGCAGTAGCTGCTCATGTGTGGACAGAAAATCACAGAATTGAAGAAGAAAAGTCAAAATTGCACTCACAGTATGGGGGAAAAATAATCTATATCCAGAAAAATGAGACTAAATGTTAGAATTTTGAAGTTCCTGAGAAAAGAGTTTAATTGTGAAGTTTGTCTGCCCAACACCAGATGGAGAGAATATACAAGACTTCTGATGGTCAACTTAGGAATTGGTTTTTAGCTGAAAATAAGGGAAATGTCCTTAAAACATGTTCCAGGTGAAAGACCAAAATATGAGACGAGGTGTATTTTACTGATTCCATATCAAAGGAATACAGGCTTAGAAAATTGCATTTTTATTTACGGGGTGAATCATAAATATGACTATAAGTTTGATCGCGTTGTGTGATGAAAATATTACCATTACAAGAAATATTAAATTACCGTTGGAAAGGCAATTATTCAAATTACAACATTGGAATAAAACAAAACAGCGTAGAACTTATGTCATTAGTCAAAATGGCGTTGAATATGCAACAGCAAATTACAATTGCTGCATGGGCAATAATGTATGCTAATGATCGTGAGGCCGCAAGACAGGCAAGACGTGAGTTTAACGTAGCATTGCAGTCGTCGACTGTGGGGAAGTGGAGAAAACGACTGCTGGAAACAGGAATGATGCAGAAAATCAAACCACCTGGAAGGCTTTGCATTAGCACGGATGCTGAAACAACGAAGAGAATTATGGAGGCGTTCGACACTAGCCCATAAAAATTAACCCGCCAAGCTGCACATGAGCTTCATATTTGTTTTGTTTTGTTCTATTGTTGTAATTTGAGTGATTCTCTTTCCAACGATGACATCATATTTCCTTTAATAATAATATTTTCGTCACAATGCGATCAAATGTATAGCCATATTTCTGAATCACACTGTATATATATATATATATATATAGATTTTCAATGTTTAAACATCGTTCTATGCCTACTTTTATCTTCCTTCTCAACTCGTCCCTAATCATCCATTCTATGTCCTCCAATCCTCCTATTCTCATTCCAGTTATTTCTTGTATCCATGAGTTTTGAGGTCTTCCTTTCTTTCTTCTTCCAGGTGGACACCATTACAATGTTTTTCTGGGTAACCTTTCTTCTTGCATACAAAGAAACATAAATGACACAGCTGCTTTTGTCAAATGTCTTGTAACTAATGACAATGCAAATGTTAGAATATTGAAGTTCTGAGAACAGAGTTTAATTGTGAAGTTTATCTGCCCAACACCAGATGGAGAGAATATACAAGACTTCTAATGGCACAAGTGAATGTTTTATATTCGAAGAGAAAAATGAAGTGAGAAATGTTAAATTTATAATAAAAACATAAAATGTTTTATGTATGACAAACAACTCAGGAATTGGCTTTGTGGCTCTGTAAGGGAAACAAGGGGAAACTTACCCACTCCACTCTACTCCTACGCAATCAAAAATTAACTATGTACTACTAACTACATAAAAATCTTGACTCACCAATATGATATTAAAAGTAATTTCTCAAGACAATTGTCCTTCCTTCCACATTTTCTTTTCAATTTATTTTATTGAATTAAGTCCCACTCCTCTGTAAGTTGCTTGTTTTATGGAAAATAAATTGTGCACCTATAGAATTGAAATCAGTCAATAACTCAACTCTAGGCAATACATATGTACATTAGTTATAGTATTATGTAATCATGATTCTAAGAAATTAATCTTGAGTTAGCATATACATTAACCCAGCTACAACCTCCCACCTTATTGAAACAACACTTTATTCTGGGACCCAAAGCTGAGTCCAGTATAATATCATACAGGATGATAATGGTCCAACAATTAAGATTGCAAGAATTAATTGGCTGGGACATCTATACAGGGAAGAGGAATCGGATATATGTTGTAAAGTTACACTGACAACTATAAATGGAAACCGAAGAGTTGGACATCCTAATATTAGATGGCTGGACAGCACTGAACAGGACCTGAAACTACTGGGTATATGAGGATGGAGAAGGAAGGAGGAGAATAGAGACAAATGGAGGCACATTGTAGGGGCTATAGAACCATGATGATGATGGTCCAACTCACACAGCTGTAACCGTCTAAAATTGATTTGAAGAGCACAATGACAAAATTACTCCTCTTCTCTGGCCTACTCAAATTGTCCAATTTGAACATTTAGAGCCTATGAGGTGAGTTGTTTAAACAATATGTTCTCCGATGAATTTTAATTTAATTTAGAGCCAATTTAGTATGCACTGGAAATCAGGGAATAGGCCTTCTCCAACAAATCTCAAAGGGATTATAGGTGTTTCTTTCAAAGAAACCACACTTAATACCATCCTGTATTTGTATGCAAACATTCCCAGATGGATTGAAACTGTTATCAAACCCACATTACATGGGTGTTCAAATTATCATGTCTAACCCCTGGATATGATTCTCAAGTGGTCTATGATATTCTCTACAGCACTCAGCAGCAAACAAGTCCTGCGACAGCACTTTTTTCCTGACAAAAAGGGTCTGCAACAGACGCACACCACAATCAGCATTTCTCCTATTCTCTCTGTCCCTATCTTCTTTCTCTTTCCCTTCCTTCAAAGATCATATTGTAACTGACAGCTACTGTTCAGTTACCTATGAGCCCTGTTGATGTTTGTATTGAACAATGAAGATTGTGGCTTAATATGCCGTCACATAAGTTTACATTATAACGAAGAATTTGTCTTACCAAATAGTACTTGATACAGAAAAACTGTGGACCAGTGTGATGACTTTTGCAACATAATTCCTGGTGTTTCTGTTCCAGATTATTTATTTAGCAGGTTTCAGAATATCTTCCCGTGCCCGATTAATCTGTAGTCATTCCCCTCCACATCTCTTTGTCATTCCAATCTCCATTGTCCAAGCCTCCATTGTCCCTCATGATGCTCAAAACACCATCAATCCTCGTTGACAACCCACAAAAGCATGTCCCAACCCAGATTGGAAATGGATGATGGTGAGGAGTAACAACCCCATTAAAATACCAGGGTTCAATACTTCTGACTGATAGTACCTTGTGAGGGCCTCTGCCTAGCTTTACAGGTACTGCTGCCTTGCAGTTAGTTGTTGGTTCGTCAAGGGAAAGGAAGAGACCCTTTATTAAAAATGTCCTGGTCCTTCAGGGTTGATGCATCAGGCTAGCTTCCTATTCGTTTGAAAAAAAAAATGTTCAATGCTAAAATGCTCAAGAATAAAATGGTGGACGGATTTAATAGACAATATAATAAACTTGTAAAAAAAAAAGTTTAGAGAAACGGGATCAATTCTGTATAAATTGACTTGTAGCATGCAACTGCAGTAGACCCCACTCACTGTGAATGACAAGCACTGACACTGGGCCCATTTGCTGTAGAGAATGTCATAGACTGCTCCGAGTGTACATCAGACAAGTATCCTATTTCTTAAGTACTGAAATATTCAAATTGTTTATTTATTGTTCTTAAAAATCTGTTTACTCTAAATTAGCAGACACATGGCTTACATTACCTAAATACTTTTTTTTGAGTTGTTTCTTGACTCACCTCATACTTCTTAACTCCCTCACAATTCCGGATTTCGTCACTGTATTTGTGACATTCTCAATGATGTTCACGTTCACAACTGACGTCCAATGGTCTCCTCTCCTGCAGACTGACCTCCACGCCATCTGACGGCTGACCAACGAACTTCCAAATCAATCCCCTCTCCTTATCACCGGGTATTTCAAAATTCATAGTTGTGTTTTTATTCTTGCATATGTAAATTTTTTCCCAACTTGTGAGTTCCTTCGGTTTTTCCAATTGTTTAAGTAATTTTGTTTTGGTTTCTATTCTATGTTTTTCTGACCAGGCATGTACAGCTATTGCAGATTTTTCTGTTTTGCCATTTTTAACATTTCTGAGGTGTTCCTTTAATCTTGTATTTAGATTCCTTTTTGTTTTTCCTATGTATATCCTTTCACAATCTTTACAATTAATTTGATAAATTCTCGATTTTTTGCAGTCTTCAATCTTTTCATTTTTGTTGGCTTTTATTAAATTACTTAAACTGTAATAATTTTTTTATGCTAATTTAATGTTGAATTTGTTGAATATATTTTTAAACTTGTCAAATACGAGGGAGAATCCAATATAAACAGGCCTTTGTTTACTGCGCACGCATATAGTGCGATATGAGTTAGAGGCTTTTACAGCAGGTGCAGTGGGGTCTCTGGAAGGGGACCCCGGCCTTGGGAACTCGTTTTGTTTTGTTCCTCAGTTGTTGTGGAGATGTCTGAGAGAGAGGTGCATCCAGCTGTTGCGCAACGAGTAATCATCAAGTTTCTCGTCAATGAAAATGTCAGTGCAGCTGAAATTTGCTGTCGGTTACTCCCACAGTTTGGAAAAAGAACCCTTTCATGGTCCAGAGTAAAATATTGGTGCCGCAAGTTTAATGAAGGACGTGAACGTGTTGAAAACTTGGCCCACCCTCGTCGCCCATGCACCAGCATCAATCCAGAAAACATCCAAGCTGTTCAAGACATCATTGAAGGTGATCGCCACATCACAGTGTTTGACATTTGTCGAGAACTTCTCATTAGCTATGGGAGTGTGCAATCAATCATTCGAGGGGAGCTGAAAATGAGAAGTGTCAGCTCGTTGGGTTCCGCGGTTGCTCACTGCAGAACAGAAAGCAGTGCGAGTTCAAATATCTCGCACACTCCTCATGCGCTACGAAGAGGAAGGTGATGCTTTTCTGGACAGAATCATCACTTGTGATGACACATGGGTGCATCATTACTAGAGCGAGGATTTTTATGAAATTTCATGTAATGATTCATTACACACGCAAATCAAAGAGGGCCAGTCTGGAGTGGAGCAAGAGTGGAGAGCAACCGCCGGTCAAAGCCAAGTCACGACTGTCTGGAGGGAAAGTTTTGGCCACAGTGTTCTGGGACTCAAAAGGTGTCCTTCAAGGACAACGACGATGGACCATTAATGCTGCCTACTACTGTGACCTTCTCAGTCAAGTTCGAGTTGCATTCCGGTCAAAACGGCGCAGCAGTCCAATCAGAAATATGTTGATTCTGCAGGACAATGCCAGACCACACACCGCAGCAGCAACACAGCGAAAATTGGCCGAAATTCACTGTACTGCCCTTCCACATCCAACCTACAGCCCGGATCTCTCACCATGTGACTTCTCCATGTTTGGTCCACTCAAAGAAGCTCTTGGAGGACATCGTTTCACAACCAACGAGGAGGTGAAAGACTTCGTGCGCAACTGGATGCGCACCTGTACTCGTACTTTCTTTGAAACTGGCATTAAAAAACTGCCTGTCCATTGGAACTAATGCATAGCAAAGATGGGTGAATATGTAGAAAAGTATGAAAAATGTTAATTTCAATTAATCTTCATGAATAAAAGTTTTGGAACAAAAGGCCTGTTCATATTTGATTCTCCCTCGTACTAAAAAGCATAGCAACAGTAAAACATAAACAATTAGAAGATGCCATTAAAGTGTTAAATATTCAAAATAAAACAATCAAATTTACAATGGAAGTAGAAAATAATCATGAAATACCATTTTTAGACCTTAAATTGATCAGGAATGAAGAAAAAGAAAATAGAATTTGGAATTCACAGAAAAGAAACTCACATTGATAATTATATAAAAGCTACAGGATTTAACCATTTCTCACACAAACAGGCAGTATTTAATAGTTTAACACACAGACTTGTGAACGTTCCCATGAGCAAAGAAAATTACAATAAAGAGAAAAAACACATCATAAAAATTGCAAAGGATAATGGATTTCAAGAAAAGATGATACACAAGAAAATAAATAAATTCAAGGAACAAAAAATGATTAATGAAAGTACTCTTCACACAGATAAAGATATTGGTAAAAAATTTTAAGAAATTCACATACCACCCTTTAGTATTTGACAAGTTTCAAAAAATCTTCAACAAATTCAACATTAAATTAGCACCGAAAAATGATTACAGTTTAGGTAATTCAATAAAAACCACAAAAATGAAAAAATTGAAGACTGCAAAAAATTAGGAATTTATCAAATTAATTGTAAAGATTGTGAAAGTATATACATTGGAAAAACAAAAAGGAATCTAAATACAAGATTAAAGGAACATCTCAGAAATGTTAAAAATGGAGAAACAGAAAAATCTGCAATAACTGCACATGCCTGGCCAGAAACATTGAATATAAACCAAAACAAAATTACTTAAACAATTGGAAAAACTCACAATTTGGGAAAAAATTTACATATGCAAGAATAAAAACACAACTATGAATTTTTAAATACCCAGTGATAAGGAGAGGGGATTGATTTGGAAGTTCGTTGGTCAGCCATCAGATGGTGCAGAGGTCAGTCTGCAGGAGAGGAGACCATTGGACGTCAGTTGTGAACGTGAACAGCACTGAGAATGTCACAAATACAGTGACGAAATCTGGATCTACAAGGGAGTTAAGAAGTATGAGGTGAGCCAAGAAACAACTCAACAAAATTAAAATAAACCTCATAGTGTTATTTCCTACCTACATAACTTACCGAAATACTGTTTTATAGCTTAACCCAGAAAACTAAATAGCAAAATCATTAACTCAAGAGTTAAAATTAAAACAACAGTGTTATTAATAAATTTTTGTTTTCATAAATGCTCCACCCTGCTATCAGACAGAGCACATATCAATTAAAGTTCATATAGATTTTATCTCACATCTGTATAATATGGAAACTCATCTACATGTGACATAATCACTGGCTAGCAGATTGCAGTTAATTACAGGAAATGATATGATTAGCAATATACAATCCCTCAACCTTAGTTTCAGCTTTCATTACTTATAAGCCAAGTAGTGACTCACACTCCAGTAGTTATCATGAGGCTGAGTGAATCCTATTTTAGATACTATACTCAAATCAAAATTATATAGTAGAAGAGCCAGGACTCCTGAGATGCTAGTCAGACATGCAAACTATTAAAACTATAGAATAAAATCATCGGGTGTTTGTAATAATAATTATATGTCAGGGATAAATAATATAACTTAAATTTTCTGACAATCATTTTGAAAGTATGTGAAAGAAACCCTAGAAATTTTAACCAAGAAATTAATTCAATCAGAAAAAGAACTGGATCCAATGACCAAAAAGCAAAGAAATCATCTCTGATAAAACAATGATTGAATAATTAAATATTACCATTTTGAATGCATTGTGAAATACATAGGTAAAAGCATAAATTGTGTAATCAATTGATTTGAAGTTTACTTGATGTAAATCCGTTGTGGCTACCAAGGTATTATCAATAATGGTAAATGACGTCAGAAGTCACAGTGTTTTAATAAGTATGGCATGTACTGTAATTAAACCAGATAGCACACTTAATGGTTCCACATGGATGATTTATTGTGACTGCTAATAATAATATTATCTGGAAACATTAGTGACCTCATTTTCCATCGTTTTCCTTGTATACTAATATTTAATAATGAAAAAAACTAATGTGTATTTTCCATGAGGTTGCATTTAAAAAAAATTGGAAAACTCAGTGCAATAGTCCGCTGATTAATAATTGGTTCCAGATATTATTCAAAATAAATTTTGCTCCCTGAACAAATTGTAAAAACCAAAGGAAACACAATGCATTTTAAAATATAAATTTTATATAATTATATCTAGCAAGTTATATTTGAAAAGAAAAATATATGCCTGGACTGGGGTTTGAACCCAGGACCTTTGACTCTCTATGTCAATGCTCTTTCATCTGAGCTACCTAGGCCTCCAATCTAAATGTGTATTTTTCTCTTACACATAGTTAATTCCCTAACCCCAAATGCTACAAGCCATTGCTACGATTTTTGCAAATGGTGGATTCTTTATTAAGAAGACTTTTTATTGGGAATTTAAACATTACTTATAAAGCCAGTAGTGCTTCTTTCAATGTTAATATTATTCGTTTTTAAACATCTTAATGATGGACAAATTATATTTGAAAAGAAAAATATACGCCTAAATAGGAAGCTTCTCTACTTGTTTTAAAAGTTTAGCTTCTCTTCCAATTTTATGATGTTCTAATAAACTATGTGCAGCAATTGCAGATTTTTCAATTTCACAATTTTTAATATTTCTGAAATGTTCTTTTGTCCGAATTTCCAAATTCCTTTTTGTTTTTTCTAAATATACTTTATTGCAATCTTCACAACTATTTGATAAATTCCAGATTTCTTACTGTCTGGGACATTGACTTTTTTATTGGTACTTAGACAGTAAGAAATCTGGAATTTATCAAATAAGTTGTGAAGATTGCAATAAAGTTTATATAGGAAAAACAAAAAGGAATTTGAAATATTGTTTATTTTTTCTTTCACTTACCTCATACTTCATAACTCCTCGCAGACCTAGGTTTCGTAACATCATTTGTGACATTCTCAATGCTGTGTCACGTTCACAACTGACGTCCAACGGCCTTCTATCTTGTAGACTGACCTCCGTGCCATCTGATGGCTGACCAACGAACTTCCAAATCAATCCCCTCTCCTTATCACCGGGTATTTCAAAATTCATAGTTGTGTTTTTATTCTTGCATATGTAAATTTTTTCCCAAATTGTGAGTTCCTTCGGTTTTTCCAATTGTTTAAGTAATTTTGTTTTGGTTTCTATTCTATGTTTTTCTGACCAAGCATGTGCAGCTATTGCAGATTTTCCGTTTCTCCATTTTTAACATTTCTGAGGTGTACCTTTAATCTTGTATTTAGATTCCTTTTTCCTATGTATTAAAGGAACACCTCAGAAATGTTAAAAATGGAGAAACGGAAAAACCTGCAATAGCTG
The DNA here is from genome assembly GCA_030220185.1 of Diploptera punctata. NCBI lineage: Eukaryota > Metazoa > Arthropoda > Insecta > Blattodea > Blaberidae > Diploptera > Diploptera punctata. Next base: position 175,684 of record JASPKZ010009819.1, read on the forward strand.
CACATGCCTGGTCAGAAAAACATAGAATAGAAACCAAAACAAAATTACTTAAACAACTGGAAAAACTGAAGGAACTCACAATTTGGGAAAAAATGTACATATGCAAGAATGAAAACACAAATATGAATTTTGAAATACCCAGTTATAAGGAGAGGGGATTGATTTGGAAGTTCGTCGGTCAACCATCAGATGGCGCGGAGGTCAGTCTACAAGATAGAAGGCCGTTGGACGTCAGTTGTGAACGTGACACAGCATTGAGAATGTCACAAATGATGCGACGAAACCTAGGTCTGCAAGGAGTTATGAAGTATGAGGTGAGCGAAAGAAAAAATAAACAATATTAAAAAACCTCATAGTGTTATTTCCTATCTACATAACTTAATAAAGGAATTTGGAAACTCGGACAAAAGAACATTTCAGAAATATTAAAAATTGTGAAATTAAAAAATCTGCAATTGCTGCACATAGTTTATTAGAACATCATAAAATTGGAAGAGAAGCTAAACTTTTAAAACAAGTAGAGAAGCCTTTGGAATTGAAAGTTTGGGAAAAAATATACATTCAGAAAAATAAAGATAGATCAATGAATTTTGATATCCCTAACAAAATTACTTTGATTTCGAAGTTCATAAATTCAACCATAGATGGCAGCACTGAAGATGGCGACAATAGAACAGTTGACGGCCGAAGAATTTCGTCAGTCGGAGTTATGGCTGAAGATGAACATGATTGCGTTTGAACCTGCGGTATCATGGAAGCATGAATCCTAAGAGGTGAGTTGTTTAAACAAAATGTTCTCCGATGAATTTTAATGATTATACCTCATAATGTTTACTACCCAACATTAATTTAATATAACTACCTATACTATTTGAATGACTAAAATATTTTCCATGAAATGAAAAGATGTTAAGTTTGTTTAATGACACTCTTTAACAACACAAGTCACTATAGCATTACAATTCAAGCTTGGACATGTAAACTAGTCCTGACCCTACAAAAAGAATACGTACCATAAGGCGATCTTGGATAAAATGGTGTGGTTTCTTTTTGAGGTGTCTCCACTACTTTTCCATACAGCTCTGAGGTAGATGCTTGGTAGAATTTGACCTTTTTTTCTAGTTCACATGTTCTGATAGCATCTAACAGTCTTAATGTTCCCAAGGCATCCACTTCTGCTGTGTATTCACTAAGATCAAATGATATCTGAAAAATTGCAAGTTAAAACAAAATATACCACAATTAATATATCACCATTTGTAAGAGTCTTTACCTATAAAAATAATAGTAAACATAATGCAAATCCTTTGTAATATACAACTTATAATGGTATAGCAATGCCACTAATTTCTTAAGTTCAATATTAAATATACTTTATATTTCAAATAATGGAGTAGATGTTTCCTTTAAGAATAGGATATAATTCATTGAAATCACTTGGTAATGAAAAAGAAAACTGTTATTTTTATTTTTATCTTAATATCATCAGAACTACCCCCTTGTGAAGAGGAAGAGAAGACCTTATGATCTAAATCTAATCAAATAAAATAATAAATTCTTCAACTCAAGGTAGCGTGCTGTCTTGTCACACAGCGGGCCCGGGTTCGATCTCCGGTCGGGGTAGTTTTTCTGGGTGAGGTTTTTATCGGGGTTTTTCCTCAGCTGTAAGACAAATGTCAGGAAAACTTTAAGGCCCAAATGGTCCCCGAAATCATATGGCCATCATCATCATCATCATCCTTCACCGGTGTGGAAAGCAACAGGAAACTACCACACCTACAATTCCCTAGTAAAGCTGCAAGCATAGCATGAAAATGCTATGATTGCAGTGAAGGACCTGCCTTTGGGCAGAATTACTATGGAGGGAACATCATTATCAATAATTTCACATTTTAGACCGGCCTGTTCCAATTTTAAGAATAAGTTGGTATTTGTTTTCACCATCTCCTTCGAGGCTGACCTCATGATCTCACTTTCTGTAGGATAGTATTCCAGAATTTCCAAAAGTTTCTGAAATGTTGTTAATTTTACTTCTTTATCTCTAGGACAAAAAAGAGAGATTTGCAGCCCAGATAATTTAAATTAATTATTTGTTTTATTTTAACTATAATGAATGCTAGTGGTAGTACCATTGCTGCCAAAAATGTCACCCATGCTGGACAGGTCAAAGGAGATTAGCCAGATGAAAAAAACCTTGGTCAAAAGAGTGACAATCTTTAATTGTAAAAATATAACTGTCAAGAAACATGGGCATGGGGGTTCCACTAGGGTAAAATTTTGCATTTGGATCTCCAGGCAGAGACTACTTCAGAAAATACATGGCAAAGGCATAAAATTAAGAACATATTTCTAGGAACATGGGGCACAAGAATGAGATAAATCTCCCTTGGATATAGTCACTCTATAGGAAGTTAGCCAGGAAAAGATAGGAAACAGTAAGCTTTATATTATACTATAAGGATGCAGCAAAACCAGAATTTGGAAAAGGTATTTTACTCCAAAGGAGGAACTTCTCAGCTATCTGATATGAGACGTTTGTTAGCAATAGAATATCATACATAATTCTCTGAAGGGTAAATGACATGATTTTGTAGTCATAAATGTGCAATGTACATGATCCACAGAAGATAAGGATGAGTTTCATGAAGAATCAGAATGCATATTAGATAGGCAAAGAAAATGAAAATAATTTGCAGTACTCTTTACATCAATTAAATCACTTATGTCAAGAATATAATTTTAAAATATCAAAAGAAAAAAACAAATAATGGCATTTTGGGGAAGTGAACATAGAAGATCAAAAATCATAACAGACAACAAACCTCTGGATCAAGTAACAAATTTTAATTATTTGGGCTGTAAACACAAAAACTGAAAGAGACGTAAATATGAAACTGTCAAGATTTCAAATGATATGTGGAACTATACATAGAACATTAAAGAACAAAACAAGAAGAGTTACTAGATTGAAGCTTTACAAAACATTGGCAGTTCCTGCATTACTTTATGGGAGTGAAAACTTGGGTAATGACCAAAAAAATTACAAAGTAGAATACAAAGCATAGAAATGAACTTCCTTAGAAGAACAAAAGGCAGCACAAGAATGGATCGGATAAATAATGAAGATATAAGAACAGAACTAAATATATATATATATATATATATATATCCATTGAATGATAAAATCATAGAATATAGAGAAAAATGGTTTAGACATGCAGAAATAATTAATGTAGCAAGATTACCAAAAGCAGCATTTAACTATAAGCCAAGATGTTCAAGGAATGTAGGAAGGCCAGGGAAAAGATGGAGAGAACAACTGTGAGGCAGAATAGGCAATTTGCCTAGCCCATGAAGTGAAGAAGAAGATGATGATTTGATAGGCTTTCACAAGATCATATGAAAATTGTCTTAGGAGTTTTAATGCAAAGTGGGATGGGAAGATATATTCAACCCAACAATAGGCAAATTATCTTTATGAAGATAGTAATAACAAGATAGGATTAGATAAGTCATCTTTGCCACATCAAAGAATCTTACTGTCAAGACCACACAACATTCCAGCATAAAGATATTCATAAACATGTAGTGCATACATTCAAGTTCACCCAGAGTTTACCTAAGGAAGTGCAGTGGAGTGTGGTAGAAAAAACTGAAAGCATGCCTGAATGATTTGTGAAAGAAAAACTTAAACACAGCTTATCGAAAAATTCAAACCTTAAAAAATTTGTAAAGTGTAATGATTTAGAATAAAGAGTCTGGATCAAGTATGCACCACTAGTTTCCGTTGATGTCAATAACGATTTTCCATGTATAAAGACATTCTACATTCAAAGAGACAGAATCTAACCTCCAAACATATTGAAATGTTGAATGTAATTGTAAAAGTAAAGTGATCCCACAACAGACCCGGAGGTCCTTGGGGTAGTAGGAGGTTAGGGCTCCCACTTTTTCTAGACAATCGGCACTTTATGTCAGCCCTGCGTGACGGCCACCTTTACCCCAGAACAGGCGTCTGGTACTCATTTCCGTTAGAGGCTGAGTCGACCCCAGGGCCATAGTGCCGCCAGAGGGTTTGGGTCAGTTTAAAAATCCTGACCCTAACGGGACTTGAACCCTCGACCCTCCGGCTTGTAGCTCAGTGCCTTAACCACTATGCTACGGCGTGCCCCCTGAATGTAATTGTACAATTCTTTTTTAATGCAATAAATGTAAAATAGCAGTGATAATGCATTTCTTTATTTATTTTCCTATGTCTCTTTTTAAAGACCTCCTTTATTTTAGGGAAATATATCCCCCCCCTTTTTTATTCTTTTTAAACAACTTTTTTTTCCCCCTCTTTAAAATCCGGTCTTCAGTCATCACTAGGGCTAGGATTTTTATGTACTCAAAGGTAAGATTGCAACGTAGTATAATGATAAGTTACACTTATGACTTTGTTTTGTTTTGATTTTAGGTACAAATAGTTGAATAGTATTATGAGAAATGACTTCTGGTTTGTCTTGGTTTCACTCACAAACAATTGAATAATATATACTATTTGTATTACAATCTTACCTTTTATTACATAAAAAATCCTAGCCTTGGTTATCACATCTCTTCCATAAGCCCATATCCATGGGAAGGATTATCTCGCCAGTCAAAGTGAAGATAACATCCTAGAGGAAGACAACCTCAAACAAAAATCCCAGGTCCTCCATGTAGAAGGTTTCATGAAGGGTTGGATTCCCATCCACATAACAATATTTTACCTCAGAAAACTCAAAGAAATCGCCAGATGGAGGTCTGACCTTTTTTTTTGAAGGCTCAATCCTTATCAGTTTTGATGATGATGATAGAATTAAAATTTTCAACTTTGCCAGGAATCAAACCTAGGTCTGCTAATCAAGAAGAAGGTATGCTACCACATGAACCACCAAGACAGACTTTTAAAAAACAATTAAGTACATCATAAATTGGGAATTAAATGATTTTAAACTACAGACCTACAGGATATAGAAGTCAAGGAAGACCATTTGCTAGATGGAATGACCAAATCTCTTGAAGTCGGAACGGGCCAGAAGGCCTAAGCCTTTATGATGATGATAAATTAGGAATTCTCTCAATAGACAAACAAAATTGCACTCACTTCCTAGAGCTACAGCCTTTAACATTGGAAAGAAAATGCAACAACCAAGACTAAAATGCAGACTACCAAGATATTATACTTTTCTTCTTCTTCTTCTTCACTTCCTGGTTTAGGCAAGAGTTGCCTGTTCCGTCTTCACTAATAGATCTAGGACCATCTCTTCCGAGGACGTCCGACATCTCTTCTTCCTCTTGGAAAATAATGGAAGATTTTATTTGGTAATCTACTTTCTTCAAGAGTAAAGTCCACAACAACAACTAATTTTTAATAGGTTGGCAGAAGTGGCAACCCTCTAGATGGGGTTAGTACATCCAGGAGCTGGACCTAAAGCTTCAAGGTGGCAACCCCACCAATGGTCTACTCTGCATTGTGTTGGTACTGCGATCAGAGGAAAACACATTACTCGTATTCTTCACAATGGAAACTCGGATGGACTTATACTTTTCTTCATCAATACAATCACCAAAAGAACTGAATCTAATTTGATAACAATAAAACTATTGATAATTTTAAAATAAATATAGACACTATAGCAGTAAATAGCTAGAGGAACTGCCTCACATTGTTAAATATTACAACAACAAAAACAGTGATTTGTACAAATATGATTTATCCATCATTGAAATGTATAAAATTAATAATAAAAACATTGAAAAAAGCCGTACTGAATGTATAATTCCCAAATACGTCTTCTTAATAAAGGAGCCACCATTTGCAAAGATAGAAGCAAAGGCTTCATAGCATTTGGTGGGCGGGAATTACAACGTATATAGAGAAAAATTTGCATTTAGATCGGTACTTGCTCACGTAGCTCAGATGGTACAGCACTTGGTCTAGAGAACCAAGGGTCCCGGGTTCAAGTCCCGGTCTGAGCGTATAATTTTTCTCTTCAAATATGATTTGTACAGATATTGCTATCTGATCAATGATCATTATACATAAATAAAAAAAAATATTAAATTAATATTGGGAAGCTAAAGCTATTACTATGATAGAAATAAGTAAATTAATAAACACAATTAAATTATTGTAAATCAATGGTAAAGAGAAAAATTTTTACCTGAACCGGGAATCGAACCCCGAACTACTGAGCATTAGCACGGAAAGCTAAAGGTTCGGGGTTCGATTCCCGGTTCAGGCAAAAATTTTTCTCTTTACCATTGATTTACAATAATTTAATTGTGTTTATTAATTTACTTATTTATATCAAAGTAATAGCTTTAGCTTCCCAATATTAATTTAATAAATAATGCTATAGCTGTGTGGAGTCCCTTCATGTCTTCTTCAGGTAGAAGCCTTTCATTGTGTATTTGTGAATGATGATTCATTGCAATTGAATGTGGGGCTAGTAGAGTAAAGGTAAAGGAAGGATTCTTGCTTGGATGGGAATGAAGCCTGGATTAGCTCAGTGGTCTGAGCATTAGCACGGAAAGCTAAAGGTTCGGGGTTCGATTCCCGGTTCAGGCAAAAAATTTTCTCTTTACCATTGATTTACAAAAAAAAAAAGTTTGATAATTTAATAATTGAAAAATATATCACCTCACTTTTTTTTTACTGGTTTCAGAGTAATTACTCCATCGTCAGTATTTTGTTGACCGTTGTTCTGTCTTGGTGATGCACAATTTCTTCCTCCATCTGTTGGTAGACCAAACCTCCAAATCAAATCACATTTCCTCAGGAATTTCAAAATTCATTAATTTATCCTTTTTTTCTTTTTTTAATGTAGACTTTTTTCCCAAGCCATGAGTTCTTTTGGTTTTTCTATTTGTTTTATTAATTTAGCATTTCTTTCAAGTTGATGTTTTTTCTGACAAGCATTAGTGACTTTTTCCACTTCTCCATTTTTAACATTCCTAAGATATTCTTTCATTCTAGTTTTCAAAATTCTTTTTATTTTCTGTATGTAGATTTTATCACAATCCCCACATTTTATCTGATAAATATCTTATTTATTTTCTTCTTCCATTTTTGTTAGATTTGATTATTTTAATGAGGTTAAAGTAATTTTTCAGTGCCAATCTTAAGTTGAACATTTTGAAAATTTGTTTAAACTTATGATGCTTCATATGATATGTTAGTTCTTTCAATGTCCACTGCTGTCGTCTCGAGGTAGCATGCTGCCTTGTCATGCAGCGGGCCTGGGTTCAATTCCTGGTCGGGACAGGCACCTGGGTGAGGTGATTTTTTTGGGGTTTTTCCTCACCTGTAAGACAAATGTCAGAAAGCTTAGGGCCCAACGGTCCTCAAAAATCATCCGGCCATCATCATCATCCTTACCATTACATCATCATCCTTCACCGGTGTGGAAAGCAAGGGAAGTTATCACACCTATAATTCCCTAATAAAGCTGCAAAGCATAGCATGAAAATGCTATGACTGCAGTGAAAGACCTGCCCTTGGGCAGAATTATTATGGATGGATGGACTTTCAATGATTAATTTTTGTCTTTGAAACATTTATTTTCCTGTGTATCATGCTTTCTTCAAACTCATTCTCTATTACTGTTTATTAGGTATTCTTTTATCATAATTCTCTCTGTTCATGAGTATGTTTACTAATCTATGTCCCAGACTATTTAAAACTACCTCTTTGCGAGCAATATGATTAAATTCTGAAGCTTTAATATAATTATCTGTGTTTTCTTTCTGTATATTCCAAATTCTATCTTCTTATTCTCTTCATTTCTTATTAAATTTAGATCTAAATATGGTATTTGTCTGTTATTTTCTTATATTATATGAATGTGAAACATTAACTCTCACTTTAAAATAGGAAAGGAGGACATGAGTATTTGAGAATAAGGTTTTTAGGAAAATTTTTGGAGCAAAGAGAGATGAACAGACAGGTGAATGAAGAAGACTACAGTGAACTACATGGTCTTTATAGGAAGCCAGATATAATGAGAACAGTTGAGTCTCGTAGACAGTGATGGGTAGGACATGTGGCACAAATGAGGAATGAAATATGTGCATGGAAGCTTCTTGTAGGAAACCAGAGGGAAAATGCCAAGTTGGTAGACCAAGAATGAGATGGGAGAATAACATTAACCATGATTTGAGGGAAGTAGAATATACAGGGAATGATTGGAAAACATTAGCTCAGGATAGGGATATATGGAAAGCTTATGTATGCATGGCCATGAACCTATGGGTTCGATAGTGCCAGTGAGTTAGTTCTGTTATTTTCAGTTTCCGTTGTAAACTTTATAGTTTGCCTCTGAATGTTCAACAATTTTAAAGCATCCTCTACATCAGTAGTAGTCAACCTGGTTGCTACCATCATTCCAGCTTTCATGATGGGTGGTAAAGGGTTTTAAAAAGAATTTCATTAGGTTTTCATAAAATTCCCCAAGATAATTTAAATTTCAGAAAATATATTACTTGTATCGCATGCGCATAAGTTTAGTTCACGTTACGTTATTGAAACTAAATGGTGCCGTAGTGGGACTCGTCCCAGAATAGCTCTTGCATCTCCCACACCATCCAGTTGTAACAGACATATGCAGATGATGATACATCATGGCACAAGCTCTTCGTTTGCAGTCGCACTGGTCAGTATGCAGTTAGATCTGTGAGAGTGAGCACATACCTACGGCTTCAAACAAAATACTGTGAATCCATGTCTAAAAAAATATATATGTTCGTGGCTATTTGCCAGAGTATCTGAAGATGTGTTTTATTGAATCTGTTGTAAATAAACAACATCCAATTTTGTTTTTATTATTGATTTAACATTTCTCAATGATAAATGGCGATAGGGAATTACAACGTATATAAGAGAAAAATTTGCGTCTAGATCGTAACTCGCCTTGGTAGCTCAGTTGGTAGAGCACTTGGCCCGGAAAGCCAAGGGTCCCGGGTTCGAGTCCCGGTCTAGGCGAAAATTTTTCTCTTCAAATTCAAATTCAACATCCAATTTAATTTTATATAATAAATTTGGGAATTTTTAACATTATGAGGTTTAATTCATAAGAATTAAATGAATTGTGATTTCTTCTTACCTCATACTTCTACGTTTTTTAAACACAGCACTGCAGTATCAGCAACCATTGTCACCATCCTCAGCTGTTTTCACGACTGTCAATTTTTTTCTTTTGCCTATAATTATCTAAACTGCCATCTGGTGTTCTTTTGAAGGAATCATCAGTTTAGAAAATGATTCCTTCAAAAGAACACCAGATGGCAGTTTAGAAAATAATTCCTTCAAAAGAACACCAGATGGCAGTTTGGATAATTACAAGCAAAAGAAAAAATTGACAGTCGTGAAAACAGCTGAGGATGGTGACAATGGTCGCTGATACTGCAGTGCTGTGTGTAAAAAAACATAGAAGTATGAGGTAAGAAGAAATCACAATTCATTTAATTCTGATATATCCAATTTAATATTTGTAGGAAGTGATACTATGATGTTTATTTTGAATAAAATGAGTTAGAAAATGCATGACTTACCTCATATTTGTAGTTTGTTGAAGACTCAGGGTTTCTACATTCTACGTGTCATTGTCAATTCTTTCCAACTGTTGAATCAGCAGTTGGCAACCTACAAGATCGCCAACCAACGATTCAACAGTTAGAAAGAATTGACAATGACACGTAGAGTGTCGAAACCCTGGGTCTTCATCAAGAAACTACAAATGTAAGGTGAGTCGTGTATTTTCTAACTAATATTATTTAATATCCAATTTGTTTATTGTGTCATAAAACATTACCTAATGAGACAATGAAGCCTAGTTGATTGCAAGAAAATCTTTCTACAAAACATCCAAATGATAAGAAGAAATCCATTGAAAATTTTCAAGAAATATATAAAAAATTTAAAAATTGTACAACAATCGTTGCATCATTTAACAAACAACATGTAGCAAACAAAGATGGATTAATTCCTCTTATTGCATTTCACAATTTATTGTAAAAAGTTGTAAATGCTATAATATTGGAGAAACTGTAATAATACCCTCTATAAAAGGATTTAGCTCATCAGTAATGCATCAGGATATAGTTGAAATTTAAAAAACGTGCCCCTAAGTGACAGTAGAGTAAAGCAACAAACTGAAGAAATGACAGTTAATGTTGAAAGAAACTTATAAGTATTCTCCAAAACTCTTAATTTTCCATGCAACTGGAAAAATCTACCATCGCAGATAATAATGCTTTATTGGCGCATATTTTTATTTCACAATAAATCTCATTACAGATACAAGAGGATTATCTATATTTAATACTGTGGAAACCAAACTTTACAAAAAATAATATTCCTTTGAATAATATTGTTGCATACGCTACTGATGGAGCACCATCAATGGTAGGTTGCTAACGTGGATTTGTTGCTTATTTGAAGAAAGAGATTCCAAATATTCCTATATCATGTAGGAAAACATCTAAGTACAATTTTCTATTCATCATTAACTATAATAATTCGAGCCGTAAACAAGATCAAATCCAATTAAAAAAATAAGAGATTGTCATGACAGTTTTGCCAGATATTAATGAAGATATTTAATAAATTAATGAGTCATTTTAACATCTTACCTCATATTTCATGTTTTATCAAACACGGTAACTATAGTTTTCAAATGATCTTGTCATTCATTTTCAACCGCCATTATGACTACCGGATATTCGTTGGAATCTCCCTCTCTAACGTTGCCATCTGGTGTTGATTTGACGAACTTCGAGATATCGTTGCCATCTGGTGTTGATTCAATATCTCGAAGTTCGTCAAATCAACACCAGATGGCAACGTTAGAGAGGGAGATTCCAACGAATACCCGGTAGTCATAATGGCGGTTGAAAATGAATGACAAGATCATTTGAAAACTATAGTTACCGTGTTTGATAAAACATGAAATATGAGGTAAGATGTTAAAATGACTCATTAATTTATTAATTAAGAACCTCATAATGTGTTTCCCAATTTTAACTTTGAAGAAGATATTTAAATTAATATTGGGAAGTAAACATTATGAGGTTCTTCTTCTTCCTTTCATGTGATAGACCTAGTGGTCTGTTACGGTCTCAATCCAACGTTCGAAAGGTCTGCCCAAAGATCTCTTGCCTGGTGGCTGGTAATTTAAGATCTGATGTGGTATTCTTGTTCTGCTCATTCTTCGTATGTGAGATTTCCAGTTGTTTCTGTATTTTTGTACATATTCCATGACTGATTCTGTGTGTAATTCTTTGAGAATCTCAGAATTCCTTTTATGGTCTGTCCTTGAATAGCCTGCAGTATGTCTCATAAATTTCATTTGTGCCGCAGTTAGTCTTTGTTCATCTACAATGCGAATTATCCAGGCCTCACTGCCGTAACATAATATGGGTCTGGCTAGTGTTTTATAAATTCTAGTTCGTGTGTGTTGCTGTACTGTGTTGGGTTTGAAAATATTATTTATAATTCCTGTTACTCTGTTAAATTTTATAATTTTTTGACTAAAATCTTTTTCTTCTTCGTATGTAACTTGGTATCCGAGATAGTTAAATGTGTTGTTTTGTTCTAATATTTTATTATTAAGAACAATTTTACTGCAAACTGGGTCTTTTCCTAGGAAAGCCATGACTTTAGATTTTTCTGTTGAGATTTCCATGTTGTAGTTAATTGCAATTTGCTGAAAAGAGTGGACTGAACGTTGTAGGTCATCTTCTGAGTTCCAGAGGCCTAAGGTGGCAACCCCACCACTGGACTTGCTTCCTTCAGGCCAGTAACCTGTTATGAGGACTAACCTTACTAAAAAGTCTCAAAGAAGATATAAAAGGACATTATGAGGTTATATCATTAATAGTGAGTGGAGAACATATTTTTATCGACTCACCTCATATCTTTCGAAGATATTTGAAATCATATGAGGTGAGTCGATAAATATATGTTCTCCACTCACTATTAATTAATGAAGATATTAGATTACTTTTGCACAATTAAGTTTGGTACATCTTTGGCTCGTTTTGTAGCATTATATGACAGTGTCTCACAATTTTTTGGAAGTAATAATGAGACCAATCTGTGTCAACAGTTAAAAAAACAGTAAAAAATGCCTTTTATTTGGCAGATATTTTCAAGAGATTTAATTTTGCAGCTTCAAGGAACTAATAAAACTCTCATAGGTTGCCAAAGTATTGTGTCATTCATAGTTAAATATGGGAAATAACCTTATGAGGTTCTTAATTCAATGAATGAATGAGTCATATCTTATCTTACCTTATATTTTACGTTTTATATGACAGCTAAAGATAAGAGGGATTCCTCTTGAAAACTACAGTTCCCATGTTTAAAAAACATAAAATATGAGGTAAGATAAGATATGACTCATTCATTCATTGTATTGTGTCATTATTTATTGACAAACTTCAACTACTTCATTGTAATCTATTGAAGAGAGAATTGTATCACTTTCCTGAATTATCATTTATAATTAGACCTCGGATTTTAGGCTAAAAGCCTATTTTTTTCTATAGGGGTAAATTTGTAACTAATTAAATATCTTTATATTTTATATCAAATTAGAGCATTTGATAGGCATTTTATTGTGCCTAAAATGCCTATTTTGCCCACTGTGACCTATTTTAAAGTTTTAGAGCCTAAAATGCCTATTTCTACGTATTTAGTCATTTTTTTTAAATATTTCCGTACATCAATGAAATAGAAAAATTCTGTACTGGGATGAATTTAGTTCAAAGACCTTTCAACATTTCGGCTTGTAGCAAAACATTTATTGTATATTTCAAAATTTATATATATATATATATATATATATATATATATATATATATATATATAATTTTAAATGCTAAATTTCTTATTATATTATATTATATTTAATATAGTTAAAATTTATGTTTGTAGATTTAAATAATAATATTTTGATAAAAACAACAATGGGTAATAGAGTAGGTTGCAGCATCTGTTAGTAAAACAGGAAGTAGACAGATTTGAAATGTATAGCTGCTCATTGTTGTCAACAAGGAAACTGTTCAACTGATTTTGTATGTTAGTTAGGAGGAGTCTCTGGAGCAGTGTGGGTGCAGGAGCATGTTGCTCCTATGTTAACAGAATAAAATTGGAGTTTCTATATAAAATTATCCCAAGTGTTGCAATTAATACACCAAGACAGCCGTGTGAGGATATCCCTGAGGTGCAGTTTTCTAGTGTCATATTTACATATTAATTCAGTGTAATGCCGAAATACAAAGGCAACAAAAGTGTGCTAATTGAACAATGGATAAAGGATGTTCCAGGATTGACATATGATGGGACAATTATATTCTGCCGTTATTGCTGCAAAGAGGTAAGTAAATATTAATATTAAAATAACCTAGGAACCTATGAACTGCGATATTTGTAACAACGTAAATTACAGATTATAATATTTAAATATTGTTTCCGTTGTTCAGGTTTCACAAGAGAAAAAATCTCATATAAATCAGCATGTTAGTGGAGTTGCTCATAAAACGAAGGCCACCCAGAACAACACCTTAAAGCAGGCATTATTGACGGAACCCTCGTCTTCAAATGGTAGGAGAGGTTTCAACGTGGAGCTGTGCAGAGCCCTAGTAGCGGCAAATATCCCGTGGAATGCTGTGCAGAATACCGTATTTAAATCTTTTTTACAAAAATACTGTAACCAGACCGTACCTTCAGAATCTACTTTAAGAAAGAACTGTCTAGATTCCGTTTACAACCAAACTTTGAGATCAATTCAAGACGACATTGGTGAATCCTCCATATGGTTGTGTGTGGATGAAACCACTGATGCAATGGGAAGATACATAGCAAATCTGGTAGTTGGTAAAATGGATCCCGATGTGCCTAGTTTATCTCATCTCTTGTGCTCCAAATCGATTGATAAAGTAAACCATAAAGAAATTGCATATTTCGTCAATAAAGGTCTACAATTGCTATATCCTGGAGGAGTAGATGATTCAAAAGTTCTTCTTTTGTGTAGCGATGCCGCTTCATATATGATTGCTGCTTCTCCTCTACTGCAAACATTTTATCCAAACTTAATTCATGTTCAATATTAAATTAAAAGATTCTTACCTCTCCTCACATTATTCTGTTAAGTAGATCGCGATTTCAGGCCTATAGCAGGCCCATCTTCAGTACACTGTCACATTATTCTGTTAAGTAGATCGCGATTTCAGGCCTATAGCAGGCCCATCTTCAGTACACTGACACATTATTCTGTTAAGTAGATCGCGATTTCAGGCCTATAGCAGGCCCATCTTCAGTACACTGAAGATGGGCCTGCTATAGGCCTGAAATCGCGATCTACTTAACAGAATAATGTGAGGAGAGGTAAGAATCTTTTAATTTAATATTGAATTGAACCTCACAGTGATAATTCCTATAAAAAAAGGTTAATTAATTCATGTTACCTGTTTAGCCCACGCTTTACACAGGATTGCTGAAACAGTAAGAAATGAATTCTCGAAAGTCAACAGCCTTATTTCGAACATGAAAAAGGTATTCTCCAAAGCCCCATCGCGGATAGCACTATTCCGACAAACACTTCCTGGAGTCCCTCTTCCACCGGAACCAGTGATTACAAGATGGGGAACGTGGATTGAGGCTGTTTTATATTATGCGGAACATTTAGAAGAGATAGCTCCTGTTTTTAATGAAATACCAGCAGATAGTGCAGCATGTGTGGCAGCTGTGAAAGAATTGTTGGGAGATAGTAGTGTAAAACGGGACATTGTTTACATTCGATCAAATTTTTCGTTTTTGTCTTCTAGCATAACTAAATTAGAAGCAAAAGGGAAATCCCTTTGTGATCAATTGTCAATAGTTAGAGAAGCAGAACATAAAATTAAAAGTGCTACAGGAAAATTTGGGGAAAAAGTTAGGGAAAAGTGGATAAATGTGTTAAAGCGAAATCCTGGATTTCACATTCTGAGTACTGTATGTGATTCCATCAATGGAGAGGATGTACTTCTCCCTAAAGAAATTAGCTTGGCAAATGTTGCTAAATATAAATATGCACCAGTTACCTCAGTATCAGTGGAAAGGTCTTTCTCTGCTTATAAAATGGTTCTGTCGGACAAAAGGCAAAGTCTGACCACAGAAAATCTGGAGAAAATTGTTGTTATGTATTGCAATGCCAATTATAATAAAGTGTACTTTGATTAATAGGCGAATTGATATCATGTAATATGAACAATGTTTAGTATTAAATTTATGTTTGAATAGAAATGATATTTTTAGCTGCCTAATTATGCCTAAAACTATATTTTTAGTGCCTATTTCATAATTTTTAAAACCTATTTTAGGCGCCTAAAACTTTATTTTTAAGGACCTAAAAATCCTAGGTCTATTTATAATAAATGAAAGTTTTAAAAAACTAAAACAACACGCTTTATTAGAAAACCAAACTAAAAAAATGAAAAATAATTTTAATTTTCAACATGCTTGGGATAAATAATTTTACCATCAAAAGCGTGGGGTGCTCTTTATCAATTAATATATTTGATAATAAACAGATATTGGTAAAAGTAAAGTCTCTAAGAAGAAAATGTAAAAATCATAAAAAGCACCCCACGTTTTTGATGGTAAAATTATTTATCCCAAGCATGTTGGAAATTAAAATTATTTTTCTTTTTTTTAGTTCAGTTTTCTAATAAAACGTGTTGTTTTAGTTTTTTAAAACTATTATTTATTTTTTATTTTTTTAGTTTTAATATTTTACAGAATAATATAGAAATGTAAATATTTTTAAATTCGATTCTATTGTAGTATGAGCTGAAAGTAATACTCTTCTAAAAAAAAATCTCCCAGCCGGATTTGAACCAGCGACCTATGGATTACAGAAATTATATACCACTAGAGTGTACCGCTTTACCAATTGAGCTCTTACAACGATTGACTAAAAAGTCGACAAGTCCGCAACCTATTATACCAGTTTTTATTTTTTTGATTTTCTGATGATTCTGGCCAGGATTCTAGAAACAAAATATGAAATTATTGTATTGTCATGGGTCCTTTACAAGTAGGCCTACACAAAGTTTCAAGTTGATCCCATGTTCATAAGTGGGTGAAAATCGTGTTCAAAAATTCCGTTACATACGAGGGTCATACTGAAAGTCATGAGCAACATTTTTTTAAACAATCATAATATTTATTTTAGACAAACCAAGTACACCATGTTAATCTACAGACCTTTGTGCTACTTTTCAACATAGTCTCCATTTCTTTGCACACATTTTGTCCTGCGTTCTACAAGCTTGAAAATTCCATTATGATAGAAGTCCGTTCCAGCTGCTCGAAGACACTGACGCACTGCTTTCCGAATATCCTCCATGCTCCTTCACAGAACCAAAAAGATGGTAGTCGGAGGGTGCCAAATAGGGACTATAGGGAGGATGTGGAAGAGTTTCCCACCCAAATGTCCTGATCTTCTCCACAGTGGCACAAGCAGTGTGAGGGCGCGCGTTATCGTGTTGCAGAATGATCTTCCTTCCAGGACGTTTGTCGTGCAATGCACGACGGAGCTTCACAAGTGTCTGGATACAGCGGGCAGCATTTATGGTTTGTCCAGGTTCAACCAGAATGCAACCTTGCGCATCGCAGAAGATGCTGCCCATAACTTTCCCAACAGATTGAACTGTCTTCGCTTTTTTCTTTGATGGCGAATTCAAGTGGTGCCATTCCATACTCTGGTGTTTTGTTTCAGGCTCGTAGCGATGAAACCAGCTTTTGTCACCTGTCACAATACTCGTCAAAAAATCATCACCTTCATTTCAAAATCTCTGAAGAAGGTTATGGATGATGGTTCTTCTCTGAAGTTTGTGGTCTTCACTCAATAAACGTGGAACCCAACGGGCACTAAATTTTCAGTAACCTAAGCTGTGAATCATTTCTTGCACTGCACTGTGTCCTACTGCAAGTTTTGTAGTGATTTCATTCATTGTGATACGCCTGTCGTCTCTAATGAGCACATCTACTCTTTCCTTGTTGCAATCTGTGGAGGCAGAGCGTGGGCGACCGCTACGAGGCTCATCTTTGATACTCGTGTTCCCATCTTTAAAATGTTTCACCCATCTCCTAACACTGCTGGCACCCATGCAGGCATCTCTGTAAGCACATTGAAGTCTTTGGTGAATATCAACAGCAGATTGTTCCTCTTTAACAAGGAATTCAATGACAGCACGCTGTCGAAACGAAACATTGATGTCTGGAAACACTGCGTGTGGTCACATGATAGAATCTATGACGCCACAAAACGGCAATGTTGTGATATAAAGTCTGTAGATTACGATCCTGCAGTTGTTTTTGTTACATTGTTGAAATTTGAATTTTAACAATGGGTTGCTCACGACTTTCAGTACGACCCTCGTAGATACAAAGACACTTTTTTTGATTTTCTGATGATTCTGGCCATGATTTTAGAAACAAAATATGAAATTATTATATTGTCACGGGTCTTTTACAAGTATGCAAAGTTTCAAGTCGATCCAATGATTTTAAGTGGGTGAAAATAGCGTTAAAAGATTAATTTACATAGATACACGTCAAGCTAATATAAAGCGTGTAAAAAGAGATGTAACTCCAGAGAATACTGACAATTCAGTAGCCACCTGAATGAACTTAAATTGGACATGGAAAAATGATCTGAAGATATTCTGAATTTGAAGGTCTTATGACTAGATGAAAAATCCTTTTTTGCACAAGTGCATTTTGTCGTACTTACAGCAATGGCGACTATGATTGAAAGTTCAACTTCCTACATTTCAGGGTTGCCAACCTAAATAACTATACTGTAATAAAATAACTATACTGTAATATTACAAACCACATGTGGGAAGTAAAACCACTGCCCTCTATGTATACCCTCTATGTGTTAATATACATTATACGAAACAAATCACTGCATTTTAAATGAACTGAACTTTATTTGAAACAATATAAAACAATAAATATATACTTGCTGCCATTTTCTCACTAACTGATCTCACGGCCTCCTGTAATTTCAACTAATAAACATTGCCGACACTGTTAACATTAGCCAATTGTTTACAATGAATGCAAATATTTCCAACAAAGATGTTATTATTTTACTATTATTTATTATTTTGAAAACACCATCGCACAAAAAAAATGTACAATGCACTTTTGCAAAGTGTTTTACAGAATCTCGGAAATTAAAAACCATGCTATTGCTTGGTTTTTAAACATTTTCCTCGCTTCTGTAAAAACCACTTCCCAATCTCATACCGCAATATACTATTACAGCAAATACTGAAGAGGCTGACACCCAGAAGAACTGTTAGAAATTAGGTATGATGAACTAAGTAAACATAAATTCAATAATGGTGGATAGAAAAACCTATGACAAAATAAAAAAAAATGCCTGTCTTATAATCAATTATGTGGAAAATGATTTCAGTTTATTGATAATATTCCCTACCTCATATCTTGTGGAATCAGGGTTTAGTGCTGTTAATCATATTATGACAAAAGAAAGAAACTGCCTAAATATTTATGAAAGAGGAGATTTTAGTTTGTCCCTTACAAAAATTGAGTCAGATATCCAGTATTTAGTTTTACAGCATCAGCCTCAGAGATCTCATTAATAATTTAATATTTTATTTAGTTAAAGTAATTTCATCAGACTTCATCTTTAACGTATGCAAATTATAAATAAAAAGAGAGATTTAACTACAGTAATTTGTTCTATAAAGATTTATTCTACCTAATTTAACAAAAGTCTGACAAACTATTTGCTAAATAATTATTATAACATGCTTTAACTTGCTGTAACTCTGCTTTATAAATTTTATAAAGTAAAATTACTTCTCTATGTTGTAAATCAGCATTACTGTGGAACCGGTGGTCAGTTAGAAAATTTTACTACCAACAGATATGAAAAAGTGGGCATTAGGTATAAAAAGGTTGACTATCCCTGATCTACATATTTGTGATTCACAATACTAATTATATCATCAACATATCTGAAGTCGGAACGGGTCAACAGACCTAATCCATGAATGAAGATGATGATGATGATGACATATCTACACCATAAATTTGAAAATTAAAAGGTTTCCACTATTTATCTTTTGTTCAAAAATAAATTAGCTAATAACAGGGACGGGAACCCCATAGAAAGATGTGAGTTTTTTTGTAGAATTTTCAATTATACATGAAAAATGTTAATTTTGTTCAATGCATAATTTGGTTAGT
Organism: Diploptera punctata; assembly: GCA_030220185.1. Classification (NCBI taxonomy): domain Eukaryota; kingdom Metazoa; phylum Arthropoda; class Insecta; order Blattodea; family Blaberidae; genus Diploptera; species Diploptera punctata. The sequence continues at coordinate 194,981 of JASPKZ010009819.1, forward strand.
CTGCCGCAGTGGACTAGTGTTATGCTCCTTGGCTGTGGTCCCGAAGGTCACGGGTTCAAACCTGGCCGGGGTCGATGGATTTTTTTAGGATGGAAAAATCCAAGGAGCATGTCTTCCAGCAGAGACTTTAAGCCATGGGTACCGAGTCTGAAGATTTTTCAGCTCGTAAAAGATTCTTCAGCATGAATAAAAAGGCCTCTAAGCGTACTTTACTGACCTCATAATCCTACAATACCTTAGTTGTCTGTTAGATGTCTCATTGAGTGGTGTGTTGACCACATGCCATTCGTGACATCTATGAGCAAATAAGGTAACTAAAAATTAACTTGTCTAGTAACTCCTAACAAAGGAGAGGCTATGGCTCAACATCTAGGCCCTGCCACCACCCCTTGGGATACCTCGGTCGTCATGACCATACTCCCAAGTCCTAGTTCTAGTCCTCCCTAATCTAAATCTCGCGTCCACGTTCAAGGTCTCGGTCTATAAAACCAACACTCCAGGGAGAGAGTGTTGGAGTTTTGCACTTCTGGGCAATTGATGAGCTACATCAGTTACATTCATGGTCCATCTTCAATCCGTGATGACCAATACATTTGTGTCCTACGGGCTCCATGAGCCTAGCGTTGGAGGACTGCGGTCGCTAGATCACTTCCGACCATTCCCCTGTTCTGCCTGCCAGTTGGTCCTGTCCTGCAGCCGTTGTGAGACCGGCTAGGGCTACAAGCCCAACAGTGTGAGACTTTTAGTACGTCCAAGTGCTCATTCTCCTGGACGACCCCACAGTTTGTCGACGGGCCCGTAGGCCAAGCCAGGAACCAGTACAGTAGCTCCCCGCTGGACTGGTCCGAGCCGAGCCCTGGTGTGCACCCAGGGACGCCTTCTGCAGCTGTTTGTGGGCCAGCACGGCGCTCGCAAGCTCCCAATAGATGAGCAATTAGTACGACAAGCGCGTCTCAACTCTTGCCTACCCCAACTTAACGGTTCACGAGTTCCCTTTGGATCTTAACTGGGAGGTCTGTTTTTTCAGATCCACCGACCTTTCCCCCAGTGCACCAGCTGGGGACGTGTTTGGTTGCTGAAGTGGGTCCAGCCTGAGCTTTTAGTACGTCAGGTCGCTCAACTCCTGACGACCTCACAGATTGTCCTTGGGTCACTCGGTTCCAGAGTCGGCGCTTAAGTCCCCAACGACAAAAGACCGCGCTTCCTCCTTTCCCGAGCTTATTGACCTGGTGGTAATTCCCAGCATTACGCCCGGTATTGTCCCATCCAGCCGTTTGCAAGACTAGCCTAGTCGTGTAGCTGCTGTGAGGCAGCCCACTGAGCAATGTAGGCATCCAGGGTGCTCATCTCCCATGGTGCCCCCACAGGTGGTCTCAGGTTCAATGAACCAGGAGATAGGGCCACGAACCCCTAGTCTCCCACCACCCCACCAACGGTGGCACAGGCCCCCCGCTGTGGGCCGGGGTCGTTCAGGCTTGGCAGCAGGCTCCTATAACCAATAAAAATTCTCCTGCTGACCCCACTCATGGTCCGCGAGTCCATCGGACTTGGAAGGGAGGACTGACTAGCAGATCCACCGACCTTTTCCCCACTACGCCACCGAGGGGACGCGTTTTGCTGCTGGAGTGGGCGCAGCACGAGCTAAATAGTACGTCAGGTCGCTCGAGTCCTGACGACCCCACAAATGGCCCGCGGGTCCGGTCCGGACCTAGCCGGGAGGAATGCAAGCAAACCACCGACCGTTCCCCTATCCGCCGCCCGGGGACGCGCCCTGTTGCTGTTGTGAGCACAGCTGGGGCCCGTAAACGGACCCCCAGGGAGGCTATGGCTCAACAATGGGCTATGCAAATAGAGATATTTAATATGGTTAAGATTTCATATTCTTCTATACTTTCTTTGTCTATCTTGTTTTTTGTTTTAGCCATTTATCTAAAATTTCCGTTTTCTCTAGGAAATAATGAAACAATATAAAAATAAATAAATCTGTCTGATGGGTTTACTACCAATTAGTAAGAACACTCTATTGATCCATCCATAGTAATTCTGCCCGAGGGCAGGTCTTTCAAAATCATAGCATTTTCATGCTATGCTTTGCAGCTTTACTAGGGAATTATAAGTGTGGTAGCTTCACATTGTTTTCCATACCAGTGAAGGATGATGATGATGATAATGATGATGGCCAGATGATTTTCGGGGACCGTTGGGCCCTAAGCTTCCTGACATTTGTCTTACAGGTGAGGAAAAACCCCAAAAAAACCCTCACCCAGGAGTCTGTCCCAACTGGGAATTGAACCCTGGCCCGCTGCGTGACAAGGCAGCACACTACCTCAAGACCACAGCGGTGGACACATTGATAAGGTTATCAAATCCAGGCATTTTTTAAATTCAGCACTTAATCATTTAAATATATGATAATATGGGTGACCCATTATTGGTATCATTCTATTACTTTCTTTGTGAATCTTTGGTGGTTCATGGATATTGGGTTTTTTCGAATTTGAAATCTTTAATTAGAATTTGTCTTTTTTTTGTCAACGTTTTCTATATATTTCCTAATTGATTTGGGAAGAGGGATTTAATTTCAGTATATTCTCCAGATTCCAATTTGGTTTTCATATTCTTCTTCTTCCTTCCAAGTATTAGGCCAAGGCCTGTTACAATCGTATAGAAAATTTTCCCTCCAGTATTTCATAGGACAGCCCATAGATCTTCATCCTCTTGGTATATAATTATAAACAGCTTTGGGGATCCAATTTGAACTCATTCTTTCGAGATGGTGTTTCCAATTTAGTTGGTACTGTTTAGTATATTCCAAAATTCTATGATATCCAAAATAATCAATTTGTTCCGTTTATCGGATTTTGTGATTACTACATTTTTGTTGCTAACTTCTTCAATAATTTTCATGTTTCCCATTTTATTTTTCAGCATTCTTTTATTTCCTCCAATTTTTTTCCCATATTCTTTTCTAACACCTGTTTTATCTTCTGTGTCTTCAATTGAAATTTCATTATCCGCTGTACAATCTTCCATTTTATTGACAAAAAATTATGCATGTTTTTAATTATTTTCCTTTTTAGCCTCATTTATTTTTCACTGAAAGTTTCCAATGTTAAGTTTATTACATTGTTTCCGACTAATTTCTTCTTTGTCTTACTTTTTGATTCTCCAGTGATTTTTGGTTGTTTACTATCTTCCTCCTATTTTTCCTTTTTTCTGACTTTAGTTTCAAATTTTCAATTTTCTTATTATGCCTTTCAATTTTCTGTTTTATGATATTATTCAGTTTTATGATAAAAAATAGTTTTCAATAAATCTATTCTTATACTAAAAAATATTGTATATCTTATTAATTTTATTCTGAAATATTAAATAGAATAAATATTTAAACTGTACTGTGGTCGAAACTATTTTCTCCCAAGTTCAATATTCAGAAAATACAGAGTGTCTTAAATTGTGTGTACAATTATATCAAATATGTTCTCCACTCACTATTATTGTGTATACAATCTTTAAAATGTTATTTCTCATTAATGAAATGAGTCAAAAATACAGTTTGTGTTGTATTCCTTAAACTTCCTCAAGCCCATACATGTTCAAAATGTCCACCTTCTGCTACAATACACTCCCAACAATGACACTGAACAGAGAGACATACTGTCTGGATTATTGCTAATGGAATATCATTGATGGCATGTTCAATCTTAACTCTCAGTTCTTCCAGTGTTAATGGTTATGAGTTCTTTAAGTTCCCCGAAGGTAGAAGTCTAGAGGAATTAAATCAGGAGATCAAGCTGGAAATTCCATAGTACTTCCTCTTTGTCCTATCCAACTCTGACAATGTGTGATCGAGAAAATTTCTTACATCGGTATGAAAGTGAGGTGGAGCCACATCTTGTTGGAAGTAAACCTTATTTTCACTCTCAAAGAGATCATTAAGAGATGGAATCATAACTTCCAACATTTCCAGGTAAATTTGACCCATGACAGTCTCTTCGAAGAAGTACGGCCCAATTAATCCTCTGTAAGATAGACCACACCATACCGCTATTCCTGGAAGATTGACAGCCTTTTCTTCAATGATGTTTGGGGTTTTGTTAGACCAGAACACACAACTAATTATGCCGATTAATTGTGCCATTAAATTTAAATGTGGGTTCATCTGATCAAACAACTGAATCTTAAAATCTTCACTTTCATCACATTTGTGCACTCTCTAAATTGCAGTCGCCTATATGGGTCATCCTCATTAAGTGTGTGGACAAATCTTGGAATGTAGGCTTCCATTTTTGAGCTTGCAAAATTTGATTAACATGGAATTAACCAATCTCAAGAGAACATTGCTTCAATGACATCTTTGGAAATCATGCAAAAATTTGCATGACTGCATCACTCTTGTTATCAGTGGAACTTCTCTTTTTTCCACACCAACCTTTCAACATATCTTGCACCATTCCATCAACTTGAAACTTGTCTCAGATTCTTGCCACTGTTACCCTTGTTGGTGGTGGTGTAAAGTATTCCCACTACAGGCCTCAGGAGGCCCTTGGGGTAGTGAGAGGTTACGGCTCCCACTATTTCTAGACAATCGGCACTTGATGTCAGCCGGGTGTTGGTGGTGGTGTACCAATTTCAACCCTCCAACGTCGTTGAACTTAACAACATTCTCTACTTTCCAATAACACTTCAGTAACCATTCACATTCATTGAATGATAGTTTCAATGCCATATTTGTTTATGAACACATGAAGAATGATGAATGTGTTGCTATGCTTTACTATGCCTTCTGGACCATACATAACAAAAATTGTATTTCTGTCTCAATTCGTTGCTGAGAAATAAAGTTTCAAAAAGTGTATACATAAATTTGAGACACACTGTATATTATTTCATTATAAATACAAGAAAACAAAATATTGGTTGGTAAGCAATGTTTCGGATGGAAAGATCAAAATTAATGGAGAAAACAACAGAACAATAAGTTTGTGCCTCAATTTTCAATTATCAATAAATTAAAAATGTATTCTGTAATTTTACTCAGTCTGCCAGCTCGTTCAGGTAGTAGCATTCTTGCTGCCTGACTTAGCAGGCCTGGGTTCAAAATATAGTGAGGTTGAAAATTGTAATTGTTAAAGTGATTAAATTAAATTAATTTAACTGTAACATTTTCAATTTTGGGGCCAGGAGGGATTTTTTTTTTTTTCAAATGCCCCAGGTTTGTCTTTCGACATTCCTGGTTTCTCTCCTGGCATGGCGTACTTGTAACCCACTTCTGAGGTTGGGACGCCTGGAAGGCGGGGTTACGTTGCCCCGATGATATGATGGATGATGTTAATGGTGCGCCAGGAGGGTCCCTAATCCTAAGCTTAACCTAAGATGAATATGAATGATGATTCCGATGGCCATATGATTTCGGGGACTGTTTGGGCCTTAAAGTTTTCCTGACATTTGTCTTACAGGTGAGGAAAAACCCCGATAAAAACCTCACCCAGAAAAACTGCCCCGACCGGGGATCGAACCCGGGCCCACTGCGTGACAAGGCAGCACGCTACCCGGAGACCACAGCGGTGGACGGGCCAGGAGGGATAGTGGTGTACAATTTTTAACCGTTAGATTGTGCACCAGATTCCTGCACTAAATTGCATATTCCTCAGCAGTACCTAATATGTTGAGAAGGATTATGGTGCTACTGACAGCAATTCACCGGATGGGGACGTTAAGCCTGGTAGCCCCTTTGGTGGTTTTGAACAGGAGTAGGCTATAAGCCAGCACCAGGTTTCACCTTCTCCCTTCACTTCATCATCATCCCTCATACAACATACTTAACACTATACAAATACATAAAACATCCTAAGCTCCTCTCTGTACACAATATAAGCATCATCTATATAAAGTGGTCTGCCGAAGTGGTGCATAAATTGAAAATAGACCACATTAAAGCTATCTATCTATATGCTCAGCACAGAATGTGCAGTGATTAGCAAGAGAAACCCACATACATTACTTATATCAAACAGCATACAACAGAGATTCCTCAATGTGGTGTGCAGACACATGGGGTACGTTGAAAATTTTGGATTTGAAAAATAAATTTCATGCCATTCAGAAGGTCTCTATACAACACATTTTATACAGTATCTATAATGAACACAATATTTACAAATAATATGGTACATTTTGAGACAGACTTTATCAATGCCTGTAATAATGTTCATTTTTTTTTTCTGGTGATAATTTGAATTTAAGTGTATACCTGCAATAATGCTTAGTTTATTTTTCCTACTTACAATGAAATTGCCTACGATTGCATGGCTGTAACCTACCTTGAAATTTCTCCTATAGAAGTGTTATGATGTACAAGGCCATGTCCAAAAAATGATCTGCCGCTTTTAACTGTAAGGCACAGAAATCAAACCCAGAATCCAGCAATAGCAACACACTGTGCAAAACAAATGGATATTCCTGCTTGAATAGAACAGAGTGAGGTGAGCAGGGTGCAACACAGATGGCAGGTTGTGAGGGTTATTCAATCCACCAAGTCAGGAGTTGTATTACTTCACTTTAGTTTAAATGAGAGATTTGGTGCTAGATTTTAGTGCCTTGCAGTTAAAAGTGGCATTTTTTTAGTACATCACAACACTTCTCTGGGACAAATTTCAAGGTAGGTTTTGGTATGCAATGGCTGACAGTTCCCTTGTTAATAATAATGTATTTAGAAGAATCACTGGTAAGTTTCATTTCATAATTTGTGTGACTGGGTGCCAGTTTAAATATTTTATCAAAGTGCTTCTTTTAATTTTGTATTATTTTATTTAACGATGATCAATTACAGCTAAGAACAATAGCATCAAAATTCACTGGCTATGAAAGAGCCAACAAAATTGACGCAGAGGCCACCTTTTTTAGACCTGAGGTTTCTTCTTCTTCATCCAAGTCTTAAGCCTACAGCCCTGTTACGATCTCACTGATGAATTTTGTATCCAGCATTTCCTTGGACGGCCCAAAGATCTCTTCCCTGTTGGACAATAACAAAGCATGGCCTTGGGAACTCTATCTGAACTCATTCGTCACAAATGATTCATCCAGTTGTTCTGGTATCTATATTGCACCGAGTCCTCTTATTTCAGAGAAATAAGGACTTTTATTAAGGGTGAATAATTAATTAACTTGTAATTATAGTCAGAATTAGGGCATATTTATACTCAAATCAAATGGGACAAAACTAGGAATTCATTGGTAGCGTAATCAAATTGATACGACTTACCATAAAATAATTTCATATGCAATAAATAAAACTCTAATACCAGGTGATTAATGCTCGGTCATAGACCTGATCCTTTGCTATTGTGATCAACTACGCCAGTAAACAAGATACAATGGAACGGTAAGCCCTTATACAATAGAGAAAAAGTTTGCAGTTTTCTTTGTAAAAAGGAATTACAAGACTGCGCCATTTTAACTTGTAATAACAATGACTAAATCTAAAACTGTATACAAAGGGCTGGACAGCAGCTAACAAGCAACCGAGTTTTCCAAAATGAGCTATGGAGAAGAGTTCCCCATGCCAATTTAAACGAAACATGACTACGCTACCCAGGGGTCCCACTTTGGCGGCAGAATATAGATGCTGACAAACAAAGTTTGCCCTAGTAAAAATTACTCTTAGTTGGTCAACCCTGCAAATTTGATGTTGGGACGCAAGTAATTTGAAGGAGGGATGTGACCTCAAACGCATAAGTTTAACACCCCCAATAATGCCCTCAAGACATGGTTAGCGAATCAAAAATAATGTAACATGTAAACTTTTTGTAAGATGGCTGGAGGTTTTTGGTGGAAAGGGAAGAAGTACTAACACAGAGAAAAATAAATATTCATTCTTGACGAAAATTGAAGTTACTAGCGCATGTGCTGGCCGCTACGGCACATCGTTGAAGTTACAGTCATTAGTGCGGGCGCCAGCCACAAGGGCGCTTTATTTGAGTTTTGACACTATCAGTCAGAGCGCACTTTTTAGTGTTATAAATAAGATTTTTTTAGTTTATAGGGCTTTAAAGTTAAAGTAGTTATAAATAAGTGATAGTGCACTTATTTGACACAAACGTTGGGAGTTATAATAATTTCTCAAACACGTGCAATGAATAATTAATGTACGATTCCAGCCACCAACAGCCTTGAGTTTCAAGTCGTCGTCAAATACGACGAAGTGAGAACAAGATATACGTGACAATAAAGTGGAATGTTAATTTCAAGTCGACACAGGGAGTCTACTGTTTTCCCCAATGAATATCCTTCTTCACGGATACCCTGAGATATAACCTTGTTCTACCGACCGAACCCAACTAGTCCGGAGCAACAAATAGTCCTTGTATCATATCCAGGACAACTAATCGAAACATCCCCGATTATAATACTTTTACAATATTATGTATTCAATGATCGGTTCTAAAACGTAGTTCCTTCAAGATAACATCATTGCATTTGTGATCATATTTGATATATCCTGCTGTATATATCATGAATCTCATTCCACTAGAAATTATCCTGCTCTTTTCTCCTTTCCTCAAAGTTCTTGACTCACTGCCGTAGCAAAGTGCAGGTCTTGCTAAGGTTTTGTATAACCATACTCTGGTATCTCTCTGGACTAGTGAAGGTTTTATCATTGAATTTATTATTCCCATGGTTTTATTAAAATTAATAATTTTATTTGCTATGTCTACTTCATGCAAAAATGTTAATGTATATCCAAAGTAGGTAAATGAACTTACTCTTTCCAGTATTTTTTAATCTATAGAAATGTTGCTACATACAGGGTATATTCCTTGAAAAGCCATTACTTTAGTTTTCTCTGTATTGATTTTCATGTGATATTTTATGGTTATTTTGTTAAAATTATACACTGAATATTGTAATTCGTCCTCTGAGGGTGCCACTAATGCTATGTAATATGCGAAAATTAACGTATCTAATTTCATATTCCTATTCAATTGTATATGTCCATGACGTTGTTCTCTCCTGTATGAATTATAGTTTACTGTCACTTTTTACTGCATTTAAATTAGATTTGTACATGTTATATATTAAAGTTTCCTAAATCAACGACATCGGATCCAAGGCATTAGTCTCTTTCAAAAGTACCCATATCCACACTTTTTATGCCCTAAAAAATCCATCAATTCTGGTCACATTTAAACATGTGAACTTGGAACCAGATGGAGCAGGGTAACTACTAGTCCATTAGAATCTGACATTTCAATTTTAGCATGGACAACTTTCTTCTGCATTATTATTATTACTAACACAAAATAAATAAGCATGTCACTATATGATGGGGATTCAGTAAAGTGCAGCAAGCACCAGACAAAAAAAGTTGGAAAATGAGGTATACACAATAAAGTATCCACTCCCAAAGAATCAGACAATTTGATTTGAAATAAGAAATAAACTGATGATTGGAAACAGATCCTATTATAATCATATAAGGAAATCTAAAATATTGAGTCAAAATGATAAACTAAAGTTGTATTTAGGTAAAATTTTATCATTCATCTCGTATTATTCTTCTTATTTTACTATAAACTAGTTTTGGAACTTAGTTTTCGTTCCATCCTCAGTATCATCACGACTGTTGTTCTGTCATCTTGAAGAGCCGTCCTTCACTCTTTCCATTGGCAGAAGGACAGCTCTTCAAGACGACAGAACAACGGTCATGATGATACTGAGGATGGAACAAAAACTAAGTTCCGAAACTAGTTTATAGTAAAATAAGAAGAATAATATGAGGTGAGTGATAAAATTTTACCTAAATGAATATACCTCAGTGTGAATTCCTAAAATAAGTAAAGTTGTATTATTCCATTGCAAGACAAAGAGTGAGGCCTGAACATGATGGCTATAGATGAGTCACTACTTAAAACTTTCAAGCATAAAATTTTTGGAATATAAGAAGATCTGATGCAGCATGGAGAATTTTAATGAACTTGATCAGCTAATTAACCCGTAAGCACACGCGCCAGGGTAAAAAATACCCAGACATTATTCTTTTTGTTGGCAACACTGTGTTTGAATTTAAATTTATCTGCCGTTTTCAGTACCTTTCTTTCAGATATTTTTGCATTGTTGTATGTAAGATTTAATTAGTTTTCCTGTGACTGCAGGAGTTTATGCATGCATATATCAAGATTGGGTAAGAATTACCCAGCGCGTGTGAATAAGTAACATAAATAGTGAATCATTTTATTTGTGCACCATTTCTATTTTCCATTACAAAATGGAATTACAATATATGCAGAGTGGACAAATGGTAAACTGGCTAAATGAAGAAGAAGAAGAAGAAGATGAAGATGTTATTGAACATGAATCAGGAGATGAAGCCGATCATCTCTCCGAAAGTGAACATAATTCTGATACAGAACAGGAAGCACCTATGAGTGATGAGGACTATGAGGATGATGCTCCACTGTCTCAGTTTGTAGTTACAAAGGAAAAGATGAAACTTCTTGGAGAAAAAATGTGCCACATCAAAATGTTAGGACCAGAGCATGCAATATAGTTACTCATCTTCTGGGCTGTAAGAGAGACGTTTGCCATGCAAAATTACCTATAGAAACCTGGTCATGTCTAATAGATGATGGTATCATTGGCGATATTGTAAAATATACAAATATTTACATTAGGTCCATCCAGAATAATTTTGTTGGTGAGCGTGATGCTTTGCCAACTAATATAGCTGAGATAAAGGCACTGTTTGGTTTGTTATATTTCGCTGGTGCACTGAGATCAGCTAAACTCAATGCTACAGATCTATGGTCAACTAGTGGAACAGGAATCCCTCTGTTTTCAGCAACAATGGAAATAAATAGATTATTTTTTTCTTTTGCGGTGCCTTCGATTTGACGACATCACCACAAGGGAAATAAGAAAGGTGACAGATAGGCTTGCTCCAATAAGAGATGTTTTCGAAGCTATCATAAAGAACTTTCAGAAAAGTTACACAATATCTGAATATTGTACGATATATGAGAAATTGGAGCCTTTCTGAGGAGACTGTTTATTGAGACAGTATATCAAAAGCAAACCAGCCAAGTATGGTATCAAAATATTTGGTCTGGCTGATTCCCGCACCTTCTATGTGTTGAACCTGGAAATATACTGTGGTAAGCAACCAGAAGGTTGCATACCAGCAATCTAATTCCCCAGCTGATGTTGTCAAACGATTGATTATACCTATTAGTGGCACTGGAAGAAACGTCACGTTTGATAATTGGTTCATGAGTGTACCGCTCGCCAAAACACTTCTCAACAATCACAACTTAACTTGTGTTGGAACTGTAAGGGTAAATAAACGTGAGATTCCGCCTGAATTAGTGCAAAAAAAGTGAGAAATTTTCTAGTATTTTTGGATACCACAATAGACTGACTCTCGCTTCCTATGTACCAAAGCCGGGAAAAGTCGTTCTAGTGGCATCCACTATGCATTATGATAATGCAATTGATCCAGACACCAGAGATCGAAAGAAGCCAGAACTAGTAACATTTTATAATGCTACTAAAGGAGGAATTGATACAGTCGATGCACTATGCGGTACATACAGCGTGTCCAGGAAATCCCAACGCTGGCCACTAGTGTTTTTTGGGCTTCTCAACCACACAGCAATTAACTCTCTTGTTATTTATAAAAGCAACAATTCAACTTCACAAGGACATGCCATCCACCGATCTTTTCTAAAATAACTTGCTCTCGCCTTGATGAAAGATCATTTGGCTCATCGGTTGACATTGAAGTATTTACCTTTGGACCTCAGATCCACTTTTCGAAGATTGGCTGGTGTGGAGGAACAAACCCAATCAACACAGAAACATATGAAAATGTCTTCAGTTCGATGTGAAGTATGTCCGAAGAAGAAAGATCGTAAAACAACTATTTTATGCCACAGCTGTGCCAAGATGATCTGTAAAGAACATTCTGTGCCTTTCTGCGAGGAGTGTGCCAATTCTGATGCTGGAAGTGACAATAGTGTTTGAGTGAGTGGCTCCCAAATGCTATAATCATTATTTATTTCTAATTAGTGTTAGCACTGAACAAGAAACATAATATTGCAGTATTTTTCTGAAGAACATTATTGTGCAGTTAATGCTCATGTGCATTTTTAGGGTGGGGGGCAAATCCCGATTCAGGAAGTGAACATAGTGTGTGAGTGGCTGCTAAATATATATAACTTTTTCATAATTTTTGTTGGCACTGAACTAATACATTATACTACTGTATTTTTGTGAAGAAAATATAGTACATACTTAGATCTTATTTCATGTATTGTTAAATTAAACAATAAATAATTTAGACATGGTCAAATGAAGGATAGACATGGTCAAAATAAAGATATAATTATAGAAATTACATTTTGCTGTTAATATCACTTAATAAAATTTCGGGTAAAAAATACCCAGCGCGTGTGGTAACGGTGCAAAATTATGCGCGTGTTCTGACGGGTTAAAGGACCAGATACAGTAAAATTTGTGAAGAGCCACGAATTTCCTGGATTGGACACTTAGGGTCGTATGCAAATACATTACTCTCTACTCAAATTACTTCCAATCACTGGTGAGCTGAGATCGAATTAACGGCCGCCTTAACCGGTCATGCATGAATGTTGACGTTTTCGTAATATTGGCAACGAATTACCCAGAATTCTCAGCGATAGAACCACTTCCATTATTTTTGTCTGCTATAGAGGAATGCATTTATGCTTGCATCCCGCAAATAATACCGTATACAAACACGTCTGCGACGCGCAATATTACGCCGATTCTCCTGTTCTTCCAGTTGAATTCTTTGGTAGACTCTATCAAATTCCTCTTCTCCGTGTATACCGAAAACATGATCGAAGTCTTCAAGGTCCGACATCTTGGATAAGTTTCAAACTACATCGGTTACCATCGGTTCCCTTCGGGATTTTCACATAAGTTTATATCTTGAGCTACGATCTTAAGGTACCTTGTCAGGTAGCTTTACAATTACCGCGTGAGTAGATTTCTGAGTAAGAAAAATGTGTTTGAATAAAACTTTATCAGCAGAGAACGCCTTTAACTGTCTAATGCGTTCAAACATTCGACCCTTAGAGAACCAGAGAATTCCTAAATGAGTTTTATTGTAGTATTGAACTTTTATAAGAAGAAATCACTATGAGGTTTACTTTAAGATTAAATTAAATGCTTTATACCTTTCCTCATATCCAGTCTTCTAAGTAACCGCAGTCTACTTAGAAGACTGAATATGAGCAGAGGCATCAAACATTTTATTTAATCATATTTGAAGAGAAAAATTATACACCCAGACTGTGACTTGAACCCAGGACCTTTGGCTCTCAGTCTGGGCATATAATTTCTCTCTTCAAATATGATTTATCCATCATTGAGATGTATGAAATGAAAAATAAAATCTTTGATTTAATTTAATCTTTGTTATACTAACTTGATGGAAGATGAATGGAGGGAAGACCTGGGACGAGATGGATTGTTGATGTAGAGAATGATTTGAGGATTATAAAAGTGAAAGGTTAGAGCAATTAACAGCAAATAGGGCAGAATGAAAAAGTTTTGTTAAAAAAGCTAAAATTCACTCTGGATTGTGATGCCAATTGAATAAGAAGAAAAATTAACCTTTTTTTGGAAGTATGAAAATGGAGTTAACGTTGGACCAATGGATCTGTACCCCTTCAGTGCTGCAGTCGTTTTTAGAAAAGTTATCGTCTGTACTCACACCATTCCACGTGCTTCCTTCCCACCACATCAAACAGTAGCCACAATAACTCTATGAATAGTGATGTTGCCAAACTTCCCCCAAACAGTGTCATGGATCTTGAATATTGAATCATGTAAGGTTAATTATTATTTCTTCATATTTAAGTAGGTCTAATGATGCTGATTGACTTTTATTATTTGCTTAATAATGTTTCTTTCACCACTCCGTGGTTCAGTGTTCATGTTGAGTTGACAACACTGGACTGCAAGTGCAAATAACCTGTTCCCAAAAAAGGGTCAAAATTGTAATAGGAGAGACAAAAGAAAAGAGAGAGATAGGAATGAAGGGACGGAAATAATTTACCGAGGTAGAAAAGGAATTATTGTATAGCTGGCTTAACTTGGCAGAGAGAGAGATGAATATACAAGGGTAGATTGTTGACCGCTTTAGTCCAGATACAAAAGAAAGAACCCACCCTGTTGTCAGTTTTCCTCTTCCCCCTCATCCCTATTAACATCTGGTGAAGAAACACCGACAACACTGGTGCGAGTGAGAGAGGTAAATACAGTTGTCTCGTTCTACAATTCTCTCGTAAAGTTAAACCAGAGAGACTATAGTGTTCACTTTGCATATCTTATGGGGGCACAGATCTATTGGTCAGACAATAGTATATAAGAATTCTACTTATTTACTTACTTTGACATGACTTTGTGCAGCTAGATTGTAGATTTCATTAGGTTTCACAGTATTGATTATTTTTACAAGGCAACTACTATCAGTCATATCTCCATAATGCAACTTCATTTTTCCCTGCCGATGAATCTTCTGATCAGCATAAAGATGTTGAATTCTAGAAGTATTGAATGTACTAGCTCTTCGGATGATTCCATGTACTTCATAGCCTTTACTAAGAAGGTACTCTGCCAAATATGAACCATCCTACACAAATTTAATAATAAATTACTTTTATAAATAACCCATAAGGTAAAAAAAAAGTGGTGTTGACATTTTTAGTCATATGATGAAAGTTAAAAATTAAAATGTACTGTTGGTAGATGCGTCGTCCTCAACTTTGTTAAAATATTGTATATAAAATTAACTGGAACGCTTTCGGAAGTTGTTTTTGACGTCAAAACAAGTCAGTTGCTGCTACAAACAGTTGGAGTATACATCACTGTACACAACAACAACGAGTAGCGGAAGCTCAACTTACAGAAGATGGAAGATAACTTCCGAAAGTGCTCCAGTTAATTTTATATACAATATTTTAACAAAGTTGAGGACGACGGTACCACCAACAGGCACATTTTAATTTTTAACTTTCATCATATGACTTCACCTCAACGGAATTTGATATGAATTTTACTAGTATTGATTTTTAGCCATGTAGTAAAACAGAGCAAGATGTTATATTCATTTAGTTATGGCACCGAAGGAATCAGACATTATTTTTAAATTATAATTCCTAATAAATACAATTTTTATAACGACCATCACTAGGGGTAACATCATTGCCTGAGCACAAGTTCAATTCCCTGTCAGGTTGAATTTCCTGCTTGAGTTTTTTAACAATTTTCCCCAAATTTAAGGCAAATGGCAAGTAATTTTGGATGTAATGTCCCTAAAAAACCACATCTCAAAAGTATCATTAATCTTCTTCATACAATATTAAGTAAAAACAGCAGAGTCTATTTTAAAAATACAATAGGAAGTAATATTAAGAGGTTTATTTAATAATTAAAATATTTGGTATGGTTGTTTTCATTGAACATATGTTTCAAGGCTTCTGAGCCCCATCTTCAGCTTTTTGTTTTTGTTGAACATGTGTTTCAAGGTTTGTAAAAGCTAAAGATGAGGTTCACAAGCCTTGAAACATGTTCAACAAAAACAACCATAGGAAAGAATACACAGACCAAATATCTTAATTAATAGCAGAGTCACCTAGTTCACAATACCAAAGCCAAATCATTATAGATTCATCAGAGACTTCATGTTAATAACTGTCAAATGAAACCAAACCAAAGATACAATATGGTCTTTTCAATAGGTTTAAAAATGATATTACTGAATATGAAGAGACAGCACTGTTACTGAATTTAAAATGTTCATCCATAACACTGCTTGTTATGATATTGAGAAAGAGCATTCCAATTAGAACACAAAATATCTGTAGGACAAGAGAGAATGCCAAACATAATAGACCAGATGCAAATTTAATAGCCATGACATACAAAAAAAGTCAGTTTATGGTTATTATAGTTAAACTAGAAATAATGAAAAAAAAAAACACCTCTCTTAAAAGCCATAATTTCTTGAAATCATTAATGGAGGTTTCAATGTAATGGATTAAAAAAGAAAAATTCCTTACAAAATATTAGAAATAAGAGACTGCATACAGTGTTAAAGTTATTCTGGAAACATTTCAATTTTCCAAAACAATATAGTATCATTTTTTTTTATTTTTATGAACTCATTAGTTTCCAACACACCTCTCTGGAACTGGGTATTCTTCCAAATCTAAGGGCAATATTCTCTAACATTAAGACAAATTCAAATGTTTCATACCTCTCCTCATAACCAGTTTTCTAAAATTTCAAAGCCTTGGCAGCCCCATCTTCAGTACCCTCTTGACTTATGAACTTCGAAATTCCCACGGATTCTGACTGGATCCGGAGGTTTATCGGTCCACCAACAGAGGAAAGAAGAAGTAGTTCTTCCGATCGACATAACATCAGTCATCAAGAGGGTACTGAAGATGAGGCCACCAAGACTTTGAAATTGTAATATACTTGGAAGACTGGTTATGAGGAGAGGTATCAAACATTTTAATTTGTCTTAAATTAAACCTCATAGTGATTATTCCTGATAATTTTCAATTCTCTACCATTCTTTACTTGATATTACTAATTGAATTAGAGGAGGAACTCTGATCCATCTCCAATGGAGCTAAATATGTTGAATAAATGTCTATGTTGGCACATTACATTTCCCCACTTTCAATAAAAAACATCATTATAATGACATCACAAGCAATTCTAGCAGAAGAACTTTGCCGTGAAAATAACATTTATGCAAGTAATTTTAAAAATAAGAAATATGTGTAATTAAAAATGTTATATTGTAAAAAGCAGACATTCTTAGTCATGGCAGTACAAGAATCCAGACTACAGAGCCATGGTCCATTACTGGCGATTCTTCCAGACGTTTCAATAGAAACGATGAAAGTATAAAACTGGCTAAAGCCTGGTATCACATGTTAAATAACAGATGTATAAGCCTACTTAATAATGAGACAGAATCAATCCAATCAAAGATGCTAGATTGAGAATGACTATCCAATCAGCTTCGACTTTGTCCAACAATTTGGGGACCAGCACAAGTATAAATACTGAGTTCCAGCAGTCTACCGCTCAAACACAGCCGAGCCTCCAACCAGGGAACACCACCTAGAAGAATTTGCTCCCTGTAGTCGAGGGGGAAACATCAGTTATGGACCACAGCCCTATAGCTTGGAATCTTCGAATATCATGAATGTGATAGTTACAAAATAAAACATAATATGTAAAAACATAGTATTTATCCATTTTTAAAAGTAAACAATTTTTGTGGAATATGAACAATTTCTCATTAAATACATAAAAACATTCCAGGAATTTCTATAAAAAATGTCTTTTAATATGCAGTATAATATTTAATAATTTAGATAGATAGATCATTGGTTGATTAATGTCTTTGACATCGTCCGATTCCTAATAGCCAATTTTGTCGGTCCATCCAATCTCCTGGTTGTAGATGTTTCTCCTTTATATATAAACATATTCCCTGACTCCAGGAGGTTTTAGGTCTTCCTCTGCTTTGTCTTCCCTCAGGTTTCCATTCCAAAACAGATTTTGGTAGTCGATCCTCTTCCATTCGCTGGACATGTCCGTACCATCTTAATTGCTGAGTTTTAATATAATCTAAAATAGTGTCTTCAATCTTCATTTTCTCCCTTATAACTGAGTTTATAATTTTTTCTCTTCTTGAAATTCTTGGGGCCCTTCGTATAAAATCCATTTCCGTTGCCAAAAGGTACTTATTTGTTTTTGTTGTTAATGGCCAGAGTTCTGCTCCATAAGTAATGATGCTTTTAACAATTGTATGATATATATTCATTTTATTTTTATTACTTATATTTTTATCCCACAATATTCCATCGATACAATCAATTGCAAATTTTCCTTTATTATTTCTATTTCTTATTTCCTCTTCATAACTCTCATTTTTATTTATTTTAATTCCTAAATATGTGATCTCAATACAAGATTTTATTGTTTCTCCAGTCTCCAAAATTAAATTTTGTTCTGGTTCACCAATTGATAAATAATTTGTTTTCTTCATGTTTAAATTTAAATCCCATTTGTCATATTCTTCTATTACTTTTCTAGTCATATATTCTAAATCTTCATAATCTTGTGCAATTAACAATTGATCATCTGCAAAATGTAAGTTGTATAAAGTTTTGTTGTTTGAAATAGGAATTCCCATACTTGAACATTTTCTCCTCCAATTCTTTAATATTTCATGTACATATATTTTATACAGAGTCGGTGATAGACAACAACCTTGACGAAGACCTTTATTTATCGTAAAACCATGTGACAATTTACTGCCAATTTTAATTTTAGACATGCAATTGTCATATAAATTTTGTATAGCTTTAATTATTATAGTTTTAATTCCCATACGTCTTAAAGCAATCCATAGTTTCTCTATAGGGACATTGTCGTATGCTTTCTCTAGATCTACAAATAGTAGGTGCAATGGTTGTCCATATTGCATTTTCTTTTCTATTACCTGAGTAACGCAAAATAAATTGTCGGTTGTGGAACGACCTGCTCTAAATCCTGACTGTTCCTCTAATTCCATATCACTATAGTTTTTTTTCCAAATAATATTTTAGTATACGTCCATAGAGTCTACTCATAGTACTTGCCACTGTTATACCTCTATAACTTTCACATTGGTATTTTTCCTTTTTTATGGATTATCGAAATGTATTCTAGTTTCCATTCTTCAAGAACTTTTTCACCATTTATAAATTTTGTAAATAATTTTCTCAGTCGTTCAAATAAATGGTCGGATCCATGTTTTAATAGTTCTACTGGAATTCCTCCTGGACCACTAGATCTTTTATTTTCTAATGATTGAACATTCTATGTCAAATTGTATATTTAATAATTTTACAGAAGATATTCATAAAAATAACACCATATTCTCAGCTAAAAATTCTTAATGCAATTCCCAAAATTAGTAAAGTAATAGACAAAATTATGATCAATACAAATTATGTTTTACAACTTTCATGTGAGTCAGTCCATATAAAATTTCAAGGTTTGGTAGAAAACTATCATAAACTCCATTAATATTCTAGTACGTGATTATCCTAAAGACAAATGATAAAACTACAAATTTTGATAGTTTTATTACTTATAATTTATCCTTAATTAAGGGAGAAGTATTAGGATACCATAAAATTAGATCATTTTTTGGGGCATACCATAAATATATTATTTAACTAGTAGCCGAAACAACCATAGCATAGTTCGTAGTTAAGCTTCTTTTAAAGATTTGATGATATGGAAGGTAAAAAAAAATTTTGGAGAATAATTTACTTTCAGGTCTCTCATGAAGTTAATATATCCTCACTTTACTTGAGGTTACCATTCAAGGCAAAGAAATGTTCAAAACAGCTTCGTGTTCAGTTTGTCGCCCACAACAGAAGGATAAACATATTAAAAGATTCCAGGCTATGTGGCCGAAGTCTATAACTGGTGTTTCTTCCAGACGTTTCTCCCTCGATTGCAGAGGGCATCATTTTCACAGTTGAGTCTACAACCAGGAAACATCACCTAGAAGCACTCGCCCCGTGAAGATGCCCTCCGCAGTCGAGGAAGAAACGTCTGGAAGAAATGACAGTTATAGACCACGGCCACATAGCCCAGAATCTTTTAATATTATGATTACCAGCCGTGAAAGCCTGCATTCCAAAATGGATAATAGTTCAATGGAAGAGTGCCAATAAACCTCATGTTATATTTTTATATATAGATGCTTGTGCAATGCTCATTGCAGATTTAATGCTCAGGTATGTACTAATATTACTACATTACTATCATAAACGTAAGAGAGATTGAAAATTATGCTGTTTACAAAGAGGCATGACTTCTTGTTAGTAACACATTACCTGTTGCTATTCATTCGAATAGGGTATTTCGAAAGAAAAAAAAAAAGGCAATGTCTAGTTGAAACTCCTCTGCCTCTATCAATTCCAAATCTATCAACAAAAAGAATATCCATCCTGGATGGAATATTGAAACCTGGATTGATCAAAATGCACTTAATGAAACTTAATAAATCTCAATTTAAGATTTCAATGTTGTGAGTGGGCAAAATGGTAGAATTCGACATGGTGTCAAATTTCGTAAGTTGAAAAACAGTACAAGCTCTGACACAATATGCCAACTTATTGTGTTACCTAACCAATTTACATTTATAATTGTGGTGAACATATTATCTTTGATTGTCCTTTGTTCTGGAATGAAAGGTTTGAAATCATCTATCGGAAAAACTGCACTTAAACTAGCGTGAAATATTTTCAAATTCCTATAGAACAACAATGCGCATGTGCCAGAGTTTATAGAGCCAGCGATAACCCACAATCGAACCACATAATGATTTTCATCCTCGATTACTATCCGTCACTATGAAATTTAAATGACCAATAATTGCGATAAATCCCCACGTCTATGTTTAAAAAATATATTAACAACATTAAAATTACCAAACGTTTATTAAAAATGAGTGTACACTTACTTATCAATCCCTAACACTGATCCAACCAGCGATAACTCAAAACAGCGATAGAAAAATCATAGACTAAGTAATATACTGTGTGGAGAATATAGCAGTTAAAATCACAATATAGTCTAACAGTGTCATAATATTGTGATTTGCATATTTATATAAATACTTCAAAATTGTCTAATAATGTTATAAAAATTGTTTGAAAAAGTTTCAAATATTAAATAATGTTAGTAAATATAGAAGAAGAGCTATAGTTTACAACAATATAACTGAAAAATCAAGCGCTAGTAGAAGTGCAGTTGAGCCCATCTACCTTCTAAATAACATCCCTGTTTAAGTGAACCACTCATTACAGAAGTGCTTTTGACAGAAAAGAACCACAAACTTTCTATGTTTTCATATATAAAGTTGATAAAATATTTTAGTTTTAGATAAAATTATATAATGAATTATAACTTTGACACAAACTATGGCTGAGGTTCCCTGTTTGTCTCACACGATTTTCCATACAACATCCTTACGCTACTGTTGCACTACACACTTTTTAGCATGTTTTGTACTATTTTAAACCATAATTACGTGAATATTGTGAATCAAATTCTACACATGCACAAATGCTTAATGTAACATCCACTAGATGGCTCTCAAATCGGTGTTACCAACATTTGCAAATAATTCCAAACCATATTTCAAGAAATTAACTTCATTTTGTTGGATTCCAATAGGACAAGTTAGTGTACATAAATTTTAACATAGATTTGAGGATTAATTACAAATGTTGGTCATTTAAATGTGACGGATAGTAATCAAGGATGATAATTGATATGTGGTTCGATTGTGGGTTATTGCTGGCTCTATAAACTCTGGCGCATGCAAACTCTTGTTCTATAGGACTTTGAAAATATTTTACGCTAGTTTAAGTGCAGTTTTTTCTAAAATTAGGGAAAAAGTCGGTTTTATGTCTCTCAGGAATTCTTCTAAGTTCCACAGAATTGCAGCGCGCATGCGCGAGTTGCTGTAATGGTTAATATAGACTCCGGTAGTCGGCGTTACCAACTTTGGGAATAAATTTCCAAATGCAATAAGAAATGGACGTTAACTATCTTGCCATTTTCTAACTAAAGAAAACAATTTACATGCATATTATTTCTTCCCAAATGCTTAAAAATGGACGTAAACCAACTTCCCATTTCCTAACGTAACAAAGCAATTTACATGTGTACTATTTAATGAACTATAAACTAATTTTACGTACACTAACACTAAATATAGTTTTAAATTATTTTCAAATGGTGGCAACGTTGGAACAACATGGGAAAGTAGCAAGGAAGTAATATATCCACGATCATGTTTTACGTAAATATATAAATATAAAATATTGTGAAGAAAGCTTGAAGATCATTGCAAAATGTTTAAAACAGTACAAAACGTGTTTACAAGTGTTTAGTGCATCAGTGGCATAAGAATGTAAGTGTAGAAATGTGAGAGACATAAAACCGACCACATCCAAAATTAGTTTATGGTTTATTAAATGATATGCATGTAATTTGTTTTGTTAGGTTAGGAAATTGGAAGTTAGTTTACATCCATTTTTTTTTAGCATTGAGGAATTTATTCCGAAAGTTGGTAACACCGACTTCCGAGCCATCTACTGGAAGCTACAATAACCATTACAGCAACTCCTGCATGCACACTGCGATTCTGTAGAACTTACAAGAATTCATGTGAGACAGATAGTACACTTTTCCCAAACTATAATCTTAACATACTTTATGTCAAATAGGGTTTATAAATTTTGGATAATAAATAATAATAACCCATTTACAGGGATACTAGTCTTGATCTTGGGAAGTCGGAGCATTTATCCAAGACAAACCTTGCTAAAATATGATTAGATCCGCATAACATTTAAGGTTAGATTTCAAAACTACCTTTTAAAAATTAAAACATTAACATTTTTAAATTACCTAACAACTAAACTTAAAACCTTGCCAGAAAGGCTAACTTCGCGATGCTTGGATATAACATATTACATTACTAACAAATCTTACAAGGTATCTTAGATTGTACCACAAAATTATGAATAACACGTACATGTATTGCGCCGTTTTTAAATTGCAAAATTATATTTATTTAGTATAAAAACAACTTAAAGCCTACCTGTCCAGTAATCCCTGTAATAAGAGCTACTTTTCTAGATGAACTTGAATTACCATTGTCTCCGCATTCCATTTTAGTTCTATTTCAAAGAAATGTTTACAGAATAAGTAGTCCTACGTGGTGATGTACTTGCCACGAATTAATAACATTAATCTCAGGAAAACATAATACCGGCGATACCGGTCTCTAATGGTCTCTAACGGTCTCTAATCTACAAAGATAAGAACAAAAATAACACATTATCGCATTATATATTATTATGGTTTAAACACAAATTATATAATTAATAAAATTTCAAGTTTCATTTTGTAACTTCATACTTAATCAACATGATAAATTAATAATATACTGTATAAACATTTAATTGAATTTGACATATACAAATATCAAACAATGTTGGCATTCCGAAAAATAAAAGCACGAAAATTCCTTCAGTTGGTTCTCTATGGGTTAGGCCTACTGTTTACATCCGTTTCCATCCATGTTATTTTCGGCTTTAATAATATAATAAATGCGCACAAGTTGTGCAGAAAATATATGTTACATAAGTTTTGTCATTAATTTGATTCACATATTTTTGTTATTTTGATAATCTACAGTCCTCAGCACCGATCACACAGACAAACAGTGTCTTGCAAGGAGACCCTGCTAGTCCGTTGCTATTCAACCTAGCAACTGCAGATGTAGTAAGAATACTTGAAGGTAAGGAAGAGAGTGTATCTCTCTACGCATATGCTGATGATATGGCGATGGGATCCACGAATCTACAAGATCTGCAAGAATGCTGGTACCGTCTAACAATATGGGCCAGGAACAATAAGCTGCATCTCAACAGTGAAAAAACAGTACACATGATCTTTAGAAGGAGTGGAAGGATAGCAGCCAGAGACCGAGTCTTTCATGATCAAGATTCACTGAAAATTGTAAGCTCTTTCAACTAACTTGGCATAACATTACAGACTAAGGGAACTACTTTAAAAAAGCATGTAGAAGGCAGAGTGGCAGCGGCAATAATTGCTATGAATTATATCCAATTTATAAGAAAATTATCTATGACTACGGCAATCCAGATCTTTGACACGAAGATAATCCCGATCGTGAGCTATGGTTTGGAACTCATATGGCCTTACCTCACAAAGAACGACCTTAAGAACATAGACAAAATTAAGTCAGTCTATCTAAAGTGAATACTATGTATATCTAAACTTACACGCTCCCGACTGGCATATGAACTCTCAGGAGAGATCTTCTTCATAGAACAATTGCGAATGCTGATACTCTTACCATCCACCGCAGCCTATCAAGACCTAGCAGAGCTCCAAGCTAAGAAAAAAGAAATTTGGATAGAATTTTACGCAACAGAAGCAATGGTAAATCGAACGTGGATGGCTACAAACCAAGATCTTCGCCATTTTGTAAATTCCCTAGCAATACATGGATACCATCACAAAGTGTGTAAAATGAAGACCTACCACGACCCAGGTGCAGAATGCATGTGCGAGTTTTGTGAACTATCTTGCGATCGTTACCACGTCACAGCATGTAAAAAACGACCCAAATCATTAATTTAGACCTGCACAGATTCATAACGACTGCAAAAGCAAAGTGAACTAATAAAACTGTAATGCACAACTTGTGCGCATTTTCAATTATATATATATATATATTTTTTTTTGCAGAATTCTACCAGGGATATCCCTCGTTTTTTGCAGGTGGTTGCATGGTAACGGTCGCATGGTTTCTCGCACAGTTCACACACACAGTTGTTTCTGGGATCGTGGAAACACTTGGTCTTGCCTATCTTGTGGTGGTATCCATGCACTGATATTGAGTTCACAAGGTGTCGGAGTTCCTGATTGGTGTTGATCCAGGATCTGTTTGTCATGGCTTCTGTTGTATAAAAGTCCAGCCATATCTCTTGTCTCTTCTTCTCCCTTTCCTAAAGTAGTTTATTTGAGCTGTCTGTGGATGGTAGCCTCATACGCAGTTCTTCTGTGAAGATGGGTTCCTTGGTGAGTTCATATGCTAGCCTCGACTTTGTGTGTCTTGAGACACCTAGGGCGACTTTCAATAATCGTGATTTGACTGCTTCCAAAGTTTTAGATCTCTTAGACTCAGCTTCTCCCAAATGAGGAGTTAAGATGGCGGACGAATTGGAAAACCGTATAGAAAGAGCTCTCAAAACTATTGAAAACACAGCAGACATTAGTGGTTAGATAAAGAAAGAAAACAAAGAAGACACACGTAAAGCGGTAAGTGGCATACTAGCATGTTTTGTTGAAATGAAAATAGCTTTAGAATGCAAGATTATAGAAATAGAAACTACAGCGAATGCTGCAAAAGAGGTTAAAAGTGTGCAGACAGAAGGCGACTAGCAGGAAGGAGACACATGATTTATGGGACAAGTGGCGCCATGTGTTGACAAACATAATCAACTCGGAAATGAAAACCAACACCTAGTGACATCTGCTGGCCAACCCGACAAGGAGACACCGGCTACAAGGGATCAGTCGTGTGGACAACTCGGAAATGAAAATCTAAATGGACATCAACGATAGGAGGCTCCCGCAGTCCAAAAGTAAGACTCAGATGTGGAATTAGAAGAAAGAATTTTTAAAAATCTAACTCATAAAATGCAATCCATAATGGACAACTTCAAAAAGATGGTGAGAGATGAAGTACAAAGATATGAATCAAGACAGAAGGATGAACATAAAAAAAAATCCTAACAGGAGATTTGGAACAAGGCAACACCCCCAGAGGAGCATAATAATAAAAATAGAAATAACAATGGAAATGAGAGCCATGAAGAGGAAGATGATAGCAGCGGTTATATCAGGGTACAGACAAGAAGACGAACGGACCGACAGAACTCTACCAGAAGCAACAGCAATGACATTAGGCAAAATAACAGCCAGCCCGTCGAAAATCTCCACCGTCCCCTCTTGAAAGTGGGACACGCGCAAATGAAGACCACAATAATCGTGGGTACAAGAAAATCCGAAAATGGAAATGGTCAGCCACAAACAAGGACAACTTCAATCCTCAGACCGTAGAGCATGGCTATACATAGGGAAATTGCATCACAATACAACCGAGGAAGATGTTAAATGACATCTCATTAACATACATGTAACCAACATAATGGAATACGAAGAACTTCAATCAAGAGGCACACTTAAGACATTTAAAGTGATAATCCCACTGCAAGAACTACCATAAGTCAACACAGCAGAGGCGTGGCCAGAGGGTGTCATCGTAAGGCGCTATCGGCTTTTTCGTACCCAGGCGACAGGAGGCAGACTCCCAGTTTAAATTACTCCTATGGAATGTGGAAGGACTAAAGAGTGCCCTAGCACTAACAAATATCAATCTTTTACACGAAAATGACATAGTAGTCCTCTAGAAACTCTGACAAATGAAATCTTAGAAATGAACGTATTCTACTCACAACATATACCAGCACCACAAGGGCCGAGAGGACGGCCAAAACGAGGAATCCCCTGCTTCTTCAAACCAAAAATGGGAACAATACTAAGCACACATCAGGATCAAGACACACTAGTGATACATTTCAAAAACCTCTCAGTAATAGCCATATACACAGAGCCACTAACACCAATAGAAGAACAGTCATAATGACCGCCTTAAAACACGTGACGCCAGAACAAAATACCATTACAGCCGGAGATCTGAACTGCAGGTTAGATGTCGCTAGTCACAGAACAAACGAGCTGCTAGACATGATGATAGAAGAAGACTTCACTCTTGTCATCAAAGCAGACGAACGAACATACTTCGCACACAAGGGATATAGCATCATAGACTTAGTATTCTTCAAAGGACCCAACATTACGCCAAACAACTATAAAATATGTTATTCAGCAGATGAAACACCCCTAAAGAAACACTGCCCAGTCGTGGCCAATTTTCACACATCAAACATGGAAAGCAGAATAAGAGCCACAGCTATCAAAGCCTCGCGACAGCTAAATAACCATGTACTAAGTCAGAAGGCAGAAGAATGGACAGAATGCGATAACCACATTAAAGAAAACAACATCGAATTAGCTGCCATCACACTTGAAAAAACATTCCAGTCTGCTCTGGTGTACAATCCCAAAAGAAGAGCTCAAAAATGGTTCGACAAAGAATGTTATGGAAAAAGAAAGACCACCCTCCAGGCGCTACATGCGGCAAAATCCAGCAAAAGCCCAGAGGACATAAGATCATACAGCCAAATCAGAAAAGAATACAAAAACCTCCTGAAAACCAAACGAACAGAATACATGGAACAGGAAGCAACCAAAATGGTGGAGGAAGCTACAAAGGATCCATACGTAGCACTGAGGCCACGAAAAGCTCAGAAAAGTGGAAAAATGGACATAACAGTTTGGGAAGAACTTTTCAGCAGTATTCTCAATAAAAATAAAACCACCACCGCATATGAACCGATCACAGTAGAGACATGCCTAGCAGAAGCGAACCCCTTCAGGACGGAAGAGGTGCACGAGACAATAATGTCTCTGAAAAATAAAAAGGCACCAGGCCCAGACGGAATATGTAATGAACATATCAAAGACTCGAACCTACTGCTTCAAGCAATAACAGATATCTTAAACCTATGCCTACAAAAGGGCAACATACCAGAAATATGGAGGCTCTCGACGATCAAAATGCTATTTAAGGGGAAAGGCGACCAGCTGGATCCGAATTCCTACAGAGGAATTGCCCTGGAAAAATGCACTTTGAAAATACTCACAAGCCTTATTACAAAGAGGATCTCAAATGAAGTAGTACACAAAATGCCGGAAGAACATTCCGTTTCCGAAAAGGCAGGAATACACTGCACGCCATCTACAACCTTCTTAGTGATATAGAGGACGCAATAAGGCATCCCCGTGGGAAATTCCACATAGTATTCGTAGACTACATGAAGGCTTTCGATAAATTAAACAGACGGATACTAATCTCGAAGCTGGAAACAATGGAAAGAAAAGATAGGCTATTAGCGTTGATACACAACATGCTGACAGCCAACTTCATCCAGATCAGAGACGACGTAACCACATCGAAAACAATAACCCAAGCCAACGGGGTACTACAGGGGGATCCACTGAGTCCCCTACTCTTCAATATCGCCACACACGATGTACAAATGATTAGACAGGAGACGGAGGAAGTGAAAATATACATATATGCAGACAAAATGGTCATCGGACCGAACTCCACACAAGACCTGCGAAGAGCAACCAACCAACTTCAGAAATGGGCACAGGAAAACAAAATGGAAATAAACTCGGGGAAAAGGTACAGATGACATTCCGCAACGGAGGTCGATAGCCGTTGTCTGATTTTCACTTTGACCAGATGATGATCCGAATTGCAGTCTGTCCCTCTAACTGATCTAACATCAATGATGCTAATGTGCCAGCGTTTATCCACTAAAACATGATCTATCTGGTTCCGAGTTTCTCCATCTGGGGACGTCCAGGTGTATTTATGAATATCCTTATACTGTAACGTTGTGCTCTTAACAATGAGATTCTTTGATGCGGCAAATGTGACTAATCTAACCCCATTGTCGTTACTATCTTCATGAAGACTGAATTTGCCTATTGTTGGTTTGAATATATCTTCCCGCCCCACTTTTGCATTAAAATCTCCCAAGACAATTTTCATATGATATCGTGAAAGGCTATCAAATAAGCATTCTAATTCTTCATAGAACTCATCCTTGATCTTGTCATCTTTATCTTCTGTGGGGGCATGTACATTTACAATTATAAAATCATGTCGTTTACCCTTTAGAATTATGTATGATATCCTATCACTAACAAACTTAATATCTCGGATAGCGGATAGGATCCTCCTTCTGACTAAAAAACCCGTTCCAAATGCAGGTCTTTCTGCACCCAATAGTGTAATGCAAAGCTTCCTGATTCCTGACTACCTTCTCCTGGCCACCTAACTTCCTGTAAAGCGACTATATCCAAGGGCGATTTATCTAATTCCCGCGTTAATATCTCTAGTGCCCCGCTATTGTATAAAGTCCTAACATTCCATGTTCCGAGGAACATGTCCCTGTGTTTGAGCCTTTGGCATGGGTTACGTGAAGCAGTCCCCGCCCGGAGAACCGAATGGGGGACTATTTGACCTCCGGAAAATTTTACCCCAGATGAACCCATGTCCGCATTTCTTGACGGTTGTATTTTCACGGTGAAAGATCGTCACTCTTTCGACCAAGGTACTTTTTTCGTCTGGCTTATCACCTTCGACCAGTCCGGCATGGGTAACCCTATCGGCAGCAATGCTACCGCCGGCATAGCTCTCAGGATCATTTAAGCACGCAAGCCACTTCACCGTCAATTAAAATCATTTTCTTTTCTTGAATCAATTATTCTTCTTGTATTGAATATCACATTTTATCAGGAGAGCTCTATTTGCTTCTATCTTTATTGAAAATTGTGTGAAGAATGAATAGTGTAATTCTTTTATAATTTTAAAGAACATTATTACATCACATGATGTTAAGTTTAATTCTATTGGTTAATAGTTCTTTTAAATATGGTATCTTTACCTTGTCGTGGTGGAGTGGCTTGCGTGCTTAAACGATCCTGAGAGCTATGCCGGCGGTAGCAATGCTGCCGATAGGGTTACCCATGCCGGACTGGTCGACGGTGATAAGCCAGACGAAAAAAGTACCTTGGTCGAAAGAGTGACGATCTTTCACCGTAAAAATACAACCCTCAAGAAATGCGGACATGGGTTCAATTGGGGTAAAATTTTCCGGAGGTCAAATAGTCCCCCATTCGGTTCTCCGGGCGGGGACTACTTCACGGAACCCATGCCAGAGGCTCAAATACAGGGACATGTTCCTAGGAACATGGAATGTTAGGACTTTATACAATAGCGGGGCACTAGAGATATTAACACGGGATTTAGATAAATCGCTCTTGGATATAGTCGCTTTACAGGAAGTTAGGTGGCCAGGAGAAGGTAGTCAGGAATCAGGAAGCTTTGCATTACACTATTGGGTGCAGAAAGACCTGCATTTGGAACGGGTTTTTTAGTCAGAAGGAGGATCCTATCCGCTATCCGAGATATTAAGTTTGTTAGTGATAGGATATCATACATAATTCTAAAGGGTAAACGACATGATTTTATAATTGTAAATGTACATGCCCCCACAGAAGATAAAGATGACAAGATCAAGGATGAGTTCTATGAAGAATTAGAATGCTTATTTGATAGCCTTTCACGATATCATATGAAAATTGTCTTGGGAGATTTTAATGCAAAAGTGGGGCGGGAAGATATATTCAAACCAACAATAGGCAAATTCAGTCTTCTTGAAGATAGTAACGACAACGGGGTTAGATTAGTCACATTTGCCACATCGAAGAATCTCATTGTTAAGAGCACAACATTACAGTATAAGGATATTCATAAATACACCTGGACGTCCCCAGATGGAGAAACTCGGAACCAGATAGATCATGTATTAGTGGATAAACGCTGGCACAGCAGCATCATCGATGTTAGATCAGTTAGAGGGACAGACTGCAATTCGGATCATCATCTGGTCGGAGTGAAAATCAGACAACGGCTATCGCTTATGAGAGGAACAATTGCTAAAGATGATTCTGTAAAATTTGAATTTAAAAAATTGAAAAATGATGAAATGCGGCAAGAATACCAAATCAAAATTGCTAATAGATCTGAAGTACTGGAATCTTCAGATGACAATGTGGCAAACGAAGAAGAAACTGACATAAATCAAGAATGGGAGGCTATAAGAGATACTATTTCATTGTCAGCATCAGAAAGCATTGGTTGTTTAAAAAAGAGGTAAAACAAGAAATGGTTTGATGAGGAATGTGCCGACATTGTGAAGAAAAGAAAGCTAGCAAAATTTGAAATGGTTACACGAGCCAAATGTGGAAAATTTAGAGCAATTGGGTAGTATTAGACGGGAAACCACCAAGTTACTAAAGAGTAAAAAGAGGGAATATTTGAGAGAGAAGATTAATGATCTTGAAATGAATGCAAAAAATATGAACATTAGATAATTATATCAGGGAATTAGGATAGAGAAAAAAGGGTTTCAGGCTAGAACAAACATAATTCGGAATGAAAATGGGGATATGATTGCAGATGCCAGGAGTATATTAAATAGATGAAAAAGTTACTTTAATCAGCTATTAAATGTACATACAGAACAGGACATTGAGGAGGATAATTTACAGACAGCAGAAATGCTAGTCGAAGAACCAAGTGCATTAGAGGTTGAAATGGCGATAGAAAAATTGAAGATGTATAAAGCATCAGGTTCGGATGAGATACCAGCAGAACTGATAAAATCAGGGGGAGATATGCTGGTTGCTTAGTATGATTTGGGAAAAAGAAGCTCTTCCAGATGAATGGAAGGAATCAATTATCGTACCAATTTATGAGAAAGGAGATAAAACTGATTGCAACAACTACAGGGGCATCTCATTACTTTCAACTTCGTACAAAATTCTAACAAATATATTAGTAAGCAGACTTACTCCCTATATTGATGACATTCTAGATCATCAATTTGCATTTAGAAGAAACAGGTCTACAACAGATCAGATTTTTAGTATAAGACAGATTTTAGAAAAGAAATGGGAATATAATGGTACTGTACATCAACTATATGTAGACTTCAAAAAAGCATATGATTCAATTAAGAGGGAGAAGATTTGTAGTATCCTGCTGGAGTTCGGAATTCCTAAAAAGTTAGTTAGACTGATACGAATGTGTCTAAATGGCTCAAAGAGTAGGGTGCGTGTAGGCAAACAGTTTTCGGATACTTTTGAAATCCAGAATGGGTTGAAGCAAGGAGATGCACTATCTCCTCTACTATTTAATTTTGTACTAGAGCATGCCATTAAATCTTTAGAGAATGAGGAAGGCTTACAACTCAATGGTATTAATAAGCTGTTAGTTTATGCTGATGATGTAGTATTATTGGCCGATAGCGAGGAGATACTAAAGGACAACACGCACACACTATTGAGTAATACAGGGTGCGGCAGCATAACTTCCTTTTTTTAAAACTTAATAAAATGCATTGTATGAATCAGAAAATTTTTATTCGTTTTTTATAATATAGGCACATACATAAAGTTTTGTTTTACTCAGTTTTGAAGATCAAATCAGGTAGGTGACGTCCCCCATTCTCCATACACTGAGTAAACCGATTTCTGGCGTTTGTCATGACTCCTGCCAGCATAGCAGGCGTTATGTTGGCAATTTCTTCCTGGATGTTGGTCTTCAAATCTTGTAGGGTCCTTGGACGGTTCACATAAACACGGGATTTCAAATAACCCCATAGAAAAAATCACAAGGGGTCAAATCGGGAGAGCGGGCCGGCCACTTCAAATCGCCCCAGATTGAGATAAGGCGCTCTGGGAAGTGTTCCCTCAAAACAGTCATCGATGCTCTTGAAGTGTGTGCCGTTGCACCGTCTTGTTGGAACCAAGTGTCCCCTAAGTCCAACTCATCTAGCCGTGGGAAAAAAATTCCTGTAACATGTTTACATACCGGTCCGAATTCACTGTCACTGTGACTTCATTTTCCTCAAAGAACCAGGGACCAATAATTCCACTTGAGGAAATTGCACACCACACTGTGACTTTAGGTGAATGCAAAGGCCTTTGATGCAATTGTCGAGGATTGGTGTCAGCCCAGTAGCGCATGTTTTGTTTGTTGACGGATCCACACAAATGAAAATGGGCTTCATCACTAAAAAAAACAATAGCGTCCTCAGGAACGACTTCCAGAAGAACCTCACACGCGTTCCTCCGAGAATTGAAGTCACGTTCAGAAAGTTCCTGCACAATTGCCATCTTGTATGGATGGAAATGAAGATCATCATGAAGTATTCTCCTTACAGAACGATCGGAAAGTCCAAGGGCAGACGCATGTTTGCGCGCAAAACGCCGTGGTGGTCGCAACATTGAAGCTCTCACTACCTCAATGTTCTCAGGTGATCTAATCGGCCGAGGGACTCCAGTTCTTCGTCTTGTCGCACTTGCAGTTGTCTGAACGTAGTGACCCACGTAACAATTGATTTCCGGTCCGGGACAGGGGCCAACGGGGCTAATTTAAAGCGATTCCGAAAGGCGCGCCGGGTTGCGATCACAGAACATCCGCTCGAAAAGTAGGCCTCAATGGCAAACGCACGCTCCTCACTGTTCCAACGCATGATGGCGACTGAACTGTGTCAGGACAAAACTTTATAGTCCCCCCTCTCGAACGAGACCACTAGCGCTCCGCTACGACATCAACCGACTAAATGGCGCACATTTTAAAAAAGGAAGTTATGCTGCCGCACCCGGTACTAAGAAACTAGGACTGGAATTAAATATCAATAAAACAAAATATATGGTCACATGTAGAAATTCATTATATAATGGAAATGGACAGCTAATGACAACTGAGTGAAATTTTGAGGAAGTGGCTGAATTCAAATACCTAGGAACAATAATCACAAATAGGAATGAGATGCATAAAGAAATTAAACATAGGCTCAATTCTGGAAATGCGTGCTATTATGCATTGCAGAGACTCTTGATATCCCAACTCCTTTCAAAAAACGTTAAACTGAAAATGTATAAAACTATTATTCTACCAGTTATATTATATGCGTGTGAAACATGGACTCTTATTTTAAGGGAGGAAAGGACATTACAAGTATTTGAGAATAAAGTACTTAGGAAAATGTTTGGACCAAAGAGATATGAACAGACAGGTGAATGGAGAATACTGAAAAACAATTAACTACATGGTCTTTATAGGAAGCCAGATATAATAACAGTTAAATCTCGTAGACTGCAATGGGCAGGACATGTTGCACGTATGGGGAATGAAAGACTTGCATGGAAGCTTCTTGTAGGAAAGCCAGAGGGAAAACGCCCAGTTGGTAGACCAAGAATGAGGTGGGAGAATAACATTAACTATGATTTGAGGGAAGTAGATTATACAGGGAATGATTGGAAAATATTAGCTCAGGATAGGGATGTATGGAGAGCGTATGTCCGCGCGGCCATGAACCTACGGGTTCGATAGTGCCAGTGAGTAAGTAAGTAAGTAAATAAAAAGTTAATTGTTATAACATCCAATGAGAATTTAGTTTACTTTTATTTTAAAATATGAAGTAAAGCAGGTGTTCTCATTACAGTTATAATAGAAAGCTTTATAATTTTGACAACAATGACTTCAAACGATTTTTAAAAGCATTATTTAGAAAAACTGTTATGTAATACAATTTCTTTAATTGTTACCGGAACACTTTTATTCAACAATGAAGAACAATGAATTATTTAGATGTTTTTCTTTATTTAAGTTATATTTAAATATTAAAAGAATTTTAAAGTATAAAATTATTAACTTTAAGTATAACTGTAGGCTTTCACGGCCGGCGTCTTGATCCCTATTAGGTTCGTCTTCCGGGCATATAGGCCGTGGTCCAGTCGTTCTTCTACTCGACGTTTCGTCTACTGCTGCGGTAGACATCTTCAGGAGATACTGCGTGCTCTCTGTGAACTCCTCAACAGTCGGCTGCAGACTGGCTGGTCGTTGGAAACTCCCTCCCTATTTATAGGCACGCCCCTGGTGGAGAGGCGGTTTTCTGCGCGGTCCGTGTTGCGTGCTGTTTTGTCCAGGCTGTCGCTAGCAGAAGTTGTCGTATTGTGCAGTGCCGGGATCCAGATTTTGTTTATCTTCGTGGTTTCTTCTTTTTTGTTAAAGGAATTTTTGTGTTTATATATTTCAATGGCTTCTCTGTACAGTCTGGTGTAATAATGTGATGTTTGGGACAATACCTGTGTTTCTTCGAACTTATTATATGTTCTTGGTTGTTCATCCAGTGTTCCGCTACGGCTGATTTTTCCTTTTGTTTTAGTCTACAATGCCTCTTGTGTTCTTGCAATCTTGTGGTAACCATTCTTTTTGTTGTGCCGATATAAACCTGTCCACAACTGCAAGGGATGCGATATATACCGGCAGTACTTAACGGATCTCTTGTATCTTTGGCTGGGCGCAGTATATTGCTGATTTTTTGTGTTGGCTTGTAGGTTGTAGATATGTTATGTTTATTTAATATTCGACCAATTCTCTCCGTTATTGTCTTGATATATGGTAGGTACACCTTACCCTTTGCCTCCTCCTTGTTCCCGTTTTCGGATTTGTATTTATTGGGATTTATGGCTCGGCGAAAATCTGTTTTGCTGTATCCATTGGATTGAAACGCTGCTTGGAGATGAATAATTTCTTCTTGTAGATACTGTGGGTTCCGAAATCCTTTTGGCTCGTTCCACCAGGGTTTTAATTATTCCGCGTTTTTGTCTGGGATGATGGTTGGACCGCTTATGTAGGTATCTGTCTGTGTGAGTCTTTTTCCTGTATACCTTGTGTCCAAGTGTCATGTCTTGGTTTCGAATTACTAAAACATCCAAAAACGGTAGACTGTTGTTCTCTTCTCTTTCCAGGGTGAATTGGATGCTGGGACAAATACCATTTAAATGTTGCCTGAAGTTATCAAGTTCTTCTTCACCATGCTCCCAAATGACGAATGTGTCGTCCACATATCTCAGCCAAACTGAAGGTCTTAATGTAGCATTCTCCAAGGCCTGTTTTTCAAATTTTTCCATATAGAAATTGGCTATTACGGGGCTTAATGGACTTCCCATGGCCACGCCATCTATTTGCTCGTAGAATATTCCTCTCCATTGGAAATACGATTCAGTAAGGCATATGTTATACAGCGCTACTATGTCTGGGAGAAAGAGTTCTTGCAAGTATGTCATAGTGTCTGGGATAGGTATCTTAGTAAATAAAGCAACCACATCGAAGCTTAGTATTTTATTATTCGGCTTGAGTTTCAGAGTGTCTATTTTTTCTATGAAGTGCGTGGAGTCTTTTACAAACGTGTCAGTTTTTCCAATATACGGTTTCAATAGTGAGGCGAGAAACTTGGCGAGTTCATATGTAGGTGATCCAATGGCCGAAACAATATGTCTGAGTGGTGTTCCTTCCTTGTGTATCTTTGGTAATCCGTACAATCTTGGTGGCAGTGCTTCTGATTTGTACAATCCTCGTTTAGTGTCTTCATCAAGTGTGGAGCTCTTGATGAGTATATTGGATTTACGTAGAATTCTTGCTGTAGGATCAGTTTTTAGAATCTTGTATGTCTCTGGATCTAAAAGCTGTTGCATTTTCTGGTTGTATTGTTCTGTTTCCATGATGACGGTGGCATTTCCTTTATCTACAGGAAGAACGATGATGTCTTTGTCTTCGTTTAGATTTTGTAAAGCTACTTTTTCTTTTCGTGATAAATTACTCACAGGTGGTTTGGTTTTTCGGAGAATGCGAGACACTTCGCCCCTTATTTCCTCACTCTGAAGAATAGGTAGCTGCCTTATTCCGGCTTCTACATTGGCTATGATGTCTTCAATAGGTACTGTTTTAGGTGTTACAGCAAAATTTCCTCCTTTGGCAAGTACCGATATTTCTTCTTTGTTGAGTTGCCGGTCTGTCAAATTTACTACCGCTCTTGAGTTGGGTGGTTTATTTCTGTTTTCTTGATGATTTTTTATGTATTTTTGTTTCTGTCGTTCCGTGTTTTTCTCTATGGTTCGGCAAAAGCTGTGGTGTGTGATGTTGTCCACCTTCTCCCAGTCTCTCTTACTGAGAATATTGCTAATCTTCAGATGTAAGTAAAAAAGTTCTTGATCATTCATCCCTAGGGTTCGTCTTGTATCATGAATTCGTTCTCTAAAAAGAGCCCGTTCCGTTCGTCCATATATCCTCTTAGCCTTTGTCGTTTTGAAGATTTGTTTGCATCGTAGAAATTGAGGGATACTTCCCGTGTCTCTGCACCGTATAAGAAAGCTTAAATTGCACAGAAAGCGTCCTTTTTTCTTTCTTAATTCTTCAAATTTCCGAATAGAAATAAATACATCAATTAATACTAGATAGAATGAGGCGTAGAATGTTAAAAATAGATGTAAAAAACTAAAAAATATAATAATAAGCTCGCCAAACCCAATCGATGTGATATATCAATTTATCAAGTGCCTGTCGCAGTGGACAAAAGCATCGACAGTACGCCAGAAAATTCTAGACTTCTATTATGAACGGCTAACGCAGCATTCAATTCTCGAATTTCAGCTGAGTACCTGAGTTTGTTTTTCGACGCCTATATGCTTTTAGAAGCTCGGTTTGACCTTGACTCATCATTGGCCGCATGCACTCCTATAATGAATGCCTTTATTTACAGCCTTATATTGGTCAAAGTTTCGCCATGTCTATGTCTCGTATTTTCTAGTACGATCGACAGGCTCAAATAATTATCCAATTGACATTCTTTACTCGAAGGTTCTAGACTCATGCTTTACCGTTGAACTACGCGTATGAGTGTGTGTATGCGTAAAAATTAATATAAGAAACTTTTTGGTAAGTATGTACACAAGTTGTATCATTGCAATATTATACGTATTTTCCCGGATAGTTTAGAATTCATCATATCCGAAAAAGAAGATTTACCCACCATTTACCCCCTAATGATATTGGCAACTGGTTCGGGAAAACAGAGCTAATGAGTAAAGAAGATAAGTGAAAATTCTGACAAAGTGCTGGAATCCATCCCTACGTTGCAATTTCAGCAAATATGCTGAACATTTAAAACGGAAATTCAAGCATTGTTGGATCCAACTGTATTCATCCTGGCTATAGTATTCCGTAAGAGTCAAAGGTGCACTCTGTATATATTGTCCTCTATTCTCCCCACATGTTGTGAGGGGCGTTGAAGGGCCATTCATAGTGAGACCCTTCCAGAATTTTTTTCAAAATGCATGAATTCGCAAAAAAAAAAAACATTGTGAGAGCTGCTGGCATGTGGAAGCTGCGCAGTCAGCACTCTTGTTTTCAAGTGAAGTCCGTCTTAGTCAAAAACTCGTAAGTGTCTATAAAAAGATTGCGGAGAGTTACTTCCATCTGGGATACCCATATCTTCTGTGGCTTGAATGACTTACATTCAAGGGGTAAAACTAACGGGCGAAGGCGTCTTCAGGGAATTGATTCAGTGGAGAATTGATGGCGGGGATATAAACTTAAAACCTCATATAAACGCCAAGAATGCTACATACCTTTCTCCACAAATTAAAAATGAGTTGATTGAATCATGTGACTTGTAAAGAAAATGATTGCTGATGATGTAAAAAATGTCAGCGCTTACAGTGATTTAGCCGATAAAAGCTGCGACATTTCTGGAAAGGAGAAATTGTCCATTGGTGTGCGGTTTTTTATGAGAAACTGAATAAATTTCGAGAAGAATGTTTGGGCTTTGTCGAACTGAAACGAATGGACGCTCAATCAATTGCTGCAGAGATTAAGTTTTTTTAAAGAGATAGACAATGACACGCAAAAATGGGTTGGCCAGGACAATGACGGCTGCTCAACAATGGCAGGAATAGAAAATGAGGGCCAGAAACTTCAGCGCGAGTTTTTTCCCAAAGATATTTATTTCCATTGCGCGAGCCATAAAATAATACTTGTGGTAAATGATTTGAATAGTGTGCCCGAGGTGAGAAACACGGATATTATAAAGTTTTTTCAAGAGTCGCCGTTGAGAAGACAGCTCGTCCCAAGCATCCCTATGCTCTACAAAACACGTTGGTTGCCAAAAATTTAAAAGTATTGGGATATTAAAAAAAATGGAATTGATTGCCATAGAAAGAAACGCATCATGCCGAAAACAAGCTGACCAATTGCATGCTGCTGGAAGTAGAAGTACTTTCATATTTTGTTTGTGCCTGATAGCAAAATATTCTAGTTATTTGGAACCTGTCGTTAATTCCCTGCACGCCGTGGCTATAGATTTAATTAAATGCAATGAACGGCCCATGCTGGAAGCATTAAAAGCAAGTAAATAGATTATCGCAAAAAGGGTGATGAGATCTCCGAAGGCATCATGAAAGAGATGGAGACCATTTCTTCGGAGTTAGGTGTAGAAATCATGTACTGAAAGTGCATTTTCGGTACGTAACATCTATGTTAGTGTATCTTTCCTCTACAGTAAGATTCTTGAACAGTGCCAATTTTCTTCTTCTCTGTGCTTTCACCTACTTACCTCCCCATCCCTTCCCTCTGCGCTGTGTATAGTTGCGCAACTTCCCCTCTTCCTCGGAACACTCAAATACGAGATACAAGTTACAAACAAGGTCATCACCATCTTTGTTATTGTCTGGATCACTTCGGTTAGCTCGAGTGAAGCTGTGTTGTTTTGGTCCTGTAAGCCAGGGTAGGGCATCCGGGGTGTGGACCCTAACCCTCGGCTGGACTAAGGAATGCTTGTGTGCGTGTATGGGTAATTATTATTTTTCTCATTATTTTATTTTGTGAATCTATTTGATGACCAAGATAATTAATTTGTATTGTTTATATTATTTATGTATTCATATTTTTCTTTAAATTTATATAATGGTCAAACGTTATTTCTGTTTAATTATCTTTGTTCTTCAAAATCCGACAAATAATTTAAACATTAAATTCAATTTTGGTAAAGAGAATGTTTAATTACTGTTTAATTAGTTATGATATTGCTGCTTCATATTAATTCCTATTTTAAAGTTTTTTCTCAAGTCAAATTAGCTCCCCATTTCCTTCTAGCTTTCATGATTGTAGATACTATTCAGAGTTAGATAAGAACTATATAAATTACTACAGTGTATTTAATAATTTCAAGGTAATAATTAATAAATGTAAAACATACAACATAGGAAAGATGAATCAATCTTTGCCTCTGATGGGCCCGGGCAAACGAAAGTAAATAGCACTGATGTTTATGAATTGGGGACTACAAAATTGTAATAAAAAGTATGGGCAGACCTACAAAAATGGTAGAAGATCGTCGGTTTTATTTATTTTCGGGCGGAGATAGTTTCGGTGCAAAATAGTAGCAGTTCATAAGTTTATTGGTTCTGAAATTTTTAATTTAAGTCCTATTGTAGAATATTTGTTCTGGATTCGAGTATTGATAGCAGATTGTGGGTTCTGAAGTTAAATCCCTGTGTGGAAACGTGCTTTTAGGTTCAAGTCCCAGTGCATAACGTTGGTTCTGGGTTCAAATCCCAGTGGAGAAGTATTGGTTCTGGATACAAGTGCCGGAATAAGGAATGTTAGAACGTGTAAGATACTCTATGGTCTTAAGTAGTTTTTTGAATTGTAAAATCTTCGACATCCATATATTTCAGAGAAATTACTCCGTGGATAATTGTTTGCTTTTGCGATTTATTATCTACGTAAAAGTAATTGAAGAAGTGTTTATTTACGTACTTGAGTTGTATTGTGTAAACAAATTGATTCATCTCTCCTGCTTTATTAAATACTGTGTAATTTATGTGTAACAAATTACGTTCTCTTACAGTCGTTTAAGTTGTTTTGTTTACTCTGGTATCTGTTGTATTTTGTAAACATGCCCAGTTGGATCAATGTTTTCTCAAAAGACATCTTGATTCGTGAATTGAGCTTAATTGGCATAGATACCGAAGGAGAAGTAAACATACTACGTCAGAGACTTGAGATTCATTTGAATGTCCTCTCTCCTTCTGAACAAGTATTGGTTAAGCGAAAGTTCATAGTAGATAATCCCATTAGTGAAGATAATTCTAAAGAACAGAATATAAATCTCGCCGATCGTAGAGTTGATTCTACTGGTGATTTTCCTACCGGAATTGTTCCTGTCATTTCTTCTGACATGGAAGAAAATAACCAAAGAATTTACCGTGAATTAATTAGGAAAGTCGATCCTTATGATGGAAGTGATACTGAATTGTTGATTTTCTTCCTAGAAAAACTCAATTCGATTTTTTAATTAAACTTGGTTAAAGATTAATATTTCGTCAATTCTATTTTGAGTTGTGTTGGAGGAATCTTATTGAAAGTATGGAATAACATTGTGAAATTACATTTAACTTGAATCGACAGTTTGGAACACGTAAAATATTCGCTATTACCTTCCAGATTGTTGGAAGATTACAGGATTAAATTTATTTCTCGTCTATTCCAACTTCCCAAGGAATCTTTATTGGAGTCTATTTCTGAAATTCAAGGAGCTTCATTAATATTAAATCCTCAGCTTTCGGAAGAAAATTTAATAGATATAATCATTCAAAATACGTCTCCAGCCATTAGACAGCATTTGATCGTCGCTACAAAACTTAAAAATGTGGCAGATATGTATGTCTTGGCAAGAGAGGTAGCTAATTTTGAAATCGCCGAAAAGCAAGGAAACTTTAGCGAGGAACATATTGCTAGAAATTCAAGTAAAGCAAATGTTCCTAGGAATCGTTCTTCACTTAAAAATTCCTCACAGTCGAGAAGTAAGATCCAATGTTGGAAATGCCATCGTTTTTTTGGACATTTTTCTAGAGAGCGTCGATCTAAGAACTTAGTTACTCCGCATGTCAATGTAATGGCTTTGTCTTCTCAAAAATATAAAAAAAGAATTCAAACGAACAAAAGAATTTTTCCTTCTGCAAATAATAAACCTGCATCTTATACCGCAAACTTGTCCCGTTTATCTATGGAAATTTTCCACCAGAAATTAGATGGATTATTAGATAGTGGCGTGTCTATTCCTTGTGCGGGAGGATTTCGTCTGCGCACTGCCCAAGAAACCTTTGAAGAGAACCACTTTCATGTGTAAGTCAGTCAACAATCAAATCTTCTCTGTGAATAAAATGGTATGCTTGCATTTGAAAATAAGTAGATTTTCGTGCAACCAGTTGTTTTATGTGGCCCCGGATTCACCCGTCCCTATTATTCTGGGCTTCGATTTTATGTCGAGATCCGGCAGGAAAATCGATTTCCAAAATAAAGTTTGTAATTTCAAGTTTGCGCGAGACGTTTCTCTGCCGTTTAATGTACATCCCTGTGTGTACGGACATGCGTATGATAAGAATCCTTCGAAACAACGTTGCATTATGTCTCTTAATGGTTTCATGTAAGATGAGGAATTATCTAAATTGGTGAAGGAATTTCCTGGATTATTTAGTAATCAGTTGGGAAGAGCAAAATATAGTTTCTGTGAATTGGAATTATTGGATAAAGTCCCTGTACGGTCTCCACCCTTCCAGTTTTCTCCTCCCAAGTTACAATTATTGCAAAGCGAAATTCACAAGTTAATACAACAAGGTGTCATCAGACCTAGTCACTCAAGTTATGCGAGCCCTGCTTTTCTTGTTCCAAAACCTAGTGGAGGTCATAGGTTAGTTATCGACTATTATAGGAAGCTTAATAATAAAGTGGTATTTGATTGTTTTCCATTGCCTACTCTTGAGGCTGCTTTTCAAATATTTCATAGAGCTACAGTATTTTCTGTAATTGATTTACATTCCGCCTTCTTCCAAATACCGTCGACTCCGTCCAACAGAGAATACAATGCTATCATAACTCCTAATGGTCTGTTTGAATTCAATATGCTGCCCATGGGTTTGAGCGTAGGTAGTCAAATATTCAGCGTGAGTTAGACAAAGTATTTGGAGACCTTAAGTACAATTATGTCTTCCAGTATTGTGATGATCTCATAGTCAATTCTTCTGACATGAAGCAACATCTCACTCATCTAAGAGAAGTTTTCAAACGATTCAGTAATAAAGGGTTTACCGTCAATCCTGAAAAGGTTACTTTGGGTTGTTCTAAGATTAAATTCTTGGACCATTTGTTATCGGCCGAAGGTATCCAAGTAAATCCAGAGAGAGTTGAAGCCATTAAGAATCTCCCTACACCTAAGAATTTAAAAGGTGTTAAAAGTTTCATGCAAATGGTAGGCTTTTATGCCAGGTTTATTCCTAACTTCTCTCAGATTGCATTCATTTGAATAATTTAAAGAATAAGAAAACTAAATTCTTGTCGAATCAAGAATGTGAAGCATCGTTTCAACGCCTCAGATTAACTCTTTGCGAGGCTACTACTTTGCAGGTCCCTGACTTTAATAATATATTTATTCTCCAGTGCGACGCCAGTGATACAGCATTAGGTGCAGTTCTTAACCAGGAAATTTACGGCAACTTAGCGCCTGTGGGTTACGCTAGCCGCACATTGAATGAAGCCGAGATTAAGTATAGTATATATGAGAGAGAAATTCTAGCTATTGTCTTCGGTTGCGAAAAGTTCCATACCTTTTTGGAACACAGCCGTTTTGTGGTTCTTTCGGATAATCAAGCAGTTTCTTGGTTACGTAAGAACGGTGGCACGCTTGGTAGAATTGGTAGGTGGGTTGTGCGTCTTCCTGGTTTCAATCACACTACCAAGAATATCCAATAAGCAGACACATCGAGCTAATGCACAATGTAATCCTGAAGATCTCTTTAAGGTGACCATCTTAAATCCCTACTTGGGTTCCTTTCACACAGCTTTGTCAGACAGATTTGGAGAACTTCAAATTGCTGCACCCTAAGAACCTAAAAACATCTGTGAAAGTTGGCCAAGAAACATCGACCAACATTTCGGAGTATTATAAAATCTAGGGTTTGTTCACCGAAATTGATGACACCGTATGTGGATGAAACGAAGTGACAAGGATAAAGAAGGTGATTTTGTTAACATCGTGGACGAGTA
Source organism: Diploptera punctata (assembly GCA_030220185.1). Taxonomy (NCBI): domain Eukaryota; kingdom Metazoa; phylum Arthropoda; class Insecta; order Blattodea; family Blaberidae; genus Diploptera; species Diploptera punctata. Next base: position 238,377 of record JASPKZ010009819.1, read on the forward strand.
TGATTTTTTTTTCATCCATATGAAATCAATTGTAATATGCCTGTCATTACCATGCACTACGGCATCGATTGAACGCACTGTTAGCACCCTGAGAAGATTGAAGACATGGTGCCGTTCTACAATGACAGAAAATCCCCTTAATTGCCAGTGTATGTTGTCTGCACAAAAGAAAACTTACTAAAAATGATACTGAAAAATTCAAATAAAACGTACTTAAAACATGTTTTCGAACAAATAGGGTAGTCTAAATGTGTGTGTAGTTGTAATTTACGTATTAATAGCTAAAATATAGCTAATCGTTTCAATACAAGTAAGTATAAAATTATAAAGTAATCTTGACAAAAAAATTAATTCGCCAAGCCTAAAAATTCTGCAATTATTTCACTAATATTCTTCATATTTCCTCTTCAATAGCACTCTTGTTTTCTTTCGAAATACAGGCCTATTCAGAAAGAAGGAACAGACTCCAAACATTTCTTTCTTTCAAACTACAAAAAATGTAAACACAATTCCAACGTTCCTGGAAAGAGAAACTTTCAAAATACACTATTTTATGCATTCAAGATGAGCACCATGTGTTATAAGACAAATATCAAAACGGTTGATCATTTCTTGCCACACGCGAATCAGCTGGTCTCTAGTTATCGAATTCACAGCTCCAACAATTCGATATCTCAGATTTTCAAGTGTCAGGTATAGGGGATAAAAACACGGTCTTTTACGTAACCCCACAGGTAAAAATCACACTGAGTTAGGTCTGATGACCTGGAAGGCCACTGGTAATGAAATTGGTCTTCTGTTCCTCCTCTTCCAATCCAACGTCCAGTTGTATCGTCATTTTAATACAAACATTCGACGTGACAAGCAACAGCGCCAATGCGGTCGTGATCAGAACTTCAAACTTTTCTCTTTCCAGGAGCGTTGGAATTGTGTTTCTATTTTGTTTATAGTTTGGAAGATATAAATGTTTGAAGTCTGTTCTTTCTTTGTGAATAGACCTATACATTGAGGTTAGTTAAAAATTAAGGTAGTATTTTGTATTTTTCATTTGTTCGTTTGTACCGGAAGGTATATAGTCGAAAAAAAATGCACCCCCCTTAATCCAATGCTGGCTACGCCCATGCTGGATATTATTATTTTGAAAAGATAAATTAACGCTTGAACTGGGACTTGAAATCCGGACCTCTAGTCCCGGTTCAAGCATTTAATTTTTCTTTCCGAAATAATCTGGTATACGCTAACTCGCCCATTTTTTCATCCATACTTGCCCAAACTAACGCTACCTTGTCATTTTTCTCACCCTAACTTGCCCACAAATGGGATATAATACCCTTATATGTGAGCATGGGCGTAGCCAGCATTGGATTAAGGGGGGGGGGTGCAAAATTTTGTTTCGACTGTATACCTTCCGGGCACAAACGAATAAATATTAAAAATACAAAATGTATTTTTTTAAGTAATCTCAATAGGCCTATATTTCGGAAGAAAACTAAAACGCTATTGAATTAGGAAATTTGAAGAATAATAGTGAAATAATTGCAGAATTGTTAGGCTTCGCGAATTGAATTTTTGTCAAGATTACTTCTTAATTTTTATACTTAATTGTATTGAAAATATTAGTTATATTTTAGCTATCTATAAAGTACAACTATACACACAGTTCGACTTGTCTTTTCGTTTGATAACATTTTTAAGTACGTTTTGTTTGAATTTTTCAATATAATTTTTAATAAGTTATTTTGTGCAGACTGAGCATACACAGGCCATTAAGGCGATTTTCTGTAATTGTAGAACGGCACCATGTCTTCGCTCTTCTTAGGGTACTAAAAATGCGTTCAATTGACGCTGTAGTGCTTGGTAAAGACAGGCATATTACAATTGCTTTTTGATGGATGAGAAAAAATCGCACTCGTCCATGATGTTAACGAAATCACCTTCTTTATTCGGAAATTTTGCTCGCCGTTGCATGGGCATCTTTCAGAGATATTTTTAGGTTTTTAGAGTGCAGCATTTAAAGTTGTTCTCCAAATATGTCTGAAAAAGCTGTGTGAAAGGCATCCAAGTAGGGATTTATGATGGCCACCTTATTGTAATCTTCGGTATTTCTACAACTAGCACAGAAACAATAGTCTCCATCTCTTTCATGATGCCTTCGGAGATCTCATCACCTTTTCTACGATCTATTACCATGCTTTTAATGCTTTCAACATGGGCCGTGCATTTAATTAAATCTATACCGAATTAACGACAGGTTCCAAATAACTATAATATTTTTTAATCAAGCACAAACAAAAGATAAAAGTACTTCTACTTGCAACAGCATGCAACTGATCAGCTTGTTTTCGGCTTGGTACGTTTCTTTTTACGGCAAACAATTTCAGCCCTTTCATGAATTCCAAAAAAAATGTTTCTTAAATAGGCTATCCCAATACTTTTATATTTTTGCAACCAACGTGTTTCGCAGAGCATGGGGATGCTGGGGACGTGCTGTCTTCTCAACGGCTACTCTCGAAAAAAGTTTATAACATCCTTAATTGTAGCTATCGTGATTCTCATCTCGGGCACACTATTTAAATCATTTACCACAAAAATGATTTTGTGGCTCGCGCAGTGGAAGTAAATATATTTTGGAAAAATCTCGCGCAGACAATTCTGGACCCCGTTGTCATTTCCTGCCATTGTTGAGCAGCATTCACAACCCTAGTCGACACATTTGTACGGGTCAATGTCTATCTCTTAAAAAAAACTCAATTTCTGCAGCAATTGATCGGGCGTCCATTCCTTTCAGTTCAACAAAGCCCAAAACTTTTCTCAAATTGTATTAAGTTTTTCAACAAAAAACCGCACACCAATGGACAATTGCTCATTTCCAGAAATGTCACATATTTATCAGTTAAAACAATGTAAGCGCTGACATTTTTTACATCATCCGCAATCATTTTCTTTACCTCGGCTAAACAGACATTATATCAGGAAAACACATTCAGAAAAGAACAGAAGCTGTGGATCAATAAAACGTAATACACTGATGAAAGAAACTATTCACAATTTTGCATTTGTGACGTTGGGTCACCTTGTTTTAAACAATGGACACGTGTACACTTAATTTAGATTTGATAATTTAGTTGCTCTATGCCCAGAAGACTCTTAAATTGAGCTAATTTTGGTATGGATTTTGTTGGTGAACGTTAAAAACCTGCACATATTTCGTCTAACTTTTCCTCTGTTAAAATTGTACGTTTACGCTTCTGATTTTTGTTTAACACAGAACCAGTGGTTTCAAATTTCTTCACAATCTCATGAATTGTAAATCTGGAAGGAGCCACTTCACCAGGGAACTTTTGAATATACTCTGTGCGAACACGGGTTGGTGATTCACAATGAAAATAACTTTTTACACACAAAAATGCATTGCTTGATTCAGTTGCCTGTTCATATTGCTGGACGATACAGTACTGCGAGTGCCGCTGCTAGCAGATGCGCGCGCTCAAGGGCAGCCGGTAGTGGGGGAATCTAGCAAGAGCTCTGGAGAAGCGAAACGCCGTGCGCCCATTAGGTTATAAATGAAGATCCCTGTATTAATAGCCTATTCAAATTCTAACCAAATGAAATTGGTAATTATGAAGAAATATTGCATGAACGAAATAAGAATCTGTTCATTTAAACTGCATAGAGAACAATATTTCATATTCATTGTAACGAACAATTGTCCCAGTTTTTTTTTTTTTTTCGTTTTATTCGTTTTAAATATGGAGACAACCTGGTTTAATACATTTAACTTTTATTTAATATTTATACTCATATTATGATTTGTTGAGCAGTTTGGAGGGTGAGTGGGCAGTCATTTAGTTTTTAAAGGACAAAACTGTCGTACTTTTTAACCAAGTACACCCTTCGACAAAAAAAAAAGAGTCATCTCTTGAATACACATTTCTTCTAAGTCATACTCGGCACAGCGCTGGGTTCAAACTAGGAAACTAGTCAGAATTGTGCAGTCCCTGAGCTATTGTGTTATGTGGCATGAACTGAAGACTCTCCTACGTGTCCTGATAGGTTAGCGGTAAAGCATGTGGTCGCTGTTTCTGTTAATGAAGGTCGCAGGTTCGCGTCTTCAATTACGCGGCTTTTTTTGTGATATTTGTATTAAAATATTTTATGAATAAAATACATTTTATTTTGGCATTTGAATTAATTCATACTTTTTAAGTTCATAATTGTTTTTTAAACTGTTGAGTTTATAACAATGTTAAATTATATATTTTTACACGCTTTGTATTAGCTTGATCTGTATCTGTCTATGTAACGGACCTGTATCTATGTAACGGAATCTTTGAACATGATTTTCACCCACTTAAAAACATTGGATCGACTTGAAACTTTGTATACTTGTAAAGGACCCATGACAATACTATAATTTCATAATTTGTTTCTAAAATCCTGGCCAGAATCATCAGATTTTTATAAACCGGTGTAATAGGTTGCGGACTTACCGATTTTTTAGTCAATCGTTGCAAGAGCTCAGTTGGTAGAGCGGTGGACTGTAGTGGTATATAATTTCAGTAATCCGAAGGTCGCTGGTTCAAATCCAAGCCAGAGGATTTTTTAGAAGAGTATTAAGCAATTAAATTTCATGGGATTCCGGTTTATGACAACCAATTAAACTAAAAATTAAAAAAATAATAATTTGAAAAACTAAACAACACACTTTATTAGAAAACCAAACTAAAAAAATAATAGTTTAAAAAAACTAAAACAACACGCTTTATTAGAAAACTGAACTAAAAAAATGAAAATTAATTTTAATTTCCAACACGCTTGGGATAAAATTAAAGTGATCAACAAAAAAATCATCTCCAACACTTATAGAATAAAACTAGAGTTATCTACAAAAAATAATTTTACCGTCAAAAGCATGGGATGCTTTTAATGGTTATTCTTAGAGACTTTACTTTTACCAATATCTGTTTATTATCAAATATATTAATTGATATAGAGCACCCCATGTTTTGATGGTAAAATTATTTTTTTTGTAGATAACTCTGAATAAATAAGAAAGTAAATCAATGACATATTTTCACCTAAAAGTATGGCTGTAATTATTCATCCGAAATGATTAATTGATGAATAGGTTAAGATATTATGAACTGAAATTAGGTTATATCCCCCCACAACTCCTACAAGGAACGAGGCATCCCTACAGGTGTTGAAGATGATTTTTTTATATTTATTTATTAAACACAATGTGTACATCAAAATTAAATTTAATTTTTACCAATCTTTAATTAAATTGTTTAGAGGCAGAGTCCTGTTTTTACACTTCGCTAGATGATATTTTGGACATGGATAGTTGCATAATTTACAGATGCAGTCCTCCTTGGGTTCATGGTACATGTTGTTCAGGCATATATTCCCATGAAATCCATGGGCTGCGAAACGTGTGTACAGGTGCCGAAGTTCGAAATTAGGTTGCTTCCAGGTTTCTGTTTTCATTGCGTCTGTTTCCATAATTTCTGTCGGTATCTGGGCGGCTTTGTTCTGTCTCTCCTCGATGACGATTCTGTATGCTTGCGTTTCCGGTAGTCTGAAACAGCGTCTGATATCTTCGATGAAGAAGGATTCCTGGGCTATTGTATAGGTATAACTATTTCTTGTATATTTTGAAATTGACAGTGCTCTTTTGAGAAACCTTGATTTAACGTTCTCCAGTTTCTTAAGATTTTTCACTGTCAAGTAATTCCATATAAGCTGGATTCCGTATGTTGCGGCCGGCATTACTTTAAGGTTGAAGAGTTTCATTGCAGTTGAGAGGGATAGTCTTTGGAGTTTTGGGATATCGTACATGGCTTTCGTTGCAGCTGTTGCTCGATCCTGTATATGAAGTGAGAAAGCGGTTCCAGTTGTTTGTAAGGTGACCCCCAAGTATTTGTAGCTTGATACGAATTCTAGGGTTTCACTTCCGCATATAAGATGATTTTTTTGTTGACCAATTTAATTTTATCCCAAGTGCGTTGGAAATTAAAATTATTTTTCATTGTTAGTTCGGTTTTCTAATAAAGCATGTTTTTTTTTAGTTTTTAAATCTATTATTTATTTTTACCTTGTATACTACCGTCTTCCTCAACTATTTAAAATTTTCGTTGATTTCACTCTAGGCCTTTCGATGCATACTTCATCTTCTGGAGTTGTTGTAGTAGTATTGAATTAACTGTATGTCTAATAGAGGGTTTTGCTCATTAGGCATATTTTAGTTGAGAATAGTTGTATTCTTGGCCTTCATGATAATTTTGATTTCTTCTAAAATGTTAATTTTGTGTCTGTTGTTTTCTCTGTGTGTAATTGACATTGTATTATCGATATTGTTCAAATTGTGGCCACTTTCTGAAATGTGTTTAGCGAAATTTGATTTTATTATTAAAGGAGAAGGCAAATCAAATTTCGCTGTTCACCAGATTTGAATCCAATCGAAAATGTGTGGGCTAAGATGAAAATAGAGATGAACTCTAATTGGCCTGCAGATGCACGAAAGACAAAAGATTGCTTGTGGGCACAAATTCAAGACACCTGGGATGCTCTAGCCAGTCATTCCCGTGCCTGTAGAAATTTGATTGCATCAATGCCCCGCAGATTGAGGGCAGTAATAGATGCTGAGGATTCATGCACCCGATATTGATTTTGTTTTTGTTAAAGTTTTCATTTTAGAAGATATTATTTTCTTTCCTCATTTACTTATTAGAAGAAGGTTTTGTGTGTGCATTAAAGCCATAAAACTCAAATATAAAATTAAATATGAAACTACATTACAGGCAAAATGCTATTCTAACATTCCGTTAAAAAAGGTAGAACGGGAATCGAACCCGCGAGGTTACGAACGCAGACGATGTCTATTAAACCTCTCGACCACGGAGACACACTAAGCCAAACTCTCTCTTTAATGTTGCTTGAGTGTGCACTGCATTAACTAGCAAACAACCCAGTACAATTATTGAAAACGTGTTGATGTGAATACGGATTTTGCGAGCGCTCACGAAGTTCCCCGATCGATTGATAGTATCAGCGGATGACTCTTTTTTTTTTTTTGTCTAAGGGTTTACCTTACAATATATCAGATATTAGTTAACACACATCATTCTATTATCAATATACAAAGAATGATATTTGAGTTATACTCGTACATCTCATTTAAACACGTCGATCTTAAATTTAAAAGCTAACAAAAATTAACTCACACTAACTTTAGCCTCTTTTTTTTTCTAGCATTAACCTAAATAAACCATGATTTGGAAAAAATTCCACATTCAAAAAAACAAGGCGGAGAAATTAATGAATTTTGAAATTCCCTGGAATCTGATTTGATTTGAAGGTTCATGAGTCTACCAAACAGATGGAGAAAGAAGCAGTGCATCACCACAACATAATGGTCATGAAAATACTGAGGGTAGATTATAAATTATTCCCAAACCGGTCTAAAAAGAATACAGAATATGAGGTGAGGTGATTTTTAAAAATATTTAGTTAATTTAAGTTCATTTCGGAATCACAGGACTGTATAGACCAACTATAATTTTGTCATTTTCAGGTAAAATGCCTACAAAGGCTGATATGCCTAAGATGCCTATTTTCCTGTTTTTAATAAACATTTCATTAAATAGAGAGTAATTTAATCAAAATTACAGTAGGAAGTAACATTATGAAATAATTTCCAATTCGCAAATTGAGTCGGTTAAATGATTTTTCATCTCACCTCAGAAAGTTCCATGTTTTCACGACACTTGGTCATCATGATACTCCATCATAAACTCCAACTGTTGAAATTTTGCTGTTACCGCCATCTGGTACTCATTTTATGAACTTGGAGATTAAATTTTGCTCAACAGGAATTTCAAAATTCATGGATCTATATTCTGTCCACCACTGTGGTCTCAAGGTAGCAGGCCAGGGTTCAATCTCCAGTCAGGATAAGTTTCCTCGGTGAGGATTTTGTTTGGGTTTTTCCTCACTTGTAAGACAAATGTCAGGAAACTTTAAGGTCCAAATGGTCCCTGAATAACATCTGGCCATCATTATCATATTCAACCTCATTAGATTAAGTTTATGATTAAGGCTTCTCCAGGTGCATCAATGCCATCATCACCCATCATATCATTGGGGTACCATAACCCCACATTCCAGGCACCCCAACCTCACATTGGGTTAAAATACACCAATGCATGCCAGGAGAGAATATCAGAAATATTGAAATGACGAAACATAGCATTGAATTAAAAAATAATATATATATATACACACATATGTTCTGAATGTATACATTTTCCCAAATCATTAACTCCAAAGGCTTCTCTAAATGTTTCAAAAGTTTAGTTTCTCTTCCAATTATGTGATTCTCTAGCAAACTATGAGCTGCAAATGCCGATTTTTCAATTTCACCATATTTAATATTTGTATTTTTTATGGGAGATTCTATAAATAGATTTTCAGGTATTTCGTCCCTGTTTGTATCCCTATTCATGGGGAATTTCAAACCCAAGATAATTAATGGACATCAGTTAATTTTCTAATTCTAGTGCAGATATGTTGATGACATAATTGCTACAGTAATCATAAACGTATGGATAATGCTTTGAAATTATTGAACATTGAAAGTATTTTGTCTGTACATTCTTACCTCTTAAGAGTTATTAAAGACACCTCTTAATATAATTTCAGTGAGAAGTGTTAAATTAATAATAAAAACATCAACACCTCTTAATGTTACTTCCTATTGTATTTTAAAATAAATTAAAAGTCATACTACAAATTTCACTATGGAAACAGAAATTAATAGAGAAATGTCATTTTTTAGATCTAACTTGAAGAAGGAATGAAGATAAGAAGATAGAATTTGGAATGTACAGAAAGAAGACACATATAGATAACTATATTAGAGCTTCATTTTTTAATCAAATAGCTCACAAATAAGCAGTTTTCGATAGTTTAATACATAGATTAGTGCACAACCCATGAACAGAGAAAATTGTGAAAAAGAAAAAGAACACATAATCAACGTGGCAACAAATATTGGATTTAAAGAAAGAATGATACACAGTGTTACGCTTTGCAAGGCTTGATTAGAGTTTAAAGGACCTTTGGATCATGGATTACTTGGGACGGTAAGATAGCGTGAAATTTACCTACGGATTTGGGGCCAGCCGAACGGTAAGGCTGATGACTTTATTTTAGGTTAGTTGAGACGATTAAATGAATAATTAAACAACTGTAATATTCTATATTTAAAACTATAAGTAACAAATTTATAAACAATTACAGATAATTAACCTAGTCTAACTTATTTTATTACCTAATTCTTTGGGCGAGAAAGAGAGAGAACTTTGCTGTAGTTGGTTGAAATTCTGCCACATAACCTGACTACTCGTATCATTTACGTAACTTATTTTACTTTCATTTCTACTTTAATTGGTTCCTATCCACAAGCTATTATCTAGTTTTAAAATCCATATTGGTTTATTTCAAAGGCTCCCAAAAATCATATTAAGAATAACATGTTTCAGACTTACCTCTAGCAGCTACATGCTTCAACAGAACCTCAGTTCATCTCCTGACCACCATTTATACCTCCCTCTGAAACCTTAACTGTAAAATCTATTCTGAGGCTTGGTGTTCAACCCACTTTCAACATATCTCTCTCTCTCTCTCTCTCTCTCTCTCTCTCTCTCTCTCTCTCTCTCTCTCTCTCTCTCTCTCTCTCTCTCTCTCTCTCTCTATCTCTATCTCTATCTCTCTCTCTAAGCATAGCAAGTCCATATGCCCTAACAGTACTTTTGTTCTCTGACTGTCTTTGGAATGTGGGAAAAGTTTCTGTTTTCCTCTGCTTTCACATTCCAAATTAATGTGAAAATCTGACTTTCTCATCCTAAGGCTACATTTTGTTCTGGATGTTTCCAGGACCAAATTCCTAACTGTATATTGTTACTACATGAATCTGAATTCCAATTAAAACTAATATTTTCTATAATATGAAAACTATAATATTAATACTATTTAAATAACTAATTAAAAAATTTAGACTTTGATATCCTATTTTATAAAACTCACCCCCCTCAGACCTGACAAAGGGGTTTTAAAAAATCCCTTTTCAGGCCGTTATTATAAACCATCTTATTGTTGTTCCCATGAATTTTCTTTTTAACATTTCTTTTGACCACACACCATACTCTAGGGTTGTTTTTTTTTCTCTCTTCTTACCTTGATCTTACAGTGTAGCTCTCTTTCCTGTTCCCTAAAGGCATGACCCTGTCCACAATACTAGTATATAACAAGAAATGCAACATGAACACCCTTTAAGTAATTATGTACTTTGAAATATTGTGCTTAAGTTAAACCATTTTCCCCTCGTAATTAACCGAAGTTCCCTATGCTATATGAGACATTTGACGCTTACATACTCCATTTTATACTCACACCATACATTTGGTGTTAAAAACATGCTAGACATCAGGAAAAATGGATTAGCTTGTCGCTCTGCACCTGAAACAAGAAGATATACATAAAAACACAAACCATATATCCTTATTCCCCTTATTATTTTCTTGTTGCTAAGTTCTATTGTCTTCTTGCTGTTTTTTTTCATACAAGTTTCTTTTGCACACTTTAATTTTGAAAATTTTATTTATTTTTTTCCTAAAATCTTTAATTAGAGCGTATCATTTTCTTCGTAACACTAGGCTTTTACACTAGCCCCGCTCACCGAGAAAATTGAAGCACTATGTTCTTCTTTATCTCCTCGGCATGTCAGCAGCTCATATTGATCTCTCCCTTCAGCATCCTTGGTTGAATCCAATGACTGGAACCACATTCTGTGATGGTATCTTCCTTCAGACGGGAGAGAGCCATGCCGGGTACTTGGGTCTTTCCTTTGTAGTTCTCGAGACCAGCATTTCCTTTTAGGAGCCATGGATCATCCTGAGGATAGGTTTAATAGGATATCAGTGTTTTCTTCTCCATTTTTTTCCTTACTGTAGAATACTGGTTAGGAATTTCTATCTGTTCCACGGACTATCAAAAGCTTGGTTTGACATAGGCAAGGTATTTGTTTGGTCTCTCATGTCGCACCATATTGACTGGTGGACATTTTCCATGTTGAATGACTATCTCTGTTGTAGTAAGACGTACCCGCATAGACCATGTGTTCCTCCTTCGTTCTGGCATCAGCTGATCTGACCAGGTTTCGTGGTGTGGGGGATGTCCTAGGTGACTCAACATCCTTCGTCGTTCCTAGTTTGCCCAGTCGTGTTCGTATAGTTTGAGCATAATCTATCCCGGCATTGTGCAGTCGTTCTTCTTGCCAAAAGGTGTTTTACTTGTCTTAATGATTCTTCTTTTGTTTATTTGTGATTTTTGTAAATGTAGTTGTGTTTGTTACTTAATTACTACGAGTCTTACACCATGTATTCTTAATAGGTTCAGTCGGGCTTTTGAAATGAAACCAGTGATGCTTACGGGTTTATCGGGATGATTCATCTATCTTATAGTCAAAATGTCTCGAGATTTTGAACAACCATGTACATCTTTAGTTTTTATAATTTTTCCTAGGTTTGAGTACCTCCACTTGCACTCCTAATTATATATACTCAATGGTACAAACAAAAATTAACTTTGAACCTCTTTCTAATACAAATTTTATCATTTCAGTTTCGGTATTGCTAGGTCTTTACCTGGAAATGGGAAATAATGTTCTTATGTTCACCAATTTGTATAGTCATCATCAAGAATTATCAGTTTCTAGTATCATCTTTTTAATCTTCCCTAAAACTTTTATTTTGACAGTACTGCAGGTTTTTTTTCTGTTCACATTATTTTCATGCTTAGATCGGCTGATCTTTCCCTATTAATGAAAACCCAAAATTGTGTCTAATTCTAAGGATTTATCTAGCCCCCTTTCTTTACATTAGAGTCCTGGGCTCGACCGGGTGCGCTCGTCTTCACATCAGTCGAAAGGACATTATATACTGGTGCGGGGCTCAATGGTAGGCAAGAGATCTCAGGGTTATGAACTCGTTATAAGCAAAAGAACAACGTATAAATGTACACTCAATTTTAACGAATCCAAGAAACTGTTTATTTACGGAGAAATACACGTTTGATAATACAGTTACAAAGTTTTATCTATGAGTGGAGTCGATGAAATACTTAGAGGTCCACGTGCTCGAATCAATATTTTCAAAGTCCAAATGCTTAACGGACTATAATTTTAAATTTAACTATTTCTCGGACGAATCTAATATTTAAACTGAATCGGAGATCGCGGTCTGCAGGTCTACGATGTTCCAACACTGAACACAGAGTCACTGAGAGTGATAGTGAGTGTATTTTGATATAAGTTCTCGCTTATAAAGGCGGTGGCTCCTCCCACTTTTCTTGAATCCACTCCTTACAATTGAATATATATTTATGTTACAATAATATTATTTACTAGTATGTATAACATTTCTAAGAACTGGGTAAATTGGTTCTTTGATATTTAATAGATAAATGTTTATCAGTTTCTTTGTAAACTGTCAATGTTAAGAGATTATCTTTTCTAGAGGTGAATGAATGTCTTTTGTTGTCTGTATTAGCCAGGTAGTAATTCTTTATCATCATTTCTTGGAATTGCTTAGTAACGTTTCTAAGAATTGGGTCAATAGATTTTTAATATTTTTAATAGATAACTAATGTTATATTTTCTTAAAGAATGAATATTTCTTATTAGTTGTATAGCCTGCTAATTGGAATTAGTTATATTCTTTTGACAATACCCTTTTTTGTGTTCCTATATTATTTGTAACTTGGGTAGTAGGTAGAGTTCTGACAATACCTCTTTATTCCATTATTTGTCATTTGTATAGCAGGTAGCGTTTTACAGTATTTTATTCTAGACAAATGTACGTGGAATTTTTACCTGGATATATTTCTACTTTTCCACATACATATTTTATAGCGATATTAGTAATATATTCTATTTTCATTATTTATAGATTTATTTAATTTTAATAACAATTTAATATATTTCGGAACATTTTAGTTTCAGATCCATGCATATTAGAGTTGTATCTTAGTTTATATGTCTCCTATCATATTAATCGCTACAATACTACACGTATTTATCATAAAAATGCTACTTAATTAATGTCGAATTAGACCTTGTAATTACCCATTAATACTCGCATCCTGAAACTGTCATGTATCCCTAGGGCCCTGAGTTCGAGGGCATTTTTTTTCCTTTCCGACCGTCTGAAATAGATGGCATTCTCTATTCATTGACTCTCCCTTTTCCTAGCCTTAAATTGCCTGGACAGGGATTCTGGTTTTCATTTTTTATCGGTTTAATTTTGCAGATCATCTGATCTTACTATTACTATTTCACTATTTCAATCCGCAACGTTTTAACTTCTTAATCAGTACCGACTCAACTTTAGAAATGCACCGTGATGTTATGTAACCTGAATCCTTGTCCTCATTACCTCTTCTGCTGCCCTAACTTCTGATACGATGTACTTTACACCCTGATATCAACTAACTGTTAGTTTGAATGGTAATTTCTCATAGCTAATTGGTTGAACTTTTATGCATTTATTTTTCGTTTTGTATACTTTATTCCCCGATTGTTTCTTTATCTACATATATGTTTGATCTTCCATTTTTTTCTCTACTCCTTACTTCTGGGATTTCATTCATTACCTATCACATACATATTATCATGTTTATTGGGGGGTCGTTTTTCCCTCCTTTCACTTTGCCGTTTACCCACGTCCTACTCCAGGGGGTTCTTTCGTTACTTATTCTTCCACTCGGAACTCCTCCTCCTTCCTGTACCGGCTCTGTATCCTAGGGGGTTCTAATTTACTTTATACTGCTTATGTGCTTACACTTGTCTATACCACCGTAGGTGTTTAACCTCTCGTTTTATGTCATCTTCTTCTCTTTCATCCTAGGTCAATCTGTCTCTCTTGGCTTTACTAGTCAATCGCACAATCGAGTGTATATGTTTCCCCAATTATTTTTCTGCTCCCTCTAGAGCACCAGTGATTCCGTTGTTCTCCCATCTCATTCTCGGTCTACCAACTGGGCATTTTCCCTCTGGCTTTCCTACGAGAAGCTTCCGTGCAAGTCTTTCATTCCCCATACGTTCAACATGTCCTGCCCACCGCAGTCTATGAGACTTAACTGTTCTTATTATATCTGGCATCCCATAAAGACCATATAGTTAATTGTTATGTAGTCTTCTCCATTCACCTGTCTGTTCATCTCTCTTTGGTCCAAAAAATTTCCTAAGTACTTTATTCTCAAATACTTGTAATCACCTTTCCTCCCTTAAAGTAAGAGTCCATGTTTCACATCCATATTGAAGAAGTATTTTAGTCAGTTCATTATTTTCCACGTTGTGGGCGCAATTTTGAAGAAGTAATTATTTTCCCATGTTATGACGATGTTTTGAAGCAGCTAACTCTCTTCATTGCCCGATGTTGTATTAACATTTTGAAGGATTAGTGTCCAAAAATAATAAATAAGAATTACTGGTTCAGGTTGAGTTTGATTTTCGGTATAGCTGGATTCTCTTCTCAAGGTCGAAGTTGATACACAAGATAGGAAAACTCTTTAAAAAATCACTAATAACTGATTCTTGTAGAAATAGTTGTAAATTTATTTACTATTTAATTTCCCAGCAGATCAAGTAAATATAGGTGGTATTATTCTTCACCATCAATTAAAATTAAATTATTTTCTTTTCTTGAATCAAATATCGCATTTTATCAGGAGAGCTGTTATTGCTTCTATCCTTGATGAAAGTTATATGCAGACTGACCAGTGTAATTCTGTTATAATTTTAAAGAACATTATTACATCACATGATTTTATATTTAAATTCTATTGGTTAATGGTCCATTAAATACCAGGTTTAAATTTGATTTGTTAAATCAAAAAGTTAATTGTTTTAACATCCAATCAGAATTTAGTATACTTTTATTTAAAAATATTAAGTTAAGCAGGTGTTCCTATTACAGTTATAACAGAAAGCTTTATATTTCAGACAACAATGACTTAAAACACAATTTTAAAAGCATTATTTAGAAAGACTGTTATATAATACAATTTCTTTAATTGTTACTGAGACATTTTTATTCAACAATGAACAACAATTAATTATTTAGATGTTTTTCTTTATTTAAGTTATATTTAAATATTAAAAGAATTTTAAAATATAAAATTATTAACTTAAACTTTCATATTTATTATATTAAAATCCTGCTATAATATAATTTAACTGATAGAATAATAGTTTTATATATTTTCAATTTAACGTTTTTTGAAAGGAGTTGGGACATCAAGAGTCTCTGCAATGCATAATAGCACGCATTTCCAGAATTGAGCTTATATTTAATTTCTTTGTGCACCTCATTCCTATTTGTGATTATTGTTCCTAGGTATTTGAATTCACTATTTAGTTTAATGCCACAGATTATTAGCCCATTTTTAGTAAGGTTATTATTTATTACTTTAATGTTATCATTATTTATTGGTTATTTATTATTATGGGGTCCATTGATTGAGTTCTAACTTCCTACCTGTAATTCATTCCCAAGATATTTCCTTCATCTGTGATAGATAATATAAGTTGTTAATTTATAAAGATAGAGCGTATTCTGATTAAGTTAAACCACTAGGTTCACTTCATTTTTAAATATACGGAAGCTGCACTTAACCTGACGCGAAATATTTTCAGTGCGCCTGCGCCAGTCATTATCACCACATCTCAATTACTATCCTCGCTTACTACAATATCATACAAAAAAAATCTTATGCTAGATAGGCCCACCTCGCTATGCAATTAAAATGACCAATAATATTGTAAAATTGTTCGATCGGTACAGTTTACAATTTTATAAAAATGCTGCCACCATTATTATTTTTTGTTTTATGTATTTAGACGCATTAAAGGGTAACACCTAAAAGTTAACTAGACACTCTTGTCTTAATTCAATTACTCTCCAACTACATAACATACTCTCTGGAGACACTAGCAAGTCACCATTCACAATATGGGTATTTAAATAATGCCTTAAAAGTCTAAAGTAATGTTATAAAATCGGTTGAAAATTCAAAATATTTAAAAATATATGTGAATACATAAGAAGACATAATTCACAACAAGAACTTAAAAAAATCACAGGTTATGTTGTATTATATCATTTGAGGTTAGGATTATATAAACAACATTTATTTATTTATTTATTTATTGCGGATAATATTTTTATTATTCCCTTATAAAGAGAGATTTAATCATATTAACAAATAGACGCAATTATCGCCACACGTATATAAAAGAACATTTAAGTTTCCTAATTTTTAAAAATGTTTATGACTCTCGCGCTCCTGTATTTCCTTTAGCATTATAGGCACGTTACTGTTTGTGATACATTTCAGGTATTTCCTATCATTAATTACATTGCGATCGTTAAATTATAGCAACACACACGAAGAGTCACCAGTACTTGGACCTTCAAATACTATTCCTAATGCCAACTCTAACCCCAAAAGAGGTCCTAGGCCACCTCCAATCACACTCATAGGCCATGCCGACCTAGTTAAAATATAGAAAACCCTGAAAACACTCATATCAAATGGCATCAAAATAGTCAACACTAACGAAGGTCTCAGGTACTACACCACTACCAGAGAAGACCATAGTACTGTAACGCGATATTTCGACTCTATTGGAAGGCAATATTTATTATACCTTCCAATATAAAACAGACCAACCCCTGAGGGTAATGCTTAAAAGGCTTCCCTCTAATGTCGATATCGAAGACATTAAAAGTGAACTCGTGGAACTAGAATATGAAGTCCATAGTGTCAAACAAATATCGAAGAAAAATGAGGATGGTTCTATCCACAGATTCCCTCTTTATGTAATCGAGCTCGCCAACAATGAAAAATCCAAACAAATTTATCATCTCGATAAATTGTACAGTACAGTGGTCTCCTTTGAGCCATACCGTCCTCGCTCTGGCCTGAAGCAATGCTTCCAGTGCCAGAAATTCAACCATACATTTGCTGGTTGTAAACTTACTCCCAAATGCGTTATCTGTGCAAAAGAACACAGCCATAAAAATTGTCCAGTCCGAGAAGAAGCACGATCTGATTCCTCTCTTCTAAAGTGTGCAAATTGTGGAGAAATAGGTCATCCTGATTCATACAGGAAATGCCCAAAGTATGAGGAGGCTAATCAGGCCTACCTGAGAAGCAGGCAACCCAAACAAGCAAAAGTACTACTGCACGCACTTTTAATTCCCAAAAAATAAACCCCCAAATATCCTATAGTGCTGCAGTAAATTCTGGCATCCCATCTAAACCTCAAATAAACTTACAGGAACGCATTGCTTCGGCCCAAGTACAAGGAAGCACAATGGCTACACCTAACCTACAAAACCTGGCACACAGCATGGCCCCCATGCTGAATACTATAAAAACCCCAATGGAACGTATGATGTTCCTAACTCAAATGATGTCGTTATGTTTCAGCGATGTATAGACACACTGAGGGACACTTTCTTAATGTCATGGCATTTAATGCCAACAGAATTGCCTCTCAGATCCATGAACTGGACATTGTACTACACACACACGACATCGACATACTCCTAATCAGCGAGACGCATCTGAAACCAAAGGATAAATTCCGACTCGCTGATTACTACATATATCGTACAGACCGCATTAATGGACCCCTTGGTGGTACAGTAATCTGTATTAAAAAATCCATCTCACATAGAAACATCTCTGTCCCAGGGCTACACTTCATTGAAGCCACTGGCATTATCCTTCCTATAGCACCACACTTAAACATATTCATAGCTTCAATATACAAATCACCACTCAGACCACTCACGCGACATGACATGCACATCCTTACATCCTTCTCGCCCCGGTACCTACTGGCAGGCGATTTCAATGCTAAGCATCGCGCATGGAACTGTCGAGTACACAACGCTTCTGGTATGGTTTTACAAACCTTCTGTAACAACCATAACATTGAAATTTCAGCACCAAGGGAACACACCTTCTTTCGAAACACACAGCAAGGCTTATGCTCCGATATCCTGGATATTGCACTATCCAAAAATATCGACATCTCTCCACAAATAGGCACATTACCTGGTGAGCTTAACTCAGATCATGTCCCCATCACCTTTAAGCTCACCACTAGGACTTACTTCAGCCCCCCTTCCGGCCACACACGACGAATACAGACTGGAATCATTATTCAAGACTCCTTTCGCAGTGGATTAATCCTCGACTGAGAATCAACTCCACTGAAGAACTGGAGATTCCATAAATGACTTCCAGGCTTCTATTCAAACCGCACTTGACACAGCCACATCATACAACAACACTACACGTCCTACACAAACAGATCAGACACTTCTCGACCTCCTGGAGCATAAGCGGAGAGCCCTCAAACAGTACAGACTCTATGGAGCACCTCAAACAAAGCAGGAGTACAATCGCTATGCTCGACTGGTCAAAGAACGACTGCAAGATCACAAAATTACGCAATGGGAAAATTCCCTGGCTAACTTTAATGTAAAAATGACCCCACCTTGGGAGATTATAAGAAGAATAAAGTCAAACCGCGGACCTTCTAAACCGACTGAAATTCAGAATAATGGAACTTGGGCTTATCATCCTTACGATCAAGCACAAGTTCTCGCGGAAAATCTTGCAGACCGATTCAGACCACAAGAGCTAACGACGCCAGTTCACGAAGCTGAAGTCAATGACAGAGTAGACACCTTTCTAGCTGCTCCCTTCCCTAATGAAAGACCCAATATCCATCTAGCTGACTTACGCTCTCATGTCCAGGCCCTTCGCACTACAAGTGCACCAGGACATGATCGTATCAGTAATCTAGCCATAAAGCACCTACCGCGCAAAGCGCTACTACGCTACTACGTCTCCTCATCATATTTAAATCCTGCATACAACTTAACCATTTCCCTGCAGCTTGGAAGATGGCTAAAGTTATTGTATTACCGAAACCAGGTAAAAATCCAAATAACCCAGACAATTTGCGACCAATAAGCCTCCTGCCAGTTCTAGGAAAAATCCTAGATAAACTAATTTTGGCAAGACTCAAAATTGAAGTTACAAACAAGGAACTAATTCCTAACCATCAATTTGGATTCAGAAATTCACACAGCACACCGCTGCAACTGGCAAGGCTTATAGACCAAATTGTCACTGGTTTCAACGCCAAGCGTAGTACAATAGCAGTCTTCCTTGACATTGAGAAAGCGTTTGACACAACTTGGATAAACGGATTGATATACAAGCTAATACAATTCCAAATTGATCCAAATTTAGTCAAAATTATCTCCACTTATCTAAGAAATAGAACCTTCTACGTCTCAGTAAGTGGTAATAAATCTGACATGAAGTCCATACTGGCGGGAGTTCCACAAGGAGCTGTCCTTTTACCCTTATTGTACTCACTATATGTCTCGGACCTTCCTTCACCTCCATCACTCCAAATAGCCTCCTTTGCTGATGACACTTGTCTCTTCATGCAATCGAAACTCAAATTCATTCCTCACAGACTTGCAACATTCCAGCGAGCAATAACCATAATATATGAATGGTTTTGCTCCTGGAACATTAAACTTAATGCAAATAAAACACAAGTCGTCCTGTTCACCAAATCAAACTTTCCCTGTCCAATTCAGCTCACTATGGGTCAAAACTAACTACAAAAAGATTATTTTATTTAAAATAATAATTATTATAAAACAATTCTTGTGCAACCCCTACCAGTAGAAACTTCAGTCAAATATTTAGGCCTAATATTGGATAAAAAAACTCACACTAAGAGCTCATATCGACCATATCACTTTTAAAGCTCAGCAAGATATAGCTATATTATATCCGTTTTTCAAGTCGCCGTCTCTGTCCCGAAGGATCAAGGTCACTCTATACGTAGCCGTGATCCGTAGTATGCTATTGTACGGCTGCGAATCTCTGAGTATTCTTGCGAAATGCCACAAAAATAAACTTCAGATATTGCAGAACAAATGTCTCAAAATTATACTTTCGGCACCGCGTTACACAAGGATAACGGAGATGCACGAGGCCACGAAGGTACCATATATTGATACTATCATAACTGAAAGGGTTACATCCATGCTCCGAAATATAAATGATCATGGAAACCCCATAGTACGCAATATAGGACACCTTCCACAATGGCGTACTACACATAGAAACATATTCGACACATTAAACCACCCGTAGTATTCAGCATGAAATAACCAAGATCAGAGGGGTCAGCGCAGATTGGCGTGGCTCATTCCGGTCCTGAAAGTTATCAGCGACACGGTTTCCGATGCCCCAATTAAGCGAGATCTATCTGCCTTGGAATCAAACATCCACATTATATCAATAGCAATAGCACATGCTAAAATAGAATCAATCCCCATATAACCGCCGTATAGGCTAGGGAAAAACAGCGAAACCCAATACTGCACACACCTACGCGAATTCGCCGTCAAGGGACAAATAACAGTCCCAGCAAAAGGCACACTGGGCAGCGCAAACAGCTGCCAACAACAGTCAGTCAGTCGACTTACTTGGTGGATGTCGGTTGTCTCCAAATCTCTCTACAAACTGCTCTTGACATGCCTGTATTGAGTCTGTCTTCCAATACACTCGAATAATAAACACACGCTGTTCTAGAGTATACCGATTCATTTTCAACTGCAATACTTATCTTTCTAGTGTACGAACTGAACTTAACTCATGTTTTCCAATGCAAACGAATATGAATAATGAATAAACACGATTAAAACAATTACACACTCAACGCAATAATCACAAACAACATAGCAAATAAACTCATTGTTGTTCGTGTTACCAAACGCAAATAAACTCATTGTTGTTCGTGTTGCCATATTCTCGTAGAAAAGTCTAAAAAATGTCAGTGCAATATCTCCATTAGTATTAGAATTATTACAATTATTACAATTGATGTCGGGTTCGGTAGCGAGTGGGACACACTGTACTTAAAGAAATGTTTTCTTCAGATTTGAACATACCATTATTGATTGATATAAAATTGATAATTATGTCTACAAAAATTTAGGAGAAAAAACTTATCTTACATGTTAATATAATTCGTATTTCTTGGAATTCATATTGGCCATAGAACTTAAAATCAATGAAGAGACCATATTTGAGCATGAGAAGGACAGAAAATATTACCTCTATGTTGTGAACTGTGTTGCAACCATTTCCCTTTGCAAGAGTGCATGGAGGAAGCAGATATGGCAGTTAAAAAGAAGATGGAATCCGAAAACAGTGTTTAAAAATGCATTATGAAAATTTCACAAACAGAACAAAAAATCTCCATAATTTGTTGAAAATTTTAAATGTTGGTGTTATTTCGCATTATTGTAGGATTTCACAATTCATAAATGCTTTTTTTGAGGTTACGGGAAGTGGAGTTAAGAAATGATGGAAGAAAATGACAAACTTAGAGCATTTTGCGTTATTGCAGCTTGCGAATTTCATGGATCTCTAACTATTGGTGTTAGTCATTCAAGATATCTTTGCAGGCGGAAGAATTACGAAGCTCTGTTTGTTGTTACACATGATGTCACATAAGGCAGTGTACACTGTCAGCGTCCCATGTCCCATTTCCCTCTGCACTCATAGATAGCAGTTTCATGTGTTCTATTCCTGCATAAACACGACTGCAGTGCCCTCCATCAGCAACTGCACTTATTCCTTAAACGGGTAATACCGAAAAATTACTTCAGCACCATTAGATTAGTTAGATCCAACAAAAATGAGGAAAATGAAGGAGAAAACAAATCAGGGATTGATTAGATTAAATGCGGAGAATGTAAGAAAGTCTACATAGGGAAAATTTGAAAACCAGAGTGAAAGAACATCTCAGGATGTCAAGAATGATAAAGTAGAAAAATCTGCAGTAGCAGCCCTCATTCATGGTCAGAAAAACATCTTATCAAAAATTAGGAAAATTACCAACACACAATTTTAAATAGAAAATAAAACCCAAGAATTAGATGCACAAGAAAACACCAATGTAGTTATCTCTTTATTCCCTAGTATTCGTATTGATAAGTTGCTCACGTTTTTAAGGAGATGGTTAAATTCACTGGAACTAAGAGCAGAAGTCACTGAAGAATATTTAATGCTAACCAAACTTTGCATTGATAACAATTTTTATCACATTTAATGGTAAATTTTATAAATGAATTTCAGGATTGGCAATGGGAAATCCACTTTCTCCATTTTTGGCCAATTTATTTATGGGTTATCTTGAATCTCATATCACCAATGTTTACTCTTGGATTTTTAAGTATTGGTATAGATATGTGGATGATATTATCTCTGTAATCGATTCAAAATACAATGAAGATGCATTAAAATTGCGTAATCTTCAAGATGAATCGGTGAAATTCACTACTGAAATAGAACAAGATAATAAGATGTTTTATTTTAGGAAGTAATATTTTGAGGTTCTTTTAATTAAATTATTTTGAGTCTGTTGTATCTTACCTCAATATTAATGTTGATTTGTTCTTGAACATGTTTCAATTAGCTTCTAATCATCCCTAGCATCTTGGACAGACTGCTGAGGATGATTAGAAGCTAATCAAAACATGTTCAAGAACAAATCAACATTAATACTGAGGTAAGATACAACAGACTCAAAATAATTTATCTTAAGATAAAAAGATCCCATTTTTAGACTTGTACCTAACTGCAAAGAATTGAATTTAATATTTATAGGAAAGACACTCATACTGATAACTACATAAAATCTTCAGGTTTTAATCATGTTTCACATAAACATGCAATTTTCAACAGTCTATTACACAGATTAATAAATATTCCACTTAATGTAGAGGATTTTGAGAATGAATATAATCATATTGTACATATAGCTAACTTAAATGGTTTTGATTAAGACTTAATAAAGAAGAAATTAAAGAAATTTAAACAACAAAAAAGGTTACATGAATACATCACTCTGTAACATAATTCCAAGACAGATGAAAAATTCAAGAAATTTCCTTACCATCCAGAAGTTCATAACAAATTCAGTCTGGGTAATCTTCTGTTAATTAATAAAAATGTTAATACCCCAGACAATAAAAAATCTGGAATTTATCAAATTAAATGCAAAGATTGCAATAAAGTATATATAGGAAAAACAAGAAGGACACTCACAAAAAAAGAATACTTTAGAAACATAAAAAATGATTAAAATGAAAAATCAGCTATAGCAGCACATAGCTTACTAGAAAATCATAGAATTGAAAAAGAAGCAACAATTTTTAAACATCTATCTAAACCTTTGGATTTAACAGTTTGGAAAAAGATATACATTAAAAAAACCATACTAGAACCAAGAACTTTGAGGTTCCAGACGAACCAAGTTTGATTACAAATTTAATTAATATTACAGTAGGAGGAAACACTATGAGGTATTTATATTAATAAATGAGTTGGAGAAAATGTTTTAACAGCTCACCTCACAAAGTTGCGTGTCTTCACGATACCAGTTTCAAAAGTATAGTATTACTTCCATCTTCAGTCAAATTCCAACTGTTGAAATTTCGTCATTAACATCATCTTCTAAACTGAAACTGATGTTGACTGAAGATGGAAGTAATACTATACTTTTAAAACGAGTATCGTGAAGACACGCAACTTTGTGAGGTGAGATGTTAAAACATTTTCTCCAACTCATCTATATGATTACAAAGTTCTTCAAAAGTACACCAGATGGCAGTTTAGAAAATTACTTCTTCAAAAGTACACCAGATGACAGTCTAGAAAATTATAATAATAATAATAATAATAATAATAATAATAATAATAATAATACTTTATTTATTCTGGCAGAGTTAAGGCCATAAGGCCCTCTCTTCCACTCAACCAGCACAAATACAAATAAATATTTGACAAATATAGATATGCACTATACTAATTATAAACAGTTAAAGATACAATAAATGTAGCAATGTAAATGTCATATACAAACAACATTTTATAGGGTAATAACAATAATGATACGATAATAATAATAATAATAATAATAATAAAATAATAATAATAATAATAATAATAATAATAATAATTAGAGGCAAAAGAAAAAATTGACAGTCGTGAAAACAACTGATGATGGAAAAGATGTTTTTTCCGATACTGCAGTTCTGTGTTAAAAAAAAACATAGATGTATGAGGTAAGAAGAATTCATAATTCGTTCAATTCTTATTAAGGAAACCTCATAATGTAAAAATTCCCAAATTTATTATATTAAAATGTTTAAATGGCACAAAGAGTAGGATGAGTGTATACAAACAGCTTTCGGATATTTTTTAAAATTCACAATGGGTTAAAGCAAATGAGATGCACTCTCCTCTACTATTCAATTTTGTACTAGAACATGCCATCAAATCTTCAGAGGATGAAGAAGGCCTACAACTCATGATGTAGGAGATACATCATCATCATCATGAACAAATTCGTTTTAGGCCATGTGGCCTGTACAGTAAACCTAGCAAAGATGGTCTTGATCTTTCCACCGATGTTTTGATCTTCCTTGGTCCCTATGTCCAGTTGGGGTATATTGGAATGCCAATTTTGGAAGTCTATTTCTTGCTATTCTCCTCAGATGATTTTTCCATTCTTGTTGGTATCTTTGTATATCTTCATTTAAACTTGTTACTCCAAGTTTTCCTCTGATAATAGTGTTCCTTTGGTGATCCAGTCTATTAACTCCTAACAATGATCGTAAGAAGCACATTTGGCTTACTTGAAGTTTATGAGAGTTTCTTTCATTTAAAATCCAAATTTCACTTCCGTATTTTAGAGCAGCTTTTGATGTGATGTTATGTAATCTTAGTTTTGTAGGGGGTACTAAGAGCCAATACACACACACTATTGAGTAACACTAAGAAATTGGGACTGTAAGTAAACATCAATAAAACTAAATATATGTTCATGCATAGAAATAGATTATATAATGAAAATGGTTAGCTAATGACAAATCAAGGAAATTTTGAAGAAGTGGCTAATTCAAATACCTAGGAACAATTTAGATAGAATTTGACTATATAATCAAATAAGAACAATATGAGGTGAGTGATAAAAAATTCTACCTAAATGAATATACCTCATAGTGTGAATTCCTAAAATAAAACCAATATTCTACCAGTTATATTATATGGATGCGAAACATGGACTCTTACTTTAAGGGAGGAAAGGAGATTATGAGTATTTGAGAATAAAGTGCTTAGGAAATTTTTTGGACAAAAGAGAGATGAACAGACATGTGAATGGAGAAGACTTACATAACAATGAACTACATGGTCTTTATAAGAAGCCAGATTTAATAAGAACAGTTAAGTCTCGTAGACTGCGATGGGCAAGACATGTTGCGCATATGGGGAATGAAAGACTTGCATGGAAGCTACTTGTAGGAAAGCCAGAGTAAAAACGCCCAGTTGGTAGACCAAGAATGAGGTGGGAGAATAACATTAACTATGATTTGAGGGAAGTAGATTATACAGGGAATGATTGGAAAGAATTAGCTCAGGATAGGGGTGTATGGAGAGCTTATGTCCGTGTGACCATGAACCTATGGGTTCGATAGTGCCAGTGAGTAAGTAAGTAAGTAAGTGTGAATTCCTAAAATAAGTAAGTACCTAGGAACAATAATTACAAATAGGAATGAGATGCACAAATAAATTAAACATAGGCTATATTGTGGAAATGCATGCTATTACACATTACAGGGATTTTTGTCATTTCAACTCCTTTCAGAAAACATTAACCCTAAAATATATAAAACTATTATTCTCCCAGTTATATTACATGGATGCAAAACATGAACTCTTACTTTAAGGGAGGAAAGAAGATTATGAGTATTTGAGAATAAAGTTCTTGGGAAAATTTTTGGACCAAAGAAAGATGGACAGGTGAATGGAGAAAACTACATAACAGTAAATTATATGGTATTTATAAGAACTAGATATAATAAGAACAGTTAAGTCTCATAGACTGTGATGGACAGGACATGTGGCACAAATGGGGAATGAAAGAGTAGCATGGAAGCTGCTTGTAGGAAAACCAGAGGAAAAGCACCTAGTTGGTAGACCAAGAATGAGGCAAGAGAATAACATTAACCATGATTTGAGGGAATTATATTATACAGTGGATGATTGGAAAACAATAGCTCAGGATAGGGATGTATGGAGAGCTTATGTCCGTGCGATCATGCATCTAGTTAGTTATTTGAAAAAATAATCAAATCCTGTAACAATGGGGCAGCATGATGTAAGTCTTGGGAAAAGTTCTCACATGAAGGAACCATATTACAGTATGGTTAAATATAGTAAATAGTTTACTGTAATGTGTAATAGCATGCATTTCCACAATATAGCCTTGACCAGAGGAAAAGCACCTAGTTGGTAGACCAAGAATGAGGCAAGAGAATAACATTAACCATGATTTGAGGGAATTATATTATACAGTGGATGATTGGAAAACAATAGCTCAGGATAGGGATGTATGGAGAGCTTATGTCCGTGCGATCATGCATCTAGTTAGTTATTTGAAAAAATAATCAAATCCTGTAACAATGGGGCAGCATGATGTAAGTCTTGGGAAAAGTTCTCACATGAAGGAACCATATTACAGTATGGTTAAATATAGTAAATAGTTTAATATACTTCTATAAGTGTAAGAAAGGGCACAATTAAACAAGAAATTTAAATAAAATAAAGGACTTATTTTATGAGAATGTTGGTTTTGAAAATTATATTGTAAGAAATGAATGTGTTTGGAATATAAACTGATAGTTAGGTTATTAACAGGATGTTACATAAGTAGTCCAGAATGCTAATTACACTATGGAAAACACTTAGTTGGAAAACAAACTATGCCTTAGGCAATAAGATATCAAGGTCATAGATACTGTTAGCCACCCAAGACTCTGAGAGAACCAGAGCAAAATAAAGCCCCAAGCTAGAGAAAGTAGGCCTTTTCGCACTATTTTGGAAAAATGAAAGTAATAATTTTCATTTTTTTTTTCCCCGATGTTTTTATTATTAATTTCATACATTTCAATGATGGATAAATCATATTTGAAGGGACTTCTACTAGAGAACCAAGGGTCCTGGGTTCAAGTCTCGGTCTGAGCATATAATTTTTCTCTTCAAATATGAATCATTTTCATATTTATACTACCAAATTTTCGCAAAAATATGGATTCTGTCACAAAACTAAAAGAGCTGCTACTAACTCAAAATTCTGGACATGAAGACTGCTCAATGTATGTGAGTAAAAGCTGCTATTTCTATTAAAATATATTTCAGGTGGATTTAGAGTTTAGCATATAATAGGAAAATTAACTTATAATAGTAAAATAATAATTTTAAAAAAAACTAAAACAACACGCTTTATTAGAAAACCGAACTAAAAAATGAAAAATAAATTTAATTTCCAACATGCTTGGGATAAAATTAAAGTGGTCAACAAAAAAATCATCTCCAACACATCTAGAATAAAACTATAATTATCAACAAAAAGAAAATCATTATACCATCAAAAGCGTGGGGTGCTTTTTATGATTTTTACATTTTCTTCTTAGAGACTTTACTTTTACCAATATCTGTTTATTATCAAATATATTAATTGATATAGAGCACCCCACGCTTTTGATGGTAAAATTATTTTCTTTTTGTTGATAACTCTAGTTTTATTCTATATGTGTTGGAGATGATTT
Organism: Diploptera punctata; assembly: GCA_030220185.1. NCBI lineage: Eukaryota > Metazoa > Arthropoda > Insecta > Blattodea > Blaberidae > Diploptera > Diploptera punctata. The sequence continues at coordinate 266,228 of JASPKZ010009819.1, forward strand.
TTTTGTTGACCGCTTTAATTTTATCCCAAACGTGTTGGAAATTAAAATTATTTTTCATTTTTAAGTTCGGTTTTCTAATAAAGCATGTTGTTTTAGTTTTTTAAAACTATTATTTATTTTTTGTTTTTTAGTTTTAATATTTTACAGAATAAGATAAAAATGTAAATATCTTTAAATTTAATACTATTGTAGTATGAGCTAAAAGTAATACTCTTCTAAAAAAAAATTCTCCCAGCCGGATTTGAACCAGCGACCTATGGATTAATGAAATTATATACCACTACAGTTCACTGCTCTACCAACTGAGCTCTTACAATGATTGACTAAAAAGTTGACAAGTCCGCAACCTATTATACCAATTTTCATTTTTTTTCTGATGATTCTGGCCAGGATTTTAGAAACAAAATATGAAATTATTGTATTGTCATGGGTCCTTTACAAGTATACAAAGTTTCCAGTCGATCCAATGTTTGTAAGTGGGTGAAAATCGTGTTCGAAGATTCCGTTACATAGATACAAAGACACTTTTTTTGATTTTCTGATGATTCTGGCCTAGATTTTAGAAAAAAATTATGAAATTATTGTATTATCATTGGTCCTTTACAAGTATACAAAGTTTAAAGTCGATCCAATGATTTTAAGTGGGTGAAAATCATGTTGAAAGATTCTGTCACATACATAGATAGATACCGAAAATTTTGTGCATTTTTTTTAATTTTCGAATGCATCAAAATATCCTTTATATTAGACTTAAAATAATCTATTTTAATAAACAAATAGGTCAAGCTAATATAAAGCATGTAATAATATATCAGGATTTAGTAAAGATATTAATTTATATAAAAGGAACTTAGGGTAAAGTAAAATAACAAGACTTAAGGTTTAGGTAAAATATCAAAGAACTTGAATATATATATATAGTAGAACACTTGGTTATATTGTAGTAAATAATAGACTGAGCTCTCTCGTATCCGCATTTTCATGCTATGCTTTGCAGCTTTACTAGGGAATTATAGGTGTGGTAGCTTCCTGTTGCTTTCCAGACTGGTGAAGGATGATGATGATGGCCGGATGTAAACATGCAATATTCAACAATTTAATATACAGATTAAAGAGCATTCCATTAAGTGAAGAAAAATTTAAGAAAGAATACATTTTAGACATAGCTACATTAAATAGTTTTCAAAACAAGATAATAATAAATAAGTTAAAGAAATTCAAACTATAAAAAAGACTTAAAAATACACCACCCTATAACCTGATTCCAAGGAAATATTAGAAATGGTGAAATTGAAAAATCGGCAATAGCGCTAACAGTTTGCTAGAGAATCACATAATTGGAAGATAAACTAAACTTTAGAAGTTTTAGAAGTAAGAAGTGTTAAATTAATAATAAAAACATCAAGCCCTACTGGCTTGATAAAGTAGTGTTTAAATTCCCACTAAATGTCTTATTAATTTAGAAGCCACCATTTGCAATGCTAGAAGCAAAGGTTTCATAGCATTTGGTGCACAGGAATTACAATGTATATAAGAGAAAAATTTGCGTCTAAATTGGAACTCACCGCGGTAGCTCAGTTGGTAGAGCATTGGCCCAGAAAGCCAAAGGTCCTGGGTTGAGTCTCAGTCTGGGTAAAAATTGTTCTCTTCAAATATAATTTAGAGAAGCCTTTGAAATTAATATTTTGGAAAAAAGAATATGCATTCAGAGATATAAATGACCCATGAATTTTGAAGTTCCCAGCGAGCAAAATTTAATCTCAAAGTTCATAAAATTGATACCAGATGCCAGCTCGGAAGATGATGGTAATGGCAGAATCTTGATCTGGTAACTCCTAACAAAGGAGAGGCTAGCTCAACATTGGGCTGTTATACCATTGTGGGTAGAATAGTCTACAATAAAACAGATTTTAGATAAGAAATGAGAATATAATGGCTGTACATCAACTGTATGTAGATTTTAAAAGAAGCATACAATTCAATTAAGAGTGAGAAGTTGTATAGTACCCTGCTGAACTTTGGAATTCTTCAAAAGTTCAGATCAGATATGTCTAAATAGCAAAAAGAGTAGGGTGGAGATAGAAAACAATTTTCAGATACTTTTGAAATTCTCCTCTACTGTTCAGTTTTATACTAGAGTATGCCATAAAATCTTTAGAGGATAAAGAAGTTGTACAACTAAATGGTATTAATAAGATGTTAGTACATGCGAATGATGTAGTATTATTAGGCGACAGTGAGTAGATACTAAGGGCCAACACACACACTCTATTGAGTAATAGTAAGAAATTGGAGCTGGAAGTAAACATAAAAAAAACTAAATATTATGGTCACACACAGAAATGCATTACCGATATATAATGGAGATAGTTAATAATAAATGAGGGAGATTTTGAAAGAACTGGTTGAATTCAAATACCCTGGGAACAATAATTATAAACAGGAATGAGGTGCAGAAAGAAATTAAACATGGCTCAATCCTGGAAATGCATGCTATTAAGTATTACAGGGACTTTTTTATCCCAGCTTGTATAAAAAAATGTTAAAACTGAGAACATATGAAACTGGTATTCCCTATTGGGATGCAAACATGATTTCTTACTTTAAGGGATGAGAAAAGATTATGAGTACTTGAGAACAAAGTTCTTAGGAAAATATTTGGGCCAAAGAGAGATGAACAGACAGGTAAATGGAGAAGACTTTATGGGAAACCAACAAATAAGAACAATTAAGTCTCATAGACTGTGATGGGCAGGATATGTGGCACAAAAGGGAAATACAAGAGGAGCATGGAAACTCCTTGTATGAAAACCAGAGGGAAAGTGACCAGTAGGTAGGCAAAGAATAACAGTAAATTATACACAGGATGATTGAAAAACTTAGGTCCTGGAGATGGTATGTCCGCATGGCTATAAACCTATGGGTTTGATAGTACCAGGGAGTGAGTGAGTTATAGCCTTCCTTCCTTGTATCGTGTCTATATTTTATGTTAGACTGTATTGAATTTCTCACCTTTAATGACCAGACACTTCATAGTTAAATATTGGAAACAGCATTTTGAGGTTCTTAATGAATGAGTCATTTCTTATCTTATCTCATAGTTTATGTTTTCTTAAACACAGTCATAATGTCGGTTAAAAATGGGAGGGATGTTCCTTTTGAAAACTGCAGTTCCCATGTTTAAGAAAACATATACTATAATGTAAGATAAGAAATGACTCATAGTTAAATATGGGAAATAACATTAAGAGCTTCTTAATTTGTAAATCAATTAGTCATTTTTTAACATCTTCTTCTTCTTCTTCCTCCTTCCAAGTATTAGACCAAGGCCTGTTACAATCCAATAGAAAATTTTCCCTCCAGTGTTTCATACGATGGCCCAGTGATCTTCGACCTCTTGGTATATAATTATAAACAGCTTTGGGGATCTGATTTGAACTCATTCTTTCAAGATGGTGTTTCCAATTTAGTTGGTACTGTTTAATATATTCCAAAATTAGCGTAGTCTTCAATTCTTTTAAGATATCGGTGTTCCTTTTCCAATCCCATCTGGTGTAACCCGCTGTTCTGCGCATGAATCTCATTTCACAAGCCGTTATTCTGCTTTCATGTTGTCTTTTTAGTGTCCATGCTTCACTACCATAGGTCAACACTGGTCTAGCCAAAGTGTTATATAAACGTAATCTGGTGTTTTTTTGTACAAGGGATGGTTTCATAACTTGATTAATAAGTCCTGCGCCGTAGCCGAGCGGTTAAGGTAGGAAGCCTTGGTGCAGAGCTACGGGACTTGCGCTGGTTCGAGTCTCCATGGGGGAAGAAATTTTCTCATGGTATTTCGGCCAGTATGGGACCGGTGCCCACCCAGCATCATGAGGCAATTGGGTAGCTACCAATAAGTAGCGGCTCCAGGTTGAGGAACCAGCTATAACGGCTGGGGGACTCGACATTCTAACCACATGTCACCCCTACACTGGCTGTTGATCATCTACCTCTGTGATTGACACATGTGGATGTGAAGGGCCAGCAGCCGGCTGGTAAAAGGGCAACCGCTGAAAAGTGGAAAGACCCTCAATCGGATTAATAATTCCCAAACTTTTATTATAACTAGTAATTTTTTTCAGGGATATCCTTTTCATTCCAGATAGAGAGATAATATCCAAGATATTTAAATTGATTAGATCTCTCTAAGATTTTATTCTGGAGACAGATTTTACTTTATATATGTGGTCCTTCCCATGAAATGCCATTATTTTAGTTTTGTTAATTGATATTTCCATATTAAATTTGGCAGCTATTTTTTGTAAATTATAAATTGATCGTTTTTAACATCTTACCTCTTATTTTATGTTTCTTCAAACACAGGAACTAGTTTTCGAGAAAAGGATCTCTCTCATTTTCAACCGACATTATGACTACCAGACTTTCGTTGGAATCTCCATCAATAATGTTGCCATCTGGTGTTGATTTGATGAACTTTGAGATGAGGTCATGTTCATCAGGAATCTCAAAATTCATGGAACTGAATTCATTCTTCTGAATATATATCTTCTCCAAAATTGTCAATTCTAAAGGTTTTTCCAAATGTTTTAAAAGTAGGGCTTCTTTTTCAATTTTATGATTCTCCAATAAACTATGTGCTGCAATAGTTGATTTTTCAATTTCACCATTTTTAATATTTCTGAAATATTAAAAATGGTGAAATTGATAAATCAACTATTGCAGCATATATTTCCGAAATATTAAAAATGGTGAAATTGATAAATCAACTATTGCAGCACATAGTTTATTGGAGAATCTTATTAAAAATGGTGAAATTGAAAAATCAGCTATTGCAGCACATAATTTATAGGAGAATTATAAAATTGAAAAAGAAGCCCTACTTTTAAAACATTTGGAAAAACCTTTAGAATTGACAATTTGAGAGAAGATATATATTCAGAAGAACAAATTTAGATCCATGAATTTCGAGATTCCTGATGAACATGACCTCATCTCAAAATTCATCGAATCAACACCAGATGGCAACGTTATTGATGGAGATTCCAACGATTCCAATGAAAATCCGGTAGTCATAATGTCGGTTGAAAATGAGAGAGATCCTTCTCCCGAAAACTAGTTCCCGTGTTTGAAGGAACATAAAATATGAGGTATGATGTTAAAAAATGACTCATTAATTTAAGAAATGATTCATTCATTCATGGGATAAGACACTTACCTCTCACCGCTGGTCACCAAGATTGAGTCTTGGTCACTCCATTTGGATGAAACACAGTTTTGGCAGTTTTCCTTGTCACAAATTTCATTTCTCCATACTCAATTAATGGATTTTGTTTCATTACCTTCATCTGCTTCTGTGACAGTGCATCAGGCATGGTCGGCCAGCACCCTTGTCATTCACAGATCTCTATAAATATAGGGGCTTCACCTCATCCCTCGATCCTAACCTCGGTAGGACACGAGTTGAGGATATTATAATAATAATTAAAACATTTTGTCTATTCATTCTTACCTCTTACAGTTGTTTTTGTCGAACATATGTTTCAAGGCTTCTTAGCCCCATCGTCAGTGATTACAGACAAAAAAAACTATAAGAGGTAAGAATGAATAGACAAAATGTTTTAATTATTAAACAAACCTCTTAATGTTTTATTTTAGGAAGTAATATTTTAAGGTTCTTTTAATTAATTTATTTTGAGTCTGTAATATCTTACCTCAATATTAATATTATAATAACTTTGTGTAAATAAGATATCAGGCATATTATTATTATTATTATGCTCTTTCAAGGCCATAATTTACAATGTCATATCAAATATACAGTGTCTTTCACTATCGAGTTGCTAGGTGTCTGATGATAACCAGGCTGCTTGCAACTTGAATCCTTTCATAGGAGCCCGGGAATCTCATAACAGTTCTGTTTCAGCATGGTTGTAACTTAGAAGTGCTTGGTATTAAATGTATGTAGTTTCTGTATTAGTGCTGTGCTATAGTTACATAATGCCTCGACATACTTACACATTAAACAAAGAATTTTTATGTATGATTCGTATGTGTTAACAAATTCTTGCAGGAAGTTGTTGGCTTGTTTTTTAACTGAATATGCAAATACATTTCCAAAATCTTATGTGATTATTTTTCTTTGTAATTTTACTCAATTGTACATGGTCATTTTCATTGTACATTGTTCTGAATTGGCAGTTGCTATTGCTGACGGCTAAGCAGCAGGGTTTTTGCTTTCGATTTACCAGGAAATGGACTATCAACAGCTGCCACCGCTAGTCGGGATAACTCGATAGCAAAAGGCACTGTATTTGCTATGATGTATTAGGGTAGTTTACTACAATCGTTAGTTGAATTATTTCCAATGTTGGAAAAAGTTAGGTTAAATCTCTTGGGTTGAAATCACAGTTTAAACTCCATCAGGCTAAATAAAGTACAGGGTGGACCATTCGAACGTCCCTATTTTCAATTGCATATGACGAGTAAACAGTTGAAGATAGAACCTTACAACTATGGTTTATATGAAAGGAAAACTCAACAAGTTTGATGTGCACATCACCACACCTCTATGTGAGCTCCAGCAGTCACTGTGAAGATGTTAAGACGATGAATAATTTCTTGCCTAGTACATTGGAGCACGTCTTCTGAAATGCTTTCAATAGCCTCTATGATGCAGTCCCAAAGATTACGAAGGTCTCTGACTGAGGTGGCTTAAACTTTATCTTTGCTGTAGGCCCAGAGAATGAAATTTATTGGCGTTAAATCAGGATATCTCATGGACCACGCAATTGATTGGTCCTACCCTACCAATCCAACGATCAGGGAAAATGTTGTCCAAAGTCATACAAACTTCATTGAACCAGTGTGAAGCAGCACCATCTTGTTTGAAAACGATGTTAGTTAGGCTGAAGTTGTTCAATTTTGTGCAAAAAAGAACTACTCCATCATGTCAAGATATGTGGTACCACAGACAGTTTTCTCAGCAAGGAAATATGGTCCAATGTCTTTTATCTGTTACAAACTGCACCAAACATTCAACTTGCGACTATCACGAAGATGCTCTTGTGTATCGTGAGGATTCTGTGATCCCCAAATCCACACATTATGCCAGTTTACCTTGCCTGACACACGAAAGTGGCTTCACCTGAGAAGAAAATCTTTGGCTTGAAATTAAGATCAGCACCACTTTTTGGGGCTTGTCATTTGACTGCAGATTATGCATTAACTGCAATTTGTATGCAAACAGTTTGAGACTGTTTGTTGACAAATCGTTGCAATGTTGATTTTGGTATTTGAAGTTCTTGCAAATCTATTCTTAATGACTTCCAGAGGCTTTGCTCATATGCAGCTTGAACATTTGCAACCATTTCGTTGGATGTTCTGCAACCACCAAACACAGTTCCAATAGCTAAAAATGTATCGTATAACTTCTTTATGAATTTAGCAGTTGGAACATCATGGTTAAAGACTTGCCAAAACTCCCTTTGAACTGTAACGATTTAAACTCCTGATACCACACAATAGTTTACGCTTTTATCTGCGGTGTTGCCCATTTTGATAAACGATAACTCTGTGTCTATGCACCATCTACTAGCAGGATTTGTAACTTGAGTTATCCTTTCATATAAACTCTTATTGTAAGTTTCTATCATCAACTGTTTACCCGTCACATACAATTGAAAATAAGGATGTTCGAGCAGTCCACCCTGTAAAATAATAAATAAATTCTTCTCTTCAAATATAAAATGTTTAATTGAAATATTATATTGAGCAGATCTATTTAAATGTAAGCTATTCAACAATTCTCATTATGCCAACTTAATTAATGGTGGTGCGCAACATTCAATTTTCTTCCCAGAAAGCAGTGTTGCCAATATGGGATATATGAAATGTTTTCTGTAATTGAAAGATTTTTATTTATAGTAATGTTCAAGGCAAGTTTAAGGGTAAGCAATATCTATTTAAAGGTGACACAGGTCTAAAATTAGTGCTTCAGGAACATATATATATATATATATATATATATACAGAGTATTTTTTTTTTGTCCAATGCCACCAGGTTGTTTTTATGACATTTCTGGCTTTCTCCCCTGGCATTGGCGGAATTGTAATCCATTTCCTAAGTTGGAGCACCTGGAAGGTGGAGTTATGTCACCCTGATGATATGATGGGTGATAAATAATAATGATATGCCAGGAGAATCCTTAACCTAAACTTAACCTAAATTCCAGACCATGGGCAACCACAGAAATAATTCCCTCTAAAGAAAAATTCCTATTGTCTGACCGGAAATCGAACTTGGGACATCATGAACTGTAGTCAGGAACACTGACCACTAGCCCATGAGGAGGTCAAATTGCTTATGTTAAAATGAGTCACTATATTCTACATGGGTACAACCTCAAGAGCTATGTTCCTTCGGGATTTGTTAATAAGATCAAATAATTGTGGAATATTTTTAAAAAATTATTAATATGAATGAAAACCAGATTGACTGTACCTCTTTCAAATATTATTCTTTCTCTGATTGTTAAAAAAGAAAACACATGTCTGAGGCAGTCATCGTTAAGAACACTGATTTTACATTCCTTCTTTATCATTATGTCTTCATTCACTTCCTCTTCTTCTTCTTGTGATGACCAGTCATCATTAAGAACGTCGATTTTCCATTCCTTCTTTTTTCATTTTGTCTTCATTCACTTCTTCTTCTTGTGATAAGCAGTCATCATTAAGAATGTCGATTTTACATTCCTTTTTTTTCATTTTGTCTTCATTAACTTCTTCTTGTGATAAGCAGTCATCATTAAGAACGTCAATTTTACATTCCTTCCTTTTCATTTTGTCTTCATTCACTTCTTCTGGTGATGAGCAGTTATCATTAAGAACGTCAATTTTACATTCCTTCCTTTTTCATTTTGTCTTCATTCACTTTTTCTTCTTCTTCTTCTTCATGTGATGTCCAGTCATCGTTAAGAACGTCGATTTTACATTCTTTCTTTTTCATTTTGTCTTCATTCACTTCTTCTTCTTCTTCTTCTTCTTCTTCTTCATGTGATGACCAGTCATCATTAAGAACGTCAATTTTACATTCCTTCCTTTTCATTTTGTCTTCATTCACTTCTTCTGGTGATGAGCAGTTATCATTAAGAACGTCAATTTTACATTCCTTCCTTTTCATTTTGTCTTCATTCACTTCTTCTGGTGATGAGCAGTTATCATTAAGAATGTCAATTTTACATTCCTTCCTTTTCATTTTGTCTTCATTCACTTCTTCTGGTGATGAGCAGTTATCATTAAGAACGTCAATTTTACATTCCTTCCTTTTCATTTTGTCTTCATTCACTTCTTCTGGTGATGAGCAGTTATCATTAAGAACGTCAATTTTACATTCCTTCTTTTTCATTTTGTCTTCATTCACTTCTTCTTCTTCTTCTTCTTCATGTGATGACCAGTCATCGTTAAGAACGTCGATTTTACATTCTTTCTTTTTCATTTTGTCTTCAGCCACTTCTTCTTGTGATGAGTAGTCATTGTTAGGATTTCAATCAGTTGTAAGCAGTTTTCTGCCAGTGCCAAGTACAGAATTCTTGCATGCAGCCTAATTTGGTTTTTCAGGCTCAACACTTTGTAAATAAAAAAAGAAACTGTTAAAACCTAATTATATTAATCAATTGTTGGTACACAGATTGTAACAGAGCCTCACTGGCAAACTTGTAGAACAATATAATTGCTAATTATAATAGAATAAAAATGAATGGAAAGTTATCAGAAAATATACCAATTTAAAAAGGTGACCAACAAGAAGGCACTCTAAGTCCATTATTGTTTAATTTGATAATTAATGATATAAGAAAATAACTTAAAATCAAAAATGGGTATAAAATGGGGAAGAATGAAGTAAAAATTGTCAGTAATTCTTATTTTACTTTCAATGGAAAATTTTACAAACAGGTTTCGGGTTTGTCAATGGGCAATCCACTTTCACCATTTTTGGCTGATTTGTTTATGGGTTACTTGGAGTGTCAAATCACTAAAGCATACCCATGGATTTGGTATAGATATGTTGATGGTATTTTTGCAATAATAAATTCTAAATATTTTGAAGATGCTCTAAAATTATTTAACCTTCAGGAAGAATCAGTGAAGTTTACTATAGAATTGGAAAAATAAAATAAAATTCCATTTTTGGATCTATATTTAATCAGACACAAAAAATTGAATAAAATTCCATTTTTGGATCTATATTTAATTACGAATGATCAGACAAAAAGAAAATTGGATTAGATATATATATATATATATATATATATATATATATATGTATATATATAGAAAGGGTCCACCACTGTGGTCTTGAGATAGCGTGCTGCCATGTCACGCAGCAGACCCGGGTTCGATCCCTGGTCAGGGCAGTTTTTATGGGTGAGGTTTTTATTAGGGTTTTTCCTCACCTGTAAGACAAATGTCAGGAAAACTTTAAGGCCCAAATGGTCCCTGAAATCATATGGCCATCATTATCATCATCATCCTTATCCTTATCATCATCATCATCATCCTTCACCGGTGTAGAAAGCAATGTGAAGCTACCACACCTACAATTCCCTAGTAAAGCTGCAAGCATAGCATGAAAATGCTATGATTGCAATGAAGGGCCTGCCTTCGGGCAGAATTACTATGGCTGGATGGATATAGAAAGGAAAGTCATACAGATAATTACATTAAATCATCAGGATTCAATCACATTACACATAAGCATGGAATATTTAATAGATTAATACATAGATTGATGAATATCCCATTAAATGAAGATAAATTTCAAGAAAGAATATAATCACTTAGACACAGCTAGATTAAATGGTTTTGATAAAGAATTAATTATAAATAAGTTAAAGAAATTCAAACAGAAAAAAAACTTATGGCTGCATGCAAAGACATTTGCCTCTACTCAATTGCTTCCAATCACTGGTGACTGAGTTTTCCATGAGAACATTGATCGAATTAGGGAGTTTCTCACTAATGAAGCATAAATCTCGTTTTTCCGACAAGGTTGGCACTAAATACCTGCTAAAAACCGGTTTTGATGCCTTCCAAAGCATGTTCCAAAACATTTCCAACTTGCCTGAGGCATATTATAGCAGACAGCTGCTGTATAATGGATATATTATTCGTTTCTAAAATAAAAATTTAAAAACAAAAATATCTATAATTACATGGTTACAAAGTAAGATACAATAATTAAAAATAAATAACAATAGAAGGAAAATAATAATAAACAAACTATTATATCTTTAGGTATAATAGTTTGTTTATTATTATTTTCCTTCTAAGTATGACCTATAGTTATAATATTCACAACCTGGTTCCTTATAGGTCATAAGGTAGCGTCCCAAAAAGGGGCATTTGTCAATACTTTTATTGACATTTACTCGAGCGCTTAGAGGCTAGCGGCTATGACAGTGAAAGTGTCATAATTGTAACCTAACGAGTAATCCATTGACTATGAGGAAGACATGCGTAATAATCTGGAACATTTATATGATCATAGAACACAATAAAACAAAACAGCTTTAAAATTCATCGGATAACATTTTGTTTAAACAACTCACCTCCTAGGATTAATGCTTCCATGATATCGCGATTTCAAACACAGTCGTGTTCATCTTCAGCCATAACTCCGACTGACGAAATTCTTCAGCCGTCAACTGTTCTATTGTCGCCATCTTCACTGCTGCCATTTATGGTTGAATTTATGAACTTCAAAATCAAAGTAATTTCGTTAGGGATATCAAAATTCATTGATCTATTTTTGTTTTTCTGAATGTATATTTTTTTCCAAACTGTCAATTCCAAAGGTTTCTCTACTTGTTTTAAAAGTTTAGCTTCTCTTCCAATTTTATGATGTTCTAATAAACTATGTGCAGCAATTGCAGATTTTTCAATTTCACAATTTTTAATATTTCTGAAATGTTTTTTTGTTCGAATTTCCAAATTCCTTTTTGTTTTTCCTATATAAACTTATTGCAATCTTCACAACTTATTTGATAAAAAACAGCTTTATTTACATCACATAATCCAAAACAACAATTAATGATTTAACCTAAACAAGACCTTTCCTTACTCAGGCTAAGATGCTATTGAAACGCCATATTTGAGTGCGCCAAATTTAAATCTATCAACACTATTAACACGAGAGAGCTTATTAAATTAACTGTAACTTGTCTAAATGTTTTTAGCTATTAGGTTTGTTATTTAATTTTAACTTTAAGGTCTCTTTATTGCTAGACTATAAAATTATGATAGACAGACATATTTTATATTACCATCTATATTAATATATTATTTCTAGTGCTTTTTCTTAAAGTTTATAGTTTTGAAGTTAAGTTGATATTTATCCACCATATTTGGGGAAATAAATAATTATACTCACACATGAAGAGGAAAGTATTCATGGTCCTAAAGGAAGCTGTCAGTCCCTGCCTCCACACTGCCTTTTGTCTCAAAATTACGGGCATTTTATACGATTTTTTCCTGTTTTCCTATTTCCAAATTTGGTAATAACTTTAGTTTGTCTGAGCCTTCGCCACCGTAATTGACTTTTAAATGTGTTATTAATGAGTTTTAAATGTGTTATTGAGTTTCAAATGTGGTATTAATTTTAGCTGATGATAACGTTCGACAACAATATATTACTAATATCTTCAACATCTGTAAAGATAATGAAATCTCTGTAAAACAAGATGGCAAATTATCTTCTTGGGAAAAGATCAACACTGCAGTAAGACAGGGATGTGGACTTTCACGGGTGCTTTTCATTATATATATATGAATAAATTAATAAACAAATGGAGGAAAACACGAGGATATACCCATCAATAGGAACCTCAAACTCGATGCTATTCTTTTTGCAGACGATTTAGCTCTTCTGGCACTTTCCGAAAATGATTTGCAACGATCAATTTATAATTTACAAAAAATAGGTGCCAAATTTAATATAGGAATATCAATTAACAAAACTAAAATTGTGGCATGGGAAGGACCCCATACAAAGTAAAATCTGTCTCCAGAATAAAATTTTAGAGAGATCTAATCAATTTAAATATCTTGGATATTATCTCTCTATCTGGGATGAAAAAGATATCCCTGAAAAAATTACTAGTTATAATAAAAGTTTGGGAATTATTAATCAAGTTATAAAACCATCCCTTGTACAAAAAAATACCAGATTACGTTTATACTACACTTTGGCTAGACCAGTGTTGACCTATGGTAGTGAAGCATGGACACCAAAAAGACAACATGAAAGCAGAATAACAGCTTGTGAAATGAGATTCATGTGCAGAACAGCGGGTTACATCAGATGGGATCGGAAAAGGAACACCGATATTTTAAAAGAATTGAAGACTACGCCAATTTTGGAATATATTAAACAGTACCAAGTAAATTGGAAACTCCATCTAGAAAGAATGAGTTCAAATTGGATCCCCAAAGCTGTTTATAATTATAAACAAAAGGACGAAGATCACTGGAACGCAGGAGGGAAAATTTTCTATAGGATTGTAACAGGCCTTGGTCTAATACTTGGAAGGAAGAAGAAGAAGAAGAAGAAGAAGAAGACGAAGAAGAAGATGTGGTATTGATTGAGTTTTAAATGTGTTATTAATGAGTTTTAAATGTGTTATTGAGTTTCAAATGTGGTATTAATTTAGTTTTAACTGTGTTATTAATGAGTTTTAAATCTGTTATTAATGAATTTTAAATGTGTTATTAATTGAGTTTCAAATGTGGTATTAATTGAGTTTTAAATGTGTTATTAATGAGTTTTAAATGTGTAATTAATTGAGTTTCAAATGTGGTATTAATTGAGTTTTAAATGTGTTATTAATGAGTTTTAAATGTGTTATTAATTGAGTTTCAAATGTGGTATTAATTGAGTTTTAAATGTGTTATTAATGAGTTTTAAATGTGTAATTAATTGAGTTTCAAATGTGGTATTAATTGAATTTTAAATGTGTTATTAATGAGTTTTAAACATGTTATTAATGAGTTTTAAATGTGTAATTAATTGAGTTTTAAATGTTATTAATGAGTTTTAAATGTATAATTAATTGAGTTTCAAATGTGGTATTAATTGAGTTTTAAATGTGTTATTAATGAGTTTTAAATGTGTTATTAATGAGTTTTAAATGTGTAATTAATTGAGTTTCAAATGTGGTATTAATTGAATTTTAAATGTGTTATTAATGAGTTTTAAATGTGTAATTAATTGAGTTTCAAATGTGGTATTAATTGAATTTTAAATGTGTTATTAATGAGTTTTAAACATGTTATTAATGAGTTTTAAATGTGTAATTAATTGAGTTTTAAATGTTATTAATGAGTTTTAAATGTATAATTAATTGAGTTTCAAATGTGGTATTAATTGAGTTTCAAATGTGGTATTAATTGAGTTTTAAATGTGTTATTAATGAGTTTTAAATGTGTAATTAATTGAGTTTCAAATGTGGTATTAATTGAATTTTAAATGTGTTATTAATGAGTTTTAAACATGTTATTAATGAGTTTTAAATGTGTAATTAATTGAGTTTTAAATGTTATTAATGAGTTTTAAATGTATAATTAATTGAGTTTCAAATGTGGTATTAATTGAATTTTAAATGTGTTATTAATGAGTTTTAAACATGTTATTAATGAGTTTTAAATGTGTAATTAATTGAGTTTTAAATGTTATTAATGAGTTTTAAATGTATAATTAATTGAGTTTCAAATGTGGTATTAATTGAGTTTCAAATGTGGTATTAATTGAGTTTTAAATGTGTTATTAATGAGTTTTAAATGTGTAATTAATTGAGTTTCAAATGTGGTATTAATTGAATTTTAAATGTGTTATTAATGAGTTTTAAACATGTTATTAATGAGTTTTAAATGTGTAATTAATTGAGTTTTAAATGTTATTAATGAGTTTTAAATGTATAATTAATTGAGTTTCAAATGTGGTATTAATTGAGTTTTAAATGTGTTATTAATGAGTTTTAAATGTGTAATTAATTGAGTTTCAAATGTGGTATTAATTGAGTTTTAAATGTGTTATTAATGAGTTTTAAATGTGTTATTAATGAGTTTTAAATGTGTAATTAATTGAGTTTTAAATGTGTAATTAATTGAGTTTCAAATGTGGTATTAATTGAGTTTTAAATGTGTTATTAATGAGTTTTAAATGTGTTATTAATGAGTTTTAAATGTGTTATTAATGAGTTTTAAATGTGTAATTAATTGAGTTTTAAATGTGTAATTAATTGAGTTTCAAATGTGGTATTAACTGAGTTTTAAATGTGTTATTAATGAGTTTTAAATGTGTTATTAATGAGTTTTAAATGTGTAATTAATTGAGTTTCAAATGTGGTATTAATTGAGTTTTAAATGTGTTATTAATGAGTTTTAAATGTGTAATTAATTGAGTTTCAAATGTGGTATTAATTGAGTTTTAAATGTGTTATTAATGAGTTTTAAATGTGTTATTAATGAGTTTTAAATGTGTAATTAATTGAGTTTCAAATGTGGTATTAATTGAGTTTTAATGTTATGCGCGGGGTCAGTTAAGCCCCGCCGTAATGATAGCGTGAAGATCACTATTGTTTAAGTGGTCTTTGGCCCGAGCGGTTGGCCTTGGTTTTGGAGGATGAATGCCACCTTTAACACATTAAAAACTCAGTAAACGAAAAATTAACATTATTTATTAAAATAAATCCAAACATAAAGAAATATTAGATCAACAACATATAAAACAATTTATTAAAATCAGCTGAAATCGCCATAATGTCAAACGTCAAAATACTAAAGTGTTAAAATTCAGAGAGAGAAAATATTCATTTAAAAGTTTCAACTTTGTTCATTATTCTAAGTTCTTTGGACCATTTGGTCCTTTAATTAATTCTATGTCTGAAAAATGACCATTTAAAAGGATGATAATAAAATGCTTATATTACCATGTATAGCTGCCTCCCCCGCTGGAGGACCGCGTTCGGTCCCGCCGCCGTTCTGCCTTCGTTAAAAAAATCGCGAATATTTATATGATAAATTTTAAGTTTCTAATCGGGGAAATTTGGGTGTGGAAAGTTCATGATCTAGTTTGAAACCTTCATCTATGTCAAAATAGAAAGGTTTGTTCTACTTTCACTTCGCGCAACTCGCATTATTCTTATCTAATGTGGTCATCTTTCTGACCAACTAATTCTGGAATCTTTTGACATGGTTTTGATCCAGGATATAGAGATATGCCTTTTTACTAGCGTTTTTTATATTATATGCGTATGAACTAATATGTTTTTCAGTGCGGTTAATTATCCCCTATTTTCTGATATAATACACATGTATATGTGTCTATCCTTTATCGGCTTTTTATAGTATTTTATTATTATGGCAGTTAGGCCCTAGTGTTGGCATAACATTTCCCCCCCTAAATAAGACTGTAGGGTTGAAAAATCGAAAGTCTGTTTTTCCTTACAGGATATCTCTCACCTCCCGGGGGTTTGTCCTGACATTTATCTTATTAACTTACTTTAAGTGGGAGTGGAACTGACGTCGCCAGTCAACTGACTGGCGATTTCATCTGTAACCGGGAAGTATTTTGTTCTCAGTCTAAGAGGTTAGATCGTCTTTATCTTGCTAATTGCCCCGGATACCCTTAATTGTGTCGTAATATCGGTAAGATCTGTTTACTTAGTGAGAACACTATACTTCTTAAAAAAAACAAAAAATTACAATATAGCATGCCTTCCCGGCTCTAACACAAAATGTTTACGCACGGTCAAAAAAAAATTAATTTTCCACTAAAAATGTTTACTGCTCTTCGTCCTTTGTCTTTTTTTAAACTTTCTTGTGGCAACTTTGAAACGATGCACTATCACTTTTATTCATATCCGACGCACTTAACACATTTCGTTTCTTGTTGGTTTTTCACTTCTAAGGTTCTATTTCGTGAACCTGAACATTTTTTTAAAAAAAATTATCAGAACTGCTGTGTCTGCTGTGGCTAGCTTGGAGGTCTGGGTTCGTGTCTGCTTGCCTCGATGGAGGATGCGATGTTCTAATGCTCAAGTTCGTGGATCTTGTTCAGCTGCCGTTGGTCCAGGTAGGCCATTGATTTGGTTATGCCTAGTTTCTTTAAACAAAACCCAGTTAGGTCCAAGGAGAGCTTGTGAAGGGTTTGATAGGAATTAATCTTGACGTGGAGTTTGTTTTCTTTCTTCATGTATAGGAGCGATTTGGAATGAAGGATGTAAGGCCAAGGTTGACGTGGGAGATAGTTATTTTTTTTATATAATTGCCTGGGTTTGTTCTTTACTGCTTGTGAGGTGTTTGCCTTAGCTGGTTGCGAGTCTGGACATTCACCCATCTTATGTTCCGTCACGAGATGTGTAGTTGATCCTGGTAGCTCTATGCTGTGGCTCTCGTCCTCAGGTGTACAGGGTGTAGTTGGTCCTGGCAGCTCTATGCTGCGGTTCTCGTCCTCAGATGTACAGGATGTAGTTGGTCCTGGCAGCTCTATGCTGCGGCTCTCGTCCTCAGATGTACAGGGTGCGCCGTGAGTCTGGCCCTCTTAATCTTGCTCCCATCATGAAGTGTCGTGGTGGTGGCCGCAGGTCCAGGCGAGAAGCTGCAATCTTATGGCATTTGTTGAAACCTGGGAGGATAACTTTAAACATCGATTACTGGGTTGGCGGGTATCCCGCTCTACATGGGTCCGCACCTTTTATTATCACTCCTTGTCATAGAATGGTCATTTTCGGTTTGATTTAACCTCATCACTTAGATACTTCAATTTTCAGCCATCTTATCTCCGAAACTATATTCCGACCCTGCTTACTAGACGTCCTGACTTTAGGTCTCATTGTTATCTAGATTGTATCATTTAGTTTTTGTTTATTACGTGCACCCATGTTCCTATCTCTTCCTTATAGCTAGCCTCAAGTTGCAAAAAGAAATGCTCTTATGTTTCTGGTATTAAGATTCTCATGAATCACTTACGCCCTTATTGCAATTCAGGTTTCACTGGATTCAAAAATATTCAGTATCTTACCGTATTTTACCGCTTGTTTTCAAAACTTTCCATTGCTTGGTTAAAATTTCAATTTTGCTTTTCCCTCTCTAGAGTCCTGGGTTCAATCAAGTGTGCTCGCCTACACATAAATCGCTAGGGCTTTAAGATGTAAATACTACTTGGTACGATTATGTAACCTGAATTCCGTATATCATTCCCTCGTGAGGTCCTGACTTTGAGGGCATTTCCTTTCTTCTATCCGGGATGCGTCTTTGCATCTTAAATTCTCTCGTTTCTAACATATCTGTCGATTTCTCGTGCCACAGCCTACAGTAGTTAAATCTAAATGGTGTTGTTTCCTTAAGTCCTTCCTAATTCTTTCGGCAATATCTCATCTGTTCTCTTGAATTTCTTTATTTAACTTTTTACATTACTCCTGATTATGCGTGGACTTTATTCCGTGTCTTGGGTCCCCATTTTACCTATGGGTTTAACCTCTCCCTTTTGTCATCTCCTACCCTTTTATTTTCCTCTTAATTTCCATATACGCTTTTGGGTCAGTTCCTGGTGTCATACGTGTAGACTTATTCCCTATCTTACCTATGGGGTTAACCTCTAAGTTCGTGTACAACCCATGTGTTTAACCTCTAATTTCGTGTACTCCTTATGAGTTTAACCTCTAATTTCATGCACTTAACTAAGTGTTTAACCTCTAATTTCTTGTACTATCCTTATGTGTTTAACTTCTAATTTCTGTGATCTCCCTTTATGTACTACCTTATGTGTTTAACTTCTCTTGGTATGTAATATCCCTACTTAGGTCAATCTGTCTCTCTTGGATCTACTCGTTGATCGCACAATCGCATGTATGTGTGTTTCCCTTGGTATTCTTCATCTAGTGTCTCAGCGTTTCTGATGTCCCTGACTAGTATTCGTTGTCCCTTCGTTATGACCATATACTATGTGTGCGTACGGCTTTCTCATCGCGGTTTTCCTGGCATCATTATCGACTCTGGATAGACCCCTGGCTATCTCTTTTCGTGCTTCGTGTATTCCTGACTTCTTGAAAATAAAGCCGGGTGAGCCAGCGAAGCGGCCGGGCTACGAGACTCGAAGGCATGGGATATGCAACGGTTCCCTTCATGCCAACGGCGACCCTGGCCCTTCCCGTCACACCCTCTAATTCTGTCGCTCCAGAATTTCCCTACGTTTCTGACTTCTTAGTGCTTGGCAAGTTGGCGGACTCGTCGAGCAAATCGCCTCAATGGAGGTGGTGTTTGTTCCTTACTCCCTTCGGGGCCCAAGAAAACTCGAGCAAATCGCCTCAAGGGAGGGCACCGCGCTGCCATTCGGGGCCCAAGTTGTCCCTACCGCACTCCCGCTTTTTTCGTTTGTATCCTTGGGGTGGGTTAGCCAATTCGTCGGGCGCGACCTTGAGGACCAGGAATGGGCTGCCTCCCAACTTGGTGACTCGACTATTGTTCGGGCTCGGCCTCAAGGGAGAGGACAGCTAGTTCCACTCCTGGTCGACAGTGACTCGAGTCATTCCTAACCCCACCCCTCTCATCCTGCTGCCTCAGAATCTCGATTTCGACGTTAATCTTAGGGAGAGCCTTCTTGAGCTCATCGGACGACGGCCTCATCATCGGAGTGGATTTGATCCGATTCTCTTCTGATGGTGATCCTACTATTGCCCTCATCACTCCCTAAACCCGGGTATCACTACTGTTTCTGTGGGTCTCTCTGCCCGTGATTGCTTCTGTTTCTCGTGGGTCTCTCTGCCCGTTTTGCTTAGTGTTTTCGTTTGTCTCTAGTTTCTCGGATGCCTATCTCTCCCTAAACGATGCTGTTCCATATGGTCCCTAACGTCAGTGCCAAGCCGGCAAGGTTTTATGGCCAGTGCCCCAAGATCATTTTGGAGTTCTCTGTCTCTAGATCATGTCATAACGGGGGTGTCCCACCTTCCGACTTGCACCTGCCTAGCTTTCTCCCTAGCTCGTTGGCGAAGTGTTCAGGCAACTCGCCAAATTGTCGAGGGCAAAAGCCTCTCCAAAAGGGTCCTTAGTCCTTCCCAACTTGTATCTCTGTGTGCGACTATGTAAATGTTTTATCTCTGTGTGTGTATGTCTAACGTTACCTAGCCAAGATTGACCTAAGTTGTAGCCTATCCTCTTATTATCCCTCGTAGGCCTAAATATGAAGAGTCTTAAGCGATCTAGTTTTCATCTATTATCGTAATATGTCATATCCCATGTGTGTGTGTCTACTTCTCGACTGGTCACTAGTCCTAACTGACATGGAACGAGCCTGCAGGTCAAAAGAGTCTAGGCGTCTTTAGACACTCCAATCTTTTCCAAGCCAGTCCATTTCAGCAGGAACCATTGCCTGTAGAGTGTATTATTTGTTGTGTCATACTCAGTAATAGATTTGTGTAACCCCTGGGTTCCCATTTGAACTTTCACTTTCTACTAGATCGGATAAAACATCTCACTGTTTGTCAAGTATCCTAATTTCCACCAAAAAATAATGATAAAGCCTAAAAAAAATATTTATGGGAATAAGTCTATCCTTTTTATCACTTCTGCAAGCATCTTGTTTCTGACTCAACTCCGTATTTCTCACTAGCGGAGTTCTACGATTGTGCCAAGTCTCCATTCCCCTCTTCTGTTCGAGCTCTCTCTTATTTATTCAGAATTTCCATTCTTTCCGTTTCCGAAACCTTAATCTGAATTACGGATCAAGCGAGTCCTCCCTTAATTGCGCTAGCCTCTATGACTTTACTCAAGATTTAAACTTGACTTATGATTTAGAAACGCCTCATACTGTAGTCGAGCCCTTCACAGGATGCGACCGCCGGCATTGTTGTAAATCTCTCAACACCGCATGAGAGGTTAACCAAAAAATTATTTTAAACTATTATTTAACCTGAAGTTCGGTCGTCTTCCCTTCCATGAGTGTAATGTTATTTCCCTTAGGGAGGTGTGTGGTGCCTGATTTGCTTTATTGCGCTAAATCTCCATTCCCCGCTTTGATCGATTTCTCTCTAATTCATCCTAAGTTTTCCATGCCCCTTTTCCACACTCTTTGTTTTCGAAACTAGAATCTACATCCCTCATTAGTTGCGTTCCCATTTTTGATTGTGCTAATTCTCTATTCCCCTCTTTGTTCGAGTTTCCGTTTATTCCTTCTAAGTCTCCATGCCCCTTTTCCATACTCTCTGTTGCTAAAATACCTTGTCTCTATTTGCTAATACATGCCACTTTTATTTCCTGTAAATGTCTTGGGTCTTTAAGTTGTTACTAATTTTTATATCACTTCTTTATATTTAAAGTACGCTTTCTGATGTCAAGAAAAAAAATATTTATTTCCCTGTAAATGCAAATAGTATAAATTTTGTTTATATTCCTAATGCAGTCTGTTTGGAGTACTTAACTATGTGGAGAATCTAACTTTCACATCCCCAAAATAAACACATTCCAGAGCCTTGCTGAAATCTTACAGCTACCTGACCTTCTAATAGACACTCAGTCTTCATGCATGTAAAGGAAGGACGTGTCAAAAAAAATAGTTCTCAAGATGGCGGTTTTTTTTCCATTCCTCCACGATGGTGAGTCCATATTTTATTATTCAGAAAAAAAATTACTATTTCCTGTATCGCCATTGTATAGCTAGGATGCCTTACCACTTTGCTTGTAACAGTATTTTTACTAGGTTTATCATGATTATTATTCTTATTATTATGTTACTGTGATTATTATTATTATTAATTTTAAACCACTCAGTTATTAGTTCTCTTTTTTTTTGGTCTAACTCTCGATTTTTAACTGAAAAACGTTCCTACATATTATAAGGTGCTCGCCTTTACCATAAAATATCCTAGGATAACAATTCCAGCAACGAAATCGGTATTATTTGCCTCATGCCCTGCCTTGTCATTGTCGCACGGTAGGCGGTTTAACTCTAATAGTGTTTAAAATTACTTTGATATACTTAGTATGATTATTTATTCCTACTAGCATAGTGGTTAAAGCACTGCGCTACAAGCCGAAAAGTCGGGGGTTCAAGTCCCGGTGGGTTTAGGATTTTTAACCTGATCCAAACCTTCTGGCGGCACTATGGCCCTGGGGTCGATTCAGCCTCTAACTGAAATGAGTACCAGACGCTTGTTCTGGGGAAAGGGCGGCCGTCACGCAGGGCTGATAACCCGGCTGACATTAAGTGCCGATTGTCTAGAAATATTGGGAGCCCTAACGTCCCATTACCTCAAGGCCTCCTGTAGGGGGAATATGTTACTTTATTTTATCACTGTTATTACTCTATTTCCAAATCCTCTGACTTTTATGTATTCCAATTCCCTAACTATTTTCCTGCTAGTCTTCGGTTATCATTTTTGTAATTAAATTATTTATAGTCCTATTATTAGATTTATTTTAACTTATTTATTTTCCCAATATAAATCACTCATTTCTGTGCAAGTTATAATGTGGTTCCTTGAGCCTTACGTGGGCCAAGATTAATTACCTAACTAGTATTAGTGAAAAGGTCCCAGTGTGGATGCACAAGTTACGGGAGTGGCTGTAATGGTTAATATAGCCTCCGTTAGATGGCTCTGTAGTCATCGTTGCCACTTTGCAAGCAAAACTTAATAATAGACGTCAGCCAACTTCCCATTTCTTTATCCTAACAAAACAAATTACCTAGTTAATAAACCATAAATTAATTTTACGTATCCTACCTCTATCCGTGGTTAAGTCAGATATCCATGATCGTGTTTTACGTGAATAAATCTATATATAAAAAAATGAATGTTTACATAGCACAAAAGTATTTAGTGCATTAGTGGAGTAAGTGTAAGATGTGTCCGCCATCTTTTTTGCTCAAATTTATTACCCTTTTCGTAATATGAAAAAAAAAATCAATCTAGTGGCGTGTAAAAGCAACCTATGATCCCTTGGGCTTATCTCTCGTGGTGATGCTTTCAGAAATGATTTATGTATACATTTGATCCTGCCACGCCTTCCCGATAGACGAAATAATAAAATATGTCATTATCAACGTACAATTATTAATAGTGAATGAGATATTGCCTTAATTAACACAAAAAATATTAAATCCATTTCATTACTACACTCTACAAATATTCTGAAAAAAAATATCATAACCTAGGTTAACAAATAAAAAAATATCATCTGACTGAAAAAAAACTTTGTCAAAATCATCAACAACGCCCAAAATAATTCATAAAAACTATCCGTGTATGTGTATCCAAAAAAAATCAAGTTCTGAAATGTACATAACATATAACATAACCCAGAAAGATAAAACATTTGTTGAAAAACATCAATACCAAAATTATTAGCATATAACCTAAAAACAGCGGTATAGTTTCATATCCAAAATTTACCCCCATTGACAATTAATTATACCCAAAAATTAGATCCTAAAATAAATAAAATAACCTAAGCCAGTTAATAATAATGTCCCAAAGTTGAAAATTTTCTGGTTTCTCCTCTGTTTTAAAAGACATAGTTTATTCATTAGTACCAATGTGATTATCTTCCCGATTGAAAAAAAAAACATATAGATTCTTACTGTATACGAATTGAAGGTTAATTTTGGGGTCTAGGGTTCGTTTCTTTATCCGTAAATATAATAGAACATTATGTTCACGAATATCGCACCGCTGGTTCACCAGAATGTTATGCGCGGGGTCAGTTAAGCCCCGCCGTAATGATAGCGTGTAGATCACTATTGTTTAAGTGGTCTTTGGCCCGAGCGGTTGGCCTTGGTTTTGGAGGATGAATGCCACCTTTAACACATTAAAAACTCAGTAAACGAAAAATTAACATTATTTATTAAAATAAATCCAAACATAAAGAAATATTAGATCAACAACATATAAAACAATTTATTAAAATCAGCTGAAGTCGCCATAATGTCAAACGTCAAAATACTAAAGTGTTAAAATTCAGAGAGAGAAAATATTCATTTAAAAGTTTCAACTTTGTTCATTATTCTAAGTTCTTTGGACCATTTGGTCCTTTAATTAATTCTATGTCTGAAAAATGACCATTTAAAAGGATGATAATAAAATGCTTATATTACCATGTATAGCTGCCTCCCCCGCTGGAGGACCGCGTTCGGTCCCGCCGCCGTTCT
Source organism: Diploptera punctata (assembly GCA_030220185.1). Taxonomy (NCBI): domain Eukaryota; kingdom Metazoa; phylum Arthropoda; class Insecta; order Blattodea; family Blaberidae; genus Diploptera; species Diploptera punctata. The sequence continues at coordinate 290,424 of JASPKZ010009819.1, forward strand.
GCCTTCGTTAAAAAAATCGCGAATATTTATATGATAAATTTTAAGTTTCTAATCGGGGAAATTTGGGTGTGGAAAGTTCATGATCTAGTTTGAAACCTTCATCTATGTCAAAATGGAAAGCTTTGTTCTACTTTCACTTCGCGCAACTCACATTATTCTTATCTAATGTGGTCATCTTTCTGACCAAATAATTCTGGAATCTTTTGACATGGTTTTGATCCAGGATATAGAGACATGCCTTTTTACTAGCGTTTTTTATATTATATGCGTATGAACTAATATGTTTTTCAGTGCGGTTAATTATCCCCTATTTTCTGATATAATACACATGTATATGTGTCTATCCTTTATCGGCTTTTTATAGTATTTTATTATTATGACAGTTAGGCCCTAGTGTTGGCCTTTATCGGCTTTTTATAGCATTTTATTATGGCAGTTAGGCCCTAGTGTTGGCATAACATTTAAATGTGTTATTAAAGAGTTTTAAATGTGTTATTGGGTTTCAAATGTGGTATTAATTGAGTTTTAAATGTGTTATTAATGAGTTTTAAATGTGTAATTAATTGAGTTTCAAATGTGGTATTGAGTTTTAAATGTGTTATTAATGAGTTTTAAATGTGTTATTAATGAGTTTTAAATGTGTAAGGGGGCACGCCGTAGCGTAGTGGTTAAGGCACTGAGCTACAAGCCGGAGGGTCGAGGGTTCAAGTCCCGTTGGGGTCAGAATTTTTAAACTGACCCAAACCCTCTGGCGGCACTATGGCCCTGGGGTCGACTCAGCCTCTAACGGAAATGAGTACCAGACGCTTGTTCTGGGGGTAAAGGCGGCCGTCACGCAGGGCTGACAACCCGGCTGACATAAAGTGCCGATTGTCTAGAAAAAGTGGGAGCCTTAACCTCCTACTACTCCAAGGGCCTCCGGGTCTGTTGTGGGATCACTTTAATTAATTGAGTTTCAAATGTGGTATTAATTGAGTTTTAAATGTGTTATTAATGAGTTTTAAATGTGTTATTAATGAGTTTTAAATGTGTAATTAATTGAGTTTCAAATGTAGTATTAATTGAGTTTTAAATGTGTAATTAATTGAGTTTCAAATGTGGTATTAATTGAGTTTTAAATGTGTTATTAATGAGTTTTAAACGTGTAATTAATTGTGTTTCAAATGTGGTATTAATTGAGTTTTAAATGCGTTACTATAATATGAATACAGGATAATTTTACTATAAAATTCTACTTGTTTTTTATTTCCTAAAAGCCCTTTAAGTGTGATTAATTAGTGTATTTAGGTGTTTATTTCTTACATATCTTTAGGTATAATAGTTTGTTTATTATTATTTTCCTTCTAAGTATAACCTAAGGTTATAATAAATAACAAGCACATTTTTACTGAATATGGATGCTCTTTATTATGTAGGCCTACACATTTCTGTAATATATTAGGCTACTCTTTACAACTTGTGACATTTTTAATTCCTTCATAAACTCCTATCAAATTTTATTCTTAGGTTTTCATTTTTCAAATTATTTCCCATCATTTACAATGATTTTTACATTTTTTCTATCGATTATTTCAATTATAATAATTTTATATATTCGTGAAGATCCTCAAATGGAAATGCTTACCATTGTCTCAAAATTAATAGACAAAATTACAACATTATGACTTTTATGTTTGATTATTACTATTATTATTGTTATTCCGTGTGAGGTTCATGCCTAAACTAAAAAAAAAATCTAAGTAAATAATTTAATATTATATGGCTATTGAAATATTTAACATAATTTTTATATTTTTAAGGTTAGGCCTACTCAGGAAATTTGGTTAATAAATAATCAATTAAAAATACACTTATACCTTCAGTTATATATTTTTACATGTTTTAAAAATTGTGTACCATATTTATAACTCATGAATATAATACTATTGCCTAATAACAAATCACTGGCATTATCAAACCCAGAGATTTATGGCTGCATGGACATAAGCTCTCTATACATCCCTATCCTGAGCTAATTGTTTCCAGTCATTCCTTGTATAATTCACCTCTCTCAAATCATGGTTACTGTTACATTAGTTTCCATGCCCGTATTTCACTCCCCATGTCCTGCACATCTGTCTATGAAACTTAAACCATTCTCATTACATTTGGTTTCCCATAAACATCATGTGTAGCTTTCTGCTATGTAGTCTTCTCCATTTGCCTGTCTGTTCATCTCTTTTTTATTTAAAATTTTTATTAAGAACTATATTATCAGATCACCTGATAATAATGCATCATCAATATATACCAACAATGTATTAATACTATTCTGATTATACCTCTTCTTTTATCATCTAGAGATTTGATTACCTGCTCTAGTACAAAATTGAATAGCAGAGGAGACACAGCATCAGCTTGCCTTAAACCATTAGATAATAAGTTTCTATTTGTTATTTTTTTAAAATAAAATACAGATATTGATGATATTAGAACCTACTACAGTTATGCCTAGAGTCACAAATGGATGTTAAAATTTAATAAATTGTTTATCACAGAATTTTTAAAAAATCTGTTTTATGATAAATGGTTTTTAAATTAGATTTACTGAGTGCTAAATTATCATCCTCTTTTCTGTATGCAAATGTTATGAATTTGAAAATGATGTATCTGAAGCAGATTTGCTGTTTATATAATTATTATCCCTTCAAATATTGGATTGAAACCGTAACAGATCTTACTCCACAGGTAAACAATATACTGTTAGGCAAGTAAATAATGTAGTGTTAGGCAATCTAGTTCTGGAAAGAACCAAAACGTCAGGCAGGGAAAGCTGGGTTTTTACACTAACTTGGAAAGTTGAAAATAAGAGAAAAATAATATATATACTGGGAAATTAGGCCCAGAATTCAGGCAGAGGGCTGCAGACAGAAGAAGCACTTACGTGCTCCTCCACTGGACATGAAATACTCTCTCTACATATGTGAGTTAACATTACTATTTCAAAGTAAATTTCAAGTGGAAAAATATAAATTAACTTATCATTTTCTTTTGCAAGATAAATATTAACTTGAAATAATAACTTACAAAGAAAAGTCTTTAATTAAACAGAGAACATAATTCTCTATAATATATAACTTATAAAATAGTAATTCAGTCTTTACCAATTTATGAGTATAATAAATAGTAGATAGAACAGTTAATTAAACTGAGCTCTCTCATGGTTATAGCTTGAGTCTTTATGACTACAATTCTATTTAGCACCATAAATCATTGTGTTTTCCATAGCATCTCAAACTGTGTTATACTGGGTTTAGGTTAAATCATTTAATTGTAATTTTATGTTCTTTATTTATTACTTGTGAGTTTTTGACTGTTGTTAATAAAGCTGGTTTGCTTTACATATTGCATTTCAAAGCTTTCAGAGTACAACAAATTCTAACATACCTAACGGAATTTTGTCAGCGACACCCGTCACTATCACCATTAGCATCTAAAAATAATTTCCTTGCATTCCAACGAGATTACCGGACCACGAGTTGCTAGAAATACCACTGAATAATATTCCAAAACATTTTATGATAAATTGGTCCTTTTACGCTACCATTTTGACCTATCCTACCCAGTTTATAACATACGGATTATCTTAATTAGTGTTTTTATTGATTTTTAAGTTAAAACCAAATAAGATTTTTTCCCCAAGACAGTAATTTTTAACATGATATTTCCCAATAGTTTATTGTTTAATCCATATAAACAGTGCTTTAATTGAGGGGGATGGCATGCCAAATATATTTGGGATGGATTGTTTAAAGTATGTTTCCTTATAATTTACTATAACAATAATATACAAAATAAAACAATATACATTAGTAATAATTCAGCAATCAATGTGTGACGTAGATTTGGCCAATTAAAATCACAGATACAGTAAAATGAATAAAACCAAATCAAGAAACATATCCAAATTGATTCTGACATGTGTTTCACTCTTAAACAATGCATCATCAAGATATATACATCAAGAATAAATGCACTAGTATTGTTATCTTTTTACAAATTAACAGTAGTCAGTGGTAGAGCATTGGCCTGGAAAGCCAAAGGTCCTGGATAAAACCCCAGTCTGAGCATATAATTTTTCTCTTCAAATATAGTATGATATATATTAAACAATATATACAGAAGGAAGACATACATAGAAACTATATTAAGGCTTTGGGATTTAATCATTTTGATCACAAATAAGCAGTGTTCAATAGTTTGATACATAGATTAGTAAATATATTTATGAATAAAGAAAATTATGAAAAAGAAACACAACATAAGGCAGCAATAGAAAATGGGTTTGAAGAAAGTATTGTACATAGGAAAATAAACAAGTTTAAAAGACAAAAATTAATCAACCAAACTACACTTCTAATGAAAAAGAAGACAACATAAAATTCAAATATTTCACCTACATGCTTTGAAGTAGCATATATTAAAAAAAAAATTCAACATAAGAATGGTGCCGAGAAATGAATATAGCCTCAATAGAATAATTAAAACCAACAAAAATTACAAAATTGAAGATGAAAACAAATCAGGAATTTACCAGATTTAATATGGGGATTGTGATAAAATTTACATAGGGTAAACAAAAAGAAATTGAAAACCAGACCGAAGGAACACTTAGGAATGTCAAAAATGGGGAATTGGAAAAATCAGGAGTAGTGACTTACGATTAGTCAGAAAAACACCAAATTGAAAGAAAGCCTATTTATTAAAACAAATAGAAAAACAAAAGGAGCTCACCGTTTGGGAAAAAATCCACATTCAAAACAGTAAGAAAGAAAAATTAATGAATTTTGAAATCCCTGGGGAAGTTCATCAGTTTACCAACAGATGGAGTAAGAAGCAGCACTCCTTGACGACAGAACATCAGTTGTATATATACTAAAGATGTAACCACTAGGGTTACAAAACCGGTCTAATTTGAATTAGGATAGCAGTTGAAGTGTAGAGAATTTTGTTTAAAATTTAAAAATTTTAAACTATGAGTAGAGATCTGTGAAATTCGCAAGTCGTGATAAACTCTAATTTTGAAATTTTCTTGTACCATTTCTTAAATCCATTTCCCATAACCTCAAAAAAAGCATTTATGAATCGCAAAATCCAATGATGTGAAATAATGCGAAATAACACCGAAATTTAAAATTTTCAATAAATTCCGGAGATGTTTTTGTTCTATTCACAAAATTTTCATAATGCATTTTTAAATACTGTTTTCGGATTCCATCTTCTATATAACTGTCATATCTGTTTCCTCCATGCACTCTTGCAAAGGGAAATGGTTGCAACATAGTTCACAACATAGAGGTAATATTTTCTGTCCTTCTCATGCTTAAATATGATCTCCATGGATTTTAAGTTCTATGGCCAATATGAATTCCAAGAAATACGAATTATATTAAAGTGTAAGATAAGTTTTTCCCCCTAAATTTTTGCAGACATAATTATCAATTTTATTTCAATCACCTGTCAGCATGGAGGTACGTGACATGTACGCAGGTTGAATTCTTCACCAGATGCGGAGTGATTTGACGTATATGCTAGCTACATGCACTGCTTTAAACTGTTATTATGATCTTTGTGTTTACATTAACTATTTCTCGTTTATATAAATTTTATGTAGAGACTTCAAAGTTCATATTAGTACATATATTAATCGATAACGGCCCTGAGTAACAAGTTAAAATAATTTTATATTTGCATTTATTCTTACGGCCTCTGACATTTTTCTTATATTTATAACTTGATAAAGGATTTCTTAAAAAAATTAATTCAGGTCTTTTTTTTGTAGATTAGCTTGACTATCAAATTTTATCTATTTTTAAATCTCTTCATTTTTAATAATAATGTCTCAAAATTCAGTAGGCCTACATATAAAGGCCTAACAAAGTTATTTCCGATTTACACTATAGTACAGTACCACAACAGTAAATTTCATATATATATATATTTCAATTGACAATACCCTTACATTATGGAAAGGTAGTTAGTCTACTATTCACTCAGTATCTAAAAGGTAAAGTGGTCCACTACACACCTTAGGAGCTCCTTGGGATATTAGGAGGTTAAGGCTCTCACTTTTTCTAGACTATTGGTACTTGATGTAAGCCGGGTACTTATCTCTGCCTGACGGCCCTTAACAAGCATCTGGTACTCATTTCGATTAGAGGCTATGTCAACACCGCGTCACAGTGCTGCCTGAAGGTTTGGTTCAGTTTAAAAATCCTGACCCACCGGGACTCAAACCCTCAATCTTCCGGCTTGTAGCGTGTTGATCTTTCAAATCCACACCTCCTGTGAAGCTATTATAGTCATATATTGTTATGCCTACACTAGGACCTAACTGCCATAATAATAAAATACTATAAAAAGCCGATAAAGGACCCAAATCCATCTCAACCAATTAAAAATCTAACTATATTCGGGATAATAATCAAAAATATTATTGACATAACAAATAAAAAGGCAAGAAAAATAAATTGATTAATATTCAAGTGTCCATGTAGCAACTCGTGCATCCACACTGGGACCTTTGCACTAATGCTAGTTAGGTAATTAATCTTGGCCCACGTAAGGCTAAAGGAACCGCATTATAACTTGCAAAGAAATGAATGATTTATATTGGGAGAATAAATAAGTAAAAATTATTCTAATAATAGGACTATAAAAAATTTTAATTACAAAAAAGAATAGCCGAAAACTAGCAGGAAAATAGTTAGGGAGTTGGAAAACATAAAAATCAGAGGATTTGGAAATAGAGTAATAACAGTGAAAAAATAAAGTAACATTTAAAGTAACATATTCCCCCTACCGGAGATCTTGAGGTAACGGAAACGTTAGGGCTCCCAATATTCCTAGACAATCAGCACTTAATGTCAGCCGGGTTATCAGCCCTGCGTGTCGGCCGCCCTTTTCCCAGAACAAGCGTCTGGTACTCATTTCAGTGAGAGGCTGAATCGACCCCAGGGCCATAGTGCCGCCAGAAGGTTTAGATCAGGTTAAAAATCCTAAACCCACCGGGACTTGAACCCCCGACTTTTCGGCTTGTAGCGCAGTGCTTTAACCACTATACTAGTAGAAATAAATATTCATACTAAATATATCAAAGAAATTTTAAACCCTATTCGAGTTAAACCGCCCACCGTGCGACATTGACAAGGCAGGGCATGAGGCAAATAATACCGATTTCGTTATACTAGGATATTTTATGGTAAAGGCGAGCACCTTAGAATATGTAGGAACGTTTTTCAGTTAAAAATCGAGAGTTAGACATAAAACAGAGAGAACTACTAACTAGGTGATTTAAAATTAGTAATAATAATAATAATAAACACAATGAAATAATAATCAACCCACGAAGTTCGGGTACAAATCATACGTTCATAATAAAAGGTAATGGAAGAGATTGGATGACAAATAATAATAACAATAACCATAATACTAATATTAGGGCCGTTCAAGAATATAGAAGTTTTCTGAATAATAAATATGGACTCACCATCGTGGAGGAATGGAAAACCGCCATCTTGAGAACTATTTTTTTTAGACACGTCCTTCATTTACATGCACGAAGACTGAGTGTCTATTAGGAGGTCACATAGCTGTAAAATTTCAGCAAGACTCTGGAATGTGTTTATTTTGGTGAAAGTTAGATTACCCACATAGATAAGAACTCCAAACCAACTGCATTAAGAATATGAACAAAATTTATACTATTTGCATTTACAGGGAAATAAATATTATTTTTCTTGACATCAGAAAGCGTACCTTAAATAAAAGGAGTTAGTAATCACTTAAAGACCCATGACATTAACAGGAAATACAAGTGGCATGTACTAGCAATCAGAGGTATTCTAGATTTGAAAACCGAGAGAATAGAAAAAGGGCATGGAGACTTGGTTCAATGGTAGATTTCAGTTTCGAAACCAAATGGTAAAGGAAAAGGGGCATTGGAAATTTAGGATGAAATAAACGAAAATTCGATCTAAGAGGGGAATGGAGAAGTAGCGCAATCAAAAAAATGGGAACGCAACTAATGAGGGATGTAGATTCTAGTTTCGAAAACAAGAGTATGGAAAAGGGGCATGGGAACCTTAGGATGAATTAGAAAGAAATCGAACAAAGCGGGGAATGGAGAATTAGCTCAATAAAGCAAAGCAGGGACCACACACCTCCCCGAAGGAAATAACATTAGACTCATGGAAGGGAAGACGACCGAACTTCAGGTTAAATAATAGCTTAAAATAAAATTTTTGATTAACCTCTCATGCGGTGTTGAGGGATTTACAACAATGCCGGAGGGCGCATTCTGTGAAGGGCTCGACTACAGTATGAGGCGTTTCTAAATCATAAGTCAAGTTTAAATCTTGAGTAAAGTCATAGAGGCTGGCGCAATTAAGGGAGGACTCGCTTGATCCGTAATTCAGATTAAGGTTTCGGAAACGGAAAGAATGGAAATTCTGTATAAATAAGAGAGGGCTCGAACAGAAGAGGGGAATGGAGATTCGGCACAATCGTAGAAACTCCGCTAGTGAGAAATACGGAGTGGAGGCAGAAACAAGACGCTTACAGAAGTGATATAAAAAGGATAGACTTATTCCCAGAAATATTTTCCTTTTTGGCTTTATCATGATTTTTTTTGGGTGAAAATTAGGATACTTGACAAACAGTGAGATGTTTATCCGATCTAGTAGAAAAGTGAAAGTTCAAATGGGAACCCAGGGGTTACACAAATACTATTACTGAGTATGACACAACAATAATACACTCTACAGGAAATGGTTCCTGCTGAGATGGACTGGCTTGGAAAAGTTTGGAGGGCCTAAAGGCGCCTAGACTCTATTATACTGCAAGCCTTGTCCCATGTCAGTTAGGACTAGTGACCAGTCGAGTAGTAGACAAACACACACATATGGGATATGACATATTATGAAAATAGATGAAAACTAGATCGCTTAAGACTCTTCATATTTAGGCCTACGAGGGATAATAAGAGGATAGGCTACAACTTAGGTCAATCTAGGCTAGGTAACGTTAGAAATACACACACAGAGATGAAACTTTTACATAGTCGCACACAGAGATACAAGTTGGGAAGGACTAAGGACCCTTTTGGAGAGGCTTTTGCCCTCGACAATTTGGCGAGTTGCCTGAACACTTCGCCAAGGAGCTAGGGAGAGCTAGGCAGGTGCAAGTCGGAAGGTGGGACACCCCCGTTATGACATGATCTAGAGACGGAGAACTCCAAAATGATCTTGGGGCACTGGCCATAAAACCTTGCCGGCTTGACACTGACGTTAGGGACCATATGGAACAGCATCGTTTAGGGAGAGATAGGCATCCGAGAAACTAGAGACAAAACGAAAGCACAATATAATTACGGGCAGAGAGACCCAGAGAAACATTAGTGATACCCGGGTTTAGGGATTGATGAGGACAACAGGTGAACCCCATCAAAGAGATTAGGATACAATCCACTTTTCCGATGAGGCGGCGTCCATGAGTTCAAGAAGGCTCTCCCTAAGATTAACGCCGAAATCGAGATTTCGGAGGCAGTAGGATGGGGACAACTTGGGCCCCGAATGGCAGGGGGTGCCCTCCCATGAGGAGATTAGCTCGAGTTTTCTTGGGCCCCGAAGGGAGTAAGGAACAACACCACCTCCATTGAGGCTATTTGCTCGACGAGTCCGCCAGAATACAAAACGGAAAAAGCGGGAGTGCGGTAGGGACAACTTGGGCCCCGAATGGCAGGGGGTGCCCTCCCTTGAGGCGATTTGCTCGAGTTTTCTTGGGCCCCGAAGGGAGTAAGGAACAACACCACCTCCATTGAGGCGATTTGCTCGACGAGTCAGCCGACTTGTCAAGGACTAAAAAGTCAGAAACTTAGGGAATTCTGGAGCGACAGAATTAGAGGGTGTGACAGGAAGGGCCCGGGCCACCGTTGGCATGAAGGGAACCGTTGCATATCCCATGCCTTCGAGGCTCGCAGCTCGGGCGTTTCGCTGGCTCACCCGGCTTTATTTACAAGAAATCAGGAATACACGAAGCACGAAGAGATAGCCAGGGGTCTATCCAGAGTCGAGAATGATGCCAGGAAAAACCGCGAAGAAAAGCCGTACGCACACATAGGATATGGTCATAACGAAGAGACGACTACTAGACAGGGACATCAGAAACGTTGGGACACTAGAGAAGAATAATAAGGGAAACACACATACATACGATTGTGCGATCGACGAGTAGAGCCAAGAGAGACAGATTGACCTAAGTAGGGATATTACATACAAAAAGAGGTTAAACTCATAAGGAGTACACGAAATTAGAGGTTAAACACATAAGGATAGTACAAGAAATTAGAGGTTAAACACTTAGGGAAGTACACGAAATTAGAGGTTAAACACATAGGGTAATACAAGAAAGTAGAAGTTAAACACATTGGGTAGTACATGGAAATAGAAGATAAACACATAAGGATAATACACGGAATTAGAAGTTAAACACATAGGGTTGTACATGAACTTAGAGGTTAAACCCATAGGTAAGATAGGTAAGATAGGGAATAAGTCTACACGTATGAGACCAGGAACTAACTCAAAAACGTATACGGAAATTAAGAGGAAATAACAGAGTAGGAGATGACAAAAGGGAGAGGTTAAACCCATAGATAAGATGGGGACCCAAGACACAGAATAAAGTCCACGCATAATCAGGAGTAATGTAAAAAGTTAAATACAGAAATTCAAGAGAACAGATGAGATATTGCCGAACGAATTAGGAAGGACTTAAGGAAACAACACCATTTAGATTGTTTTTATTATTAAGTTAACTCTGTAGGCTGTAGCACGGGAAATCGACAGATAAGTTAGAAACGAGAGAATTTAAGATGCAAAGACGCATCCCGGATAGAAGAAAGGAAATGCTCTCACAATCAGGACCTCAAGAGGGAATGATGTACGGAATTCAGGTTACATAATCATACTAAGTAGTAGTTACATCTTAAAGCCCTAGCGATTTATGTGTAGGCGAGCACACTCGATCGAACCCAGGACTCTAGAGAAGGAAAAGCAAAATTGAAATTTTATCAAAGCAATGGAAAGTTTTGAAAACAGGCGGTAAAATACGGTGAGATACTGACAATTTTTGAACCCAGTAAAACCTGAATTGCAATAAGGGCGTAAATGATTCGTGAGAAATCATAAGACCAGAAACATAAGAGCATTTCTTTTGCAACTTGAGGCTAGCTATAAGGGACAGATAGGAACATGGGTGCACAAACCTAAACGATACAATCTAAAGCCAGGACGTCTAATATGCAAGATTCGGAACATAGTATCGGAGATAAGATGGCTGAAAATGAAGCCTCTAAGCAATGAAGTTAAATTAAACTGACCATTCTATGACAAGGAGTGATAAAAAGGATGCGGACCCACGTAGTACGGGATAGCACCAAACCCATAATCGATGTTTAAAGTTATCCTCCCAAGTTTTAACAAATGCCATAAGATTGCAGCTTCACGCCTGGACCTGCGGCCACCACCACGACACTACATGATGGGAGCAAGATTAAGAGGGCCAGACTCACGGCGCACCCTGTACATCTGAGGACGAGAGCCGCAGCATAACGCTGCCAGGACCAACCACACCCTGTACATCTAAGGACGAGAGCGCAGCTGCCAGGACCAACTACACATCTCGTGACGGAGCATAAGATGGGTGAATGTCCAGACTCGCAACCAGCTAAGGCAAACACCTCACTAGCAGTAAAGAACAAACCCAGGCAATTATAAAAAATAATAACTATCTCCAACGTCAACCTTGGCCTAACATCCTACATTCCAAATTTTTCCTATAGATGAAGCAAGAAAACAAATTCCACATCAAGATTGATTCCTATCAAACCCTTCACAAGTTCTCCTTGGACCTAACTGGGTTTTGTTTAAAGAAACTAGGCATAACTAAATCAAAGGCCTACCTGGACCAACGGCAGCTGAAAATGAACCACGAACTCGAGCGTTAGAACATCGCATCCTCCATCGAGACAAGCAGACACGAACCCTGACATCCAAGCTGGCCACAGCAGACACCGCAATTCTGATAATTTTTTTAACAGTGATCCGGTTCACGAAATAGAACCGTCGAAGTGAATAACAAAAAAGAAACGAAATGTTGTTAAGTGCGTCGGATATGAATAAAAGTGAAAAGTGCATCGTTTCTAAAGAAACCACAAGAAGGGTTAAACAAGGAAGAAGGACGGAGACGAGAAAAATTTTTAGTGAAAATATTTTTATAGTCGATATCCTTTGTTTCTAGCAGTAAACATTTTTAGTGGAAAATTAAATTTATAAACATATTGTGTTAGAGCCGCGAAGGCATGCTATATTGTGATTTTTGTTTTTTTTTTAAGTATAGTGTTCTCACTAAGTAAACAGATCTTACCGATATTACGACACAATTAAGGGTATCCGGGGCAATTTACAAGTAAAAGACGATCTAACCTCTTAGGATGAGAACAAAATACTTCCAGGACAGATGAAATCGCCAATTGATGACGTCAGTTCCACTCCCACTTAAAGTCAAGTTAATAAGATACATGTCAGGACAAACCCCCCGGAGGTGAGAGATATCCTATAAGGAAAAAAGACTTTCGGTTTTTCAACCCTAGTCTTATTTAGGGGGGGAATTGTTATGCCAACACTAGGGCCTAACTGCCATAATAATAACATACTATAAAAAAGCCGATAAAGGATAGACACATATACATGTGTATTATACCAAAAAATAGGGCATAAATATTCACCCTTTAAATGCGGATTGAAGTCTCAATCAAAATATACATAAGTGCTTTATAGATAAAAAACTAGGGAAAAAATTATTATAAAATGACTATTTCACATCAATATATTTTTCAAACAATGAAGACACACTTACGAAATCTTATATAATATCAAAAACAACTTATTAGTTTCAACCAAATAGGAAATTCTTACGAAAACTTATATAACCCAAACACATTAGGATAAGAAGTTAAAAACACCTTATATAACATGGCCATGACATACTAGGAATATTACTACAGATGGGGCAAGAAAATAGGGTTTCCATTAGTTTTAGGGGATGGTGAAAGGTAAAGATAATCATATAAAAGCCGGGATTTTTAGTGGAAAAAGTCAGAACAGCGGCGGGACCGAGATGCGGTCCCCCAGCAGGGGAGGCAGCTACATTGGTAATATGAATTCTTTTTTTATCATTCTTTGGTCATTTTCAGACAATAGAATTAAATAAGGGACCAAATGGTCCAAAGAACTTAGAATAACGAACAAAGTTGAATATTTTAAAATGTTTGTTTTCTCTCTCTCTGAATTTTACCACTTTAATATTTTGAATATTTTGACGTTTGACAATGTGGCGATTTCAGCTGATTCTAATAAATTGTTTTATATGTTGTTGATCTAATATTTCTTTGTTTGGTTTTATTTTAATAAATTATGTTAATTTTTCGTTTACTGTGTTTTTAACATGTTTAAATGTAGAACTCATCCTCCAAAACCAAGGCCAACCGCTCGGGCCAAAGACCACTTAAACAATAGTGAACTTAACGCTATCTTTACGGCGGGGCTTAACTGACCCCTCGCGTAATATATATCATCAACTGGTTTCACCTTGGAAACCAGAAGAAAGACAGATTGAAATTTAGGGTTGATGAAGTTCTTTTAGCTCAACAGGTTTCATGTGTAGAAACACAATTTTTTGAAGGCACACAACCTAAAATAATGTTTCCAAAATGTTAGAAAGACACATTTGGAGAAGGCTGCCTCCCCCTACAAGAGAAAAGGTCAACCCATAAAAGCAATGTGTTTGTAATAAACATGAACAAAGTAAACACAAGGGAAAAAAATACACTTATTGGTGCCCGAGTGTCAAACTGCTGGTTTACACTTTGAAGATTTATCACACCAATTTTTTAAGTTCATTCTGTTTTTTTGAAGACCCTTCTTTTTCTGTAAATATTCATTGTGTTGTTAGGTAGAGCCGGTTATCTGAATTCTTCAAAGAATTCCTAGTGCAATTCACTGTGCTACTTATGTGAGAAACTTACAAATAGGACCTACTTCAACTGTGGCACAACAATCATAAATAAGTCTACACATTTAGAGATGTTATGTGAGAACCGTAATAAATTTAATTAATTAAATATTAAATTAAGGGTTCACCATAAACGAATTGCAAAAACATTTAAATTACTCAAGATATTTCCATTTAAATGCGTTATTGGAATACTGGCACTGAACGGCTGGATTTAAATACCCGTGAACTCTCCTCCCACAACAGGTATTGCCAGCCTTTTAACTCCACCCGCTCTGAAGTGTTAAGTAATGGTATGTTTAAATCTGAAGAAAACATTTAAGTATAAGCAGTAACCTGACAATAATGCAAGCACTGCCAAATTTGAATAAGCAAACAATGGACCATGAGTAATTAAATCATATTGATAAATACTATTAATCCCAATTTAATTACATAAACACACTTTTTCTACTGGTTTACATACCTATAACATGGATTTTTAACAAAATGTAACAAAACAAATACTGACAGTTTGAACAAAAAAGGGCACATGCAATTTTAATTTCCCACGAAATCAATTGTACAAGCTAATAGTTGACCTTAAACTACTAGGAGTAAAAGGACTCAAATTTACATTTTTTTTAAATAACACTGCCAAATTCACAATAACATCAAAATCTTGAAATTTTAAAACAAATTTTCCCTAAAAATAAAACCACTTTCACAGATCTCTAACTATGAGGTAATAATTCATCCAACCTCACCTCATATCCTTTTATTAGATCAGTTTTAGGGCCTTATTTGGTTTCATTATCAACACTTTAACGACAGTTATGTCATCTTGAACTAGTAGTGTTTTTACTCTTGATGCTCCATTTAAGAGTGAAACACATTTCAGGTCTGCTTTTTATCTTGGTTTTATTGCCTTTACTATATATGATATTAATTCGGCAATCTACATCCCAGATTGATTGTTGAAATTTTCAGCAGAATTATTACTAGCATGGCAACTGTCAACCACTGCATGTTGAATGCTACTTTATAATTTCTTCCAGATAAACATGATGTACAAAGGCCATGTTCAGAAAATTATATGCTATTTTAAACTGCAAGGAACTAAAATCCAGCGCCAAATCTTTCATATAAGCTATAGGAAAGTAATACTCCTGAATAACCCTCATTACCTGCCGTTCACTCTGCCTCAACACTTACTCATGCAGGGTTGTCTATCTGCTTCGTATAGTGTTTTGCCATTGCTGGATTCTGGCATCGATTTCTGTGCCTTGCAGTTAAAAATAGCAGATAATTTTTTGGACACAGCCTTGGTGCATCACAATGCTTCCCCAGTAAAAATTTCAAAGCAGTTTTTGGCATGCAATGGTTGACAGTTCCTTTGTAAGGTATATTGTTTTATTTGTATACCTGAATTTCTGCAAACTTATGCCTGATTCAATTAATTATGCAACAATTATACCAGAACCATCTGTACATAGTCATTTTTTGTCAAAATGTCTTTAAAATTCTCGTTCCAACAAACAGGACATAGTTTATATACTCTTATAAAGGTAAACCAAACACATTTTTTTTTACATTAAGCACTGCTATCAACTACGTCACTCTGGCAATACAATTTAAATTAAAATGTTTGTTATCTCACCTCATATCCAGTTTTCTAATTATACCGATTTCAAAGCTTGGGCAGCTTCATCTTCAGGAATTTCTTGTCGACTGAGGTTATGTCAATCAGGAGAACACAATGTCAGTTGACAAGAAATTACTGAAGATGAAGCTAACCAAGCTTCGAAACCGGTATAATTAGAAGACTGGATATGAGGTGAGATATGAAGTATTTCAATTTAATCTTAAATTAAACCTCATAGTGATTTTTTCCTATAAAACTTCAATGTAGGCGATAACTTACTTTATCCTATTTACTGCCTCACTCCCTTCTTTTTTGGAGTCTTCAAAAGTGAAATTAACAAATCTCTGGCAATATGAATCTTTATAGATACAATTACAAAAGCAATGTCTTGGCATTTGCCACATAATTCAAACAAGTTATAAAAGATGGTTATTTCCAAGATGATTGAAAACATTATCTATCACAAATTCCAAAGAAAAAAGTCACAGAAGAGCTGTGACATATGTCAATCCAAATGTGTAACATCAGGTTTAGAATAAATCAGATGTGTGTTGTATGCTGCAAATATCACATATAAAGCTGGATATTTAATCGTATTTAATAATAATAGAGGTTACTTCATTTAATACATATCTTTAATATTTTAATTTTTTAAATTCAAGGAAAATCAGTTAAAAATGTCAAAGTATGAATATTGAGAAATTCATATTTTTTATATCATATAAAAAAGTGTAACTGAATAAGTTATTGTGTTATATTATGTGGTTCTAAAAAGTTCAAGAATCAGTTAAGAATTTCAAAGGAGTTTGAAATAGCAACTGCCACATTTACTTTGAAGAGATTGGATAAGAGTCAACCAATAGCACTCACAGGCCAAGTTGGTTAACCAATCTGATTTGAATGTATTTTTTTAAATTTTATTTAAATTTTAATGAACATACTACATGTTTTAATTTTTAAAGATTTCAATGTCTTAATTGGAATAATGGATTGTGGGAAGGAAATTTTTCTCAATCTGAGCATTGCACTAGAAGATGTCATGGCGACAAGTCTTACATAATAACAGTTGCTCATGATTTTTGTAATATTGAGTACAATTTTATTTATAAACGAAGGAAAAGTGCATCACATTACTACATTTTAGGTATAACATATGTCCAGTTAATTTCAATTCGAAATAATAAACATTTGTATGGTATAATTTGTGACAGTTGAGTCTCAAATAGTAATTAGCACCTCCATTATATAATGGTGAATATATTACCGATATTATATGGAAGACACAAGTTTTATAGTTATTTAAAATAAATGAGTATGAATAAAGCGGAAACTACACTTTTAAAATTACTCAGTATTTTTATTTGAGTGATAACCATTTTTTAGTCTTTCCTTTGTTCCCCTAAAGGGAACCTCACAGCCATGGTAAATTAAATTGAGCCCAGGACATCTAGAAGGAATCCAATTAACCATAGATACTACAAAACATTAGGTGAATACATCATCTCCTCCTTTAAGATACAACATGGTGCATCTGCAAACCTACTTCTGCTTCACATTTATAATATAATATAAAATATTTGAGAGTTCGTGACTTTGCATTCAGATGCCACAAAGAGATTTCGTTTTAAAGAATGTAAAAGTTTTTAAATTTGAAGAAATACATTTACTTTTCATCAAAATCAAAGTGGGAGTAACACTATGAGGTTAATAGTGAGTGGAGAACATTTTAAATGACTCACCTCATATAATTTCAAATTTCTTTGATACCGGCAGTTTCAGACAATATCTTGTCCCTCTTCAGTCATGGTTTCCGGTATCAAAGAAATTTGAAATTATATGAGGTGAGTCATTAAAAGTATGTTCTCCACTCACTATTAATGATATAACCTCATAATGTTTACTTCCCAATATTAATTTAAATATAACACTATGAGGTATTTACATTTATGAATGAGTTGGAGTTTAACTGAAGATAGAAGTAAAATTATACTTTTAAACTGTAAAAACATGCAATTTCATGAGGTGAGACATTAAAAACATTTTTTCAACATAAAAAAATTAATTTATGCCTAAATCAGGATTTGAACCAAATATCTCTAGTTTTCTCTATACTAATATGATTCCTGCTTGGCAGTTAGCAGTTAACTTCATTCCATTAATGCAATCTAGTGGCTTCTAAAATAAGAAGACTTTTAAATGGGAATCAACACCACATATAGGGCCGAATTCTTGAAAACAACTCTCCTCAAGAATCGAGTCTCTCCGCCCCTCTGTGACGTAGAGAGTATGCATGAAACCAACTCTCATCTCAAATCTCAAGTCTTGGCCACGCCTTACTCACTTTTATCTGTCAAATCGTAAGTCGGCAGTATTCCCGTCTTTCCCTTTGTTCTCCTCCTCAGTAAAAATGGCGGAATTCCAAAAGTGAATAATCTTTTGGGTTTGGAGGCACAGAAATTAATAGAAGATGTGGAAATTGAACAAAATCTACGGGATCAAGCGAATCGCCGTCGCCGCCTGTACTTTCAGGATATTCCCCGATATATAGGTAAGTCATGTAATATATGCTGTATGATTCATTATATTCTAACTTCTTCAATATACATTGTGAGAATTTTCTTAAAATCTAGTGTTGTTTATTACAAATGTGTACGGAAATACTATATAAACCGATTACAAATAATTCTTGTAGAGAAATAAAATATCACTCTCGTGTATAATCATTAACATGATCGTTTCTTTGTTTGTATATTACACACAAAAAAGTGAAATTTTTATTAACTCCGGTCACATAACGAACAAAATTGGATAATAATTAGCAATTCAATAGTACAATATATATGTGTATGTATATATATATTATATAAGGAAAATGCAAATAATTAAACATCTTCTTTCAAAGTACTGTAGTAGAAATTAATAAAACAATATTTCTATTAATTTTTTAATACTTAACATTATTCTTATTTAATTTCAAGAAATTAACTTCATTTCGTGTGTTTTTGTTGGGACAAGTTAGTATACGTATGATTAGTTTATAGTTTATTGAATAATATGCAAGCAATTTATTTTGTTAGGTTAGGAAGAGTGAAATTGGTGTAGGTCAGTTTCTCATAAACTGTTTGAGAATTTATTAAGAAGGTTGGTTATTTCGATTTCACATTTATATCCTGCCACCTGGTGAAGGTTACATTAAACATTCGTGCATGTGCAGTGCGATTCTGTAGAACTTATTCATTGAATAGATGAGAGTCAAATACTAAAGTTTACCCGTAATTTGCTTCACTCTTTAAATTATGCACATGAAAGATTATCTGACAATACTTCATTTAATTTTATGCTAAACTCCTCGATTTAGGAACAAATACTTAATCAAGGTGTGGCCAGACAAATATTAAATTTATTATGGCATAAATATTGTGTCATACCAATTGTGAATTTATTCAATTTGTTTATTAATTTTATTCACAGGAAGTATGCAGCTTGTAGTGGCAGACCTCCCTGGCATCAGCCAAAGTACTGTGTCGCCTGTCATCAGAAAAGTATCCACCTCTATTGCAGAATTCAAACTACAATTTATAACATTCCCTAATGGAGATGAGGTTCGTCATCTCCATTATGAATTTCATAGAATTGCTTGTTTCCATGGTGTAGTTGGATTCATCAATGGCACGCATATAAAAATAAGGAATCCTGGAGGAGAATATCCTGAAATCTTCAGAAATAGCTTGGGCGTATTCTCCTTCAATTGTAGGTATGTACTAACTAGTTAAGCAAGTATTTTGTGTGTGTTGTTATTTTATTTCACTCCCTCTCTACAAGCGCGACAAGCCTAGAAGGCCCTTATGCTCTTTAATTGATATCATTAGAGTTGTAATTCAAAACAGATAATGAAAGGTCCAACTAATTTTTTTTTAGAAGCTTTATTTTTAGAATTCAGGTTCTTCTATGTGTTGTAAATCTATGACATGTGATCCATGGCTTAAGTTGCCTTGGTCAGTGTTGTAACAAAATTGAAATAAAGCCATTAGTGCACTGTCTTAAATATATAGCACATAAAAGCAGACCTCCAAGCAGCATCTGTGAACCATTTTAGGTGAATACTTCGATTTATGATGCTTTTTACCTGAATAATTTGTGCCAAGTAGGAGAATTGTAGACCATTATCAGTGAGAAACATTTTGAAAATGTATTGTGTTAATATTGTTCTAGATTACTACCTCATACCATTTACCCCATAACATAACATAGATTTTTGCATAAATATATAAAATATAACCATATTTTAATTTTTTTCATGTTTTTATTAAATTTACACTTTCCAAACCTTAATTTTTCTTCCTTAATTAATCTAGGTTGGAAAGTGTTAATTTAATAAAAACTTCTAAGTATGAAGCTTTACTGTTCAAAAGAAATCTATAAATTCTCAATAAAAGTACTTCTGAATAAAAGATTCCAATTGGCGTGTTGGTATTGATAGTCTTCGGACGAACGAGAATTGTATAGGTAGAAAGAAATGTTCACATTCTTATCGGTACTCAGATGGTGTAATAGGTATTGTACTGATGTACAGAATCAGAGATCCAGGGTTCAAGTCACAATTCAAGCATTATTTTTTCTTTCTTTATTAAGGTACAAGTAAATTTACGGAAAAATTGCACTTAAACTACCCATGAAATATTTTCAAAGTCCTATAGAATAACAGTGTGCATGCGCCAGAGTTTGTAGAGCCACCAATAACCCACAATCGAACCATATTGATTATCATCCTCGATTACTATCCGTCGCTATGAAATTTAAATGACCAATATTTGCAATAAATCCCCAAATCTATGTTAAAAAGATATATTAATAATATTAAAATTACCAAACGTTTATTAAAAATGGGTGTACACTTACTTATCGCTCCGTAATACTGATCCAACCAGTGATAATCCAAAACAGCGATAGAAAAATCATAGACTAAGTAATATATTCTGTGGAGAAAATAGCATAATATTTCTAACAGTGTCATAATATTGTGATTTGCATATTTAAATAAATACTTCAAAATTTTGTTTATTTTTTATTATTTCACTCACCTCATACTTCATAATTCATAGCAGACCCTGGGTTTCTTCACATCTTTTGTGACATTCTCAATGCTGCGTCACGTTCACAACTGACGTCCAACGGCCTTCTATCCTGCAGACTGACCTCCGCGCCATCTGGTGGCCGACCGAAGAATTTCCAAATCAGTCCTCTTTCTTTATAACCGGGTATTTCAAAATTCATAGTTATATTTTCATTCTTGCATATGTAAATTTTTTCCCAAATTGTGAGTTCCTTCGGTTTTTCCAATTGTTTAAGTAATTTTGTTTTGTCTAATAATGTTATAAAAATTGTTTGAAAAATTTAAAAATATTAATTAATGTTAGTAAATACAAAATAAGTGCTATAGTTTACAATAATATAACTGAAAAATCAAGCGCTAGTAAAAGCGTAGTTGAGCCAAATTTACTTCCAATAAAACAATTGACAAAACCATCAAAGTTTTAACGCAATGACAAAACTGAAGTGCTTGTAATGGCTATGAATAAAAAATGAATAGTTTTTCGTCAGGAACGGCATAGTTTATAGTAAGAATTTTGAATATGAAAAATTGTATATATATATATATAATCAATTGAGTTGGTGTTTACTTGATGAAAATCCATATTAATTAATTAAATGAAAATAAAACTTAGTTTTATTCGATTTTCATATTTATTAAGATATAATTCAGTAACAGCTCTTTCGGTACATGTCTGAAGAAGGTACAGTGTACCGAAACAGCTATCACTGAATTATATCTTAATAAATATGAAAATCGAATAAAACTAAGTTTTACTTTTATTTAATTAATACATATATATAAAAGAAAAAATGTACTAACTATATGGAAGTATTACTATTTATATTATTATTATTATAAGGTGGACTAGTGGTTATGCTCCTTGCCTCTGGTCCCAAGGGCCGCGGGTTCAAACCCAGCCGGGGTCGTTGGTTTTTTAGGATGGAAAAATCCAAGGAGCAAGTCCTCCGGGAGGGGACCTTTAAAGAGCGTGGGTCCCGAGTCTGAAGATTTTTCATGCTCGTAAAAGATCCTTAAGCCTGAATGAAAAGGCCTCTAAGCAAAATTTACCGAATTTTCCCGTCCTAGTACTACCTTGGTTTCCTAGATGTCAGTATGAGGCAGAACGCTGACCACGGACCACTCAAATGACATCTATAAGAAAACAAGTGGTTCAAATTCTTCCCTGTAGTGGGAGAGCGCCTAAATCTCTGTTAAGGGAAATATGGGCATACAATATAATATATATATATATATATTGCATTGAGGAGTTGCTTTTTATATCTTGGATTTTTTTTTAATTTTCAGGCCATTGTGAATTTCACTATGGAATTCATAAACATCGTTACAGGCTGGCCTGTACAGTACAGTCATATGTTCAAAAGTAGCATGATCTGTGGCCAATTTGAAGAAGAAGTGTCTGGCATTCTCCTGGGAGACAGTGGGTATGCATGCCATCATTTTTTAATGACACCTCTCCTCAACCCACAAACACGAGCTGATTTCAATTATAATAGATCACATAAAGTTACTAGTTTGGTGGAAAGATCTTTCCCTCAAACTTGAAACGACGACAACTGTTATAGTTGCAACAACTCTGTTACACAATATAGCGAGGAGGGCAAACAATGCTGAAATAGAGGATCTGCCACCAATAATGCTATTCCAGTTGTGAATGTTGTTTATGATTTGCCAAATGGATTGACAGCCAGAAGTGCTCTAATAGATGCCCACTTTTAATAATAAGTAAGGTGAATACCGAGTCATCCTTCCTCATAACTGGTGTTCTATTTGAAGTAGTTTCGATATTTCACGTATACCATCGTCAGCTTTTCCAGACTGTTGAAATTTAAGTCGTCAGCTCTGGACATCGAGGGAATGACAATGTTAATTTCAACATTCTGGAAAAGCTGACGATGGTATACTTTATATACAGAAACTAGTTCAAATAGAACACAACAAGTCATGAGGTAGAATAACTCTGGATTTACCTTATTTGTTATTAAGAAGGACCTAATAGGGTTACTTCCCATTGTATTCTTACTTGTAATTTTAGGATTGTGATGGGACAAAATTATATGAACACTTTCTTTTCACTACACTATCATGTATTGTGCATTTTTTTTTGTCTTCTATACTTCTTCTGCTGTAAGGCTGTGAACATATTTGTGTTGTATTTATAGATCATTATGTGTTAAAAATGCAGATTTCCTTGTCTAAATTGTTGGTGCATCTGTAACACTATATCATTTTGTCTAATCTTAAATTTTATTTGTTCTAATATGTAATTTAAATAGGGCCCTATTCCATGTGACATATCAGCTATGAACTTTGTAATTTTCCTTTAAGTCACTAACACTATCATTTATTGGATAACGTAAGTTAAAATGCGTGCACATTTATTCACATTTCTGGTATAGCCAATTGTGAATATGTTTATTTAAATTCAGTTTGTTTGTTTTATGTCCTGCACCATAGCTGAATGGTTAAGGCAAGATGCCTTGTCAAAGAGTTACCGGACTTGTGCTGGTTCGGGTCTCCATGGGGGAAAACATTTTTTCTTGTGATTTTGGCCAGTATTGGGCCATTGCTCACTCAGCATCATGAGGCATTTGGGTAGCTATAATAAGTAGCGGCTCCAAGTTCAGAAAATCAGCTATAATGACTGGGGGACCTGACATGCTGACCACATATCAATCCTACACTGGGTGAATGATATTCTATCTCTGTGATCAACTCATGTGGAAATGAGTCCAAGAGCCAGCTAGTAGGCCAAGAGCTTTCTAGGCCTTTCAAGCCATGGGTTTTTTTTATTATTTTATATTCCGTTAAGTGAGTCAAATAAGTTATTACATGTTACCTCATAAAACTCCGTGATCTTCACAGGACTGGTTTCTGAACCTATTGCTTGTATCATCAGCCAAGACTCCATTAACTCTATAGTCTGAGTTCTGGTTGACGATAGAGGAAATAACTTCAGAAACCGGTCCTGTGAGAATCACCCAGTTTTATGAGGTGAGATGTAATAATTTATTTGCCTGATAATGTAAATTCCCATCATAAAATTTCATTAAAGTAATTTAGATTTGATTAAGTAGGTAGCTTTATTGTTTTGTTATCTTGTTTTCCGTAAGTTGGGTATGGAAACTTAAAAGTCTTATGATCCATCCATCCATAGTAATTCTGCCCAAAGGTAGGTATTTCACTGCATTTTCATGCTATGCTTTGCTAGGTAATTATAGGTGTGGTATCTTCCCATTGCTTTCCATATCGGTGAAGGATGATGATGATGATCGGATGATATTTGGGGACCGTTGGTCCCTAAGCTTCCTGACATTTGTCTTACAGGTGAGGAAAACCCCAAAAAAACCTCTCCTAGAAGCTTGTCCCGACCAGGAATTAGACCCGCTGCGTGACAAGGCAGCACGCTACCTCA
This sequence comes from Diploptera punctata, assembly GCA_030220185.1. Lineage (NCBI taxonomy): Eukaryota > Metazoa > Arthropoda > Insecta > Blattodea > Blaberidae > Diploptera > Diploptera punctata. The sequence continues at coordinate 314,688 of JASPKZ010009819.1, forward strand.
AGACCACAGTGGTGGACACGATGAGGTATTATATTCTAAAAAACGTGTAAATAGTAATGTTTCACAATAATATATAAGGTATTAGTGTTACAAATTTGTGTGTTTATGTACATTGATAGCTGTGTAATGTTCATGTATGTAAATCCATATTGATTCTGGTATATAATTATGAGTAATTTATGAATGCTGATAATAATAAAAAGCAATGTTTTCAAATGAAACATATTTTGTATTTATTTCAGGTGTCATACATATTAATTCCACAATAAAATTCTGAATTCACTTCTGTTTCTTTTATCATGACATACAAAACTCATGTCCACCAAAAACAGATGTTTATTTCCAATATGCAGTTCCCTAAGATTCATCCAAATATCCCCCCATCTAAACCTTCTTAATGGTATTTTCTCAGTAAAAATAAATACTTTGTCGCTATAAGTTTTATAAGTTTGTTATGGGTTGATCATGTAGATTGAATAGACAGTAGAAGAAATTTTTACTGGATTAAGTTCGTTGAGGAAAAGGTTCAGTGGAGGGCTTTAGTGAATGTGCCATTTATCTCATGTATTTCATAAAGCCCTAGAGCTTGCAATATAAGTAGTAAAACCAATCAGCTATTCAAGGGGACATATTTGAAAAAAAAAATCATGTTGACAAGAGGATGAGGTAAAACAGTAAACTGAAATGAAGTTTCATGCAATGACCACATATTTTAAAGATGGTTGTTTATATAAATGCCCTTATAGGACTGTAGGACAAAGTAAGTGGGCATATATAATACATATAATGTCCCATTTTTGGTGTTGATATAAATTTTAGAATAACACTGATAGAGTATCAAAGTTTATAAATATTCTAAATTATGACTATAGTCAGGAGAAGCATTAATGACCATAAGGAGAAGAGACGATACTAATAATTTACATAACATGGTGATCAAAGATTTGTGGTGAATTACAGCAATAATTAATACATAGTTACTTAATGGTGTTTCTATAAACGGAAAAACTGCACTTAAACTAGCGTGAAATATTTTCAAAGTCCAATAGAACAACAGTGCACATGCATCAGGTTTTATAGAGCCAGCGGTAACCCACAATCTAACCACATATCGATTACTATCCGTCGCTATGAAATTTAAATTACTAATATTTGCAATATTAAGAGAAAATAGCCTCATAATATTGTCTAACAGTATCATAATATTGTGATTTGCATATTTAAATAAATACTTCAAAATTGTCTAATAATGTTATAAAAATTGTTTGAAAAAGTTTAAAGCATTAAATAATGTTAGTTAATACAGAAGAAGAGCTATAGTTTACAACAATATAAATGAAAAATCAAGTGCAAGTAGAAGTGCAGTTGAGCCCTATGATATGTATATTTTTTACCATAATCTCAACTTTTAGGTTAGGCATACTATTGTTAAGACCTATAGTATTACGTGTTATGCATATAGGTGTATCTATTATCAAAGAAGGAAAATAAAATGCACCATCAAAAATGGATTAATAACTTTGTTAAGGTAGAATATTTTTTATCACTCACCTCATATTGTTCTTCTTATTTGATTATAAACTAGTTTCGGCGAAACTAGTTTATAATCAAATAAGAAGAACAATATGAGGTGAGTGATAAAAAATATTCTATCTTAATGAATATACCTCATAGTGAGAATTCCTAAAATAAGTAATAACTTTGTATTTATTTGATGTATTTACATAACGTGGTGATGGAAATTTCTTACCATGTTCTTAAAATATTATCTTCATAGTGTAATTTTGATAATGGTTTTCTGTTAACAATTACAACAATAAATTAATACATAGTTACCTATCAATGATTTTATAAACCATAATAATAAATTATTATTTTGCTACAATCTCGACTTTTAAGGTTAGGCCTAGAACTATTAGGACCAATAGTATTACCTGTTATGCATAAAGGTATACCTATTATCAATAAAGATAACATAATACAATAAAATACACCATCTCAAATGGATTACTAATACTGTTTTTAATTTGATATAAAATAGATTACGTATATTATATTAATTTGGTTTGTTGATATCCCATAACGTATGCTTTTCTCCATCACAATACACATGTATAAAATATAAAAGCTGTGGAATGTTACAATTTGACCTTTTATACTTTTCTTACTATATTTATCAATAATATAAGCCTATTCAGATAACTAATTTTATAAGGGATAACTGGGCAATTATATATTTTTTACTTTCATTGCTGGACATTTCTATATGTAGGAATTCCTAATTTTGCCATGAATACGTTTTGGTTACACGCATATATTTTATGTTTAACCTCAATCAGATTCCATTTCCTCATTTTTGTAATAACTTTAATTTATTTTAGGCAAACAATCACATTCCCATAACCTATAAAATTTCAGACGATTTTAAAAAATTCCGCCATATTTCACAATATCATATGGATTATTTCTCTATGCATTTTTAAAATCATTGCCAACATACACATTTTTCCATCTCGCCTGAGATAGAGACGAGATGGTTTCATGAATACTGTCTCGGACTCATGTGCTCAGACTGAACTTACGGAAGTGAGAGAGGTGGGGGAGAGGAGAGTATGGTTTCTGAATACCGACCTTAGAGTCAATGAAGCTTAAACCAGACACATTGGGTTCAAATCCTGATTTAGGCATATCATTTTGTTAATGAATGAGTCACTTATCTTACCTCATACTTCATGTTTTTTAAACTGCAGTTTTCAACAGGCGTCCCTCTCATCCTTAGCTGATATCATGACTACTGGGTTTTCATTTGAATCTTCAATTCATGGTTAAATATGGGAAATAACATTATGAGGGTCTTAATTCATGAATGAAGAGTCATTTTTTATATCTTACCTCTTAGTTTATGTTTTCTTAAACATGGGAACTGCAGTTTACAAGAAGAACATTCTCCCATTTTCAACCGACATTATGACTACTGGATTTTTGTTGGAATCTCCATCTATAACTTTGCAATCTGGTGTTGATTTGATGAACTTCGAGATCATGAGTCATCCATTAGTAATTTCAAAATTTGTTCTATTGAATATATATCTTCTGCCAAACTGTCAATTCTAAAGGTTCTTCCAAATGTTTTAGAAGTTTGGCCTCTCTTTCAATTTTGAAAATGGAAGGGACGTTTCTCTTGAAAACTGCAGTTCCCGTGTTTAAGAAAACAAACTATGAGGTAAGATATAAATGACTCATTCATTCACGAATCTTCTATTATAATGATGCCATATGGTGTTGATTTGATGAACCTGAAATCAAGTCCTGTTCACCAGTTCCTGTACTTAAAAAAAACATGAAGAGTATGAGATAAAATAAGAATTGACTCATTCATTAATTGAGAACCTCGTAATGTTATTTCTCATAATTAACTCATTAGTATCTTTTTGTCTTCAAATTTAATTTGTCGTTCGGTGAGAAATAATAAATTTAATATTAAACAATGTATAGTTATTTTGTAGTAGCCCTGTATATCTAGAGAGCGCATGAATAAATAAATAAATATATATATATATATAGCTCACACACTCTACCTGTCTGTGATGTCATTGCTGTACTTGGGGAAATCAGAGGTGAATTGGTACTAAATAAATAAATTTCATGGCGCGACAGGCCTAGAAGGCCCTTAGCCTATCATCTGGCTGCTGGCCTCACATCCACATGTGTCAATCACAGAGGTAGATGATCATCTAGCCAATGTAGGGATGACATGTGGTCAGCATGACGAGTCCCCCAGCCGTTATAGCTGGTTTTCTCAACCTGGAACCGCTACTTATTGTTGGTACCCAAATGTCTCATGATGCTGGGTGGGCACCGGCCACATACTGGCCAAAATACCATGAGAAAACTACAACTGACTTAAAAAATATTGCACAAAAGAACACTTTAGAAATATTAAAAATGGTGAAATTGAGAAATCAGACATTGCAGCTCATAGTTTGCTAGAGAATCATAACATTAAAAAAGAAGCTAAACTGTTTGCGGCTATATGATCCTCTCTGCATGGCCTATCATCCCTATCATTTTGCCAGTGAGGTCCTGTTAAACCTTGTATGTAGGAAATAAAACTGTGAGGTTTATTTTAATTATACTTGAGTTTGTATATTTTTACTCGCCTCACATTTCTTGATTTTTATGCAGACTGGTTTCGTCACACAGTTAGCAACCAAACTGGTCTGCATAAAAATCAATAAATGTGAGGTGAGTCAAAATATACAAACTCAAATATAATGTTAAATATCAATTTGGCTTACTGTCTCTTGTGTAAAAATGTAACACTAATCAATGTTTGGTATTGTAAGAAATAAATTTTGTTAATCATGATAAATGAAACACAAACAAGTGCTAATGCTCAGTATAATGTAGGGAAATGTAATTATGGAACAATTAATATTCATGTTTTACTGCGGAATTAATGTTACCTTTGGGCAAAATGTAGAGGGTATATGATATTGCTGTCACCAACGTGCCATAATTTGCATTATTACTCGATATACATAGTTAATTTAGGGATACTTTGTTCAATGGCACGACACAAATATCCAGTATATAAATTTGAGTTAACTGTATGTCCATATTGTATTTACACATCCAAGATGTCCTAAGTGCAGTAGTTCAATGGAATTTGGTATCTATGCACATATTTCATTTCAAACACAGTCACCTACATTCACAATCCAAATATCCTGTATCAATCAGATTTACATATCAAAATTAGAGGAAATAAGGTGTAGATGAATTCCTTTCAGGTCTTGGTTAAAAAAACAAGTGCTATCTATGTGTGATATATGAAATAATAATTATAAACAGTGATTAATTGTAAAATAAAAGTTTTACTGTTATCAGAATTCTTTGATTAAAAGTATATAGGCTACAAGTACCAACAATTAATTTATATAAACATTATACAATTGTCAATTTACACACACACACACACACACACACACAGTTAAATATGTAACACAAACTTCTTCTACACTGTTGCAAAACATGATATATTTCATTTCAAGGCTTTTAGGGTTATCTATTTCATTCTACAACACAAATGTTAATAGAGATGCAGGCACATGATTGGGAGATTGACATGTGTTCAGTATGTATGAAATAATATCTATGAATACATGGAAAATAATATGGCAAGTTATCGGGAGGGGGAATATTCATGTACAGAAAGTGGTGTAGATACTAAATGCAGAAGAATTTTTTTTTCAAAATATCGCCCAAACGTTGCCTATTGCTAGGTTGACGACCATAATTTCAGATAAATGTTTATTAAGATCAAGGCATAAATAACACTATAAATCCCAACTGTGTTTGAATTTGAAAACCTTTGAAATACATGGTGAACACCAGAATCAAAAGATACTTTTGAAAATAACTGTGGAAATAAAAGAGATGTACAGAAGTAATTTAAGATTTCCTGAAGCTTGTGGCGACACACATTTCCTGGGATTGGCTCAGCCTATTATGGAATGAGAACTACCAGGGGCTTTTTCTCGAGGTCAAGGCAGACCTTAATGAAGGACTGACATCTTGTACCAATTTTCTAGATAAGTGGAAGCCTTAACCACCTCCTAACACAAAAGGCCTATAATGGAATTACTTTGCCTTCACCTATTAGAACTCGCTTCATCCCAATTGAAGCATGGCATCGGATGCGCAGAAGACTAGTTCCATACTAGTAGTCAAACGGAACAGGTGCTTATATTCAGTGTACTGTCAGTCTGTGTGATAATGTTGAAGAAAGTATGATATACATAAATTAGGTGCACAATCCCTTCAGCACATTGTCATCACACTACCTAACTCACTGGCTCTATCAAACCCGTAGGTTCAAAGCTGTGCAGACATAAGCTTTCCATACATCCATATTCTGAGCAATGTTTTGCAATCATCACCTGTAATACTTCCCTCAAATCATGAATAATGTTATTCTCCTACCTCATTCTTGGTCTACCAACTGAACGTTTTCCTACAAGAAACTTCAATGCACCTCTTTTACCCCTCATACATGCCACATATCCTGTCTGTCACAGTCTACGAGACTTAACTGGTCTTATTTTATGTATATACCCCATAAGTCCCGCGTGGGTACACGGCTACTCCCTAGTGAGATTTTCTTAACCAAGCTAATTTAGTTATACTTACTTACCCACACATATTAACAAGTGACATGTGGTTAGCACATCGCCTCAATAGGACATCTAATAGGCAACTGAGATATTACTGGATGGATGATGGGGGGATAAATGTATCACAGAAGTCGAGGTTCTTTTATGAACTTGCCCCTATGGTTGCCTGCATGAGTTTTTAGGTCATGTTTCAAATTTGGATGAAACGATGTCTATTAATACCATTACTCTTAGTGGAAAAGAGAAAAATATACAGAAAGACATATCAAGTGCCGGGCAGAGAATACGTAAACACATGTGATAGATCATAACATATTTGTCATTTAGCTGATGACTTCTGAAGGTGTCGGGTCATTTTAACTCACAGTACTTTTATCTCTATATTACCAGCCTCTCAACACAGAGGACTGGAAATAGCAATCTGAAAAGAGAAGGCAAAGACGGGAGGGATTCTTCCCAGTGGTAACATGGTTGCCGGATTATTAATTAGACCTTCTGAATGTGTCAGGCCTTTTAAAAAACAAAGTATTCGCCAGCTCTATCCTTACAGCATAATAACACAGGGACAAGTGTGGTAACATGGTACAGGAAAAGTAGAGAAATGCCAGCACATACCTAGTATATCTTCTGCGCCTCGATTATGCTAATTTTATACAATCATTTACACTTTACCCATGCCATTTCTTGCACTACTTGTGAAACTTTTATTTTTTAATCTATGGGATTAGGAGTCTTGTTACAGAACACCGAATAATAGGAGTTAAGTAGAGAAAGGAATTGTGTAAACACAGCAGGAAACAATTATAACGAAAAGGCACCGTTGCAATCCAAGATACTATTTTTCTTTATTCTCTCAAGAAACAGGAATGAAAGTAAAGAGAAATAACAATTTACTATAATTTCAAAATATTTTTTTATAACGGTTGATTCATTTATTCCATACATCATCTGAAAATGCAATCTTTTTTTAAAGGACCTCTCATAATCTGCATCTAGTATGAAAGTATTAATTATATGAAATTTCCAACTAGGCATGTAGAATTCTGCCATAACATCAATTAATTTTACATAAGCACTCACTGAATGGAACTATTTAACATAATCTCTAACATTAACAATGTCAATTTCTCAGAAAAGTAAAATCTTACACTTATTATATCATAATTATAAGACTTTTATACTTTTTTTTTTCATATACCATCATCCTCTACTTAAATAATTCATGCATAATCTTCGTAAACAAAAAATTAATTTTAAAAGTATTGTTTATTATATTAGTCATTTATAATATATTTTAATCCATTTAACACAAATGTTAATGGTAATGTTAATATTATTTGTTTTTAAACATCTTAATGATGGACAAATTATATTTGAAAAGAAAAATATATGCCTAGGTGGGGTTTGAACCCAGGACCTAGGTGGCTCAGATGGAAGAGCATTGACATAAAAAGTCAAAGGTCCTGGGTTCAAACCCCAGTCTAGGCAAATATTTTTCTTTTCAAATACGAGTATAATTTGTTAATGGTAATATTCAGCAATTAGTACGAGGGGCATACTGTAAGTCATGAGCAACCTATTGCCAAAATTTCAAACAAAAATGACCACAGGATCATAATCTATTGACTTTAAACCACATCTCATCGAGTTAAGACGTCATTAGCTTCTATCACGTAACCACACTCAGCAATTCTGAAATGATGAACATCAGTGTTTCATTGCGACAGTGTGCTGTCGTGGAATTCATAGGTAAAGAGGAACAAAAAGCTGCTGACATTCACCTCTGACTTCTACATACATATGGAGATGCCTGCATGGGTGCCAACAGTGTTAGGAGATGGGTTAAACGTTTCAAAAATGGAATACTAGTCCAAGATGAACCTCATTGTGACTCTGCAGATCACAAGAAGGAAAGAGTTAATGCGCTCATTAGAGACCACAGGTATGAAATCGCTACGAAGCTTGCCGTAGGACTTAATGCAGTGCAAGAAATTATTCACAGCTTAGGTTACCAAAAAGTTTGTGCTGTGACAGGAGATGAAAGCTGATTTCATCATGAGCCTGGAACCAAACGCTGCAGTAAGGAATGGCACCATTTGAATTCGCGATCGAAGAAAAAAGCGAAGACAGTTCAATCTGCTGGGAAAGTTATGGGGTATGTCTTTTGGGATGTGCACGTTTGCATTCTGATTGAATTTCTGGAACCTGGACAAGCCATAAATGCTGCCCACTAAATCCAGACACTTGTGAAGCTCCGTCATGCATTGTGCGACAAAGACCTGGAAAGAAGGCAATTCTCCGACATGATAAAGCATGTCCTCACACAGCTCAGGAAATTTGGGTGGAAAACTCTTTTGCATCCTCCCTACAGTTCCGACTACCTTCTTTTGGGTTCTGTGAAGGGTTAGCTACGAGATACGGAGGATATTCAGAAAGCGGTGCGCCAGTGTCTTGGAACTGCTGGAACGGACTTCTACTGTTAAGCTAATTTCAAGCCTGTACAACGATAGGAAAAAATGTGTGCATAGAAATGGGGAGTATGTTGAAAAGTGACACAAAAGCCTGTACATTATGATGATGTACTTGGTTTGTCTAAAATATTATGATTTTTTAAAAATGTTGCTCATGACTTTCAGTATGTCTGTCATAATATCATGATTATAACAGTGAATGCGTAGGTTGAGGGGGGTTATATTTTATGATATAGTTCACACTATATCTATGAACTTTTATGCACTGATGATTTTCTTTCCCATTAAGGATTGGAATCCTATGTTTATAGGTCATCTCTACTATTTACTTTGTCATCTTAAAATAGTTTTGATATCCCCGCTCAACAAAGTCAATATTATATGCAGAAAATGTCGTATGCAGTGCAATGAAATACAAAGTTGTAAATGCTTACTCACTGGCATTGTTTAACCTGGAGGTTCGTGATTGTGCATATATACACTTTCCAATCAATCCCTTCATAATTATTTCTCTCTCCAATCTTATTTTATCATATTCGCCTCGTACCTCTAATTTTGTACAAGAAGTTTCCATACCCAACTTACAGAAAACAAGATAACAAAATAATAAATCTTGCCAATGATCTACCTACTTAATCAAATCTAAATTACTTTAATGACATTTTTTGATGGGAATTTACATTATCAGGCAAATAAATTAATTATGTAAGTCGAATAAATTATTACATCTCACCTCATTAAACTAGGTGATACTGGTTTCTGAAGATATTTCTTCTATCGTCTACCAGAACTCAGACTCAAGAGTCTTGGCTGATGATACAAGCAAGCAATACCTTCAGAAACCAGTCCTGTGAAGATCACGGAGTTTTATGAGGTAACATGTAATACCTTTCAATGCTCAGATGGAAGAGCATTGACATAGAAAGTCAAAGGTCCTGGGTTCAAACCCCAGTCTAGGCGTATATTTTTCTTTTCAAATATAATGTAATACCTTATTTGACTCACTTAATGGAATATAAAATAATAAAAAAAACCATGGCTTGAACGGTTTAGAAGGCTCTTGGCCTACTAGCCAGCTGCTGGACTCACTTCCACACGTGTTCATCACAGAGATAGAAGATCATTCACCAGTGTAGGGTCGACATGTGGTCAGCATGTCGGGTTCCCCAGCTGATTTTCTCAACATGGAGCCACTACTCATTGTAGGTACCCAAATACATCATGATGCCGAGTGAGCAACGGCCCAATACTAGCCAAAATCACAAGAAAAAATTACTTCCCCGATGGAGATCCGAACCAAGTGCAAGTCCGGTAACTCTGTGACAAGGCATCTTGCCTTAACCATTCAGCTACGGCACAGGTCATAAAACTATCAAATAGAATTTAAATGAACTCGTTCACAATTGGCTAACCAGAAATGTGAATAAATTTGCCACAAGCATGCATTTTAACTTATGTCATCCAATAAATAAGTGTTAGTGACTTAAAGGGAAGTTACAAAGTTCATAGCTGATGTCACATAGAACAGGGTCCTATTTAAATTACATATTAGAACAAATAAAATTTAAGATTGGACAAAATAAAAGTGTTACAGATGTACCAACAATTTAGATGAGGAAATCTGCATATTTAAGACATAATGATATAATAAATACAACACAAATATGTTCACAGCCTTACAGTAGAGAAAGTATAGAAGACAAAAAAAAATGCACAATGCATGATAGTGTAGTGAAAAGAAAGTGTTCATATAATTTTGTCCAATCACAATTCTAAAATTACAAGTAAAAATACAATGGGAAGTAACACTATTAGATCCTTCTTATTAACAAATAAGGTAAATCTGAAGTTATCCTACCTCATAACTTGTGTTCTATTTGAGCTAGTTTCGGTATATCAAGTATACCATCGTCAGCTTTTCCAGAATGTTGAAATTAACGTTGTCAACCCTCGATGTCCAGAGCTGACAACGTAGATTTCAACAGTCTGGAAAAGCTGACGATGGTATATGTGAAACACTGAAACTACTTCAAATAGAACACAGTTATGAGGAAGGATGACTCAGTATTCACCTTATTATTAAAAGTGGGCATCTATCAGAGCCCTTCTGGCTGCCAATCCATTTGGCAAATCATAAACATCATTCACAACTGGAATAGCATCATTCGGTGGCAGATCCTCTATTTCAGCATCATTTGCCCTCCTCGCTATATTGTGTAACACAGCTGTTGTAACTATAACAGTCGTCATCGTTTCAAGTTTGAGAGAAAGACCTGTCCTTAAGCACTGAAATTTCCCTTTCCAGATCCCAAAAGATCTTTCCACCAAACTTCTAGTAACTTTATGCGATCTATTATAATTGAATTCAGCTCGTGTTTGTGGGTTGAGGAGGGGTGTCATTAAAAAATGATGGCACGCATACCCATTGTCTCCCAGGAGAATGCCGGACACTTCTCCTTGTTCAAACTGGCCACAGATCGTGCTGCTTTGGAACATACGGCTGTTATGTGTAGATCCAGGCCAGCCTGTAACAATGTTAATAAATTCCATATTGGTATTCACAATGGCCTGAAAATTTAAAAAAATCCCAGATATAAAAAGCTAGTCTCAACGCAATAAATTAATAAATATATATATATTTATTAAATTTTTTATATTCAAAATTCTTACTATGAAATCTGCCATTACTAACGAAAAACTATTCATTTTTTATTGTTTATTTTTTATTATTTCACTCACCTCATACTTCATAATTCATAGCAGACCCTGGGTTTCTTCACATCTTTTGTGACATTCTCAATGCTGCGTCACGTTCACAACTGACGTCCAACGGCCTTCTATCCTGCAGACTGACCTCCGCGCCATCTGGTGGCCGACCGAAGAATTTCCAAATCAGTCCTCTTTCTTTATAACCGGGTATTTCAAAATTCATAGTTGTATTTTCATTCTTGCATATGTAAATTTTTTCCCAAATTGTGAGTTCCTTCGGTTTTTCCAATTGTTTAAGTAATTTTGTTTTGGTTTCTATTCTATGTTTTTCTGACCAGGCATGTGCAGCTATTGCTGCATGCCTGGTCAGAAAAACATAGAATAGAAACCAAAACAAAATTACTTAAACAATTGGAAAAACCGAAGGAACTCACAATTTGGGAAAAAATTTACATATGCAAGAATGAAAATACAACTATGAATTTTGAAATACCCGGTTATAAAGGAAGAGGACTGATTTGGAAATTCTTCGGTCGGCCACCAGATGGCGCGGAGGTCAGTCTGCAGGATAGAAGGCCGTTGGACGTCAGTTGTGAACGTGACGCAGCATTGAGAATGTCACAAAAGATGCGAAGAAACCCAGGGTCTGCTATGAATTATGAAGTATGAGGTGAGTGAAATAATAAAAAATAAACAATATTAAAAAACCTCATAGTGTTATTTCCTATCTACATAACTTAATATTCATTTTTTATTCGCAGCCATCATAAGCACTTTATTTTTGTCATTGCTTTAATACATTGATAGTTTCGTCTATTATTTTATTGGAAGTAAATTTACTTGTACCTTAATAAAGAAAGAAAAAATAATGCTCGAACCATGATTCCGTACATCAGTATGATACCAATTGCACCATCTAAGCACCGATAAGAATGTCAACATTTCTTTCTACTTATACAATTCTCATTCGTCTGAAGGCCAATAGCTATCACTACCAACACGCTAATTGGCATCTTCTATTCAGAAGTACTTTTATTGAGAATTTATACATTACTTTTGAACGGTAAAGCTTCATACTTTGAGGTTTTTATTAAATTAACACTTTCCAAACCTAGATTACTTAAGGAAGAAAAATTAAGGTTTGGAAAGTGTAAATTTAATAAAAACATGAAAAAAATTAAAATATGGTTATATTTTATTTGTTATTTATGCAAAATCTATGTTATGTTACGGGATAAATGGTATGAGGTAGTTAAAGCTAAAACAATAAATCTAGAACAATATTAACACAATAAATTTTCTAAATTTTAACAAAATGTCTCCACTGATATCAGTCTACAAAGTCTCCTACTTGGCAGAAACTATTCAGGTAAAAAGCATCACAAATCAAGTATTCACCTGAAATGGTTCACAGATTCTGCTCGTAGGCCTGCTTTTATTGTATTGTATTGTAAGCCTATGTTTTCCCTTTACAGAGATTTAGGTGCTCTCCCCCAACAGGGAAGAATTTGAACCTAATTTAGTTACACTTGTTTTCGTGTAGATGTAATTTTGAGTGGTCCGTGGTCAGCGTTCCGCCTCATACTGACATCTAGGAAACCAAGGTAGTACTAGGACAGGAAAATTCGGTAAATTTTGCTTAGAGGCCTTTTCATTCAGACTTAAGGATTTTTTACGAGCCTGAAAATCTTCAGACTCGGGACCCATAGCTTAAAGTCCCTCCCGGAGGACTTGCTCCTTGGATTTTTCCATCCTAAAAAATCCATCGACCACGGCCGGGTTTGAACCCGCGACCCTCGGTACCAAAGGCAAGGAGCATAACCACTAGTCCACTGCGGCCGGTGCCTGCTTTTATGTGCTATATATTTAAGACAGTGCACTGATGGCTTTACTTCCATTTTGTTGCAACACTGACCAAAGTAACTTAAGCCATGGATCACATGTCATAGATTTACAACATGTAGAAGAATCTGAATTCTAAAAATGAAGCTTCTAAAAAAATTTTGTTGGATCTTTCATTACCAGTTTTGAATTACAACTCTAATGATCTGAAAATTAAAGAACGTAGTGAAATAAAATAATCACACTCACAAAAATTCTTGCTAAACTAGTTAGTACATACCTGACAGTTGAAGGAGAATATGCCCAACATATTTCTGAAGATTTCAGGATGTTCTCCTCCAGGATTCTTTATTTTTTATATGCGTACCATCGATGCATCCAACTACACCAGGGAAACCCACAATTCTATGGAATTCATAATGGAGATGACGAACCTCATCTCCATTAGGGAATGTTATAAATTGTGGTTTCAATTCTTCAATGTAGATGGATACTTTTTTGATGAAACGTGATACAGTACTTTGACTGATGCCATGGAGGTCTGCCACTACAAGCTGCATACTTCCTGTGAATGGAATTAATAAATTAATTGAATAAATTCACAATTGGTATGACACAATAAAGTAAATATTTGTCTGGTCACACCTCGATATTTGTCCCTGTAATGAGGAGTTTAGCCTAAAATTAAATGAAGCATTATCAGATAATCTTTTTTGTGCATAATTTAAAGAGTGATGCAAATTACGGGAAAACTTTAGTATCTGACTCTCATCTAGTCAATGAATCGCACTGCACATGCACGAATATTTAATGTAACCTCCACAAGGTGGCAGAATATATATGTGAAATCGAAATAACCCACCTTCTCAATAAATTCCCAAACAGTTTATGAGAAATTAACATACAACAAATTTAACTCTTCCTAACCTAACAAAATAAATTGCATGCATATTATTCAATAAATTATAAACTAATCGTACGTACGCTAACTTGTCCCATCAGAAACACACAAAATGAAGTTAATTTCTTGAAATTAAATAAGAATAATGTTACGTATTAAAAAGCAGGAATGGTATAATTAATACAAATATCGTTTTACTAACTTCTATTATGGTAATCTGAAATAAGATGTTTCATTATTTGCATTTTCCTTATATATACAATATATATTATACTATTGAATTACTAATTATCATCTTACATATATAATACTATTGAATTACTAATTATTATCCAATCTTGTTCGTTATGTTATTAACAGGCCTTGGCCTAATACTTGGAAGGAAGAAGAAGAAGAAGAAATACAACAGGGCCTAATTGCAGGTATAATAAAAAATGGATAAAAAAGATGGAAGCAGAGGTGATATTTACTTATGTTTTATACCGGACGGTAGAGGAAAAATAATCAACGTTGAAAACTCTGATAAGACCATAATCAAATTTAGGAAAGGACTTTAAGAATTAAAAAAAATGAGGGAAAATTAATAAAATATTACAAGATCTGGGAAGATGCATGTCATAACCCAACAGCTCAGGTCTTGGGAAAAACATATTTTTCAAGCTATTAGGATACATTTACGAAAATACAAAAATATTGTACCTTTTGAATAACACATTATATAAGGGAAACAAACACCTTATATAATCTGCCCCTGACAGAAACCAAATTATTACCCAATATTAGGAAATATTACTATGGCCGCCACGGATTCTAGCTGGAAGGGGAACAAATTAAATATATACTCGCGTTTTTTGGGAAAAGATCAGACAGAAGGCAGCTTTGGGAACGATCTAGGACGGACATGATTTCGAATCTCGGAGTGTGTAAGTATAGATGCAGTTTCTAGTAAAGTTCCAGGTTGAATAATTCACTTTCATTGAGTTGAATAAATTAAGATTTTAACAATATTTAGTTTGAATAAATTAAGATTTTAACAATATTTAGTTTAAATACATTAAGTTTGAATAAATTAGGATTTTATCTATAACATAGAGTTTAAAGAAAGAAGTAATTTGATATCAACCCTTCTAACTTGTTCTACAGAAGACAATATACATTAAAATATTCTGAGTTCTCTCATTTTTAGCATATTAGCGCATGCAAATTAGCGTCATAAAATAAAGTTTTGTTGTTCGAGTTTAGGATATAATTACGTGTATTTTTCTGAAAGGTTTATTTAATTCAGTGTTATATATATGTTTAATAAAAGTTGTGGTTACGCTGGTCTTGTGTGTGGAATTTATAACGGAACTGGCATTCCGATCTATATTTAGCAGACAACCGTACAAACGCTTTATTATAAATACAACAGGGCCTAACTGCAGATATCATAAAAAATGGCAAAAAAAAATGGAAGCAGAGGCGATATATACTTATGCTTTATACCGGACGGTAGAGGAAAAATAATCAACGTTGGAAACTTTAATAAAAACCATAACCGAATTTAGGAAAGGGCTTTAAGAGATAAAAAACGGGGAAAAAAAATTAATGAAATATTAAAAGATCTGGAAATGCATATCACAACCCAACAGCTCAGGTCTTGGGAAAAACATATTTTTCAAGCCATTAGGACAGAATTACGAAAATACCAGGAATATGGCCCCTTTTGAATAACACATTAGATAAAGAAACAAACACCTCATTAATCTACATCTGCCAAGAGCCTAATTATTACCCCATATTAAGAAATATTGTTATGACCGCCACGGGTACTAGCTGGGAGGGGAAAAATGACGGAATAAATACCCGCGATTCTGAGACTAAAAGTTAGACTGAGGAC
Source organism: Diploptera punctata (assembly GCA_030220185.1). Lineage (NCBI taxonomy): Eukaryota > Metazoa > Arthropoda > Insecta > Blattodea > Blaberidae > Diploptera > Diploptera punctata. Next base: position 330,666 of record JASPKZ010009819.1, read on the forward strand.
AGCTTTTGGAACGATCTAGGACGGACATGATTTCGAATCTCGGAGTGTGTGAGTATATTTGCAATTTAATATAAGTTCCAGGTTGAATAATTAACTTTGTTGAATAATTAACTTTAAAATATTTGAATAAATTAAGATTTAACATTATAATTTGAATATTCAACATTAATATAGTTGAATAAAATTAAGATTTTAACAACATATACTTTGAATAAATCACTTTGAATTAACTTGGATAATAGAGGTTATAAGAATAATATAGTTTGAAAACCTTAAGTGAATAACTAGGATTTTATCTGGAGTCGAAGGAAGGACTCCAAACTTTACGACGACATACGTCGTGCTTCTGAGTTCTCTCATCACTTACCGTATCTGTTCAATTAATTTAGCGTCATAAAATAAATACTATTGCTTTGTATATAAAACGGTAATTACGTGTATTTTTATGTATAAATTATTTCAGTTAAGTGTTCTAATATATATTTGTGAAAATAAAGTTGGTATCGTTGGGTTATGTGTGGAATTTGTAACGGTACAGGCATTCCTTCCCATAAATAGAAGTAGACCTTGAAAGCCACCCTAACCTTTCTAACAAATAAACGTCTTCTACAACTAGACTGGTGACAGCTAAATACCTATTGCATAAAACCATTGGCCTTTACGCCCTTTTTCCGCTACCTTATAATCTGTCCTATAAAGGTTATAATAAAATTGGTGACCCGGCGGTGTGATATATTCGTGAGCATAATCTTCTATTATACTCGCGGATAAGGAAACGAACCTTAACTTTTCAATCCACACAGGACAGCGATCGCAACTTTTCATCTATATATTATTTACAGGAGATTTTTTTTTCTACATTAATCACATGAGAGAAGTCAGAAATTTAAATTAATTAGATGAGCAATCATTATTAATAATTAGGTCAAATAACATAATCTTTTAATTGTGTTCAATTTCAGCATAAATTATCTTTGTAACTTGTGTTTCGTTTACAGCACAGATTTTGTGACATTTTTGTTATTGTTTAAATTATTTTTTTTTATTTTTTGGTAAAGTTAATTTATGTTGACGTGTCCAATAGTTTTATTTAGTGTTTATTTAAATGTTTGCGGAATTTAAATTGTGATTCTTTACAGGAAGTGTTTTTTTTTTGTTTAGAATAAGTGAATATTTGTGTTAAGAGATATTGTGTGTGGTATTAAGACAGTTATATACTATTTTCATTTTGGGAATTATAACTTAGGTGGTGTTAATTAGTAGAACTACTCTTGACGCTTGCAGTAAGATTATTTTCGTTAGGCTTATTTTGTTGTGTTCGTAAATAATAGAGAAGAAAATGCCTCCCAAGATTAACCCACAAGTTCCCGAAGAGGTGTCACAGGCGATAGGAGAGTTATCCTCTAGGATAGTAGCACAAGAGGCCGTAATGGCACAATTTAGAGAACAAATTGTATCCGTCGCAGCCAATTCCGCGACACCCTCCATGGTGACGCCCCCACCTCCGAATATAGACTCAGCTAGTGGAGCGGCTCTAATAGACCAGATTCCCCCATGGGACGGAATTTCCCCGAGCATGTCGATAGAAGCTTTCCTAGATATGGTGCACACGTTGGGCACTATAAACCGATGGAGCGATGAGATTAAAGTAATGATATTAAAAACCAAATTAACAGGGGATGCTAGGGCCTTTTTAGAAGCTGACGCAAGATTAATACACGCGAATTACGAGACCTTGGCTAGACGACTCAAGGAACGGTTCTCCACCAGCGACCCCGAGAGATACGCCAGAAAATTAGCCGAAGCAAAACAAGGAGGGGAAGAACCGGTTCGGCGATTTGCCGATAGATGTATGCATTTAGGACGATTATCGACACCCCATAAATCAGATCCAGTGGCTCAGGCAACGGTGATAGAGGAGGCTGAAAGTAGAACATTACTAGCTTTCCTTAGAGGAATAAATGGGCGAATGCGAAGATATCTTAAATTATCTTCCCCGGCCACCCTAGAGGAAGCAGTGCAAATAGCCCTAAAATGGGAAGACGTGGACATAGAAGAAACGGGCGCCCCCGACGCCGAGGCGCATAGATACCAACACGATGTCGAATTAGGGTCAAACCCCGAGGGACATAGAAACTACCCTCCCCCACGGGATAGTCCATCCCAAGGCCCCTCAGGGAACAGATCATCTACCCCATACAGAGAGGCAATAATATGCAACTACTGTGATAAGCCAGGACATACGGTATTCGATTGTCGAATCTATGCCTCCCAACAGGATAGGCCAGTAAATAATTTACGCGAACTGGTTCCCTTAGATATGAACGGGCGCCATTTCGAAATCATGTCCCCCCAAGGAATTCAGGACCCAACATGGAAGGGAATTCTAGGAATAGAGACCCTCCTCCCCGTCAGAATAGTAGGGAGTGTTATTCCTGCAACCAGACCGGACACTTATCCCGGGAATGCCCACGTAAGAGGGAGAACCCAAACACAAATTTCGGTGACACAGACCCAATCATCGAACCCAGCACCCCAGAGAAACTAGGGATATTCAGGGTCTACACTACCACCAGAGTTACTAGTCACAGTCAGAATCGAAGGGAAGGATAGAACCTTTCTCATAGATTCTGGGGCAAGTGTCTCGATAATTAAACCAGGGGTTAATAACTCGGAAATTTCACCAACCTTAGCGAACGTTTATGATATGTCTGGAAAACGGATAGAGTTAATGGGTACCCAACTAGTTACTTTCGAGTTGGAGGACAGTGCCTATAACGGGAAATTCCTGGTTTCCCATTTATCCTGGGAATTTGATGGATTATTTGGCTTAGATATGCTAAATAACCTAAAGGCAGACATCAATATGGAAGACCAATACGTGAAGCTAGGAAACAAAATTTATCCCCTACAAGGTCATAACCCTCAGGAGGACTGCACGGTGGAGAAAGAGAAGGGAGAATCGGGGACGACTGATCACCGTCAATTGGATATCTCGCCTAGCTCTATCTCGGACCATACCTCAGAGAATAATGGCCGTGGATGGGAAATCGTGACTCAAGGAAAAATTGAAATTGCCCCAGGACTATCCAGTGTATTTTAGGACGAATTAAGACCGCTAACGCCAACAGTCTGCCACTGGAAATATTTGTAGAGCCTAGGATGGATTTAGGCACGGACAAAGAACAATTGTATTTTGGACGAACTCTTACACCTGTCTTTTACATGAACAAGAAGCGTTGCGTAAAATTAGGGCCCAATTCAAAACCACGAGAACCGCACCGATATTGCTTGGTAGAGCTAGCGAACACTAGTAACGAACGGAAGACGATAGGCGCCGGGAACACGATAGGCCTCGGAGAATTAGTAATAAAAGAAAACAGTCGGTCGGAACGTAGAACATACAGGTGTAAGGAAGATAAACAAACCTAATATAGAGGCTTGTGAGGAAAATCCACAAAGACAACGCGATAAGGAAAACCAGGAGGTAAATCACGTATTATTTAATTATCACTATAGGTCCGGGAGTTGTTCTAGCCAAGAGCGATTAGATCATCTTACGGAGTATGAAAGAGAAACTGAATACTACGAACGAGACTTAGAAAATTTTGAGCAGGTAGATGAGATAAAATCTGAACTCGCTGAGAAAGTGAATCACTTAGACCCGAATGAAAGGGAAAGTATCCTGCCAGTATTATTAGACAATGCTGATTTGTTTTTATATGAAAAAAGGAGGTGTGTTACCGTGTACTGACATGGGATACCATGAGATAAATACAGGCAATGCCCTACCTATCAGAAAGAACCCATATCCAGTCCCCTACGCTCTAAGGGATGAATTAAAAAGGAAATTAGATACCTTAGAAGAACAGGGGGTAATCACTCCAGCAGTTGCGCAATGGACTGCTCCGGTGATATTAGTGAAGAAAAAGCAACTAAACCCAGATGGGACACCCAAAATGCGTTTAGTTGCCGACTATCGGGCTTTAAATAACGTCACATTGCTCCCTAATTATCCCATACCGGACCTGAGGGCAAACCTTGCCATGCTATCAGGAAAGATGTATTTCACTATCCTAGATGTTGAAAGTGCTTATTATAACATTCCCATTAAACCTGAGGATAGCGAAAAAACTGGGATAATCACTCCATTCGGGACTTATAAGTTTAACCGACTGGCTCAAGGCCTATGCGGAGCACCCATGACATGGAGTCGAATACTTGACAAAGTGCTCATGGGAATGGGAGACTTAAAGCCCCTAGTGTATTTAGACGACATACTCATAGCCTCCCCGTCAGCGGAAACACACGTCCTTCAATTAACTAAAGTGTTTGAGAGGATACGCGCAGCAAAATTTAAATTAAGCCGTGACAAGTGTGAGTTCGCGAAATCAGAAGTCGCCTACTTGGGACATATTGTAGGAAGAGAGGGCATACGACCAAACCCTGATAAAATAAAAAGTATTGAAAATTTTCCTAGACCAAAGACCGTGAAAGGAATTAGAGCTTTTTTAGGCCTTGTAGGCTTTTATAGGACCTTCATTCCGGATTTCGCCCACACTAGCGTACCACTAACGGAGCTAACACGAAAGAACATGAAGTTCGTGTGGGGTGAACGACAGCAATCAGCTTTCGATTCCCTCCGCACTGCCTTAATGACTCACGCGATCCCACATCATCCCGACTTCAATAAGACGTTCTTCCTCAGCACGGAAGCGTCAGATACGGCGATTAGTGCTATTCTTTGGCAACAGGAAGGAGATGCCGAGCGACCCATAAGTTTCTGGAGCAGGGTCCTAAACCCTGCAGAAAGAAACTATACTACCACCCACAAGGAACTAGCCGCAGTCGTGTACGGGATCAGGGCACACAGATGTTATTTGTATGGTGTCCGATTCACTGTAGTGACTGATCACAATGCGCTAGTCTGGTTAAAAGTAACACGTGACCATGGGTCCAGTAGATTAACCAGATGGGCTACCGCACTAAGCGACTATGATTTTAACATAGTACATAAGCCCGGGAGACTGCACACGAATGCAGATGTATTATCTCGATACGTGGGTCTTATTCAGACAGGTGAGGCGGACCTATCTCTAACTAGGGAGAATATTAAAGCCCATCAGGCTGCCGATTTCTTTTGCAATACGGAAATCGAGAAGGTCCAGAAAGGAAAACCTAGTAAGCTCCTCCTGGATGACGAGGGTCTGGCCTACTGGCATGATAAGGACTCACATCTTCTACTCATCCCGAAAACGCTAGTCGAGTCTACACTCAGGACTCACCATGACCTCGTGACGTCAGGGCACCAGGACGAAAATCGAACCCTGGCCCTCCGAAAAGGGAAGTACTATTGGGAAGGTATGTCCAAGGACGTGAGGGAATATATAAAGAAATGCAGGTCATGTGCCATTATGAAACGTGGAGACTTGGCCCCAGCGCCCCTAGGGGATTTGCCGGAGGCTAACTACCCGTTTCATATAACATCCATTGATTTATGTGGGCCATATCCGACCACGCCTCGAGGAAATAGATACCTCCTCACCTACATCTGCCATTTTACTAGATGGCCGGAGGCAATTCCGATACCGTCACAAGACGCCGAGACAGTGGCGCACGCACTTATGACTCATGTTTTTACACGTTTCGGGTGTCCTAAAATTCTGACGTCAGATAGAGGGACACAATTTCTATCTGACTTGTTTAAACAGATGAGTAAGATGCTAGGGATAAAAAGGATTTTATCCACCGCTTATCATCCAATGTCCCAAGGAAAAATCGAGCGCTTCCATCACGGAATGAATCAGACTATGAGTCACTACGTAAACAAAAAGCAGTCTGATTGGGATCAGTATATAGATTATAGCTTAATGGCGGCGCGAAGTTTCCCACACTCTGTCACTGGTTATTCGCCACACTTTTTGTTATTTGGGCGCGAGATGACCGTCCCCACTACAGATGATCTAACCGCAAAAATTAGACAAAACAGGAATCCAGCACCCGACACGGCCGACTGGCACGTGATAGAGTTGGCTAAAGCATTAAAGGACGCCCACGCAACGGTAAGGAAAAAGAACCAAGAAGGGCGAGAAAGACAAAAGAAATATTACAATCGAGGAAAAAGACTACGGGAATTCGAAGTAGGTTCCTGGATACTGTTGAAAAACATGACGATAGGTTCCAAAGGTTGTAAAAAGTTTTCCCCTCAGTACTCGAGGGCCTATCAAATCACACGCCGGATGAGTGACTTTAATTATGTAATAACGAAAGAGGACCTGACAGAGATAACAGTAAACGTGAATCGTATGAAGAAAATACACTACGACCCTATGACCCCACAATCGAATCCTCCCAATCCCAACCTAGGAGTTGAGGGAAAATCCCGCAGAATGCCACTCCCGACACTACCCCCACCAACGGAACCCAATCACCCCTTCTCTCAAACTGATGGAGGCGACGCGGACTCGGAGTCATCCGAGATCGACATTCCCGATCCCAAAGACCCTCCTTCGGAACCCAACCGACCCATATCTACAGTCCCTATACCTTATAGACCCTTGACTCCACAAGTGACAATTCCACCAGAGGGCGCAGGAGGGAAGTTAACCGAACCACTAGACTCAGAGGACGAACCGTTCTTAGGATTTGACATTAATCCTAACGATACTGAAGCTGATACACACACTCAGGCTAGATACTTCCTAAGGCAGAGGCCTATTCGAAGACCGGGACGACTGAACTGATTTGAACCTTCCAAACAAAATATTTCTTTACACTCCGAGTTATAAACAGATTGAAACAAGACCGGCAGTATGGTAAACACAATATGGGAGACCAGGGAAGCAAAATTACAAATTCGAAAGAGTGTTACCATGGACGGGAGTAAGTAATTACATTGTATGCGTCAGGAAACTTGTTAGGGAAGTGTGATGAGGGGCACCCGTGCGAATTTAGTGACGATTAGGCCAACGAGGATGATAGAAATTATTAACAGTATAAGGAGATCAATGGGAATCATGGATACAGGAGCGAAAGGAAGGCGAGGCATCTAGTAAATAACTTATGAAAATTTGACTAAGTGAAGGAAAGGAAAGAGGGGCATGGAAACTTAGTAGGAATTCCAATGCATTGAATAATACACTTAGAATATAGAAGGCGAAATTTAGGATACTTGGCAATCAGTGAGGTGTTTTATCCGATCTAGTAGAGGGTGGAATTTCAAATGGGAACCCAGGGGTTACACAAAATACTATTACTGAGTATGACACAACAAATAATACACTCTGCAGGTAATGGTTCCTGCTGAGATGGACTGGCTTCGTAAAGTTTGGAGGGCTAATGGCGTCTAGACTCTCTTATACTGCGAGCCTTGTTCCATATCAGTTAGGACTAGTGACCAGTCGAGTAGTAGACACACACACATATGGGATATGACATATTTCGAAAATAGATGGAAACTAGATCGCTTAAGACTCTTCATATTTAGGCCTACGAGGGATAATAAGAGATTAGGCTGCAACTTAGGTCAATCTAGGCTAGGTAACATGAGAAATACACACACAGAGATGAAATTTTTTTCATAGTCGCACACGGTAATACAAGTTGGGAAGGACTAAGGACCCTTTTGGAGAGGCTTTGGCCCTCGACAATTTGGCGAGTTGCCTGAACACTTCGCCAACAAGCTAGGCAGGTGCAAGTCGGAAGGTGGGGTACCCCCGTTATGACATGATCTAGAGACAGAGTACTCCAAAATGATCTTGGGGCACTGGCCATAAAACCTTGCCGGCTTGGCACTGACGTTAGGGACCATATGGAACATCATTGTTTAGGGAGAGATAGGCATCCGAGGAACTAGAAACAAAATGAAAGTATAATACAATTACGGGCAAAGAGACCCACGAGAAACATTAGTGATACCCGGGTTTAGGGAGAGATGAGGGCAATAGTAGGATCACCATCAGAAGAGAATCGGATCAAATCCACTCCGATGATGAGGCCGTCGTCCAATGAGCTCAAGAAGGCTCTCCCTAAGATTAACGTCGAAATCGAGAATTCTGAGGCAACAGAATTAGAGGGGTGTCAGGAAGGAACCGAGTCACTGTTGATAGGATGGGAGCATCCCGGCCTCCACCTCGTGGTCGTGCAAGGTAATAACCGAGTCACCGATGTTGGAGGTCGAGCCCATTCCTGGTCTTCATGGTCGTGCGCGGTGAATTCGCTGGCTCACCCGACAGGAGAAATAGCGAGACAGGAATCGCGACGGAGAGAGGGATAGGGTTAGGAAGGAGCCGAGTCACTGTTGATGAAGATGGGAGCATCCCGGCCTCCACCTCGTGGTCATGCAAGGTAATAACCGAGTCACCGATGTCGGAGGTCGAGCCCATTCTTGGTCTTCATGGTCGTGCGCGGTGAATTGGCTAACCCATCCCAAGGATACATAACCGGGATTAGGAACTGAGGTGAGCAAGAAACGAACCCCGTCTGGGAGGATAGGATTTAATTCCCTTCTGGATGCAGTAGTTGTTCGTTGAGGAACCAACAGAGTTTCTAATGAACCCGAAGTTAGGAAGTGAGGTGAGCAAGAAACGAACCCCGTCTAGGAGAATAGGATTTAATCCGCTTCTCGACGCAGTAGTGTTCGTTGAGGCACCAACAGGCTTTCTAAGGAGAGACAAAAGAAAAGGATAGAATTAGGAAGGACAGGATGCCGGGAAAAACCGCGAAGAAAAGTCGTACGCACACATAGATATGGTCATAACGAAGGGACAACGAATAATAGTCAGGGACGTCAGAAACGTTGAGACACTAGATGAAAATACTAGGGGAAACACATATATATACGATTGTGCGATCAACGAGTAGAGCCATGAGAGACAGATTGACCTAAGTAGGGATATTACATACAAAGAGAAGTTAAACACATTAGGTAGTACATACAAAGAGAAGTTAAACACATTAGGTAGTACATACAAAGAGAGGTTAAACTCATAAGGAGTACAGGAAATTAGAGGTTAAACACATAAGGTGTACATGGAAAGGAGAGGTTAAACCAATAAGGTAGTGTGGGTAAGTTGAAGCAACAATAAGCAATCTAAAGTTAAATAAATAAATAAGTACCTAAAATACATAATTAAATAAAAACATGAATAAGTAAATAAATAAATAAAAGGAAACATAGGAAATAATGTTAGAACGAACCTGTAGTATCTTAGAAATAATGGAACCTATCGACATGAACAGACGAGTACATTTACAAATTTTTCTTAATAACTATCATGCTCATGGAATTTCTGGACCCTACTAGGTTAACTTAAAATAAACTAAGTAATAGAGGTAAATTTTATGAAAAAATATGGTTAGGTAATTATAGGTAAACTTTATGATATGGAAGGTATGGTTTTAAACAGGGAGAGAAACAGGATGAACACAACATAAGGGGAAATAAAAGGAAATTATAAGTAGACACACACATATCAAAATAAAAGTGACTTGACAAGAATGTTAAACTCAGGTCCCATGGAGGCGACCGAACATCAGGTTGAGAATAACTTAGATAGAATTTTCCTTGACTCAAATAATTAGAATTTTTTTTTTGGTTCAAAATTTCGCTATCACCCCATATGACATGGAGTTTGCTATTAGTACTGACGGGCGTACTACGGTAAGGCTCTGTTATAATATGAGACGTGTTCCTTTTTACTCAATTTTAATAGAAAACGATCTTAAATCTAACTGAAATATGAGAAACTAATCAGGGATTAGGAATTGAAACATCCCAGAAATAAACAACCTGACGGGCGATCACCTTTGGACACTAGGTAATAAGACCGAATTATGTTCTGAACTGATCGAGGGTTAGAATAACTAAAAAAAAAAAATGAAAATAAATCTAGGGATTGCTCATCTACAACATAAGCGACTTATTGACAAGCTGGTACCGACAACTTCCAGTAAAATAATTCCCAAAGGAAATCACACCTGAGTAGAATATCATGTCCAATTAATGCTTGCTATAATTCACCTGGAACTAAATTGCATTTATACTAAGGGAATTAAAAATTAAATGGGTTTCAATATTACCCATAAGCTTTAACTTGTCCACCCAATCTCTAAAAACATATACGAGAGTTTCAGCTGCCACAACCAGCATCACCCCTGGACCTGCGGCTCATCCCGGCCTGGACCAGAGTGGAATCAAGATTGGGCGTCCTGGAGACTGCACAGGTCTAACCACCAGCACAGGGACTACCAGGGCCACCTACTCCACTACACACATCTCCTGATGAAGGCCATTACCAGGATAAGGGTCCAGCTGATCAACAAGAAAACCAACCCAGCAACAAAAACTCACTATCTCCACAGTCAACCCTAACCTCTAATCCAAACTACCCAATGATTCACCTAACTACTGAGCATCCTAGCAACACAACACTCTACGAAGAAATTCCGTCAAACCCATCCTGAAATTGTCTATGGACCTATCTGGGTGTGGAACGCGGACCTTGATAATCAAATATCAGAGTAAGGCCTACCTTGAATTACGAGCAGCACATGTTGCACGGCCCCGGCACATGGACGATGGTGGACTCGAACCCTGGCCCTCGAGCACAAGCTTTAACTTCCAGCAAGAAACTATTAAGTGCTAGGAACATAAAAGTGAAATTTTACAGGTCTACAAATGGTCATTTCCAAAAAAAAATAATAATAGTAAATAAAATTTTTTCTTACTCATAACATGTGAACGACAGTATAAACACGGTGGTAACATAAAGAAAATATACAAGTGGTGTAGTGAATGAAACCCCGTATAACTGTGAAAACGGAAGAAGCTTGAAGAGTGAAGGACTAATAGATTAAGGATTAAGATAACTAATATTATAATCATATTAGGTTTAGATGTGTAAGAACTGAGAGGAAATTTATTCACGATAGATTTTGCAAAGTTTTCCATCCATTAGGATGATGTTTAATCGCGATGAGGCAAGGCATTTCGATTGCATAAATTCAAAAACATAATCGGCGTATTTACCATCGGATAAGTTTCCTCAAAGTTTAAACAAGTAAAAAAAGAACTCACCTGGAACTTTTAGAAAAGATCCTAAGGGACACGTGGTCCCACACAGCATGGCGCACTAACAGAGACTAACAGTATACGTGTTAACAAGGAGAGTCGATAGGGAATGGGGATAGGCAACATTACAAAAAAAAAATCCCGGACAGGGCTTCAAAATTACCAAGGAACAATCTCATATAAAACCCTCACGCGGCAACCAACGTAAGCATCGAAATTAAGGATTTTTTTTTCCTCTCTAGGATGATAGTAACGTAAGACAACAACAGAGATAAAGTATCACGGGACATAGGCAAGCATACTAATTAATTTCGGAAGGAGACGAGCCCTTCTCTAGTAATTGTGATGCCCCGCCATCAGGAATCCAGTCTTTCACTCCCATTTTTTTTTTTATTTTACTAAAACTCCGCATAGCGGAAAACTATAAAATTTGGGTCTAAAATGTATATATATGCCCGCATCAACCCGCGACGCAGGGCATCTGGAAGACTTTCGTCCACCAGCACATGGTCCGGCATTAGAAAAGCTCCGCCGTTCACCATCGACCAATACAGTGGTCACCCACCGAGCAGAATGACGCCGGAGCCGGACTACCTCCAGCTCCCGGTGATCCGGTAACTCAGCTACTGGTACCAGATTTCCTGCGACACATCAGGAAATTGCACGTTAGTACTCATATAAATGAATAAGAAAATAGCATACCTTATCAGGAAGATTCTCACCGGCCGACATGATGATATAAAGACAGAAGACTCCTTACGCCCGACACCCCTTTATATACACCCTCCAGAGAAGACATGACGTAGACATGTTTAACACAGATGACGAATTTTATGGGTAGTCTTACTGGCGGACATGCGAATTCCAAAATTTTGGAAATTCAACCTTAAGATATTATATGATAGAGAATAACCGTCAGTTTTGCAAACCTATGGTTGTGTCTCGGGGGGGGGGAGGAATATTATAAATACAACAGGGCCTAACTGCAGATATCATAAAAAATGGCAAAAAAAAATGGAAGCAGAGGCGATATATACTTATGCTTTATACCGGACGGTAGAGGAAAAATAATCAACGTTGGAAACTTTAATAAAAACCATAACCGAATTTAGGAAAGGGCTTTAAGAGATAAAAAACCGGAAAAAAAATTAATGAAATATTAAAAGATCTGGAAATGCATATCACAACCCAACAGCTCAGGTCTTGGGAAAAACATATTTTTCAAGCCATTAGGACAGAATTACGAAAATACCAGGAATATGGCCCCTTTTGAATAACACATTAGATAAAGAAACAAACACCTCATTAATCTACATCTGACAAGAGCCTAATTATTACCCCATATTAAGAAATATTGTTATGACCGCCACGGGTACTAGCTGGGAGGGGAAAAATGACAGAATAAATACCCGCGATTCTGAGACTAAAAGTTAGACTGAGGGCAGCTTTTGGAACGATCTAGGACGGACATGATTTCGAATCTCGGAGTGTGTGAGTATATTTGCAATTTAATATAAGTTCCAGGTTGAATAATTAACTTTGTTGAATAATTAACTTTAAAATATTTGAATAAATTAAGATTTAACATTATAATTTGAATATTCAACTTTAATATAGTTGAATAAAATTAAGATTTTAACAACATATACTTTGAATAAATCACTTTGAATTAACTTGGATAATAGAGGTTATAAGAATAATATAGTTTGAAAACCTTAAGTGAATAACTAGGATTTTATCTGGAGTCGAAGGAAGGACTCCAAACTTTACGACGACATACGTCGTGCTTCTGAGTTCTCTCATCACTTACCGTATCTGTTCAATTAATTTAGCGTCATAAAATAAATACTATTGCTTTGTATATAAAACGGTAATTACGTGTATTTTTATGTATAAATTATTTCAGTTAAGTGTTCTAATATATATTTGTGAAAATAAAGTTGGTATCGTTGGGTTATGTGTGGAATTTGTAACGGTACAGGCATTCCTTCCCATAAATAGAAGTAGACCTTGAAAGCCACCCTAACCTTGCTAACAAATAAGTGTCTTCTACAACTAGACTGGTGACAGCTAAATACCTATTACATAAAACCATTGGCCTTTACGCCCTTTTTCCGCTACCTTATAATCTGTCCTATCAAGGTTATAATACGCTTCCCCGTCCTTGACCCCTTCCAAGGGTTATACTGCTATAAAACCTGTCTTACCGCTCGAGCAAAGAAGTCTTAGATAAATATATGCATAGGAAATATTGACTTCATGCCCTTTTACGCTACCTTATAATCTGTTCTATCCAGGTTGTAATATATGTGGAGTAAAAAAAAATTCACTTCCTTACGTGTAATATACAAAAAAAAAGTTATGTTATACACGAGAGCAATACTTATATTTAAGTTGGTAAGAGGCACTCGAAAGAGCATTAAGTTATAAGTTTATGATTTGTCTTTTATGAGTTCGTTCAGTGATCCTGTCCATATTCTGCATTGTTTGTAATGGTATCGCTCACACTTTTGGTCGCATATCTTGCATTCACACGAATCACTCGGTTGGTGGAATTTTGTATTTTTGCACATTTTGTGATGATATCCATGTGTTGCTAAACCTATGATTCTGTGCCTTTGTGGTTGGTTACTTCCAGTCCACTCTCTGTTTACCATGGCATCTGAGGCGTAGAAATCTTCGTCGATCTCTTTTTCTCTCTGTTTCTTTCTTTCGATGACTTTCTTATATGGCTCCGTTGCTGGCAGTAGTATCCTTTGCCTCAGGTCCTCTAGGAAGAAGGTTTCTCTGGCTAGCATATAGGCCATTCTATTTGGTGTGTATTTGCTTGCACCTAATGCCTTTTTGATGAATCTTGGTTTTACTTTTTCTAACCTCTCCAAATCGCTGGTCGATAGTTTCTCCCATATCAGTTCTATCCTGTAGGTGAAGATCGGGGTGATCACTGATGCGAATAATTTCATGACTGTGACTAATTTTAACGATGTGATGTCTTTGATACTGCATATAGCTCTTATAGCTGCTGCTGCTCTCTCCTGCACATGTGCGCTGAAAGACTTTGTTGTTGGCTGCAGTGTTATGCCTAAATATCTGAATTTGTTGACCATTCTTATCGGTTCTTCTCCTAGTTTTAGATTATCACTTGCCGCTGTTCTTCCTCCTTTCTTGAAAACCATTTGTACGGTCTTGTTGCTGTTTATCTTGAACTCATTTTCCATAGCCCATCGTTGTATCCCATCTATGCCTTTTTGCAATTCTTCTTTGTTTCGTGCTCCAATGGCCATGTCGTCCGCATACATTACCAGCGTGGTCCCGTTTGTTGCTTTCCCAATGTCAGCCGTCATTATGTTAAATAGTAGCAGGCTGATGGGGTCTCCTTGTAGTATCCCATTAGTTTGCATAACCTCGTCTGATGCCGCAACCTCATCTGTTATTTGTAACCAGTTTTGCCTCTTTATGTCGTGTACTATTCCAACAATGGGGTGCTCGTTTCCAATCATGTCCCTCATCTTCGTGAGTAGTTTTGTTCTGTTTATGTAATCGAACGCTTTTTCATAATCTATGAAGACCACGTAGTATTTCCCTTTCGGTCTGTTGAGGGCTGCTTCTATCTCATATAATAATGCGGATGCTGCTTGCAGAATGGATTTTCCTTTCCTAAATCCGAATTGGTTATCTGGGATGTTTAATTTTGTGATGTCCATCAATCTGTTTGTAAGTATCTTCATAAAGATTTTGAACAGGGTGTTCTCCAGTACGACGCCTCTGTATGAGTTCATGTCTCCCGTGTTTCCTTTACCTTTATACAGCATTTTCAGGGTAGCCCTTCTCCATTGTTCTGGTATGGTTCTCGTCTCTAGGCATTTGTTAAACAGTTCTTTCCATATTGATATTAGCACGTCAGCTGATGCCTTTAGGTGTTCATATGCTACTTGATCCGCTCCTGTGGCTTTTTTTATTTTTGCTTCTTTCACGCATTTGTTTATTTCATCCTCTGTGATTTCCATTTCCAGATTCAGGGTTCTTGGATTCCTGGTAGTATTGGCTTCGTAAGCTTCTGTTCTGTTTCCTTCATTCAGTATTTTTGTGAAGTGGTTTTCCCAATCATCTATCGGTATTTCTTTCATCATTCCTCTGGGTTTCCTCCTTAAGACCAGGAAAGGGTCCTTTTCTGCTTCTTCGGCTAGCTGTTGGGTTTTCATTTCTATGTAATGGGTTTTCTTGTATTTTATTATGTTTTTGTACTGTTTTCTTTTCTGGGCATATCGTTCCAGGTCTACTTGATTTTTGGACTCTTTTGCTTTGTTTAGTGCTTTTAGTGTTTCCTTCCGTTCTGAGTAGCACATCCTGTCGAACCACGGTTGTGCTCTTCTTTTTGGTGTTGGTTGACAGGCGTTCTTTATAAGGTTGTTAGTGATGTCTAGTGCTTTGTCCAATTGGCCTTCCTTTATTCTCGTTTTAGCTTTATCTATGTTCTCCGTGTTTTTTCGTATTTGTTCTACATCTAGTTTTCTTGATATCCTGTTTTTAGGGGTTTCCTTGTTTGGTCTATTTCTGGCCTTTGTCTTTTCCAGTCTTGTTGCTATCGGTACGTGTTTCCTGATGGGTGCTAAGTTTGATGACCATAGCCCCTTTTGTTCTATTAATCTTAGATCTTTTCCCTTATATAGCAGTAAATCGATCGCGCTTGTTCCATTGTGCGCTATATATGTGGGCAGTTCCATCTTATTGGTTAGGGTGTAGCCCTCTTCTCTCAGTGTCTCTAGAACTACTTGAGTCTTTGTGTTCTTCTTGTCTATCCTGCAGTCGATGTCTCCAATTATTATGATGGATTCGTCTTCCTCCTGTCTGCTATTGCTGTTATTAAAGTTTCTATCACTTCCTCCGTGGTTGCTTGTGGTCGGATGTATACGGCTACGATTGTGATGTTGTCTGTTCTCACTGCGAGTATGTCTTCGTCTTTGTGTATTACTTTGAAGTTCCCCTGTGATGGCCTTAGATAGCATGATACGCCACCTGTCGGCCTACCATCCGTTTTCCTTCCGTACGAGTGTAGTCCGTAAAACCCCTCTATGTTGATCTGTTCCGTTGCGAATGTTTCTGTGAATACCATTATGTCATATTCTAATAGTTCCTCTACTGGTATATATTTCAGTGCATTTTTGAGACCTTCCGCATTCCAATTAAGAACGTTAACAGGCGATTGTTACTTATATTTCTCTACATTAATTATTTATAATCGGTTTATATAGTATTTCCATACACGTTTGTAATAAACAACATTAGATTTTAAGAAAATTCTCACAATGAAAATTAAAGAGGTTAGAATATAATGAATCATACAGCATATATGACTTACCTGTTCGATAAAAGATGATGGCCATCAGTAATTGGATTACTGGAGGCAAGGGTAATCCACGACGATCATTTGTTATCATTTTATGCCCGATTAATTCCAATATAAACACAATAACATGTTTAATAAGGCGGTATCGGGCATAAAATTGCACATCGTCTTACTTCTCCATGGGATTTTCATTATCCCGGAGATATACAGGAATATCCTGAAAGTACAGGCGATGGCGATGATGACGACAATTTGCTTGATCGCATAGATCTTCTTCTATGTATTCCTGTGCCCCCACATCAAAAAGAGCCATTTCATCGAATTCCGCCATTTCTACTGTGGAGCAGAACAAAGGGAAAGATGGGAATACTGCCGACTTACTTTCTGACAGAAAAAAGTGAGTAGGGCAGGCCCAAGATTTGAGATTTGAGTTGGTTTCATTCACTCTCTCTACATCATAGAGAGGCGGAGAGGCTCGCTCCATGAGTAAAGTTGGTTTCAAGAATTCGGCCCTAAATAGTTCTGAAAACAAGATAATAATAAATTAGTTAAAGAAATTCAAACTACAAAAAATACTTCAAGAATACACCACCCTACAACCTGATTCCAAGGAAATATTTGAAATAGTGAAATTGAAAAATGAGCAATTGCAGCTCACAGTTTGCTAGAGAATCACATAATTGAAAAATAAACTAAACTTTAGAAACATTTAGAGAAGCCTTTACAATTAACAATTTGGGAAAATATATATACATATATATAGATAGACAATATTAAAATAAATGGTTTGTATGGAGATACAAAAAGGAAAGCTGAGTCAAGGAAAGAGTGGAGAATGCTGAGTTTGCAGTGAAAGACCTGCTCTTGAGCAGAACACTATGAATGAATGAATGAATATATATATATATACACACACACAAGTGTGTAAATGAATTATACTGCACAAATGTATAATACAGAAGGGTATTATACAAGTAATTTGAGATAGGGAACCAATGGTCTATGAGGGAAAATGGGCGAGATATAGGGAATCAAAGTAATCTGCAATCAATACAGATAAATCAACAGGAGAGCAAAGTAGGAGAGAAAATTATACTAGAATAACTTCAGATCTTTGTATTAATTCCGAGATGCTGATTTCTAATAATTCATCAACGTTCATGAAATATTGGATTATCAAATTCTTTAAAATATTGAACTTAGCAGATGACTGCACGCCACTGCACTGGTTAAAGCAGAATCAGTACAATGTGTGTCTTAGCTCAGAGTGAACCACGCAGAATCTGTGTAGTTAATGTGTGGCCTGAAGGTTAATGCGATGGATTTGAGATTCTTACATTGATAGTTCAAGTCACGGCAGGCCATTTTTTTTTTCTTTCCCTGAGTGTGTACTGTGATATCTTGACACTGAAATTTCTTCAGTATAGGCATGTGCAAAATACCTATTCCCGTATTGGTTATTACATTAATATCTGATTAAAAGTTACTTCAGTATCAGTCGCATTACATGAAAACATAATGGAACATCTTTACAGTTATGCTGAACTTGCCGAAATGCATTTGATTTATGGAGCAGCACAAGGTAATGGTGCAAGAACTGCTGCCATGTACGCGTAGCTATATCCGAATAGACACCATCCTCACTGAACAACCTTTGAGTCTGTTGAGGGGTGTTTGCGGGAGCATGGGACGTTTGAAGGTAAACAGAGTAGACGCTAGTGAAAGACGTACGTGCTTATTAAGTTATGTAGATAGGAAATAACACTATGAGGTTTTTTAATATTGTTTATTTTTTATTTCACTCACCTCATACTTCATAACTCCTCGTAAACCCAGGGTTTCATCACATCATTTGTGACATTCTCAATGCTATGTCACGTACGTGCTGCACTGCAGAGTTCAAAGAAAATGTTCTTCATAGATGATCCTTCTACTAGTACTCGTACTATCACACGTGTAATGGGCACGAGCCATCAAACCATACAGCCAGTTGACTTCGCTCAACTGGTAAAAATTTGTAATTGGACTTTACTGCAGCCACCGTTCTTCTTTTCCTCGGTGTTATTCATTGATGAGGCAATATTAAATACATATGGGCTGGTTCTGAACTCAAAGAACAGTCATATGTGGGATTATGAAAATCCTCATGCCATCTTTGAGAGGAGTCACCAGCAGAGACTTTTGGTGGGCGTATGGGTAGGCATAATTTCTGACCACATCATTGACTCCTACCTTCTTCCCCAGAGATTAAATGGTGTCATTTATAACACTTTTTATTGCATATCCTATCTAGATTGCTAGAAGAAGTTCCTCTTCACATCAGGCTCCTCCCCATTTCTGCCGGAATGTGCAAAATCATTTGGATGAAGTGTATCCTGGCCGTTGGATATAGGATTAGATAGTACAACTGTAGTTTGGCCAGCTCACTCTCCAGATCTCTGTCCACTTGGTTATTTTTGTGGAGACACCTGAAAACACTGGTGTATGCGACCCCTGTTGATACAGATGAACTGTTAGTCGCACACATAATCACAGCATGTGATGTGATCCGCAAAACACTTGGTATCTTGAACGGGGTACAAGAATCCTTTAGTAGCCAATGTCGTCTGTGTTGTGAGAATGGAGGTTGCCAATTTGAACAATTTCTCTAAGAGTCTGCAGGTGCTTTACTTTTTTTCTGGTTTACTCAAATGTATTGTTTCTTATTTCCCAATAGCATTATGTATGCCATGTATACATACACTGTACCTCTTCATTTTATTATTTTTGTGATCGCTGCACTATCATTTATTTAAGTACATAAGTATAAGTACTGTACAGTACAATTGCACATTTTATTTACGAAAGCTATTGTAATCTAGAGTATGTGCATTATTATTACAATGTTTCAAACAATAGTCTGTACAATACGTACGTAGATAGTTTTGTACCTCATGTACTGCGCTGACATTCCAATACCGTATTCTGTAATATAATGAATAAACAATTAAACCAGAAAAAATCTATGTATGTAACTAATTTACAGGACAGACATAATAAAGGAAGAAAGGAAAAAAATGTGTACACATGCTGTACGTAGTTTCGAACGTGATGCATCAATCTTACAATTGTGTCAGTAGTAAGACTGCTATAACCACTGAGCTAAAGGCACGTGCTTGTGGTAAGTTACAGTCTCTGTATCATATTACTTCCATTTTAATTTGAAATAATCAGTGGTGTGCCAACCATTTTACAAATTGACTCATAACTTGGACATTTTTATTCGTAGACCATTAGTCCATTATCTCAAATTGCTTATATAATACCGCCCTATAAGTAGTTAAATTTGTGCAGTATAATATTAAATTACACCCTATATATATATATATATATATATATATATATACACACATTCAGAGGAATAAATATTGATCCAAGAATTTTGAAGTTCTCAGCAATCTTAATTTAATTTCAAAGTTCATAAATTTGGTACTAGACAGCAGCTTGGAAGATGATGTAATGGCAGAATTTCAACAGTCGGATGGAGGCAAAGGCCTATGAAACCGGCCTATGAAAACAAGGAGTTTAATGAGATGTAAAAAGATTTCTGACTCTAATTATAAAATGCCTTATAGTGTTACTTTCCAATAATACATTTATTAAAACTATGAGGCTTTTTTTTAACAAACTTCAAGAATTGGAAAATTTACACCTCACCTCAAAATTTGTAGAATTATTGAAAACGTGTCAGAATGCAACTTACCAACAATTTTAAAAGTATCTTCGGTGGTAGTTGATGGATAAATGCATAAACCGGAGAGATTTTGACATCTTCTGAAGAATGACTCCAAGACATTCATGGACACATTGGTACGGAAATTGGTCATAAGTGAAGAGAAATCCAGATGTTTCTGACATAACCACATGTCCATCAACACTATCTGCCACCTCTTACAAACTGAAATTTAAACAAATACATTATTTAAGTTTTATTGAGTCTGTACTATCTTACCTCAATTTAATGTTGATTTGTTATCGAATATGTTTTGATTTGTTATCGAATATGTTTCGATTAGTCTTCTAATCATTCTCAGCATCATGGCCAGACTGAGGTAAGATAGAACTTAATTAAAAGAACCTCAAAATATTACTTCCTAAAATAAACCATTAATTACAACTACTTATGTTATTTGATGTTTTTATTATTAATATAACAATTCTCACTGAAGGATAAATTAAATTTGAAGAGAAAAATTTTCACCAAGGCTTCAAACATTTGGTGTGCAGGAATTACAACGTATATAAGAGAAAAATTTGCATCTAGATTGGAACTCACCCCGTAGCTCAGTTGGTAGCACATTGGTATGGAAAGCCAAAGGTCCCGGGTTCGAGTCTCGGTCTGGATGAAAATTTTTCTCATCAAATTTAAATATGTTATTTATTTCCAATAACAGAACGTGATGATTACAATACTTGTTGGTGTATAAAAAAACATTTTAATTGAAATTCAAAGAAATATAGCTGTTCGGGTTGTACCCATGTAAATACAGTAAAAGCTGTTTTTATTATTGATTTAACATTTCTAAATGAAAGATAAATTATATTTGAAGAGAAAAAAAAAACAGTAAAAGCTCCTTATTCACGGTTCCATTATTCGTGAGTTAAAAAATTGCAACACAGTTTCTGCACATGCTTGCTTAGAAAAGCACAGAATTGAAACCAAGGCAAAATTACTTAAACAGTTAGAAAAATCAAAGGAACTCACAGTGCCAATATATTATTGGAATTTTTTTAAAAATTTGTTATGTATTTCAGGATAAGTAAAAGCCTTGGTAATCTATTAATAATCAATAAGAAATTGAACACACCAGATAGTAAAAAACCTGGAATTTATCAAATTAGTTGTAGATACTGCAATAAAGTATACATAGGAAAAACAAAAAAGGAATTTGGACTTTAGAAATATTAAAAATGCTGAAATTGAAAAATCAGCTATTGCAGCACATAGTTTGTTGGAGAGTCATAAAATTTAAAAAGAGGCCCAACTTTTAAAACATTTGGAAAAACCTTTAGAATTGACAGTTTGGGAGAATATATATATTCAGAAGAACAAATTTTACATCCATTAATTTCGAAACTCCTGATGAATGGGACCTGATCTCTAAATTCATCAAATCCACACCAGATAGCAACATTGATGGAGATTCCAACGAAAATCCAGTAGTCATGTCGGTTGAAAATGAGATAGATGGTTCTCTTGAAAACTGCAGCTCCCATGTTTAAGAAAACATAAAATATGAGGTAAGATGTTAAAATGACTCGTTAATTTATGTATTGTAAGTTTCTATCTTCAACCATTTACCCGTCACATACAATGAGTTTACTGTACGACTTGGCCGGCGGTAGCGCGTGTGGGCGGGGCCCATGTGACCTTCACTGCATTTCCCCTCTCATTTCCCTGTGACGCCCACATCCCACATCTGTCTTCACTCGTGCGGCAGTCTGACTTGTGTTCTAGGCCAGTTCACACGTGAATAAAATTAAGAAGTGTTTAGTTTTGCTTGCAGTGTCTTCAAAATGCCTACGTATACATTACAACAAAGAATATTCATGTACGATTTGTATGTTATTACATCATCTTGTAGGGAAGTTGTAAGACGATTTCAAGCTAATTATCCAGGCATGTGTGTTCCGAGT
The DNA here is from genome assembly GCA_030220185.1 of Diploptera punctata. Classification (NCBI taxonomy): domain Eukaryota; kingdom Metazoa; phylum Arthropoda; class Insecta; order Blattodea; family Blaberidae; genus Diploptera; species Diploptera punctata. The sequence goes on from JASPKZ010009819.1 coordinate 352,760, forward strand.
AGAGAGGCCATTCGTTTGCTTGTCAATAAATTTAGGGAGACGGGATCAATTCTTGATAAGAAAAGAAACGTAAAACGGCGTGTGCTTACGGAGCAGAAACTAGAGGAAATTGGAGAAAGGTTAGAAAACTCACCTCAAAAATCTCTTAGGTGCCTTGCACAAGAAACCAACATTTTGAAAGCTTCAGCATGGAAAGCTACAAAACTTTTAAAGGTAAAACCATACAAGGTTACTGTTGTCAAGGAATTGCTACCACATGATAACCAGAGTCGGGTAAGTTCCTGTATACAGATTTTGAGGAATGTTAATGCTGGAACAATCGATCCACGAATAATAATTTTCAGTGACGAAGCATGGTTTCATTTACATGGTCATCTATCATCACAGAACAACCGATATTATGGTACAGAAAAACCCAACTTCGTTCATGAAACGCCATTGCATGATAAAAAAATTGGAGTATGGTGCACCATGAATGGTTACAGAATAATAGGGCCTATTTTTTTATGATGGTACCATAAATGCCGAAAGATACAGAAATAATATACTGGCACCATTTTTCGAACAGATGACGGACACTGAATGTCGGTCTGGATATTTCCAGCAGGACTCTGCCAATGCGCATACAGCTGATCAGTCATTAGATTTTATTGCGGAAATTTTTGAGAATAGAATAATCAGTAGGGGGTTATGGTCCGCTCGGTCTCCTGATCTTACGGCATGCAACTTTTATTTATGGGGCAACTTGAAAAATAAAGTTTACAAAACTAAGCACCACACATTAGACAAATTAAAACAAAATATCAGGACAGAAATTAACACTATTTTGGAAGCTGAACCAATGCGTGTGAATGCAAATTCCCTAAGCCGATGCCGTAGATGTATTGATGCAGAAGGACAGCATTTCCAACATCTGTGATAAGGTACGTTTGTTTTTTATTCTAAAAAATTGTTACTGTGATTAGAGTTTGTGGAATATACGAGATTCGTCGGGAGTAAGTGCTGACCTCGCCTGCACGCGCTACTGCCGGCCAAGTCATACAGTAAACTCACTGTACAATTGAAAATAGGGACTTCAAGCAGTCCATCTTGTAAATACATTTTTCTCTTCAAATATAATATTTATGTTAAAACATTATATTTGAAGAGAAAAATGTATTTACAAGTTATATATGGAAGCAAAATATGGACTCTTACTTTAAGGGAGAAAAGGAGATTACGAGTATTTGAGAATAAAGTACTTAAGAAAATTTTTGGACAAAAGAGAGATGAACAGATATGTGAATGGAGAAGACTTCATAACAATTAACTATATGGTCTTTCTAGGATGCCAGATATAATGAGAACAGAAGTCTTGTAGACTGTGATGGGCAGGACACGTGGCACGAATGGGGAATGAAAGACATGCACGGAAGCTTCTTATAGGAAAACCAGAGGGGAAAATGCCCAGTTGGTAGACCAAGAATGAGATAGGAGAATAACATTAACTATGATTTCAGGGAAGTAGATTATACAGGGAATGATTGGAAAACAGCTCAGGATAGATATATATGGAGAGCTTATGCCCGCACGGCCATGAACCTATGGGTTTTATTGTGCCAGTGAGTTAGTTATTTAGAGTTAAGGATAATCTTTCCATTAAACGCAGCGAGAATTTTTACTAAGTACCAGGCAGACACCACGCGCATGCACAAACAAACGCGATGCGGATTACTCTATGGAATATCGCAATGCAGCCAACATTATACATGCTATTTAACGAACCTAACGCGATTTAAGTACTCTAACCTGTGAAAGACCAACCTAAGAGCTAACCTAATGCAATTTAAGCACTCTAACCTGTAAAAGAATGCAATGCCCAAAAATAAGTAGTAAGTTCTCAAATTCTCAAGTACATACCATATGTTGGCTGCACTGTTGTTGTATAGAATATTCTTAAAAATCAATACAGCTGTCACGTCTTCATGTTACGTATATAGTTATATATCATAAAAAAATGTTCAAATAATCGTTAGAAAAAATTTTTTATTTGTTGTAAATGGTGGGAAATAATTTAAAAATAAAACCCTGTTGGTGCATGCACGTGGTGTCTGCCTCAGACTTACAAAAAATTCATACTGCACTTAATGAAAACAGGAGCCAGAGTTAGTTAGTTATGATTTACAATTGGAAAGTGTGTCTCAGTAGCTCACTGCATGAATGCTAGCATGAAAAGTTGGGATCTTGGCACGCATCTAAAGTTGAACAATTTTCCATAGGTTATGTTATGCTTCCATAAATACAACATACGGCTCGTCTGGTAAAATTAAATATCAAGCAATTCATATAAACTTCGCCCAAAATATAATATTTAGTCAAATTATTAATGTACAATCTTAATTGCTCTTTCAACACATTCCATACTTAATAGCACATTTGTTTGTACACCATATAACAAAATTATTTTTTACATGATAGTGCGCTTTGTTGTACTTACAACAATGGTGATCATGATTGAAAATTCAACTTCCTACATTTCAGGGTTACCAACCTAAATTTTATTAACTATACTGTAATAAAATAACTATACTCTAATATTACATATTACAAAACGCATGTGGAAAGTAAAACCACTGCTCTCTCTATGTATACTACATACAATGTAAGCCTTTATACAAAAAATATCCAATAGGTAGTGTTAATATATATTATATGAAACAAATCACTGCATTTCAAATGAACTGAACTTTATTTGAAACAATATAAAACAAACTACGCCAATTTTGGAATATATTAAACAGTACCAACTAAATTGGAAACACCATCTTGAAAGAATGAGTTCAAATCGGATCCCCAAAGCTGTTTATAATTATATACCAAGAGGACGAAGATCACTGGGCCGTCCTATGAAACGCTGGAGAGAAAATTTTCTATAGGATCGTAACAGGCCTTGGCCTAATGCTTGGAAGGAAGAAGAAGATATAAAACAATAAATACATACTTGCCGCTATTTTATGACTAATATTTGTCACGGCATCCTGTAGTTTCAAGTACACCGTTAAAGTTTATCATCATGATCAGCAGCATCAAGGATTAGACCTGCTGGTCTGTTCTGATCTGATGTTAGAATTGGTGTTAAAGTTGGTCAATTGTTTATAATGAAAGCAAATATTTCCAACAAAGATATTATTATTTTACCATTATTTTGAAAACACCATCGCGCAAAAAAAGTACAACGCACGTTTGTGAAGTGTTTTACAGAATCTTGGATATTAAAAACCTCGCTATCGTTCGGTTTTTTCCTGGATTCTGTACAAATCATTTCCCAACCTCGCATAGTAATATACTATTAGGCTATTACACAATAATAATCAATAGGCTAAATTTTTACCTTGTAGTTAAATTGCTGTTATAAAATGCAAACCATGCAAACGTAGAAGAATTCTTCGGCGCAATTCTTCGGGTTAATACATCTGTTAATACATTCCTTCCTACCAGGTATTCACAATGATCTTTGTTCTCTATGACCATGCTCTACATAGAAAACGATGCTCTAAGACCTTGCTCACGTGATTTCGGTGTTGTCAACCAATTAACACCAAAGGAGCTAAACAGAATTAAAAACATTACTAGAAGTAGCTAAATTCTCAAAATAGTTTTAAAAAAGGGTAGGTGATCTTGTATAATGTATTAAAAATATGGTCTCCAACAATAATATATAAACGAAAATGCGCACAAGTTGTGCATTAGAGTTTTATTAGTTCACTTTGCTTTTGCAATCATTATGAATCTGTGCAGGTCTCAATTAATGATTTGGGTCTTTTTTACATGCTGTGACGTGGTAACGATCGCAAGATAGTTCACAAAACTCGCACATGCATGCTGCGCCTGGGTCGTGGTAGGTCTTCATTTTACACACTTTGTGATGGTATCCATGTACTGCTAGGGAATTTACAAAATGGCGAAGATCTTGGTTTGTAGCCATCCACGTTCGATTTACCACTGTTTCTGTTGCGTAAAATTCTATCCAAATTTCTTTTTTCTTAGCTTGGAGCTCTGCTAGGAGATCTTGGTAGGCTGCGGTGGATGGTAAGAGTATAAGCATTCGCAATTGTTCTATGAAGAAGGTCTCTCCTGAGAGTTCATATGCCAGTCGGGAGCGTCTAAATTTGGATATACATAGTATTCTCTTTATGCTGTGGTTTATCTACGACGCAACGCGCCAGCGCAAAAATTGCTCCCCATGTATTTAAATGGAGGTGGTTTATCTACAACGCAAATTGCTGGCGCAAAAAAATTTGCGCTGACATGTCGCGTCGTGTTTTGGAATCTCTTGAATCCAGGACGCAATTTGCCAGCGCAAACAAAGAATATAGAAGATATTACCCATACTCATTGGTGTAATTGCTAAAAACAAACTAAGATTTGTTAACAAAATGTCGGAAATACAGTACTTGTTTTATAACTTTCCAATTTTAACGACGAAAGTTAGACAGTTTTGTTGCAAATCATCGAGATCTATACATGTTTTTTACAATATGAGCATGAAGGAGTACAGAGATGTACAGAAAAAAGTTATTGTGGCTTGAACTTAGTCAAGAGATAAATAAAAGCTGTAAATATTGTATCTCGGGGATATTATGGATGTGCATAAATTTCGTCTTCTATTAAATTCAAAACCTGATAAAACTGCTCAGGCGAAAATCTGAAGTATTATAAAATTTGGTATATTCATCAACCATATGTTTATTTAAGAACTAAAGAATAATTTATTCTATGATTTTCCATACAACATTCATATGATGCTGTTGCTCTAGGTACTTTTTCTGTCTTTACTAATATTTCGAACTATTTTAATCGTTTTGCAACGACACTTGAAACTTTTTTTATGAAGAATTTTAATATGTTTATCAATGTACACAAATTATGACTTTTCCTCTCAATTTATTTTCAAAGTTCTTTATTAGAATTGAAGTTGGCATACGTGAACGCTCATAAAATTAAATCCACCAGATGGCAGGACATATGTGTGAATTACCAACATTTGCATTTAATTCCAAACCATATTTTAAGAAATAAATATTCAATCACTTCATTTGTTAGATTCCGATTGGCCAGTTTAGTGTACATCAGATTAGTTTACAGTTTACTAAATAGTACGTAAGTAATTTATTTTATTAGGTTATGCAGGGACAGGTTTGTATACATTAGTTTTTGTAAACACATTTGGAAATTTATTATGAACGTTGGTCATTTTGATTGTCCATATATGTGGTGCCATCTGGCGACAATTCCATAAACATATGCGCTGTAGCGTATGCGCTCCATGTGGAACCAGCATCACGCCGAGCGAAACGCGAATTCGCGTCACGTCGGGCGCGACACGCTGTATAATAAACCGTAGAATTAGATAGACTGACTTAATTTTCTCTATGTTCTTAAGGTCGTTCTTTATGAGGTAAGGCCATATGAGTTCCAAACCATAGCTCACGATCGGGATTATCTTCGTGTCAAAGATCTGCATTGCCGTAGTCATAGATAATTTTCTTAGGAATTGCATATCATTCATAGCAATTATTGCCGCTGTCACTCTGTCTTCTACATGCTTTTTGAAAGTAGTTCCCTTAGTCTGTAATGTTACGCCAAGATAGTTGAAAGAGCTTACAATTTTCAGTGCATCTTGATCATGAAAGACTCGGGTCTCTGGCTGCTATCCTTCCACCCCTTCTAAAGATCACGTGTACTGTTTTTTCTCTGTTGAGTTGCAGCTTATTGTTACTGGCCCATATTGTTAGACGGTTCCAGCATTCTTTGCAGATCTTGTAGATTCGTGGATCCCATCGCCATATCATCAGCATATGCGTAGAGAGATACACTCTCTTCCATACCTTCAAGTATTCTCACTACATCTGCTGTTGCTAAGTTGAATAGCAACGGACTAGCAGGGTCTCCTTGTAAGACACCATTTGTCTGTGTGATCGGTGCTGAGGACTGTAGATTATCTGCAATTACTACATAGTTGTACTGCATGATGTTGGCTATGATGTCTACTAAATAACTGTCTTCATCGAGCATTTTCTGAAGCTTATCCATGAGAGTCTGACGGTCGAGAAAATCGAAAGCTTTCCTGTAATCTATGAAGACAACGTGAAATTTCTTTCCCTGGTGACTGATCGCCTCATGGATGTTTTGCAGTAGATTTCCCTATGGCGAGTGAAGTTGACATCCCTTTCCTGAAGCCAACCTGTTGCTCAGGTATGTTGCTACCAGCTTCTTCGGTTAGTCTATCCGTCAGAACTTTCGTGAAGATCTTGAGAATTGTGTTCTCAAGAGCAATTCCTCTGTAGGAGTCGGGTGAATTCGGATTGCCTTTTCCTTTGTACATAATCCTGAGAGTGGAAATTCTCCAGTTTTCCGGAATTTTTCCTGTTTCTAGACATTTGTTGAACAGAGCGGTCCACATTTTTCCTATATACGGCCAGGCCTCTCTTAAGTGTTCATTTGATATTCCATCCGGTCCAGGAGCTTTGTGACTTTTTAGATGTTCCACAATGTTCTCCACTTCCTTTTCTGAGATGGGCTGAAAAACCTTTGTTTCCTGATATTCTGGCGCTCTGAGAGTGGTTCCATAATTTAGTATCTGGTGGAAGTGTCTTTCCCATGTTTCTAGCGCTATTGCCTGCGAGAATTTTGGTGTCTTTTTCTTTAAAGCCTCAAAGTGATTCGCCGTGGCTTTCTCAATTAACTTCCTACCTTCTTCTTCTAACCAGATTGCTCTTTTCTCTTTCAGCAGGGTTTGTAATTTCTCCTCTGAGTATTATACGTTATTAGGTCTTCCTCTGTCTTGGTACCTCTAGCTCTCTGAAGGCATTTTAGAACTTCTCTCCTTTTGTTGTAACATGTGGCATCAAACCAAGGTTGTGATCTCTTTTTTCTTTTTGTAATTTTTATCTGTGCTTTTTGGATGTAGCCTTCTAGTTCTAGTGCCGCAGTTTCGATTTCCCCTCGTTCTATCTTGCTTATTAAGTGATCTGTGGATGATGCGAAAGCCTCTAATGCTTGAATGTTCAATGTCCTTTTTGTTATTTCTTTTCCAATGTTTATTTCTTGTGGTTTCGTGTTGGTTGTTTCGATCCTGGCAAACACAGGCAGATGCTTCCTTAAGGGGGACAATTCACAATTGGTGAGTGTTCTGATTTCTATCCCTTTTATTGGTGGGCTAGTAAACATCAAGTCTATTGCGCTTGTGCCATTGTGACATATATAGGTTGGGACGTGTGTGTTGTTTAGTAGGTTTAGGCCCTCTCCTTCTAAATATTGTATAACTGTACGGCTTTTCGAGTTTTCTTTATCAATGCGACAGTTGAAGTCGCCTGCTATTAATGTTCCCATATGACTTTCAATGTGATTCATCATGTCAGATAGATTTTCGATGATGTCTTGTGCTGTTTTTTCTGGTTGAAAGTATGTGCCTATAATGTTCAGTTTTCCAGTTTTAATGACTAGTATGTTAGGTGAGCTGTAGGATATGACATGTGGAGATAGCCATGGTTTTATCAGACAAGATATACCGCCGCTTGGACGTCCGCGTTCTCCTTGTGCTGCCAAGGAGTGGTTGTTGTAGTATCCTTTAATGTTGATGTTCTGTGTTAAGAAAGTCTCTGTTAGTATAATAATATCTGCTTTAAAAATGTCCTCTGTGCAAAGTGTTAGGATACTGTTTAGTCCCTCCACATTCCATAACATTACAGTTATATTATTCCAGGTCAATCCCTCGATATTGGGTATCTGGGTTTCGTCGTGAGAGGCGAAAGGGCCGCACAAGAATTCCTCTCGGCCAAAATTCTGGCTTCTCAATATCACTAAGGTGATGGAAAGGTATCATAACTTTGTAGGCCTTGTTTGTACCTAGTGTCCGGAGTTCCTCGCATACCGTTTGATCTTGGGGTATGCCTTTCTTATTCAAAAAGGTCCGTATTTTATCTCCTGTTGTGTTGCCTGACAAACGTCCAATATAGAGCCAAGCTCTTCTTTCTCCAGCTTGTAGATCGTTTCCCCCTCCATCATCTTTTCCTGTCCCAATTATAGGACTCCTTCGGTGTCTCCGTCTATAAACCACTTCGGTGAAATCTTCGTTGGATTTTTCTAGTGTTGTTTCTGTGGGGTCAGCGTTCGCTGGCGGTTCTGTTCTCTCATCTTCTCTGTCTATCACTTGAGTAGGTTCTTGTTCTGGGTTTACCGATGATAATTTTTCTATTGGTGGTTCTGGTGCTTTGGGTTTTGTTTGTTTTATAACCGTTGGTCTTGGGAGATGTTTCTGTAATTCTTCCTTCATAGAAGTCGTGATTTCGTGTCGGATTCTATCGCTAATCTTGAGTTCCATTTCTGCAAGCATCTCTTTGACTTTATTTGTTATCATTTCCACCTGGTTTGCATCCTGATGGTGTTTCGTTAATAACCGTGGCTTGCATTCAGTGCACAACCATGTTAGCCTGCAGTTTTTTTCTCTTTACGCAGTCTAATTCTCCTTTTGTGAGGCCACTGCACTCGAAATGCTGCCATTTATCGCAGCTATCGCATTCAATGGCCGTCTCATCACCCACCTGTTTTTTGCAGATGTCGCATTCTTTCGTACCATTGTTACAGTTATCTTTGGTATTAGCCATGTAGTATGTTGCTGTTTTTCGTTTGATGTCAGACTAATCCTCTTTGCTTTGAACGTCCTTCCGGTTTTTTTGTACTCTTTGCCTATACACGTGGTTGTCTTCCTTAACCTATATCTACTATTTTGTTCGTATATGGCTTACTTTTCTATAGAGTGACGATTCTATCCTTATTTCTGTACTATTTTGTATACTTCCTCGAACACTTCTACAGACGTAGTGGCGAGTCTCTATCTTTCATGACTATATTAATCGCGTTAATCACTACTTTCCTCACTAATCACTGCACTTTATATCACTTCACTCACTTAAAAAATATATATTGGCTATTAAACTTGCTTAATAAATTATTTTCAGGTAGTTTAATCTCCAACAATAATAAAGGTAGCAGGAGATACAACACCTGCTACTAATAATATTGGAAAGCGCACTAACGTGCATGGGAGTTTAATTCTTTAGTTTTCGCTATAGTCACAAAGCGATTTGTTATTGTTTCTGCATTTGTTGATATGGTATTTTTCGCAGCGTACTCCGCATACTGAGCATATGCAGTGGTCGTTGGCGTCGTGGTAGTACGTGTTTCTGCATATTTTGTGATGGTAGCCATGCATCACTAGCTTGACCACTACATGTCTCAGTTTCTAATTGGCATTTGTCCAAAGTTCGGTCTATCATGGGGTCGGTGCCATAGAAGTCCGATGGGATTTCTTCCCTCTTCTTTCCCCTCTCTAGATGTGCTTTTTTGTATTATCTGTGAATTGTAATGATAGTGCTGTCTTCGGATCTTCTATGAGAAAAGTCTCTCTTGCTAGATCGTAAGTCAGGTGCGAACGTGTGTATTTTGAGATGCCCATTGGGTCTTTAGAAATTTCGCTTCGATTCATTCTATGATGTAAAGATCTTTTTTTGATAGTTTTTCCCAGATAAGGTGGAATCCGTATGTTATTACTGGTAATACCTCGTCGGAATTGATGATGGAATAGACACATCAAATGCAATCCATCAGACCAATGGTGTCCTAAAAAGGGATCCCATGAGCCCACTCCTTTTCAACGCAGTAACGACCGATATCATCGACATTTGAAAAACATGCAGGAAACGACATTGATCATGTACGCGGACGATATGTCCTAGGAAGTCCAAACAAAACAGAAATGCAAGTGGCATTACAGGAACTAGAACAATGGGTCGAAGAAAACAAACTCGCCATCAACCCAGAAAAGACAGTCCAACTAACATTTAGAAGAGGAGGAAGAGCCGCCAGAAGAAGATATGCTAATGCTGAAAGACGAACCACTAAAGACAGTTAATAAATTTACATACCAGGCATGATACTCCAAACAACATTATGATGATTCAAGCTACATATATAGGAGAAAAAAAGGAACAGCCACAAGAGCAATATGTAGCATACAAAAATTGCTCGGCCATGACATTATTCGATAGAACGGTATCGCCTATCATAACATACGGCATAGACATTATATGGGAGAAACTGTCACATGGCGATCTCGAAAGGATAGAGAAGGTTAAGGCACGTTTCCTTAAAGTGGCTCTATGGGTGGGGAAAAAACCCCGTCGAGACTTGTATATGAACTTGCAAGAGAGTCGTTCTATGTAGAAGATCTGAGGATGAAACACCTGCCAACTACCGGCCACTACACAGAACTTATACACTGAAGCAAATTGAAGAAGAGGGAGATAGACCTTCATGTCTATGCTACAGGAGCCATGATAGAGAGGAACTGGACAAAAGCTAACCAGGACCAGTGACATGTTGTGACACGTTATGCTGTGTACAGTTTTCATCACAAAGTGCGTGAAAAGAAGTACCACAATCCAAATGAAAAATGTACATGTGCTTTGTGTGGCCACAGATGCAAACGGTACCACATCCCGAAGTGTCCAAAGAACACAAAAACACAAAATGAATATAGCAACAAGGATTAAATATAATCAATACCCACTCGGGCGAACCTTTTGCATTACTGGTAAGATTTTGGCTCTAAATAGGCACATCGCTATTTTAGTGATAATTTCTGGATGATCTGTATGTCATATATTGCTTTCATTGCGGCCACTGTTCCCTCTTTATGTGGAGTCTGAAAGTTAGTGTTCTGCTATTGCGCCTATTATTTCAAACGTACATATGTTCAATTTTTTAATATAATTATCTAACATCCATTAGAGCATTATAGATGCTTTAGGACGTGTCCAGATTATAAATAGCAATATAAAATATAACACATACATAAATACATAATAACACCAATTTATATTGCAACTACAATACACCATAATATCAAGGGGCAGCACTTTCACGAAAAAGGATAGCAATACAATTCCAATCAAATATTACTTTCAATTTTAAATTTAGGTATTCACCCATACTTAATTACATATAAGACAATAAATATTCTTTACAGCAAGTTTAAATTGTCTGCCCGTAAAAAGTTTAATATTTTTTAAGGTGTCACGGAGCCGAAATCGCATATTTCTCCGAGTGATGGATTATGTAGTGCAGTGCGATGCTGAATGATTTAAATCCAGGGATAGGAAATTGACATAATTAACTATCGCCATGTCATTATCAAAATGTCACCCAATAGTTAAACATACCGTACTATGCACGTCACATTTGTATCTGTGATACAAAGACACTCCATAAATTCAGTGACCTGCATTCAACCCCAGCTACTCCAGCACTGCTGGGATAATTAGTATATTCATAATTTTAGATTAAAATAAATTAATATATTTACACCTACTATTTCTAGATCTAGAGAAAGCATACGACAATGTCTCTATAGAGAAACTATGGATAGCTTTAAGATGTATGGGAATTAAGACTATAATAATTAAAGCTATACAAAATTTACATGACAATTGCAGTCTAAAATTAAAATTGGCAGTAAATTGTCACATGGTTTTACGATAAATAAAGGCCTTCGTCAAGGTTGTTGTCTATCACCGACTCTGTTTAAAATATATGTACATGAAATATTAAAGAATTGGAGGAGAAAATGTTCAAGCATGGGAATTCCTATTTCAAACAATACAACTTTATACAACTTACATTTTGCAGATGATCAATTGTTAATTGCACAAGATTATGAAGATTTAGAATATATGACTAGAAAAGTAATAGAAGAATATGAAAAATGGGGATTAAATTTGAACAGGGGAAAAAAAACAAAATATTTATCAATTGATGAACCAGAACAAAATTTAATTTTGGAGACTGGAGAAACAATAAAATCTTGTAGTGAGATCACATATTTAGGAATTAAAATAAATAAAAATGGGAATTATGAAGAGGAAATAAGAAATAGAAATAATAAAGGAAATTTTGCAATTGCTTGCCTCGATGGAATATTGTGGGATAAAAATATAAGTAATAAAAATAAAATGAATATATATCATACAATTGTTAAAAGCATCATTACTTATGGAGCAGAGCTTTGGCCATTAACAACAAAAACAAATAAGTACCTTTTTGCAACGGAAATGGATTTTATACGAAGGGCCGCAAGAATTTCAAGAAGATAAAAAATTAGGAACTCAGTTATAAGGGAGAAAATGAAGATTCATGACACTATTTTACAGGGTGGACCGCTCGAATGGACCTAATTTCAATTGCTTGTTACTGGCAAACGGTTGAAGATAGAAACTTAAAACAACGTTCATATTACAGAAAAACTCACCAAGTTTTGATATCCAGATCACCACATCTCTATATGAGCCCCAACAGTCACTGTGACGATATCAAAGCGATGAACAATTTCTTGCCAAGTACGTTGGAGTATGTCTTCTGGAATGTTCTCAATAGCCTCTATGATGCGCTCACGAAGATCACGAAGGTCTTTGACTGGGGTGGTGTAAACTTTATCTTTGACATAGCCCCAGAGAAAGAAATCCAGTGGTGTTAAATCGGGAGATCTCGGGGGCCACGCGATTGGTCCTCCCCTACCAATCCAACGGCCAGGGAAAATGTTGTCCAAAGTCGTACGAACTTCATTGGACCAGTGGGGAGGAGCACCATCTTGCTGGAAAACGATGTTAGGCTGCAGTTGTTCAATTTGTGGAAAGAAGAACTGCTCCAGCATGTCAAGATATGTGGTACCACGAACAGTTTTCTCGGCGAAGAAAAAACGGTCCAATGACCTTATTATGTGACAAACTGCACCAAACATTCATCTTCGGACTATCACGAACATGCTCTTGAATAGCGTGAGGATTCTCCGATCCCCAGATCCGCACATTATGCCGGTTTACCTTGCCTGACAAATGGAAAGTGGCTTCGTCCGAGAAGAAAATCTTGGTCATGAAGTCAGGATCAGCGCCGAGACGGTCCAGCATCGTATTGGCGAATTCCACTCGTTTCGGCATGTCATTCGGCTCCAGACGTTGCACTAACTGCACTTTATATGCGTGCAGTTTGAGGCGTTTGTGGACAATCCGTTGTAATGTCGATTTTGGTATTTGAAGTTCCCGCGAAGCTCTTCTTAATGACTTCCGGGGGCTTCGCTCAAATGCGGCTTGAACATTTGCTACCATTTCATCGGATGCTCTGCGACCACCACCATGCTTCTTCAACACAGATCCTGTAGCTAATAATGTATCACGCCACTTCTTTATGCTTCTAGCAGTTGGAGCATCACGGTTAAACACACGCCGGAACTCCCTTTGAACTCTAATGATTGATTTAAACTCCGCATACCACAAAACAGCTTGCGCTTTCATCTACGGAGTCGCCATTTTCACAAACAATTAAATCTAAGAACGAGAAACGTATCTTTGTGCCATCTACCGACAGGATTCGAAACTTGGTGAGTTTTTCTGTACTATGAACGTTGTTTTAAGTTTCTATCTTCAACCGTTTGCCAGTAACAAGCAATTGAAATTAGGTCCATTCGAGCGGTCCACCCTGTAGATTATATTAAAACTCAGCAATTAAGATAGTACGGACATGCCCAGCGAATGGAAGAGGATCGACTACCAAAATCTGTTTTGGAATGGAAACCTGAGGGAAGACGAAGCAGAGGAAGACCTAAAAGCTCCTGGAGTCAGGGAATATGTTTATATATGAAGGAGAAACATCTACAACCAGGAGATTGGATGGAGCGACAAAATTGGCTATTAGGAATCGGACGATGTCAGAGACATTAATCAACCGATGATCTATCTATCTATATATTTACATAATTTCATTCAAATCAATTACGCCTGAAAATTATATTTAAAATTTTCCGCCGTGCTAATAGTCATCTATAACATTCAGCTTGACGGAGCTTCCTATGTTCACGTTACCCCTCTAACACCAGCTACTAATGGCCGGTTTAACCAACATAGGTAAAATTTGCACCTACTATTTGTAGATCTTGAGAAAGCATACGACAATGTCCCTATAGAGAAACTATGGATTTCTTTAAGACGTATGGGAATTAAGACTATAATAATTAAAGATATACAAAATTTATATGACTAACTCATGCCCCAAATGGAAGTCAATGACCAGTCACGTTTCAATGATTTCTGTTTTACAACCAATCAGAGTCGTGTTTCACGAAATATTTATCAGTGTTAAATTTACCATATTAAAGAAAGCCCCTTTTTAATATTCTGAACAGATCTGACCATTATTTTGCAGTGACTGAGCCTGTAAGAAATACGGCTACCAGATTGTATATATAGTGCATAGATGTCAACACATAGCGCTTGCAGGAGTTAATATAAAAACATTGTAGCAATTTATTATACCACCAAAAAAAGAAACCACTGTTTGCACTTTCTTAAATTTATTTTTTCCCAGGTAATAATCCAGAAAAATATAATTGTCATATTTACATCATACGACATCAGAAATGAATTAATATACAGTTTGATGTGTTTCATTTTTTCTCCACTAGAGAGCATTCTTACAATATTGCGTTCCTTTGGCAATAAATAGTATGATCTGGTTGCAGTGATGAACAAAAGAAGCAGATGAAGCGTAACTATCGTTTCTCATTTGTTTTCAAACATCACCGTTTACATTAAATATGTAAATATTTTAAAATAACTATAGTTAAATAATGATTTATGAGTAAACAGCTTAATTTTATTCGTTAAATAGTCCTAACAAATGCCACTCTTGATTTCCAAATTCTGTAGACTATTTAACTCATGCCCCAAATGGGAGTCAATGACCAATCACGTTTCAATGATTTCTGTTTTACAACCAATCAGAGTCGTGTTTCACGAAAAATATATCAGTGTTATAATTACCATATTAAAGAAAGCTCCTCCTTTTTAATATTCTGAAATAGTATGATCTAGTTGCAGTGATAAACAAAAGAAGCAGATGAAGCGTACCTATCGTTTCTCATTTGTTTTCAAACATCGCCGTTTACATTAGATATATAAATATTTTAAAATAACTACAGTTAAATAATGATCTGTGAGTAAACAGCTTAATTTTATTCGTTAAATAGTCCTAACAAATGCCACTCTTGATTTCCAAATTCTCTAGATAAATTCACTCCTCACTTCGTGAGTCGTGAATTTATCGATAATTTGGAAATCACTCGTGGCATTACTTATGATAAATTCACTCCTCACTTTGTGAGTCGTGAATTTATCGATAATTTGAAAATCACTCGTGGCATTACTTATGACAATTGCATATCTAAAATTAAAATTGGCAGTAGATTGTCACTTTGTTTTACGATAAATAACGGTCTTCGTCAAGGTTGTTGTCTATCACCGACTCTGTTTAAAATATATGTACATAAAATATTAAAGAATTGGAGGAGAAAATGTTCAAGCATGGAAATTCCTATTTCAAACAACAAAACTTTATACAACTTAAATTTTGCAGATGGTCAATATTTAATTACACAAGATTATGAAACCTGAGGTAAGACGAGGCATAGGAAGGCCTAAAACCTCCTGGAGTCAGGGAATATATTTATACATGAAGGAGAAACATCTACAACCAAGAGATTGGATGACCTACAAAATTGGCTATTAGGAATCGGACGATGTCAAAGACATTAATCAACCGATGATATTTCTATCTATCTATCTATTCTTCTTCTTATTATTATTATCATTATTATCATTACTTATATTATTATTATTATTATTATTATTATTATTATTATTATTATTATTATTATTATTATTATTATTATTATTATTATTATTATTATTATTATTATTATTATTATTATTATTATTATTATTATTATTATTAAAGGTTACCCAGAAAAAAGAAGAAGGAAAGGAAGACCTCGAAACTCGTAGATGCAAGAAATACGAACTGATATGAGAATAAGAGATCTGGAGGGCATATAGTGGATGGATAGAGACGAGTGGAGAAAGATAACAAAACCTTAGGCACAGAAAGGTTGAGGTGTACTAGATTGGATATTTACTTACACGATTGATGACAATTTTAATGCAAATATTCGTATTACGTAGAGGTATTAATGGAATTTATCTTCGGAGAGAAAGTATTGTGAAAGTATTTAAACGTTATATGAAGTGAATTAGCGGAAATATGTATTTCAAAAGTAAACGTCGGTAATTTTGAAATTCCATAGAAGAAACTATAAGAAACTAAAAGCTATTCTAACCTGCATTTATAGGAACCTAAAAGGTAACCTACCTAATTCAATTACTCTAACCTACTCTAAAGGAATTTAATATCTATAAGCAGTAATCTAATTCTATAAAAAGTAACCATAGTTATTAGCAGGGAGTTATCGGTGCGCATTTTTATTAATAATTAATGTGGTTATCGTTCGTCCCTCCATGGTATCTTTACCTTGTCGTGGTGGAGTGGCTTGCGTGCTTAAATGATCCCGAGAGCTATGCCGGCGGCAGCATTGCTGCCGATAGGGTTACCCACGCCGGACTGGTAGAAGACGAAAAAAGTACCTTGGTCGAAAGAGTGACGATCTTTCACCGTAAAAATACAACCGTCAAGAAATTGGGGTAAAATTTTCCGGAGGTCAAATAGTCCTCCGTTCGGTTCTCCGGGCGGGGATTACTTCAGGGAACCCATGCCAAAGGCTCAAACACAGGGACATGTTCCTAGGAACGTGGAATGTTAGGACTTTATACAATAGCGGGGTGCTAGAGGTATTAACCCGTGAATTAGATAAATCACCCTTGGATATATTCGCTTTACAGAAAGTTAGATGACCAGGAGAAGGTAGTCAGGAATCAGGAAGCTTTGCATTATACTACGGGGGTGCAGAAAGACCTGAATTTGGAACGGGTTTTTTAGTCCGAAGGAGGATCTTATCCGCTATCCGAGATATTAAGTTTGTCAGTGATAGGATATCATACATAATTCTAAAGGGTAAACGGCATGATTTTATAATCGTAAATGAACATGCTCCCACAGAAGATAAAGACGACAAGATGAATGACGTTTTCTATGAAGAATTAGAATGCGTATTTGATAGCCTTTCACGATATCATATGAAAATTGTCTCAGGAGATTGTAATGCAAAAGTGGGGCGGGAAGATATATTCAAACCAACAATAGGCAAATCCAGTCTTCATGAAGATAGTAACGACAATGGGGTTTAGTCACTTTGCCACATCAAAGAATCTCATTGTTAAGAGCACAACATTTCAGCATAAGGATATTCATAAATACAACTGGACGTCTCTAGATGGCAAAACTCGAAACCAGATAGATCACGTATTAGTGGACAAACGCTGGCACAGTAGCATAATCGATGTTAGATCAGTTAGAGGGACAGACTGCAATTCGGATCATCACCTGGTCAGGGTGAAAATCAGACAACGTCTGTCGCTAATGAGATCAACAAACGCTAAAGATGATTCTGAAAAATTTAATTTAAAAACACTTGAAAAATGATGAAATGCAGCAAGAATACCAAATTAAAATTGCTAATAGATTTAAAGTACTGAAATCTTCAGATGACAATGTGGCAAACGAAGAAGAAACTGATATAAATAAAGAATGGGAGGCTATAAGAGAACTATTAAATTGTCAGCATCAGAAAGCATTGGTTGTTTAAAAAAGAGGCAAAACAAGAAATGGTTTGAAGAGATAAGTGCCGACATTGTAAAGAAAAGAAAGCAAGCAAAAATTAAATTGTTACATGAGCCAATGAGGTAAATTTGGAGCAATTGGGTAGTGCTAGATGGGAAACCACAAGGTTACTAAAGAGTAAAAAGAGCTAATATCTGAGAGAGAAGATTAATGATCTTGAAATGAATGCCAAAAATAGGAACATTAGAGAATTATATCAGGGAATCAGGATAGAGAAGAAAGGGTTTCAGTCTAGAACAAACATAATTAGGAATGAAAATGGGGACATTATTGCAGATTCCAGGAGTACAGGGTGGACCGCTCGAATGGACCTAATTTCAATTGCTTGTTACTGGCAAACGGTTGAAGATAGAAACTTAAAACAACGTTCATATTACAGAAAAACTCACCACGTTTTGATATCCAGATCACCACATCTCTATATGAGCCCCAGCAGTCACTGTGACGATATCAAAGCGATGAAAAATTTCTTGCCAAGTACGTTGGAGTATGTCTTCTGGAATGTTCTCAATAGCCTCTATGATGCGCTCACGAAGATCACGAAGGTCTTTGACTGGGGTGGTGTAAACTTTATCTTTGACATAGCCCCAGAGAAAGAAATTCAGTGGTGTTAAATCGGGAGATCTCGGGGGCCACGCGATTGGTCCTCCCCTACCAATCCAACGGCCAGGGAAAATGTTGTCCAAAGTCGTACGAACTTCATTGGACCAGTGGGGAGGAGCACCATCTTGCTGGAAAACGATGTTAGGCTGCAGTTGTTCAATTTGTGGAAAGAAGAACTGCTCCAGCATGTCAAGATATGTGGTACCACGAACAGTTTTCTCGGCGAAGAAAACGGTCCAATGACCTTATTATGTGACAAACTGCACCAAACATTCATCTTCGGACTATCACGAACATGCTCTTGAATAGCGTGAGGATTCTCCGATCCCCAGATCCGCACATTATGCCGGTTTACCTTGCCTGACAAATGGAAAGTGGCTTCGTCCGAGAAGAAAATCTTGGTCATGAAGTCAGGATCAGCGCCGAGACGGTCCAGCATCGTATTGGCGAATTCCACTCGTTTCGGCATGTCATTCGGCTCCAGACGTTGCACTAACTGCACTTTATATGCGTGCAGTTTGAGGCGTTTGTGGACAATCCGTTGTAATGTCGATTTTGGTATTTGAAGTTCCCGCGAAGCTCTTCTTAATGACTTCCGGGGGCTTCGCTCAAATGCGGCTTGAACATTTGCTACCATTTCATCGGATGCTCTGCGACCACCACCATGCTTCTTCAACACAGATCCTGTAGCTAATAATGTATCACGCCACTTCTTTATGCTTCTAGCAGTTGGAGCATCACGGTTAAACACACGCCGGAACTCCCTTTGAACTCTAATGATTGATTTAAACTCCGCATACCACAAAACAGCTTGCGCTTTCATCTGCGGAGTCGCCATTTTCACAAACAATTAAATCTAAGAACGAGAAACGTATCTTTGTGCCATCTACCGACAGGATTCGAAACTTGGTGAGTTTTTCTGTACTATGAACGTTGTTTTAAGTTTCTATCTTCAACCGTTTGCCAGTAACAAGCAATTGAAATTAGGTCCATTCGAGCGGTCCACCCTGTATATTAAATAGATGGAAAAGTTACTTTAATGAATTATTAAATGTACATACAGAACAGGATATTGAAGAGGATAATTTACAGAGAGCAGAAATGTTAATCGTAGAACCAAGTGCATTAGAGGTTGAAATGGGAATAGAAAAATTGAAGCTGTATAAAGCATCAGGTTCAGATGAGATCCCAGCAGAACTGAGAAAATCAGGTGGAGAAAAATTGGTGAATAAGATACGCCAGATGCTTAATATGATTTGGGATAAAGAAGCTCTTCCAAATGAATGGAAAGAATCAATTATCACACCAATTTATAAGAAGGGAGATAAAACTGATTGCAACAACTGTAGGGGCATCTCATCACTTTCAACTTCGTACAAAATTCTAACTAATATATTAGTAAGCAGACTTACTCCTTATATTGATGAGATTCTAGGATATCATCAATGTGTATTTAGAAGATTTTTAGCTTAAGACAGATTTTAGAAAAGAAATGGGAATATAATGGTACTGTACACCAACTATACATAGACTTCCAAAAGGCATACGATTCAATTAAGAGGGAGAAGTTATATAGTATCCTGCTAGAGTTCGGAATTCCTAAAAAGTTACTTAGACTTATACGAATGTGTCTTAATGGCACAAAGAGTAGGGTGCGTGTAGGCAAACAGTTTTCGGATACTTTTGAAATCCAGAATGGGTTGAAGTAAGGAGATGCACTATCTCCTCTGCTATTTAATTTTGTACTAGAGCATGCCATCAAAACTTTAGAGGATGAAGAAGGCCTAAAACTCAATGGCATTAATAAGCTGTTAGTTTATGCTGATGATGTAGTACTACTGGCCGATAGCGAGGAGATACTAAAGGCCAACACGCACACACTACTGAGATACACTAAGAAATTGGGACTAGAAGTAAATATCATTAAAACTAAATATATGGTCACACATAAAAATACATTATATAATGGAAATGGACAGGAAATGAGGGAAATTTTGAGGAAGTGGGTGAATTCAAATACCTAGGAACAATGATCACAAACAGGAATGAGATTCATAAGGAAATTAAACATAGGCTCAATTCTGGAAATGCATGTTATTATGCATTACAGAGACTCTTGACTTCCCAACTCCTTTCAAAAAACTTTAAACTGAAAATATGTAAAACTATTATTCTTACTTACTTACTTACTTACTCACTGGCACTATCGAACCCGTAGGTTCATGGCCGCACGGACATAAGCTCTCCATACATCCCTATCCTGAGCTAATGCTTTCCAATCATTCCCTGTATAATCTACTTCCTTCAAATCATAGTTAATGTTATTCTCCCACCTCATTCTTGGTCTACCAACTGGGCGTTTTCCCTCTGGCTTTCCTACAAGAAGCTTCCATGCAAGTCTTTCATTTCCCATACGTGCAACATGTCCTGCCCAACGCAGTCTACGAGACTTAACTGTTCTTATTATATCTGGCTTCCTATAAAGACCATGTAGTTCATTGTTAAGTAGTCTTCTCCATTCACCTGTCTGTTCATCTCTCTTTGGTCCAAAAATTTTCCTAAGTACTTTATTCTCAAATACTTGTAATCTCCTTTCCTCCCTTAAAGTTTCGCACCCATATAATATAACTGGTAGAATAATAGTTTTATATATTTTCAGTTTAACGTTTTTTGAAAGGAGTTGGGATATCAAGAGTCTCTGCAATGCATAATAGCATGCATTTCCAGAATTGAGCCTATGTTTAATTTCTTTGTGCATCTCATTCCTATTTGTGATTATTGTTCCTAGGTATTTGAATTCAGCCACTTCCTCAAAATTTCTCTCATTTGTCATTAGCTGTCCATTTCCATTATATAATGAATTTCTATGTGTGACCATATATTTAGTTTTACTGATATTTACTTCCAGTCCTAATTTCTTAGTATTATTCAATAGTGTGTGCGTGTTGTTCTTTAGTATCTCCTCGCTATCGGCCAATAATACTACATCATCAGCATAAACTAACAGCTTATTAATACCATTGAGTTGTAAGCCTTCCTCATTAAAACTATTATTATACCAGTTATATTATATGGATGCGAAACATGGACTCTTACTTTAAGGCAGGAAAGGAGATTACGAGTATTTGAGATTAAAGTTCTTAGGAAAATTTTTGGACCAAAGAGAGATGAACAGACAGGTGAATGGAGAAGACTGCATATCAGTGAATTGCATGGTCTTTATAGGAAGCCAGATATAATGAGAACAGTTAAGTCTCGTAGACTGCGATGGGTAGGACATGTGGCACGAATGGGGAATGAAAGACGTGCATGGAAGATTCTTGTAGGAAAACCAGAGGGAAAACGCCCAGTTGGTAGACCAAGAATGAGGTGGGAGAATAACATTAACTATGATTTGAGGGAAGTAGATTATACAGGGGATGATTGGAAAACATTGGCTCAGGGTAGGGATATATGGAGAGCTTATGTCCGCGCGGCCATGAACCTACGGGTTCGATAGTGCCAGTGAGTTAGTTAGTTTGGTTATCGTTCGTTATTATATGCTATGGTTTATCTACGACGCAAAGCGCCAGCGCAAAAATTGCTCCCCATGTATTTAAATGAATGTGATTTATCTACAACGCAAATTGCTGGCGCGAAAAATTTTGCGCTGACGTGTCGCGTCGTGTATTTGAATCTCTTGAATCCGGGACGCAATTTTCCAGCGCAAACAAACAACGTAGAAGATATTACCCGTACTCATTGGTGTAATTGCTAAAAACAAACTAAGATTTTATGACAAAATATCGGAAATACAGTACTTGTTTTATAACTTTCCAATTTTAACGACGAAAGTTAGATAGTTTTGTTGCAAATCATCGAGTTCTATACAATATGAGCATGAAGGAGTACAGAGATGTACAGAAAAAAAGAGTTTTTGTGGCTTGAACTTAGTCAAGAGATAAATAAAAGCTGTAAATATTGTATTGTATCTTGGGGATATCATGGATGTACATAAATTTCGTCTTCTATTAAATTCAAAACGTGATAAAACTGCTCAGGCGAAAATCTGAAGTATTCTAAAATTTGGTATTTTCATCAATCATATGTTTATTTAAGAACTAAAGAATAATTTATTCTATTAATTTTCCATACAACATTCATATGATGCTGTTGCTCTAGGTACTTTTTCTGTCTTTACTAATATTTCGTACTATTTTAAAACGTTTTGCAGCGATACTTAAAACTTTTTTTATAAAGAATTTTAATGTTTGCCTATGTACACAAATTATGACTTTTCCTCTCAATTTATTTTCAAATGTCTTTATTAGAATTGAAGTTGGCATACGTAAACGCTTTTTAAAATTAAATCCACCAGATGGCAGAACATATGTGTGAATGACAAATATTTGCATTTAATTCCAAACCATATTGTAAGAAATAAATGTTCAATCACTTCATTTTGTTAGGTTCCGATGGGTCAGTTTAGTGTACATCAGATTAGTTTATAGTTTACTAAATAGTATGTATTTAATTTATTTCATTAGGTTATGCAGGGACAGATTTGTATACATTAATTTTTGTAAACACATTTGGAAATTTATTACGAACGTTGGTCATTTTGATTTCCCGTATATGTGGTGCCATCTCGCGACATCCATAAACATAAGCGCCGTACGGTTGCACTCCATGCGAAACCAGTATCACGCCGAGCGTAACGAGAGATTATGTCACGTCGGGCGCGACACGCTGTATAATAAACCGTAGCAATAGAGTTTATCGGGTCATCTCTATAGTGGGTTATCTCTGGTACGCCATAAGCGCCGGCGCGGTTTATCGCAGAGATAACCCACTGTTTATCGCTGGGCACTTCCTGAGAACAATTTCACAAGTGATTTTCACTATATGGCACGAGATGGCACTATTTGAGATAATTGGTATCACGGCCTACTCCTGAGATAACCGTTCTACCACAGTTATTAGTATGGTTATGACCTCCATGATGTATTGTTAGAGTGGTCGGGCAGGAAATAGTCCAACTTTTTTTTCGTATTTACGACTAAAATAAGACGAAGACAATTATTGCCCGTGACTAGAAACAATAATTATATAATTATATGAATATTTGTTGCATTTAAGTTGTGTTAGATTGCGTAAGTAAAAATCGATTGTAACATAACCCGCCCCATTCAAAATCTGAATTTATATAAAACTATTATTATATTATGGTTATTAAATTTTATAACTAGGGGAGCAAACAGCCAATTTCCTCTGATTAGCCTTTGCCTGCTTAGCAGTGTAACCCAAACTAGTTAGTTTGGTAAACCCCAGGCCAACGCAAATGGAAGTGTATGATGCCAGGCCTATTTTTTTCTGCCAATGCATGGAGCACTACAGTCGCTATTTCGAAAAGCAAATTCGTCTGCAGTGAGAGTGCAGCCAACAGACTTCCTGAATTAATTTTTTTTTTATTATTTGAAATGAGCTGACCTACTCTTAATTTAAATAGAAACATTATCGTGATAAAACGTTTGTTTAAACTATTCCATGTAATATTAGCTTTGAATAATTGTTATACCTAGTTTTTTTTATTTATATCATAATAAACTGTATATTTTATTCTATTATGTTGGCTGCGTATTTTAAAATGTTGAGCATCGTATATCAATTTTTGTTTGTTTAATTAGAAGGGATTAATTTTCTGTTAAAATAATATTTTCTAGTAAGAATTATTAATACGTTTATGCATAAAAGTAAATATTAAAATATATGAATTGGCTCATGTTTCCATTAGGTCACGAAATTTTAAAATTCCTCAAATTACTTTTACGGAATTATTAGGTTATGGTTTTGTTTTTATTTACACTTCCTACTTTTATAAAAAATTCTAATGCTTGTTAATATTCTTAATATTTTTCCTGCGCATAACACAAGATTCTTATTCGACTGTTCCATTACTTACGTGATCTAGTGGAAAATCTTCCTATGTATAATTGTTATTCTATATATTGCGTACAGAAATGTTAGGGAGCAAACATGCTTTCCTATAGTGTTAAAAATAATACGATTTTAAGTAACTTATTATTTTGTAGTGATAGGTACATAGTTGCCATATCTTTGACGTAATTATATTGAATTATTATTCTTCATCTAGCCACCTGTCATTGTTCTGGGAGTCAAGTTTTGGATAAGATCCTCTATCTATTTTGGTTATTCCATGTCTACTCTTCCATAATTTCCATCCTTTGAATTGCCCTTTTCTGGATATTCTCCTTAACTTGTTCTACAGACTCTGTCTATATCTTGGTCAACCTGGGTCAACCTCTGAAAAGATGGCGTTAATAGAGCCAGTAAAGTTACGTCAAGCATAGCAAGCCATAGAGGCCACGCAAGGGATTTAGAATAATGTCGTTGAAAGTCAGTTCAGTCATTTGTACCTTTGCTACCAGTACTCTTAAAATTTTAGTGTAGTGTGTATTTAGTTAATTAGTGGACAATTTAGATTTTTTTTAAATTTACACACTGCCTCCTATGATTTCAAAGTTACAAAGAAAACTCTTCACAGTCAAAGTCGGGAGATTATTGTGAATGTTCACGACTACATGAAAGAGGAAGCAAAAGAAAAGGAACGATTTTCACCCGTGTATTATAAACAAGTGAAGAAAATTCAAGAAAGAGTTTCTAAAGCTACAGGTGTGTCGCACAGTTCTGTTCGCAGAATTCTACAAGAAAGAAGAAAACATGAAGAGGAAGGATCTTCTTTTGGCACCCCTGGAAATAAACTCGATGTCCCAAAAAGTATAACTGACATTGATGACTTTAATAAATGTGTAATTCGGCGCACTATATATAATTTTTACGAAGAAGAAGAGACTGCACCAACAATAACAAAATTATTGGAGAAGTTAAAAGAAACAATTGAATTTCGTGGTGGAGCCAGTAGTCTTAGAGCAATAATAAAGAACTTGGGGTTTCGCTGAAAAAAAAAACAGAACTAACCGAAGTGTTTTAATTGAAAATCATAATATTCTTTCCCTTCGAGAGACATATTTTACATGCATAAAAAAATACAGAGCTGAGGGAAGGCCAATAGTATATGAAGACGAAACATACATACACAGTAGTCACACTAGTCCGAAAGGTTGGTCTGACGACAGTGGCTCAGGTTTGATGGCTCCCTTTTCTAAAGGGAAACGTCTTGTAATTGTGCATGCTGGTGGAAGGTTTGGTTTTATACCAAATGCTCTCCTCATTTACAGGTCGCAGCTAAAAACACGACACTTCCATGAACATATGAATACAGAAAACTATATTAAATGGTTACGTACCATGTTGATTCCAAATTTACCCCCAAACTCTGTCTTAGTTGTTGGGGCCATTCAGTAGCCAAAGCGCTGCAAAAGCGCTTTAGCGCTTTATCTGCAGCATACCATTCAGCGGGCAATAAAGCGCTCTAGCGGACTTGCAGCTACTGCAGCGAAGTAAAAGTAGGCTGCAGATAGAAGAAACCGCTGCATACATTGTGATTGGCTGGTTCATTCAGTTTAAACATGGCGTCTTTCTCCATAAACAATTTATGTTTGATGTACAAATTTTGTGTTATTTATGTCTGGACATTAATATACGAGTTATTCGAGGTGGCTAACCGTTTTAGACGAACATAAGTGATATATTAAGTAAAACTAAAGACAGTGATAATCTTAAGATTGTTATCAAGATCAAGAATTTACGATTATAACCTCTGTTACGCCTACACTAAGGGCCTAAATGAAATAATAATAATATTCTACAAAAAGCCGATAAAGAATAGACACCTATACATGTGTATTATACCAAAAAATAGGGCATAAATATTCACCCTTTAAATGCGGATTAAAATCTTAATCCAAACATACATAAGTGTTTTATAGTTAAAAAACTAAGGAAAAATTATTATAAAATGACTATTTCAATTCAATATATTTGTCAAACAATGAAGACACACTTACGAAATCTTATATAATATCAAAAACAACTTATTAGTTTCAACCTAATAGAAATTCTTACGAAACCTTATGTAACCCAAACACATTAGGGAAGAAGTTAAAAACACCTTATATAATTGACCATGAAAATACTAGGAATATTACTACAGATGGGGCAAGAAATAAGGCTTCCATTAGCTTTAGGGGATGGTGAAAGGTGAAGATAATCATATAAAAGCCGGGATTTTTTAGGGAAAAAGAGAGAGAACGGCAGCGGACCGATTGCTGTCCGCCCCAGCGGGGGCCCAGCGGGCCGGTGGCGACTACATGGGTAATATGAAAACTTTCTTTCACTTTTGGTCATTTTCAGACTTAGAATTCAAATAGGGACCAAATGGTCCTAGATACTTAAGATAATGAACAAAGTTGACTCTTTTGCATATTTTAAAATAATTATGGTCTCTCTTTCTAAATTTTAGCATTTCAATATTTCGAATATGTTTCCGTTTTAACAATATGGCGATTCCAGCTGTTTTTAAATAAATGTTTTATATGTTATTAAATATATCTTCAGGTTTGATTTTATTCAATAAATTATGTTTATTTTTCGGTTATTATGATTTAATATGTGTATTTCACAGATTGTAAAACCTTTCCTCCAAAAACCAAGGCCAACCGCTCGGGCCTAATACAACCTAAACAATAGGGAACGTAACGCTACCTTTACGCAGGGGCATAACAGTCGCGTCGCGTAACATTCTGTTGGCTGGCGATGGGATGTTCGTGAAAATAATGTTCTATTAGATTCACGGACAAAGAAACGAACTTTAAACCACAAAATTAACCTTCAATTCATATACAGTAAAAATCTACATGTTTTTTTTCTCAATCGGAGTCACTTTCGGTACAAATGAATGGACTATGTCTTTTAAAACAGAGAGAAACCAGAAAAGCTTCAACTTTGGGACATTATTATTTGGCTTTAGGTTATTTTTTTTATTATTAGGATCCAATAGTTGGGTTTTATAGACAATGGGTAAAGTTTGAATATATCGCTGTTTTTTTTTATATTTTTTGGTATTGAAGTTTTTTTTAATTGTTTTGTTTTCTAGGCATAATTAAGATTTTTTTTTACAATGGGTAAACTTTGGATATATAAGACAATTTGGTATTGTTAATCATTTTTTTTAGGTGTTGTTTTCTTAATAGGCAGACATTTATATGTACATTACTTTTTCTAGGCTATGTTATATGTTATGTTCATTTTTAGAACTTGATTTTTTGATACATATAAGGTTTATGAATTAAATTGATGTTGTTTCAGTTAGAGTATATTTTTTTTTTGTTGTTGTTTACCTAGGTTATGATATTTCTATTTTGAATATTTGTAGAGGTTTTAATGAAAGTGAAATCGTATTTTTTTTTGTTGTGTGGCAATATCTCATCCAATGTTAAAAATTGTACGGGTATAATGACAATAATTTATTATTTCGTCTATCAGTAAGACGTGGCACGATCATAGGTACACATAAATCATTTCTGAAAGCATCACACCACGCGAAATAAGCCCAAGGGATCACAGGTTGCTTTACACGCCACTAGATTGGAAATTTATTTTTGTTATTTTGAAATTTTTATCATATTTTTGGAAAAGATTTTAAGCAAACAAGATGGCGGACACATCTTATACTTACGCCACTAATGCACTAAAACACTCGTACCACGTTTGCACTATGTAAACATTCATTTTTTTATATATATATATTCACGTAAAAACACGATCTTGGGTATCTTACTAAATCATGGATAGAGGTAGGATACGGAAAATTATTTTATGGTTTATTAACTAGGTAGCTTGTTTGTTAGGGAAAAATGGAAGTGGGAGACGTGTAGTTTTCTTCAATTGGCAACAGAGACATCTAACGGAGACTATATTAAACATTACAGCCACCCCGTAGAAAACTAACTCTATCCACCTCAATCAAATGGAATTCTACTTATATTCGGGCTAATAATCAAAATATTATTGACATAAATACAAGAAAGATAAATCGATTGATATTTAAGTCCCCACGTAGCAACGCGTGCATCCACACTGGTAATTAATCTTGGCCACGTAAGGCTCAAGGAACCGCATTATAACTTGCAATGAATGATTCATATTGGGAAAGTAAATTAACAATTATCCTAATAATAAGACTATAAATATTTAATTACAAAAAGAAGAATAACCGAAAACTAGCAGGAAAATAGTTAGGGAGTTGGAAAACATAAATGACAGAGGATTTGGAAATAGAGTAATAACCGTGAAAAATAAAGTAACCTTTGAAGAAACATATTTCCCCTACCGGAGATTTTGAGGTAACGGAATTGTTAGTGCTCCCAATATTTCTAGACAAGCAGCACTTAATGTCAGCCGGGTTATCAGCCCCGCGTGACGGTCGCCCTTTCCCCAGAACAAGAGTCTGGTACTTATTTCAGTTAGAGGCTGAATCGATCCCAGGGCCATGGTGCCGCCAGAAGGTCTAGATCAGGTTAACAATCCTAAAACACACCGGGACTTGAACCCCCAACTTTTCGGCTGATAGCGCAGTACTTTAACCACCATGTTAGTAGAAATGAATATTAATACTTAAAAATATCAAAGAAATTTTTTTTTTTAATACCGATTTATGCTGGGAATGTATTCTAGGATATGATGGGATGACGAGCACCGTATTATATTTAGGAACGTTTTTTCAGTTAAAAAACCGAACGTAGATATAAAACAGAGGGAACTACTAGCTGCGTGATTTAAAATTAATAATAATAGAACACACACTAAAATAATAAACAACACACGAAGTCGGGTACAAATCATACATTCATAATGCGAGATAATGGAAGAGATTGGATGACAAATATTAGGGGACTTTCAAGGAAATAAAAGTTTTCTGAATAATAAATATGAACTCACCAGCGTGGAAAATTGAGAAATCGCCATCTTGATAGATATTTTGTTTTGAGACATGTCTTGCCTACGTGCAGGCAGGCTGAGTCATTTAGGAGGTCAAATAGCTGTAAACTTTCAGCTGATTCTGGAATGTAATTATTTTTGGCAGTGAAAGTTTTGACTCCCTTCAGGGTAATATTCAATTGTACAAGCATCTAGTTAGCAGCCATTTCCGAGGGACACCATATACATACATGCGATAAATACTATTATTTTTCGGTCGTAAGGAAACGTAATGGAAACTTAAAACTTAGAGAGACATCGAACAGAGGGGAATAGGGAATTAGCACAATCAAAGACGAACTCAACTAATGAAGAAGGTAGATTCTAGTTTCGAAAACAGAGAGTATGGAAAAGGGGCATGGAAAATTTCGGATAAATTAGAGAGAATTCGATCAAAAGCGGGAATTGAGATTAGCGTAATAAAAACAAAGCAGACACCACCCACCTCCCTAAGGGAAATAACATTACTGAGGGATTTCCAATTCGAGAATCATAGAAAGGAAGACGACCGAACTTCAGGTTAAATAATAACTAAATATTTTTGTTTATTAACCTCTCAGGCGGTGTTGAGAGATTTACAACAATGCTGGCGAGCGCATTCTGTGAAAATTTCGACTACAATGGGAGACGGTTCTAAATCATGAGTCAAGTAAATCGAAAGTAAAGTCAAGGAGGCTAACGCAATTAAGGGAGGACTCGCTTGATCAGTAATTCAGATTTAGGTTTCGGAAACAAAAGAATGGAAGTTCTGTATAAATAAGAGAGCTCGAATGGAGGAGGAAAACGAAAATTAGGCATAATCATAGAGCTCCGCTAGTGAGGTTACGGAGGGGAAGTAGAACCAAGATGCTTACAGACGTGTTAAAATAAGGTTAGACTGATGCTTACAGAAATGATAACGGGCGGATAGACTTATTCCCAGAAATATTTTCTTTCGGCTGTAACATGGTTGTTTTTTTTTTTTTGTGGGGTGAAAATTAGGATACTTGACAAACAAACATCGACGAATAACCTCAAGGATAGGATGCTAGAGACCAGTTATGATATCCACGTGAGATTAATAGGATGTAAACAGAGAACTAAAACTATTAATATTAATGAAGATCCTGAAAATTAGTAAAAAACATGATAATAATAATAAATCACCAGGAAAGTAATAATGATAATAATAAAACTCAATAAATTTATAACTAGCAATGATAATAATAATAATAATAATAATAACGATAATAATAATCATCATAATAATAATACCGATAATAATAATAATAATTCGCGATAAATTACTAAACCACAATAATAATAATAATAATAATAATAATAATAATAATAATAATGATAATACTAATAATAAATTCACGGTAAATTAATTAACCATAATAATAATAATAATAATAATAAAAACGAAATAAGAGCGACATACCAAAAACATACTTATGTTTATGCATAAAATGAAAGAGAACGGCAGAGAGGCATGGAAACTTAGTAGGAATTACAACGCATTGAATAATACACTTAGAATATAGAAGGTAAAAATTAGGATACTTGGCAATCAGTGAGTTGTTTTATTCGATCTAGTAGAATAGTGGAATTTCAAAATGGAAACCCAGGGGTTACACAAAATACTATTACTGAGTATGACACAACAAATAATACACTCTGCAGGCAATGGTTCCTGCTGAGATGGACTGGCTTCGTAAAGTTTGGAGGGCTAAGGGCCCTAGACTCTCTAGTACTGCGAGCTTGTTCCATGTCAGTTAGGACTAATGACCAGTCGAGTAGTAGACACACACACATATGGGATATGACATATTACGATAATAGATAAAAACTAGATCGCTTAAGACTCTTCATATTTAGGCCTACGAAGGATGATAAAAGGATAGGCTACAACTTAGGTCAATCTAGGCTAGGTGACGTTAGAAACACTTAAACAGAGATGAAACTTTTGACATAGTCGCACACAAGGATACAAGTTGGGAAGGACTAAGGACCCTTTTGGAGAGGTTTGGCCTCGAAGATTTGGCGAGTTGCCTGAACACTTCGCCAACAAGCTAGGCAGGTGCAAGTCGGAAGGTGGGGCACCCCCGTTATGACATGATCTAGAGACAGAGATCTCCAAAATGATCTTGGGGCACTGGCCATAAAACCTTGCCGGCTTGGCACTGACGTTAGGGACCATATGGAACAACGTTGTTTAGGGAAAGATAGGCATCGGGGAAATAATAATAAAGGAAATACAGAAATGAAACGAGAATCGAAGGAATCGATAGTGAGAAACGACACCCGGGAGTTAGGAAGCGGAGTGGGCAAGAACCGACCCCCGTCGGAGGGATTAGGATCTAATTCATCCCTGTTGACGCTGGCGATGTTCGGTGAGGTCACTAGCTTACCTAAGAGAAATTATGAGTCAGGGGACTCAGGGCGCGTGTTAGGAAGCGGAGTGGGCAAGAACCGACCCCCGTCAAAGGGATTAGGATCTAATTCATCCCTGTTGACGCTGGCGATGTTCGGTGAGGTCACTAGCTTACCTAAGGGAAATTATGAGTCAGGGGACTCAGGGCGCGTGTTAGGAAGCGGAGTGGGCAAGAACCGACCCCCGTCAAAGGGATTAGGATCTAATTCATCCCTGTTGACGCTGGCGATGTTCGGTGAGGTCACTAGCTTACCTAAGGGAAATTATGAGTCAGGGGACTCAGGGCGCGTGTTAGGAAGCGGAGTGGGCAAGAACCGACCCCCGTCAAAGGGATTAGGATCTAATTCATCCCTGTTGACGCTGGCGATGTTCGGTGAGGTCACTAGCTTACCTAAGAGAAATTATGAGTCAGGGGACTCATGGCGCGTGTTAGGAAGCGGAGTGGGCAAGAACCGACCCCCGTCAAAGGGATTAGAATCCAATTCATCCCTATTGGCGCAGGCGTCGTTCGGTGAGGTCACTAGCTTACCTAAGGGAAATTATGAGTCAGGGGACTCAGGGCGCGTGTTAGGAAGCGGAGTGGGCAAGAACCGACCCCCGTCAAAGGGATTAGGATACAATTCATCCCTATTGACGCAGGCGATGTTCGGTGAGGTCACTAGCTTACCTAAGGAAATTGCCGAGCGAATTAGGAAGAACAGGATGCCAGGAAAACCGCGAAGAAAAGTCGTACGCACACATGGATATGGTCATAACGAGGGAACAATGAATAATAGACAGGGACGTCAGATACGTTGGGACACTAAAGAAGAAGAATACTAAAGGAAACACAGACATTACGATTGTGCGACCGACGAGTAGAGCCAAGAGAGACAGAATGACCTAAGTAGGGACATTACACATAAAAGGAGATCTCGGGAGATTAGAAGTTAAACACATAGGGGTACATGAAAATGAGAGGTTAAATACATAAGAAATACAAGAAACTAGAGTTTAAACACATAAGTAATACAGAAGTAGGAAGAGAGGTAAGACACCTAAGTAATACCAGGAAGTAGGAAGAGAGGTTAAACACATAAGTAAAACAAGTAAGTAGGGATATTGCATACCAAAGGAGAAGTTAAACACATTAGGTAGTACATACCAGGAGAGGTTAAACATATAAGGATAGTACAAGAAATTAAAAGTTAAACACTTACGGAAGTGCATGAAATTAGAAGTTAAACACATAGGGTGATACAAGAAAGTAAAAGTTAAACACTTAAGGAAGTGCATGAAATTAGAAGTTAAACACATAGGGTTGGACATGAATTTAGAGGTAAAAACCATATGTAAGATAGGGAATAAGTCTACACGTATGAGATCAGGAATTAACTCAAAAACGTAAATGGAAATTAAGAGGAAACCAAAGGATAAGAAATGCAAAGGGAGAGGTTAAACCCATAGGTAAGATGGGGACCCAAGACACGGAATAAAGTCCACGCATAATCGGGAGTTATGAAAGGAAAATTAAAATACAGAAATTCAAGAAACCAGATGAGATATTGCGAACGAATCAGGAAGGGCGTAAGAAAATATTGCCGAACGAATTCAGAAGGACTTAAGGAAACAACACCATTTAAGACGCATTTTTTTAAGTTAACTTTGTAGGCTGTAACACGAGAATTCGACAGACAATTAGGAACGAGAGTATTTAAGACGCAGAGACGCATTTTTTATCAAGTTAACTCAGTAGGCTGTAATACTGGAAATTGCCAGAAATAGTAGAAGCGAGAGAATTTAGGATGCAATACGCATCCCGGATTAAAGAAAGGAAATGCTCTCCCAATCAGGACCTCACGAGGGAATGATAGACGGAATTCAGGTTACATAAACGTACTAAGAAGTATTTACATATTAAAGCCTCGCGATCCATGTGTAGGCGAGCACACTCGATCGAACCCAGGACTCTAGAGGAGGAAAAGCAAAATTGAAAGTTTATCCAAGCAATGGAAAGTTGAAGACCAGCGGTAAAATACAGGGAGATACTGACAATTTTTGGAACCTAGTAAACCTGAATTGCAATAAGGGCGTAAATGATTCATGAGAAATCATAAGACCAAAATCATAAGAGCATTTCCTTTGCAACTTGAGGCTAGCTATAAGGGACAAATAGGAACTTGGGTGCACCAAACTAAACGATACATGTAGATAACAATGAAATCTAAAGCCAGGACGACTAAGATAATAACGGAGATATGATGGCTGAAAATGAAGCCTCTAAGCAATGAAGTAAATTAAAATGACCAAGAATGAAAAGAGGGTTGCGGACCCATGTAGTACGGACTAGCACCAAACCCATAATCAATGTTTTCCCAAGTTTTCACAAATGCATAAGGTTGCAGTTTCACGCCTGGACCTGCGGCCACCACCACAACACTACACAATGGGAAGAAGATAAACGCTGCAAGGACCAACCACACCCTGTACATCTAAGGACGCAGGGCAGCTGCCAGGACCATCTACACATCTCGGGTCGGAGCATAAGAAGAGTGAAGGTCCAGACTCGCCCTTAACTGGGGCAAACACCTCATTAGCAGAAAAGAACAAACCCAGGCAGTTATAAAAAAATAATAATGACTTTCTCCGACGCCAAACCTTGGCCTAACTTCCTTCAGTCCAAATTTTTTCTATAAAAAAAAAGTCAAGAAAACAAACTCCACATCAAGATTAAATCCTATCAAACCTTTCACAAGTTCTCCTTGGACCTAACTGGGTTTTGTTCAAAGAAACAAGGCCTAACTAAATCCACGGCCTACCTGGACCAACGGCAGCTGTAAATGAAAATTGGACACGAGCATTAGAGCATCGCATCCTCCATCGAGGCAAGCAGACATGAACCTGGACCTCCAAGCTAGCAACAACAGACACCACAGTTCTGATAATATTTTTTTTTACAAGTAATCCGGTTCACGGAATCAAACCGTCAAAGTGCATAACAAAAGTAACAAAATGTATGTAAGTGCGTCGGAAATAATTAACAGTGAAGTGCGTCGTTTCAAAAAACCACTGAAGGTTAAATACGAAAGAAGAAAGAAGACGAGAAGAATTTTTATAAACGATATTATTTTGTGTTGTTTACCAGCCATAAACATTAGTGTGATTTTTTGTGTTTTTTTTTAAGTATAGTGTTCTCACTAAGCAAACAGATCTTATCGATATTTCGACGCAATTAAAGGTATCCGGGGCAATTTACAAATAAAAAACGATCTAACCTCTTAGGATGAGAACAATATACTTCCAAGACAGATGGAATCGCCAATTGATGACGTCAGTTCCACTCTCATAATTGTCAGGACAAAACCCCGAGAGGCGAGAGATGTCCGATTAGGAAAAAAGACTTTCGGTTTTTCAAACCTACAGTCTTATTTAGGGGGGGGGATTTGTTACGCCTACACTAAGGGCCTAAATGAAATAATAATAATATTCTACAAAAAGCCGATAAAGAATAGACACCTATACATGTGTATTATACCAAAAAATAGGGCATAAATATTCACCCTTTAAATGCGGATTAAAATCTTAATCCAAACATACATAAGTGTTTTATAGTTAAAAAACTAAGGAAAAATTATTATAAAATGACTATTTCAATTCAATATATTTGTCAAACAATGAAGACACACTTACGAAATCTTATATAATATCAAAAACAACTTATTAGTTTCAACCTAATAGGAAATTCTTACGAAACCTTATGTAACCCAAACACATTAGGGAAGAAGTTAAAAACACCTTATATAATTGACCATGAAAATACTAGGAATATTACTACAGATGGGGCAAGAAATAAGGCTTCCATTAGCTTTAGGGGATGGTGAAAGGTGAAGATAATCATATAAAAGCCGGGATTTTTTAGGGTAAAAGAGAGAGAACGGCAGCGGACCGATTGCTGTCCGCCCCAGCGGGGCCCAGCGGGCCGGTGGCGACTACATGGGTAATATGAAAACTTTCTTTCACTTTTGGTCATTTTCAGACTTAGAATTCAAATAGGGACCAAATAGTCCTAGATACTTAAGATAATGAACAAAGTTGACTCTTTTGCATATTTTAAAATAATTATGGTCTCTCTTTCTAAATTTTAGCATTTCAATATTTCGAATATGTTTCCGTTTTAACAATATGGCGATTCCAGCTGTTTTTAAATAAATGTTTTATATGTTATTAATATATCTTCAGGTTTGATTTTATTCAATAAATTATGTTTATTTTTCGGTTATTATGATTTAATATGTGTATTTCACAGGTTGTAAAACCTTTCCTCCAAAAACCAAGGCCAACCGCTCGGGCCTAATACAACCTAAACAATAGGGAACGTAACGCTACCTTTACGCAGGGGCATAACAGTCGCGTCGCGTAACAACCTCTTTTCATGCAAATCATTGTGTTATTGACGAGTGAATGTTTTTATTATGAAAATTGTATCCGCAGATGATTCATTCGCTAATACCTGGTGCCAAGTTAATTATAATTTTTGTTTTCAAGATATATGAAATACATTAGAATAGTATGATTGTGTTCATGGGGTCATTTCTGGAAGTGCTACAGTGGTTGTCGAACCAATTTTCTCTACAGATAAAACGAACATTTGTACTATTCTTTAAATGTGCAACACAATAAGAAAATTGTGTAATGGACAAAGAGATGAACTGTGTATCTTATGTTTGT
This sequence comes from Diploptera punctata, assembly GCA_030220185.1. Classification (NCBI taxonomy): domain Eukaryota; kingdom Metazoa; phylum Arthropoda; class Insecta; order Blattodea; family Blaberidae; genus Diploptera; species Diploptera punctata. Next base: position 389,142 of record JASPKZ010009819.1, read on the forward strand.
AATCTTTTCTGAATAAAGAGTTTTGTGAAGTATCGGCCATAACTTGAATTCAAATATTACAATATTCTAGATTTCTTATCTAAATTTGAACAGTGAAGATACAAATACTCAGTGTGATGTGCATAAATAAAATTAAATTACAGCTAGAGTTGGTTAATGTATTAACAAAAAATTTTGCACTCTGCATAGGATTTTAATCACAGCTGATCCATTATTATTTAATCTCCAACTTTATATACTATGTCCTATCATTGAGATACTGAGAGCCATTTCTTGAACCAGGTATGAATAACTTTCACTTAATTCCCAATTTATCGCAAAATGAAATGTGGTCTTATGTCTTTTAAATTCAAATGCATGTAGTCTCTCTTATGGGATATTGCTATTCACTGTATACTACCATTAATCTTGGTGGTAAATGTTTTTCATATTATTATAAATGATTCAGTGATATACTATTTAGTGTAGCACTTAACTTTACTAAGAAAGTGGCATTGCTAATGTTAGAATTATATTAAATAATGTCTTTAAGTATGGTGAGTGAGAGGTTATCTATAATTAACTGCTGTTATTGACAGAATTTCACATATATGGTTGGAAATTGCATATAATGTTTTGGTTTTATTTTAGCCATAAATATTATGGTAGTTACTCTTATAAGTAATTAATATTATCAGATGATGCAAAAAAAGTTAATTAATTATTAAGAAAACTATTTAAATTATTATAAATTAATATTCTTCTTTGTTTTCATTCCTATTCCTTGACAAATTTAAAATAAAGATGAAGTATGTTTGAGGTTGAAAAAATACAATGATGCCTTCCTTTATACAATTGTTTGGTTGCTGTACTTAGGTCATGTCTTGCACCACATACATTAATTTTGCACATATGCCTGTACTTCCTGCATTTTCTAGTGTAACCCCTATTCCTCATAGATTTAAATATAGACCTAAAAGTGTCAAATATTATGTAAGAAATCACATGAATAAAAGGCTGAACAATTGAATAAAATTTACCCTACAGCCCACCTGGCAATACTTTTAGTGTGGTTATTAAATATATGTGTTATGTGATGATGAAGGAGCAAGATATGCATCACATAGGGAATTCGCAGGAGTGATGTTGTAAATATAATAAAATAATATCAAGTTGTGTCCAAATCAGGGTCAGATCAAGTGATTAGATTAAGCCACTATATTTATAGAGGTCTGTAATTAACTAGGGTGCAGGCTGACTACATCTGATGAACGAAATGGATGTTATGAAAATGGGGAAAGGTGGAATAAAATTGTGGTAGGGGAAAATAGGAGAAACCCTGAAAGAACATGCCATAGATCCGTTTCCTCCACTACAAAATCTACTTATAATGACCGAGACTAACCAAGTTAAAAAAAGCTACTCTTACTAAAACACAAATTAATATGATTAAACTAATAATAAACATTATAAATAAAGTTCTCGAGAAGCCAGCGGTGAGAGGCGAGCGTCTAATCGCTTGCGTCACGGAGCCGCCTGATATATTAATAATTAAAAAAATACAAATTTTCTCGTTATAATAATATTTTATTTTAAACGATCTATTCGTCGATTTCATAAATTACATACATTAAAATAAATCGTAAATTCTGTATAACCCTATTAGTATTATGATTAATTTCAATAGCATCGCGTAGTAATATGAGTAATGAGCCAATGAACAAATTTAAATTTGGCGGTATAGCTGCATGCAGCGGTCCATTCAACAGACTCCTTAAATTTTCGCTGCAAATGGCAGCCATTTTTGCTAAAGCGCTAAAGCGCTTTACTGCCCGCTGAATGCGCCCGTTGACAACGCTTCGTACCATAAAACACAATTAAATAAAGTCCCAACATCAAATTCCTTAAAAAAAATATATGCAAGCTTGATTAATTCAACGTAATATTCATTTTGATGAAAATAGCACTAAAACACACTTACATGATTTAATCTTACAAATAAACCAACACACAAAACCCATGTTATCGACACAATATTAGCTGAAAATAACCATACAGTGTTGAGACTTCCACCTTATCATCCCGATTTAAATCCCATTTAATTAATTTGGGGTGCTGTAAAACAGTGGATTGGTAGTAAAAATGTTACCTTCAAAATTAAAGATGTTGAAATGCTGCGCCGGGAAAGATTTAAACAAATTGGTAGAAAGGAATGGAAAAATGTGTGTAAGAAAATGGAAGAGAACGAACGCGAGTACTGGGAGAAAGATGGAATCATGGAAGAAAGAATTGAAAAAACTATAATTGAAGACAGTGGAATGTAAAGCAGCGATGAGGAGAGTGAACGTGAAACTGATCAAACGGAATATGGAGCTAAAATGTCAGGTGTAGAAGAGTTGGAAGAGTACTAAAGTGAATTTAGTGGTTATTTAAAACTTTAATAGAATTATATAAACCATATATAGGGTATATATAGTGAATGCGCTTCCTGCGCGGATTAAAATGGCCGTATATTAATTAATTTTTATTTTTATTTAATTAATTAATTTTTGTGAACTTTTAAAATGCTTAGCAGTGACTGTACATATTTTGATATTAGCTAGCGAGGGAGTTAGCAATAACGTGTGGTGACACTTCCTACTGGCTGAGATCTACATCTGGTAAGTACAAGACTCGCATCTAAGCTCCCATTACAAATTTCATTAATCACGAATCGTTGCTATGGCTATAATAGATAACAGTCTTCTATCGAAGGATAACCATATATTGAATTTATGTGATTATATATATATATATATATATATATATATGTGTGTGTGTGTGTGTGTGTGTATATATATATATATATATATATATATATATATATGTTATAATTATCATACCATATATATATATATATATATATATGAATATGAAAGTTTTCTTGGGTTTTCCGCGTCTTGGATTCAAGTTCGGCCGCTGGCCACTGATTCCGACGTATCGGCATGATCCCACATGCCATTATCAAGGAATGATAAGTTCGAGTCACAGGTTTAGGTCTTATATAATAAAATACAGAGAGTTTTTGCTGTGGTCCGTTTCCGAAGACGTACACCCATCCAAGGTTTAGTTCTTATGTAGTTAACGGAAACGGACCACAGCGAAAACTCTGTATTTTATTATATAAGACCTAAACCTGTGACACGAACTTATCATTCCTTGATAATGGCATGTGGGATCATGCCGAAACGTCGGAATCAGTGGCCAGAGGCCGAACTTGAATCCTTCTTCTTCTTCTTCTTCTTCTTCCTTCCAAGTATTAGGCCAAGGCCTGTTACGATCCTATAGAAAATTTTCCCTCCAGCGTTTCATAGGACGGCCCAGTGATCTTCGTCCTCTTGGTATATAATTATAAACAGCTTTGGGGATCCGATTTGAACTCATTCTTTCAAGATGGTGTTTCCAATTTAGTTGGTACTGTTTAATATATTCCAAAATTGGCGTAGTCTTCAATTCTTTTAAGATATCGGTGTTCCTTTTCTGATCCCATCTGGTGTGTAACCGGCTGTTCTGCGAATGAATCTCATTTCACAAGCCGTTATTCTGCTTTCATGTTGTTTTTTTAGTGTCCATGCTTCACTACCATAGGTCAACACTGGTCTAGCCAAAGTGTTATATAAACGTAATCTGGTGTTTTTTTGTACAAGGGATGGTTTCATAAAACTTGATTAATAATTCCTAAACTTTTATTATAACTAGTAACTTTTTCAGGGATATCCTTTTCATCCCAGATAGAGAGATAATATCCAAGATATTTAAATTGATTAGATCTCTCTAAAATTTTATTCTGGAGACAGATTTTACTTTGTATGGGGTCCTTCCCATGAAATGCCATAATTTTAGTTTTGTTAATTGATATTTCCATATTAAATTTGGCAGCTGTTTTTTTGTAAATTATAAATTGATCGTTGCAAATCATTTTCGGAAAGTGCCAGGAGAGCTAAATCGTCTGCAAAAAGAATAGCATCGAGTTTGAGGTTCCTATTGATGGGTATATATCCTCGTTGTGTTTTCCTCCATTCATTTATTAATTTATTCATGTATATAATGAAAAGCACCGGTGAAAGTCCACATCCCTGTCTTACTCCAGTATTGATCTTTTCCCAGAAGATAATTTGCCATCTTGTTTAACAGAGATTTCATTATCTTTATAGATGTTGAAGATATTAGTAATATATTGTTGTGGAACGTTATCATCAGCTAAAATTTGTAGTAATATATTTCTGTCTACTTTGTCAAAAGCCTTTATGAAGTCAACGAAGGCGATATGAGTTTCTATATTGAATTCCTTGTGCTTTTCTAATAGTAGTTTTAGAGTAAAGAATCCATCTGTACAAGATCTACCCTTTCTGAATCCATCCTGCTCTTCTCCAATTATATTTTCATAAATTTTCCTCAATTTATTCTTAACAATATTAGCATAAATTTTATATCCAGAGTTCAACAAGCTAATTCCACGATAGTTATCTTTGATTTGGCGACTTCCTTTTTTGAAGATTGGTATTACAATGGATTTGTTCCAGCTTTGTGGTGGTTCTTGTGAATCCAAGACGCGGAAAACACAAGAAAACTTTCATATTCATACTTACATCCGCGAAAATCTGCAATATATATATATATATATATATATATATATATAATCATCATCATCATGAACAAATTCGTTTTAGGCCATGTGGCCTGTACGGTAAACCTAGCGAAGATGGTCTTGATCTTTCCACTGATGTTTTGGTCTTCCTTGGTCCCTATGTCCAGTTGGGGTATATTGAAATGCCAATTTTGGAAGTCTATTTCTTGTCATTCTCCTCAGATGATCTTTCCATTCTTGTTGGTATCTTTGTATATCTTCATTTAAACTTGTTACTCCAAGTTTTCCTCTGATAATAGTGTTCCTTTGGTGATCCAGTCTATTAACTCCTAACAATGATCGTAAGAAGCGCAATTGGCTTACTTGAAGTTTATGAGAGTTTCTTTCATTTAAAATCCAAATTTCACTTCCGTATTTTAGAGCAGCTTTTGACGTGATGTTATGTAATCTTAGTTTTGTCTCTGTCCTCATCTGTTTACCAAAATGCATATATATATATATATATATATATTGTAATTTGAACCCCGGAATGTATTCTCGAGACTGAAGACATATTGCATTAATTAAAACTTAAAAAAACAATAGAGGAATATTTAATTATAAGTACGGTACTTGTTTTATAATTGAGGGGCTCAGTGGAATAAGGGCCCATCCCAACCAATGGTTGATTTTTAGTTATTTGCAGGTTATGTATCCTATGACCATTTTCTGTTAATCTTTAGAAGCTCATAATTCTAACTTTGCTCAAAAGAGGTTAAATGAGACTTTATGTCTGAGAAAAATTTCTAACTTCTTCACGCTCGCGGGAAATAAAGGCCCATCCCAACTGTTGACACGTGATCGTATATTGTCCGCTGCAATACTGACTAGCATTGCCGGCAAATATCAGTAAATACAGAATGGCTGATGCGGCAGGTTCTTGTGCAAATGGAAATAGTGTAATAAAAATAAGAAAAGAATAATAAATGTGCAAGAGTAGAATAAAACGAAGCAGAACATTTTACGCAACAGTGGAAAGAAATATATATCGGCCTGAATCAGTTGTTTCAAGAGGTGCGGACGAAATTGCTTGTTGTTTATTAAAAGCTGTGTCACTGATTGAAAAATGTGCTAATAAAAAGAAACTTATAGTGTATATGGTGATTCATGTGTTTTTCAAAACAAGAATTATACAATAATGGGATTTTGGCTGTATATGATTGTGGTTGTTTTGAAGAAATTGAACATAAATTTCTTGTACCAGGTCGCACTTTCCATCCCTGTGATGCTGACTTTGGTGTGATTGAAAAAAGTTAAAAGAAAAACACCTGAACAGTGGGCTCACCTCATAAGAAAGAGTTCGACAAAGCAACAGTACAGTAATTACAGTAATTGAGATAAATGCAGAAGATTTTAAAGATTTGTATAACTTAAATGTTCACAAAGAGAAATGTGACGATGGACAAGCATAAAGTAGACATCAGAAAAGCATCTCAGTTTCGGTGATTTGGCTTTAGAGGAAGTAATAAGCCTTTAAAAAAAAGGAAAAGGAAAGTGTTCTGTATTACGAGATGTAATATTGACAACAAAATATCCTAATGGTAGGAAGATAAAGAAGACATCATGACTCTCATGACATTTGTACCACCTGTGCACCAGATTTTTTAACAGTAGCCTTAAATCAGATGATGATGATATTGATGATACAAATGCTGTAAACGTAGAATCCGTAGATTAATGCAATAATCAAGTTAAAAAGTGTTATTTAATTTGTTTATTTATGTTGTATTTTTTATATTCTCAATTTTCTTTTTATTTGATTAGACATATGAAACAACATAGTGATCTATACATTTGCAGGCAGGAAGCTTATTTTATGTACAAGACATGTACCAAATATTATCAATGTGTGCTCTATATATTTTACTCAATGTAGAATTTAATAAAATGCAATTTTTCTCCAAACTTAGTGCAGTTGGGATGGGCCTTTATTCCACTGACCCCCTCAATTTTTTTTTTATTTCAGCAAAATAACTGATATTTTTAGATAGAAGAATATTTGTTTTCTACCAGTTTTTTATAGCTTACTTTGTGGTTATTTTGTTGAAATATGTAGGATTTATGTATTTTTTCATGTTCATATGACTGTAGTATGTTTATACAGATTCAAAAAGCTATGTAGTGTCCATTACAGTACATACTTTGTATTACTTTTTTTTTTTTCATTCAGATGTGCTAATGTCCAGTAATGTTGCTCTTGACCTCCATCTGGAGAGGGTCATTGATAACTGAATTCACCACCAATACAGTGAAATGAATGGTTTATTGTAATTTAATGCATTGTTTGATTGAGATTATCATATGTTAGCCCGGTCAAGTTAGCTCAAAAAATAGGGGTAAATTACAAAAATTCGCATAGAGCTGAAAATTGGTACGAATGTTGGGAACACCATTATGAATGAAATGTGAAAAGTCCCCATCGATTCCACATCTGCAAAAAAAATTATTCAAGGTCAAAGTTCGCGAATGTGGGGGTTTTTACATTTTTCAGCCAAACGGTAAGTTTTATCAGAAAAATAGGTCAGACAAAAGTTGTAGACAATACAATTATCTACACAAATTGTTCTTGTACGTTTTTTCATAAGAATCACCATTCTTGAGATATCACCATTTGAAACGCTGAAAACAATAATATGCACGCTTTTCAACCGCAAGTTAACCTCTTATACATTTTGGGATATTTAATATAATAAAAATATTGGTTGAATAACTTATATATACAAATTATATATATTATATGATTGTGAGAATATACATAAAAAAGAAACTCATCCCTAATTTAACTGGGCAGTTAAAAGACCGCATGAGATGGAGCAAGCTAGTACATCTGAAATCAGTCAACCTTGTATTAGAGCACGCGTAAGGGAATCCGTTTCTTGTTTTAAAAAAGATTGCTTATTTTGTGGAGATGAAGCGAATGAAGAGGCTGAGAAGAAAAAAGCGCAAAATGTTAGACGCAAAATTCATAAAGTTGCTACACTTGAATTTAAAGAATCCGAAGGTAGCTCGGACTCGTACTGATGACGTAGCAAAACATTTTACTGCACGTATTCAGTACGAATATGATTTAGTTGCTGCCGAGGCTAGGTACCATAATAACTGCTATAATTCCTTCTTGAGACCCACCACTGGGGGTAAAATTGGTCGTTCTCAAGATGAATCTACTAATGTTGCGATGGAGAAAAAAGTGATGACTGCCAATTTTCATTGGAAGAATTACAAAATAATTGTAGAAATCCAGCTTTAGATAATAAAACAATTAAGATTCGATTGAAGTTGAAGTATGATCATCACGATATTCCTAACTAAGCTTCGTATGAGAGAAAAAAAAAGTCAAAATGAAAAGGAAGAATAATTTAGAATCATCAAAGCTGCAGCAGAAATCATTCGAGAGGACATTCAATCTTTAGTATTTGATAATACTAATTACCCCCGAGTAGTAGTCGAATGTATGAAAATATTAACAGCGATATTCCTGGAGTCATTGACTTATTTTTTGGAACAAGTAATTCTTAAAAATAAACAATTTAAACTAGAACTATTAAAACTAGTATGTACTAATATCAGCCACAGTATTATGACTGCTGTTAGCCTAGATATTTCAAATCAAAATTGCAATTGGGTCAATTAATAGATAATACTTTGGAACCAATTGAAACGTTACTCCCACCTGCTCCACAAATATTCTTAACATCATTTTTTTGCAATTGCAAAACTGGTTGTAGTGCAAAATGTGGCTGTAAAAAAGTCGGATTATTTTGTTCACCAGTATGTACCAATTGTCAAAGCCAGTCTTGCTCCAATGTTGAATCAAATGGAACAGATGAAGATTTATATGATTTCAATGAGGAAACAACTGATACATCTTTCTCAGAACAATTAACAAATATCCAGCAAGAAGAAGAAGAAATCGAACAAGACATAACTGTCGAAGTAGAATTCGAAGATTATCAGTCAGATTAACATTAGACGGAATTAAAAATAATTTTTGTCACTTAAATCATTCCCAATAGTACCATTTTTTAATTAATGGAATATTATTTAATTAAACTTAATCACAATAGATCGTGGAGTATACCTTTCGAAGAAACCACATTAAAAAGAATGCGCCAAGTACACTACCTCATAGGTGGTGCGGAAATGTGTGCATATTATGTAGAATACGACTTCTTCAAATTTTAGAATCGCGATATCTCAGGAATGGTGACTCTTATGAAAAAAAGTATAGGAACAATTTGTGTAGACAATTACATGATCTACAACTTTTGTCTGACCTATTTTTATGATAAAACTTACAGTTTGGCTGGAACATGCAAGAACCCATATTCGCGAACTTTGACCTTGAATACATTTTTTTGCAGATGTGGTATCGATGGGGACTTTTCACATTTCATTTATAATGGTGTTCCCAACATTCGTACCAATTTTCAGCTCTGTGCGATTTTTTGTAAATTGAAATGTCTATTTTGATCGGACTATGTTAAGAACAGTAAGATAGTAAAATACCTGTAATTTTGAATGCACTGTTTTTTGTAAGGAACCAAATTTTGTTGGCAAAATATGTATGGAAAGAAATTAAAAAATGTCAATGTATTAATTCTTCATAATTACTTAAATTCTCTTATTGTTTATTATTATTATTTTGGTTCATATGTCCAAAATAAATAAATGATTATTAAATGACATCTATTTTTATTTGAACCTTTCCTTGAAAAACAGGGCCATCCTTTCTTTAATTCTAAGAAAATGTAATACAAAAATTAATGTTATTTGTAAGAAAATTTTTAACAAAAAACCAGTTTACATGAATACTTTAATAGAATTAATTGAATTATAATATATTTTTCCAGTTTTCTAAAACTAAATTACTTTTTCTGATGTTAGGAATATATCCCATGTATTGGATAAAGAGTAAGTTCAGGGTCTTGGAAATTGAGATGAAGTTCTGAATTGAAATATTCATAACATTGTGAGGTTTTATTTAATAACAATTAAATTAATCAAATTTTACAGCTTGCCTCATATGTTTGTAAAACAGAGGACCGGTTTCGAAAGAAGTTTCCCTTTTGAAACAGGTCCTGGGTTTTTCAATAATATGAGATGAGCTGTAAAATCTGATTAATTATTATTATTATTATTATTATTATTATTATTATTATTATTATTATTATTATTATTATTATTATTATTATTCCAGTAATTATTTGAAATGTGGTATTACAAACGTCGAAATTGACGACTGAGCCACCGGGGTCAACACTCATATTTTATCGATATATGGCTCAAATTGTTTTGCCGATAATACAGTAAGCTGTAATCGGTTAGGCATTTAGCCTTGATTTTAGACGAGGCTATTAACCCGGCTTAGGGTGTACAGGGGACATAAACCGTGACTGTATACAGCTGGGTAATTCTTGACAGGCGCGTTCTCGTCGCGGGGGTGGACACTAAGAATTTTAGAGACTAAGTTCTGTCAATGACCCATTCTCTCGGGGTATAACGAGGGCCCCTGTCCAGGGATACGGGTGAAGACCTCAACGGTTGGATCAGCAAAAAGAACAAGCTTCAATAAAGGCGAGAAAAGCAGCCCTCCACCTGGAGTTTCTACAGATGGAAGCATGTTCAAATGCTTTGAGGTGGCAGCCCCGCCATTGGACTTACTCGGCAGCAGGCCGGTTACCTGCTACGAGGAAATACAACAAAAAAAACTCGAACTCCCCAATGCAATATTCGAACAGATCCAAAACGTCGTTAGAAAGACGACTTGCACCTGCAGCATATAGTGCACCGAGGAGCGGAACGGGCCAACAGGCCCTTACCTTGAAGATGACGATGATGATGATGATGTAATAATAATAGTAGGAAACACGAACAAGTGTGCAAAAGAGTAGAGTAGGCACTGGAATCACGGCTCTGTGCTGAGATCCATCACAGTTTTTGTGTTCTTCTTGCATTTGAAAACGTGGTATTTGTCGCATTTTAGTCCGCATAGTTTGCATACACATTTCTCGGATACGGTGTGAAAGGTGTTAATGTTGCATAGTTTGTGATGGAAGCCGTGTACAGTCTGTTGACTGTACTCCTCATCTGTTGGTTCGCCCTTGTCGAATTTCTATCTGTCATCACGCTGGTGATGTAGAATTCATCTTCTATGTCGTTCCTTTTTTCTAGATATTCCGTCATGAGACTGTGATATGCCTGAGTGGATGGCAATAGCAGTGTGAAGCGCACTTCTTCTATTAGGAATGGCTCCTTCGTTAGTATGTGAGCCTGGATGGTGTGTACTTTGAGACACCTAGGACTTTCTTTAGAAATGTTGTTTTGACGTGTTCAAGGGATTTGCAGGTCTCTCTTCTTAAGATGCTCCCATATTATTTGTATTCCGTATGTGAGTACGGGCGTTATCTTAGCTCTGAATATTCTCATGGAGAGTGATTGAAGCTGTTTTATTTCATACATTGATGATGATGGTGTAATCGGTTAGTGGTTTGTGCCAACGCTTGAGGTCTCTGGAGTCTAGGCATCACTGAATAACACTATAGTGGGTTATCTCTGGAATAATATTGTCGCTGATCATCTCTATTGTGGATTAACTCTGGTTTGGTATATCATCGTTAGTTTTAGATCTCTATATTTGTAGATACATTTGACTAATGTTGGTAGTAAAAATGGAGTAATATTTGTCTATGGTATTGGCATCGTTTCGTTCTCTATGCTTTGTATGTGGTTGTTGAAAAAGAACGCTTGTTTCCAACGCGAGGGAAGAAATTGAAGTATAAGGAGAAATAGAAAGTTTTAGTTAAAATTGAGCATAATGAAATTAGTCAGGTAATTATACTTCCTTATCTTTATTAATATTGATAAGTCATAATTATTATTGCTTACAATATTGTAATTCGGCTTTTTGTTCCTGAACATAACCAATTTATAAAATGGAGATTTCGTTCAATTATTCGGCCACCTCAATGCTTTTTATTTAAATTGATATTACATCTGGGATCTTAATGTGTTGTTGAGTTTAATGAATGCTTTTACATATTTATATGCCAGGTATAAAACTACATAAATTCAAACATAAGTAAAACTCAAATTATTGCAGCTCTATGTGAATGTGTAAATATATGTATATATATTTAATTTTAGGAAGTGATATTTTGAGGTTATTTTAATTATATTATTTTTGGTCTGATCATCTTACCCCAATATTAATTTTGATATTGAGGTAAGATGATCAGACCAAAAATAATATAATATGTATATATACTTTTTTTTTCAAATAAAATGCGAGAAACGCCTAAAAATTAAACGGAAGTTGAGGTAAAAGTAATCTAATGAAGTAGTATCTAACATTAGATGTGAATTTTTTTTGTAATAATTTGCGCATGCATCAGATCCATATCAAATACAATATAGAAAAGTTCGGGTGAGGTAGGTTATACGCCGGTCACAATTCTACACTTACATTCTTATGCCACTGATGCACTAAACACGTTTTGTACTGTTTTAAACATTTTGCAACGTTCTTCAAGCTTTCGGATATGCTACACTTCGGGTCGCACGAAAATTTTTCTAAGTTCTATAGAATTGCAGTGCGCATGCGCTAGTGCTCCAATTATCCCAGGTAGATAAATGCAATCTCCAGCAGTTGGCGGTATATGTATGTGAAATCAGTATGACCAACATTGACACAAAATTCCCAGAACTTGTCTAAAAATGTATAATTTATTTTACGTATCAAATCACATTTAAAAAGCAAGGAACCTAAAAGCTAACCTAACCTAAATCAATTACTGCAACACAAATCAATAAGGCTGTACTTTCCTTTAGGTCCGAAAAATTTTCCAATTTTATATCTTATTCCACTGATGCACTAAACACTCTTAAACACTTTCAAAACATTTTGCAACACTTTTTAACACATTTTAAACATATTCCAATGTTCCAACGAGTTTTTTTCCATATTTATATATTTGCGTAAAACATGGTCGTGCTACATTTCTTACTTCCTGCTCTTTGTCTTTTTCCCTCCACTTCCTATGTTGTTCCAGCGTTGCCACCATCAACAACCCGAACTTGCTTTTTAAATGTGATTCCACGTTCCCTGGATTTCACCTACATTAGAGTAATTGATTTGTATTACAGTAATTGATTTAGGTTTGGTTAGCTTTTAGGTTCCTTGCTTTTTAAAAGTGATTTGATACGTAAAATAAATTATACATTTTTAGACAAGTTCTGGGAATTTTGTGTCAATGTTGGTCATACTGATTTCACATATATACACCGCCAACTGCTGGAGGCTGCATTTATCTACCTGGGATAATTGGAGCACTAGCGCATGCGCACTGCGATTCTATAGAACTTAGAAAAATTTTCTCCGGACCTAAAGGAAAGTATATCCAATTACTCTAACGTAGGTGAAATCCAGGGAACGTGGAATCACATTTAAAAAGCAAGTTTGGGTTGTTGATGGTGGCAACGCTGGAACAACATAGGAAGTGGAGGGAAAATAACAAAGAGTAGGAAGTAAGCAATGTAGCACGACCGTGTTTTACGCAAATATATAAATATGAAAAAAAACTCGTTGCAACATTGGAAGATGTTTAAAAGTGTTGCAAAATGTTTTAAACGTGCTTAAAAGTGTTTAGTGCATCAGTGGAATAAGATATTAAATTGAAAAATTTTTGCGACCTGAAGTGTACAACAGCCAAGCTTTCTTTACAATATTTTATATTTATATATTTACGTAAAACATGATCGCGGATACATTACTTACTTGCTACTTTCCATGTTGTTCCAACGTTGCCACCATTTGAAAATAATTTCAAACCATATTTAGTGTTAGTGTACGTAAAATTAGTTTATAGTTCATTAAATAGTACGCATGTAAATTGTTTTGTTACTTTAGGAAATGGGAAGCTGGTTTATGTCCATTTTTTTAAGCATTTAGGAATAAATAATATGCATGTAAATTGTTTTCTTTAGTTAGGAAATGGCAAGTTAGTTAACGTCCACTTTTTTTATGCATTTGGAAATTTATTCCCAAAGTTGGTAGCGCCGACTGCAGAGCCATCTACTGGAGGCTGTATTAACCATTACAGCAACTCGCGCATGCGCACTGCGATTCTGGGAACTTAGAAGAATTCATCAGAGACATATAACTGACCTGACTTTTTCCGTTTATTAAATAGTACGCATGTAAATTGTTTTGTTAGATTAGGAAATGGGAAGTTGGTTTACGTCCATTTTTTTAAGCATTTGGGAATAAATAATATGCATGTAAATAGTTTTCTTTCGTTAGAAAATGGCAAGTTAGTTTACGTCTTTTTTTTTTTGCATTTGGGAATTTATTCCCAAAGTTGGTAACGCCGACTGCAGAGCCATCTACCGGAGGCTATATTAACCATTACAGCAACTCGTGAATGCTCACTGCGATTCTGTGGAACTTAGAAGAATTCATGTCTGCCATATAACCGACTTTTTCCAAAAGTTCTACTGAATAGCTGTGCACATGTGCAAACTTTTATAGAATTTGTCGTCAGATGGTGCATTTGTATCTGAGATCATCACCAACCTTTGCAATTTATTTCCAGGTTAAACTTCAGAGAGCAAAGCACTATGATTTTCCATACATACTTATGTTGATCTACATACTTTTATTGGCTCAATTTTAGATTATCTTCCGGCTCAACTATGGTATACCTTGCAATATTTATACGACACTGTTGCACTATTCTAATAATTTTTTGGCTCAACTGCACTTCTACTAGCACTTGATTTTTCAGTTATATTGATGTAAACTATAGCTCCTCTTCTGTATTTACTAACATTATTTGGATAAGGTGTATAAACTGTCGCACATGAATTCTTCTAAGTTCTACAGAATCGCAGTGCGAGTTGCGGCAGTTGCTGTAATGGTTAATGTAGCTTCTGGTAGATGGCTTTGAAGTTGGCGTTACCGACTTTGGGAATAAATTTCCAAATGCTAAAAATTGACGTAAACTAACTTCCCATTTCCTAACCTAACAAAACAATTTACATGCATATTTTTTAACAAACTATAAACTAATTTTACGTACACTAACACTAAATGTGGTTTCGGATTATTTTCAAATGTTGGTAACTGCGATGTGAGAGTCGCCTAGTGGATGTTACATGAATCATTTCCGCGCCTGTAGAACTCGATGTACAGTATTTGCATAATTTAGAAATATTTAAAAATTGTAAGAAAATGATTAAAGTAGTATTATAAATGGTTGAAAAGTGTTTAGTGCATCAGTGGCATAAGAATATTAGATGGAAAATTGTGTGCGACGGTTTATACACCTCAGCCCATTATTTAATATTTTTAAACTTTTTCAAACAATTTTTATAACATTATTACACAATTTTGAAGTATGCAAATCACAATATTATGACACTGTTAGAACATAGATTTGGGGATTTATTGCAAATATTATCCATTTAAATTTCATAGTGACGGATAGTAATCGAGGATGATAATCGATATATGGTTTGATTGTGTGTTATCGCTGGCTCCATAAACTCTGGCGCATGCGCACTGTTGTTTTATCGGACTTGGAAAATATTTCACACTAGTTCAAATGCAGTTTTTCCGATTTTTTTAAATCTTTTTACAATTGTTAAATATTTATTTATGTACGTGAAATCTCTCAATCATTTTTTCTAAGTTTTACATAACTGTAGTGCGTGTCCTCGTCAACAGATGGCAGTCTTATATGACCAACCTTAGCAATAAGAAATTGCGAATAAAGTTTCGGAAAAACTGCACTTAAACTTGCGTGAAATATTTTCAAAGTCCTGTAGAACAACAGTGCGCATGCGCCAGAGTTTAAAGCGCCAGCGATAACCTACAATCGAACCACATCGATTACTATCCGTCGCTATGAAATTTGAATGACCAATCTTTGCAATAAATACCCACATCTATGTTAATATTAAAATTACCAAACGTTATTAAAAATGGGTGTACACTTACTTATCATGGATAAAGTGTACTTACCGTCGCAAATAAATTCTTCTAAGTTCTATAGAATCGCAGTGCTCATGCGCTAGTGCTTCATTTAATCCCAGAAAGATAAATGCAACTTCCAGCAGTTAGCGGTATATGTATGTGAAATCAGTATGACCAACATTGACACAAAATTTCCAGAACTTGTCTAAATATGTATAATTAACACGAAATGAACTAGTGGAAATATGATTTTACGTGGTAACCGTCCGACATTTTGAATTTTTCATAGAATAACAGATATGAAGAGGTAATTTATTTTACATATCAAATCAAATTTAAAAAGCAAGGAACCTAAAAGCCAACCAAACCTAAATCAATTACTGTAACACAAATCAATTACTCTAACATAGGTGAAATCCAGGGAATGTGGAAGTGATGTTGGCAACATCTGGAGTATTTTGGGTTGTTGATGGTGGCGATGTTGGAACAACATAGGAAGAGGAGGGAAAGTAGCAAGGAAGAATGTAGGACGATCATGTTTTACGTAAATATATAAATATAAAAAAAAAGATCGTTGCAATATTGGAAGATGTTTAAAAGTGTTTAGTGCATCAGTGGCATAAGAAATTAAATTGAAAATTTTTTGCGACAGTTAGTATACAACACCCCTTATCACTCCCTAATGCCAATCCGAGAAGTGATAGCAAAATCCTAAACTAAGTAATATACTCTGTGGAGAAAATAGCAGTTAGCATCACAATATTCTAACAGTGTCGTAATATTGTGATTTGCATATTTAAATAAATATTTCAAAATTGTCTAATAATGTTATAAAAATTGTTTGAAAAAGTTTAAAAAAAATAATGTTAGTAAATACAGAAGAGCTATAGTTCACAATAATAAACTAAAATCAAGCATAAGTAGAAGTGTAGTTGAGCCAACGTTTCTATTAAACACAGTGATCTAAGTCCCTAGCAGACACCATGCGCATGCTGTGCTTAATGGGAGCTTCTTCCAGAAATTGCATTACTATTTTTTTTGTTAGGTTAATAAGGCATAAGTTGGTGTAGACCAAATTAAAATTAGTTTATAGGTTATTGAAATAATGTGTAAATGATTTTGTTAGTTTACAAATTATGGACTCTTGTAATTCTGTTGCTCTACGTACTTCTTCTGACTTTACTAACATTTTGCACTATTTTAAACGTTTTACAACGATACTTATAACATTATTTTATAATATTTATCTATGTACACAATGATTTCTTTAAAGTTCTACATAACTGCTATGCACATGCGCAAATGTTTAATATAACCTTAGGGAACCAACATTCGCAATTAATTCCACACCTTATGTACATTTCATTAAATTAAATACACATAATTTATTTTTTTACGTTGGGAAGGGGGAAGTTGGTGTACATCCATTTCTATTAAACATTTGGGAATTTATTGCAAAGGTTTGTCATATCAATTTCACAGCTACATGCTTCCATCTAGCAACAACCCTATAAACGTTTTGTAGAACATCACAGATATGTGATTCCACCTAGCATCAATTCTATAAACGTTTGTGCATGTGCATTGTTATTCTGTAGGACTTTGAAAATTTATGGTGGAAATCAAACTAAACTCTTTCCCAAATTGTGTGTTACTGTACATCCATGTTTAAAAGCACGCTTGGGAATTTAATGCAAAGCTTTGTAATATCAACTGCGCTGAAAGTCCTGCCATCTATGGAGCAAGTTCCACTGCAGGACTTAAAAAAATTCATGATGAGACTTAAACTGCGGTTTCTCCTTAACTTTCCCATGTTTTTCCATTCTCAATGAAACGACAAGGCTGACATGTAAGTAGCAGTGTCTTACCTTATCAGTCTATCCTATGTAGGGTTGAATAGAAGGGTGACATCTTTTTACACCAACTGAGCACTTATTAATGGCCCTGCTATAGCTGTACATACTCCTTATCTGCACTTAGAGTGATCCTAACATCAACAAATGCCAATTGAATACTTCCACCATTTGCGCCACAATTACTGTCACTTTTGACAGGGAGATGACGACACAGCAACAAAAGACTTGACACTTTCAGCCATTTTATTTCATGAGAATCGGCTGAAGCATGACTTAAATACATCACCCAAATGTAATAAACTATTTTAAGTTGTACTTATTGATCAGGTATATTTTAGAATATTTTCTATGTTTTGATTATTATTGTTTTCATTTACGAAGAATAACAAGTATATTCAGAGGGCATATTTTTAATTTAATGAAGGGAACTACTTTTTCGCATACTTATTACTTCTACATCGTACGTTGTTATCCATAACCAATGAAAAGCAAGCAGGTCACATGGTTTTGTTTTGATGAGGATCACTTTAAGAGTAGACAGCCTTTAACATTTTATACCATTTTAAATGTTTTGCAATGATACACTATTTACGTGAGTATAGGCTGTGCTTTTTTTATCTAAAATATAAGTTTCAAAATTAGGGTGCGGCTTATACATGAAATAACTAGAAAATTTGCTTTACTTTAGAACAACTTTTTCTAATTAATTGAAAGTTCGAAGGCCTTAAAGATAACCAAGAATATAGAAATCCCATGCAATGAATTTAAGGCAAGTTATGGCTGGCCTAGGCGATTTATGACATGTCACGACCTTGTAATTCGGCAGTATGTATCAATAGCAGAGAATCTTCCTGATGTGTACCAGGAGAAACTGTATAATTTTGACGGATACAAAAAATCCATCTGTTCTTGTTTTCCATACGTAATCCAGGAGAACTCTTTCTAACTGTGGATATTTTGCTTTCTTTCCGCAGAAAGATTGTCTTATGTTGTGATGTGTTTTCACGTGCATATTTTGTTTGGATCCAGCATCACACATTTTTTTTCATCCACATCAAACTTTCTTCCTGCTGTCATATTTCCGTGTTCTGCTGCATAGTGTACCACTTGTAGCTTGAATTAGGAGGTATAACTTGCTCTGCATCAACCCCACACAGTGAACAGGAATGACAATGAATATCATTCCTTTTACCCTTGTGTTAATGACTGAGCAGCAGCCCAAATGTACCATTATATAGCCGGCAACAGAAGCTTTGGAATTTACAATATTGCCAGATTTAAAAATGGCATCTATCTTTTGCACTGCTTCTTAGTGAAAAATAAGACAAATATTGTTTTTTCCAATTTATTATCACAAAACTTGGATGTGGCTTATACACAAACGTGGCCTTATACCCTTGTAAATACAGTATAATATTTTTTATAATTATTAAATATTTATCTGCATATGCAATGATTTCTTCAAAGTTCTGCGGAATCATGCGCAAGCACTTAAAGAAACTTTTGCTAGTTGGCAGAGATATCTGTGAAATCGGAATGACCAATGTTCAAAAACATGTTTTAAGAAATGGATGTTTACTCACTTAATTTTATTAGGTTCCGATGAGACAAATTAGTGTACAGTTCATTAAATAATGTGTTTATAATTTATTTTATTAGGTTAGGAAGGTGGAAGTTGGTTACACCCATTTCTAATAAACGTTTGGGAATTTATTACAAAGGTTCGTCATATCGATTTCGCAGCTATGTGATTCCATCTAGCTATATAAACTTTTGCACTGTTATTCTGTAGGACTTAGAAAAATTTATTGTGGAAGTTAAACTAAACTTTTTTCCATTTTACCATTTGTAATAACATTTCATACAATTTTAAACATTTTGCAACGATTCTTAAACATATATTACAATTATTAAATATTTATATATGTATGCACATTGTGCTATATATATCCATCAATGAAGTTCTACAGAATTGCAGTGTGCATGTGCAAATGCTTAATGTAACTTCCATTAGATGGCAGGACATATATGTAAAATCAGTGTGACCAACATTCACAATTAATTACAAACTATATTTAAAAAAATTAGCTTCATTTTGTTAGGCTCCAATGGGACGAGTTAGTGTACATAAGATTAGTTTATAGTTTATTTAATAATATGCATGTAATTTATTTTGTTAGATTAGGAAGAAGAAAGTTGGTGTATGTCCATTTTTTACAAACATATTTGGGAATTAGTGGAGGTTACATAAGGCATTCATGTAAGTGCACTGCAATTCTGTAGAACTTAAAAGAATTCATTGAATAGGTGAGAGTCAATTACTGAAGTTTTTCCTAATTTCTGTACATTTTTATAAAAATTGTTGTACACCAACTTGCCGCTTCATAACCTAGATAAATTACCTGCATATTATTTAATAAACTATTAATTGACCTGGTGTGCATTAACTTGTCCCATTGGAACTTAACAAAATGAAATGAGTGGACATCCATTTCTTAAAATATGTTTTGAAAATAATTATTAATGTTGGTCATCCAATTTCACATATATGTCCTGCCATCTGCCAGAAGTTTCTCTCTGACTCAATAACATTAACAATATTAGGACAGTATCCTCCATTCTCAGCTCTTGTGAGACTGAATATTCGTCATATCCTATTTTTTATTACTTTTTTTAGTCGGCCTTTGTGAATAAATGGTTGTCGTACTTGCCTTTCATTCCAAATTTCATGGGGCCAAACCAGCCATGGACATTGAAATTGAAATCCTGAGTATGGGTTTCTTCAGAAAGGAACTAGAACTCTGGGTCCCATGTTATAGATTTCATCATCATCAGCAGCAGAGACTGGAAGTTTAGGCATAATAAATCCTTAAAATAGACAGGCAAAAAGGCATTACTCCTGGTGCGACAGGCCTACAAGGCCCTTAGCCTACCATCCGGCTGCTGGCCTCACATCCATATGTGTCAATCACAGAGGTAGATAATCAGCCAGTGTAGGGGTGACATGTGGTCAGCATGTCGAGTCCCCCAGCCGTTATAGCTGGTTTTCTCAACCTGGAGCCGCTACTTATTGTAGCTACCCAAGTGCATCACGATGCTGGGTGGGCACCGGTCCCATACTGGCCGAAATACCATGAGAAAATTTCTTCCCCCATGGAGACTTGAACCAGTGCAAGTCCCGTAGCTCTGCGCCAAGGCTTCTTGTCTTGACCACTCGGCTACGGCACAGGACACAAAAAGGCATTATTAATAGCTAAAATAAGCAGGAAAAAAGGCAATATGAATAGCTAAAATAGGCAATTAGAAGAACTTACAAATTGAGAATTTTAACTCTATGTTGCAATTACTGCTGGAAGCTAAGAAATCTTCTTCCCAGTAGCCTTGGAAAGTGCATTTTTGTGTTTGATTGTACTGGTATGTTACGATATAAAGTGTTTCTTTTCGTAGTTCATTGACTGCTTACATATTTTTCATGTATGTTACAATCAGTACAAAGTACATCGGATCCAAAAGTACTAACGTAACTTTGCATTTTACTGCATAAAGGAACACTGAATTTCGGCATCTTGCTGCTAGCTAGAAAAACGTCGCAATGAAAACTGAAAGAAAAATTAAGTTAGACCTGCACTCATTGTTGCCTTTTCAAATAAACATATGAAGTAATTAAAATGCTTTCTGCTATTTATATATTTTTTGCACAGCAGGACTCATTGTTGCAAAGAGAATAATTATGAACTGACTGAAAGACAATAATATGCATTCGGTGAGGTCATTTTCATTGTTATGGTTATAGAAATAAATTAAAATACCTGTAGACAATTTTTAATAGTAAATTAATAAACAATAGATAAGTAATGAAATAAAGGCAACAAAAAGCATTTATTTCGTAAATTAGGCATTTATAAGCAGAAAGAGACAACATAAAACTGTGGCATTTTAATCACCAAGGTATAATTCATACAGATTCTCTTCAAATAGACTTAATACATTTAAAAAGGCATTCTGCCAAAGTTTCGGTCTTTGATCATCAGCATCATGAACAAAATCCATTTTAGGCCATATGACCTGTTACGGTAAACCTAACGGAGATGGTCTTGATCTTTCCACCGATGTTTTGGTCTTCTTGGTCCCTATGTTAAAGATTTATGATATGTAAAAGAATGTCAAGCCAGAAAGGACGAGGGCTCTGAGCAAAATTTATTGACTGTTCATACCCAGATTTGAATTACAATGCTAATGACCTGGACCATTAAAGGTTGTTGTTAAATAAAATAATAATGTGAACACTTTTAGCTTTCTTTTTCTTCCCTTAAAATTGGTGACTTTGTTTTACACGAGTGAAATATTATTAATAATTTGCCAGGATATTTTGCGTAAGTTAAAATTTAACACAAATGCTTTGGGACACAGCTTGCATTTAACTAAAGATTTTTTACCGAGTCTTGGAATAATAGGTAGGTAATGTTATTTAACAATGCTCTGTAACATGCCAGCCCATAAGTACCACAATTCAAAGCTGGATATAGATAGATAGATAGATCATCGGTTGATTAATGTCTTTGACATCATCCGATTCCTAATAGCCAATTTTGTCGGTCCATCCGATCTCCTGGTTGTAGATGTTTCTCCTTCATGTATAAACATATTCCCTGACTCCTGGATACGAAATAGTAAAAAAAAAAAATTACTTAGAGAACTCTTATTTTGACTTAGGATTCTTTTACTTTCTGTAAATCTATGAAAGAAAGCCACATGACTCTATTCCCCTTTCAAATGACATATTTTTATACTCTGAAAAATCTATCAACATTACTCAGATTTGAATTTGTGAACTTTGGAAGCCGATCAAGCCTGTGTAATACTCGGACCGATCTCGAATATGTATGCATTTATTTTGAGGATATTACGAACTTTATTGTTCATAATCCCTATGGCAGTACACTACACATTAAATGTTTGATTTGCCATGCAATATTCTTAAATAATCTGTTCAAAACTAACACATAAATACATGTATTTTTTTTTTCTCTAGGTTTTTGATGAAATTAAGTCATGAAACAGTGACAATTGAATTGAAGAATGGAACGCAAGTTCATGGAACAATAACAGGTTAGTAATTATTTGTTTGTAAGCCAAAAACATTTTGTGTTATAAAGTGAAATTGTAATTGAATAGTCCTCCAGAACAAGGCTGTAGTCCTCATTTTCTTCAAAGTTGTTTTTGATATGGGAAAAGGATGTTACAGAGCAAGGCTGTAATCGTCATTTTGTTCAAAGTTGTTTTATATGGGAAAAGGATGTTACAGAACAAAGCTTTAATCCTCATTTTCTTCAAAGTTTTTTTTTATATGAGAAAAGGATGTTACAGAACAAGGCTATAATCATCATTTTGTTCAAAGTTGTTTTTATATGGGAAAAGGATGTTACAGAACAAGGCTGTAATCATCATTTTGTTCAAAGTTGTTTTTATATGGGAAAAGGATGTTACAGAACAAGGCTGTAATTCTCATATGGGAAAAGGATGTTACAGAACAAGGCTGTAATTCTCATATGGGAAAAGGATGTTACAGAACAAGGCTGTAATCATCATTTTGTTCAAAGTTGTTTTTATATGGGAAAAGGATGTTACAGAACAAAGCTTTAATCCTCATTTGTTTTTTTATATAGGTAGGTATAAATTTGTGTTGGACCATTAAGCATGTTTTTCCATATAAAAATCGTCATTGGTTAACACATTGGGACCGACAGCTGTGCATTACACCCACCCCTGCTAGACCGGACATTTCTGTTAGTGGGTGGACTTTTAAATTTTAAACCACACTAGCGTAGTGTGATTTTTACATCAATATACAGATATAATAATATTTAAGCAATTCTTTATTAGTGTTCTCACCAGACCTTCTAATAGAAATTGAGGGTGTGATAGCATTGGAAACATTCTCCTTTATGCAAAGGCACAGTGCAAAAGGAGCATATGTAGCAAGTTTATTTTCTTTTCTTGTGTTCACTGCAAACGAAGCAAAGTTTGGTTGGGGTATTTTTTCTTTCCAGTCACAATTTGTGTTAATTTATGTTTCTAAGGATGGAGTAATATGATAGGTACTGGTCAGCCCTGTCTACGCCCTTCACATACTTGTTATATTGAAGTATTCAATAGGGCATTTTTACAACTTTACCCCTCCCATTCTTGTGTTGCCTGATGTAATGTGCTAAACATTCTTACGTCTCTTTTATCTTTCCATGTTTGTAGCAAAACTTCCCCCTTACTACAAAATACATTTTCTCCTGGTTTGAGTTTATTTCCTGCTTCCACAAATGATTTTGGAAGCCCCCTGTTATTCCTTATTGTTCCACAAACTCTCGTCTGTCTTTCGAGCAAATTTTCAGCTATAACCACACTATTATAATAATTATCCTGGTAGACATGATGCCACAAATATAGTGTTTCTTCTCATTTTTCCCCCTCTGCAACATATATTTCCAGGTTACATATATCCTGTAATCGCCTAACTACCCGCACTAGAATTCCATATTTCACCAGCCGTCTGTCTTGAAACTGTAAACTACTCTTTCTGTAAGGATGGAAATTTTATAAAAGAAAAGAGAGGGATACAAAAACAGCTAAAACTTATTTCAGAATGAGAAAAAACAAAATTGCATGCCTCCTTCAAAAGCGAAGAGGCAGGGAAACCATACAAAACATAAAACCTGAAATCTCCGTGGCTGGTCGTCTAGCGCTGGACATTTAAACACGAAGATCTCCATGGCCCGTCACCAATGTGTTAAAATGAGGGTTACAACCTTGTTCTGAGCGGCTATTTAGTTTTTCCAGTTAAGTTGTAAAAGCAACCTATAAAGCTTGATTTTGTGAAAGATTACTTGAACAAATTTATTATTTGTTGTTTTAAAAAAAAAATTATGACCTCTGCCGTAGCTTGGTTTAAGGCATGATGGCATGGTGTAGAGTTACGGGACTTGTGCTAGTTCAAGTTGCCACGCGGGAAGAAATGTTCTCGTGGAATTTTTGCCAACATGGGATTGGTGCCAACCCCACCATCATCAGGAATTTGAGTAGCTACAATAAATAGTGGCTCCAGGTTAATGAGAAAACCAGCTACATGACTGA
This sequence comes from Diploptera punctata, assembly GCA_030220185.1. NCBI lineage: Eukaryota > Metazoa > Arthropoda > Insecta > Blattodea > Blaberidae > Diploptera > Diploptera punctata. The sequence continues at coordinate 413,740 of JASPKZ010009819.1, forward strand.
GCACATGTCACACCTATATTGGTTAGATCAGCAGTTCCTAACCTTTTTCGACTCGCAAACCCCTTCCACAACGATCTGAGTTAGGTGAATCACTGACTTTTAAATACACATATGGTAGACGTGCATAAAATTTAATTTCAAGCAAAAGGTTTAATAATCTTAAATCAACTTAACAGTTAAAACCTAAAGTTACTCTAGTTACAGCTTAAAAGTTACACAACGTGTAGGCGTAGTTGTAGTGAAATGAAACGCATTCCTAACGTTGTTACATAACTGTAAATCAGGCATTCGCGGTAAATATTAATTTATTGTGAAAATGTGATAAATTCCTGATGTTACACATATGCAACAAGGGGCATTATAGGCTTAATTTAATTTTAAAATAATTATCATTATTGTTATTACAATGCTGCAATACCTAACCTCGAAACCTGCCATTATGGAAAAGTTTTGGCGAAGCCCCTCTCGCAAACCACAAATTAGGAAACGATGGGTTAGATGATTGTTCACCTCTGTGATTAACCCGTTCCCTATTATGGATGGAGAGCAATCCTCTCCTGTCAGGTTGTGTCTCTGTAAGGCACAAGTGGTGTGGGGCACATAAAAGTACCTGTAAAGGAAGAGGTTTAACTAAGGAAGTAGAAGGAAAGGAATCTACTTCGACCAGATGGAAGTACAGTAAACCTGTCTATGAAGGAACATGACGGTTCCTTAAATATATTTCCGTCTTGGCAGTTTTCCTTATTACAAGCTTGAATTTTCTCATGCAGTGTAAGAGTTTTTCATGCACGCTTTAAAGACATAACGTATTGAACTGAAATACAGACAAATAGTGTATGTAACACAGCACAGTTTACACGGCAATACAAAACTCTATTATACAAAAACGAGAAGGAACTCAACTACAGGAGGACTGAAGAGTTTCCCAACTCCCTCGCAGGTGACGTAAGCAGGCATGAAAAAGTGAGGGATTCCCCGCTGTAACATAAGCAAGGATATCCCCACATTACAATAGCAACACAAGAAGGTAAAATGATATAATGCAGTAGCGGTATATGCAGAATTTACATGTGTGGTCATTAATACTGTAATTAGAACGTGCTTAAGAATAATTTTTCGTCTTACTGAGGTAAAAATTAACTATTGGTACTTTAAAAACCACTCCGTTTCCGCGTTATGAAAATTTCTGGCTTATACAGGACGATTTTAATATATAAATCTCACCATTCTGGAGATTTTTTTCCCTTCTCTACAGGTTTCCTTCTTATAAGCATGTTTCACTGTATCAAATTTTGGCATTAGTTAAAATGACTACTACTACTAATGAAGACCCCTAGGAAGTTACTCTTTTTGTTCGCAAAAATATTTAACTTGATTACCTAAACTTTGTAGTCTCACGCCTCTGAATTCTTTTAAAGCAACCAAATTTTAACAAATAGTTTCTATAATCAAAATGCAACTTTTTTTGAGATGTCATGATTATGAATTCTAAAAAAATGTTTATTAGGGCCATTTTCAATACATTCAACTGTATAGTGGATAAACTGACATGCAATGATAATTTGTAATATACTGCTGGGCGAATACAGCAGATATTGTAATTGTAAACTGCAGATTGTGAAAGGGAAAAAATTAAGATCATATGATCTGTTACTGGTTACAAAAGTACTGAAGTGTTGAAGAAATTTTACTGTAATATATGTATTTCTCAGTGTGTTTATGTATAACTTCAGTAGCATATTACAGTCCTAGTAGGCCCTTGACTTACCAACCAATTGCTGCCCTCGCATTGACATGTGTGATTTGAAGAGGTGGGTGATTGAGCCTGTATAGGAGTGACATGTGGTCAAGCGTGTCAGGTCTCCTGTTGTTATAGTTGCTTTTCTCAGGCTGGACCTACTGATTGTCCTGACTAACCAAATTTCTTAGATGGGCATAGTTCCATAACATTGGTCTGAATCACATGAGAAACGAACCAACATACATACATACAAACAGTGGCTCTACACCAGGGGTGCCCAAACTATGGCCCATGGGCTGGATACGGCCCTCCATCATTTTCTATCCGGCCCCTGTAGATCTGTAGGTTTTTAATAAATTTAAATATAATAAATGTATGTCTATAATATTAGTCTAATGGAACAAAAACTTATGAAATATCATGTAACGACGTAACAAGAAAAGTAGCAAATAAACACACGCTTATAAATAGTAACAATAATATCAAATAATTTATTTTAGTAGGTTTCACAATATTTTGCATCTTCTTCTGCCCAATTAATCTACTGTCATTCTCCGCCACATCTGTCATCCCAATCTCCATCGTTCAATTCGTTTTCCACTCATCTTGCTAAAAACACGTCAATCCATGTTATTTTGGCCGTCTTCTTCTGTCAAGGGGTACCCATTATAGTATTCTTTTTGGGGATCTGCCTTCCGTCATTTTCTTTTTCATTTCAATTGTTTGTTTTTCATGAAATTCATAATTGAAATTATATTTGAGTTGTGTTTTTTGACTCACCTCATATTTCATAATTGAAGTTTGAATATTCATCTTTTGTTTAATTACACTGTTTCTTATTTTATCACTTCTATAAATAATAATAATAATGATAATCCACAACAGGTATAATAGGGCCTATGGCCCATGCCACATTGGTGTTTCCTCCATTTGGCTCGTGATACAAAGAAGTTTGGGCAGCTCTGCTCTACGCCAATGTAGGATAACTTAAATCTTATATTATGTACACTGTATTAATATTAAAGTTTTGTCTAATAGGAGTTGATGTTGCCATGAATACACATTTGAAAGCTGTAAAGATGACGGTCAAGAATAGAGACCCAGTGCAATTAGAGACATTAAGTATTCGTGGTAATAACATTCGTTATTACATTCTACCAGATTCCCTGCCACTAGAAACACTTCTCATTGATGATACTCCAAAAGCCAAAGCCAAAAAGAAAGAAGCTGCTCGAGGTATGTAAATTATTTTTCTTCAATTTTAATATATATTGTTTGTTTACTAACGTTGAGCACTTGGCAATGCAGCCATCAGCTCTCTTGCTTTCCGATATTTTCCAGATACTGTAGATTTGAATGAAAGGGCTGGATATTGCTGATGAAGTGTCCCTTATCCATCTCTTCATAGTAATTGCACGGATAAGTTCATTCCAATACTGTGCAAAAACTTTGACAGATAACCATGACTCATGGTCAGTCTAAAAGATACAAGCGCACTTTTCCTTGGATGCTCAGGGATTTTAAATAATTGTATGTTAAGGCACTCCCATCTTTTATATCTTAAAATTTAATTTAAATAATTGAACAATATAATTTTAAGTTCTGGAAAACGCCCAGTTGGTAGACCATGAATGAGGTTGGAGAATAACATTAACTATGATTTTAAGAGAAGTGGATTATACAGGGAATGATTGAAAATCATTAGCTCAGGATAGGGATGTATGGAGAATGTATGTCTGTGCAGCCATGAACCTATGGGTTCGATAGTGCCAGTGAGTTAGTTAATTAGAAGTGATTAATCTCTTAGCTGTTAGGAATGGCCACAGTGTGCTGGAACCCACTGAAAAACTATCTTCTTAAATTAATATTAAAAAGCTAAAGCTGTTACTATGATTGAAATAAGTAAATTAATGTACACAACTAAATTATTGTAATCAAATGGTAAAGAGAAAAATGTATGCCTGAACCAGGAATCAAACCCTGAACCTTCAGCTTTCCGTGCTGATGCTCTATCCATTGAGCTAATTCAGACTTCCTTCCCATCCAAGCATAAATCCTTCCTTTACCTTACTCTACTGGTCCCACATTCAAATGCAATGAATCATCATTCACAAATACACAATGAATGGCTTCTACATTAAGAAGACATGAAGGGACTCCACATAGCTAAAGCATTATTTATTAAATTAATATTAAGAAACTAAAGCTGTTACTATGATTGAAATAAGTAAATTAAAGTACACAACTAAAGTATTGTAATCAAATGGTAAAGAGAAAAATTTATGCCTGAACCTTCAGCTTTCCGTGCTGATGCTCTATCCATTGAGCTAATTTGGATAGGAAGGAAGTCTGAATTAGCACGGAAACCTGAAGGTTCGGGGTTCGATTCCCGGTTCAGGCATAAATTTTTCTCTTTACCATTTGATTACAATAATTTAGTTGTGTACATTAATTTACTTATTTCAATCATAGTAATTGCTTTAGCTATGTGGAGTCCCTTCATGTCTTTTTAATGTAGAAGCCATTCATTGTGTATTTGTGAATGATGATTCATTGCATTTGAATGTGGGACCAAGGGAGTAAGGTAAAGGAATGATTTATGCTTGGATGGGAAGGAAGTCTGAATTAGCTCAATGGATAGAGCATCAGCACGGAAAGCTTGAAGGTTTGGGGTTCGATTCCCGGTTCAGGCATAAATTTTTTCTCTTTACCATTTGATTACAACTATCTTCTTATTAAGTTTTTTATGTAGTATTTTCCAACAGTCTATTAATATATTACATTTAGATGACATTACTGCCTGTGACAGCAATAATAGCTGCTCTTGAATCACAAAATATTAGTGCTTGTTGAAAGTAAGAAATCCGATAAAGTAGACATATTCATTTTTCATTGAGAAAGATCAGTAACATTTTTCATATTAATTATGACTTAGTACCTTGTTTTTCCTTTCCTATTTATTCTTTATAATTTATTAAATAATTTTACATAGTTTTATAACAAAAGACAATGTTCTCACTACAAATCTGGTAATTAAAATTTGAACTATTCATTCCTTACTTATTTTGTACCATGTGGCGCAAGAAGTTAGATGCTCACCTCTCACTGCTGGGGTCCCGAGATCGAGTCTTGGTTATTCCATGTGGGTTTCATGGTGGATGAAACAGAGCTTGGGCCTGTTTCTTTCGGGGTTTCTCCCATTTTCCCCTGCCACAAATTTCATTCCACCATACATACTCATCTCATCCATTTTGTTTCGTTCATCCGCCCCTGTGACGGTGCGTCAGGTATGATCGATCGGCAACCTTGTAGTTCACACACCTCTATAAATAATGGGGCCTCATCTCATTCCTCGACCCAACCCTGTGTTGGACATGAGTTGAGGATATTTATTTAATTTATTAACTAACGATCTTATTAAGTTATGTAGATAGGAAATAACACTATGAGGTTTTTTAATATTGTTTATTTTTATATTTAAGAAGGAAATCTCTATCCAGAATTGAGGGGTCTAGTGAGAGAGGGAACTATGCCACTTTGAGAAGAAGTGAAAATAATCAATGCTATTTGTATTAAAATTTATATTTTTTCCTTTTGAATAGTTTACATAACAATAAGTAGAAAGAATTAAGGTAGAATTTTTATCACTCACCTCATACTGTTCAATATGAGGTGAGTGATAAAAATTCTACTTTAATGAATATACCTCATAGTGAGAATTCCTAAAAATAAGTAAGTAGAAAGAAGTTACCCCTTCATTGTACAAATAACATCTTAAATATGATGCTTTATAAAACTCAACTTATTTCCATTTCTTCTCAAAGTGGCATAGCTTCCTCTCTCCCTAGACCCCTCAATTGAAAAATGTTAATTTAAATAAAAGCAGCAATAACTGTCATATCTCTGAAAACCTATTAACCCCTCAGCGTGGGAGCATTTAAATATATATTCTATGTTAAAGGAAATTTTAATATCTCCTCTATGAGATGGCAGTTCATAAAGCCTGTTTTCTTGGTATATTTTCATTAAAAATCATAGTAAAACAAACGTGGTGCATGTCGAACATGCTCGATCAGCACTCCGCAGAGAAGTAGTGTTTATTTTATGCGGGCACTGCACGTCATTCCACACTGATGGGTTAATCATGTCACTATATTCAGGGTGGACCACATCTGTGGTGTATGAGTTAATATGCCTGACTAGTAATTCCAGGTTCAATATCTGGCAAAGAATTTTTCATGAGCGTAGGGTCTGGAATGATAATAACTGAATAGATATTTGTTGTATGAAGTAAGAAAATATGATAATCAATTGAGTTGGTGTTTACTTGATGAAAATCCATATTTATTAATTAAATAAAAATAAAACGTAGTTTTATTTGATTTTCATATTTATTATATAATTCAGTGACAGCTGTTTCGGTACACTGTACCTTCTTCAGACATGTTAAATTATGAATTGTGTTCCAACTGATCTAAGCAACAATACAACAATATTTATTTAAATTGTTAAATTTAAAAATTTAAATAAATAATGTTGTATTGTTGCTTAGATCAGTTGGAACACAATTCATAATTTGTTAACATGTCTGAAGAAGGTACAGTGTACGGAAACAGCTATCACTGAATTATATAATAAATATGAAAATCAAATAAAACTATGTTTTATTTTTATTTAATTAATAAGAAAATATGGTTAAGAAACAAATACTATGGTTTAGGGATGCCAGTAACTACTTCAGCTGGTCATAGCTCATAAGAGCTGTTCTTCTAAATAGATTTATTTTGTTTTAGTAATATGTGTATGGCAGTATTTATAATTTTATGAAATTTTTAGGAGCAAGCCGAGGTCGAGGCCGTGGTCGTGCTAGAGGAAGAGGACGTGGAAGAGGAAGGGGAAGGCGATAAGTTCTTCCAAAAGTGTGAAATGGACATTGTATACATAAAAAGACAATTGTATACTAAACAGATACAGTTTTTTTGGTTTCTATGTGATTATTTGATGTTTATACCAGAGTGAGAAAGGTGGAATGGCAGAATTGTATGCTATTTGCTGTAGTCGTTGCCATAAGAAATATTTATCTGTTTAATGTAAGAATCAGAAAAAAAATGTATCACCTTCAGAAGTAAACAATTCTAATATATTTAATGTTTCAGTTAAATTTATTCATGTTGTAGATTTAATTTGAACTTCATCTTTTCTTTCTAAATACTGCTTTATAAATTTACTGGATTCATTAAACTGTTGATATAATGGTCCATTAAATCAAGAATTTAAATCAACTTATAAGACAATACATTCTCACCAATCTGGCAGATATCCGACAAGGGTACAGCTAGATTAATGAAAAGGTCAGATTATTGGAAGCTTTGTGTATTGTACAAAAATACAAAAACCTGATAAGTGCTGAAGCAGTTTGAATAATTAAATTGTAAAATTACAACTTACTGTGCTTATTGGAGTAAAGAAAACTATTTTCTTTGTCTGAAATAACTTCTCTTGATAACATGAGAATATCACTAACACTCAGATGTCACATACTTGAGAGTCCAGATTGCAGCAGGTATATTCTTTTTGATTCATCCAAGGCTTGATTTTAGACTTGAAAGCGTCCAAAAAAGTGCTGGATGGAAAAATCCTCTTTGAGACCGTAACAGGCCACACGGCCTAAACATCTTTTGCCATTTATTTTGGATAAAGACTTTAAGATTAGATTTTTCATTAATGTTGTTTCTTTATTACTAAAGTTTTAATCATAAAATTAGTAACACACTTCTGGGGATGTCAAAATGCCTCTAGTATGTGATTTTATGTTGATTCTTCTTCACCCCTAGTCGCATGTCCCCATTCTGGCAGTCGAGTTATGTTGCTTCTTATTGCTGATAATTAATAAGTTGCCTGTTGATTGTCATACAGAACAAATTCTTCCTTACTCAGAATTAAATATCTCAGATCACCATTGTCCAACATTAACCATTATTGTGTTGTTCCTTGCTTGGTTTTTTACTAGTCTTAATTACATTTTTTAAAGATTTTGCATCTTTTGATATGTTCTGGTTCAGTCTTCCATGCAGCATCAAAATTAATGATGGCACTTGAACCCTGGATCCCGGTTTGAGCATTAATTTTTTTTTTCTTAAATAAAACTATTCAGGATTGGAAAGTGTTAATTTAAATAAAAACATAAAAAATTGTTAATGGCACGCTTGATGCTATGTGCTCAAGTTTACATGCTTCATTTTATTGTCACATTTATTTCATAATTCACTGATAAACACAGGTAATATTCTATTACCCCACCTCATAATCTTCTTTCTTAGACTAGCTTTGTACTATAAAGAACACAGGCAAGATTTTTATTAGTAGACATTGTGCTCTCTAATGTGTTGCTCTGTTTGTGCATGCATCATTTTAAATATAGCCTAATATTAAAAAACACAGCAGTTATGATTTACTGCCAAAAATGATTAGAAGACTAATCGAAGCATGTTCAAGAACAAATTAACAATAATAATGAGGAAAGGCTCAAAAAAAATTAATTAAAAGAACCTCAAAAATTACTTCCTAAAATAAAACATTAACAATACACCTTTGAAATGTAGTTGTCAAATTTTTGTGTCAACACTTTTTTGTTGAATCATTTTCATCATGATTCCGTCTTTTTCATAAATACTCAATGAAATAATGCATGATATATACACACACACTCATGGTATGTGACTTAATTAATGTGTGTGTGTATATATACTATAACCGCAAGAACAAAATAAGAAGAAAAGATAGAACTTCATTAAAAAAGCATTATCTGGGTAAAAATACAAAAAACAGTACACAAAAACTGTAAAACATCTACAAAAAAATTGTCTTCAGTCTCTACACTGGGCATGATTGACTGAATAAATGTCTAAAAAAATTAGGAATTAACAAACACCTGCACCATATATAACACCAACTCAATAAAGGAGAGGACACAAGGTAATGTGAAGCCAAGATCTAGCAAATTGGGAGGCAAGAAGATGAATGATTTAAGTCAACATCCAGCCATTGGAAAACAAAATTTCATCTTAACCTACTGTGAGAGTCAAATTATTTTATTTAGTGGGGAAAATGAGTAGGTTTAATAGATTATTATGATGGTAGTTAATTTTAAAGGCATCGTATTGCCACACAAGATAAAATATTACTGTTATTCAGACATTATGCCCAGTCTCTAGGGAACACAACTCTATAAACTCCAGAATTCTACCTAGCATGATAATAATATAATAGCCTTCAAACTTTTACCGTATTTCTTATATTTATTTAAACCCAGTTGTCCTCTTTCACTTTCTCTTCTGTTCCATCACAATTTTTTATCATTTCCGTAACAACTGTAAAAAAAACTGGTAGAGTATTGGCCTAGAAAGCAAGGGCCTGGATTCAACCCCCAGTCTGGGCATATAATTCATCATCATAGTACATTCACGAATTTAGGCCGTTGATCTGTTTCAGCCTCAAGAGAAATGCCATCCAGAAGTCTTTTGAGTGGACGTCCTTGTCTTCTTCCTGCAGGTTGATATCTTAACATTTGTTTGGGTATCCTGTGATCTTCCATTCGATGAACATGTTGCATCCATCTTGACTTATAATCAGAAATTTTGTTTTCTAAAGGTTCCATGTGCAATTCTTCTAAGATGTCTTCATTTTTTTTTGTGATCTAGTAGTGTGTATCCTGCAGTCCTCCGAAGTTATCTCATTTCAACAGATCTAAGTCTGTATATCCTTCTGTTTCAACGTCCATACTTCACTACCATACAAAAGAGTTAAAAGAGTCAGTGTTTTATACATTTTTAATCTTGAATGTTTTTGGACTAACTGGCTTGAAGATAGAATTTATTAACCCTAAAATTCTTAAAAATTTAGATATTTTTACTCTTCTTATATGAGATATTGCATCCTAGATTCTCCTCTTCAAATATAACTGTAAAAAAATAACTGAAAATCCACAAAAATTATTATAAAACCATTGTAATGGTTCAAACTGTTTTTGCAATTAACAGTTGTAGTTTTTATGGTTGTAATGGAAACATCAACAATTGTAATTTATAATGCAGGCTTCATTTCTGCAATCCACTGATTTCACTTTCAGAATTTCACATCTTGTCATCTTCAATTGCACTAGAATTTTCATTTTCCTATTATGAAGCTATTTTAACATTGTTGACATTTGCAGTTTCCTTATTTTGTCTTGAGGAGTCAGCTGATGTTTATCCAATATAAGGCAAAAATGTCTTTGATGGGATTGCTGATGCTCAACTGGAAATTATTCTATGTTGTTTATTTTTTATTTCACTCACCTCATACTTCATAACTCCAAGCATACCCAGGGTTTTGTCACAAAGGATGTGATGAAACCCTGGGTATGCTTGGAGTTATGAAGTATGAGGTGAGTGAAATAAACAATATTAAAAAACCTCATAGTGTTATTTCCTATCTATATAACTTAATTATTCTACGTTGCTTCCTATTGAAATATTAATGTAAATATACCTCCCAGAGATATTGGCAAAATTTAATTTTGTTCAGTTTAGTTTTCTTTTCACATCTTCTAATCGATGGACCTGGAAACTATTGACCTAACAAATTTACAAGGGACTTTTTTTTTTTCAGGATCCATTTGGTGATGAAATTAAAACCACAGTGATAATCAAAAATGTTTTATTTGCAAATTTAGCTACACTTACCAGCTACTTCTCTAAATAGTAACTGCTCCAACACAGACATTTTTTGTAGCATGGTATCAACTTTTCAATACTCTTGTCGTAGATGGCAGCCGCCTGTATTTTCAGCCAAATCTGTACACTAGTCTGATTTTTGTCTGTGCCAAAAATGCTGTCCTCCTGGACATGTGAATAAGAGATTAAAATTAGAGGGAGCCAAGTCCGGACTCTATGGTGGGTGATTCAAACACTTCCAATCGAAAATGCTGCAGTAACCTCCTTGTTGCAGCTGCAGTGTGCGGCCAAGTATTGTAATGAAGGACAGTGCCTGATGACAACATTCCTCTTCGTATGTTCTGAATTGCCCTTCATAGATGTTCAAAAGTCTCACTGTATTAGGCTGATTCCATGAATTCCAGCAAGATAACTCCTTTTCAGTCCCAGAATACAATAACCATAACTTTCTGATGGAGAAGGTTCGCTTGAACTTCTTTGTTTTACTCTGGGAATGATAATGCTTCCACTATTTGGATTGCTCTTTTGTTTCTTCATTTTCAAAATTGACCCATGCCTCTCAACCCCTGTGACGATTTTGATCATGGTAGCACTGGAGAAGCATTAGGGCAGTGGCCATTCACTCCGTTTTGTGATGTACATCTTGGGAACCCATTTTGCACACAGTTTACCAGTACTGATGTCTTGCTCACAATGGTATAGAGAGCTGACCTTGAAATTTTGGAAAACCTATCACCCAACACAGTATATTGTGAACAAATTGCCTAATCCACTCACTGAATAAGATCATCAGTTGACACTCGCTTCCTTGCCTGGTTGCTTGCATCATGAATGTCTGTATCTCCTGCTTTAAAGTTATTGCACCATTGCCATACTTTGCTGTCATTCATGAAAGTTTCACCATACACGTTACACATTTTTCGACAAATTTCAGCTGCATTGCACTCCTTAGCAATATTGCAGCTTGCACTTCACATTTGGCAGGAGACTCTTCTTTTAGGCATGTTTTCATGCTTACTGCGCGCTCAGAACTGACAAAGAGACACTGCACATAGCTTCATCTGATTTTTACTGTGGTTTTAATTTCGATAGACCTTAAAAAAAATAGTCATCGTATATGGTCATTGCCCTCTCTAACCAAAAAGAAATAACAGTTTTGCTGACATATTTTTTTTTTAACTTGCAAGTGAATGTATTCAAAGTTAAAATTGTGAAACACATTATGAGGTTCTTAATTAATAAATTAATGAGTCATTTTAACATCTTACCTCATATTTCATGTTTTATCAAACACGGTAACTATAGTTTTCAAATGATCTTGTCAGTCATAATGGCGGTTGAAAATGAATGACAAGATCATTTGAAAACTATAGTTACCGTGTTTGATAAAACATGAAATATGAGGTAAGATGTTAAAATGACTCATTAATTTATTAAGTGAATGTATGATTACATGACCTTACTTTTGAAGAAAATGTAAGGAGGTGGAAGTTTATTTGTTGTCTACACTAATGCCATTGCATTGAAGTTTTTTCTGCTCTTATTGCCTTTACTAGAATTATTTTTAGAACAAATTAGATGGAGTATTTGTGATTTGTTCTCAGTATCTCCATGTGGAATCTACTAAAAATTGCGTAACATAGCTCTTATTATCATAGAAATAAATGTACAATTCCCTCCCTATATTTTCTCAACCCCTAATCCAATTGAAATTGCAGTTCTGGTATATTCCATTTCAAATTCTAATCCCTTTAAAAATAAAACTTTATAAATACTGTATAAAATAATGGATCTACTAAAATTTTCATAACATAGTTTTTACTATGATTAAATTAAAATGTTCCATACGTCTCCTCATATCCAGGGGTGTGAAGCATTTTAATTTAATCATAAATTAAACCTCATACTGATTTATTCCTATAAACGTTCAATAGTTTTTACTACTGTAGGAACTTGGTGGACAAATAAGAGCCAGGGCAAGTTTTTCTTAGGATTTTTTCTCTGCTAAAAATTTAATTCCACCACTTCTTCATACTCATCCATTTCATTTCATCTTCCCCTGTACCTGTGATGATGTGACAGCCATGATAAGCTGACATCCTGATTTATCATAGATCTTCAATAATTGGAGAATAAGAAATAATATTAAAAGATATTTGTGAAGTTTTGTCACTTATAATTATTAATTTATAATCATGGCACAGCAAAATCTTTTATCTCGGATTCTGCTTCCTATTGTCAATTTATTATGTTGGTATGCTGTAATTTGTGAATGCATTAACACAAATATGGAAATTTATGCTTTATAAATAGTTTTAGTGTTCTGTATAATTAAAGCCATTATTTCCTTTCTCCTTACTGGTATAAATATAATATGTAGTTCTTTTTTATACGATTTTCACACCTGTGTAAGCACCATTGATAAAAATATAAATATTTCAATGTCTTGTCTCCATCAATACGAGTGTTATATAGATATTATGTTTGAAATGCTGTTACCCTGAAATGCCACTCTTTACTCAAATCCTAAATTATATCCCTGTTTTTTTATTTAAATTAATTTTTATTAACAAAGTTCTTATAGCATTTTAATTTTTAAGAAAGAAAAATTAACATCTGAACCAGGATTTGAACACTGGACCTCTCGTTTTCTGTACGAATGTTCTGTCCGTTACACTATTCAAATGATGATACAAATGTTAACATTTCTTTCAACTTATACAATTCTTGTTTGTCTGAAGGCTAATAGCTGTCACTACCATTGTGCTAACTGACATCTTCTATTCAGAAGTATTTTTATTCAGAATTTAGGGCCTATACATTACTTTTTAGCAGTAAAGCTTCATATATTTAATGCTTTTCTTTTTTTAAAAATTAGATCCTATCCAGGATTGGAAAATGTTAATTGAAATAAAAACATCTAAAATACGAAGCTTTACTGCTAAAAGTAATGTATAAATTCTCAATAAAAATACTTCTGAATAGAAGAGTCAGTTGGTGTGATGGTAGCGACAGCTATTAGCCTTCGGACGAACGAGAATTGTATAATGGTGAAATTAAATGTTTCTTACCTCTCCTCATATAAATTTTCTAAGTTGATCGCGATTTCGAGACTATAACTGTCTCATCATCAGAACTTTGTTGGTGACTGGTGTTATGTTGATTGGAAGAAACTCTTCTTCTTCCGTCTGTTGGTGGACCGATGAACCTCTGAATTGTATAAGTTAAAAGAAATGTTGATATTTGTATCGTCATTTGAATGGTAATGGACAGTACACTTGCATGGAAAATGAGAGATCCAGAATTCAAATCCCGGTTCATACGTTAATTTTTCTTTCTTAAAAATTAGATTCTATCCAGGATTGGAAAATGTTAATTTAAATAAAAACATCAAAAAGTGATAATAGCATGTTTACAGTATGAAAGTGAGATGCTGCTCAAGGCCTTAAAACTTCTCAAACTGACAGACAAATTTCATTTTTGTATCTAAACCTAACTAGAAACAAAAAAAACAGGATAGAATTTGGAATATACAGAAAGAATGCACATAAAGATAACTACATTAAGGCATCAGGATTCAACCATTTTCTCTCACAAAGAAGCTGTACGTATTCAATAGTCTAACACACAGATTGGTGAATGTACCCCTGAACAGAGAAAAATATGAAGAAGAAAGAGAATACATAATTAGTAGCAATAGAAAATGGTTATGAAGAAAACATGGTACACAAGAAAATAAATAAGTTTAAAAGGCAAAAAACTAATCAATGAAAGCACACTTAAAAAACAAACAGAAGAGAACACAAGATTAAAAAAATTCACTTACCATCCTTTAAAACACAAGTTCCAGAAAATTTTCAATAAGTTTGATTGGCTCCGAAGAATGAATACAGCCTAAACAAGATAATTAAAACTAACAAAAATGAAAAAATTGAAGAAGAATACAAATCAGATCAAATGTAAGGATTGTGACAAAATCTATATAGGAAAAACAAAAAAATTTAAAAACCAGATTGAAAGAACACCTTAGAAATGTAAAAAAGGGTGAAGTGGACAAGTCAGATGTAGCAGCCCATGCTTGGTCTGAAAAGCATTTAATTGATACAAAAGCTAGCCTAATCAAACACACAGATAAACAAAAAGAACTCACAGTCTGGGAAAAAATCCACATCCAAAAAAACAAAGATAAACTCATGAATTTCAAAACTCGCGCAAATTTTGACCTGATCCAGAGTTTCATCTGTCCACCGATACAAACGACATAACACCGGTCGACCAGAGGCTACTGTCGATGGAGATAAGCTCCGAAACTGCAGTCTAGAAGAAAAAGGATATGAGGTGAGGTAATAAAAACATTAATTTAATTCTTAAATTAAACCTCGTAGTGTTCTTTCCCTGTAACAACTTTTTTTTTTGTATTCTACATAACTGTTGATACCATACAGAAATAACAGTTGTGTGATTTGTGATCTCCAACAAAACCATTGGATTGAAGGTCTCAACAGTCCAAAAGACTCATGTAACAAGTTTTACAATAGATTTGTGGAGCCCAACTCTCATCTTGTTCTCTTAATTTGAAAAATAGAGATTGTAAGCTGTTCTTACAATAGGAGTGAAAGTTCCTCTACTGTGCATTGAACTCGCATGACCACAAATGTAACAGAAACTCTTTGAATGTGTTGTGCACTTATGTGGCATTAACAAAAATAACTCTGAACAGTTTGTTACACGTCACTTTGTTAAGTGATTTAAGGGGGGGTGATGGGTGAAATTTTCGGTCAAATTTAGCATTTTTTGTATTAAAAAATACTGCATACCTTAAAGTATAAGTTGGCGAAGTTTCAGTATCCTATGGCACTTGTAAGTCTCCCTAATGACTGTAGGAGGGCATGTATGCTACATTCTAATTTAACTGCATGCAAACTTTCAAATTGGCTTTGCCACACTTTTATTTTCATTGCATTTCAATACATTCAAATCAAAATAGCACTGACAAATTTAACCCTTTGCCGGCCCTAACGCTCCAAAGCGCTCAAGATTTAAATGTCTCCTGCCGGCCTAAACGCTCTAAAGCGCTCTTGATGAAAGCATCTTAAAAATATTGCGTCGTGCATACAGAACACATGATCTCTTTATGCGGGTGTGATGAAACACTTAGTACGCATTCCTGCACGTGTGTAAATATGAACCAAGGATAAACACTTATATAGGGCACAGTTCAAAAGTGAGTTACTTCCTGAGGGCTCAGTTGAGGTTGAAATCATGACATCTACATCTTGCACATTGTGTGAAAGAGTAAGAGATGTGGATACACTTATAACTGTGTGGCACTACAAGGGCAAAGAGAAAGAATTGGCCAGTCTAATTTAGAAAACCAACTCTTCTGAAATTGAAAAGGGGCGAGTCCAGAAAAATGCGGCATGAAGATGTGACGGCGGTAGTGTGGCAAGACAAACGTGTTGTACTCCTTTCCACGAATTCCGATCTCCGGACTGATGGTTCAGTCACAAGAAAAACAGGAAAAGGCAATGAAGAAATAGAAGTTCCATGTTCTAATGCCGTCATAAATTACACGAAGCACATGGGGGATGTGGATATAAGTGATCAGAAACGCAAATATTATGGTGTTGGCCGATTTTAAAAAAAGTGGTTTGTCCTAAATGTGTGTATTGTGAACTGTTTCATCTTAATATGACCTGACAAACCAGCCCTCGAGTTCGGCACACAGAAACAGGCAATTGACCTTCAGACGAAACTTGTTGCGTCAGCTAATAAGTACGTTCAAGTCTCCTAAGCGTACAGGCAGGAAGAGAAGTTTGCCCATCGAAACTGCATCCCCTAAACTTTTTCATTCTTTGGAAAAAATATCAGGCCGTGCAAAAGTGTGTGATTTGTGTTTAGAGAAGAATAAAAAAGCTCCATCTGGAAGGGGTAAACAGACAACATTTAAGTGTACACAGTGTGACCTTCCATTCTGCCGTGTGGGGTATTTTTTGTAATACCACCAGCAGCGAAATGTGGATGCAAAATTAGGCGAGTACGTTATTACATGCATAAATATATTAGAAATTAAATAAAAAAATAATTATGATCATAACTTTTTCAGTTTAATTTTTTTTCTTAAGGGGGAGCATAGATTCTGCTATAGGTATTTAAATTTAAAAAACCCGGCCATCCTGTCCTAGTAGGAGGACGGTAAATTGGAGCGGCAAAGGGTTAATGATAGAAGGATGAAATTTTAACTGCATGTCCCACACACTATGGCTAATACTTCTATGCATGGATTTTGAAACAATGTTGATGGTTTTTTAAATAAAATATGCGTAGTAATTTAAAAAAAAAATTTCACATGCAGAGGATATATATATATATATATATATATACTTTTTTTTCCTTCCTTTATTATAATGATATAGAAAAGTTAATACATAGTGTTGTTCTAAATAAGTCAGTGGTTGTGTAGAAAAAAAAAATAAATTATGGGACTTATTAAAAATTTTAATATGCAAATTTTTAAATGGATTTTCTTCAATAACTCAAAAACCTTTAAGCCTAGAAGGATGAAACTTTAATATAATATCACCCATTATAGCGTGAATGTATGTACAAAAAAATCAAGTATGTAGCTTAAAAACTGTAGGAAATAAAAATTTCACCCATCACCCCCCTTAAGAAAAAAAAATTAGTTGAATTTTGATAGTGTGAGTTAATTTGTTTTTACTCATAGGCTTATATGTTAGTCCTTCCTTATAATAAAATACCTAAGAAAATATAAAGCAGCCTTTTAAGAGTGTTCCTTTCCCTTCTGCTCCGTAGCTGAGCGTTTAATGCAGGACTTACGCTGGTTCGAGTCCAAGGGAAGAAATTTCCTCATGTAATTTTAGCCAGTATGGTATTGGTACACACCCAGCATTTTGAGGAATTTAGGATGCTACAATAAGTAGCAGTTCTAAGTTGAGAAAACCAGCTATAATGACTGGAGAACTCAACATGCTATATTAACACATATGGATATGAGCCCAGATGTCTAAAGATAGGCCATAGCAATTCTATGTCATCACCAATATGTCCTATTATAAATGTTTTTTACCTCAACTAATGTTGTCGATAGTATACAAGGTAAAAAACATTTTATAATTTAACATTGTTATAACCTCAATGGTATAACAAATAATTATGAACTTAAAAAGTATACAATATGTCCTACTCTAAAAATAAGCAACTGGCAAATTTCAAAACATTTTCATGTTCAGGGATGCACAATTAATTAAAAGAATTATATCACATCCATATTTTGCTGTTGTCCAATATGATCAGAATAAAAAAAAATTAAGGAAACCAATGGTATAGATGTTTCAGGTGAGAAAAAAAACGGAGTGAGGTTATATTAGCAATTCAATCTGGCACTAAAAATCCCATAGGTTTATGGATATAAGCTTTCCATTTATCCCTATCCTGAGCTGTTTTTCAATCATCCCCTGTATAATCTTTCCTCAAATCAGGGTTAATGTTATTCTCTCATCTCATTCTTCGATTACCTACTGGGTATTTTCCTCTGGTTTTTCAAGCCCCTCCTTCATTTTCTATTCATGCTACACACTGTAGTCTACTGATACATCTGGTTTCCCATGTAACTCATTGTTAATTAGTCTTCTCCATTTGCCTGTCTGTTCATCTCTCTTTGGTCCAAAATTTTTTCTAAGAACTTTATTCTCAAATACTTGTAATCTTTACTCCTCCCTTAAAGTAAGAATCCATGTTTTGCATTCTTATTATAACTGGGCCAACAACAGTTACAGTGTACAGGGTGGACCGCTCGAATGGACCTAATTTCAATTGCTTGTTACTGGCAAACGGTTGAAGATAGAAACTTAAAACAACGTTCATATTACAGAAAAACTCACCAAGTTTTGATATCCAGATCACCACATCTCTATATGAGCCCCAGCAGTCACTGTGACGATATCAAAGCGATGAACAATTTCTTGCCAAGTACGTTGGAGTATGTCTTCTGGAATGTTCTCAATAGCCTCTATGATGCGCTCACGAAGATCACGAAGGTCTTTGACTGGGGTGGTGTAAACTTTATCTTTGACATAGCCCCAGAGAAAGAAATCCAGTGGTGTTAAATCGGGAGATCTCGGGGGCCACGCGATTGGTCCTCCCCTACCAATCCAACGGCCAGGGAAAATGTTGTCCAAAGTCGTACGAACTTCATTGGACCAGTGGGGAGGAGCACCATCTTGCTGGAAAACGATGTTAGGCTGCAGTGTTCAATTTGTGGAAAGAAGAACTGCTCCAGCATGTCAAGATATGTGGTACCACGAACAGTTTTCTCGGCGAAGAAAAAAACGGTCCAATGACCTTATTATGTGACAAACTGCACCAAACATTCATCTTCGGACTATCACGAACATGCTCTTGAATAGCGTGAGGATTCTCCGATCCCCAGATCCGCACATTATGCCGGTTTACCTTGCCTGACAAATGGAAAGTGGCTTCGTCCGAGAAGAAAATCTTGGTCATGAAGTCAGGATCAGCGCCGAGACGGTCCAGCATCGTATTGGCGAATTCCACTCGTTTCGGCATGTCATTCGGCTCCAGACGTTGCACTAACTGCACTTTATATGCGTGCAGTTTGAGGCGTTTGTGGACAATCCGTTGTAATGTCGATTTTGGTATTTGAAGTTCCCGCGAAGCTCTTCTTAATGACTTCCGGGGGCTTCGCTCAAATGCGGCTTGAACATTTGCTACCATTTCATCGGATGCTCTGCGACACCACCATGCTTCTTCAACACAGATCCTGTAGCTAATAATGTATCACGCCACTTCTTTATGCTTCTAGCAGTTGGAGCATCACGGTTTAAACACACGCCGGAACTCCCTTTGAACTCTAATGATTGATTTAAACTCCGCATACCACAAAACAGCTTGCGCTTTCATCTGCGGAGTCGCCATTTTCACAAACAATTAAATCTAAGAACGAGAAACGTATCTTTGTGCCATCTACCGACAGGATTCGAAACTTGGTGAGTTTTTCTGTACTATGAACGTTGTTTTAAGTTTCTATCTTCAAACGTTTGCCAGTAACAAGCAATTGAAATTAGGTCCATTCGAGCGGTCCACCCTGTATATATTTTCAATTTAATATTTTTTTTTGAGAGAAGTTGGGATGAGAAGTCCCTATAATGTATATCATGCATTTCCAGAATTTAGCCTAGTTTAATTTCTTTGTGGATCTCATTCCTGTTTGTAATTATTGTTCCTAATTATTTAAATTTAGCTACTTCTTCAAAATTTCCCTCATTTTTCATTAAACTGCCTACTTCCATTATACAGGGTCTCCAGGGCCAACACTATCAATAACAAACTTTTATAGAACAGAAACTAACAAGATTATTGTATTGCAGTTTGTTGCAAAACATCGATATACTCAAGTTTGTATTTTATGTTGTCAGGTTGTCATTTCGACATTTCTGGTGTTCTCTCCTGACATTGGCTTAATTGTAACCCACTTCTGAAGTTGGGGTGCCTAGAAGATGGAGTTACATTACCCCGATGATATGATGGGTGATAAATGATAATAAAGTGCCAGGAGCAACCTTTAAGGAAAAAATCCTATGGTTTGACCAGGAATCAAACCTGGGACCTCATGAACGGTAGAAACACTGACCACTAGCCTATGGTAATCAGTAAATTTCCAAATGTGCACCTCTTATGGCTTGATGTCCTGACGATATTCAATTTCACGCCAGGTGTTTTCAAGGATCTCCCTTGTGACGATTTGACAAGCATCGATGACCCTTTGATGTAAATCAGGAAATCCACAACAGGAGTTCTATAGACTAAGTCCTTGATGTATCTCCATAGAAAGAAGTCTAATGGTGTGAAATCAGTACGATCCGACCACTGAAGACCTGTTCCAAGTAATTCCTAACATGACTGGCATAATGTGCAGGAGCATCAAAACAAACAAACAAATTGAATAAAGATGAAATATGATGTAATTTTTCATATTTAAAGAGAAAAATTATACGCTCAGACAATTTTTCTCTTTAAATATGATTTATCCATCATTGAGATGTATGAAATTAATAATAAAAACATCGATGATGTAATTTCATTATCACCATAAAGCTTGTTGAGTTTATCTGTTTTGCAACAAATTACATTATAACTTTATTAGATTTTTTATTTACAACAATTTTTTATTGGTATGTTGGTCCTGGACACAGTGTATTTCTATGTATGACCATACATTTAGTTTTATTGATGTTTACTTCTGGCACCAATTTCTCAAGAGTATGTATGTGTTGTGTTGGTCCTTAGTATCTCCTCGCTATCGTCTAATAATACATCATCAGCATAAAGTAATATTATTCTAATCTATCTATAATGACGTAGCCCATTGTTGAGCATAGCCTCTCCTTTGTAAGGAGTTACTAGACCAAGTTAATTTTTAGTTACCTGATTTGCTGATAGATGTCATGCAGTCAACACACCGACCCAATGAGACATCTAACAGGCAACTAAGGTATTACTAGGATGTTGATGTCAGAAAATTTTGCTTAGATGTCTCTTTATTTAGCCTTAAGGATCTTTTTACTAGTCTGAAAATCTTCAGACTCAGGACCCTTGGCTTAAAGTCTCTCCTAGAGGATTTCTCCTTGGATTTTCTGTTCTAAAAAAATCCATTGACCGTGGCCAGGTTTGAATCCATGACCCTTGGAACCAGAGGCAAGGAGAATACCCCTAGTCTACCGCGGCCAGTAGCATCATTAATATCATTGAATTGTAGGCAATCTACTTCTGTGGTCTCAAGGTAGCGTGCTGCCTTGTCATGCAGCAGGCCTGGGTTTGATTCCTGGTCAGGGATTTTTTCACTTGTAAAACAAAAATGTCAGGCAGGAACCTTAGGGCCCAACGGTCCCCGAAAATCATCCAGCCATTATCATCATCCCTCTTCACCGGTGTGGAAAGCAATGGGAAGCTATGCTACCACACCTAAATTCCCTAGTAAAGCTGCAAAGCATACAGTGAAAGACCAGCCCTTGGGCAGAATTACTATGGATGGATGGAATTGTAGGCCTTTTTCATCCTTTATAAAGATGAGATGGTATACTCTAGTACAAAATTGAAAGTAGGGGAAATAGTGCATCTCCTTGCTTTAATACATTGTGAATTTCAAAAGCATTTGAAAACTGTTCGTCTACATACCCTCCTCTATGTGCCATTTAGACGCTTTCAAATATAAGTCTAACTTTATAGGAGTTCCGAACTCCAGCAGGATACTATATAATTTGAATTTTATACCTTTTTTAAGTCTACATGTATTTTATGCACTGAGCCATTTCCCATTTATTTTTTTTTTAAATCTGTCTTATAACAGACATATTCTTATGTAACTAACAAAATATATTTTGTACTAGGGTTATTTTAAATCAAGTCTGCTGTCCAGAAAAACAAAAATATTATTTTCGTAACAAAAATTTTAGCTTTTCAAGGGTATGAGCCACTAAGAATAAAAATCCAATTAGAGAATAAAATAATAGAACAGGTGAGCAATTTTAATTATCTGGGATACAATGTATCATATAGAGAAAGTGAAGACATTGAAAACAAACAAATAAATTTAATTATATGTGTGGCACCATAAAACAAAGTCTCAAAGGAACTAGAAAGGAGACACTTTTAAAATTTTATAAAACAATGGCGGTTCCAACACTACTATATGGATCGGAACACTGGGTCTTAACCAAAAACCAGGAACAAAGAATAGAAACGTCAGAAATGAGGTTCCTGAGGAGTGTGGCTGGCTATACAATAACATCGAAAACGAAATGAAAATATACGAAGATAACTACAGTAAATATATTCAAACTATTAAATAGAATTACACAATATAGAGATGAATGGATGGACCACATCAAATAGAATGGATAACATTAGAATTCCGAAACAGATTCTTCATTACAAACTACTGGGATGAAGAAATGTTGGAAGACCCAGTAAAAGATGGACAGACTAATTCTACCATGAGATTGGAACAGACCAGCAGGTCTAATCCTTGATGCTGATGAAAACAATAACCTATGCATCTGAAACTTGGACCCTCACTAAAGATGAAAGAAGACTACTTGTCTTAGAAAGAAAAATTCTCGGAAGAATGGCTGGTCCTACTTTCAAGAATGGAGTTTGGAAAAGTTTGTCAATGAAGTATTTAAAATTTTGGAAGATTGCAATGGGGTTACTTTAATTGTGATTAATAGATTTCGGTGGGCAGGATAAATAGAGCAGATGGACGACAAACAATGACCTAAGAGGGCATTAAACTCAAATCCTGGTGGATGGTGAGAACATGGCAGACCTAAGCTTAGATGGATAGATGACCTGAGGAGGTTTGGGATGTAAGAACTGGAAGTTGAAAGCCCAGGTCAGGAGGAGTTGGAGACATTTGCTGCAGATGGCCAAGATAAGTTGGGCTTTACTGCCATGATGATTAATAAAAATGTGAAATTTTATGTTTTAAACAATCTTTAAATATGTAGAATTCAAAATAATATATATATATCCATTCATACTGGTGAAGGATGATGATAACGATTATTTTCAGGGACTCTTGGGCCCCAAGCTTCCTGACATTTGTCTTACATGTGAGGAAACACCCTGAAAAAAACCTCACCCAGAAGCCTGTCCCGACCGGGAATTGAACCCACGCCCACTGCGTGGCAAGGCAGCATGCTACCTCGAGACCACCAGCGATGTACTATAATATATATATATATATGTGTGTGTGTGTGTGTGAGTGATATTACAATCAATGAAAAGCTACTGAACGAAAAGTAGACAAAATATACCCTTTAAACTTAAATAAGGGCAATCATAGTATTCAGAGCAGTAACATAAACTGTTGCTAACGAGAATGAAAATACTCGTAATCTTCAATCCTGTGAGAGAAAAATTTTACAGAAAATGTGTGGCACACTTTGTGATAGAGGCATATGAATTTTGTTTATTAAATAAAATTTGTGTTTAGATTGGAGTTGCTCAGATACCTCAGTTGGTTGAGCAATTGTATAGAAAAGAAAGGTCCTGGGTTTAAATCCTAGTTTGAGCGTATATTTTTCTCTTCAAATATAATTATCCATAATTCAGATGTATGAAATGAATAATAAAAACATAAAAAATTGAGCCTACAGAGGGTTGTTCACGATTCCTGGAGACAAGTTTGCATCACTAACCTGCTTATGAAAACTTGTGTCTCCACCAGCAGTTGCGTTCTATTGGATGGCCCTGAACCCTAACTGTCGCTCTGCAACGGAGTTTCCACTGCAGAAGTGCTTTACGAAGAACAGCAATGTCGATTTTGGACCACTCCTCCTTGCAGGTTTTCCATAGACCTTCAATAGAGCGTGGTCTCCTACTTCCAAGCGGTCTTTTTAGGAGACCAAACACACAAAAATCCATGGGTGCAGCATCGGGGGACTTGACAGGTATTTCACTGAAGGGTACTGCATGTATTCCAGTTGTCTGTTCCATTGTCTCCATGAACCGGCGTGTAGCAGCAGAGGTGTGGCTTGAAGCTTTATCCTGATGTATCCAGACGTTGTTCACTTCTCTACCATTAGAGGGAAGGTATCTCAGGGTATAAATTGGTGACAGGACATTCCTTTGGTAGTAGGCAGAGTTAACTTTAGCTTTTTTTTTTCCTACTCTGCGGATAATTAACTTGCCATAGTAGCAAAATCCTGCAATTATCATGAAGCCGTGTGAAAAACTTTCCCTGCAGCCGGTATACCACTTTTCAAAATTTTTTTTCACCTCTTGGGCAGTAAAAAGTTGCTCTTGGCTTATTTGTATAATTAAGTATACATATGCATCATCTAGTCACTATAAACTTCCATTTATCACCTGCAAGATAGCATCACAGAGCTTTCTACTGTTAGTGTGCATTTCTGCAATGCGTCTTGGTAGGAGCTTGTGAACCCAGCTTTTATGTTGCTTTTCTAAGTTAAAATTTTTGTTAATTATGTTGTTTACAGTTGCTAGAGATGCTCAACTTCACTGCTATTACTTGTTGGGTGACTGGATTGTTTCCTGTTCACAAGGGCTTTAACCTTCCTGACCACCTCAGGGGTGCGGCTTGTAGCAGGCTTAGGGTGTGCTTCTTTTTCACCTTAGGAATCAATCCCATGTGACTTTTACCTTTTTAGTTAAGAACTGAGTAAATCCCCATTCCTGGATACATTGAAACCAGCTTCTTGCACATTTTGATGATAGCATTATAGCTGTAATTAACGTCAGAAAGGGCTGTTACGTATCTCTCCCAGAAAGGATTGATTTTCATTGACATACTAACGAGCAAACCAAATCTGAACACTGTGGTAGGTAGGACACTTCTGAATGAACATGTGCTGTTGTGGGCAGCATCTCTGCATAAATAGTAGTGACATCATCACCTTTCGAACTTGTCCCCAGGAATCATGAACAACCCTCTGTATTTCAGGCATAACTTTTTCTCTTTACCTTTTGATTACAATAATTTAGTTGTGTGCATTAATTTACTTTAGCTTCTTAATATTAATTTAATAAATAATGCTTTAGCTATGTAGAGTCCATTCATGTCTTCTTCAGGTAGAAGCCATTCATTGTGTATTTGTGAATGATTATTCATTGCATTTGAATGTGGGACCAAGAGAGTAAAGGAAGGATTTATGCTTGGATAGGAAGGGAGCCTGAATTAGCTCAATGGATAGAACATCAGCACGGAAAGCTGAAGGTTTGGGGTTCGATTCCCGGTTCAGGCATAAATTTTTCTCTTTACTATTTGATTACAATATTTTAGTTGTGTGCATTAATTTACTTATTTCAATCATAGTAACAGCTTTAGCTCCTTAATATTAATTTAACCCTCTGTATATTTAATCTCGCCTCATATTTACATAAGTTTGTAACTCTCCAAAGATTTAAAATAACGTAATGAAGTTATCAAGGATGTGATGAACAGAATATTTAATGGCAATGGAAATTAAGGAAACACTAAATAAATAACATTGGTCTACAAAAATTATCTTTTTTCTTCATTCACAAGAATAAAATAGATTCTAGAAGTATTTTTCATGCTGAATTCAAATAACACTTCAGTTTTCCCCCCATCAGGCAGGAGTTTGTGTGATATTCATTTGAATCTTTTATAATACTACTCATTCTGACTTACCTATATAGTGGTAGATGGTGATTTTCCGGCATATTTTGCATCTGGAACATCTCTCTTCTTGGTCCAACAGTAGTCAGCTAGCATATTACTGTCCATTAAATTAATATTGAGAAGCTAAAGCTATTACTATGATAGAGAACTCCACTCGCCTTGGTATCTGTTTTCCATTGTAGAAATTTGCTGATGAAAACCTCAATGTGCTCATCGCCGACAGCCCTCTGGGAAGAAGTCTAAATGAGAGTCCAAGAAGTTAATTTTTAAAGCCATGTTGCATCCCATAGCTTTATAAGAATGCACATCAGCCACAAGGACATGATAGTTTTCTGCTTTATGGTTTGCAAGGAAATTGCAACACACATTTTTCAAAGACTGTCAGGCTGCTTTTTCAAGTGGATTTTTTAACAGTCCTTCAATATGTTAATCAGCCATTAATGATCTTATTTGCGGTTCTATAAAAAACTTCTTCTATCAGTTTAGCATCACTGACTTTGGGTAATTTTAATTTCAAGTACAAGAATCCATCAGAAAGTTTATCCATAGCTTTGACAAAATTTTTCATTACTCCTAATTTAATATGTAATGGAGGTAAATATATTTTTTCATGATTTCCTAAAGGGACATGTGTCTTCTGGCCAGGGATAAGAGATTCACATTTAGACCATGATTTTCTAACGTAGTGAGACTGACACATTACAATGCCAGATTAACAAATCTGAGCACGTCGAACTGAACTGTCATGTCTTTTGGTGCTTCAGCATATTATATATAATTTCCTTAAATAAAATTGCTACATATAATGTAAAGTTTCCTATGACAGGTCAAAGAGAATGCTAAAATCAGATTTTAAAAAGTAGCTGTCACAAAAAACTGCCTGTTGGAAAAATTATTTCTGAATTCAGTATGAAAAAATGCACTATATTCACTAATCAGATTTCTTATGAAGAAAACCTTGCCAACTAATGTAATTAGCAGAGACCAGAAGTTTAGGCGTAATAAATCCTTAAAATAGGCAGGCAAAAAGGCATTATAAATAGCTAAAATAGGCAATTAGAAAAAACTTACAAATTGAGATTTTCAACTTGATGTTGCAATATTACTGTTGGAAGCAAAGTAGCCTTGAAAAGTGCATTTTTGTGTTTGATTTTACTGATATGTTACAATATAAAATGTTTCTTTTAGTAGTTCAATGACTGCTCGCATATTTTACATGTGAGTACGTTACCGTCAGTACAAAATACATCGGATCCAAAAGTACTAACGTAACTTTGCATTTTAATGCGTAAATGAACACTGAATTTTGGCATCTTGCTGTTAGCTAGAATAATGTCGCAATGAAAACTAAAAGAAAAATTAATTTAGACCTGCACTCATTGTTGCCTTTTCAAATAAATACATCCAGTAATTAAAATGCTTTCTGCTATTTATATATATTTTTGCACGGCAGCACACATTGTTGTGAAGAGAATATTTATGAACTGACTGAAAGACAATAATATACATTTGGTGGTCACTTTTATTGTAACGGTTATAGAAATAAATTAAAATATCTGTAGGCAATTTTAATAGTAAATTAATAAACAGTAGATAAATAATCAAATAAAGGCAACATAAAACTATGGCATTTAATCACCAAGATATAATTCATACAGACTGACTTACAAATTATTTAAAAAGGCATTCTGCCAAAGTTCTGGTCTCTGGTAATTAGAATTATATTGTAAAGGTAGAAAGAGGGCGAGATCAAAACTTTTATGGATTAAGTTGTAATGCCAGAAAACTAGTAATGGAAAATGGATTGGAGTAAATAAAAAACCTGTAGTCTTAGGATTGAAAATTTTATAATTAAAATTTTCAACCCTCCCCCCTCCCTGGTATTAAACCTTGACCTGCTAGTCAGGAGTCAAGTGTGCTACTACATGAGCTTGCTTATGTACATACACTAGAATTTTATGAACTTAAAAGTGTTGCAGTCATCAGCCAAACTAACATAAGAGATGGCACATATTTATATATATAAAACGGATATAAAACAAAAATCTGAATATTTAATTCAAATACAAGATCAGTAGTATTAAATGGCTATGTAACATGGAACATTGCAACACAAATAAGTAATCTACCCCAGATGTTTAACAGGTGCTTACGATGGATGTTATGAGGGGCCTATTGATAAAATTCAAATTCCAACAATGTAACAAAAATGGCCACAGGATCATAATCTACAGACTTAAAACCACATGTTTTCAAGTTGTGACGTCATTAGCTTCTATCACGTGCCCACACTCAGCAATTCCAAAATGGCAGACTGTTTCGTTGCGACAGCATGCTGTTGTGGAATTCCTAGTTAAAGAGGAAAAATCAGCTGCTGACATTCACCCCAGACTTCAACGTGCATATGGAGATGCCTGCATGGGCACCAGCAGTGTTAGGAGATGGGTAAAACACTTCAAAGATGGGAATACAAGTATTCAAGACGAGCCTCCTAGCGGTCGCCCACGTTCTGCCTCCACGGGAAATAATTGATGTGTTGATGTGCTCATTAGAGACGACAGGCATATCACTGTGCATGAAATTGCTATGAAACTTGCTGTAGGACTTAGTGCAGTGCAAGAAATGATTCACAGCTTGAGTTACCAAAAAGTTCGAGCCTGTTGGGTCCCATGATTATTGACCGAGGACCACAAACTTCAGGGAAGAACCATCACCTTCTACCTTTTTCAGAGATTTCAAAATGAAGGTGGTGATTTTTTCATGAGTATTGTGACAGGTGATGAAAGCTAGTTTCATCATTTTGAGCCTGAAACAAAACATCACAGTATGAAATGGCACCATTTGAATTTGCCATCGAAGAAAAAATCGAACATAGTGCAATCTGCTGGGAAAGCAATGGGTAGTGTCTGTTGGGATGTGTAGGGTTGCATACTGATTGAATTTCTTGAACCTGAACAAACCATAAATGCTGCCTGTTAACTCCAGATACTTGAAAAGCTCCGTCATGCATCCTCACTGCTCATGCCACTGTGGAGAAGATCAGGAAATTTGGGTGGGAAATTCTTTTACATCCTCCCTACAGTCCCAACTTTTGGCACCATCTTCTTGGTTTTGAGAAGGATCAGCTGCGAGGCTAACACTACGAGACACTAGAATGGATAAGGGTATTTTGAAGTTTGTAGAATGATGGGATAAATGTGTGCAATGAAATGGAGGCTATGTTGAAAAGTAACACAAAAGTCTGTAGATTACTATGTACTTTGTTTGTCTGAAATAAATATTATGATTTAAAAAAAAATTGCTCATGACTTTCAGTATGCCCCTCATAAATGAGAGATAGCCTGATTTAATATATCAAATCAATTAGTAATGGTGCAAGGGGATAAATACACATTGAAAAACAAACCAAAGAAAGGAAGTGGTGGCATTGGATTGAACATACTCTATGAAACATCACAAATAATAGAGTATGTATTGGTTTGGAATCTGCAAGGATGATTGATAGACCCAAAATAATTTGGAAGAGAACAGTTGGAAATGTTAAATGAGACAGGTAAAAATTGGAAACAGTTGAAGACTTTGGCATGAAGTAGAACCAAATGGAAGAGCTTCATTGAGGTCTAAGCTCTGATAAGATTAATATTTAAAGGAATATCTTCTTTGCTGGTTGTTTCAACCAAGCAAAAATGTACTTCCAGAGCAGAGAACAAAGAAAGGTAAAAAATGTAAGCCAAAATGGCAGATTCCTATATTAAATTGGAAATCCATCTGCAGTACATAATATGTATATATTCTGAGAAGGATGTGGTACTTTTGATAGTGATTCATCAGTCAGATAAGAATGTTAAACATGGTTGCTCCTTAAGATTACATGCTGGAAGCTGGTTTCACCCTCTCCTCATATAACACTATACAAACATACACTCATCCTATACTCCTCTCTGTATACAAGAATACATGATTCATGTAAAGTGGTCTGCCAAAGCGCAGCATAAATCCCATTTATGTGCTCAGCATGGAACCCAAAATACAAAAAAAGTGAAGTGGATGCATTAAAACCACGATCTGGTACAGTACAGTATTAAAAAAAAATGTTTGGTTACTATTGTATCCATGTTTATGAAGCTATAATGATCCATTAATCGGTATGGAGCTTAAGGATGAATTTATAATTTATGAATCCAAATGGTTGCATGATATACGATCCAGAATAGACTTTTTGGATACAATGTAAGGAATTTGGAAGATATGGTTCATTACTCATACGTACTGTTGGTTTTATTATATATTTGTTTACTTTATCAAATTGACATCACTTAGTTTTGTCACAATGGTTATTACTCAGTTAACTGCTGGTAACTTCAATCTTTAGACAACACAACAGATATACATGAGAACAGAAGTAACATAACATTTTGATATTAAACTGCAATTTGACTGATAACGATTATCCAAATCTCATAGAACTTTCCTCCGTAAAAAGGCTTCAGTTTATTGATCAGTCTGTGCCCCTGTGTCCAATTCCCAAACTTTGATATGTGGGCGTTTCTCTAAAGGAAATTCCACCATGGCCAGATATATATTATGTACATACAAAAAATTAAAGAGGTAAAGTGATAAAGAAAACCAGTATACCGGAACAATTCAAAAAGAAAAGTTGATTTCTTATGCATTGCATCTGGCAATGAAGCCATTAGCAATCTTGCTTTTCAATACTTCTGACAAGGGAACTATTAATGAACTTTTATAGGAATAAATCACTATGAGGTTTAATTTAATTACACACAACAACAAAGAATTACTCGCAGGCTCGAAATGTATCAATAACCATGTTTTTGGACTTGCGGAAGACAAAAATGATAGTTTTTTCCAATCACCTAACCGGAGACGGATATTTCGATGACAACCTTTAGCAGAAGTGATCATTTCCATGAGAGTCGCAGGCACTATTGTCTCTCAAACTGGTCACCCTTCTTCTTTTGTGCGGTTTTATTACTCTATCTCTTAGGAGTTGTTAAACACTCAGGTATACAAAATCTCCTGATTGCCACTGCCAAATACGTGAAGCAGTGGCTTGTAATACCTCATTCTGTGCAGTTTGTCTTACATTACAAGTTAATCATTGTGATTGTGAAGTGTCGATATATGCATTATTGTGTATCATTATAAAGAAATTGAATTAAAACAATCTACTATAATATATTTTAATACATAACTTTTAGTGTTTTTATAATTTTGCAATATTTCACCACTGTAAGAATTCTCCTAATTTATTCTGTTACATATGTGGAGAGTATAGTACAAAATCTCAGCGCAGAACTATCACTCCACTAGTTACAAAGGTGTACAATTTATATTTCGGGAACTATAGTAAATTTGGAGACACTGATAAATACTGGGCCCCAAATTCTGCTGTACAAACTGCCAAAGGATTTTAATAGGGTGGTTAAAAGGTTCGCATTCGTACATGCCATTTGCCATTCCAATGTTGTGGAGGGAACCTACAAACCACATCACTGACTGTTATTTCTGGTTTCACTTTAAAAAAAAAAGCATTCTATTCAGTATACAAATGTACAGTCAGCCATGCGACCTGTTAAACATAGTGATTCTTTGCCAATTCCAAAACCTCCTGAAAAATGGACTTTGGAGGAAGAAAATACATCTCCTGGCTCTAATTCCTCTACTGATGATGGATCATCCCTATGTATCCTGACTTCAATATTCTTGAGAACCACATTTGTTATCACAAGCTGAATTAAATGATCTTGTAAGAGACATGAAACTAAATAAACAACTGGCAGAGATTTTATCATCTCGACTTCAGGAATGGAACCTATTACAACCACGCACAAAAATCACTTACAGAAAACGGGAATTAAATCTGTCTGCACTCTTCACAGAAAATGGTTTACTGCAATGATATTAATGGGCTATTGGTTGAATTAGGAAGAGAACATAATCCTCAAGAATGGTGTCTCTTCATAGACTTGTCGAAATTGAGTTTAAAGGCCTTTTTTTCATTATTGGAACATATATCCGCCAGTTGCCTACTCCATTACTATGAAGGAAACCTACGACAGTGTGAGAACAATTCTTAAGGCTTTGAATTATGCAGAACTTGGTTGGCAGATTTGTGCAGATCTAAAAGTAATAGGCATAAGAGGGATGCAGCCAGGATTCGCAAAATTTTGCTGTTTCTTGTGTGAGTGGGATAGTCGTGATAAGCATAATCATATGAAATTAGGGAGTGGCCATCAAGAGAAACTTCAGTAGTAGGACAAAAACCCGCCGCTTGTCGATGCAACTAAAATATTTTTGCCACCATTACATATAAAACTTTCCAATATCCATCCATAGTAATTCTGCCCGAAGGCAGGTCCTTCGCTGCAATCATAGCATTTTCATGCTATGCTTGCAGCTTTACTAGGGAATTGTAGGTGTAGTAGCTTCCCGTTGCTTTCCACTTCCAATATTTAAGGGTGAAATTTCAAAGGTTAAGTGAGGCTAAACTAAAAGAAGGTGTTTTTATAGGTCTTCAAATACGTAATCTTCTTGATGATGCTGTATTCGCGAGGACTCTCACTCAAGTTGAGAAAAATGCCTGGCTTGCCTTCAAGTCAGTATGCGTGAATTTTCTGGGAAACTATAGAGCAGAAAACTACAGAAACTAGTGGAAGACTTATTGAGGGTTTACAAATTAACGGGATGCAATATGCCCCTTAAGATACACTTTCTGCACACACACTTGTATTTTTTTCCACCGAACTTGGGTGACATCAGTAATGAACTTGGGCGAAAGATTTCACGAAGACATTTTAGAAATGGAAAGGTGTTACAAAGGGAAATCAGTGACCAACATGCTTGCTATTACTGCTGGCAACGTATCACAGACTTTTGGAGCCATCTTATCGGCGTAAGTCATCCAGGAAGAAGTTTTGAAAGGTGAAATTTTTGCTACAATTTAAGCATGTTGTAACTTAACTATTTATTTATCCCTCTTAGGAAAAATATTTTAACTTTTTGGATCTTATATGATTTAGTTTTACATAGATCAATTGCTTCTAGTAATATTATTGCAAAAAAAATGAAACTAAGTGCAGATAAGCAATAACATGCAAAATATAACGAAAAAATTCAACGTCCTCGCAAAAAACTGTTAGGCGATAGAAAAAAAAAAAACGGACCTCAAATTTGAAATCAGCGCATGGCAATTACCTAAAATCACCTATTTTCATTTCTGCAAGTGACAAAAAGTTCAAATTTGTTCTTGTGTTATTTACCCCTCAGCGTGGTTTGCCGTATATATACGAGACCGGTTTCCTCCCTTCTGTGCGGTCATTTAAAAGTCCATGCAGTACCCATGTGCTGTAGTATTTTTAAACTCTACTCTCCAAGTAACTTATTTTAGATACATATCAAATTGTGATTAATAGAATGTAAACAATGAATGACCATTCTATTCTATTGTGTTCTGCCCAAGGGCAGGTCTTTCACTGCAATCATAGCATTTTCATTCTATGCTATGTAGCTGTACTAGGGAATTATAGGTGTGGCAGCTTCCCATTGCTTCCACACCGGTGAATGATGATTATTTTCGGGTACCGTTGGGGCCCTAAAGCTTCCTGACATTTGTCATACAGGTCAGGAAAACCCCCGAAATAAAACTCACCCAAGAAGCCTCTCCCGACTGGAATCGAATCTCGGTCAGCTGCGTGACAAGGCAGCACGCTACCTCGAGACCACATACCCAGTTCTAGAGTCACACAATTCGTAAGTTTTAAAATCAAATTTGGCAGTTTTAAGTGGAGGGAATTGTTTGCTCCTCCATAACCATAATGATTCATCAATTACAATATCTTGATTTGGATGGTAGAGAGAATGGAATTTATTATTAAAATATTCAATGAAAGGGACAATTTAAAAAAAAAAAATGAAGGATATTGGAAACCAACTTGTTTTGTGTTGTCTTAAAATGTATGGCACCATCGAACATAGAGGTCATGATTATGCATACATAACATCTCCATACTTTGCTATCCGAAGTAATATTTTCTAATTATTCCTGTATAATTTATAATAATATCCTCAACTCGTGTCCAAGTCAGGGTCGGGTTGAGGGATGGGATGAGATGAGAAGAAGCCGCTATATATAGAGGTCTGTGTATGACAAGGGTGTGGCCAACCATGTCTGACGCACCATCACAGAGGCAGATGAACGAAATGAATGTGATGAGATGAGTATGGAGAAATGATGGAATGAAAATGCGGCAGGGGAAGACGGGAGAAAACCCCGAGAAAAACCTGTCCAAGCTCCGTTTTTTCCGCCACGAAACCAACATGGAGTGACTGAGACTCTATCTCGGAAACCCAGCAATGAGGGTCTTGTATAATTTATCTCCCTCAAATCCTGGTTAATATTTTACTTGCACTTTATGGTTATCCCCCTTACTGGACACTTTGCTTCTAGTTTTCATACACGAAGTTCCTATATAATTTCCTATTCGTGCCACATGCCCTACCCATAGCAGCCTAAGAGACTTGAAATGTTTTGTTACATCTAGATTACATAGATATCACGTTATGTTCGTCTTTCTTCCAAGTTAAACCTCAATTTCCTAATAGATCTCTCATTGAGGCGATGTGCTAACCACATGTATCTTGTTGACATGTTGGCAAATTAGCGTGTCAATAAATAAAAAAATAACAAAATGAAAGGGTTAATAAAATATTAATTATTATATCTGTGGTCTCGAGGTGGAATACTGTCTTGTCATACAGTGGGCTTTGAGGCCAAACGGTCCATGGACATCATCTAGCTTTTATCATCATTGTTACCATCAAAATCATCCCCCTGGGTGGGAAGCTACCACACCATAATTCCCTAATGAAGCTGCAATCATAGCATGAACATTCTAAGATTACAGTGAAAGACCTGTACTAGAAAAGAGCACTATAGAATATAGTAACGAAACAAAGAATGATATAGAATGGCGTCTTTCATCGGTTAATTACAAGTTATATTTAATTGTAGATGGAGATTTCCTAATACTTTCATCAAGATATAAGTTAAAATGCATTCATTTTTTAAATTGTTGCTAAAGGTTTACTTATAATTTATAATTCTAAACTTTATCTATTTATCCTTCATTCATATCTTTACATTAAAGATTTTCATAATTCCACACATCTTACTTACTTACTCACTGGCACTATCGAACCCATAGGGTCATGGCCGCGCGGACATAAGCTCTCCATGCATCCCTATCCTGAGCTAATGCTTTCCAATCATTCCCTGTATAATCTACTCAGATTCACTATGTACAATATTTATAAAAGTTGGAGAATCTAAATTTTATTTGATATAAATTAATTTATATAATTACGGAAACTTGTTGAATGGATTATCTTGGTTAATAAACTCCCGCTGGGGAGCACCTGTGTTGGAAGTGTGCAGTACATACATTACTATTACTGCTATTATTATTAATACTGATTTTATTTTTAGTATCATTACCATTATTATTATTATGATTATTATTACTATTATCCCTCTATTATATTTTTTAATTTATTTATAATTCTACACATCAAATTCGCCACGTAAATTTGTTTTAGAAGTTGGAAATGTCTGAGACATGTGATTTTTGTCTATAAACACAAGATCCACGTCGGTTTTGAAAGAAAGGTTAGTTATTAGACCACACAGTGGGACACTTGACAGATATTTCTTTTTGGCAAAATAGGGCATTCACTAGTTCGAAGGAAGGGCATAGCTGAAGAGAAAAAAAAAATACAAAGAGTTTCTCCTTTCACTAATAAGTAGCTAACTCACTCCACATGCCTGTCGTAAATTATGTCATAACATGAGGGGGAGATTTTTCTGCCACAGCAAGAAAATATAAGTTCTCCAGAATGTTTTACAAACTCCGTATAGGCCTTGAAAATCATAGATGTATCAATGCGTAATGTGTGACAATCTGCATTTGGATATTTAAAAGTCCAGGCGTATCAACACGTCCTTCTGCATCTGGGAAAGGAACGCCATGTTTAAATGTCCTCGCTGATGGGTTAATGAGATATCAAAACATACCTTCAACTTTTTTTTGGCAAAACATATATAGCATAGTAAGGGTTCCATATATAAAAAAAACAGCTGAAGGATTTAACTAGAAATTATGAAAAATAAAATTAAGAATCTTTATGAATTAACTAATTCACTGGCACTACCAAACACATAGGTTCATGGCTGCACTGACATAAGCTTTCCATACATCCCTATTCTGAGCTAAAGTTTTTCAATCAAATCAATCTCTGTATGATCTACTTTCCTCAAATCATGGTTATTCTCCCACCTCATTCTTGGTCTACCAACTGGGTGTTTTCCTTCTGATTTTCCATTAATGTCTTTCATTCCCTCCATGGTATCTTTACCTTGTCGTGGTGCAGTGGCTTGCATACTTAAATGACTATGCTGGCGGCAGAATTGCTGCAGATAGGGTTACCCATTCCGAACTGGTCAAAGGTGATAAGCCAGATGAAAACAGTATCTTAATTGAAAGAATGACAATTTTCACCGTAAAAACACAACTGTCAAGAAATGTGGACATGGGTTCCACTGGGGTAAAATAGCCATGCCAAAGGCTCAAACACGGGGACATGTTCCTAGGAACATGGAATGTTATGACTTTATAGCAGGGCGCTCTAGACGTATTAACGCAGAAATTAGATAAATCACCCTTGGATATAGTTGCTTTACAGGAGATAGCCAAGAGAAGGTTATCAGGAAGCTTTGCATTATCTTTATGAATTAGTCATATAATAAGATATTGTAGCATGAATTCTTTTTGCACCCCTGCTCACCTTTCTTATCATCTCTTAAAACATTACATTGTGTTTAAACAGTAAGGATGGCTGGCTCCAGCATAACAGCTCTTACTACACCGTAACTTACCACTGTTCAAGCTACCCAGCTCATAAGTCAGGTCCATTTACTGCAGTCTCACTACTTTGTAATGGAAACCTCCAGACTCGATTACAAAACTTCAAGGTATGTTTCAATATGATCTCTTGTGAGTTAAGTGTTTTCAACATGAAGTTCAAAGGAATGTCAAAATTGAAGAAATTACCACATTCACGCGTGTATAGATCACATTCAAGTTTTACGATAATAAATTGGAGAAAAAATGTTATATTTTTGCTAAGAAGCAGTGCAAAAGACAGAAGTAGGCCTACACCATTTTTAAATCTGGCAATGTTGTAAATTCCAAAGCACATTTTGTTGGCTATGTAACAGTACATTTGGGCTGTGGCTCAGTCATTAACACAAGGGTAAAAGGGACGGTGAAATGGGTAGGTACAGTATTCATCGTCATTCCTGTTCACTGTGTAAACATGGGTCGGTGCAGAGCAAGTTATACCTCCAAATTCAAGCTACATGTGGTGCGTTATGCAGCAGAACATGGAAATAGGACAGATGAAATTTTGATGTGGATGAAAGAAATATGCGACGGTGGATCAAAACAAAACATGCACTTGAAAACACATCACAACATTGACAATCTTTTCACGCAATGAAAGCAAAATATCCAGTTAGAGTTCTCCTGGATTACATGGGCAGACGGATTTTCTGTATCCATCAAAATGATACTACTCAAAGGCCTTAAGGTAGCCAAGAATATAGAAATCCCGTGCAACAAATTTAAGGCAAGTTACGGCTGGGCAAGGCAATTTATGACACATCACAACGTTGTATGGCAGCATACATCAATAGCACAGAAACTTCCCAATATGTACTACTTATCTAGTTATTTCACATATAAGCTGCACCTATTTTGAAACTTATATTTTAGGTAAAAAAGTGCAGATTATACACGCGTAAATACGGTATAATCAGGGGACATATTGAAGAAATAAAGAGTTTGAAAACTATAGGTATCTTGTAAACCTAGAAAGATCTGGGAACTGAGTCTGATACAATCACAATGTCAAGAAGGAACTAAAAGAATAATGAAATGTCTCATACTGTTTGATATGGAGGAGAGAAAAAACAAGGTTCAACAAACAAATCATATAGAGTGCCTCACCCACATTGAAAAAATTATGTTTTTCCCTGTAAATGCACCAGAAATAATCAACTCTGTCAGAGCCTCATCTGCCTATAACATATTTGTATTAATTTTAAGTCATCCATAATGTTATAGGTAGATATGACTCGACAGAGATGATATTTCTAGTGCAATTACAGGGAAAAGCATAATTTTTTTAAAAATTGTGGGTTAGGCACCTATGGCACTGATATACCTAGTAGCCTGTTATATCTTTTTTTTTAGAACTCGTTTCACTCAGTTGAAACATGGCCTTCAATGCGCAGAAGTCAAATTCCATCTCCTTGACAGTGGGTAGTCTAACAGTACAGATATTTATATTCAATCCCAAAATAGTGAACTGTCAGTCTAAAAGATATTAGTTATTGTCACTTTATGTTTAAAACCTCGTAAGTCTAATGAAACAAATTTTTCAAGATAGCATAAAAAAACACGTCTGACAAGCTGACGATAAAACAGAACTGTTTTGAAACATGTCCAAGAACAAATCAACATTAACATTGAGGTAAGATGATCAGATTAAAAATAATATAATTAAAATAACCTCAAAATATCACTTCCTAAAATTAAATATTAATTTAATTACAATGTCTGACATTACTTATTATTTTGTTAAAAAATAAGAACAAGAGCAAGAGGAATGGAGTGGATGAAAATCAGCATAAAAAAATCTTACTTTGAATTTAATACATTCAAAAGAGGATATTAAAAACATAGTTGCAAAATAATAAGCTATGTTAAAAAATGTTTTTATGCTATTCTGAAAATGTTATTAAATTCACATTACCTATTTTCTCAAATCTTTTACAGTTTCTCTTGCTAGAACATGGAATTCTCTTTCACCTAAATCAGAGACTGACAAACTATAACTTCTCTCAGAAACTAACTTTAATTGTTTTCAATAACTGACAAACACATGTCACTAATAGTATTTTGTAATTACTAATTTATATTTGAAGAGAAAAATTTTTCGCCTAGACCGAGACTCGAACCTGGGACCTTTGGCTTGCCAGGCCAAATGATCTACCAACTGAGCTACTGAGGCGAGTTGCAATCTAGGCACAAATTTTTCTCTTATATACGTTGTAATTCCCTCGTACCAAATGCTTTGAAACCTTTGCTTCTCTTATATTAATAATTTGTTATTCATTTATTTAATTTAGTATTTTTTTCGTGTTATAGTATATTGGAGCTGTTCTTCCTTTGTGTATATATTATTTTATTAGGTTTAATTATCTTTAACTTTATTGCATGTACATACCCCATATGTTCCACGTGGGTACATGGCTACTCTCTAGCAGGAGTTTAACAATCTAATTTAGTTATGCTTATTTACCCATGCATGTCAATGAGTGACATGGTTGTCACATCCCCTCAATGGGACATCTAATAGGAAACTAAGGTATTACTGGCTGGATCAAGGGCAGATACATTTTATACAGAAGCCTTTTATTGAGACTTGAGGTTCTTTTATGAACCTGAAAATGTTCAGACTTGGGATCCACGACTTAAAGTCACACTTGGAGAATTTGTCCCTTGGATTTTTCCATCCTAAAAGTACAGTATTGAACCCGCAACCCTCGGGACTGAAGGCAAGGAACATAACCATTAGACCACCGAGGCTGACTATTGTATTAATAGATATTATTAATATTGTTGTTCAGTTTGGCCAGATAATCGTGTCGATAAATGCCTTAACTGTGAATATAGTTATTAATTTAGGAGAAAGTGACAGTGAAACAGAATATGTTAGTCTCAGTTCTAATTCAAGTAATTCAGAAGGACAAATGTCGGGTTTGGAGCCTTTGTGAAAAATATTGAGAACATAGCAATAAGAATTTATATAAATAAATACGGTACTGTAAAATTTCCACTGACTTTATTATTTTAATTAAATTAGGTCTGAAAATTCACACTAATTAAGTTCTCACCGCTGTGGTCTCAAGGTAGCATGCTGCCTTGTCACGCAGCAGGCCCAGGTTCGATCCCCGGTCGGGGCAGTTTTTCTGGGTGAGGTTTTTCCTCACCTGTAAGACAAATGTCAGGAAAACTTTAAATGGCCCAAACGGTCCCCGAAATCATATAGCCATCATCATCTTTCACCGGCGTGGAAAGCAATGGGAAGCTACCACACCTACAATTCCCTAGTAAAGCTGAAAGCATAGCATGAAAATGCTATGATTGCAATGAAGGACTGGCCCTTGGGCAGAATTACTATGGATGGACGAATAGTAAGTTTACCAGATAAATTATTGAATTATATTAGCTTTATTTTAAGGAACTGTACATGATACATAGTTATCCAACTCAAGGCTAATGTTTTCATTATGAGTAATATCCACATTTTTGCAGTTATGGGACAAGCCTGCTGGCAGGGATTCTTACATCAATCCCTACGGTTGCCTGCGCGAGCTTTGGTCATGTTGCAACTTATGGAACGAGTTATAGGTCTTTAACTGCCTTCTATTTATTTCATTAGGAGAAGAAGGAAACAAGATTAAATTTTAAAGTATTAAAGAGAGTACAGTAACATACTAACAATAACATTACAGTAATTTGACTTTCTCTACCATTAATACATACCAAATGAATATCTGGACAATAGGTAAAGAAATATATAAAGATAAAAGTAACATGGATAATTTTTAAATTCACTTCTCTAAACATTATTACATAGTCTGGCAATAAATAATAATATGAAGTTTTTAAAGAAAAACTAAAATATGGGTTTTAAGATATTTTAATATAATTTCAGTATATCCAATTCCAATGTATTGGGTTCCGTACAATAACACAAATTTAGGTAAATTATATATTGCAATTAAATGTGGTGCATGAAAATTTCATGTCTTTTAGTAGATTTTAAAACTGAATTTTAAATATGTGACTACCAATCATGAGCTGAGTGTAACCGAAGATTTCCGAGCATCTCTGTTATGCCACTATTCACAAGAAAGCAATAATATCTATATGTGATTTATGAAAGGTACATTGTTTGTGTCATAAATTATGGGAAAAAACGTTGAGGTTTTCAAGTTAATAACTAGATAGTGAGTCTTGATATCTTACCTCATAAACTCTGTACCTTCAAGCAAAGGAACCACAGTTTCAGGAAAGATGGCTGAAAATGAGAGGGATTCCTGTAGAACCTGCGGTTCATGTGCTTGAAGATCATGGAAGTCATAAAGATGGCTGAAGATGAGAGGGATCCCTGTTGAAACTGCGGTTCCTGTGCTTGAAGATCATGGAAGTCATAAAGATGGCTGAAGATAAGAGGCATCCCTGTTGAAACTGTGGTTCCTATGCTTGAAGATCATGGAAGTCATAAAGATGGCTGAAGATGAGAGGGATCCCTGTTCAAACTGTCGTTCCTGTGCTTGACGATCATGGAAGTCATAAAGATGGCTGAAGATGAGAGGGATCCCTGTTGAAACTGCAGTTCCTGTGCTTGAAGATCATGGAAGTCATAAAGATGGCTAAAGATGAGAGGAATCCCTGTTGAAACTGTGGTTCCTGTGCTTGAAGATCATGGAAGTCATAAAGATGGCTTAAGATGAGAGGGATCCCTGTCCAAACTGTCGTTCCTGTGCTTGACAATCATGGAAGTCATAAAGATGGCTGAAGATGAGAGGGATCCCTGTTGAAACTGCAGTTCCTGTGCTTGAAGATCATGGAAGTCATAAAGATGGCTGAAGATGAGAGGGATCCCTGTTCAAACTGCAGTTCCTGTGCTTGAAGATCATGGAAGTCATAAAGATGGCTGAAGATGAGAGGGATCCCTGTTCAAACTGTCGTTCCTGTGCTTGACGATCATGGAAGTCATAAAGATGGCTGAAGATGAGAGGGATCCCTGTTGAAACTGCAGTTCCTGTGCTTGAAGATCATGGAAGTCATAAAGATGGCTGAAGATGAGAGGGATCCCTGTTCAAACTGTGGTTCTTGTGCTTGAAGATCATGGAAGTTGTAAAGATGGCTGAAGATGAGAGGGATCCCTGTTAAAAAACTGCAGTTCCTGTGCTTGAAGATCATGGAAGTTGTAAAGATGGCTGAAGATGAGTGCAATCCCTGTTGAAACTGTGGTTCCTGTGCTTGAAGATCATGGAAGTTGTAAAGATGGCTGAAGATGAGAGGAATCCCTGTTAAAACTGTGGTTCTTGTGCTTGAAGATCATGGAAGTTGTAAAGATGGCTGAAGATGAGAGGGATCCCTGCTGAAACTGTGGTTCTTGTGTTTGAAGATCATGGAAGTTGTAAAGATGGCTGAAGATGAGTGCAATCCCTGTTGAAACTGTGGTTCCTGTGCTTGAAGATCATGGAAGTTGTAAAGATGGCTGAAGATGAGAGGAATCCCTGTTAAAACTGTGGTTCTTGTGCTTGAAGATCATGGAAGTTGTAAAGATGGCTGAAGATGAGAGGGATCCCTGCTGAAACTGTGGTTCTTGTGTTTGAAGATCATGGAAGTTGTAAAGATGGCTAAAGATGAGAGGGATCCCTGTTCAAACTGTGGTTCCTGTGCATGAAGGTCATGGAAGTTGTAAAGATGGCTGAAGATGAGTGCAATCCCTGTTGAAACTGTGGTTCCTGTGCTTGAAGATCATGGAAGTTGTAAAGATGGCTGAAGATGAAAGGAATCCCTGTTAAAACTGTGGTTCTTGTGCTTGAAGATCATGGAAGTTGTAAAGATGGCTGAAGATGAGAGGGATCCCTGTTCAAACTGTGGTTCCTGTGCATGAAGATCATGGAAGTTGTAAAGATGGCTGAAGATGAGAGGGATCCCTGTGCTTGAAGATCATAGAAGTTTTAAAGATGGCAGAAGATGAGAGGGATCCCTATTGAAACTGTGGTTCCTGTGCTTGAAGATCATGGAAATTGTAAAGATGGCTGAAGATGAGAAGGATCCCTGTTAAAATTGTGGTTCCTGTGCTTGAAGATCATGGAAGTTGTAAAGATGGCTGAAGATGAGAGAGATCCCTGTTGAAACTGTGGTTCCTGTGCTTGAAGATCAAAAAAGTCGTGAAGATGGCTGAAGATGAGAG
Source organism: Diploptera punctata (assembly GCA_030220185.1). Lineage (NCBI taxonomy): Eukaryota > Metazoa > Arthropoda > Insecta > Blattodea > Blaberidae > Diploptera > Diploptera punctata. The sequence continues at coordinate 456,545 of JASPKZ010009819.1, forward strand.
GGATCCCTGTTGAAACTGTGCTTGAAGATCGTGGAAGTTATATAGATGTCTGAAGATGAGAGGGATCCCTGCTGAAACTGTGGTTCCTGTGCATGAAGATCATGGAAGTTGTAAAGATGGCTGAGGATGAGAGGGATCCCTGTTGAAACTGCGGTTCCTGTACTTGAAGATCTGGAAGTCATTAAGATGGGAGGGATCCCAGTTGAAATGCGGTTGCTGTGCTTGAAGATGATAAAAGTCATAAAGATGGCTGAAGATGAGAGGGATCCCAGTTGAAACTGCAGTTTCTGTGCTTGAAGATCATAAAAGTCATAAAGATGGCTGAAGATGAGAAGGATCCCTGTTGAAACTGCATTTTGTGTGCTTGAAGATCATAAAGATGGCCGAAGACAAGAGGGATCCCTGTTGAAACTGCAGTTCCTGTGCTTGAAGATCATGGAAGTCATAAAGATGGCTGAAGATGAGAGGGATCCCTGTTCAAACTGTGCTTGGGATCACGGAATTAATGAGGTAAGTTTTGATAATGCACTATCCAGTTATTAACATTGTTTGTTTATATATTAAATTTGGGAATTTTAACAGGATTTTTAAACTGACCCAAACCTTCTGGCGGCACTATGGCCCTGGGGTCGACTCAGCCTCTAACTGAAATGAGTACCAGACGCTTGTTCTGGGGTAAAGGCGGCCGTCACGCAGGGCTGACAACCCGGCTGACATTAAGTGCCGATTATCAAGAAAAAGTGGGAGCCTTAACCTCCTACTACCCCAAGGGCCTCCTGAGGCCTGTAGTGGGATCACTTTACCTTTAACATTATGAGGTTCAAATTCATAAGAATTAAATTAATCGTGATTATTTCATACTTCTATATTTTTTTAAACACAGCACTGCAGTATCTGCGACCCATTGTCACCATCGTCAGCTGTTTTCACAACTGTCAATTTTTTCTTTTGTCAGTAATTATCCAAACTGCCATCTGGTGTTCTTTTGAAGGAATTATTTTCTAAACTCCAATCTGGTGTTCTTTTGAATGAATCATTTTCTAAACTGCCATCTGTTGTATTTTTGAAGAACTTTGTAATCAAGCTCGGTTCATCTGGAATCTCAAAGTTCATGGTTCTAGTATGGTTTTTTGAATATATATTTTTTTTCTCAAACTGTTAAATCAAAAGGTTTGGATAGATGTTTCAAAATTTTTGCTTCTTTTTCAATTCTATGATGATGTAATAAACTGTGCTGCTATAGCTGATTTTTCAATTTCTCCATTCTTTATGTTTCTGAAATGTTCTTTTTTACAAGTTTTCAAGTTCCTTTTTTTTTTTTTTCTGTATATATCCTGTTGCAATCAATTTGATAAATTCCAGATTTTTTGTTGTCTGGGGTGTTAAATTTATTATTAGTTAACAGAAGATTACCTAGGCTGAATTTGTTAATTGGAGCCAATGTTATATTAAATTTTCTGAAAATTTTTTGAAACTTATGACTTCAGGATGGTAAGTAAATTTCTTGAATTTTACATCTTTCTTGGAATCATGTTGTAGGGTGGTGTATTCCTGTAACCTTTTCTGTTATTTAAATTTCTTTAATTTATTTTTATTATGTCTTCATTAAAACCATTTATTTTAGCAACATGTACAATATGATTATATTCCTTGTCAAAATTTTCTACATTAAGTGGGATATTTATCAATCTGTGTAATAGACTATTGAAAATTGCATGTTTATGTGACAAATGATTAAAACCTGAAGATTTTATGTAGTTGTCAGTATGTGTGTCTTCTATAAATATTAAATTCAATTCTTTGCTGCTGTTCATTTCTTATTAAGTATAAGTCTAAAAATGGGATTTTGTTATCTTTTTCAATTTCAATAGTGAATTTCACTGACTTATCCTGAAGATTAAGCAATTTTAATGCATCTTGAATGTATATTTTATCAATTACAGCAATAATATCATCTACATATCTATGCCAACACTTGAAAATCAAAGGATAAGCATTGGTGATATGAGATTTCAAGATAGCCCATAAATAAATTTACTAAAAATGGAGAAAGTGGATTTCCCATTGCCAAACCAGATATTTGTTTATACATTTTTTTATTAAATGCGAAAAAGCTATTCTCGATACAAATTTTGGTTAGTCTTAAATACTCTTCTATGATTTCTGCCTTTAATTTTTGTGAATATAACCATTTTTTTAAAAACTTGAGTAATTTGTCAATAGGAATGCTAGGAAATAAAGATATCACATCAAATGAAACCAGTCTATCATTCGGAGCCAATTTTATGTTATTCAATTTTTCTACCAATTTTATTGAATTGACAATCGTGAAAACAGCTGATGATGGTGATAAGAAATTGCTGATACTGCAGTGTTGTATTTAAAGAAATATAGAAGTATGAGGTATGAAATAATCACGATTAATTTAATTATTATAAACATTGCTTGTGTGTTTGTTTGATTTTTAATTTGAAGTGTATATTTAATTAATGCAACAATATTGTTCAATAAAGAAGTTTGGAACCATTTTTCGTAAATAATAGCAAACTGCAGGTAAATATAAACATGTATGACAAATGCATTGATCTAGGCATTTCTTTGACAGTGTATATATATTGGGTCTCAATACATTATTTCCTGTTTTATATGTTTCTGCTACCTTCAAACATTTAGAACCAACTATTTTTTTTAACTTTCACAGGAGAGGAGAAAACATCCAAGAAACTACAAAACACCGGTCGACGATAGGCTACTGGTGATGGAGATGTAGGTCTGAAACTGAACAATGGATATGAGGTGAGGTATTAAAAATATTAATTTAATTCTTAGAACCAACTATGTCGGATGAAGGGTTCATGCAGGGAAGGACCAACAATTTTCATTTGTTAGAATTGCATCAGATTGTGATTTAAGAATGGAAGGAAGAGAGAGTTTATTGTTGCATGGAATTTGACATTAGATATATTTGGAGGGATGTTCTGAGGCATGGTACCACACAAAACTGAATTATGAAGTATACCTAAATTCCAAGTTATCTCGTGGTAAGAAAATCATCATTCTTGTTATAAGAAATTGTCAAGTTATCATAAGAATTATCGTTTAATCAAGACATAAAATTAAAAATAATATAGGGATTAATCTTCTCTTCAAACTTCTGAAAGTGTAAACTAATATCTATAACTGTTCAGAATCCAAGTTGGTTGTAATGCGATCTCATTCACCCACATGTAAGTCTATTCGTAAATTATTTTAGATATGAATTACATCCTAAATTACTAATATATTATCACTCAATAATTGCACATATAATATTATTCTGAAACACTAAACCTGAATCAATGCTGTGTATAAACATTAGTGAATATAAGTAGTGACATCATAGGATTGTCTGCTGCAATCAAAATGGCAACAGGTGTTGATTTGAGAAACTAAATTTGAAACTAATTTTTCTCGGTAACTACTTGTCAGAGAAACTTACGGTTTACGCCATAATTCATTTTTTTTGCACTCTTTCAGGAAAATATATTTTTTCATAGTTAAATATGGGAAATAAATATACTTTTATTTTTCTTACGGAGCCTCATTCACACACTTAGCACAAATTACTTTTCAAAATGTGCACCAGCTAGCAGAAGGACATACAGTTGTAGAAATAAAATCAGGTACATCCATCATCTTCAAGCCACTCTTGCATTTATCTGCCTTAATGCTGGAGCCAAATCATGCTGGAAACTCCAGTATCAATTCCTTAACAAAGCAGTGTTAAAGGCATCTGAAATTGAAATTTCACACTTTTCTGCATTTGCTTTAAGCCCCCTCTCACAGAAATGAAGCTGGGTCACATCAGATTATGGAATGAGTCTCATTCCATACCAAATCATGAATGAAAAGGGGTAATGGATCAACTGGATTTTTGGAGGTATTTCATGAGCTTCCAGAGTTTGAAACATACACCCTGACATTTTGCAGATTAACTCTCCTCATAGGTAAAGAATTTCTCTTCAATGAAGAGGATTCTTCATTGTTACTATAATGCTGGAGGAAGTACTAGCATCTTAATTCTCTCTGCTTCATCAGCCACGGGGTTAGGAAACGTCCAGTACTTTGGTAAGCTGTTTTTAAGTCCTAGGTCATCAGTGAGTAGTATGGACATTGATCTTTTGACATGTTCTGCCTTCACTGACCCTTTTCATACAGCATACAACCTATCACTACTTTCTGCATAGCAGGAGACCTTACAGTTTGAGACGGTCTCAGGTAGTTAAATATCTAGTATTTTCAGCTTCTTTATAATTTGGAAAATTTCACCTGCATTTTTTCTTACCTTATGTCAGCCTATCACAGCTACACGATTTTCATGTTTTTCCATTCCATGTTGAAAACTCAAGGTAACTTTTCCTCTTTCACTGACCAAGTCACAAAGAACAAAATGCAATTGAGCAGTAGGGTAGTTTATAATCCTCAAGACAGGTTGTACCGCATGTCTCTGAATCAGTATTTATGGCAAGACTAGGTAGCCTATATTCTGAGAATGTTACTAATTCTTAAAAATACAGAAATGAGATGATAGAATTCTTTTGAGAGACAGGATATACAGTGCCATATTTCCATCGTGTGTTAACTTTCACATTATAAGCATATCTTTGGCAAAGTTACATTGTGAGAAGGTTAAAACTTAGAAGTGTGATAATTACTGACACAAAGTGTGTTTGTATTGTTACAATGACACAACATAATACACCTTAACCCTTTGTACGCCATGCACCGGTGAAAGTGAGAATACAGCAGTGGTCACATAGTACAATACCAGAATACAGACATACTATCTAATTGCACACATTATTTTACCCATCTACAACGAGAAGCCATCAAAATATTCAAACATAAAAACAAGTTTCAATAGAAAAGAAGAATCATTAGGTCAACAAAGTATGGATACCGGTTCTAAAAAATGCAGAATGCAAACCTCTACAAGTACAGTCGACTAGACCATCAAACTGCAATCTCATTAGAGCAATGGAAGTCCCTACCGCTGACCAATCAGAAGGCAGATATAACTTACGAACACATTGCGGCGAACGTATATAGGAAAGACAGTGGACAGAATTGCCAGTCTCAAGACAACCCTTGAGGATGCCAGACACAGTCTCTGGCAAAACGTCGGGGAACTACAAGCCTACAGCCCGAAAATCTTCAAGATCATAAATCTTTGTGTTTTCCACAGTGTTTCAAAATAGGTTATGCTGGTTAGGCTAAGATCTTTAATTGTAAATTTAAGAATCTTTTATCATTTGTGATATTTGTCTATTGTTAATAAAGTTTGTTTGCTCTTTATATTGCATTTCAAGCTTTCAGAGTACATCACATTCCAACATACTTAACGGATCTTGGTCAGAGTCACTCGTCACCATCTACCGTTAGCTTCTATAAATAGCTCCCTGCATTCATGTCTACTGCTCAGGCCATAGTTATTTCGATAATCACTAATTGATATTCCAAGACCTTTTATGATATATTGGGCCTTTGTACGCTACTCCTTTGACCCCCTTTACCGAGTTATAACAGTATGAGACATTATGGTTCTAGCCTGCCATGCAGATCTCATGTTCTTGGCACGATGAAAAAATAATGGTACTGATAATTAGATTGTCATTTAAAAGTAGCAATAATCCTGCTTTCCTAAGGGATTATGAAAAGGATATCATCTCTTTTTGTAATAAATATGCACAAATTAACTAAGGGTACAACAAATTTTTAAGTGCATTGATATAAAAATAATATATTATAATAATACAATTATTTCTGTGAAGTTTTCTATAATACCATAATATTCTAATTGTAAAATTCTTCATTACCAGACTACACATCCTTACCCATACAATGCCCCCACTCCTTTGGATGTACATCTATCTTCTTTTGTCTCTGATGTAAAAACAGTATTTGTAAACAAATACAATACAAATATAAACAAGTTTCTCCTTCTACAATTTAATCAGCCTTTTTTCTTAAAACAAACTGGAAGTCCAAAAACATTCTCAAGAAAATGTGAAAGATCTTTAACATCTTATTTGGACTTCTGTTTCATGCTATCTGAAGATAATTTTCCCCTTCATATATATATATAAATTTTATTCAAGACAACATTGGAGAAAACAATTCTACCTACTGTGAAAAGCTAAAGTTTTTTTTTTACCTCTAAACAACAATCTTTCTGCATATTCTCAAACTGAAAGGAACCTGTTGAATAAAGAATCAACAAGTCATATAGTATGATTTCTCCTACTAAATATTTTTTAATAAATTATGCAATAATTCCAATATTACATAACATAATGATAATAATGAGGTTCTGTGTTTCAAACAAAATTATTTACCTTCTTCCACCAGTCTCAATTTGTGATTTAATTCCACTTAATGTTTCTAAGATTTTGCAATAGCCATCTTAAAAATATATCACATTAGATATTTATTTGAAGATTGGCAATGTCTTACGGAGATCTTAAAAAATTAAGCAAAATATTGAGTGCTCAGATTGGTATTAACCAAATACAGTCATGAAACACAAAGAAGTTATTGTACTCCATTCGTACTCTCAACACATTTTTACTGAGCTACAACCTATTTTATTGATGTCAGCATTAAAGTCTAAAAGAAGCAAACTCACCATAGGTGATACTCTTGCTTATTATTCCACTCGACTTCTGATGAAAACCCTTCTTTAACGTGAAACACAAGTAATGTAAAAAAATAAGGGGATACAATGGGCAGAACCAGAAACACTAAGCCAATGAGTATCAAACTCAATGCAAGCCATGTTCTGATACTTCCCTAGAGTCTCCCCTTGTTATAACGCTTGTTCTAGACTACACTGTACATGTAAGTATTGGCAGACGAAACAATCAATCTACCCAAGGACATAGTTCATAAGTCATATTTTCTAAAAGAATTTACTTCACACCATTACTACTTTCATCCGCTTTGGTTACGCTTGAAAGGTACATATAATTCATTATACACCTGAAAACACTGCACACTTTTTCGCACTAACTTAAAATCACTTGCCATAGTAGCCTAAAGCAGATATATGGAAATTTTAATTTCATTGACATCTTCATTGTTTTGTTTCTTTTTTTTTATTCTAGTTACAAATCTCACATGGCTCATAAGCACAATTAGTTTCTTTCTGAATGTATCATACATCGGAATAGTTATAAATTAAATGTGAAACAATGTTTGTTTTCACTGTCATTTAAGGTGATGAAACATTCAGCTCATGTAAATATATATATATATATATATATATATGTATATATTTCCCTACCCATCAAAATGACAGCTAAGAGAATGTGAACCAACAACAAGGATGACACAACATCTAGAAAAGTAATGAAAGAACACCACTATTGTTTCAATCATCTTCAAGTCTTGGTTTCTTCTTTGCTGGCGCATCATCACTTGACTGTGGAGATGAACATTCAGAATCCACTTGACTAATTTCCAAACTCTTTCTTCTACGAAGTCGTTCCTTCACTGCTGTTAAAGAATCCTCTCCATTTTCTTTACTCTCTGAATTGTTACTAGTTTTCACAGGGGAGTCTTCTATCTCAATAACCTGAACATTATGGCTTTGCTGTAAACGCTGTTTGAAACGCCTTGGACCTGGAGCACACGATACTTTTGTAATTGTAATTTCATTACGACCCTGACCAGCTATCACTACTTCGTCATCAGACAGCTCAATTACATCGACACCTTCTTTTTGTTCATCTATGAAGTCCAACATTTCTTGTGTAATATGTCGTTCTTTGCATGTAGGACAACCATCTAGTCGACACACCTTTACGCCACAACGACGGAGATGACGCCTTCTTACATGGCTCACATATTGTGAAAATCCTGTCGGCCCATCAAATGTAGCTTCACAATTCTCACAATAGTGAACCTTACTTGGAGGGTTTTTTTCCTGCATCATTGCAGAGATGGCTCCAGTACGGCTAGCTGGTCCAGGTCTGGGACGAGCTGGTTGTGGAATAATTGTTATTTCATCATTAATTTTGAGTGGTTTTAAAATTGCATCATTTTGTTGAGATGAACGAGGAACTTGAGGAGACTTCTTATCCATTACTCGCTTTGCTACAACACTATGTGCTGAATATACGTGATTTTCAAACTGTTTATACATTCCAAAAGTTGCAGTACACACTGTGCACTTATAGGATAGATGAGCAGGCTTCAAAGTCATGTTATGGTCTCGTGCTACATGATTTAATAACTTCCATTGGTAAACCTGAAACAAATTATACAAATGAACATAAATTTTAAATATTTTATATTTGAAGAGAAAAATATATGCTTAGACTGGGATTTGGACCCAGGACCTTTAGCTTTATATGCTAATGATACTGCCTGGGCTATTCTAAGCACTCCAATCTAAACACAAATTTTTTTCTTATACAATTTTAATTCCCAAAAGTGCCAAATGCTACGAACTGTTGCTCGATCACGCAAATGACTGCTTCTTATTTAAGAAGACTTTCATTGGGAATTTTAACATTACTTTATATAGCCAGCAGAGCTTCATTCAATGTTTTTATTATAAATTTAACACTTTTAAATTCTGTTTGTGTTTTTAAATTAACTCGTATTACTGGATTGCCCAGTTAAACTAACAAGTTAATTATGTACGTTTCAGAATTTTTTACTGAATTTCAGTTACCTTCTTTTATTTACACATACAGTATTACCTCACTTTTATATTTCCTATCCCAACATTCTGTAAATGTCCTTTTAGTTTTCCTATATTCACAATGTATTTAAATTCTCAATTCTACATGCCTGCAATTTTTTTCCACTCTTTACATCACATCAAAATTAAGCGTAAAAAATTGAAGATGGAAATGCAAAACTTCTCATGACAATGGTTCTCATCAAAGATATTCAATTTATCTGATCAATTATCTCGCTTCTGGACAATTGGTAAAGAGCAACTGCATGTTCATTGAGCCAACAAAGCTTGCTTAGAGATGACTTCAACATCATCTGAATTTGACCAGCAAACTATATTGACATAACCATTTTTTTAAAATCTCCCTATAAAGATTCATAATGCTGCTACCTAGTGGAATCCATAGCCCTTGAAAAATAATTTTTCCATTACTCTATACAGGCTATACGTCTAAAGTAGTACGAAATGTTAGAAAGACAGAAAGAGTATGTAGTGCAACAGTGTCATAAGAATTTGTATGGTATAGCATAGAGGAAATTATCGTATAAATAGACTGCATTCTGCAAAAAAGGAACCAAGCAACAAGATAACTCAACTGAGAAAAATGCAATTAAAGTTATATGTCAATAAAAAAAGTCACAAATAAAAATAAACATTTACTTATTATGATGTTTTTATTACATACATCTCAATGATAGATAAATCATATTTGAAGAGAACAATTATAGGCACAGACCAGGACTCAAACATAGGACCTTTGCATTCTGGACCAATGCTCTATCGACCGAGTATCCGACATTATAATGTAATGTAAAATTTCCAAATAAATGTCTTCTTAATAAAGCCGCCGCCGCCATTCGCAAAGATAATAAATTTCAAAATATATTTGAGAAGTTTAATATTAAATTAGCACCAAAAAATAACTACAGTTTAAATAAACTAATAAAAACCAACAGAAATGAAAAAACTGATAAAAATAAAGTCAGGAATATATCAAATTGAATGCATGGGTTGTGAAAAGATATATATAGGAAAAACAAAAAGAAACCTAAAAATTAGAACCAAAGAACACATAAGAAATATTAAAAATGGAGAAATTGAAAAATCTGCAGTTGCTGCTCATGTTTGGTCTGAAAAACATAATATAAATTCAGACACTAAATTATTAAAACAGTTAGAAAATACAAAAGAGCTGACTATTTGGGAAAAAATTTATATTCAGAAGAACAGAAATAGAGTTATGAATTTTGATATTCCGATGGAGGGTGACCTTGTTTGGAGGTTCTTTGGCCAACCACAGGATGGAGCTGACATCGACATCCAGGTGGTGCAACATAATGCAACATAAATAAAACCAGTCTGGGAAAGCTGACGATAAAACAGAATTGTTTTGAAACATGTCGAAGAACAAATCAACATTAATATTGAGGTAAGATGTCCAGACCAAAAATAATATAAATAAATAGAAGCAAAGGTTTCACAGCATTTGGTGCGCGGGAATTGACAACTTATATAAGAGAAAAATTTGCATTTAGATTACATTATAATGTAATCTAAAATTCCCAAATAAATGTCTTTTGTATTAATACGGAAGATGCCATTCGCAAAGATAGAAGCAAAGGTTTCATAGCATTTGGTGCACAGGAATTGACAATGTATATAAGAGAAAGATTTGTGTTTAGATTGGAACTTGCCCAGATAGCTTGGTCAGTAGAGCACTGGTCCAGAAAAACAAAGGTCTTGGCTTTGAGTCCCGATCTAAGCATATAACTTTTCTCCTCAAATATGATTTACTTCATAGTTAAACATGGGAAATAACATTATGAGGTTCTTAATTCGTAAATTAATGAGTCATTTTTTACATCTTACCTCATATTTTATGCTTCTTTAAACACGGGAACTAGTTTTCAAGAGAACCATGTCTCTTATTTTCAACCGACTTACTTATTACTTCAACTAATAGGATATTAAAAAACTTAAATTTTATGAGAAAGATAGCAAGTCAAAACATTTTTTTTTTAAATTTTGAGATGTTACACATTTTTGTTTTTTGATTCTTTTATGCGGAAAGAGAAATTTGGCATATTCTGTCAGTATTTTCTTACTTGGTTCATATGACATAAGAATGCAGGTGGTGGGTTGGATCTTTTTTGCAGGACATGGAGTGATATTTGAGGAACAATAATACAGGATTAATTCATATATTTCAAATTTGAGGGTTGGTTCCTATTTACAGAATGTAGTCCAATCCCGCCAATGTGTAATGTATGCTTGTGATATTGCCATATTTGCAAATTTGAAGAGATAAATATACCCCAATCTAGGAAAAATCACTAAGAGGTTTAATTAAGATTTAAATTATAATTCTTTATACCTCATCTATTTTTAATTTCAATTGTATATTTTTCTCTTCAAATATAATTTGTCCTTCAGTGAGAAATGTTAATAACTTTTGCTTCAGTTCTTTGCATTTTCCGGTTGACAAGAAAAATCTTTAAAATGTAATGTGCATAATTTTTAACTAACCTAACCTCTAATCACTGGCTGAATATAATTATCTTTACAAATGATAGGAAAAGGGCAACAGTTTATGCTGGATTACTGTATGAAAAGGAGAAGTTTATAACAGTTCAAAACACACACTACATTATTTAGCCAATATTGTATATTATCCCATTCAGTATTTTTTTGCACATTCTGGAATGATAAGGAGTATGGGGGTCAACATATTTAGATCCTATTTATTTCCCATTATTACACTGCATTCCCTCTGGTCCCTTGAAAAGTGTAAAAGAGGAGTAATACTGTATTTTATGAATAGGCCTGCATATTTTTCATTACAATGGTCAATAAATAAAAAAATAAAAAAAGAAAAAATCCAACAAACTAGTAATAAGCACCCATTACTATGTTGATATTAAAACACATAAATCTATTGAACTTTTTTAAAGGAAAAATCTTGAGGTTTAATTTAAGACTTAAATTAATATTCTTTATACCTCAAATCCAGTCTTCTAATTAAATCGGTTTTATAACCTAGGTAGTTTCATCTTCAGTAATATCTCGACTTTTATACATAATACTGAAGATGAAACCAGTTTTTAAATCTTATATAAATTATATTCTGTATCATGGTTTACCTACACAAGAACTATTTTACTTCAATGCCTAATCGGTCGCAAATTAAAATCACAGTGAAAATCAGATGAAGCTTTGCCCAGATGTATTGTGCAATGTCTCTTGAATGCCCGCCAATCACATAACAAGGCTCATGCCAGTTTTGAGTGTGCAGTAAACACATAAACATGCCTAAAAGAAGAGTTTCTTGCTAAATGCGAACTGCAAGCTGTAATTAGATTTCTTCATGTTGTGGGGTGCAATGTGCCCGAAATTTATTGACAAATTAGTAATGTGCATGGTGAAACTTTGAGGAATGTTGGAGTAACCTAGAAGCAGAACATACAGACATTCATGATGCTGGTGGTCAGGATATTTGAAAAAATCATTGGTTCACAATTTCTGTGTTAAGTGATTTGTTTCCTGAAATTTCAAGATCAGCTCTCTATGCCAACGTGAATGAGAGACTTCAATATCACACACAGGTTCCCAAGATGCTGTCCGAATATCATAAAACACAGCGAATGGGTGTCACCCTAATGTTTCTCAAGCACTACCATGATGAAGGAGTAGAGTTTTTGAACTAAATTGTCACAGAGGATGAGACATGAGCCCATTTTGAAAATGAAACAAAAAGAGCAATCCAAACAGTTGATGCATTCTCATTCCCCGAATAAACCAAGTGAATGTTCTCCATCAGAAAGTGTAAGGCTACTGTATTCTGGGATAGAAAAGGAGTTCTCTTGGTGGAATTCACGGAACGTGGCATGGCCATCATTGCAGCCTCATACAACGAAACTCTTGAACATCCAAGGGCAATTCAGAACAACTGAAGAGGAATGTTGTCATCAGGCATTGTCCTCCCTCATGACAATGCTTGGTTGCACACTGCAGTGTTTTCGATGAGAAGTGTTTGATTACCCACCATACAGCCCAGACTTGGTTCCCTCTGATTTTCATCTCTTTGCTCACATGAAACGGTGTCCAGGAGGACAGCATTTTGGCACAGACAAGCTGCAGACCAATGTAGAGAATTGGTTGAATGCATAGGCAGCTGCATTCTATGACGAGGGTATTGGAAAGTTGGTACCATACCAATTGGTAGCTGGTAAGAATAGCTAAATGTTGCATATATTTTTTTTATTTGCACTGTGGTTTTAATTTTGCAACTGATCGTACCTTGGAGGAGGGAGAAATATATATATAGCCCTCATACATAAAAATGGATGTACATATGTACCAGCACAACTCTGATATGCCTAGAATAATTTCTACCAAACTTGGTGCATATATGAATCACTTCTTCTTTCTTCTTCCTTCCAAGTATTAGGCCAAGGCCTGTTACGATCCTATTGAAAATTTCTGGGAAATTCTCATATAAGATATATGAATTACAATTTGGAAAATATGCTATAAACAGTAAGATACCTGTGGAGAGGTAATGTGTGACATGCAAAAATAATATAAAATTACTTTTATATTAAGTTATGTAGATAGGAAATAACACTATGAGGTTTTTTAATATAGTTTATTTTTATATTGCTGTGAGAGAATCAGTTTACTCATTTTATAGGAGAGAAGAAAGAAAGTGTTCAGGATGATTTAAAAAAAAATTCAGTAACTTTATTTAATAATGTAGTAAAAGCTTTTTTATGAAGTTTTACGACAATATTAAAATTAAAAAAATCATCTCACACATTTCTTTTCTCTCTCTCCTGTAAAAATCAATAAGATGGAGTTACATTCCTCTGGTTCTAACACAGCTTGAATGTTCCAGCATAATTCTGGAACACATTGAGAGAATCAGTTTACTCATTTTATAGGAGAGAAGAAAGAAAGTGTTCAGGATGATTTTAAAAAAATTCAGTAACTTTATTTAATAATGTAGTAAAAGCTTTTTTATGAAGTTTTACGACAATATTAAAATTAAAAAAATCATCTCACACATTTCTTTTCTCTCTCTCCTGTAAAAATCAATAAGATGGAGTTACATTCCTCTGGTTCTAACACAGCTTGAATGTTCCAGCATAATTCTGGAACACATTGAGAGAATCAGTTTACTCATTTTATAGGAGAGAAGAAAGAAAGTGTTCAGGATGATTTTAAAAAAATTCAGTAACTTTATTTAATAATGTAGTAAAAGCTTTTTTATGAAGTTTTACGACAATATTAAAATTAAAAAAATCATCTCACACATTTCTTTTCTCTCTCTCCTGTAAAAATCAATAAGATGGAGTTACATTCCTCTGGTTCTAACACAGCTTGAATGTTCCAGCATAATTCTGGAACACATTGAGAGAATCAGTTTACTCATTTTATAGGAGAGAAGAAAGAAAGTGTTCAGGATGATTTTAAAAAAATTCAGTAACTTTATTTAATAATGTAGTAAAAGCTTTTTTATGAAGTTTTACGACAATATTAAAATTAAAAAAATCATCTCACACATTTCTTTTCTCTCTCTCCTGTAAAAATCAATAAGATGGAGTTACATTCCTCTGGTTCTAACACAGCTTGAATGTTCCAGCATAATTCTGGAACACATTGAGGAACTTTAACCAAACTTCATATATTATAACTTACAATCTAGAAAAGATACCAAGGAGATTGGTGACATTCCCAATATCATTTATGCCAAAGTTTGATTCCTGGCACCCTTGAGAGGGATGAGGAGTGACAAATAAAATGTCCAAAATGACTGAGAATAGTACAAAATCTACAGTTTTTTGGATAACTAAGTTGAATGGCAATAGTCCATAGGTTATTTACGCCTAAGTCCTAAGAGGTCAATAAAGGGTTACATCTAAAGATAATAGAAAGTGATCATTGTTAGTGTTGAATTCATAGTTTTGGGATCGCTGAGATTAATGGTGTACTATCGACGCTGTTAAGTCCAAATTCAGCTCCATCAGCATGGAGAGATGAGAAGCGACAAAATAAATTGCCAAAAATGACAGAGATTAGTGCCTAATTCACAAATTTCATGTTACTAGTTACTAACCTACAGGAGACAGTCTCAAGATATGTAAGCCCAAGTCTGGCCCCCTAGCACCCATAGAAGAATGTGATGGGGTGACAAGAAGAATAATGGGAAACAACTAATGTTAGTTATATTTGCGGAAAAAAAATTCTCAGAATGGGGTTAGAAGCCAGGTCCTACAAAAGGTCCTGGATTCAAACCCTAGCCTGAGCTTATAATTCTCTCTTCAAATATAATTTATCCATCATTGAGACGTATGAAATGAATAATAAAAACTAATGTTAATTTAACTTTTATAGGAATTAATCACTATGAGGTTTAATTTATGGTGAAATTAAATGTTTCTTACCTCTCCTCATATATTTTTTACTAAGTTGATCGCGATTTTGAGACTATAACTATCTCATCATCAGAACAACAAGGTTCTGATGATGAGACAGTTATAGTGTTGAAATCGTGATCAACTTAGTAAAAAATATATGAGGAGAGGTAAGAAACATTTAATTTCACTAATGTTAATGTTGAATCCATAGTTTTCCAGATCTTCACGGAGAATAGAACCCTCCTCAGAGTCATTGAACTAAATCGATTCCAATATACGAGATGACTGATAAATTTGGCATGGAGGGGGGGAGGACAAGTATATAATTTTACTTACTCTCCCACAAACAGGACACCGTCCTCCATCTTTGCCTTTATTTGCAGCTTCTTGCATACTAGATGTTACAAGGCCATGTGATCCCAATAAATGACGCTCCAGTCCTTGATCCGTAAAGAAACGGAATTGACACTTCTGACAGTTTAGAGGTGGTCTATTGTATATCATTTTAGGATGAATTTTGACTTTATGTATCCATTGCATGTGATTACGTAATTGTTCCAAGTCCTGCAAAATAAATAAACAATGTCAAACATCTTGCCATAAAACATAGTAATGGAATTATATCTATTATGGGAATTATTTTATTAATAGAATTTTAAATACAGACAGGTTTTACTCTCACAGGCCCATGATCAATATTTCTATTCTCAAGGTGTTCTAACTAAAAAGTGTATATAATTAAGATCAGTTCTGATTTTGCATGGAATACGAAAGTATTATGATGCACATTCTTCCTTCAGCATTGGCTTTATATATATATATATATATATATATATATATATATATATATATATATATATATATATAAAAAACTACTTCAAAGAATTATCATATACTTACTGATTAATATGAATTAACCTTTTTTTAACACAGCCTACACAAAATAGTTCAAACTATTTTAGTAGCAAAATTAAATAATTAAGTATAATATGACCCGGTCTATGGCAAAACGTAGAGGAATTTTAAGCCTCACGAACATGGCCAACAGCCCTGAAAATGTCTACAAGATATATTAAGTATAAGTTAAAATGCATCGACAATGTCGCATAAATGCAACAAAACTATAGTCTGCAGAAAATTAAAAAAAAATTGAGGTGAGACAAAATAACTAACTCATAATAAATAATAATTAAATGTAAGTTGTTCTTATATTGTGATCATTTTTAAGTAATCACATATTTAACTGCACTTTTATACAGCAACAAAATTTTAATTTGTCTATAAGAAAATCATCATCATCATTTGTGGTCATACAAGCCCTTTTAGTTTAGCCTTGACCTTCTTAAGAATTGAAGCCCAATCCTCCCTTTTCTAAGCTCTCTGTATCCAGATTTTAATTCCTGTCTTTACAAGCCATCCTGGACATCATCTAACCATCGTAATTTGGGTCTTCCAACTTTTCTTTTACTAATATTTTATTTTAGGAAGTGATATTTTGAGGTTATTTTAATTATTATTTTCAGTCTGATCATCTTACCTCAATATTAATGTTGATTTGTTCTTGAACATATTTCGATTATATCAAAATCATCATCAGCACCTTGCCCAGACTGTTCAGGAACAAATCAACATTATTATCCACTACAACTGTCTGATTTTTATATTAGTAACAATATTTGCATCCTTGTATAAT
The DNA here is from genome assembly GCA_030220185.1 of Diploptera punctata. Classification (NCBI taxonomy): domain Eukaryota; kingdom Metazoa; phylum Arthropoda; class Insecta; order Blattodea; family Blaberidae; genus Diploptera; species Diploptera punctata. The sequence continues at coordinate 473,379 of JASPKZ010009819.1, forward strand.
ACTTGTAATTCAGATTATATTATTTTTGGTCTGGACATCTTACCTCAATATTAATGTTGATTTGTTCTTGGACATGTTTCAAAACAATTCTGTTTTATTGTCAGCTTTCCCAGACTGGTTTTATTTATGTTGCACCACCTGGATGTCGATGTCAGCTCCATCCTGTGGTTGGCCAAAGAACCTCCAAACAAGGTCACCCTCCATCGGAATATCAAAATTCATAACTCTGTTTCTGTTCTTCTGAATATAAATTTTTTCCCAAATAGTCAGCTCTTTTGTATTTTCTAACTGTTTTAATAATTTAGTGTCTGAATTTATATTATGTTTTTCAGACCAAATATGAGCAGCAAACTGCAGATTTTTCAATTTCTCCATTTTTAATATTTCTTATGTGTTCTTTGGTTCTAATTTTTAGGTTTCTTTTTGTTTTCCCTATATATATATATATATATATATATATATATACACATATATCTTTTCACAACCCATGCATTCAATTTGATATATTCCTGACTTTTTATTTTTATCAGTTTTTTCATTTTTGTTGGTTTTTATTAGTTTATTTAAACTGTAGTTATTTTTTGGTGCTAATTTAATATTAAACTTCTCAAATATATTTTGAAATTTATTATGTACCCCTGGGTACAAAATATATTTGAGAAGTTTAATATTAAATTAGCACCAAAAAATAACTACAGTTTAAATAAACTAATAAAAACCAACAGAAATGAAAAAACTGATAAAAATAAAAAGTCAGGAATATATCAAATTGAATGCATGGGTTGTGAAAAGATATATATAGGGAAAACAAAAAGAAACCTAAAAATTAGAACCAAAGAACACATAAGAAATATTAAAAATGGAGAAATTGAAAAATCTGCAGTTGCTGCTCATGTTTGGTCTGAAAAACATAATATAAATTCAGACACTAAATTATTAAAATAGTTAGAAAATACAAAAGAGCTGACTATTTGGGAAAAAATTTATATTCAGAAGAACAGAAACAGAGTTATGAATTTTGATATTCCGATGGAGGGTGACCTTGTTTGGAGGTTCTTTGGCCAACCACAGGATGGAGCTGACATCGACATCCAGGTGGTGCAACATAATGCAACATAAATAAAACCAGTCTGGGAAAGCTGACAATAAAACAGAATTGTTTTGAAACATGTCCAAGAACAAATCAACATTAATATTGAGGTAAGATGTCCAGACCAAAAATAATATAATTAAAATAACCTCAAAATATAACTTCCTAAAATTAAATTGTAATTCAGAGTTCCTCCTGATTCTCCAAACTCCCTTATCATAAACAGGACCATACATTTTTCTTAAGATTTTCCTTTTCCAAGTGTTTAAAATAGTTATTGCTCGTTCAGGTAGGGACCAGGTTTCACTTCCAAAAGTAACCCTAGGTTTAATAATTTTCTTATAAGATATTTAAACATATATGTCATGTTCATATAAATTATTTTAGTATTATTATTACCAAAGTTTGTATTTCAAATTAAACTCAAATTAATTACATTTATTTAAGCACATCACTCAACTTCCACATAATTGCTTGCCAAATTTTGCTATTTTCATATCATTAGAAATTTGCTTAGATAGAATTTGGTAATGCACTTATTAATTAATGTTATAGAAAGTTGTAAATTGAAGCTCATCTCAGAACATTTCTAAAATTCAAGCACTTCCTATAAATTAATACAATTTAATAATTTTTTTGGAGTAACTGTAAATGAAAATTATTTTAAAAATATTAATATTTGTGGCACGCCGTAGCGTAGTGGTTAAGACACTGAGCTACAAGCCGGAGGGTCCAGGGTTCAAGTCCCATTGGGGTCAGGATTTTTAAAAACTGACCCAAACCCTCTGGCAGCACTATGGCCCTGGGGTTGACTCAGCCTCTAACGGAAATGAGTACCAGACACTTGTTCTGGGGTAAAGGCGGCCGTCACGCAGGGCTGACATCAAGTGCCGATTATCTAGAAAAAGTGAGAGCCTTAACCTCTTACTACTCCAAGGGCCTCCCGGGCCTGTTGTGGGATCACTTTACTTTACTTAAATATTGCTATACCTTGATATAGCCATCACATATTTCACAGATGACAAAGGTAGCTTTGCCACCAGATTGATTTCCATGTTTGGCATGAGCTGGATTTCCTGGAGCAATTCCTGTAGGCTGTCTTGGCAGTGGAGTAATAGATATACTGGGTTGTTGTAATAACTTGGCTGCAGGATTCTTGTTGTTAGCACTCTGTTTAACAAAAAAAGTTTTTGTTAATAAAAGGAAACTCAATAACAGGTATTCTTATAATTGTAAGACATTTTTCTTATAACCGATTGTTTAGAAACAGAACAAGTAAAACCACCACAAAATTATAAATTCATAATGGGATACACAAGAAAGAACCACCAGAAGGTACTGACCATGAATTAGTTAAAGTTAACTGATGTTTCTAGTAATGAAAATAAAGTTTTTTTTAATGGTTAAGTATCAATAAAAATAAATTTTCAAGACTTTGCTCTACTAAAAGTTCTTCCTACTTTATTCATACACCAACAACGCGAAGCTAGTAAGCACAGTATACATTAGGTTTTCTTATGATGTGCCTTCAAAAGACCAAAGTGCTAAGAAAGCATGGGCAAGTTTTTCTGACCTTCAACCTCCTCACACAAAAACCAGTAAATGTAAACATATATTTTCAAGAACCTTTTTCTAGAGTTTTTTTGGTATATAAATATATATGATATAATCATTTGCTCTCTCCAGCTCCAATATGTATTAGGAGATAGATTAAAAAATTTAATGTAAGATGAAAAAAAGATGATATCAATTCATATCTTCATTAAGATTACAGAAAGAACGAACAAAAAATTTGTCTGCACCAATTCTATACATAAGGGATCAAAGGAGCAGTTGTGGTTACAGGGATGCATACTTTGCTAGTTAGTAACATCACCAAAACCTGAAAAATGCCAGTTATTTCTATTAAATCACATCCATGCACTTCCTTGTTGTGGACCCTGGGTGTCTTTTAAATAGCTAAGTCATAGAAGGGTGGAAAGCGAGTTCCTGACACTATAATTGGGACACTAGCTAAGGGAACAAACCATAACAAAATACTGTGTAGTAAAAATTCGTCTTTCAAGTTAGCTCCCTTGCACTGTAAAAAAATCACCTGCTCATAAATATCAACTAAAGAAAGCTAGTCAGATCAATGACTTAGATCAAGGCATGTGAAATGGAAAAAGAAACATCAAATCAATGAAAACAAAAAATGGTTTAAATATGTCCAGGACAGTAAGTTGTTGAAAAAGCCAAAACATTCCCAAATTAATAACTATTTTTTTTTACAGCCAACATGATTCCCAGATCTTATTAGGTGTAATTTTTTATTTATGGGAAACTTTAAAATTTGAGGCTCTATTAAAACACCATTCCCTCCATGGTATCTTTCCTTTTAAAGTACCTTGGTCGAAAGCAGGGGGTGCCGACGCTAATGGAAGTACTTGATGCCAGACATAGTCCATTTTTTCAATCACTTGAAACCTGCAGTCACAGGCAATTTTGTCTGCTTTAAGTGTAGCCAATAGACTTGCTAAGTTAAATATTTCTTATTATTTGAAATAAATTGGTTTCCTCTTAATTTTAATAAAACAATTATAATTTCATAAATGTTTGTTTCAATTTATGCTCGTAACATTAGTTTTGAATCATTTATTTGTATTTATTTCTATTTAATATTATAACAAACTGTATATTTTATTTTATTATGTTGGTTGCACATTTTAAAATATATGTAGGATCAAGCAACTGAAGCTAACATTTTTGTTTGTTTAATTACAAGTAATAAGACTCATCAACTGCTTTTCTGATGTAAGGAACATATTCCTAACATTGGTTAAAATCATAAGTTAATGGATCTTGAAGATTGAGAACTTCAAAATTTGTAGGAAGTGTCCACCGCTGTGGTCTTGAGGTAGCGTACTGCCTTGTCACGCAGCAGGCCCGGGTTCGATCTCCAGTCAGACAGTTTTTCTGGGTGAAGTTTTTATCGGGGTTTTTTCCTCACCTGTAAGACAAACGTCAGGAAAACTTTAAGGCCCAAATGATTCCCAAAATCATCATCATCAACTCATATTCATCTTAGATTAAGCTTAGGATAGGGACTCATCTGGCACACCACTATCATCATCATCCATTATATCATCAGGGCAATGTAACCCCGCCTTCCAGGTGCCCCGACCTGAGAAGTGGGTTACAAGTATGCCATGCCAGGAGAGAACACCAGGAATGTCGAAAGACAACCTGGGGCATTTGAAAAAAATGTAGAAGTAACACTATGAGGTATTAATAAAAATAACACCTCATCTCATATTTTGTTTTTTTAGAACACATTGGGAGAAATTAGTATTCCATTGTGAATTCTTGCTGGACCACTGTTCTGTCATTGAAGGAAACATTGAATCACCACAAAAGAACAACGGTAGAGTAAAAACTGGCAATGGTGCAATGATTTCTCCAAAATCAGTTTAAAAACAAGATAAAATATAGTGTGAGATGTTATTTTTATTAATAATTGCTTCGGGGAAAATATTTTACTTGTGGTATAGTAAATGCCGGAAGTAATGACTTAGCTACCGAGATCAAGAAGCTGGTAATACAGCAATCTGTAATTTGTTATCTTATTCTTCCAATTGTTTGAGGTCTCTGTAGTCTAGGCATCACTGATTAACATTATCGTTGGCAATCTCTCTTAGTGGGTTATCGCTGGTTGAAAGATTGATAATCTTTTACTGTAAAAATACAACCATCAAGAAACACAGACATGGGTTCCACTAGGATAAAAATTCCAGAGATAAAATAGTCCCCCATTCGCTTCTCCGGCCGGGAATACTTCATGGAATTCATGGTAAAGGCTCAAACACAGTGACATGTTAAGACATTATATAACAGAGGGGCACTAAAAATATTAAGATGCGAATTAGATAAATTACCATATGATATAGTCACTTTACAGGTCTACAACAGATCAGATTTTTAATAAGACAGATTTCAGAAAAGATATGGGAATATAATGATACTGTACATCAACTATATGTAAACTTCAAAAAGGCATACGACCCAATTAAGAGGGAGAAGTTATATAGTATCCTATTGGAGTTCGAAATTCCTAAAAAGTTAGACTTATACAGATGTATTTAATTAATGTTGGGAAGTAAACATTATGAGGTATAATCATTAAAATTCATCGGAGAACATATTGTTTAAACAACTCACCTCATAGGATTCATGCTTCCATGATATCGCGATTTCAAACATAATCATGTTCATCGTCAGCCATAACTCCGACTGATGAAATTCTTCGGCCGTCAACTATTCTATTGTCGCCATCTTCAGTGCTGCCATCTATGGTTGAATTTATGAACTTCGAAATTAATGTAATTTCGTTAGGGATATCAAAATTCATTGATCTATTTTTGTTTTTCTGAATGTATATTTTTTCCCAAACTGTCAATTCCAAAGGTTTCTCTACTTGTTTTAAAAGTTTAGCTTCTCTTCCAATTTTATGATGTTCTAATAAACTATGTGCAGCAATTGCAGATTTTTCAATTTCACAATTTTTAATATTTCTGAAAAAAATGTTCTTTTGTCCGAATTTCCAAATTCCTTTTTGTTTTTCCTATATAAACTTTATTGCAATCTAAACTTTTAAAACAAGTAGAGAAACCTTTGGAATTGACAGTTTGGGAAAAAATATACATTCAGAAAAACAAAAATAGATCAATGAATTTTGATATCCCTAACGAAATTACATTAATTTCAAAGTTCATAAATTCAACCATAGATGGCAGCACTGAAGATGGCGACAATAGAATAGTTGACGGCCGAAGAATTTCATCAGTCGGAGTTATGGCTGACGATGAACATGATTATGTTTGAAATCGCGATATCATGGAAGCATGAATCCTATGAGGTGAGTTGTTTAAACAATATGTTCTCCGATGAATTTTATACAGATGTGTCTAAATGGCACAAAGAGTAGAGTGCGTGTAGGCAAACATCTTTCGGATACTTTTGAAATTCAGAATGGGTTGAAGCAAGGAAGTGCACTATCTCCTCTGCTATTTAATTTTATACCAGAGATGCCATCAAATCTTTGGAGGATGAAGAAGGCCTACAACAATGGTACTAATAAGCTGTTAGTTTATGCTGATGATGTAGTACTATTGGGTGATAATGAGGAGATACTAAAGGCCAACACACACACTATTGAGTAACACTAAGAAATTAGGACTGTTCCATTGTGAATTCTTGCTGGACCACTGTTCTGTCATTGAAGGAAACATTGAATCACCACAAAAGAACAACGGTAGAGTAAAAACTGGCAATGGTGCAATGATTTCTCCAAAATCAGTTTAAAAACAAGATAAAATATAGTGTGAGATGTTATTTTTATTAATAATTGCTTCGGGGAAAATATTTTACTTGTGGTATAGTAAATGCCGGAAGTAATGACTTAGCTACCGAGATCAAGAAGCTGGTAATACAGCAATCTGTAATTTGTTATCTTATTCTTCCAATTGTTTGAGGTCTCTGTAGTCTAGGCATCACTGATTAACATTATCGTTGGCAATCTCTCTTAGTGGTTATCGCTGGTTGAAAGATTGATAATCTTTTACTGTAAAAATACAACCATCAAGAAACACAGACATGGGTTCCACTAGGATAAAAATTCCAGAGATAAAATAGTCCCCCATTCGCTTCTCCGGCCGGGGAATACTTCATGGAATTCATGGTAAAGGCTCAAACACAGTGACATGTTAAGACATTATATAACAGAGGGGCACTAAAAATATTAAGATGCGAATTAGATAAATTACCATATGATATAGTCACTTTACAGGTCTACAACAGATCAGATTTTTAATAAGACAGATTTCAGAAAAGATATGGGAATATAATGATACTGTACATCAACTATATGTAAACTTCAAAAAGGCATACGACCCAATTAAGAGGGAGAAGTTATATAGTATCCTATTGGAGTTCGAAATTCCTAAAAAGTTAGACTTATACAGATGTATTTAATTAATGTTGGGAAGTAAACATTATGAGGTATAATCATTAAAATTCATCGGAGAACATATTGTTTTAAACAACTCACCTCATAGGATTCATGCTTCCATGATATCGCGATTTCAAACATAATCATGTTCATCGTCAGCCATAACTCCGACTGATGAAATTCTTCGGCCGTCAACTATTCTATTGTCGCCATCTTCAGTGCTGCCATCTATGGTTGAATTTATGAACTTCGAAATTAATGTAATTTCGTTAGGGATATCAAAATTCATTGATCTATTTTTGTTTTTCTGAATGTATATTTTTTCCCAAACTGTCAATTCCAAGGTTTCTCTACTTGTTTTAAAAGTTTAGCTTCTCTTCCAATTTTATGATGTTCTAATAAACTATGTGCAGCAATTGCAGATTTTTCAATTTCACAATTTTTAATATTTCTGAAAAAAATGTTCTTTTGTCCGAATTTCCAAATTCCTTTTTGTTTTTCCTATATAAACTTTATTGCAATCTAAACTTTTAAAACAAGTAGAGAAACCTTTGGAATTGACAGTTTGGGAAAAAATATACATTCAGAAAAACAAAAATAGATCAATGAATTTTGATATCCCTAACGAAATTACATTAATTTCAAAGTTCATAAATTCAACCATAGATGGCAGCACTGAAGATGGCGACAATAGAATAGTTGACGGCCGAAGAATTTCATCAGTCGGAGTTATGGCTGACGATGAACATGATTATGTTTGAAATCGCGATATCATGGAAGCATGAATCCTATGAGGTGAGTTGTTTAAACAATATGTTCTCCGATGAATTTTATACAGATGTGTCTAAATGGCACAAAGAGTAGAGTGCGTGTAGGCAAACATCTTTCGGATACTTTTGAAATTCAGAATGGGTTGAAGCAAGGAAGTGCACTATCTCCTCTGCTATTTAATTTTATACCAGAGATGCCATCAAATCTTTGGAGGATGAAGAAGGCCTACAACAATGGTACTAATAAGCTGTTAGTTTATGCTGATGATGTAGTACTATTGGGTGATAATGAGGAGATACTAAAGGCCAACACACACACTATTGAGTAACACTAAGAAATTAGGACTGGAAGTTAATATCAATAAAACTAAATATATGGTGACATGTAGAATTACATTATACAGTAAAACTTGCTCAAAGCAGAATCGCATGAGACCCAATTTTTTTTCCACACTGGTAAAAATCCGTATTATAAAAAAACTAAAACTTATTAATAATAATAATAATCTTAGATTATAGAGACCGTATGTCTTTTTATGTACCTTGGATTAATTGTAGTTCTGCTACCGTTGATAAGTGTAGTATAGTATGTTTGATCGACATCGGCGGTAACGCACAAAAAAGTCCCATTTCATCAGTGTTAAAAATGTCACTTAAGTGCGTATCCTGAAATTCAAGTACGCAGTTTCGGTTTTGACTCATCAACTACACTTTTGTCCACATTCTTTGATTCCCCGCAAATTTCATTCCACACTACATTGTGTCGTCTTTTAAAACTGTCCAGTCAACCTGAAGATTCCTTGAAATCGTTAATTACCTTAGGGATTTAACAAGAGCTAGAGCTTGACTTTGGAGCATCGGTCCGGAAATGTTTGGAGATTTATCTTTATTCTGTAAATTCAGAACGCTACTTGTGAAAAATCGGTCTCAGAACTTAACTAATTCAAGTTTTTACAGCACCATTGTTATTTGCAAGACAGGCATCTGTGTTTTGCATAACGGGTGTGCAATGAGGCCGAATATATACCGACAGAATCTATACAGTAAAAGCTCCTTATTCGCGGGGGATATGTTCCGTAAATATTCCGCGAATACAGAAACCGTGAATATGGAATGGTAATTTGTATGGGTATTATAGGGGATACGTTCCAAGGTTACAGAATAAAATAAAAATTATCAAAATAAAATAAATTAATGAGAGATTTTGAACAATTTCTATTAATTATTACTGTCAGGTTTAGGCAAGGACTTAAAGAACTTAGTAATTTTTTCCTGTTTTGCCGCTTTTAAAAGGTCTTTCAATTAAGATTAATATTCAGCTGTGAATTCTTCGATATAATTCATTATTTTGTCTTCGGATTTCTTGATTCATTAACATTGAAACAACGTGATATAAAAGCAAACGACTCGCCAACGCATATAAACAGCCAAGCATTTTAATTTTTACTTTAAGCGGCAACACTATTTTTATTTCTCTTCGGTGCTAAATATTATTTTTCATTCCTTTTACTTGACTTTATAAACTGGGAACAAAGCACAAGAGACACGTGTTATTCAATCAAAATTATTGCAACGAACAAGTTGAAACAATAATATACCAATCGTGGCGATGAAGGCATTTATCAAAGTACATATTGGCATGTGAAATACAGCAGCTTTTAACAATGAACTTTAGGGTCAGTGACAATTAAGTTTGTTTTGTTTTGATATTTATTTGTCCATTTGGTTTGAATCACTATTTGTAAAAGCAGTCTTGGCACCTGCCTAAGAAGAAGAAGAAGAAGAAGAAGAAGAAGAAGAAGAAGAAGAAGAAGAAGAAGAAAAGGTTGATGGTTAATAAATATATATACTTTTCCGCATTATAAATTTTTTTCCCATGAATTATGAAGAAATATCCTTCCGTTTTCGCGTTGGACATATTCCGTTTTATGCTAAATAAATACATGTAAAATTACTATTATTTTGCCGGGACCAATAAATTTGTCCAGATTTCCACATTATTCATGTTCCGGATTAAACAAGTTTTATTGTGTAATGGAAATGGACAGCTAATGACAAATGAAGGAAATTTTGAGGAAGTGGCTGAATTCAAATACCTTGGAACAATAATCACGAATAGAAATGAGATGCACAAATAAATTAAACATAGGCTCAATTCTGGAAATTCATGCTATTATGCATTACAAAGACTCTTGACGTCCCAACTTCTTTCAAAAAAACATTAAACTGAAAATATATAAAACTATTATTCTACCAGTTATATTATATGGATGCGAAACATGGACTCTTACTTTAAGGGAAGAAAGGAGATTACGAGTATTTTTCACAATTTTTGATTTGCACACATTTGTAAATTGTAGTAAATTACTAAAACAGTGAAAGATTTAATAAAAAAATTATGCATTACAAAATAAATTTAAGGAAAATGGGTTAAAAATAAAGAAAGAAAAAGTAATGAAAGATTTTAGTTATATCAGATTCCATTTCATTTGAGAATTTCAATAAATGTAGCAAATTGCACAATTTAAACAAAACCATATCACACTACAAATAATTAAATCACCCGGGAAGTATACTATAAATTAATTTACAAAATGGTGTATATATATATATATATACATACATACAGGGTGAAAAGTATTTAAACCGACAAACTCTGGGAGATTGTAGGGAATACCAAACAAATATTTTTTCCATAATATCATTTTTTCCTATTAGGATTATTTAAACCGGTAGAGGAAGATTTCTCTGGCGGCAAAATTGATTAAACCAACAAACACTTTTGCATTTTATTATTATCAAGAGACAACACATTAACACAATGCAAATACTTAAATTACAGTAGAGGTTCAAAAATGCCTCCATTGACATGTAAACAAAGGTTACACCAGCAGATCATGTTCTGTCTAACACGGGCAAAAACTCCAGGAGTATCGTTAATTGCTCCTGCTGCTGCTACTATCCGGGCAACCAGATCCTTTTCTGATGCAACAGGAGTTGTGTAAACAAGACAAAAAATCCAAAGGGGTTATATCTAGGGATCGAGCAGGCCATGAAAACCGTTGGTTCAAGAATCAATGCACATGACGACTGAAATGTGCTGGCGCCCCATCATGTTGGAACCACATGTGTTGCCTTGTAGGGAGCGGGACGTCTTCCAGCAATTCTGGCGAGAAAATTGTAATAGTGTCTGCCATTTAATGGCCTAGGTAGGAGATATGTCCCAATTAAACAGTCCCCAACAACACCGGCCCACACATATCAGTGTACTCACTCCAGGTGTATCGCTCCATTAGTAAACATATACAATTCACTACTACACTGGTGGACAAAACAATTCCTACCATCAACAGCAGTTGCAGTCATGACAACTGAAGAGTGCAATACGCCCTCTACCGGTTTAAATAATCCTCATAGGAAAAATTGGCATTAGGGAAAAATATTTGTTTTGGTGTCCCTTACCTCCCGGAGTTTGTCGGTTTAAATAATTTTCACCCTGTATATAATTTTACATGACACCTACTTCAAAATAACATATTACAATCAATAACATAAAATTTCTCTCTCCACAGGACGAAAAAAAAAAAAAAAAAGTTTTGCTGGCATTTGGAAAGCTTATCAGTACTTAAAAATTTACCAAAGAGCTGTGTTGACATGCCTTTGTTGAAGGGCATTTATACCATTTTCAGCAGTATTATCAACTAATTGTAAGGAACATACATGAGCTCTTCTCTTTATAATTTTTATCATGACACAAAAGTGAATATGTATTTTTTTGTTTTAAATTATTCAATATCAGTAATTTGGAATCCTAAAAATCAGATGTGGGAGGGGAGATTGACACAAATAATTTTTAACAATGTTTACAATGAAACTTTCATATGGAATGAACACTAATAACACTGGTCAACAAAATAAATTAGTTTTTAATCACCAGAAACAAAATTAGTGACTTTTCTAGACTAACTTTTGGTGCTGATCACAGAACTGTATTAGTTTTTGCCCCGTCATGTACAGATTTCAAATTATGCACAAAAGAAAAACAAATCCATGAAAATGCATGTAAATTTCTTTCACTACAGAAAGATGTTCACACTTATTCCTTTTAAAACATATTATATTCTTGTAAACAACAGTACTCAAAATAACATTTACATACATTCACTCGATTGAAAGCCAAGGGCCATCTAAGTTGCCGCGTCATGGAATTTTTACTTGATTGAATGAGAGAACTGAACCTAGAAATGCTTAGCAGATGATTGAACATTATGGCACAACACCCAACAGTAGCCTGCCACCATGGACTCCTTCCAGAAACCCCAGTAATGTGCTTTCATGTACCTAATGTCCTGATGAAAACTTTCACCCATCTTGTCACTTACCTGACTAAGATTAACCGGTAAAAATCTAAATGCGCAAGCAAGAAATGGAGCTTAAGTGACATGTGGTGACCCATCTCGTTGTTTATAGTCAGGGAATTTAGTTCAGTTTCATCTAAGGAATCACCGAGTTTTCATCCTATAATAATTCTCTTATTTGTGGTCTTTCTAAAATACCTTCTTTAATTTCAGCAGCTGATAAAATGACAACATTTTTCACTTAGCTGTCCACCGCTGTGGTCTATTTTTGCACCATGCAGCAGGCCTGGGTTCGATTCCTGGTTGGGACAGGCTCCTGGGTGAGGTTTTTCCTCAGCTGTAAGACAAATGTCAGGAAGCTTAGGGACCTACGGTCCCCAAAAATCATCTGGCCATCATCATCATCCTTCGCCGGTGTGGAAAGCAACGAGAAGTTACCACACCGCTAATTCCCTAGCAAAGCATAGCATGAAAATGCAATGATTGCAGCGAAAGACCTGCCCTCGGGCAGAATTACTTATGGATGGATTGACTTACAATATGGGAACCCCTTTGAATTTCTCTTTCCAAGAACTTTACAAAGGATTTAGCCAGGTCGAGTTTTATGCGAAGAGGTGGAAGAACCACTTTCTTTGGATCAACTAACAGGTAGTTTTCTTGTCCAGTATTGCACATTTTTCTAGATGTCCAGTCAGTTTCATATAATGCTCATCTGTTTATCAGCAGCCCCTCGTACATATACAAAGCAGCAGAATTTTGTGAAACCTTCCCGAGTACCCATCAACATACCAACGACTTTTAAATCTCCAAAGACATTCCACTTGTGAAGATTGGCATTGAATTGCTCTTAAAAATATATTCATATTTTTCGTAACTTTCTTTTAAATGGACTGAGTGAGCAATTGGAAGAGAAGGGTTTAATTTGCCACTGTGTAGAAGAACTTCTTCAAACTTCGCAGTGAAAGGTTGACACATAGTCTCCACTCTGATGCAGCACATTGTTTTAGTTCCTCAAAGAGGCAATTTACATGGCAGAATACCCATCTATAGAAAACAATTTTTCCAGTGAGATAGTTTGCCTTCTGTAATGGCAGATTCTCGCTTCATCACCCAGATCATTTTTTTTCTTTAAGTCTGGAAAGCTAGAAGTTCTGCTTTGTGTTTTGAGAGTAACAGGTCTCCAATGAGATCATATAATTCTAATTACAGAAATTCTGCGATTCAGAACTTAATATCTCAGGAATTGAGTGTCAGAATCACAGTACAATTCTCCACAATCACTACTCATACTACACTGCATTTCTTAAAAAATTCAGTTTCATTTTCAGGAAGACTGGGAATTTGTAAGTGCTTCTCATGAGGGACTAGTCGCACTGCAGATTGAATATCTGGGTATACAATTTTTTTTTCCCGAGAACCTCTTAATATTTACAAAGCAAATACAGTAGTCAACAGTGTGGATTTTCGGTTCTTGCCAAACCATTGGAATTGCAAAAGGCATTGACTCCTTCCTCTTTTGCAACTAAACCCTAATCCTAACAAACAAGATTTACATGTAACATAATATGATGCTAAGCCTTTATCTTGAACAACTGATACAATTTCTTATGTCGTGGAGTGATTATGCATTGAGATTTTGGAGTGAATGAAATACATACATAGCGAAAGTTATTAGGACGATTAAGATATTTTCGGGGTATGATGACTTAGGCCTAATCTGCAACAAAATACCTGACCCACTTGAATTTATCTAATTAATATTTTTGGCAAATGATTGAAGGCTACTTCTAGTGAGATTATTGCTAGTAAAAAGATATGGGTTTTATAGGAGAAATTGTCCATTGCTACTCGTGGTAGCCTGCCTTATCACACAGCGGGCCCAGGTTCGATCCCCAGTTGGGACTAGCTTCCTGGGTGAGGTTTTTTTGACGGTTTTCCTCGCCTGTAAGACAAATGTCACATAGCTCTGAGGCCCAAAAAGTCCCCGAACATCATTCTGCCATATCATCATCCACGATGGGGAAAGCAATGGGAAGCCACCAAATTTATAATTCCCAAATAAAACTGCAGAGTATAGCATGAAAATGCTATGATTATAGTGAACGACCTGCCCTAGGGCAGAACACTATAGAATAGAATAGGAGAAATATTTGCTTAAAATGTGATTACTAAATAAGCCTACACAAGTTACAAGCACTTGTACTTACTTCTTTAATTAAGATTATTCCCATTACACCACAGTTTTTGTACCCTAATATCATATGTTTTGCACTGAAGACAAGCGTACAGTACCACAATCAAAATATGACTAGGATGGATATTTCAAAGGGGATGAAATGTGCTAAATGTATCTTATTTCTTATAAAATTGCAAAAAGTGTGACAAACAATGAGATTATTTAAAAAAGACAGTGAAATATCATACGCTTCCTCTCATGGTTCAACTGCGTTAATGTCAATAAAGTAACTTCTAATTAGAAAACTACATGTCACAGAACAAAAATGAAACCATATCTAGAATCAGCACGTGAATTTCTATTTCAGAACATAATTCATACCTTCTGTGAAAAATCATTGTTGACCAGTGTAATAATAATAATAATAATAATAATAATAATAATAATAATAATAATAGGAAAATTTTTGGACCAAAGATAGAAGAACAGACAGGTGAATGGAGAAGACTACATAACAATGAACTACATGGTCTTTATAGGAAGCAAAATATAATAAGAACAGTTAAGTCTCGTAGACGGCGATGGACAGGACATGCTGCACGTATGGGGAATTAAAGACTTGCATGGAAGCTTCTTGTAGGAAAGCCAGAGGGAAAACGCCCAGTTGGTAGACCAAGAATGAGGTGGGAGAATACATTAACTATGATTTGAGGGAAGTAGATTATACAGGGAATGATTGGAAAGCATCAGCTCAGGATATGGATGTATGGAGAGCTTCTGTCCGTGTGGCCATGAATCTACGGGTTCGATAGTGCCAGTGAGTAAGTAAGTATCAAACCCAATTTATTGATCTGAAAAATCTGTGAAAATAATCTACATCACACTCCTCTGAAAATTGTATAGAAATTAGAATTTAAACCATCTCTTAATATCAAAAGTCATAACTAACTTACTAGTTATTAACAGATTAAGTAGCTCTATGGTAAACTTATAAACTCAATGATTGGGTTAATTTGAGCTTAAAGCTTATGTTTAAAATTCAAGCCGATTTCAAAAAGCAACAATAAAAACAACAATTCTAAATAGTCACAAAAAAAACTATTACTGATGATTGTTAAACTTCATGCACAGTTAAAACATTACAAGTCCTTATTATTATCTTCTTTACCTTTAAGAACATAAAACAGTGCTAATTAAATATATATGGAAAATTCCATCTAAAATTGGACGAAAAAACTGGAGAACATTTCATTTTTGCAATTTTTAGAATATGTTCATCGTGAAGATGTAATACTGGGTATATATTTTCAGTTATTAACTCTTAATAGTTCCCAAGTAAAGTATATTCATATTTTCATAACAGCCACTTCTCAGCCTAGTGTTTGGAATGCACAGCTTGATACAAAATTATAATGATGGTATCTGGGGGTAATTGCAGCTGTCATCTTATGCCGATTACCATTCCAAGCAAGAGCTTCCTAAGGCCTGTAATGGGATCACTTAAAATCTAATGACATGTAAAAGAATCTCTTTTAATGAAAGGAACTTTTTTCTACATTTCAAGCTGTTTTAAAGAATTATTTTTAGATAATAAAACATATGGGTTTCTTCTACTCCATTGAAAACTTGTTATTTTTATTTTATGGGATGCTCTTCAGGAAACCCATAAAATAAATAATTATTGCAAGCATTTTCATATTCCCTTGTTGCACCGATGAAAGAAGTATGCAAGTTTAAATATAAGATTCTCATTTGCCATATTGAAGGATACATAAACTTAGTCCTTCCTCGTTTAAAGTAATAAATATGCAAAATTTTCTAAATTATGATAAATTTGATGTTGAATAATACAGAAATGAATAACTTTAAGAATTATATTTGAAGAGAAAAATTATGTGCTCCAAATGGGATTTGAACCCAGGACCTTTCACACTCTTGGCAAATGCTCACTTGGTAGAGCTTTTGCCTAGTGTGTGAAAGGTCCTGGGTTCAAACCCCAGTCTGAGCGTATAATTTCTTTCTTCAAATATAATTTATCCATCATCGAGATATATGAAATTAATAATAAAAACTTTAAGAATTCTAAAATTTTATAAATAACATATTCTTAATACCATGTTTAAGTAGTGTAAGATTTCTGTGTATTCTCTCATTTATATTATATAAATTATATAAAGATTGAATGAAGTAAATAAAAAAAAAAAGCAAGATTTTTGGTAGTCCAATTTCTATGGAATGTCCCATATACAATCACATAACTTACTATCCTACTGTATATCTATATGTCTAAATTTTAATGAAGAAAGGTTCAGCCATTAATGATCTAAAGGCTGTTTGCTCTTAAAATGATCCTCATCAAAACAAAAACCATGTGACCTGCTCGCTCTTCATTGGTTATGGACACCGACGTATGTTGTAGAAGCAGTAAGTACACGAAAAAGTAGTTCCCTACATTAAATTAAAAATATGTCCTCTGAATATACTTGTTATTCTTCGTGAATGAAAATAATAATATTCAAAACATAGAAAATATTGTAAAACATACCTAATCAATAATTACAACTTAAAATAGTTTATTACATATGGATGATACATTTGAGTCATGCTTCAGTTGATTCCCATGAAACAAAATGGCTGAAAGTGTAGTCTGTTGTGTTGTCATCTCCCTGTCAAAAGTGACAGTAATTGTGGAGTGAATGGCAGAAGGATACAATTGGCGTTTGTTGATGTTAGGATCACTCTAAGAGCGGATAAGGTATACATCTATGATAAATTGTTTGATACTTTCTATCTAGAAATACAATTTCTCCCTTCTCTGCAGATTGGCTCTTTTTGATATCTGCAAAAATCATCTTAATAAAGAAAATTTGAAAAAAAAAAAAAAAAAAAAGTTAACATTACTATATGAAACAGATACTATTGAAACTAATGATACAATAATTACAAAAAAAATTAGTTTCAACTTTCTCAGAAGATATACATTGATGGAATAAATTATGCTACTTGCATATAACACTTTAGGAAGGCAAAAAACATATATTAGAACAGAATATTAGATAAAACACCAATTTCTGTAATTACAATGGCTTAAGTTTAACAATCTTAATATTCAAAATGGAATTAATAATTAAACATTCCATAATGAGGCAACGGTTTCACAAATAAATAAATAAGTAAATAAAGAGAACTTTTTATTATTACTATATTTTATACCTACATCTAAATATAGACCAAATGATTCAAGCAATCAATCCAGGTAAGATTTAGTTCTACAAAGCACATGCTTCAAATGTTAAATTATCTTGGTACATTCAAGAAAGGTTAAAATATCATGCGAATTAAACTGTATACAACAAAACTTCAAATTCTTAACCACGATAAGTAAAAGCTGGCTTTTCAGGACTTTTACCTGTATAGTGATGGAATTGTTGCCAGCAGCGATATTTGGCACCAAAGCTACAGGGGTGGGTGGAGTACCACTGCTGGCAGAACTTGGTGGCATTACTGTCAGGCGAGGCACTGAAGAGAGGCCACCTGGGACCATTGGCATCATCTGACCCTGGCTCCCCACCACCTAACACAACCAAGACCTCATATAGCACATTTTACCCACCCAAACTTCATTATTAAATAATATGTAATGTAGGTTGGAAAAATGTATTATTATTTACTCCTTATTGTGCAATATATCATCTATACTTCTTATGCCTAAAATTACTTTCCAAAACAGAACATCCCTAAACAACAAATAATTATAATTTGCAACTTGAATAAAAAGAAAACATATAATAATCCAAAAATATTAAGCAGGGTTACCCACTTTCTCCAATTTTTAAATGGTATATGTCTTGTTTTTATTCACAAGTTCATAAGCACAAAAGTTATATCTTGGTAACAACCCATGAAGACACATGAATGAGGATACCATGATTCATACATTCTAATTAATGGCATTATAAGATTTATCTGGTGGGTTTAGCATTCCCTCTATCTGCTAAGAGACTAATAACATCGGTGAATAAACTTTACACTAGAAATTTTGCCAAAGATATGTATTTATATTGTCCCATTCTGTAGACGAGCAGTTTAAGACACGAAGCCTTGGTGCAGAACTACAGGACTTATGCTAGTTCGAGTCCCTATGGGGGAAGAAATTTTCGGCCAATATTGGATTGGTGCTAACCCACCATCATTAAGAATTTGGATAGCTACAGTAAGTAGCGGCTGCAGGTTAAGAAAACTAGCTATAACAGCTGGAGGGACTCAACATGCTGACAATATGTCACCTCTATATTTGCAGATGATCCATCCATCTTTGTAACGAACTCATGTGGATATGAGGTCAGCAGCCAGCTGGTAGGCCTGTTGTGTAATGGAGTTTTGAGTATATATTTTAGGTCTCTTTAAGGTAGATAGACAATGTTGGTTAATGAAAAGAGATCAAGTTAAAGGAATGCACCATATAGCTCTAGGTTCAGTTTATACCCAGCACTGTAGTAACTCACCCTTCATCAGTTGTCAAGAAGGGAAAGGTAAGTTCTCACTTAATTCAAACATCCTCTACTGATATAACAAAACTGTTTATCACATCCTGTATTACCCCATTCTTTCCCAGAATTCATTCTCCAGCTTCTGAAGCATAACTGACGTACCTCTTCCAATCATTAAACTTGTGCACATTTTCTGCCACTTGCTGCAATGTATTTAGAGACATGTCATCAGTCACATTGAGTCATAGAGTGGATTTCTCAATCAAAGTCTAAACCATGACCATGGTTTCCGATTTTTTATTGTTCCCATAACACTCATAAAAACTGAAAATCTACGACTGTAAATTGCAAAAATAAATTTCTGAATCACGTCTATGGTTTCATTACAATTTCCATGAATTTTCAGTCATTTTTATAGGTGTTAAGAAAACAATAAAAAAATTGGAAAACTGGGGTTGTGGCTTAGACTTCGGTTGAAAATTCCATCAATTGAGTTCCCCAATGTATCACTGTTACAGCACACACCGCTTTTAATTCACACATGGAAAGATGGAATCTAAGAGTAACGTGCCATATCAATGCAATAAATTTAGCTGATTTAATTCAACAATTGAAATGTTTTGATATCAGCAGAAAATGGAAATGCTATTCTCGAGCCAGTTCATTACTGTTTTTTCTATAGCATATTTTGATGGGAGCTTATTTTCTTGTATATTGTGACATTGGATATTGTTGAATATAACATTGAGGCTGATTGAGCTTGGAAAACATTTTTCCATTGTTCATTTTTTAAAAATCTGCCTACAATAATACTCTCTGGCAAGTCTGCCACTAAATACCAGTGAATGTTCCAGGAAAAAATAATTTTTAGTGCCGCGATTTCATGATTCAATAAACTGATCTTGATTTGTAATTACATCCATTATATATCACCACTAGTACATGCTGAAAGTTAGTTTGTTGTCTATCCAAGATTTGACAGAAATAATATTTTCATATGGTAAAATCAAATGTTTCCTACTCTCCTCATACAAAACATCTAAGTAGATCGCGATTTTGAGACCATAACGGTCTCATCTTCAATAATATTTTGGCGACTGATGTTATGTCGATCATAAGAAACTCTTCTTCTTCCCTCTGTTGGTGGGACCGATGAACCTCTGGATCAGGTCAGAATTTGCAGGAATTTCGAAGTTCATAAGTTTTCGTTTGTTTTTCTGAATGTGGATTTTTTCCCAAACCACGAGTTCCTTTTGTTTATCTGTTTGTTCAATTAGACTGGCTTTTGATTCAATTAAATGTTTTTTGGACCAAGCATGAGCAGCTACTGCTGACTTTCCCACTTTTACATTTTTGACGTTTCTAGAAATAGATAAACAAAAGGAACTCACAGTTTGGAAAAAAATCCACATTCAGAAAAACAAAGGAAATCTTATGAACTTCGAAATTCCCGCAAATTCTGACCTGATCCAAAGGTTCATCAGTCCACCAACAGAGGAAGAAGAAGAGTTCCGTTCGACGTAACATCTGTCGCCAAAATAATACTGAAGATGAGACCGTTATGGTCTCAAAATCGCGATCTACTTAGAAGATTTGTATGAGGAGAGGTAGGAAACATTTGATTGTACCATAAATTAAACCTCATAGTGATTAATCCTGTAAAAGTTAAAAGTAATATTTCTATCTTCACCTCTGCATTTAATAACACTTCATAAATTGGACTGCCAGTGAATTATGTTTAAGTGTTCAATCGGCACTTTGTCCTAGTATTACACTTTTTACATTTAAAGTTTCATAATGTATTTATTTCCCAAGGAAAGTGACTTTTGTTTTTAATCTTCTTAAGAAGACAAGGGACTGTATAGTATTTTAAAATCATTAGGAAGTTACATTATGAGGTTTAATTTAATATTTGAGTTTGTATTCATATCATTCTTACCTCATATATTTATTCTGTTGGCTTTGTGAACAAGCTGAAGATGGAGCAATAGCTTTGAAATGATCGTCCAACAGAATAAATATATGAGGTAAGAATGTTAAAGAATACAAACTCAAATACTGTATAATATACTATTTTTTAAAATTTTATTTTGACAAGACTCTTTAACAGTTCAGGTAATTAGCACTGCAACTCAATTTTGGGTGAAAGGGCTTATATGACTGAATAATATTTCTTTCTTCTAATATCACATTTCTTAATACAGCATATTGACCAGAAAGTCATTGTTGCCAACAAGAGACCATATAATCAGTTTCTAAAATAAGTTGTAGTTGCTTCCATATAGCAATTATGTCATCCACATATCTGCACCAGAATTTGAAAATTAAATGATATCTATTAATTATCTATCTTCTTAGTGCATCCAGCTATTTGCTGACAACAAAGTTCCACTACACTGTTCTTCATTTTACAAAATGATGGATATGGCGCCTGATGTTTGTAGTATATTCCAGCTGCTATAGTCCAAAGGTGAGGAGTAGTCAGGATATATTGTTATGCTTTTTCCGAAGTTCCAGGTATTAAAGATTTGAGTTTAGTTCTTTGAAGGTTTGGAAAAGAGCAATTTATGAGGATGTTGTTTTTATTATTGATTTAACATTTCTCAATGAAAGATAAATTAAATTTGAAGATTTGAAAATTTTTCTCTTCAAATTTAATTTATGAGGATGTGTTCAAGATCTTCTTCATGACTGTTACACCAACAGCAGGTACTAGAATCAATGAGATTAAAACGAAATAGGTATTTCTGGGTGACTATGTGGCCTGTCCTTGCTCTTGTTAAGAAAGTTTGTATAATTCTGGGGATGGTTTTGTACATTTGTAAATCATTTGACTTGGTTTGTGTAGCTTGCAGTGTTTTACCTTTGACAGATGAACGCCATGTTTTGATCCATGTCTTTATTATATGGGAATTGATTGTAGAATAGGCACTAGATAAAGATGTTGTTAGCAACGGTTTAGGTTGTAGATAGGCTGCTTGTTTAGCAATATTATCAACTATTTCATTTCCAGTTATGCCACAGTGACTTGGTATCCATTGAATGATTATTTCTTTTTGGAGTTGTATGAGTTATTAGATGTTTTTGAATAGAGGGAGTTAAGCTGGTATATGTGTGCGATGTATATTTCATTATATTTAAAATAGCTCCCATAGAGTCAGTAAATATACATACGGATTTATCGGATATACTATATATATTTTTCAATATCTACTAATTATCTTATGTTCGAAATTCCCCATGAATAGATTAGCTAAAAATGGGGACAAAGGGATTCCCTATAGAAAGACCTGAATTTTGTTTATAGAATATCTCATTGTATGTGAAAAACAATACATTTTTTTCTTTTTCAATCTTATTTTTGTTGCATCTTCTCCTTCTTATTCATAATTTGTAGGATTTTCATCCTGTTTATTTTCCAAAACACTCCTTGGAGGAAGACATATTGGATGTTTTTCCACTGCCTATCCATCTCTTGGCTGGTCTTCCTCTTTGTTCTCCTCCTGTCCATTGGTCTATCTTCTTTAGCTCTTTTTACAAGTTGGTTGTCTCCCACTCTTTCTATATGACCTTTCCAATAATTTTGTCTATCTATAATAAATATGACATTTGTCCCTAATTTCTGTATTGTATATCTGATCAATTAATGTTTTCCCCTGTTTTTTAGCCAATTTTCTAAAATTTCCAGTTTTTTCCATCTTTTTGGAGTATTTTCTTTCTCCAAAGCAACTATAACTTCTTCAAATGATCTGTGTTTGGTTTATTCTCCACTTTCTTACTGTTGTTCCTACACCATTTTGTCGTTTTTATAAAACATTCCCTGGATTCAATGTGACACAGCCAAGCAGTGACCTTGATCTAATGAAAATATGTGGACTGTAGTAAATATGGGTAGGAAAAAAAAAAACTCCAGGGGATGTTTTATAAATAATGACAAATTGTAGTAGGAACAACAGTAAAAATGTGGAAAATAAAACAAATACAGATTAAAAATAAAAACACTGCAGACATTGAACGAACTGAACAGTGGTGTTCAAAAGCTAAATATGAGACATAATCAATTAGAAGATAGGCTTGATGGTGCAGATATATATATATATATATATATATATATATATACACACACATTACAATTCTGCAAATGCCAGGGGAGAAAGCCGCAAGTGTCATAAAAGACAACTTGGTGGCATTAGAGATAAATAAATAAATATATATTTTTTCTTTTAAATTTTACACTTTCTTTACAAAGTTAATTATTTAATCAAATTATTATAGGTTATTATTATTTTAATACACTTTTTGTTCTGTATATTGTACAGCCAATGACTATTATGTATTATTACAGTCTGCACTCCATCAGTAAAATAAACCATTATTAAAATACTTTCTGCACAGGTGAGCGACTTGAAGTGTAATGATTGCTACAAAAAAAGTCTTTATATAAAACTAAGTGATGAAAAGCATGGCCTTTGTCACAAAATAGAACTGTCATCTAAGGATGTGGTGTAAGATAAGCTGCTATATATTCTCAAAGCGTTGTGAGGATGGTAATTTGAAAGGCACCACAATATTAAAACTGCAGCAGTACTATCAGGAGGTCATCATGGACAACTAGGGAAATCTAAATGACATGAAATCACTCTATACCACAGCATATCCACTGATGAGAAACCCTGACATTTCAACTGTCCATCAGGCAAGGAGAGTTGGTGCTTCTACAGAGAAGCGGAAGAAAACATGAGAATCCTGCCCAATATAAACATAAAAAATATTAATAATAGAATTAGAAATTTAACACCTCATCTCATAATTATAGATTTCTCGAAGACTAGTTTTGATACTTCTTTGTACCATCTTCAGCACTATCTAACTGTTGAATTGATGATCAGCAAATACTGTAGGTTGCTCCCTGTTCCCTCTGTTGGCTGACTGATGAACTTCCAAATTAAATCTTTTCCCCAGGAATTTCAAAATGCACAATTTTTCTTTTATTTTTCTGGATGTGAATTTTCTCCCGAACTGTGAGTTCCTTAGACTTATCTGTTTCAATAATTTGGCCTTTGCTTCAATTCTGTGTTTTTCTGACCATGCACATGCAGCTATTGCAGATTTATCTATTTCTCCATTTGTAATATTAGTGTTAAGCAGAATCAGATAAGATTCTTTGAAATGGATCCTTCCCCCCTTCTTTTTCTCTGCTGGTTTCTACTGGATTGATGGTCTACAATGGTGCCATACAAATTATCAGAATTTTCCTTAGATATTTCCTACACATCAGAATGTCTTCATGATCTCTTACCATTTTTTTTTCAGTTCCTTTCAACAAATTCAAACCCTATCTCATCCAGAAGCATGCAGAAACTAATATTTTTGAAGTTCAGCAAGTCGGGATCACTATTTACAAAAGATAATTATTTATAAATCATTGGAGATTCATTCTGGTTTACACTTTTTCCCTGGTGTCAGTATATTCTCTAATTACAATTTGCATTACATGCAGAATTTATGCTCCATGCTCTCACACCTTTAAATTCTTGCTGCTATTTTCACCACATCCTGAATATTTTTCACTAAACTGTTTGAAAACATTCAAAATAATTTGTTTCTCTCTGTTTTTCAATGGCTTTCTTTTCCAATGTTTTAGAAATTCTACAGAATCAGCTATTTTAAAACAATTGAAATTCGAATGTATTTTGCCTCGATCATGTGTAAGAAATAAACAGTGCTTATTTAATCTTTGGAAACTGTAATTGCAGATTTTAAGATTCTCCCATATAACTTATATAGACACATGCTAGATAATATATAAATTTATTAATATTTTCTTTATTCGAGTGTTAGAGAGCAAACTACATTTTTACATGCTCAAAGCTAAAACCATTATTTGACCAATGAAAATGCAGTCATACATGTTTTGTTTACAGTACAACTGGAACTTAGCTCAGAATTAGTATAATCCTGAGCTTTTGTGCTACTGGTTCCTAACAATTCTAATAGGTGGCTGTATTCATATCGTGCAAAAATATTAAGAAGTTTTTTTTAAAATTCAATTCCCCAGGTTGTCATTTTGACATTTCTGGTGTTCTCTCCTGGCACTGCTTAATTGTAACCCACTTCTGAAGATGGAGTGCCTAGAAGGCAGAGTTACATTACCGCGATGATACAATGGGCAATAAATGATAATGAAACACCAGGAGAGTTCTTAACCTAAATTCTACACCATGAGTAACTCTTTAATGAAAAATTCTTATGGTTTGATCAGGAATCAAACCCAGGACCTCAAGAACAGTAGTCAGAAATGCTGACCACTAGCCCACGAGGCTGGTTATATTAAAAATTTTATTCATGAAATTATGAGCCTGTAGTTAAGTAATGTCCAAAGAAAATAATATGGGTATGAAGAAAGTTTTTTTTCTTCCTTTTACAAAATCTTCAATATATGACTGTATTGAAGGAAGTCACATTTTATTTCTCATGATATTGTATAAATACAGAATAACGGGAGTTAACACAATAATTATATTTTAACTGCATGTAAAGTTGGCCAAGTAGTTGTTATTTTTCAGAATCTATTATGCTTCAGGCCTATTAAATCCTGGTGAAATTAAATTTTTCTTACCTCTCCTCATATAAATCTTCAAAGTAGATCGCGATTTCAAGACCATAACGGTCTCATCTTCAGTACAATTTTGGCGACTGATGTCATGTCAATCGGAAGAAAGTCTTCTTCTTCCCTCTGTTGGCAGACCGATGAACCTCTGGATAAGGTTGAAATTCCCGCAAATTTTGACCTGATCCAGAGGTTCATCAGTCTCCACCAACGGAGGGAAGAAGAAGAGTTTCTTCCGATCGACATAACATCAGTTGGCAAGATTGTACTGAAGATGAGACTGTTATGGTCTTGAAATCGCGATCTACTTAGAAGATTTATATGAGGAGAGGTAAGAAACATTTAAGTTCACCATAAATTAAACCTCATAGTGATTAATTCCTATAAAAGTTAAATAAACTATTAAATCCTATTGTTATTTATGTGAGTGAGACACTATTCATCTAGAGTATTTGCAGAACTTGACCAAGAAGTAAATAGTTAATAAACTGATAAATTAGAAACTACAATGCAAATATTTATCAGATTGCCAACTTTAACAAATCAATAATTATATCAAATTTTGAGGAAGTGCCCATTAGCCCTACTAATTCTTGATGCGGTTGTCATGTTATGAGGGTGATTCAGAGCGTGAGGCCCAGTCTTGTCCATCTTGCAAACGAGTGGCAGTATAGTTGCATTTGACAGTTTCTCTCATTAAGAGAGGTTGTCTGCAACTATAGAAACTCACACCAAATGTGAGATATATGGAGAAATACAGTTTCTGTGGGCAAAAAAATTGACAGCACCAGAAATTTAATGTGAGATTATTGTACATTACGGGCCAGTGTTGTTTGACATTGGTAGATGCACTAACATCCATGATGAAGAACAAAGTGGCCAACCGTCTATTGCAAATGATTGAACTTGTTGCAACAGAGGATAAAGTGGTCAGAGAGAATCGCCATTTCACAATTTCTCAACTCTCAGAGAAATTTATGCAAATCAGTCAGGCCCCGCACACTCCAGTAATCTCATGATGAATTGCTGCTGCTGTCAATTTTTTTTATCCATAGAAACTGTACTACTCCACATACTTCACATTTGGCAGGAGCTTCTATTGTTGCAGACATTTTCAACACCCGTCTTAATGAGAAAAACGGTCGAATGCAACCACACAATTATATTGCCACCTATACATTGGGATAAAGATGATGATTCTATGCTACTCGTTCGCATAACAGATGAGACTGGAACTAATCTTCCAAATCACTCTTGTAATATGATTTTACTAATAAATTGAAGTTTTTTACACCTAACCTCATGTTGCTCTCTTTCAATCATGGACAAAAAAATCATAGAATAAAGAATCAAAATTGCTTAAACAATTGGAAATAATTACTAGTTTGGGAGATATCTACATTCAGAAAAAGTGAGACAAGATAATGAATGAATTTTGAAATTCCTAGATAAAATGAATGATCTGTCTGCCCAAAACCAAAGGAAAGATATGTGTAAAACTACCAACAGATTTCTCAACAGTCAGTTATTGGCCGAGGATGAAGGAGATATTCTTTTGAAACCGATCCAACAAAGAGAGCTAATGAAGTGATAAGTAAAGAACTGATTCAATTTATTTGATAAAATACCTTAGTATGAATTCCCCCAATTTTATGTTATATGAATTATTACGAGGGCGGATCGGAAAGTAACGCACAATAATTTTTTTCTGCCTTGGTATTACAGCTAGAATGTTGAAATTTCACAGAGATATAGTTTGAAGTTTTCACTACAGATGGTATTTTTTTCTCAGGTGCTCCTCTTGCGAGAGAAGCTTCAACTATGCAACAAAGATGGCGCGCATGCTACAGTCGTCCACCTGTGAGGGACGGATTGGATCGGAAAGTAATGCACAATAATTTTTTTTAAAAAGTTTAATAGTAAAAAAAAAGGAAAAAAATCACAAATGAACTTACATCTTTTACCTACTTTTTGACATAGTCACCAACTTTCTCAACACATTTTTCCCATCATGTTACCAGTTTCAATATGCCCTGTTCGTAGAAGTCCGTTTGGTTGGAGTGTAGCCATCTGCGCACTGCTGATGCCTGCTTTGTTTCGGGCGTGTAGTGGTACGCCCACGACTCATCACCTGTGACGATTCCTTCCAGAAAGTCATGTCCTTGTGCGGTGTACCGCGTTAAGTGGTCCAAGCTTGCCATCATTCGCTGGCCCTTGTGGTCGTCTGTCAGGTTCTTAGGCACCCAGCGAGCACTAACTTTACGGAAGACATTGCTACGGTCCATACAATCATCCCCATACACGCCACGCATGTCCCTGTGAATTTCACTGGGTTTATGCCCTTTGGCCCACAAAAATCGAACAACACTACTCTGTTCCTCACAGGTGGACGACTGTAGCATGCGCGCCATCTTTTTTGCATAGTTCAAGCTTCTCTCACAAGAGGTGCACCTGAGAAAAAAATACCATCTGTAGTGAAAACTTCAAACTATATCTCTGTGAAATTTCAACATTCTAGCTACAATACCAAGGCAGAAAAAAATTATTGTGCGTTACTTTCCGATCCGCCCTCGTAGATTAAAAATGTGCTTGTAATTTTATAAATATGCATTCATATTATACAAATCAAATTTACTCCCAAAGTGAATACAGTTTGCGTGTGTTCTGATTAGTAACATTCTTCTGTTTAGATTAAAAAAAACCTAACATACAACGAAAAACAATACTTTGCAGTAGACTTTATAAACACAAAGTTTCCTAGAATCAAATTTAAACTGAATTTGCTGTCCAAGCAATGCAACTTACAATTTAAGTAGTAACTTAATATTTTGACGTGTTCCTATGTCAATCTGCTGCGATTTTCAAGCTTTTGGCAAAACAATGGTTTATGTGGTCTATTTTCAATTTACACATCACTTCAATAAATATAATCTATACAGAAAATAATAATGGAATTACATCCATCTACTTCTATACTTTGCAATTATACTTGATTCCTCCCTAGTTAACCAGAATTAAATTCTTTTGGTATCAATTTAAATTGTTAACATAAATAAAAAATGTTATTAATGTAATTTAATTAAATATTCAAAGCAGGAAATCTCTTGAAGACAAATCATGTGTTAAAAATGGTTACATTAAAACACACATTAGGAATGTAGAAACATTAAGAAATTAACTAAATATTGCAGATTTTATTCAGTTCAAGCAAACTTGACACAAAAATAAATGTGGTAAGCACTGCATACCATATGCTATAAGACAGTTTCATCAACCATGCATGACATTTTATATAAACATAACTCGGATCCTGCAGAAAGTCATAAATTCACTAATGCTCTCAATTTTTATAACATAAATACCTAATCTAAAAGATAACTACATTTATTTAACTTTCACAGGGAAAAAACACTATGAGGTTTAATTTATGAATTAAATAATTATTTTTATTACCACACCTCATATCCTTTTTCGTCTAGACTGCAATTTTGGAGCTATATCTCCATCATCAGTTGCCTTTCGTCAAATGGTGTTATGTCATTTCTTGGCGGTTTTCTTCTTCCTTCTATCGGTGGACCGATGATAAACTCATGAATTTCGAAACTCCAGCAAATTTTTATTTGATCCAGAGGTTCATCGGTCCACCAATAAAAGGAAGAAGAAAACTGCCAAGAAACGACATAACACCAGTCGACGAGAGGCTACTGATGATGGAGATATAGCTCCAAAACTGGCAGTCTAGAAGAAAAAAGGATATGAGGTGAGGTAATAAAAATATTAATTTAATTCTTAGATAACTACATGTTTAATTATTATTTTACACCCTCAAAATATAGCAAGTGTTATTTTTGTAAATCTATGAAATTATATTATTGCTCATAAGAAGTTGCATTCTCTTTGTTAAATATTGGATGTATACATTTCTATAGAACAGATCTATGGACAGATTTACTGAAGTGATTGGACAAGCTAAGAGAGTTCAGAAAAAAAAAACAAAGAAAAATAGTTACATGTACAGAAAAAATAAAAGCTCCACAAAAAAAATGTTAAGGATGAACAGGGGGAATCTTTCAAAATTAACCTCTGATTGACTGTTAACAAACACAAATAAAGGGGAAAACATATATATATTATGTATGAAAGGTACTTTATATTCCTCCATTTAACAACATTCTCAGCTATTTTTTTGTTCTGAAACAATCTTTGCGAAGAGATGGTCATTTTGGTATCAAATCCAACACTATTTCAACAGTAGCATGGGCTCATGCATTATTATGCAAAATAACAGTCCACATCTCATTCAGGGTCGATCTTCAAAGTTTTTGCAGGTGTAGATTAATTTCAGTCAAAGTAGTAGTAAACTAATAGAACAAACTGGAAATTACAGCATACACAAGGCATATCCCATCAAGATAAACTAATTCATATATTTCTAATATCTTATCAGAGATTGATTTTGAAAAAGATATCTTTTATGGCAGTAGCAATGTTAGTATTAAGGGTTTTTAAATATAAAGTCTTTGTACTGACCTGGTAGATCTGATTGCCAGCAATCTGATATGTGGTAGGAAGTAACATCTGTTGTTGCTGCTGCTGCTGTTGTTGTTGTGCTGTTGATTGCGGTCGATACATCATGTCTGTTACATAAGAAAATATTTTATAAATCTGTAGACATTTTAATTAAAATTACTTTTTTGATTATGAACACAACAATTTTTAATATCTACAGATTTTGTTAAAAAATTAAGTAACTCTTGTATTGAAACAAACAGTAATTTGCAGATTTATTGTAATTACATCATTTTACAGTGCAAGAAATTATGTTTGGTCAATAAAAGAGATATTAAACTAGTAAACAATTCTAATAACTGTGTCAAGTTGCATAATGCAAAATGATCTTAACAAGAAAGTTTGCCAAATTCTAGTACAAAAGATGTTGCAAGCGATTATAATTATGTTAGAAAACCAATATTTACTATTTGTTTAAAATTATACACCACCAATGATATGAAATTCGTAAAATGTTTTTATTTGACTAAATATAGAAATACATTAAGTTATGTAGATAGGATTTAATAATAAAAAATAAACAATATAATAGAAATACATTGTTTATTTTTTATTATTTCACTCACTGAAGTATGAAGTGAGTGAAATAATAAAAAATAAACAATACTAAAAAACCTCATAGTGTTATTTCCTATAAACATAACTTAATAGAAATACATTTTTAATTAATGTTAATTTAGCAGAGAAAAAATACTGCCTGTTGTATGTGCAAATTATAATATTTTAATTTTACAAGAATTTTAGCAGCCTTTTCATATAGTCTCAAAACTAGAAGAACCAAATTAATGATTACCAGGATGGTAGTAGTAGCATAGTATCAAGTTTTTTTTTGAGTCTATTTATATCTTACCTCAATTTAATGTCAATAGACTATTAGCTGACAATGATATAGAAGAATATATCAAAACATGTTCGAGAACAAATCAACATTAAATTGAGGTAAGATATATATATATATATATATATATATATATATATATATATATATTTTTTTTTTGTTCAATGCCACCTGTTTGTTACTCGACATTTCAGGTATTCTCTCCTGGAATTGGCACATTGTAACCCACTTCTGGAGGTTGAGGCATCTGGAAGGTAGGGTTACCTTAAACCTAAACTTAATCTAATGAGGTGAATATGATATTGATGATAAGGATGACCAGATGATGTTCAGGGACTGTTTGGGCCTTAAAGTATCCTGACACTTCGTCTTACAGGTGAGATAAAACCCCGAAAAAACCTCACCCAGGAAACTTGTCCCGAGTGGGGATCGGTCCGCTGCATGAGTAGGCAGCACGCTACCTCGAGACCACAGTGGTGGACGAGGTAAGATAAAACTCAAAATGTTAATTCCTAAAATAAAATACGTAGCATAGTAGTTAAAGCAGCAAAAGTGGTAGTCTTGGTATTTTAACAATGCTCATTAACAACTTGGGTTATTAAGAATTGCAATTCAAATCTGGATGTGTAAGCACCAACTATTTTTTTCCCCCTCAGAAGCCTTTTATTTCAGGCTTGAGGATTCTCTATGCAATAAATCTATGACACAGGACCCATAGCTTTCCTTCCCTTCTGAAGGGAGCAATTTAGTTGATTTTTATACCTTTCAAAATTCACCAACCCTGGCCAGGTTTGAACCCCCAAACCCCCAGATAAAGAGGCAGGCCATTAATACACAAAGACTGACAGTAGTAGTAGTAGTAGAAAGAGACAAGAATTTGACACATTCTTTCAATGCAAATTTGAATAACACAGTGAACATTTCCTGTAATTAAGATTTTCAGTAAATAATACTAGTTAAAAAAGGTTTTTGCCACATGCTTGATACTATAATATCAGATCAAGTTTTATGTGCTATTTACGAATATGAAGATGTTCCATCACCCTCAAATTTTTAGGAAATCACAAAAATATCAGGCCGTGGTGGACTAGTGGTTATGCTCCTTGCCTCTGGTCCTGAGGGTCGCAGGTTCAAACCCGGCCGGGGTTGATGGATTTTTTAGGATGGAAAAATCCAAGAAGCAAGTCCTCCGGGAGGAACTTTAAGCCGTGGGTCCTGAGTCTGAAGATTTTCAGGCTCATAAAAAATCCTTAAGACTGAATGAAAAGGCCTCTAAGCAAAATTTACCGAATTTTCCCGTCCTAGTACTACCTTGGTTTCCTAGATGTCAGTATGAGGCGGAACGCTGACCAAGGACCACTCAAAATGACATCTATACAAAAACAAGTGTAACTAAATTAGTATGGTTAAAATTCTTCCCTGTAGGGGGAGAGCGCCTAAATCTCTGTAAAAGGAAAGTTTGCACAACAAATTGTCCATTCTTACATGCCTGAAGATCCATAGGGATGTGCAGTACTTTTCGAGAAAGAGAATAGTGAAATTTATTACTTTATTGATGTAAGTGCTCGGCTGACTGGAAATGGCTGAATATGGGGTGAGGTGGGGTTTGAACATGAAAAGTTCAAATTTTAGCTTTAGTTTCGGTTTGGCTATGTCTCTGAAAAGTGTTTTTAAGTGATTTTTGCTTCCCAGTTTTAATTTTCACTGCAATGCAAAAATAATTATGCTGTGCTTGTGTCAATTCGCCAAATAATTTCTGTTGTGTGTGTGGATAGTTTACTATTAAAAATCAACGCCGATCTTTAACAGAAATATTATAAGAGGCGTATTACAGGGAATATTCATTGACCCCCAAATTCGAAGACTTGTACATGATGATACCTTAGAGAGAAAGTTAAATGATAGAGAGCTAGCAGCCTGGAACACCTTATGTGAGATAGTGAATGGGTTTCTGGGAAACAATAAAGCAGAAAATGATCGTCAGTTGGTTCAAGAACCAAAATCTTGGATGCAGAATGTCTCTGAAAATTAATTTTCTCCATTTGCACCTGGAATTTTCCCCTGAGAATTTGGTTTCTGTCAGTGACAAGCACGGGGGAAGATTTCACCAGGACATTCAGAAAATGGAGCAGAGATATGGGATCCTCACATGATGGGCAACTATTGCTGGTTTTTATTTAGGGAGACTGACACACACTACAAGAGGAAGAATTAACTGTAAGTCTTATATTATTTTAAAAGTAGCTGTCGCATTTATAATCCATATTACCTGCATGTTTCAGTTAATAAGTAGTACTACAAAGGGTTTTTGACTATTAATTCTTAGGATTTCTTAATTCCAAATCACAATTTCATATTGTTTTAGTTTATAGCAAAAATTACATCATTTTATTACATTTTTCTGAGGATGAAAGTCAATTTGTCGATAGTAGCATCAATTCATTCCTTTTATAATACCTCATATGTAAACTTAAGGCATTTTATAACGTAATTCCATAATTAAATTAATTATAGTTGTGACATTTTTACAATTATGTTTAAATTAAGCTAGATTTTCTGTCATTTTTGCTAGAATCGAACTCAGTTCTGTCACAGGAAAATGTTACGTGTTACGGACTTTTTACTGTCATATTCATGTTCAGGAGGTCTGATTTATATAAAATGATGTGTTTTTGTCCATGTGGCAGATAAAAAGTTGAAATTTGACTTGTGTAATTGAAAACCAACACTGAGAAAGCTACATATCTTTGGTCATAATCACACGTTATTAGTTAGGGAAATGATGCACTATGTATGTTAGAACGGACCATAGGACAGCCATAGCTTATGATTATCTCTTTGTGTCCATATTCATGGTACCAACATATTTTTTTCTTGTATTGCAACAACTAACATCATTCGCTATATCCTATATCGTTAGTTTTTTTTTGTTATGAAACGTAGTAATGAAAACTTCTACCAAGAACTATGGAGGAAAAAAAGAAAATACATGAAATTACATTAAGTTACATTTTGGTGTTTCGATAGATTCAGGTAGTTTAAATTATGAATTAATAAATAATGAGTCGTGAATATCTCACCTCATCTTCAAAGCACATGACCGGTTTCAAGATATGTTTTTCTTATCATCAGTCATTTCTATGACCCATGTGCTTTAAGGAACATGGAATACACGAGGTACGATATTCCGACTTATTATTTATTAATTTGATTGAGAACCTCATGTTATTTCCCACAAAAATTATGAATGTTAGGTTAGCTACATTGAGATTAAGTTGGGGCTGTGCCATAGCCGAGTGGTTAAGGCAAGCCTTGGTGTAGAGCTACAGGACTTACGCTGGTTCGAGTCCCCATGGGGAAGACATTTTCTCATGGAATTTCGGCCAGTGTAGGACTGATGCCCATCCAGCAATGTGAGACATTTGGGTAGCTACAATAAGTAGGAACTCCAGGTTGAGAAGACAAGATATAATGGCTGGGAACCCAACATGCTGACCATATATCACCCATACACTAGCTAGATGATTAACACATGTGGATGTGAGGCTGGCTGGTAGGCCAAGAGCCTTCTAGGTCCGTCGCGCTTTGAGTTTTCTTAAACATTTGTGTGAATCATTTCTGTGGTGGAATCACTGTTACAAGGACATATTCTTTTGTATGTTGCAGAACTTTGGAATTATCTACTGGTGTGGGGGAGGTCAGTGATACTTAGTGAGGCAATGTATCGGTCTGAAGCATGAAAATTCATATATATATATATATATTGGCAATTCTGTTTTTAACAATCACGCATAGCTATCTTTGTTATCTATTGTTTATATCATTATTTCTAGGTTGTGTTTATGTCCAATTCTATTTATTTTTTTGCTGATTTTTATACATTGTTAGACCAAGAAATATATAAATATACATTAAAAAACTTCAAGCGCGACAGACCGAGACGGTCCTTGGCCTACCAGCTGGCCTCACATCTACATGTGCTAATCACAGAGGTAGACAATCATAAGCCAGTGTAGGGGTGACAAGTGGTCAGCATGTCGGGTCCCTCAGTCATTATAGCTGTCTTCTCAATCAGGAGTCACTACTTATTGTAGCTACCCAAATGCCTCACGATGCTGGGTGGGCATCAGTCCCATACTGGCCAAAATTCCACGAGAAAATTTCTTCTCCCATGGGGACTTGAACCAGCGCAAGGCATCTTTGCCTTAACCACTCGGCTATGGTGCAGGACAAATATATACTAGGGTGGTCCTTATTTTTTTACTTTTTGTATTTCATTCTGTAAACCTTTATTTTGTTTTTCCTTTTATAGGAAGACTGGATATGAGGCGAGGTATAAAGAATTTTAATTTAAATCCTAAGTAATTTAATGTCCATTTTGTTAATATTTAAGATGAACCCATGCTGCATTGAGCTAAAACAGACGCAACATTAAAAAGAAAATTTCAATAAAAATTGTAATGATTTATGATGTTAAAATTACTTTAATCAAAACAGCTGTATTTGAAGATATTTATTGAATTATTTCTCTTGTTTAAAGACAATAGAAAAACAAACAATATTCTTGTTGCAAATAATTTTTTGAATATTTATTAATTTAGGTCCAGGCAAAAAAGTATGCATTGTTAATCAGAATTAAAATGTCATATGGTTTCAATGCACACCTATAATTTTTTCCTTTTGGCCCAATTTGACAGTGTATCAAATTTCATTACAATAAATTAACATTAACCCGTGCAGCACTGGGTTTAAATTTATATTAAAAAAATTACTTACAGCAAGAGTATTGTATTGTTTATTTATTTTTCTATTGTCTTCAATAAGAGAAATAAATCAATAAATACCTCCAAATACAGCTGTTTTAATTACATTAATTATTAACATAATAAATCATTACCACATTTATTAATATTTTCTTTACAATGTCGCATATATTCTAGCTCAATGCGGCACATGTTCCTCAGCTTAAATTTCAACAAAATGGACTTAAAATTATTTCTTACAAAGAAAATAGAGAGCGTACAGAATGAAATATGAAAAATAAAAAATAAGGATCATCCTTTATATATATATTGCTCATTTGCTGCAACAATGTCATAACTCGAAAATCACGATTTTTCAGGAGATGCATTTGAAGTTTTAAATACTGTCATTCCAATCTCCCTGTGATATTAACTAAAATATGTGTTTTTTGAGTTAAGACGTTGCAGCAAATGAGTGATATATATACAGAGTTCTTCATTTATAACATAATGCCATGTGCCCATTAGGTTATAAATGAAGAATCACACACACACACACAAATACATGTATTGCTTTTTCATTTTTATTTTCAAAAAAAATAAAAATCTATTCAGGGTTGAAACATGTTAAACTAAATATAATATCAAAACATGTATTGCTATTTATATTCTGGAACAGCAATTTGTTAATGTTTTTATTATTAATTTAACACTTCTCACTGAAGGATAAATTATATTTGATTAGTTAGTTTGTGTTATTTTTTAAAATATGGTAGTGCACATTTCCGTAACAATTCCCAGTTATTTTTATGAAATCACTTCCAGACCAGTAATGAAATAATTCTATTTATTGTGTTCATAAAATGTGAACCCTTACAGGCCTTACAAGAACCTCCTCGGGGTAGCAGCAAGTTAAGGTTCCCATCTTTTAGGTAATTGGCACAAGGTTATCACTCCTGTGTTATGGCTTGCTTTACTCCCAAAACATGTATGAAGGTTTAGGCCAATATAAAAATCCTGATCTTATCAAGATTTGAAACTGCAACCTCCCAGCTTGTAGCATATTGCATTAACCAACCACATTATGGTGTACCTCTATTGTGACCACCGTTTTGGTTAATATATTTTTACTTTTATAACTACTCAATCCGTATTTGCTTTGGCACACATTCTTTTCAAACTTTTGTTCATTGATTTGAAAGTAACAATACGTTGTTCCCCAGCCGAACCAGACAGCAGGGGTATTTCTTCCACATTTGCAATGACTAGTTTTCAAAGCAAAACACAAAGATTTAGGCATTATAGAGAAAATCTCAACAAAATTGCCCAAAATGAATCAATACTATACAGCAATAGGGCTACAAATTACTCAGCCTCTTCTGTGTAAATTACTGAAAAATTAAGGCATTATTCCTATAAGTAGCAGAAGAAAGAAACTAAAGTCATGGCGAGAAATAGAGTAAGGTTGGAACAGCCTTTGGTCCACCAATGTTTGTGAACAATGCTCACATTGATGATCCTCTAATGTAACAAAAATCACAACTTGCTGAGGATATTGGAAAATACCATGTATAAAAGAATGTAATACAAGTACAGAGAAAAATTTCCAGCTAATGTGGGATTCGAATCCTAAATCTCCAGCTTTAAGCACTGGTGCAGTACTCAGGCAATCCAGGAACAGACATAAATCTTTCTCTATTTAAAATTCCCACATATCCCTCCTATTAGTGGACTTATATCCACAATACAGCAGGATTGCTTCTATTATGGTCCATGTGTTTTCATTAGATCAAGGTCACATTCGAGAGTAAATCCCCTGTCCTTCATGTCCTAAAACTCATGATGCAAAACACGAGATCTACCTTATCCCACACAACCATGGAAGTAAATTAGATCAATACGGAGTATGGCAGCTAACCAGTGACCTTGATCTGACTAATAAAAATATGTGTACTATAAGACGACATTATAATGAGTATTTGTTCAGTGCCAATATAAGCTAATATTATAAATGTAAATTTGAAATTAATGAACTCAGGTTTACTGTTTGCATGACATAGTAATTACAACTAAAGCTAAAAATTTCTGCCTAAATTGGGATTTCAACTCCTTTTCCTGAATATCCTAAGTAGCATTAAATGTTTAACTCACGAGTGCATAAAGCTGGTGATCTTGGGTTCAAATCCAAGTTCAGGCATATCTTTTTTATTAATTTCTGCATGCGAACAATAAGTCAGAGTACATTAATTACAATAATACATCTGTAAAAGAACAAAAGGTGAACAGAAAGATTCTGATTTTGTTTTGAGCACCAGAAGGAAACAATAGACTATTTCACATGAATGAAAACAAGTGATTAGCATGATTACGGGGATAATACAGGGTGCGGCAGCATAACTTCCTTTTTTTAAAACCTAATAAAATGCATTGTATGAATCAGAAAATTTTTATTCGTTTTTTATAATATAGGCACATACATAAAGTTTTGTTTTACTCAGTTTTGAAGATCAAATCAGGTAGGTGACGTCCCCCATTCTCCATACACTGAGTAAACCGATTTCTGGCGTTTGTCATGACTCCTGCCAGCATAGCAGGCGTTATGTTGGCAATTTCTTCCTGGATGTTGGTCTTCAAATCTTGTAGGGTCCTTGGACGGTTCACATAAACACGGGATTTCAAATAACCCCATAGAAAAAAATCACAAGGGGTCAAATCGGGAGAGCGGGCCGGCCACTTCAAATCGCCCCTAATTGAGATAAGGCGCTCTGGGAAGTGTTCCCTCAAAACAGTCATCGATGCTCTTGAAGTGTGTGCCGTTGCACCGTCTTGTTGGAACCAAGTGTCCCCTAAGTCCAACTCATCTAGCCGTGGGAAAAAAAATTCCTGTAACATGTTTACATACCGGTCCGAATTCACTGTCACTGTGACTTCATTTTCCTCAAAGAACCAGGGACCAATAATTCCACTTGAGGAAATTGCACACCACACTGTGACTTTAGGTGAATGCAAAGGCCTTTGATGCAATTGTTGAGGATTGGTGTCAGCCCAGTAGCGCATGTTTTGTTTGTTGACGGATCCACACAAATGAAAATGGGCTTCATCACTAAAAAAAGCAATAGCGTCCTCAGGAACGACTTCCAGAAGAACCTCACACGCGTTCCTCCGAGAATTGAAGTCACGTTCAGAAAGTTCCTGCACAATTGCCATCTTGTATGGATGGAAATGAAGATCATCATGAAATATTCTCCTTACAGAACGATCGGAAAGTCCAAGGGCAGACGCATGTTTGCGCGCAGAACGCCGTGGTGATCGCAACATTGAAGCTCTCACTACCTCAATGTTCTCAGGTGATCTAATCGGCCGAGGGACTCCAGTTCTTCGTCTTGTCGCACTTGCAGTTTGTCTGAACGTAGTGACCCACGTAACAATTGATTTCCGGTCCGGGACAGGGGCTAATTTAAAGCGATTCCGAAAGGAGCGCCGGGTTGCGATCACAGAACATCCGCTCGAAAAGTAGGCCTCAATGGCAAATGCACGCTCCTCACTGTTCCAACGCATGATGGCGACTGAACTGTGTCAGGACAAAACTTTATAGTCCCCCCTCTCGAACGAGACCACTAGCGCTCCGCTACGACATCAACCGACTAAATGGCGCACATTTTAAAAAAGGAAGTTATGCTGCCGCACCCGGTATATTCCATCAATTTACAATAGTATATGTAGACTACATGTAGATTTTGTCAACATTCAATTTCTTTTACTATCATACTGTTATTAATGGGGGCACGCCATAGCATAGTGGTTAAGGCACTGCACTACAAGTCAGGTCAAGGGTTCGAGTCCCAGTGGGGCAGGATTTTTAAACTGACCCAAAACTTCTGGCAGCACTATGACCCTGGGGTCGACTCAGTCTCTAACTGAAATGAGTACCAGACACCTGTACTGGGGGTAAAGGTGGCCGTCATGCAGGGCTGACATCAAGTGCCGATTGTCCAGAAAAAGTGGAAGCCTTAACCTCAAACTACCCCAAGGGCCTCCTGAGGCCTGTAGTGGGATCACTTTTATCTTTTACTGTTATTAATTGGTTACTATTATCATAAATTTATCCAGAAGCATTCATTTTATAACCTCCTTAAATCTACCATAGATTCAAAATATGTTTTTAATTTATTTAATTTATGGATATATTGTACAATTTAGGGTTATCCATTATCACATTAAGCTTAGTACTTTTGAAAACTTATTAGTAACAGTTTTAATAAATTAAACATGCTGCAAGAATAGTTACTGTAAATTAGCGATTTTTAAAATTGATTTGGTTATATAGGGAGAATCCAGACACTACCAACAAACTTTCACATGTTGTTCATGTTTTCTGAGTGTTTCAATATAAGGAACTCATGGTCTCCATGGCTCATTGCCAAATAATTTCATTGTTTTGCTTTGTACGAAGCTCTTCTTGCCACTGATAATTCAGGTATATATGGTTTCAACATGATGGCATATCAACATGTTTTACAGTGAATGTTAGGGAATACCTTAATGAACAATTTGTGGTGGTCCTGTTCCATTACCAGATCCAACACTCACGGAATTTTTCTTCTGGAGTCACATGAAGAACCTGGTATAAGTGACTTTTCGAAAAGTGCATGTATCTGATTACTATGATTGTAGCAGCAATTGACAATTAGTGACAATCTCCCAGGATGCTAGAGCATGCACAACAGTCCATGAGGCATTGTTGTGAAGTTTGTCATGATCATGGTAGTGGAAATTTTGAACAATTACTTTAAACAGTGTAACAATATAATTTGGATACAATCATATTCCGAGTAAACAGATACAAAGGTAGTAGAGATTGTTAAAAAAAGCTCACTAATGAGCCACTGGAGTCCATGGGTTAATTATATCAAAACACTAAAAATAATTAAAAAAAAAAGCCCTGTATTTAAAATCTTGATTGAGTACAACTTACTTTGTCTTATGTTTGTAGGTACCACACCTCGTTGCTGAGGAACTTTCATGTCTGGCATATATCTGGCATGGATTGGAGGTCGACCTCTGCCACGGCCCATTCCAGGTGCTTGTAGAGTAGGAGCAGGCACCAATTTAGGAAGTAATGGATGATGCTGTGTTTGTGATGACTGTTTTCCAGCCATAGCTTGGTAAGCTGCAGCGCCAATTCCAAGAGATGCTGGACGACTTCTAGATACTCGTGGAATTTTTGCGGGGGGTTCCCAATCAGGTGGTGGTTCTTGATTTCGCTCAGGTTTATGCTTTTTTGCACAAGACAGCAAATGTCTTGTCAATTTACCCTTCTGATTGTCCTCGAATGGACAATTTGGGCATTGATGAAATGCAGGAGCCCTTTCCAATCTACCACGCACATTATGTTCAGCTTCCATGTGAAAAAGAATATCATGTGGACTGCGAACTTCAAGTGGACAGAAATTGCAGCGATAAACATAGTTGCGCATATGTGGAGTTTCAAGATGTTGTGCCATTACAAGGGAAGACTCAGTCTTAAAACTGCAATATTCACATTTTTTCTGTTCTAGATGAAATGGTTCATTATTTTCTTTGCTTAATTCTAGGTTTTTAAGAAGTGAATTGATAGCAAACTGAGCTACAGCACCTGCTTTCCCACCATCTCGGTCACGTTTCCGTTTCTGTGAACGCAGTAAATCAGTCTGTACGTATTCCTGAACTAAATTATAACCAATCTGCATGAAGAATTTTCCTAGAGGGTTGTCAAAATATGTCAGTGGTTTATTTGCTTTGTCTTCTGGTTTAGGATCTTTTTCAGATGTTGAACTTCGAGTTTCAGGGCCAGTTTTATTATTTTCATCCTTCTTATCATCAGGTTTGCCTTCGCTTGATTTTGTCTCACTTTCATCTTCCTTTCCTTTGGCTTTATCTTTCTCAGTATCCCCACTTTCATTTTCTGTTTTATTTTCCTTTTTATCTGATGAGTCTTGACTACTGTCATCATCTGCTTTGCTGCTTTTGTCATCAGTCTTTTCATCCTTATCATCAGAGGCTTTAACCAGCAATGATTCATCTTTATTTGAAGCATTGTCATTATCTTTAGAGTCTATATCTTTCTTTCCTTTGTCTTCACCTTTTTCTTCTTTCTCATCATCTATTTCTTCATCCTCTTCCTTTTCTTCTTTCTCTTTTTCATCTTCATTCTCTTCCTTTTCTTCCTTCTCTTTCTCCTCCTTTTCTTCCTTCTCTATCTCTTCCTTTTCTTCCTTCTCTTTCTCCTCCTTTTCTTCCTTCTCTTTCTCCCCCTTTTCTTCCTTCTCTTTCTCCTCCTTTTCTTTCTCAATTTTTTCCAGTCTTTCCATCTCTTCCCTTTCCAATCTTTCCTTTTCTTTCATTTCTTCTATTTCTTTTCCTAATTTTTCTATGAATTCTTGTAATGGCTTTAAAGGAGGTTTCTCATACACATATGGGACTATAAATGAAGGGGCTTCTACTACATACATATCATCAGTAAGAGTGGGCAGGATTTGTGGAGGTTTAGGTGGTGGTGGTGGAGCCTGCACGGCTGGACTTTTCAAGTGCACTGATGTATGTGAAGGATACATCCCCTGAGCTGGAACTGCTACAGGTAAGACTGAATAACCCGAAGAAGAAGGTGATGGAACTGGTGCTTGGGTAGGTCCCTGAGGGGTAGAGACTGGCACTGGTCCACGGCCTGATAAAATTGAATTAGTATCAATAATTACAAGAGTTGGTTCCTTTTTACCACCTTTCATGTTCTTAGCTCCAGTAGCTATTTCAACAAGACGTTTAGTGTCATTTACAACAATAGTAGTTTTCCTTGAATTACGGGTTTTACTATTTTCCTTGTCATCTCGAAATGGATCAGCATTCATTGTGTCAGCCAAAGGATCCTCCGGTGTTATTTCCTCTATATCAGGATCATCTTCCTTTTCCACATAACTTTTCTGGGATTTGTTAAGATTACGCGAGCTACGTCGAGGAGTTACATTTAATACAGTTGTGCTCTTTCGTGACTTTTTTATTTTACCCGGAGATTCTCCACTTTTAGAATCTGATACATCACCTTCTCCATCTCTTTTATTTACATCATCATCTTTTTCACTAGTAGTACTCTCATTGTTACCCTCGGAAGATTCGTTCTTTACAGGAGACTTTGTTGATTTAACAGAATCGTTACTAATTTCTTCAATATCAGGGCTTACGGAATCACCATCTTTTGTCTTTTTCTTAGAATTCTTTTCATCTTCTTTCAAACCATCACTATCTTTTAGAGTACTTTTTGATTCCTGGTTAGCACTATTCTCTTCACTCGCATCCTCACCAGAATCTATTCCTGCTTCTTTAGAACTATTTACAGCATTAGCACTATCAGATCTTTCAGAATTACCCTCTCCCCTAAGTTCTACATTCTTAGCATCTACCTTACCTGTATCTTTATTCCCACCATTTAACAATTCATTACTCCTAACCTCACTCATTTCTTGATCCTCATCAGAAGATTCTGCATCTGGCTCTCTAGATTTTGAAGTATTATTTTCAATAGTTAACTCAACTTTATCATCTATTTCCATTGGTTCATCACCAATTAACGGATCCTCACAATCATCCACATCATTTTCCTCCTGAGGTTCATTATCATCTAATTCACAATCTTCAACATCCTCAGTATTACTTCCACTTACTTCCTTAAATTCATCATTTTTTGATTCAGGTTCATTTAGTAGTTCATCTTCATTTTCAATTTCAACCTCATCTTCTATTTCGTCTTCATTTTCTATTTCACCTTCATCTTCCAATTCATCATCATTATCTAATATATCTTCATCTTCTCTAGGCACTTCAGTTCCCAATTCTTTAAACCTCTCAGTTTCACTCAACTGTTCACTATTAGGCACTTTCATTTCCTCTCCCCTTCCATCATCAATATTATTTTCTGCATTATTAAAATCGTTACTACAGTTACTCGTATTATCCAAAAGTGAATTTTCACTGATATCATCACTCATCACATCGCTTGTCAATGACTTGGCAGCAATGATGGTGTCATGAGGCGGAACATTCTCACACACTTCCATTTCTTCCTCACAAGAACCATTCATTTCTCCATTTACCCGCAGATCACCTGAAAATAAAATACAAAATATTAGAATGATACATATTAAATAAATAGAGCACAAAGAAGTCCATTATGCAGAAATTGCATAAACTAAGTTAATTCCTCAGGAAGTCAAGTTTATGGTCTGGTTTTACAACTTAATGGAATGCATTTTTCTTTTGTTTATTAAATCATATGTATCCAGTTATGTCGAGAGAAAACAAACATGGCAGCCATTAGAGCGATTTTTAGGTAAACCCCCACTCCTAATGGTCAGATTTACTGATATTTGGAGAATATCTTTCTTGTTTTATATCAATAGCATATACCGACTAAAAAAAAGTATATAAAAAATCTAAAATTGCAACAGTTGCAGTAATTAAAAATTTTTTGCATCAGGTCCTATGATCCAATTTTGCTGATTAATGAACTCGGCCTTACTTTTCTTAATTGATTGCTATATGCCGAGTTTGGATAAAAAAATTGCAGGTGCTATAGCTTAACACTAGACTAGATGAAGAAGAATGGAAAGTTAATACTGGTAAGTCTATGTAGTGACACTATGAGTTAATATTAAGAGAGTGAATTAAAAATATACACCTTATCTTTATATATATATATAATTCTTC
This sequence comes from Diploptera punctata, assembly GCA_030220185.1. NCBI lineage: Eukaryota > Metazoa > Arthropoda > Insecta > Blattodea > Blaberidae > Diploptera > Diploptera punctata. Next base: position 517,744 of record JASPKZ010009819.1, read on the forward strand.
TGTACATGTGTTTATCACTGAACTCCTCCTAAACAACTGGATCAATTTTTCTGAAAATTTTTGTGTGTGTCAGACTGGGTCCCTCGATGGTTTAGATCCACAATTGAACCTTCTAAAACCATTAGGTGTAGGAGTTCACCTGAAGTGAAAATTTCAAAATCACTCTACTGGTAACACTTCTTTGTTTTCTTTCATAATGAAACTATGTATATCATATTACAATGAACCGAGGAAGGTATTATCAAAAAATGAATGAAATAATCCGACAATTAGAAGTGGAGGTTAATTTGAAACTCGAAATTAAAAGCAGCCTAACGACTGGACCGATTATGATATTTTTTGTGTGTGTTCGAGTGGGACCCTGGATGGTTTAGATTCACAATTGTCTAGAACATATTCCATAACAATTCTGGATCATATCATATCCTATATTTACATAAGCTTGCCGAATCTTTGAAGTATTCATTGATTGAATAATGATTTTACCTTTACGCATGTAAGAAAATGTAGTTCACTCTCTAACATCAAATAAAGGAAATAAAAGATACATATTATCTAAGGATATGTCCATATAAATTATACAGGAGAATATTAAAATACTTCAAAAAAGCCAATTGGAAACTGTACACAGACGAACTGGAAACCAAATTTGAAAATCCTTTAAACGTATCACTTCAGTCAGATCAAATTAACAAATCTATATGCAAAATAATATTAAAAACAGCAAAAAAATATATACCACGAGGAATAGTTAAAAACTACAAACCCTTCTGGAATTCAAAATTAGAAAGAATGAAAATAGACCGAGATCTTGCTAGAAATAAAGCAGAAAAAACAAAAGACCCAAAAGATGTACAAAATTGGAGAAAACTGTGCGCACAACTCAAAAAAGAAATTAACAGCAATAAAAGAGAAAATTTTAATAACTTCCTCCAAAAAATGGATTATAGGAAAGATGGCCAGAAAGCATATAGATTTGTACACAATATACAAAATAAAAAAGAACGGCAAAAAACACCATTTATCCACAACAACAAACAGATTACAAATGAAAGTGAAATAGCCAACAAATTCAACAAACACTACGCTAACACCTATACTTTGTCCTCAGAGAGCAAAAAAGAACAAAAAACAATAAAAGAGAACCTAAAAAATTACATAAAATCAACAAGCAGTACAAAAGATAATATCTTTAATAAGAATTTCAACATTAAAGAGTTAAACATAGCCATTAATAGTTTAAAATCAAACAAATCTCCAGGAGCAGATAATATACATGCAGAATTTCTCAAACACCTTGGCAATAAAGCCAAAACTCAATTGCTCTCCCTTTATAATCTTTCTTGGAACACAAAAGTTCCTGATGATTGGAAAAAAGCTATTATAATACCTATTTCGAAAACAAAAAAATCAACAAATACTTTTTCAAATTATCGCCCAATAGCACTAACTAGTGTAATTGTTAAAACTATGGAAAAAATGATTTCAAATCGATTAAATTGGTATTTAGAAACCAATAATTTACTTTCACCCAATCAAGCTGGATTTAGAGAATTACAATCAACAAATCAACAAATTGTACACCTAAGTCAAGCTATTAAAGACAGTTTCAACAGAAAAGAAGACACTCTGGCAATGTTCGTTGATTTCCAAGGAGCATATGACTCTATTTGGAGATATAAATTATTAGAAAAAATGCAGACTTTAGGCATTCAAGGGAATATGCTACTCTGGATCAGCAATTTTCTCATCCAACGGTTCATCGCTACAAAGTATAATAATCACCTCTCTAAATACCAACAAAACACATCGAGGTTTACCACAGGGTTCTGTACTCAGTACCATTCTCTTCAATATCTACATTAATGATCTACCTAAGCATATAGAAAAGCTCGAAACGAAAACCCTACTTTTTGCTGATGATGTTGTAATATGGGTCTCCAAACCGAAAAACCAAAGTCAACAATTAATAACCATAGCCCAACAATCACTAATACAGTTAGAGAATTGGACATCCCAGAACTTAATGAAGATAAATATACAGAAAACAAATTATCAACTATTTACATTAAGAAAGAAACCACTACCCATCACTCTGAAATTGGAGGGTGAATTATTAACTCAAACACATGAAGCAAAATATTTAGGAATAACTCTGGACACAAAATTAACATGGAAGAAACACATGGAGAATATATGTACAAAGATAGAAACAAGGTTACCATTATTAAAACGATTAGCAGGGAAAAAGTGGGGTTGCAACACACAAACCCTAAACACCTTCTACCAAATGTACATAAAACCTGTACTTCAATATTGTGAAGAAATCCTAGTAACTACTAAAGTGGAAAAACTTAATAAATTGCAGAACCAAATCCTCCGTCTGATAACAGGAGCCGTTAAAACAACACCAATCACTGCCATGCAAATCTTAACAAATAACCCAAACATAGCATCTGAAATTGAGAAAACAGCAGTCACACAGTATGAAAAATTTTTAAGGCTACCCCATAATAACTGGACCCAAATAAAACCACAAGTATGTTTAAAATCTCAGCAAAGCTTCCTAAGCATTGTACAAGAAATCAAACAGAAATTGCAACTTCCACATTCAAAAGAAAATATGCAGATGAGAAACAACCCTCTAGAATTTTTGGAAATCGAATATAACCTTCATTTAACAGAAGACATCAAGAAATCTGAAACTCCTCCATATATTTTAAAACAAATGTCACTGGAAATGATAAATCTAAGATACCCAGCTCCTGAATGGATACATATTTTTACAGATGGCTCCAGCCTACCAAATGATGGTGGCACTGGTGCTGGTGCAGTATGTCCACTTTTTTCCTTTTATCGTAAACTAAACACAAATTCAACAAACTTTGATGGCGAAATTCTAGCAATTTTCTTAAGTTTACAAAATCTTTTATATCACATCCAAAAATTTACAAAAGTTGTAATTCTATGTGACTCCAAAGCAGCCATTCTTGCTATAACACGAGACACAACACCCAAAAGCATCAAAATTATCGAATGTCACAAAATGATAAAACATTTATCCCGTCTACATAAAAAAGTTGTACTTCAATGGATTCCGGCCCATTGTGGAGTGACAGGCAATGAAATAGCCGATTTTCTAGCCAAGAAGGGTAGCAAAATTGTTTCAAACCCAACTTCTGCTCCAGTTTCCTTTCACTCTATCAAAAGAATTATCTCAAATAAATACATCAATAAACTTAGAGAAGAATACACCACCAAAACATCTGGAAAGGAATGGGAAAATCTTCAAGCTTATGACATTACTACATTACAAAGAAAATCTGCAGTAGCAACATTCAGACTGCTGACGGGACATGACTGCTTGAATAAACACCTACACAGAATTGGCATAACAGATTCACCTAAATGCCCTTTTTGCAATTTAAATGAAGATATGGAAAGAAACCATCTCCTCCGTTGTCCAGCTTTCGTAGAAGAGACCAGCCTTTCTGCTAAATATTGGAGTGCAAGAGAGCGAATGATTTCATTATCAAGTGCTCGACATTAGATACCAACCAACCATATTAAAATATAAAATTACAATTTTAATAAATTAAATAAGCTCTGTTTTATTAAGTAGGTGCAATGCACAATATGTTGGGATTTCAATTGTTTCAAAATGGCCACTTTTTGTATAATTTCTTACAACATTGGAAAGAAAACCCATTTGAAAAGTGGAGAGAAATTATTTTTAATGTTTTTCAAACTGTTTAGTGAAAAATATCCTACATTAGCCATTGAGAATGTGGCAAAAATAACAGACAAATTTATATGTGAGTCAGCATGAAGCATATATTCTGCTCATAATGAAATTGCAAATAAAGGAAAAAAGTGTAAACGTCTAATTAGGTAGGTCCATACATAAATTTTTGTCATAAATAAATAAATGGAAGAAGTTCCTAATTATTGGTACCATCTTACTTGAATTTAGTCTTATTTCCTATAAAATATGGTGTTGCGTAAGAACAATGTTTTTATCAATGACAGTTCCATACACAATTCAGTCATATGGCAGGTTAAAAGAATTAAACTTTTATAGGAAGAAATCACTATGAGGTAATTTGAGATTAAATGAAAATGCTTCATACCTCTCCTCATATCCAGTCTTCTAAGTAGACCTCAGTTTCAAAGCCTTGGCGGCTTCATCTTCAGTACTTTCTCAGCAAGTCGACAAAATAATGAAGATGAAGCTGCCAAAGCTTTGAAGCTGAGGTCTACCTAGAAGACTGGATATGAGGAGAGGTATGAAGCATTTTAATTTAATCTTAGGTTAAAAGTAGCACCACAGTTCCCCCCAATAGACAGAGTAATATCTTACGCAAGTTTGTTTATAGTACAACTGGAATTTAGCTCGGAATTAGTATATACTTCATTTTCCCTAAGAAAATAATCTCTCAAAAATAAGTTAACCTGGCAGCATTGTTCTTATCATTTTGATTGCACACATATGTGGTTTTTCTCTAATTATATTAATGGATGTTATTAATTATTTATTAAATAGCAACACAATCTGATTCTATCACAACTCTTGCTCACATTTCACCTTCTCAAGAGAAGAACGAAAAAAAAAAAGATTGTACTTTACCTACAGTACTCTTTTTAAAAACGATGTCACTGAACCACTCAAGAGGCTAAAAAGAAGGTTGGAATTATGGTAATGTTCCAGAACGCTAAACCTTGGAAAGCTGCTTGCTTAGTCTTGCAGCATGATCTTGGTTAATCCTGGTTTCTTCTTTATTGTCATGGAACTAATGTAAACATTGGAGCTACATTCATAGTAAAAAATAATATCTTCATCCTTCATGCCAGGAGCATTTACTCCCTCTCCATTAGCACTCCCAAGTCCAGAAATTGAAGCGAATGGAAGGTGGTGTGCAGGAATATAAATGTGCAACATAAGTGAACAAAATATGAAATAAGACTAACCAGTAACTGTAAACATTAAAAAAATAGTATAGTGGTGCTTCACTAGCTTTACCTGAATAGCACTGTTGTGTTGTAACTAGAGACAAGAATATATGCATTTGCAAATTTTAACAAAAACTAATGATAATGCATATTTTCTCGTCTTATTTACAACATTTTAAAAATATGTGTTGTTTTACAATGATAATTTCTAGGCCCTCAAAAGTGTTGTAAACAATTTTGATAGTGCAGAGGCATTGGCAGTTTGTCAGTGCAAGGAAGCATTTAATGATTCCAATATTTAAAAAATCTATATGCAAAATAATATTAAAAACAGCAAAAAAAATATACCACGAGGAATAGTTAAAAACTACAAACCCTTCTGGAATTCAAAACTAGAGAGAATGAAAATAGACCGAGATCTCGCTAGAAATAAAGCAGAAAAAACAAAAGACCCAAAATATGTACAAAATTGGAGAAAACTGTGCGCACAACTCAAAAAAGAAATTAACAGCAATAAAAGAGAAAATTTTAATAACTTTCTCCAAAAAATGGATTATAGGAAAGATGGCCAGAAAGCATATAGATTTGTACACAATATACAAAATAAAAAAGAACGACAAAAAACACCATTTATCCACAACAACAAACAAATTACAAATGGAAGTGACATAGCCAACAAATTCAACAAACACTATGCTAACACCTATACTTTGTCCTCAGAGAACAAAAGGGAACAAAAAACAATAAAAGAGAACCTAAAAAATTACATAAAATCAACAAGCTGTACAAAAGATAATATTTTTAATAAGAATTTCAACATTAAAGAGTTAAACATAGCCATTAATAGTTTAAAATCAAACAAATCTCCAGGAGCAGATAATATACATGCAGAATTTCTCAAACACCTTGGCAATAAAGCCAAAACTCAATTACTCTCCCTTTATAATCTTTCTTGGAACACAAAAGTTCCTGATGATTGGAAAAAAGCTATTATAATACCTATTTTGAAAACAAAAAAATCAGCAAATACTTTTTCAAATTATCGCCCAGTAGCACTAACTAGTGTAATTGTTAAAACTATGGAAAAAATGATTTCAAATCGATTAAATTGGTATTTAGAAAACAATAATTTACTTTCACCCAATCAAGCTGGATTTAGAGAATTACAATCAACAAATCAACAAATTGTACACCTAAATCAAGCTATTAAAGACAGTTTCAACAGAAAAGAAGACACTCTGGCAATGTTTGTTGATTTCCAAGGAACATATGACTCTATTTGGAGATATAAATTATTAGAAAAAATGCAGACTTTAGGCATTCAAGGGAATATGCTACTCTGGATCAGCAATTTTCTCATCCAACGGTTCATCGCTACAAAGTATAATAATCACCTCTCTAAATACCAACAAACACATCAAGGTTTACCACAGGGTTCTGTACTCAGTACCATTCTCTTCAATATCTACATTAATGATCTACCTAAGCATATAGAAAAGCTCGAAACAAAAACCCTACTTTTTGCTGATGATGTTGTAATATGGGTCTCCAAACCGAAAACCAAAGTCAACAATTAATAACCATAGCCCAACAATCACAAATACAGTTAGAGAATTGGACATCCCAGAACTTAATGAAGATAAATATACAAAAGACAAATTATCAACTATTTACATTAAGGAAGAAACCACTACCCATCACTCTGAAATTGGAGGGTGAATTATTAACTCAAACACATGAAGCAAAATATTTAGGAATAACTCTGGACACAAAATTAACATGGAAGAAACACATGGAGAATATATGTACAAAGATAGAAACAAGGTTACCATTATTAAAACGATTAGCAGGGAAAAAGTGGGGTTGCAACACACAAACCCTAAACACCTTCTACCAAATGTACATAAAACCTGTACTTCAATATTGTGAAGAAATCCTAGTAACTACTAAAGTGGAAAAACTTAATAAATTGCAGAACCAAATCCTCCGTCTGATAACAGGAGCCGTTAAAACAACACCAATCACTGCCATGCAAATCTTAACAAATAACCCAAACATAGCATCTGAAATTGAGAAAACAGCAGTCACACAGTATGAAAAATTTTTAAGGCTACCCCATAATAACTGGACCCAAAGAAAACCACAAGTATGTTTAAAATCTCAGCAAAGCTTCCTAAGCATTGTACAAGAAATCAAACAGAAATTGCAACTTCCACATTCAAAAGAAAATATGCAGATGAGAAACAACCCTCTAGAATTTTTGGAAATCGAATATAACCTTCATTTAACAGAAGACATCAAGAAATCTGAAACTCCTCCATATATTTTAAAACAAATGTCACTGGAAATGATAAATCTAAGATACCCAGCTCCTGAATGGATACATATTTTTACAGATGGCTCCAGCCTACCAAATGATGGTGGCACTGGTGCTGGTGCAGTATGTCCACTTTTTTCCTTTTATCGTAAACTAAACACAAATTCAACAAACTTTGATGGCGAAATTCTAGCAATTTTCTTAAGTTTACAAAATCTTTTATATCACATCCAAAAATTTACAAAAGTTGTAATTCTATGTGACTCCAAAGCAGCCATTCTTGCTATAACACGAGACACAACACCCAAAAGCATCAAAATTATCGAATGTCACAAAATGATAAAACATTTATCCCGTCTACATAAAAAAGTTGTACTTCAATGGATTCCGGCCCATTGTGGAGTGACAGGCAATGAAATAGCCGATTTTCTAGCCAAGAAGGGTAGCAAAATTGTTTCAAACCCAACTTCTGCTCCAGTTTCCTTTCACTCTATCAAAAGAATTATCTCAAATAAATACATCAATAAACTTAGAGAAGAATACACCACCAAAACATCTGGAAAGGAATGGGAAAATCTACAAGCTTATGACATTACTACATTACAAAGAAAATCTGCAGTAGCAACATTCAGACTGCTAACGGGACATGACTGCTTGAATAAACACCTACACAGAATTGGCATAACAGATTCACCTAAATGCCCTTTTTGCAATTTAAATGAAGATATGGAAAGAAACCATCTCCTCCGTTGTCCAGCTTTTGTAGAAGAGACCAGCCTTTCTGCTAAATATTGGAGTGCAAGAGAGCGAATGATTTCATTATCAAGTGCTCGACATTAGATACCAACCAACCATATTTAAAAAAAAACATTGTTGTGATTAGCACTCATTTTCCCCATATACCTGCAACTATTAAAAAGTTTGAAACTGAAGGTTTGGCATTGATTGGATCTATTCAGTTAATGGATAAAATCCGTCAACTGAACTCCTTATTGCCGTAGGTATTCCCAAGCAAACTTAAGGAAAAGTTTGAAAATATTTTGAACGTTAACCCAGGCTTTGGACTTTTATGTCAAAGTAATAGTTTTATAAATGGGACGGACAAGCTTTTGTCAGAAATAATAAGTGCCAAAATAGCACCCAAATTCAAATACTGCCCAGTTACTTCAGTTGATGTAGAACAGTCCTTATAAAAATATTTTGAGTGAGTGAAGACACAACCTTACTACAGAACATTTGGAACAGTACCCAACCGTTTCTGTTTACAATAGTTGTGAAATGTAGAATATTTTAATTTGTGAACAATACTTTTGGCTGATACTGATTGATAATTAATATTAATAAATAGATAATAAAAATACTAATCATGTTAATTTAGAAATAAAATATCTAATAAAGTAAATTGTTTTTTATTATTTGGTAGTGCATATATTGACTTTTTCATGCATATTTCGAGTTTGTTATGTTGCATATAATCCGGTCTCTAGTTATAACAAATCATTTTATGCAATAATAATCCTACTTCTTCTTTTCGCTTATATAATGCACAGCATATTCCTTCCAGAAATGATGAGTCCCTCCAATATCCCCCCCTTTTTTTGTCTACCAGCCAATCTTTTCCCCATTGCAGATAGGCTGTCCCTTGCCTCATGTATAATTCTGTCCGATACCAGCGAAATACATTTTGGTTCTTCTTCTAGATCTAATTTTATGAACAAGTTTCCATATAATATCAATTTTATTTTCTCAAGAATCTATTTAGTTCTATAAGTATCCAGACAATAATGATTAAATAAGTTAATTAGAAAGTATTAACTGTAATATTTATTTTAGCATTTTCATAAGGAAAAGTGCACAAAACACATTTTATAGATATGCAAATCTTAATTCAAATATCTTAATAGTAATAAAGAAAGCCATTAGAAATGTTGTGGTATTTCTCTAATTAAATTAATTGTACAGTGTGTACATATAAGAATATAATAATTTCAAGTAATAATATTATCACTCACATGAGACATGGAAAGTTGTGTGCAGAGTGAAATGAAACAGGAAAGAAGATAGTTTTAGTTGTGTGAGTGAGCAGATTAGCTTTCTTTTGTTTTGTTTCTATAGCAACAATAATAACAAAGATGGCAACTCCTCAACAGAAAGCATTTTGAGAGTTGTAAATCAGTTGTGACAGTTCAATGTGTGTTTCATAGGCAGTTCAATCGTGATCCCCCAAAACCAACAACATCCATCGATGGCATAATCAGTTTGCAAAAGGCAAAAGTGTGGGATGACCAAGAGTGTTTGAGGAGAATGTTGCTGCGCAAAGTCAGTGTAATCAGTAGAAATGCATATATAAGTGTTTTCATAAGACCTTCCACACTGTCAAACTGGATTGGTCATCATGGTCCAGATGGCTTATCTCCAGTAGCCTCCTAGATCACCGGATCTCATTCCATGCAATTTTTTTCCATTGGGGTTTTGTAAGGGACAGAGTCTATGTGCCTCCATTGACTGCTAACCTGCCCGAGTTGAGAGACAGGATTCGATAAGGTATTGCTGCCATCAATCCAGACATGCTTATTAATGTATGGGAAGAATTAGCCCACAGGTTGGATGTGTGTCATGCAACAAATGAGGCTCACATTGAACACGAGTTTTGTTTTTGTCATAGTTGGTTAAGTATAATTCAACACCTTAAAAATCACTATATTTTATGTACATCCAGTATAATAGCACCAACATCTTACCCGGACAGCATTAGATAAATCAATGAAGGAATGTCCCTCTGGGACTGCTACATTCTGGTTTGTTTTACATCAGATGCAACCATTACAAAAACTGTCAATTAATGAAGTGTACTATCACCAAATCATATTTTATGCTCTGTGTGTTATTGATATATTCAAAGTTTCAAGTTTCTACATGAGATGGGAAGGGCAAATTAAGTTGCATCAATATTGTCATTTCTTGAAGAAGCAACACTTTTTTATGGCTGTGGTGGCCAGAATAAAAACATGCTTGTATTGTAATCTCTTGCTTTCTGACCCAGTACAGAACACCTCTTCATACACGCAAAATTATACTTAATTTTCCAGTGTGTAAACTCATTTAGGAAACATTGAGAAGACTATAAGAATGAAGGCAAAAATAGTTAATATATCCACTGAAGTTAGAGACATTTACGAAATGTGGGGGTAAGAAAACTTTATGAATGAAAGCAGAAGTAGTTAATATATCCACTGAATTTAGAGACATTTCTGTTAAATTTCTTTAAGATACCCATCCATAATATGTTTTCTTATTAAGAAGCTTGGAGTAAAAACAATAGATCCACAATCAAACAAAGCAAATCCTCTCAAGTCAAATTCATGATCCAATTTTATTTATTTACAAACCATTATTTTTCTTTTGTTATGCCAGTTTATTTAAACACATCGACTGCAGTGAAAACAAATCATGCATATAAATTATTATTGCATATTGTTGTATAATTTGACATAAATTTAAATAATTATGACAATTCAAGAATTATTTTTTCCAACAGTCTATGACAGACAAATATAGTTCCCAGTTTCACATTAATTCAATTTTTAATCAGACATGGAAAATTTCAGGCATGTTTATATAATATATTTGAAGATAAAAATATGCTCAGACTGGGGTTTGAACCCAGGACCTTTGGCTTTCTAGGTCAATGCTCTCCACTGAGCTACCTGAGGAACTCCAATCTAAATGCAAATTTTTCTCTCATGCATTATTAATTCCCAATCGCCAAATGTTAGGAGCATTTGCTCGATCATGCAAATAGCAGCTTCTTAAGTAAGACATTTATAGGGAATTTAAACACTACAGTACTCTACAAAGCCAGTAGAGCTTTTTTGATGTTTTTATTATTAATTGAACACTTCTCACTGAAGGATAAATTATATTTGAAGAGGCAAATTATACACTCCGACTGGGGTTTGAACCCAGGACCTTTGGCTTTCTAGACCAATGCTCTACCACTGAGCTACCTGAGAAAACTCCAATCTATATGAAAATTTTTCTCCCATATTAATTCCCGATCGCCGAATACTATGAGTATTTGCTCGATCATGCAAATGGTGGCTTCTTGTTCAAGACATTTAGTGGGCATTTAAACACTACTTTATAATCAATTGAGTTGGTGTTTACTTGATGAAAATCCATATCTATTAATTAAATAAAAATAAAACGTTTTATTTTTATTTAATTAATAGATATGGATTTTCATCAAGTAAACACCAACTCAATTGATTATAAAGTAGTGTTTAAATGCCCACTAAATGTCTTGAACAAGAAGCCACCATTTGCATGATCGAGCAAATACTCATAGTATTCGGCGATCGGGAATTAATATGGGAGAAAAATTTTCATATAGATTGGAGTTTCTCAGGTAGCTCAGTGGTAGAGCATTGGTCTAGAAAGCCAAAGGTCCTGGGTTCAAACCCCAGTCGGAGTGTATAATTTGCCTCTTCAAATATAATTTATCCTTCAGTGAGAAGTGTTCAATTAATAATAAAAACATCAAAAAAGCTCTACTGGCTTTGTAGAGTACTGTAGTGTTTAAATTCCCTATAAATGTCTTACTTAAAATTCCCTATAAATGTCTTACTTAAGAAGCTGCTATTTGCATGATCGAGCAAATGCTCCTAACATTTGGCGATTGGGAATTAATAATGCATGAGAGAAAAATTTGCATTTAGATTGGAGTTCCTCAGGTAGCTCAGTGGAGAGCATTGACCTAGAAAGCCAAAGGTCCTGGGTTCAAACCCCAGTCTGAGCATATTTTTATCTTCAAATATATTATATAAACATGCCTGAAATTTTCCATGTCTGATTAAAAATTGAATTAATGTGAAACTGGGAACTATATTTGTCTGTCATAGACTGTTGGAAAAAATAATTCTTGAATTGTCATAATTATTTAAATTTATGTCAAATTATACAACAATATGCAATAATAATTTATATGCATGATTTGTTTTCACTGCAGTCGATGTAGTTTTGTTGCAGAGTTGAGTGGTTGGAAAAATGAAAAAAAAAAAGTCATTGCCCTTTGGCCCTATGATTTGGAGGAAACCTACAATTGTTATTTTTGCACAGTTAAGATAGCAGGATATAATGCTAAAAACAAGAAAGATATTGTATATCCTAATATTCCCTCTGCAGCATGTACCTCGTGGTCCTGATATTCCGGTTCCCTTACATCCTGAATCAGATATATTGCCTTCTGCATCCAGTAGCACTGAAACAATCTCCAGTGAATGATAAACCATATAATTCTGATCATAGTAGATTTTAATCAAAGTGTGCTTAATGATTTGGTGACGGAATTAAATTTGCCTAAAGAATCAGCAGAACTGTTAGGCTCTAGGTCAAAAGTAAAGAAAATATTGACTGAGGGAAAAGGAACTTGTCTCTTTTTTTGCTGATGAATGAAATTTAGTGTATTGCCAAGACTTCCCTGCTGTCTTAAAATTTCATAACATAAACTACAATTCCAAAGGATGGAGGTTCTTCATAGATTCTTCTCAAAAAAGTCTTAAAGGTGTTTTGCCTCATAATGGAAACATTCACCCTTCCAGTCCTGTGGCCCACTCTTGTTTTAAAGGAGACATATGGAATATAAAGTTTTTGTTACAAAAATGCAGTACAAAAACCATCTATGCTAGTCTGCGGAGATTTCATGATTATTGGACTATTAGTTGGTCAGCAAGCTGGTTTTACAAAATACCCTTATTTCATATGTGAATGGGATAGCAGAGCTAGTTTTAAAATCATTAGGAAGTTTCATTATGAGGTTTAATTTAATATTTGAGTTTGTATTTTTTAACATTCTTACCTCATATGTTTATTTTGTTGGACAATCGTTTCAAAGCTATAAGATGGAGCAATAGCTTTGAAACAATCGTCCATCAAAATAAACATATGAAGTAAGAATGTTAAAAAAATACAAACTGAAAATAGCAGAACTAGGTCTGAACACCGGGAAAGGGAACAGTGGCCACATAGGACTAATTTAATACCGGGCGAAAAAAATATAAGAAGTGAAGCTTTTATTGATACTTCAAAAGTATTGTTGCCACCTCTCTATGTAAAATTAGGTTTAATTAAACAATTTTTGAAAACTCTAGATAAAGACAGCGAGTGCTTTAAATGCCTTTGTGATAAATTCCTTCATTATCCTATGAAAAAATTAAAGCTGTTTTAATCGTTGGCCCACAAATTAAAAAACTGATGATAAGACAGTTCGAGAATACAATGAGTCAAAAAGTGAAGTACGCCTGGAATGCTTATAATTATTAATAATTATTATTATTAATTAATGATCAGAGCTAGGAATTTTAGGTGCTGCACCTTAATTTTATTTTGTTACTACAATGCTCAAATTAGCTTGTCTTGCAAAGAAAACATTAAATAAATGCCCCTAAGTGTGTTTTAGTTGCTCCTTTTTTCAATGTTAGCACTTTTTTGCATCTTTTTATCAATGCAAGCATATTTTGCACTTTACATTTCTTCAAATATGCTTTCAAGGGTTGGCAACAATGTGTGGCAGTCCACATCACATTACTTCAACTTTAGTGCAGTCCCGTTACGCTATTCCTTTTAAATTAGTGCGCACCTTCTTGCACCACAGTTATGCGAAAGCTATTGTTTAAGCAAGGGAGATTGTTGAGTGCATAAACAAATGTTTCAGTTCAAAATAATATTTGACTTGAGCGGTCTGCTATTTTCCTGAGTGACCAGAATACATTATGCCAAAACCGAATGTGAACTCCTACAAACTATATGATTTTGTAAAACAATTTAATGTATATGGAATACAGAGTGACAGATCTGTTACGAGATGCATTCTTTGTGATATTTCAATAACAATTGATGAAAAACACCAACACAATCATGTTACGCAGCATATAGGTAGTGCAAAACACGAAAAATAAGGAACTACAAAGCAGTAAATGTGTATTGCGACAACAGTTTATTGGCGAGGTGCTGCCTTCAAGTTTAATAAATACATTTTTTTTATGATACAGCAAAGACATTTGTGGCATGTGGTATTCCTATTTCCAAACTTAACAACCCTATTATGAAAGCATATTTGGAGAAATATATGGGAAGTTTGTCCCAGATGAAAATAATACCTTCAACCTCTGTATGAAGAAAAATTAAAACAGATCAGTTAAGTAGAAGGTGAAAACCAGTATATTTTACATTAGACGAAACCATTGATAGACAGTTGAGATATTGAACTTTTTTAGATATGTTCTAGAGATTTGAGTTGTTGAATAATATCTGCTTTAACAGTTTTCTGGACTTGTGAATTCAATAACATAATGTTCTGGGACTTGTCTTACTCAGACTTTTAATATGTGACGTGACTGAATTTTGTGTCATGAGTTACTTGATGTAATTGGTTTTGGTACTCTTTAACCCGTCAGTGACGCACCCTTTTATTTGCTTTCCTACTGCATGGACGGAGGCCATTTTAACATTTTAGTATTCCTAGAACACTGATTTATATAAACGATCATAACTTTTTAAAATATCGATGGATTTGAACAAAATTTTTAGTTGTTAGCTCAGAAATGAATGCGAAATTTAATACATACCGTATGGAGTTCAGTAGCCTTTATAAACTATTTAAAAAAAATTTTGAAATCTGATTTTCTCTCTCATGATACACATTTTTACTAAATAATTTGATTTGCTCACATTGGACATCCCTGTTTCTTTCTGTGAGACACTAAATATATTGTGTGGCATAGTGCTGATTCATTTGTAACTTGTATATACAAAAGCAGCTGACAACCAAAATCAGAATGAATATTTAGAAGAGTGAACTCAAGCTCAATCTTGTGTCAAACACTAGCAATGTTTATACTTAGAATCTGAATTATTGCTTGGATTCGTATAAAAATTCTACAGCAGTTATAACAACTACATAGACCATAAAAATAATTTTCTCTTATTTTAGTACTACTAATTTTAGAAATAAAAAATCGCATTACCTCGTATTTGAGCTTGGTGTGATACAGCTCAAAACACTCTTCAATACACATACCTACATCACATTCCTGGCAACAATAAACAGATGTCTTTCTTTTCCCATGTTTAGTACAAACAACACACCTCCTTTGAGGTTTCAATTTATCACTTTTAGGGGTAATTTTTCTGATTAAGTGTCTTTTAGGTTACGACTGGCCATAATTACGTATATAACTCACGACACCGCGCCTCAGACTGATTCCGTGAACCATGATTCCTTGTAAATAACGTCTATTTTGAAAGAGGCAAAATAATCAGGTATTCCCCTAAACAAGCCGATTTATATATCAATCGACAGCCTGTATATCATTTTATCGACCTGAAAAATTAGATTGTGTATAAGTTTATTAGAAGCCCTACAGAAAGCAGCACAAAGCTAGGTCTGTGTGCCATCGAGTGTTGAAGTAAGAAACTACTTCAACCTCAATACCACATGAAAAAAAATGTGATTACAGCTAATTCATACACTTAGAAAGAAAGCTAAGATCTTAGGCTTCAAAAATATATTGTTCATATGCAAATATAAGAATATACAGCAGTAAAGAAACAAATGAAAAGGTCGCGCGCATTTAGAGAAAATTACGATTACTTCAATCTCATCTGATTTTTTAAAAAAATAATATCAAATGAAATTTTAAACAAATATTATTTTTATTCATATGTCCTCAAAGCTCATAATCTCTACGTTAAACACAAATAAATTACATATTTGTAGCTTCAAAAATGTACGATCCAGAACAAAAAGAAAACACGCCTGCATAGGTCTATACCACGTATAGATGTCGGCAATAAGTGAAGAAGAGAGGGTCTATACCACGTATGGATGTCGGCGCTGACGGGTTAATGATAATTCACATGGGAAATTTGCACCTTCTATTTAAAAAAAAAGCACATTTTTTGCACCTTTTCCTGTTAAATAGGAGCACCTTTTTTGCCAAAATTTTGTACCTAAAATTCCTAGCTCTAAAGTAAAGTAAAGTAAAGTAATCCCACAACAGGCCTCGGGAGGCCCTTGGGGTAGTAGGAGGTTAGGGCTCCCACTTTTTCTAGACAATCGGCACTTGATGTCAGCCGGGTTGTCAGCCCTGTGTGACGGCTGCCTTTACCCCAGAACAAATGTCTGGTACTCATTTCCGTTAGAGGCTGAGTCGACCCCAGGGCCTTAGTGCCGCCAGAAGGTTTTGGTCAGTTTAAAAATCCTGACCCCACCGGGACTTGAACCCTCGACCTTCAGACTTGTAGCGCAGTAGTAATGATTAATTAGTGGCAAATAAATTGTGGCCTAGTTTTTCTCACAAAATTCTTGTTGAAAGTAATTTTTATTACTTTTACAGAGCTATAATTTCATTTCTAGTTGTTCATGAATATTTTGAAAACCTGATGTGATGGGAGAAAATGGAGATAATTTTTGAATTCAGGACAAAAAATCCGTTTAGAATCACCCAAAAGTCTGTTATTTGAAATTTTGATGAAAGATCAGATCCCAAAGCAGATCATATATAATATTTATAACATTTATAAGTCCAGCTTTTGTAGAAGAGACCAGCCTTTCTGCTAAATATTGGAGTGCAAGAGAGCGAATGATTTCATTATCAAGTGCTCGACATTAGATACCAACCAACCAACATTTATAAGTCAACTCTCATTGCAATAAAAATAAAAGAAAAAATAACTCAGTGGAAAGAAATAAACTCAGGAGTCAGACCAGGTTGTGGTCTCTCCCCTCTACTTTTTAACATATATATATATATATATATATATATATATATATATGAATGCCATTGTAAAAGACTAGAGAAACAAAACACAGATGTATCACTATCAATAGAAATTTAAAATTAGATATAATAATGTTTGCAGATGATCTTGTTTTACTAGCAACATCTGAAGATGATTTACAATGGTCAGTACATAATTTAAATTTGATAGCCCAGAAATATTCAATGGAAATACCTACCAATAAAACTAAAATAATGGCCTTTTGTGGAAAATCCCCAATACCAAGCAAAATTTGTTTAAATAACAAAATTTTAGAGAGAGTTAATGAGTTTACTTATTTGGGATATAAATTCTCTTTTGTTGAAAATTTGGATTTATCAGAGGAAATTGTGAAATTCAACAAATCAATGGTGCAAAAATCAACTCATACTCATCTTTATCAAATAATAGCTCGACCAGTCCTATGTTATGGGAGTGAAGTTGGACTATAAGGACGAGAGATGAAAGCAGACTAACAGCTTGTGAGATGAGATTTATGCGCCGAACAGCTGGCTACACCAAATGGGATCGAAAGAAAAATGTACAAATCCTTCAAGAACTTAATGTGTCACCAATACTGGACTACATCTCCAGATATCAGCTAAACTGGAAGGAACATGTCTCAAGAATGGCTAGATCCAGGATCCCCAAGGCAATAATGAAATACTGTCCAAATGGGAAACGCATCACTTGGTCGACTTATGAAAAGATGGCACGAAAACTGCTTTCTCAGGCCGTAACAGTTCTTCTAGGACTAATACCTGGCAGGATGATGATGAGAATCATCCATCCGATTTTAAAAAACAAAAAAATGAGTTTTAAAATGTAGAACAGTGTAATTATCGTAAAACTCATAATTACGAATGAGTAATCAGCAATGCAATATTCTTATAAGAAAGAAGCAAATAAAAGCTGATTTAGTCAGTACAGATAATTTGACAAATGAAATGCAAATTGTATTATAACTGTAAAAGCTATGTTTTTATAATGTAAAATAATTTGACCTAACGATGAAATAAGTAATGATGATGAAAATGATATCTACGTCCATAATATATACTAATTAAATTTACCGTACAACTCAGTCATGAATATGTAGTCAGCCAAATTATTTTTTATTGGATCTCCAATAATGTGAACTCTATTTCACCATCCGGTATGTTAGGATTTTAGTTAAAATATAGTTAATTATTTACATTAATTTAGACTATGCTTAATTTCTAGCATTACATATCAATAACAATGTAATATGAACAAATTAATTAATTAACAAACCGAAACTAACTCAAAGTCAAACTCAAGTATTTGGCGCGAGGGAATTACAACGCACATAAGAGAAAAATTTGCGTCTAGATCGTAACTCGCCTCAGTAGCTCAGTTGGTAGAGCACTTGGCCCGGAAAGCCAAGGGTCCCGGGTTCGAGTCCCGGTCTAGGCGAAAATTTTTCTCTTCAAATATAACTCAAAGTCTCTTAAATATGAGATAGATAAATTCACACAACTTTCTACAGCAGCACTTCTTACATAAAATGTTTGACAAAGGCAGTTTTTTTTAATAAATTCATGTCTTTTGGAATCAAATGCGGTACACTCAAATAACAGATGTGAGATAGTCTAACTGGAGTTCTTGCTAATACAAGTATCTGTACCTATTTTAAATGGTTCCAAATAATGTCCAAATTTACCGTGTCCAGTCATAAATTGTGTTAATACAAAATTTGGTTCTCGAACCCAGAACTCTGGTTCTATGAACCAGTATGCAATCCATTACATCATTCAACCCACGATACATTTCTTTCCGGATATATATATAAAATTCTCAAACCATCCGTAGGGAGATACCAATAGCCAATGGACGCTTCATTCAAGAAGAATTTATAACGACTATTTAACTCGTGCCCCAAATGGGAGTCAATGACCAATCACATTTCAATGATTTTTGATTTACAACCAATCACAGTCGTGTTTCGCCTAAAATTTATCATAATAAAGAAAGCACCTTCTTTTTAACATTCTGAATAGGTTATTGCATTATTTTGCAGTGACTGACTCTATAAGAAATACGGCTACCAGATTGTATATATAGTGCATGAATGTCAACACGTAGCGCATACAAGAGATAATATAAAAAGATTTGTAACAATTGATTATACCACAAAAAAAAAAAAAAAAAAAAAAAAAAAAAAAAAAAGAAACCACTGTATGCACTTTCTTAAACAAATTATTTTCCAGGAAATGACGCAGAAAAACATAATTGGCATATATATACCATAGGACATCAGAAATTAATTAATACCTATAATGTTGGTTATAAATTTCTCCACTAGGATGCATTCTTACAACATTGCGATCTTTTGGCAATAAATAATATTATGATCTGGTTGCAGTGATCGAACAAAAGAAGCAAATGAAGCGTACCAATTGTTTCTCATTTGTTTTCAAGCATCGCCATTTATATTAAATATATAAATATTTTAAAATAGCTATAGTTAAATAATGATTTGTGAGCTTAATTTTATTCGTTAAATAGTCCTAACAAATGCCACTCTTGATTTCCAAATTATCTAGATAAATTCACTCCTCGTGAATTTATCGATAATTTGGAAATCACTCGTGACATTACTTATGAGAATTTTTACACTACCTTTTAAGCATTAGAGCTTAATATTTTGAAGAAATGTTTAAATTTTAACACTTTCGTATAATTTCTATTTTCAAAATATTATTGTCCAGTATTAAAATTTAAACATTTCGTCAAAATAGTCTCTTTTTTGTAAGCCTACTAAAAAAATTCTATGTAATAAATGCAACTGAGAAAGTTTAGGCTATTAAGATTGTGTACAAGGAAAACAAACTAAAGGGGGGAGGGAGAGAAATCCTCATGTAAGTCCCACTTTTTATCAATCTTATATTACCTTCACAAAATTTGTAAAGTAAGATTTCTCAATATCGTTTGAAAAAGAACAATAATTCTCATTCTCTTAAGCACTACTTTCTGCAATACACACTTTGTAGTGAAGCCTTCAAATTTAATTCCTGTTATACTCAGGCATTCTTTTTTAAAAGAACCTCAAAACATGAAAAAGAGGTCTCTAGCAAACTTTCCCACCCAAATTTGAATAGCAACATTAATGACCTTAGCTGTTAGAGAGTGTTGTTAAAATATAACTTTTAATAATGTCGTTAATTTTAAAAGTTTTTTTTCAATATTTCTCTTTCCCATTTTAAACGAATACTAGTATAACAAACTGCCACTTCATTTCAAAATGGATGCATTTAGTGTCTGTGAGCACTTTATCAAAAATGCATGTTGATACTTTGAGGTAAATATCAATAAAATACAAATATGAATCGGAAACTTCAAACCTAGTTCTAATGAGGTTAGGTGTAAAGTTTCAGATACATATTTGTACTTACTCCATTGTTGCAAACTGCTTCCAAGAGATACTTGTCATGATGTGAGGGAGCAGAGTATCCAGATAAAGTTTTGTTTTAATAACCGCTGCAGAAACAAATCATATGTTATACATTTGGGACAATGAATAAACTAGAAATAATCCAGAATCGAATGCTAAGATTAGTCACTGGAGCAGTAAAATCAACACTGCAACTATGAGAATGTTCACAGGCAACCCCTCAATTCAAAATGAGATAGAAAAGAAATCCTGCATCATGCACACAAAATTAGCAGTGCTACCAAAAGCAATCCAACCTCAAAGCACAACACCCCAGATCTTAATCACACAACCTTCCTTTCTCCACAAAACTAGTAATCTTTTCCAAAAACATAAATTAGATGCCAAAACTGAACCAACACCTCAAATACCAAGTCCATTAGATTACCAACTGTACAATGCAACCCTCTCAATAGACGAAATAATAAAGAAAAATGATACAAACCCATCAATAGCCAAACAAATGACCTTAGAAACCATTAGTACAAAGTTCCCAGAACCAGAGTGGCTAAGAGTCTTCACTGATGGCTCCAAAACCAAGAGTGAAAATGCTGGTGCAGGAATCTACTCTCATCTGTTTAGTCAATATGTTGCAGTAGGCACAAACAATACAGCCTTCGATGGTGAAGTAAAAGCCATAGAAGTAGCACTCCACAACCTCCTATTCCGAACAAAAATGTTTACAAAAGCTGTTATTCTGGCAGACTCTAAGGCCGCTATACAGCAATAACCTCCAACCAAACACCAGAAAATGAAACCATCTTGGAATGCCGTAAACTTCTGAAATACCTCAACAACCAAATAGCCTTCCAGTGGATACCCTCACACATCGGAATAGTTGGCAATGAAATAGCTGATGGACTTGCCAAAAAGGGTACCAAAATACAGATAACAACCCATCCCAATTCGAACCTCCACAGATAGATAGAAGAAATTAAGAAAGCATTCCAAATGGAAAACATGAAAGAAAACATTGCAACAGCCAGAGGAAACCATGGGAAAAAATTGATGAGCTATACACAGAAATAAAATATAAAAGGCCGCAAGGAAGCAGTAGCAAAATTCAGACTGATGTCAGGACACGACTGCCTGGCTCACCACCTCCACAGAATAAATGTTTTCCAATCCGACAGATGTGTCATATGCAAAGACCCAGACCTCATCATGGACAAACACCACCTTCTAGTCTGTCCAGCTTTAAATCCAACTGCACAACACTCTAAGGACCTTGTTCGCTTGTACTGGTAAGCCAGAGAGAAAATTACTTAAGCATCAAATCTCGCCATTAGAAAACAACAACAACAACAACATTTGGGACAATACTTCAGGCAAGACTCAAACTTGATTTCAGTCATTTCAAAAAGTTACTTATGACAACAATAATTTTGGACTAAAATTATGTCAAAAAATGTCACCGCTGTTAGGACTTACTTACAATCACAAATATAATAAACACATCATATATATACACACACACACATATATATATATGAATAAGAAAGTTTTCTTGGGTTTTCCGCATCTTGGATTCAAGTTCGGCCTCTGGCCACTGATTCTGACGTTTCGGCATGATCTCACATGTCATTATCAAGGAATGATAAGTTCGAGTCACAGATTTAGGTCTTATATAATTAAACACACAGAGTTTTCGCCGTGGTCCATTTCCGAAGACGTACACCCATCCAAGGTTTAGTTCTTATGTAGTTAAACACCTTCAGTTTTCAGTGTGGTAAGTTTCGGAAGCCATACACCAATCCAAGCATCGACCACACTCCATGTTGCCCAACCGTGGTTTTCTTCATATCTTCTTCGCTGTTCTGGGGATGACATGGTGGGCAGCGAGAGCTGTTTTACATGTAGATGGTAATCTTTGGGCATCATCTCGGGTGTTCATAAAATGTGGCCTTTTCTCAATCTCTATTGCTTCTCTGTAGATTCTTGATTTTTCATTATCTATTTTAGCCAACGTTCTAGATCCTGTGAGGTCGATCTTGTGACCCCTCTGTTTCATATGTTGCACTAGAGTTGATGTAGATTCTTGACAATTTATTGCAGCCTTATGTTCTTGAATTCAGCAGGAAATTCATCTGTTGGTATGTCCTACATATGTTTGTTTGCAAGAGGTGCAAGGGATCTCATAGATGCCTTGTGATTCTAGAGGTATTTTATCTATAGCACACCTGAGTACGTTGGAGATGGTGTTTTCCAATAGTTTTAATCTAATGATGATCAAATGCAAGATATAATAGAAACAAAAGTGGGTGGTTCAATCTTCTGATTCTTGAAGATTGGTTCCTTACAGTGATGGCCTTTTGTGGGAAATACTCTATACCTAGCAAAATTGTTTTGGACGATGACATTTTAGAACGAGTAAATTAATTTAATTATTTTGGTTATAATTTAACATTTCAAGGTGAAGCTAATATAGCAAAGAAAATCACAAAAACAATGGGGATAATTAATAGTATTATATGTCTGTGCAACCATGAACCTACGGTTTCGATAGTGCCAGTGAGTAAGTATTATGAAATCATCTTTAGTAAAAAAAGAACACAAGATTACAGCTTTATAAGGTTCTCACAAGACCAGTGATAGTGAAGTACGGACAATACGAAGAAGAGATGAAAGCCAAATAACAGCAAATGAGATGTGATTTATGCACCGTACAGCAGGCTATACAAAGTGGGACCAGAAAAGAAATGAGTGGAAGAGTTGGAAGTAGAACCCGTTCTCTACCATATACAAAACTACTATAACAACTGGAAAGCCCATCTTCAATGAATGCCATCTCACAGAATTCCCAAAAGCAAAAATTCTAATTTGTGGTATTAGAGATATAATTATTTATTCTAGATTATGAAGTTCATATCTATTTGTTATTTAAGATTCACTGCCATGCTTCATTAGTGCCCTCGAGGCAAAAGATTGCTGGGGCATCTAAAAAAACGCTGGATAGAAAATTCCTCTTTGAGACCATAACAAGCAACATGGCATAATACTTGCATGGATGATGATGATGGTTCCTTATAGTTGCATTGTCATATTTGAAAAAGCTAAGTGGAACAAAAGTCATGATTAGTGATAATTTGTCAACCCATGTGACTCCGGTAGTGGTTGAGAAATGTGAGAAACATCTCATTTGTTCTTCTACCATTAAGTAGTACACATATTCTACAACTCCTAGACGTATGTTTAGCCCTTCAAAAAAGGCATGGAGAGATGTGCTGATGAACTAAATTTGCACACATGGCTATCTCTAGAGGTGCCTTTCCTACATATCTAAGAAGATAGAAGCAAGAAAAGCAGATAACATAAGAATTGGTTTCTGCACCTTTTGATCTGCAGAAGGTCCTCTAAAATTTTCCAGAGATTCCAAATCTAAATGAAAAGCATCTTCTTGGCTTGAAGATGGTACTATCAGGAGCATAATATAGAACTGGCACAAGGACCACCCTCTGCCATAGTAAGCTGAATGCTCCTCTGCGAAAATCTATTTGTTGGTATTCAATTTGCTGAGAGAGAAATTAATGAAGAAAACCAGCAAGAACATAATTCAAACTTGTCAGATGAAAATACTGGGATGTCAGCAGAGGATCCCATCCCCAACTCTTGATATAGAAACTTTTATTGTAATGAAGCACAAGTATGTGTCTGGTAACAAAACATACCTTAGAGAAATTGTTGGTGTTGTGACTGATATACGAGGGTCATACTGAAAGTCGTGAGCAACCCATTGTTAAAATTCAAATCTCAACAATGTAACAAAAACAACTGCAGGATCGTAATCTACAGACTTTATACCACAACATTGCGGTTTAGTGACATCATAGCTTCTATCATGTGACCACACGCAGTGTTTCCAAAATGGCAGACATCAATGTTTTGTTTCGACAGCGCGCTGTTCATTGAATTCCTTGTTAAAGAGGAACAATCGGCTGTTGAAATTCACCAAAGACTTCAATGTGCTTACGGAGATGCCTGCATGGGTGCCAGCAGTGTTAGGAGATGGGTAAAACATTTTAAAGATGGAAACACGATTATCAAAGATGAGCCTTGTAGCGGTCGCCCACGCTCTGCCTCAACGGATTGCAACAAGGAAAGAGTTGATGCGCTCATTAAAGACGACAGACGTATCACAGTGAATGAAATCGCTACAAAACTTGCAGTGTAAGAAATGATTCACAGCTTAGGTTACCGAAAAGTTAGTGCCCGTTGGGTTCCACGTTTATTGAGTGAAGACCACAAACTTCAGAGAAGAACCATCACCCATAACCTTCTTCAGAGATTTCAAAATGAAGGTGATGATTTTTGACGAGTATTGTGACAGGTGACGAAAGCTGGTTTCATCACTACGAGCCTGAAACAAAATGCCAGAGTATGGAATGGCACCACTTGAATTCGCCATCAAAGAAAAAAGCGAAGACAGTGCAATCTGTTGGGAAAGTTATGGGCAGCGTCTTCTGGGATACGCAAGGTTGCATTCTGGTTGAATTTCTTGAACCTGGACAAGCCATAAATGCTGCCCGCTATATCCAGACACTTGTGAAGCTCCGTCGTGCATTGCACGACAAACGCCCTGAAAGGAAGATCATTTTGCAACACGAAAACGCGCGTCCTCACACTGCTTGTGCCACTGTGGAGAAGATCAGGACACTAGGGTGGGAAACTCTTCCACATCCTCCCTATAGTCCCGATTTGGCACCCTCCGACTACCATATTTTCGGTTCTGTGAAGGAGCAGATGAGAGGCCAACGCTACGAGATGCTGGAGGATATTCAGAAAGCAGTGCGTCAGTGTCTTCGAGCAGCTGGAATGGACTTCTATCATAAGGAAATTTTCAAGCTTGTAGAACGCTGGACAAAATGTGTGCAAAGAAATGGAGACTATGTTGAAAAGTAGCACAAAGGTCTGTAGATTAACATGGTGTACTTGGTTTGTCTAAAATAAATATTATAATTGTTAAAAAAAATGTTGCTCATGACTTTCAGTATGACCCTCATAGGAGCATGGGACATGGTTGTGAAGTTCCTGCGATTGCATGATAGATGCAAGAGTTTGTGTTAGATGTTGAAGATGGAGAGACAGTACTGGTATTGCAGTATATATTCAAGGCTTTTACACACCAGCCTTGTCTGACAACCTAAGACTGAAATATATTATCTGCGGAGGTGTGAATTCATCTGTCACGAGAGTACTGGGAGAATGAGGGAAGTGTTTGTTTGCCACACAGAGGAGTGAAGCTAGCTGGATCTGATAAAGCTCAACAACAGTTTGATAGCGAAGCAAGAGTTTGAATTATAACAACAGGTGCAACAGATTTGATTGAATTTGACAAATTTATTTTGATTCAAAATTACAAACATAATAATTACCCCGGCACTGCTGGGGTGGAATCCATGCTACTGCAATTACCTGAATCTTATACTAAAATTAACTAGTTAAAATACATTTTGAGATAAGCAGCATAAATTTGAATAAAACATTTGATCTTTATTCTTTTCTTACCATGAGTGGAATTAGTGATCAGTTCAGTTTTCATAACATATGCCTGGTTACAGAGGAAGAACAGGCATATGTGAACCACATATTCTGGTAGAATAATGTAGAAATTAAATACATAATAGGGAACATTTTCTATCGGTCACTAAAAATTTTTCTTTCCTTTCAGCCACTCAATTTTTTTTCTAAGTTCTACAGAATGATAGTGCACATGCACAAGGCCTACAAAATTGTCACAAGATACTAGCACAATATCTGTGAAACTTCTATGACACACTTTCACAATAAATTCCCAAACTTTTTAAGAAACTGGAAGTACACTAACTTGCCCATTTTAACATAACTAAATAAATTACACAGATATTATTCAATACACTATAAACTAATCTGGTGTACACAAACTTACATGGGCTTTCTAACCTAAAGAAATAAAAAAGGAGTACTAGGTATTTATTGCAGAGTATATTTAATTAATGTTGGGAAGTAAACATTATGAGGTATAATCATTAAAATTCATCGGAGAACATATTGTTTAAACAACTCACCTCATAGGATTCTATGAATCCTATGAGGTGAGTTGTTTAAACAATATGTTCTCCGATGAATTTTAATTTATTGCAGAGGTTGGTCATGTCGGTTCATGCTGCAATTTCAAAAGCTTTGCTCATGTGCACTCTCTTCTACAGATCTTAGAAATACTCGAGTGACCTAATGGATATAATTTCCATTATTTAAGAATTGTTAATAATGTTTTAAGGAGCATTGTAGAACTTTTAAAATAGTAGGAAATGTTATTAAAAACTCAATAATTTGACAAAAAAGTTGTTTGGGGTATTTTTAAAAATTCAGTGACCTAATGGAAACTTCAGCCCAAAGTAGAATAGAATAGAGAGAGAGATCTAGTATGATTAATATTTAATTTTAGTATGATTCTTTAAATTGTTTCTTAGTTAATCAGTCAACACTGTCAGCAAAAAGGAAATGGTATCCAACATGTGAAGTTAGAAATGATCACAGGAGAAACACCCCAAACATTTGCGCAACATAAACATGTGCCCCAATATTGAAGTCTAAAACTTAAAAAGCTAACTAAAATACAAATACTCTAACTAGATTTATCCTAGGAAGGAGTTTCAACATATTTAGCAAATATAGATTAACAGACCCTTTTCAATAATTAATAAGTTATTTGGGAAGTTTATCCTATAGTTTAGTTGCTTAGTTGGTATTAGTTATTACTGTAGTCTCTGTGTAATAAGTGCATTTAATGCAAATGGTCAGTTAGTAGCTATAAACTATATGTTAGCTGCAATGTAACAAGTTGATATTGGAAGTACATGTTAGCTGTATTGTAATATGACTGAAAACAAAATGGCTGCCACATTATTGCAGTACATATCTATCTGAATATGGAAGGAAAAAAATTTAAAATATGTTCGAAATTGTAGTAAAAGTTTAAAACCCTAAGAATAAAATTTGTTACATGGAAAAAGTAATCATGCTTAAGCATTCTCATAAAACTGAAATAAAAAGCAAAATAAACTTGAAAGGGAAAACATTCCAACAACTAACTCAATTTTTCTAAGCTCTACAGAATAGTGCAGCGCATGCACAAACATTTATAGAATAGTCACCATATGAACCATATATCTGTGAAATCGGTACGACCAAACTTTGCAAAAAATTCCCAAACTTGTTTATAATAAAATGTATGTACACCAACTTCTCCCTTCACAAACTAACTAAATAAAATTACATGCATATTATTTAATAAGGTATAAACCAATCTGGTGTACACTAATTTGTCCAACCGGAACCTAACAAAATGAAGTGAGCCAACATCAATTTCTTAAAACATGTTTTGGATTTTTTAGGAATTATTGTAAGATGACAAGTCTAAAAAGGAAAATATAGATTCAAAATGGTCAATTCAAAAATATCAAAATAAAATTTCAACAAACATTTATTTTGTCTAAATGAAGAAATAAAAAGGTTAATTAGTTTACAGGAAAAAAGAAGAAAAAGGATGACCGACATTAAATTCATTAACAAATGTTTAGATTTAAACTTAGTTCCAAATTTTGCCAGAAGAATAATTAAAGATAATAATGGAAGTAAACAGCAAATAATGGTCGAGAGGAAAATAAAAAAAAAAACCTATATGAATACGCACGTAATCTTGATATGGAGTTATATTTTCTCCAACTGAAAATTTCAAAACATGTAGGGAATTTTTATTGGGAAAATCTAGAAAAGTTTTTCATTATTAATAAGATCATTAAACAAGAAAATTGCTAAACAGAATAAGAAAATTGAAAATTTTGAAAATAAAGTCAGAGGGAAATAAGAGAAAAATCAGAAACATTAAAAAATAATAAAAACCTGGAAATAATGAAGACAAAAATATGATCAAAACAATGTCGTCAACTTACTCAAAAGTATCAATGAAAAAGAAATGGGACTTTTAGAAAGTGGTTTAAAAACATGCATGGTTATTCCAATAAGGTAGAAGATTACATAGCAGATACAGAGATTTTAAATTTGAAGAGAAAAATTTTCGCCTAGACCGGGACTCGAACCCGGGACCCTTGGCTTTCCGGGCCAAGGGTCCCGGGTTCGAGTCCCGGTCTAGGCGAAAATTTTTCTCTTCAAATTTAATTTATCTTTCATTGAGAAATGTTAAATTAATAATAAAAACATCAACATAGATTTTAATTGAAAATATGAACACGAAGATAAAATGGTAATTAGGAAAAAAGTGGAAAAACTGTAGAAGAAATTAAAAAAAACATAAAATTAAAAAAAATCATAAATTATTAATCATTGAAGCACCATAACTTTCAAATAAAAAAAAATCAAATCAGAGATTATCAGATTAAATATGGGGAATGTGATGCAAAACAAAAAGAAATTTAAAAACGAGAGTGGAAGGTTTCAGGAATGTCAAGAGTGGGAAGTAGAAAAATCTGCAGTGGCAGCCCACAATGTGGTCAGAAAACATAAAATCGTAAGAAAGCCTTTTCGAATGTCTTCCAATAGTTCATGGAAAGGTCTGCCTACCTATGGTCAAACTCCTACCTAGGATAGTGAGTATTTGTATTTTGGTTAGCTTCTTAAATATATCTTGTATATGTTGGCTGCATACCATGATTCTATACTGTAACTGCTGGCACATGTGCATGATGTATCATTGGGACTTATAACAATTTTTCACATCACATAGTGAAAAGTTACTCCAACAGTTGTAAAAAGATGGGCAGAACTTTAGATTGTTACATTTACAATTTTTCATACAACATTCTCATGCTACTGTTGCACCACATACTTTTACCATTTGTAATAACATTTTATACTAATTTAAACATTTTGTAACAATTATTAAATATCTGGCTCAACTTTAGATTACCTTCGACTTGATTTTCCAAATTATATTTATGTAATACTGTTGCTCTATGTACTTCTGTCTTTACTAACATTTTGTACTGTTTTAAATGCTTCACAATGACACCTATAACATGCTTTTAAGATTATTAAATATTTATCATAAGTAATGCCACGAGTAATTTCCAAATTATCGATAAATTCATGACTCACAAAGTGTGGAGTGAATTTATCTAGAGAATTTGGAAATCAAGAGTGGCATTTGTTAGGACTATTTAACGAATAAAATTAAGCTGTTTACTCACAAATCATTGTTTAACTATAGTTATTTTAAAATAATTATATATTTAATGTAAACGGTGAAGTTTGAAAACAAATCAGAAATGTGAGGTTATGTTCATTCACTACACCTTGATCATATTATTTATTGCCAAATAAGATCACAATATTGTAAGAGTACACCCAAGTGGAGAAATAATGAAACACATCAAACTATATATCATAATCAACATTATGGGTTATTCGTTTATTTTTTTAGTAAACAACTCAGTAAAATCAAGGAATATTTTCAGTATTTGCTATATTCAATGCATTTGTTGGAGAAAAATAATGCTTTGACATGTTCAGAACATTAAAAAGGAGGAGCTTTCTTTATCACAAAAGCAGGAGCTGATAAAGAGAAATCGATAAAGAGTGAGGTGAAACACAACTGTGATTGGTTGTAAATAAAAAATCATTGTAACGTGATTGGTCATTGACTCCCTTTTGGGGCATGAGTTAAATAGTCAATGTAATGATTTCTTCAAAGTTCTGCAGAATCATTGTGTAAATGCTTAAAAAAATTCTGCTAGATGCAAAGATATCTGTGAAATCAGAATAACCAACATTCAAAAATATATTTTTTTATGTTGAGTTGTTTTTGACTTGCCTCATACTCCCTCGTAGACTCGGAGTTTCTTCACTGCATTTGTGACATTCTCAATGCTGTATCACATTCACAACTCTTGTTAACATAATATTGAAATAATCATTAGAAAAAATGCAAAAATCATTGTAAATGGTGGGAAATAATTTGAAAAATGAAACCCTAAGAATAAAATTTGATACAAGTTTATGAAGGAATTAAGAAAGTCGCATCACAGGCTGTAAAGAGTAGCCTAATTTATTACAGAAATATCTGTAGGCCTACGTAATTGAGGGCGTCCATATTCAGTAAAAATTTGCTTGTTATTTATTTTTAATTATTGTATCTTACTTTGTAACCATGTAATTACAGGTATTTTTGTTTTTAAATTCCTATTTTAGAAATGAATAATATATCCATTATACAGCAGCTGTCTACTATAATATGCCTCAGGCAAGTTGGAAACATATAGAACAAACTTTGGAAGGCATTTTTAGCAGGTATTTAGTACCAACCTTATCGGGAAAAGAGAGATTTATGCTTGACCAGTGAGCGGCTCACTAATTCAATCTTTGTATGTTCTCACGGAAGACTCAGCCAGTGATTGGAAGTAATTTGAGTAGAGACTATGTATTTGCATGCAGCCCTTAATGTTGTTGGCTTCCGATGGGACAAATTAGTGTACACCAGATTTGTTTATAGTTTATTAAATAATATGCATGTAATTTGTTTATATGGTGATACTGAAATAGAATAATAAAACCTTCAAGGTTGAGATGGTTGGGCCATTTACATTGACTGGAAGATATAGACATTGCCTGTAGAGTCAAATTGTCTAAAATAGAGGGGAAAAAAAACTGGAATACCTTCTTACCAGATGGCTAGACAGCATGGAATAGGATCTGAAGGTTACGGAGTCCAGGGTTGGAAAAAGAAGGCAGAAGATAGAAATGGATGGAGGCGCATAGTTGGGGCGGTCAAGGTCTGCAACGGGCTGAGGCACCAAAAATGACGAATTAATTTTTTTATGTTAGGAAGAGGGAAATTGGTATATGTCCATTTCTTATAAACATATACGTACTCACTGGCACTATCGAACCCGTAGGTTCATGGCCACGCGGACATAAGCTCTCCATACATCCCTATCCTGAGCTAATGCTTTCCAATCATTCCCTGTATAATCTACTTCCCTCAAATCATAGTTAATGTTGTTCTCCCACCTCATTCTTGGTCTACCAACTGGGCGTTTTCCTTCTGGCTTTCCTAGAAGAAGCTTCCATGCACGTCTTTCATTCCCGATATGCGCAACATGTCCTGCCCATCGCAGTCTACGAGACTTAACTGTTCTTATTATATCTGGCTTCCTATACAGACCATGTAGTTCATTGTTATGTAGTCTTCTCCATTCACCTGTCTTCATCTCTCTTTGGTCCAAAAATGTTCCTAAGTACTTTATTCTCAAATACTCGTAATCTCCCTTCCTCCCTTAAAGCAAGAGTCCATGCCTCGCACCCATATAATATAACTGGTATACATATAAACATATATGGGAATTTATTGTAAAGGTTGGTCATATATTCTACCACCTGGTGGAAATTATATTAAGTGTTTGCACATGTGCACTGTAATATGTAAAACTTAGAAAAATTCATTAAGTGGACAAAAAATACAAAAGTTAAAAAGTACGTAGTGCAATAGTGTCATAAGAATGTTGTATAGAAAAGCATAGAGTAAGTTATTGGATCTTTTTTTTTGTTCAATGCCACCAGTTTATCATTTCGACATTTCTGGTATTCTCTCCTGGCATTGGCATATTGTAACCCACTTCTGGTGGTTGAGGCACCTGGAAGGCAGGGTTATGTTGCCCCAATGATATGATGGGTGATGACAATGGGTTATGGTGCACCAGGAGAGGCTTTAATCCTAAACTTAATCTAATGAGGTGAATATGATATTGATGATGTTCAGGGGCCATTTGGGCCTTAAAGTATCGTGGCATTTGTCTTACAGGTGAGGAAAAACCCTGAAAAAACACCACCCAGGAAACTTGTCCCGACCGGGGATAGAACCCGAGCCCACTGTGTGACAAGGCAGCATGCTACCTCGAGACCACAGTGGTAGACAATTATTGGAATATTGAGGGCCGCATGCAAATACATTAGTCTCTACTCAAATTACTTCCAATCACTGGTGAGCTGACTCACCGTGAGCAATTGCTGAGATCGAATTAATGGCCGACTTACCGGTCATGCATGAAAGTTGACGTTTTCATAATATTGGCAACGAATTACCCAGAATTCTCAGCGATAAAACCACTTGTTATTTTCGTCTGCTATAGAGGAACGCATTTACGCTTGCGTCCCGCAAATAATACCATATAGAACGACATCTGCATCGCGCAATATAATGCCGATTCTCCTGTTCTTCCAGTTGAATTCTTTGGTAGACTCTATCAAATTCCTCTTCTCCGCGTATACCGAAAACATGATCGAAGTCTTCAAGGTCCGACATCTTGGATAAAGCTGCAAAGGTTTCAAACTACATTGGTTACCATCGGTATTTTCACGAATAGTTTCTATCTTGAGCTATGATCTTAAGGTACCTCATCAGGTAGCTTATAATTATTATCGCATGAATATATTTCTGAGTAAGCAAAATGTATTTGGATAAAACTTTCTCAGCAGAGAACGCCTTTTACTGTCTAATGTGTTCAAACATTCGACCCTGAGTCCTTGAAAGTTAAAAGTTGACTTCTCGTGAATTTGGATTAAAGACCAGGAAAAAGTATAGTATTTGACGTTCACCAATTTTTTTAAGTTCTACGGAATCACAGTGCACACGTACAAGATGTTCGAATGCTTAATGAAGCTTCTGCAAGATCGCAGTAAAATCGGTATAACCAACTTTAGCAATTAAATTCACAATGTTTATAATAAATGGACGTACACCAACTAACCTCTTCGCAACTAACAAAATAAATTACATGCATATTATTTAATAAACTATAAACTAACCTTGTGTACACTAACTTGTCCCATCCAAACCTAATAAAATGGAGTTCATCATCATCATCATCATGAACAAATTCGTTTTAGGCCATGTGGCCTGTACGGTAAACCTAGCGAAGATGGTCTTGATCTTTCCACCGATGTTTTGGTCTTCCTTGGTCCCTATGTCCAGTTGGGGTATATTGGAATGCCAATTTTGGAAGTCTATTTCTTGCCATTCTCCTCAGATGATTTTTCCATTCTTGTTGGTATCTTTGTATATCTTCATTTAAACTTGTTACTCCAAGTTTTCCTCTGATAACAGTGTTCCTTTGGTGATCCAGTCTATTAACTCCTAACAATGATCATACGAAGCGCATTTGGCTTACTTGAAGTTAAAAAATGGAGTTAATTTCTTAAAATATGGTTTGTGAATGTTGGTAACACCGATTCCACTGCTATGGCGCAGAGAAGTTACATTAAGCATTTGCAGGTCTCATGCATGCACACTGTGATTCTGTAGAACTTCATTCACTATATTTACATAATTATATAAATATTTAAAATAGTACAAAACGTAATTACAAGTGGTAAAACTGTGTAGTGCAACAATAGCATAAGAATATTGTATGGAAAATTGTGATGAACAAATACTAGGCTTGAGCCAAGACCAGAAATCTATGTTATTAGTTAAGATTATCTTCTGCCAAGGAGTTATTTAGTTCAAATGCAGATTCTAGAGCTCAGCATAAATTCAGATATAAAAATGAAAAAACACACATTTTATTGCTGCATTATTTGAATAATTACCTGAGAGAGATATGTTGATTTTTCCCCCTAGAAGGATCTCATAAATACCTTAAAATGACGTGAGAAGTTGAACTCAAGCTAACCTATAATTATTGTATTCATAATGTAAAATTCATATTATTTATTGCTCAAACGAAGTATCCAACTTATCTCAAAACATGCTAACAAACAAGAAAATGTGATCACAAAAATCAAGTTATGAATCACATAAAAAAAATTCTCACTTAAATGAAACACGTTAAAAATAATTTGGGCTGATCACATTGACTCAGTTGCAATAATTTTTCGTACAATTTAATATCTAAATGCTAACCTAACATAATTAAATTACTCTAACTTGTAAAATAAATA
Organism: Diploptera punctata; assembly: GCA_030220185.1. Lineage (NCBI taxonomy): Eukaryota > Metazoa > Arthropoda > Insecta > Blattodea > Blaberidae > Diploptera > Diploptera punctata. Next base: position 552,216 of record JASPKZ010009819.1, read on the forward strand.
ATTTTATTGGATAAGGTGGAGAAACCGTTCCACATACATTCTTCTAAGTTCTATAGAATCACAGTATGCATACGCGAGTTGCTGTAATGGTTAATGTAGTTTCACGTAGATGGTTCTGAAGTCAGCGTAACCAACTTTGGGAATAAATTCCCAAATGCTAAAAAATGGACATAAACTAACTTCCCATTTCCTAACCTAACAAAACAATTTACATGCATAGGCTATTATTTATTCCCAAATGCTAAAAAAATGGATGTAAACTAACTTCCCATTTCCTAACCTAACAATACAATTTACATGCATATCATTTAATAAACTATAAACTAATTTTACGTACACTAACACTAAATATGATTTGAAATTATTTTCAAATGTTGATAACTCCGATTTGAGAGGCACCTAGCAGATGTTACATGAAGCATTTCTGTGTCTGTAGAACCTAATGCACAATGCTAACCTAACATAATTAAATTACTCTAACCCATCGTTTCCCAAGCTGTGGTTCATGAACCTCCAGGGGGTTCGCCAAAACTTTCTGTAATGGCGGATTTCGAGAGTAGTCTATTATTGTTTTCATCATTTCTGCAGCATAGTTGGAACACCATTCCAAATTGCTGAATATTATTGGGAAGCCCGCAAGCGAATGATGACAAATCAAGAGCTTCAAAACATTTGAATACTAGTACTATACTACTACTCATTTCTGCAGCATTGTAATAATAATAATTACTATTATTTTAAATTTAAATTAACCCTATAATGCCCTTTGTTGCACATGTGTAACATTGGAAATGTATCACATTTCGACAATAAATTAATATTTACCGCAAATGCCTGATTTTACAGTTATGTAAATGCATTTGATTTTGCTACAACTAGGCCACACATTGTGTAACTTTAACTTTTAAGCCGTAACTAGAGTAACTTTAGGTTTAACCGTTAAGGGTTAAGTTAATTTAAGGTTATATCAAATTAATGTTGGGAAGTAAACATTATGAGGTATAATGATGAACATGACTATGTTTGAAATCGCCATATCATGGAAGCATGAATCCTATGAGGTGAGTTGTTTAAACAATATGTTCTCCGATGAATTTTAATTTAAGGTAATTAAAACCTCTGTTTGGATTTAAATTGTATGCATGTCTACTATATGTATATTTAAAGTCAGTGGTTCACCCAACTAAGATCATTGTGGAAGGGGTTCGCAAGTCGTAAAAAGTTGGGAACCACTGCTCTAACCTATAAAATTAATAAAAAGAGGATAAATAACTGACAAAAACACAATTAAATACGGACATAAAATCTTTATCAACAGAGTTGTATTGTTGAAACCTGTTCTTATCGAGAGAAACAAAGGTATTAAGAGGAAGCCATAACAAGATTTTTTCTTCATATTTACGAATAAAATAGATAATAGTTTTAAAAAACTGACACAACATGCTTTATTAGAAAACCGAACTAAAAAATGAAAAATAATTTTAATTTCCAACACACTTGGGATAAAATTAAAGTGGTCAACAAAAAAATCATCTCCAACACATACACAATAAAACTAGAGTTATCAACAAAAAGAAAATAATTTTACCATCAAAAGCGTGGGGTGCTCTACATCAATTAATATATTTGATAATAAACAGATATTGGTAAAAGTAAAGCCTCTAAGAAGAAAATGTAAAAATCATAAAAAGCACCCCACACTTTTGATGGTAAAATTATTTTATTTTTGTTGATAACTCTATAGTTTTATTCTATATGTGTTGGAGATGATTTTTTTTTTGTTGACCACTTTAATTTTATCCCAAGCGTGTTGGAAATTAAAATTATTTTTCATTTTTTTAGTATGGTTTTCTAATAAAGTGCGTTGTTTTAAAACTATTATTTATTTTTAATATTTTACAGAATAAGATAAAAATGTAAATATCTTTAAATTCGATACTATTGTAGAATAAGCTAAAAGTAATACTCTTCTAAAAAAAATCCTCCCAGCTGGATTTGAACCAGCGACCTATTGATTACTGAAATTATATACCACTAGAGTTTACTGCTCTACCAACTGAGCTCTTATGATTTGACTAAAAAGTCGACTAGTCTGCAACCTATTATGCCAGTTATTTTTTTATTTTCTGACGATTCTGGCCAGGATTTTAGAAACGAATATGAAAATATTGTATTGTCACAGGTCCTTTACAAGTATACAAAGTTTCAAGTCAATCCAATGTTTCTAAGTGGGTGAAAATCATGTTCAAAGATTCCGTTACATGGATACAAAGACACTTTTTTTATTTTCTGATGATTCTGGCCAGGATTTTAGAAAAAAATATGAAATTACTGTATTGTCACGGGTCATTTACAAGTATACAAAGTTTCAAGTCGATCCAATGATTTTTAAGTGGGTGAAAATCACGTTGAAAGATTCCATTCATAGATAGATAGATACAGGTCAAGCTAATATAAAGCATGTAATGAGTTAAAAATAATTAAATTCCAACAAAAAGTCCACTATATGTCGATCACTTTCCATGAATTCTTCTTCTAAGTTCTACAGAATCGTACTGTGCATGCGCGAGTTGCTCTAATCCTTAATATAGCCTGGTAGATGGCTGTCAAATCGGAGTTACCAACTTTTGGGATAAATTGCCAAACATTTATAAAAAAATGGGCATAAACCAATTTTCCATTACCTAACCCAACAAAATAAATTACATTAAACTAATCTTATGTATGCTGACTTGTCCTATTGGAACCTACCAAAATGAAATTAATTTCTTGAAATATGGTTCAGAATTACTTGCAAATGTTGGTGACACTGATTTGAGAGCCATCTAGCAGAAGTTACATTAAAGATCTGCATGCCTGTAGAACTCGATTCACAATGTTCGCATAATTACATAAATATTTAAAAACTGTAAAAAATGGTTCAAAAATGTTTAAAATAGTATGAAACATCATTATAAATGTTAAAAGTGTGTGGTGCAACAGTGACATAAGAATGTATGAAAAATCATGACTGACAAATACTAAAATTCCGTAGAATTTAATATCTAAAAACTAACCTAACGTAATTATATTACTATAACATGTAAAATTAATAAATAGAGAGGGTGAAATACTGACAAACTTGGTTAAATACGGAGATACACCTTGGTTGTCAACAGAGCAAAATGAGTTATACTCGGACCAACAGATCTGTGACCATACAATGTTGACATTTTCTTAGAAAAGTACATAAAACACAATTAAATACGGACATAAAATCACACACACACCATTTCACCGCTCTTCCCTCACACTACATCAAACAGCAGCCACAGTAATTTAGCGAGTGGAGATGTTGCCAAACTTCTCCCAGTATTGTGGCACTTGAATATTGAATAATGTAAGGTTAATTATAACTTCTTCATATTTAATTTAAGTAGTCCAACAACACTGATTGACTTCTACGATTAATGGAGATAATATAATAGTGGATATTTATTGGTTAAATGGAAATTACGTGAAGGGAATCTACGCATGTTGTTTTTAAAAAAGATAAATGGTATCTTCGTTCCTGCTAATTCTACCTTTTCGTCTCATGAAATGACATTTTCTTTATTAGATGCTCTGATCTGCCTATATAAATTCAAAAAAAAAAAAAAGTTGCATTAAGTTAGGTAAGTCATTTTAATACCGCCAATTGAAATAAAAAGAGCCTCGCCTGTGATCGCAGCTACACTTTCGTTGCCTGATTTATATTTATGGGAAACATATAATGTTTCTCTGGCTGTGGTATATAAACCGTCGCACACAATTTTCCATGTAGTATTCTTATGCCGCTGATGCACTAAACACTTATCAACCATTTATAATAACGTTTGGTACTATTTTAAACATTTTGGAACCATTTTATAAACATTTCTTACAATTTTTAAATATTTCTAAATTACGCGAATATTGTACATCGAGTTCTACAGGCGCAGAAATGCTTCATGTGACATCCACTAGATTCTCACATCGCAGTTACCAACATTTGAAAATAATTTAAAACCATATTTAGTGTTAGTGTACGTAAAATTAGTTTACAGTTTGTTAAATAATATGCATGTAAATTGTTTTGTTAGGTTAGAAAATGGGAAGTTAGTTTACGTCCATTTTTTTAGCATTTGGGAAATTATTCCCAAAGTTGGTAACACCGACTTGAGAGTCATCTACCGGAAGCTATATCTACATCAGTTAGGAAAAACCAGGTAAGTCTTCAAAGTGATTTTTACAGGAGAGCAAAAGCTAGTTCAATGACTTATATCAAAGAGTGCATACATTGAAAATTCAATGCTTAATAACACCGTCACTATTTGCTTGACGACTTACCCGTTTTTACTGAACGTGCATCGGACCAAAAGCTATCGGGAGATGTTAATAACTCATTTTCGACCAAAAGTTGACTTACCCGGTTTGGAAAAAGTCGGTTTTATGTCTCTCAGGAATTCTTCTAAGTTCCACAGAATCGCAGCGCGCATGCACGAGTTGCTGTAATGGTTAATATAGACTCCGGTAGTCGGCGTTACCAACTTTGGGAATACATTTCCAAATGAAAAAAAAATGGACGTTAACTAACTTGCCATTTTCTAACTAAAGAAAACAATTTACATTCATATTATTTCTTCCCAAATACTTAAAAATGGACGTAAACCAACTTCCCATTTCCTAACGTAACAAAGCAATTTACATGTGTACTATTTAATGAACTATAAACTAATTTTACGTACACTAACACTAAATATAGTTTTAAATTATTTTCAAATGGTGGCAACGTTGGAACAACATGGGAAAGTAGCAAGGAAGTAATGTATCCACATCATGTTTTACGTAAATATAAAATATTGTGAAGAAAGCTTGAAGATCATTGCAAAATGTTTAAAACAGTACAAACCTTTTTACAAGTGTTTAGTGCATCAGTGGCATAAGAATGTAAGTGTAGAAATGTGAGAGACATAAAACCGACCACATCCCCCGGTTTTTCCTAACTGATGTAGATATTAACCATTACAGCAACTCCTGCAACTCGCGCATGCGAACTGCAATTCTATAGAATTTGGAAGAATTCATGTGCGATGGTTTATACACCTTAACCGTTTCTCTTTCTTGCAAAATGCTATTCCTTGCTTAATAACATTTCTTTCACCGCTCGTGCTAAAGTATGCATGTTGAGTTGACAACATTGAAGTGCAAGTGCAAATAATATCTCGCAAGAAGGCTCAAAATTGTGACTAGTAGGAGGGGAGAAAGAAAGATAGATATGGGAATGCTGGGAGGGAAATTTTTACAATATATTCTTTATGATATTTAACTACATACATAACGTGGAGACGTGGCAACCATATTGATTTTAATGAATATTCCAGTGCAGCCAACAGAATATGTACTTCAGAACTATTTATTTTTGGGCATTGCATTATTTCACAGGTTAGAGTGCTTAAATTGCATTAGGTTAGCTAAATATCTTGTATATGTTGGCTGCATTGCATGATTCCATAGTGTAAACCACTTTGCGTTTTTTTGTTGACACATGCGCATGGTGTCTGCCTGGGACTTAGAAAAATTCCTCACTGCGTAAAAAGGAAACTTTATCCCCCTTTTTCTACAATTGAATACTCAAAGTAGCCCATAGAACACTAGAACAGCCGTTCAAATTTTAACCTACACTGCTTTTCAAGCTGAGATTTGACACTAAAGCATAGACATGCAATGATCCATATTCCTCTCTTCATTATTAAGTGATAACAGATAAATGACCAAATAGAAGGTCCAACTACAGATTAGTTCAAAAAATGTTTCTTTAATATTACACAATTGGTCATACCCGTTTTTATTCATTGAACTGTCAGGGCCCTCTTTGCTTCCTTCTCCTGTTTCTCCCATCACAGCCTCCATTGGAAAAGGAAATGTGGAAACCTGGAAAATAAAGAAGAGGTTATGTTAAATGAATAAGGGTAAGCCATTTTCATTTGATGTCCATTTCATATCGAACTATAATTCAAGATGGCGGTTTCCGTTTTAATTTTGGGCCCTTGTCCTCTATGGTTGTAACCTAAAACTTCATTTAATATGCAAATACTTTTGATGATACATAAATCGCTTGATGAGGGTCGTATGATCTTAATCATTAGTTATAGGGAAATTTTTGACTGCAATTTTATTTTGAAAAAAAAAAAATGTAACACGCTTACCGCGTCACACCTGCCTCTAGAACCACAATTTCATTAAAAACAAAATTTATCGTTACAATCAATAACAATCACGTTATAATCAATACAATATTCTACAACACTAAATTAGAAACTTAGTGTGTTCGAAGAATTAATTTACCTCCGCAATAAAACGATTTTCATTTCTCCATACCTCCAAAGTATTTTTCCGCAATGACACCGACGTAAGTCACTTGATAAACACAAGAGCGCGCTAGTGTTCTACTACCAACACGTTGTAAATGGGTTGAACAGTTTTGCCATCATTAAACATAAAGAATACACTATATTGTTCTCAAAATTTCGCTATTTGACGTCTTTAAACACTTCACTTCTGTTAACGATGCATCCAAAACTTAAGAAACACACTCTACTGATTAATAATTACTTCACTGTTTTCTGGCCTCCCGCCATTTCTTTCTTTTTATATCAAAAGAGCCCCTACCGCCAATATTGCAAAGAACTCTTCAACCACAAATTTAAGCTAAGCGGCAGCAGCGGGAATTTTGAACTACGACAGCTACTGACCACCTCTGTCTAGCTTTTAAATTCAATGAATGCAAATTGAACTTCACATGTTATAATAGGTGGTTAAAAACTCCACAAACAATTTTTGTTTGTCGACTACGTCACTAACCCTTAACACCGAAAACTGCCAAGATGGCGACCGAGGGTCACGTGACCGCAAAATTGTGACGTATACACTCAACATGATAGAGGTTTAGCGGCCCAATGACGTCTAGCGTCTACAGTCACATGACTAAATGGGTTCGTTTACCCAATCAGGGTTAAGTTTGAAAAATGTTCAAACATCCCTTAATTTAATTAAAAAGTCCCATTATTTTTCTCAAGGGCAGGTATTAAACCCTCTCCCCAAAATTGGGCTTTATTCGACAATTTTATAATTTAGTTTTACCCCCCTATTTAGAAAAGAAATTTGATTTTGAAAGGACCAAATTTTGCAGAAATATAAACTCATTATGTAAAAAAGTTCCTGACCTTAATATGGATTTTGTAATATTTTGAAAATGTATCAATATCCAACTAGAAACGCCCTTTTTGAAAACGGTTCTAAACTTTTATTTGCCTGTAGTGCATAGAAGTTTTTTTTATTGATTAAGAACGAATATTATTTAAAATAAGAAATTATGGAAGTTTAGTACATATAAACGATGAAAATGTATCTTCACCCCCCCTAATGGTTACAGAAGTTATTAATATGTTATGCCCTTCCGTTAAATGAATCAATCCTGTTTTCATTTTGTTTTTTATGGAGCCACGAAATAAAACAAATCTTGGTTGCTATTTTTCTACAATTAAAAATATGTACAACTTTTTCTCCTATACATCGCTATTACTTAAAATTCCAAGTATAGAGCAGTAACTAATAAGCTGTTTAACAAAAGGACACAACTTAAGAAAGAAGATGAATAATTGGTAATATTATTAAACGTTCAATCAGAAATTTCACATTAGTCCACAAAGATTCACGATTTAAAATTGGCGGGCTTCTGTTTCAGGATTAATGTTCTTATACAGAGGCATTGACCTGGCTGAATCAGGTTGCCATCTCGCAGTGGCAATACGTAACAAGGAAGCTTTATTTGAAAATACATAACATACAATCATTTAAAAAATAATTTCAGTAAGTCAGTTTTACTATGAATTCCGTGCGATGATCTTTGAATGTCTTTAGGAGACCTTACGAAGCACACCATTGATCCAACAAATTCATAGAATATGAAATTTCTTTCGAACAATGTTGCCATATTTATACAGAACAATTATTTTTAAAGATAATGTTTGTTAGCATTAATTCATTTCTACATAGACCGCTGCTTTACAATAGTTATTATTACCAGCCGGATAATTTTAATGTATCGACCATGTTATAACATTAACATTTTAATCAGAAAAAAAATTCGTCTATCTGCGCCTTGTGGTACAGGGGGCCGCGCCCTATACATCTCTACGACTATAGATGAGAGCTCAATTTAGAACTACCTAACTTCCCTCCAAAGTAGAATGGTTGGTTCCTATCTTCGTTCTGTCGGTAGGGCGCTACGCGCTGGCGCCAATTTTTTATGTTATTAGCCCAAATCATATTTAAAATATAATATGATTATATAATAATAAAAAATTATATTTTTCGGTCCCTACAATGAAATACCTAGAATAATATATCAATTTCATTAAACCATTACATAGAATTTATTATTATTTAATAATTTAAAAGCATTCAGTTGTGAGCGTACTTTATAATTATTGCCTGACCATAAAGTTATGTGATTTACGGTAAATCGACAGACTAAATAAAGTCGAAAAAAATCAATTGCATTATTATAATTAACAAACACATTTTATAATTTTTAGCTACGGCATATGCATAGCAAATGATAATTTTTTATTACTTTTCTTAAACAAGAATGAAAGATGTCATAATATTTGCATAAACTAATTTCATTTAATTATTTTATATGTGAAATTTAAAAAAAATTATTTTGAGGAAGCTTCGAAATCTTCCGGTTGGACCTTGAATTTAATCTCTTACACAATAAACATACGAGATCTACAAGTCGTTCCGTTTTTCGTAATTCTGAGATTGAGGTATAATCTATTCAAACGTCTGCCAAAGAACTATAGCAAACATCACTATTGCCATACAACTATCGATTTTCTCCACGTCATATTCATTCCGCGACCTAGCCTAAACTTTGTAAAACGCTAGAAGAAACGACCGAAACGACCAATCAGAGAGCATATTTGATTTGGGTTCCCTGTCTTCATTTTCTCTCTCACTCCTGAAACCCACATTGGCCTTCCCTCTCTCCTCTTACTTTCCCATCTTTATCTCTTCTCTTGCTATTTCGTTACGTACTACCAGACCTCACTACCCGATCAACTAACAAAGAATAATTTCACTCATAACGGAATATTATGTCTAGAAAAAACCTTATTTTTCGAACCATTTGTATATAGTTTCTAGACTATATAGCGTTTTTATGGCTCCAAATAATCACACTGAATCATATTTAAAGAGTAAGTTTAAGTTTAAATAATTTTACGAAAATTATTGTGACTCTTGAAGAGTGAAATGTGGAACGACTATACCTACTTACTGATTTCTGGGAATGTACAAGAAGGGAAGTTGTGTAAGTAAGTAAACACGAGATAGAAATTATACAGTACCTTTCAATAGTCGTCTTCTTCGTCGTCAAAAGAAAGCAGATTGGTGTTTTTCACACCACTGATCTTGCTTCGTTTTTCAGAGTGTTCTCCTTTTTTGATATTTTGCTTGGTCTTTGAATTATTGGAGTTCTTCGTGGGAGCACGGAAGACTATGCGGTCCTCAAGATTAGCAGGAGCTTGTTCTTCTGTAAAAACGATAAGAATAAATTGTCAAACAATATGGTATTTACCCACAAAAAACTCATTTACACGTAAAAAAAAAGTCACAAGTCTTGCTACAAGATGTGCGAATAAGGAAAATTCTTTCGATTTATTCAAACACATTTTTGCACCGACATAAAATATTTTTAAGGATCAAACCATAAGATGTTAATTCATATTATATATCTATAGAAACATATATTACAGAGCGAATAAGTCACTGTTATAAGAAGAGGTGCCCTAGACCCTAATACCATTTTATATTAGTGGCATTACAACAATCTTTGAAGCATGTTTTGAACACTCAAAATTTGTGTCGGACTGATTAGTGCTCTGGGCTGAGTAAGGAAATTGCAATTCAACGGAAGAATGTGTCCAGAGAAATAGGATTTTTCGAGGTGTTCTTTCGTTTGTAAATCGGAGTCATAATATGACAGACCGTTTTGAGTGTAGAATGATATAAGTGTACGAAATGGAAAGGACTACTTGGTGACATTTGTTACAATTCTCATTTATGATCTCTATTGTAAATATACTTGTAGTTAGGCCGGAATGGTTTTAAAATTTGTTGGGTTTAAAAGTTCCAATTAAAAATCAATATTTCACATTTCTAGTACAAAATAACCTTTTAATTTAAATTATAAATATAAGGGGATATTCTGTATTAGCACGTATTTATTTATATACATGTATTGACAAATAAGTCGTGTTTCAATTAAGACTGAAGAAGAGATCCAGAAATTTAAACAATGGAATATTAAAATATATACCTTGGTAATACAATATTGATCTACGAAATTCGAAGGTGTATATATATATACCTTCGAATTTCGTAATTATTGTTTTAATTTCCTTTGAGAATCAAATGATGTAACAATGGTAGTGAATTTTTTTTTCAATGCCCCAGGTTGTCCTTTTGGACATTTCTGGTGTTCTCTCCTGGCATTGGCGTAATTGTAACCCACTTCTGAGGTTGGGACGCCTGGAAGGCGGGATTACGTTGCCCCGATGATATGATAGGTAATGATGATGATAGTGGTGCGCCAGAAGAGTCCTTAATCCTAAGCTTAATGTAAGATGAATATGAATGATGATTGCGATGACCATATGATGTTCGGGGACCGTTGGGGGCCTTAAAGTTTCCTGACATTTGCCTTACAGGTGAGGAAAAACCCCGATAAAAACCTCACCCAGGAAACTGTCCCGACCGGGGATCGAACCCGGGCCCGCTGAGTGACAAGGCCGCACGCTACCTCGAGACCACAGCGGTGGACTGGAATAAAATATAAAAATCGATTTACTGATAGTAACGTCGTAAGCGTCTGAATATCTCTCCAAACGAAATAATACAAAGTTTACCTAGATAAATCGAATAAGGACACTTTTAAAGACTAAAAATTAAGATATGTTCCGAAAAAAATTTCAAGTAATGAGATGCAAATACAGCATGTGTGCTCTTCTGAAACAGATTTTGAATCGATTCTCGTTTTCATACACCTTTCAACTGTCGACAATAATTATTTTTAATAAAATCAAATACGTAATTAACCAGATCTTTTTTTTTTTTTAATTTTATTACATTATATATCAACCCGTGTTTTACCATGGGCATATCACGGGATATTTAGTTATTTACATACATTTACATTTTGTTTTGCTGTATTTTGATTGTTCAAGAGTTTATTCTTGAAGTGAGCGGAAGATGTTGGTGATGAAGTTCGTCACTGTGACGGTGTTGATGTGGTGCTGTAGTATCTGAGGTAGAGTTTGGGTTGTTAGAACAGGAGGCCGGTCTCTGGAGTACAGTGAACATTCTGTCAGAAGATGTATTGCTGTCTGTGGTGGACTTTCGGGGCAGTTACATAGGGGAGATGGTGACTTTTTGATCCTGTGAAGATATGTACGGAAGCGTCCGTGGTGGTTAGGAATTGTGTAAGGATGAAGTTTGGCCATAGGGATATAGAGAGCCGGTGGTGAATAGAGGGAATGAACTGTTTGGTGTGAAATGATACCTCGGAGTTTGGTATATGTTGCATTCCATATGTTGATGTAATAGTTTAGCAGAAGTTTCTTGGCTCGAGAAATAGGGATGGAGTTATAGGTTACAGTATTTTATAGCTGTGGCAGCTATTTTTGCTAGATAATCGGCTCGTTCGTTACCTCTGATTCCTGTATGTCCTCTGATCCAGTTTAGTGAGACTTGAGTTGTCTTCTTCAGAGTGATAATTTTCTTTCTGGTGTTGACTGCTATTGGTTGTGTAGTTCTTTTGTTAGAGATGGCCAGAAGTGCTGCTTGCGAGTCCACGTGTATTGCATAGGAAGTGTTTACATTACTTTGTTGTTGGATCCAGTCCACTGCCATTTGGATGCCTGTAAGTTCTGCTTGAAATATAGAGCATTCGTTGTCCAGTCTACGTGACTCGGTGTAAATTTCTTTTGAATTTCTTCTACGACTAATCCAGCTCCGACGTGGTTTTCCGTTTTTGATCCATCTGTGAAGATCTGTATGTGGCTGGGATAACTGTACCTCTGTAATCTATTGTTATGATGTTGTCTTTCGGCTGGATTCATCCATATCTGGTTAATACTTCAGTCTTCTTAAGTTTGGGCAGGACTGCATTAGTGGGCAAGCCTCTACTAGCGGCTTTTATGTCTTTGCTCAGATGTAGGGCTAGCTCTATTGGCATTGTCCCTGCTATTGCTTGCAGAGCTACGTTGGAGACTGTTTTGTATGCTTTGGTCGCGAAAATTAGGAAAGATCTTTGGATCTGCGTTAATTTAATATTAGCTCTTCTGGATAATGATTGGCTCCAGGCCTCCGCCGCATAACTGATGACTGGGAGGATGGCATGATTATAAATAGTGAGAAGGTGGTGGTAAGAGATTCCCCAAGATGATTTGGAACATCGAATTAGGTTATTTCGAAGCTTCAGTAATTTGTTTTCTAGGAATTGAGTGTGGGGAAACCAATCCATCTTGCAGTCAAGCATAACTCCCAAGTATTTCATTCTTGAGACAACATTTATACCCCACTTTATGACTGTCGGATGAGTACTGTATTCTGTTCTTTTCCGGATGTACATTGGCATAAGTGCTGTTTTATCCTGTGCTATTTCTAATTTTTGTGTTTTACACCAGTCCTCTATGTTTTGGAGTGCAGTTTGAAGAGTGTCGAGGATGTGCGAATGTGAGAGTCCTTTCAGCATGATCATTATGTCGTCGGCATATATTACAATATCTAGGTCTTTTATGTTAGAAAGTTGTTCAATTAAACCACTGATGATGATGTTCCACAGGGTGGGACCAGCAACCGATCCTTGTGGGCATCCTTTGGTGACTTGTTTGGAGATGGTCACGTTGCCTAGTTTATAGGAGGCGGTGCGATTTCGAAGAAAATCTTGGATGATACAGAAGATATTCGGAGGGCAATCTAAGTTCCAGAGCCGTTCAAGGAGTCCCGGGTGCCAGGCATTATCAAATGCTCCAGCGATATCTAGAGTGAGGAGACAACATTTTAGTCCTTGCTGTCTGTTGTGATGAACATAATTCGTAACCGCTTTTATAGCATCAGTGGATGATTTTCCTGCTTGTAAATCCGTATTGTTGCTTTGGTATCCGCCCGGAGGATTCCAAGTGGAAATTGAGTCTTTCCATTATTAGTTTTTCCAGACATTTTCCAGGAATCGATAACAGGCTGATACCCCGATATCCAGTTATGAGGTGCTGTTTACTCTTGTCAGCTTTGGGAATTGCTATTATAGCAGCGTTCTTCCAGGTCGACGGGAAGCAACCTAGTCTCAGACATTTATTAAATAGTGTTATCCAGAAGGTTGGTAAATACGCATGTATTCTTTTGACGATAGTGCCTTCGATGCCGTCGGGTCCTGGGCATTTATGGTTGTTTAGGGGCGTGTTATTATTTCTTCTACTTCATGGTAGGTGAAGTCAGGTTCTGGCTGGGTGTCTGGCGCGACTCTTGCTGTTACCTGTGTTCTGATGATTTTCTGTTCTTCGCTGTCGAGAGCTGGAGGGTCATCTGGGAAAAATTTATCGAGGAGGGCAGTAGCAGTGTCCTCTGCGTTCAGTGTGGAGACTCCGTCTTGCAGGGTTAATGTTGAATATGCGTGCTTTTTTTCAAAATCCCGTTTGCAGGCCTTGTAGATTTTCCAGGGCGATTCTTTAGAGCTCTCTGTACAGAATTTTTTCCAAGATTCCTGCTTCGCCTTAAGGAGTTCTGTTTTGTAGTTTGTTGTGAGAACATTGAGTTTTTCTTTGTAGATTTCTTTTATCGATTGATTTTTGCATCGTTTAAACCTGCGTTTTGCTGCATTTGTTTGTTTTCTGAGTATGTTTAATTTTCGGTCGACCACCAAGGCACATAGTTGTTTGTGGGTAGGAAAGGAGGGAAGCAGCAACTGTTTATTTCTTCCAAGTCGCGCCATATTGTGCTAATGGAGTTCTCTAGTTTTTCTTTGGTATTTTGTTTGTCTATCAGCTTCGTCCATTTGTTTTCTATGTGCCGGAGTTTTTGTTGAAACAGGTTCCATTTTCCAACTTGGGTTGCGAATTTCCTGGTGGAGTGGCTTACTTGTCGGGTTATATTTGCAGGGGAGCGCTGCATTATTATATCATAGATTATGAGGTTGTGATCTGATAGCGTCTCTTCTTTGCTGGTATGCCAGTTTTGGATGTTGTGTGCCGTGTTCGTTGTTGTGGCAGTGATATCGATCCAGCTGTTACCTTGGGCGCTACAGAAAGTGGGGCCGTCTTTTTCATTAACGGTGATCAAACCCTGTGCTGTTAAGAATTCAGTCATCTTCCTACCTCTGGAATCGTTGATTGGGCTATGCCACATGCTGTGCTTGCTGTTTGCACCCAGCCCCCAGACAAAGTTAGTAGGTATTGTGGACATTAGGAAGGCCTCGATAGTGCCAAGGTCCTGTTCAAGGGTGTCATAGGGAGGGAGGTAAGAACTGGCAAGGTAGAGAGGAGGATTAGTTGACGTTGTGGCTATTATTATGTTATCAGATGTGGAGTGATTATGCAACATGATAAAGTTATGCACTATGTCATTCTTAATGAGTAGGCAAGCTCTGGGGTCTAGACCTGTGTTTGATTTTGCATAGAATGCTGTATAGTTGGAAGGAATGAGACATGGTGTTCTCTTGTGGCAATACGGTTCTTGGTTAAACAGTATGTCCACTTTATTGTTGTTTAAGCTTAGTGACAGTTGTGCCATAGCTGCTTTGCAATGATGAGTATTTAATTGAGCGCAAGAGAGTCTGTCCATCTTCAGTATTCGGTCTTGCTTATTATTATGGACTCTATTTTTTTCAATTTAGGGCAATCTTTGCTTAAGGCAGTGTGTCTTGTATCTAGCTTCCTATTGATGTTGGTGATAAAAGTGTTAGCTTTTACACAGTTGGCACAACATGTGTTGTGTTTATTTTTACAGTCTTTCCAGTTGTGTTCTTCTGCACAGTATGAACACATTTGTTTGTTGTTGCAATATTTACTCGTGTGACCGTACCCTAGACACTTTAGACATCTAGTGACAATAATGAAGTCCTCTACTCTGCACATGCTCCACTTTAATTTTATTCTCTGTAGGGTTAGCAACTTTCTCCTTATGTTAGGGCTGACTTGAATTACTAAATGTCTAGAGTCTTCAAAAGTAGCCTTAGTGAACTTTACGTCTATTGTTGGATTCTCTATATCTGTCAGGTCATTTTGCTGCAGTATTATGTCTTTAACTTCAGCATCGTCTATGTGCCGTGGCACGAATTTTAATATTAAAGCGGGGAGTTTTTTCTTGGGGCGCTCTATGGACAGTGAGTTTTGTTTCTTTAATTCATTTTCCAGGATGTCGCGGTCGGTGCTATTATCGCATTCTACAAATAAAGTGTTATTACTTAGTTTCTTCATTTTGTTTACTCCGACCTTTAATGATTTAGGGTCTACAGTTTCTCTTATGAGCTGTTTTATGTTGTCTGGATTCATAGTGGGGTCAGTCGGCTTGATGATGAGGCTAGCTGTTTTAGTAGGTTGGCCGCTGCTAGGTGGCAGGAAGTGGTGGGTCGGTCTTTCAAAACTTAATATGCTTGTGAAACAAGTATTTCTGTTTGTCGGTTTAGATGGACTGGCGATTCCGAGGTTCGCGAATTGAAACCTCGATATTTTCAGGGCGTAAATATATCTCCGGAGTATGAATTCCTTTGGAAGGGACCTCTGAACAAAATTTGGCAGATCTTTCACATCCAAAGTTGAATTGGAACTCTAATTATCTAAGTTGTTGAAGGACCTTGTTAAATAAAGTGCTGCTACTGTTTGCTATTACTACTAAGCTTACTCTAACTAACTACTACCACCAACACCACTGCCAACCACTATTATATTATCGCCTCACTATGATGGTTGTCCGTTTATATAAAAACGGGTTCCAAGACAATGCTTGACGATGATTTACATGCGGAATTCTTATAGTGGCGGTAGTCGGCATATTTGCATTTAATTAACAGCTGCGGGGAAACGAAGCGAGCCTCTGGACAACCATCATAGTGAGGCTATAATAATATATTTTCATCCAGATTACTTGAATGTCATAAACTGGTTACTATTCATAAAGAACATCCAATTGCTTTCTCCAAAATAATTATACAGAGTGACTGAAATTGACGCATACACCATTTAAAACGTTATTTGTCAGCAACGAAATGAGACAGAAATACTACTTTTGTTGCGTTGCACAGGGTGTTCACAAAGTCCTGCTACCAAAACAATGTAACTTATCTTGTAAACTATTTCAGATAGAGACATGCGGATTTTTGCAATGTATTCTACATCTCTCAAAGTTTTGTTTACAACCGTTGCAGATTGTGATTTAAACGACAATGACGACACCTCAGGAATAGGCCCAATGTGTATGGTCGTATGGTGAGTCTGGTAAATCAGCAGTAATTGTTCAGCGAAATTCCCTCCGGCAATATGGAAGAGATCCTCCATCCAAATCATCCATAATTAGATGGGACGAGAAATTTCTAGCGACTGGCAGTGTAATGGACTTGCCACGGAATGGACGACCAGGTGTGAGCCAAGAAACTATCGACAATGTGCAACTTGCATTTCAACTCAGATCTAAAAAAAAATCAGTTCGTTGTGCTTCACGGGAACTGCATTTACCAAAATCAACTATTCATGAAGCTCTCAATAAGCGGCTACATCTTCAAGCTTATAAAGTGCAAATTACGCGACCGTTGCTGCTATTGACATCCCTCGGAGTGCTGAATTTGCTGATTCCATACTGAAAGCAATTGACGAAGACAATGAGTACCTGCAGAGGGTGATGTTCTTTGATGAAGCGACTTTCTTTGTGTCTGGACATGTTAACCGCCATAACGTCAGGATATGGGGGTACTGGTGATTTACCAGACTCAGCATACCACCATACAAATTGCGCCTTTTCCTGTGGTGTCGCCATTGTCGTTTAAATCACAATTTACAACAAATGTAAACAGAACTTTGAGAGATGTAGAATACGTTGCAAAAGCCGCATGTCTCTACATCAAATAGTTTACGAGCTAAATTACATTGTTTTGGCAGCAGGACTTTGTGGACACACTGTATTCCTTAAACTTTTTTAAGCCTGTACATGTTCAGAATGCCTACCTTCTGTTACAGTACATTCCCAACAAAGACGTCGAACAGAGCGTCTAGATTGTTGCTAAGGGAATATCAGTAATCGCATATTCTTTCTGACCTCAGTTCCTCCGGTGTTTGATGTTTTGTGGCGTACACCGTGTTCGTTAGTTCCCAACAGTAGAAGTCTAGAGGGCGGAACTCCGTAGCACTTCCTCTTCATCCTATCCATCTCTGAATGAATGTGCGATCGAGAAAATGTCTCACATTGGCATGGAAGTGGAGTGGAGCCCCGTCTTATTGGAAGTAAACCTCATACTCATTCTCAAAGAGATCATCAAAACTTCCAATATTTCCAGCCAAGTCTGATCCGTGACTGCATCAGCACTCTCGTTATCAGCGGAACTTCTCTTTCTTTCGCACCGACTTTTCAACACATCTTGCACCGTTCCATCGACTTCAAACTTGTCTCGGATTTTTGTTATTGTTGCCCTTGTTGGTGGTGATATACCAAATTCAACCCTCCAACGTCGTTGAACTTCAACAACATTCTCCACTTTACAGTAACTGCACTTCAGTAACCATTTACGTTCATCGAACGATCATTTCGCCGCCATGTTTGTTTATAAACACATGAAGAACCTGTTGTTCTACTTTTCCAGTGCCTTCTGGATAATATACTACAAGACCTGTATTTATGTATCATTTCGTTGCTGAAAAGTAAAGTTTCAAAACGTGTATATATCAATTTGAGACACTCTGTAATACATCAGACCCAAAGTAGTGTATTTGGGGGAAGAGGAAGATTAAAATTTCAGAAAGACGTGGGTTCTAAAATTAGTAATAATAACTTACGAGATATGAGATTACTGTATGCCATCACTTAATGTTCACAATGTAAGTGCACTATATTCTAACCATTATTTGGGGCAGCATCAGGTCACTTTAGCACAGGAAACTGTCTAAGGTGACAGCGTTTGAGGCTCGTATTCCGAAAGTTAGGGGTTCAAATCCCGGGGTCGATCAATCGGATTGAGGATTTTTTCCTCAGTTGTCAAGGCATATAATAGGTGGAATTTCATTATCACGACCCATTTAATTACTTTACCATTTAGTATCATTAAAATTAATTAATTGAATTGCTACAAAAATTACCATGACGAAACACAACAATATAACCATACTATCGAAATTAGGTATGTAACATTTGAATTAGAAAAGAAAAATCCAGTACGTTAATCAGCAAAATTACACCATTAGGAGTTGAAATTTTGGTGGAAGCATTTTTAACACTACAGCGGACGCAACGTTTGTTTTTGCGTAACGTAATTTGCTATATAGGAATTAATTATCAAGAGAAATATATAATTCCTATTACAAACATCTAGGGGTTGTATAGGAAACTTAGTAGATAAAGTTTTGATAAGGAACCCATGTCCGGAAACGTACCGTTTCGATGTAAAATAAGTTTGAAGAACGAAACACAATGGGCTGATATCGCGTGTCTCGTGTTTCAGAGTTAGCATTACAGACTTCTAGGAGTTGTACTACACAAGTGTGGTTCCACGTTGCGACCCTGTAGTTCGTTGCACAACGTGTACCCGCGACGCATGTTTTCATACACACGCTCCACAAGACCTGGTGTGTGCTCAATAATTTCTACTGTCGCCAGAATTCGTGCAAGAATATCTTCCTCCGACTCGACGGGTGTAGTACAACCCCTAGAAGTCAGTAATACTTACTCTGAAACACAAGATACACGATATCAGCCCAATGTGTTTCGATCTTCAAACTTATTTTACATCGAAATTATACGTTTCCGAACATGGGTTCCTAATCAATACGTTATCTACTAAATCCCCTCTACAACCCTAGAAGTCTGTAATACTTATTCTGAAACACCCTGTATAATAAACTTCACAAATTAAACCCAATTGCGCAACAGGCCTAGAAGCCCCTTGGCCTACCAGCAGGCTACTGACGTCTCAACCATAGAGATGGATGATATCATGCAGCCAGTATAGGGATATGTGATCAACATGCTGAGTCCCTCAGCCGTTATAGCAGGTTTTCTCATTCTGGACCCGCTACTCATTGTAGCTACCCAAATTTCTGACGATGCTGGGAAGGCATACTAGCCGATATCCCATGAGAAAATTTCTTCCTCCATGGAGACTCGAACCAGCTCAAGTCCCTTAGCTCTTCACCAAGGCATCACGTCTTGAACCACTCAACTAAGATGCGGGACTCACAAATTCAACTTTCTAAGGGATTCTCTTAGTTTACGCTGCTCCTCCTTGATGGACGTTTTTGATATTACATGAGAAAAAAGTCTAGAAGATGTAAAGTTTGCAAACTTTCGACTTTGTTATTATGAACATTCATTTTAGAATGTCATGTCTCTTGGCTATTCTGTCATTCTATGTTTTCGATAAATTGATAAGCTAAATGAAGCAAATAAAAAAAATGTTCTCTCAATTTAAGGAATGTCTTACATGAGTTAAAAAGAGCAGTTTTGTCCACGACTATTTAACTCATGCCCCAAATGGCAGTCAATGACCAATCACATTTCAATGAATTTTGATTTACAACCAATCACAGTCTTTTTCACCTCGATTGTATCACTTTCATTTCACCAAGTGGTTCCCAGATTGTATATATAGTGCATGGATGTAACCAGATTCTGCTTGCGAGATATAATAGAAAAACATTCGTAGCAATTGATTATACCATAAAAAAAAAGAAACCACTGTTTTTCACTTTTTTAAACGTATTATTGCCCAGGAATTAACGTTGCACAAAAATATAATTGACATATATACATCATAGGACATCAGAAATGAATTAGTAACCTGTAATGATGTGTTTCATGTTTTCTCCACTAGGCCGCATTCCTACAATACTGCGATTCTATTTGGCAATAAATATGATCTGGTTGCAGTGATGAGCAAATGAAACATGACGTTTCTCATTTATTTTCAAACATAGCCGTTTACATTAACGGTCTTACTAATAAAAATCTCTAATACAGGCTTTCATCAGCTGTTTAATTATACAATATATAAGCCTTATGTAGATCACGTATAATTAATTTCCTTACTAATAAACGTTGTGCCGGAGCTATATAACAAAACAGCAGTTATACACAATACGTCACATATTCGTCATCATAATGACGTCAGAACAATATTACGCGCAGTTTGTAACAGAAATAAAACAACATCAACTAGTGATTAATTGTGTAAGAAATGAATATGGATAAGAATTAATAGAGATTCCCTAATTGAGGAGGTACGGAAAAAATAAGTGTGTTTTAATTTATATACATTTCCCTTTACGCTATGTCAAATAAAACGTAGAATTGGTTTCACAGATAATGTGCTGCCATCTAACGTCAAGAATTTCGACCAATTCTTGGAAACTAATAAAAGCTTTCCCCATTACTTATGAATTATATGCAGTGTTTTAAGATGCGTTAGAAAACGTTCAAAATAGTAGGAAATGTTACCGACAACAAAATATCATTTCAAGCGAAAAAAAAAAACTATAGTTTGACCGGGAATCGAACCTACGACCTCACGCATCGTAGTCAGAAGCTCTAACCACAAGACTACCAAGTTAACATGTAGCTTCTTGCAATAATAGTACCTCTATACTTAAATACATTTTTATATCGGTGTGTGTGTTATGTATTAAAGATGCAAGAAAGTTTTCTTAAAATAATATTATGAAGCATTTAAACTACATTCAGGTTAAATCTTGTCTACAGCAATTATTGTAGAACATATCCTTTTGTGATTCAATGTTCAATTTTAAAATATTTTTAGGCCTAATCGAGAATGAGTGTAACGAAAGGCATTTTATGATGCCTTTATTTTCCTACCCAGAGCTTTATTAATATTATTTATGCCCTGTGCATCCATCAAACAGTCGTTAAAGTGTTGCATTTTGGGTTAAATTTAAGGAAACTTTCATCAATATCATAAGAAAACAATCAGTTGATCTTGATGTCCGACATTTTGTCTAGTTATAGAATCCTTAAACAAGGCTGGATGCATGTATAACGATTCCCATGTGAAGTTGTACAACTCTTCTACACTGAACAGCTAATACAGTGTTTATTAGTAAGAATTTTCAACTGAGATGTGTATAAACCATGTATAAAAGTTATATATGGATTATTAGTAAGAGGGTAAATATATAGATATTTTAAAATAGCTATATTTAAATAATGATTTGTGACAAACAGCTTAATTTTATTCGTTAAATAGTCCTAACAAAATGTCTTGATATTTGGAAATCACTCGTGGCATTACTTATGATAAATCTTGGACAAATCATATTACTTTTTTTTTTACAAATAATAGGCCTATATACACTTGAGATAATGTGTAACATATAGTTATATCTATAACTTAGAGAATGCGTTTTCAAATTCAAACTTCTGTGAAAAAATCAAAAGGGTTCCACAATGCTCTACCCGAAAATTTTCGTGAATACTCTGCATAGAAGTATTTGTCTCCAACATTTTGTTTCGCCGTGACTATATACAATACATACGTAGAATATACACAGCCTACCTACTAAATATTATGAAATATTCTAAACGCGATGTGACCTTAGGGATTGAAGCATCTATAAATAAATATACAAAATATTCCAATAATAACTATCTGGCACTATCGAACACGGAAATTTACGGTCGTGTGGACCTAAAGTTCTCCATACATCCCTATTGTTTTACATGGGCAAATGTTTTACAATAATTTATCTGTATAATTAATCTCCCTCAAATTATGGTTGTTATTCTCCCACCTCATCTTTGGCTTACCTACTAGGCTTTTTTTCTCAGGTTTCTTACAAGTTTTCATGTACCTCGAATCCCCATTCGTCCAATATGTCCTATCCATCGAAGACTATAAGAATTATGTGTTCTTTATTATATCTGGTTTCCCATTAAGATCATGTGCACTGTATTTTCTCTATTCACCTATATGTTTGTCTCTATTTGTTTCAAAATTTGTCCTAATCACTTTATTCTCATATAAGTTTATTTTCTCATCTCTTAAAAGGTTATGTTTTGCATCCATACAACTGGAAGAATCGCCGTTTTATATATCTTAGTTTAACATTTCTTTTAGAGAAATTGAGATGACAAGAGTCACTGTAATGGATAATGGCATGTGTTTCCAGAATTAGGTTATTTAATTTCTTTCTTTTCCTCATTCCTGTTTGTAATGATTGTTTCTAAGTACTTGAATACCACCATATTTACAAAATTTCACTTATTTGTTAAGCGTCAATTCCCTTTTTTAATAATATATATATATATATAAGTGTGACCATATATTTAGTTTCTGTGTTGGATCTTACTATTTACAATAATAATAAGCGAAATAATGCTAGGTGATAATAATTCTTTTAATCGGACAAACCTTTCCCTTTCTACTAATAAAATGTAAATATACAACATGCGAGCAATTCCATGACCTGCCATTATTTTTATTTTAATCGACATATTTAATATTTATAAGTATGGCCCAGACTTATAAATGAACGCGGAGAGGAAAATTTTATGGGGAATGATGTAGGGCGTACATTGTCATTTTCTTGAATGGTCAATAATGTTAATGATCCAATATATTGTGAAATTATATCATAAACCCAATTCTTTATTATTTAGTTTCAACTCAAAGTTGTAATTTATATAGAAGCATTTTCAGTTTCGAGATACGAGTCAAAATATAAACAGAACGATGTATTATACAAACTTCTTATTTTAATGTTATTTAAAAATATGCTCAATTATATTATATGTAGCCCACCGCTGTGGTCTCGAGGTAGCGTGCTGCCTTGTCACGCAGCGGGCCCGGGTTCGATCCCCGGTCGGGACAGTTTTTATCGGGGTTTTTCCTCACCTGTAAGACAAATGTCAGGAAAACTAAGGCCCAAACGGTCCCCGAAACCATATGGCCATCATAATCATCCTTATCATTATCATCATCATCATCCTTCACCGGTGTGGAAAGCAACGAGAAGCTACCATACCTACAATTCCCTAGTAAAGCTGCAAGCATAGCATGAAAATGCTATGATTGAAGTGAAAGACCTGCCTTCGGGCAGAATTACTATGGATGGATGGATATTATATGTCTAGGTTTTGTACAAATTTCTTATATTAATGTTATTATATTTTAAGATATGTTCAATTATATTTTTTGCGCAATAGAGCGTTTTGTCGTACTTACCAGCAATGGCGACCATGATTGGTAGTTCAACTTCCTACATTTCGGGGTTGCCAACCTAAATAACTATACTGTAATATTACACATTACAACCCACGTGCGGGATGTAAAACCACTGCCCATTATGTATATACAAAAATATATCCAAAAGGTAGTGTTAATGTAAATTATGTGAAAGAAATCACTGCATTTTAGATGAACTGAACTTCATTTGAAACAATATTGAAAGTTGACTCAACAATATTCTACTGAAAACTTTTAGACTTTTTAGCTTTACGTCCAATATTCTTCTTTTAAGGAAGCTAACTAGTGTAATAAAATCTGCAACATTGATCCTTCTTTTAAATTTATCACAATCAGCATTGATTATTCTGACCACAAACTAGCTGGAGCTGTTTCACTCCTAAGCACGAAATAAGCAACCATACTTTTTTCACTTAACACTACAAATCTCCTCCAGCCACTTTCTGAATGAAATGTATGTTTTTTTACATCTTCATTTATTTTTCTCTGGCACTAAAGAAGCACACCCAGCTTCCCACGCTTCTTCAATTTCGTCGTTTTAATTACAATCATATTTTATGCGAGATTGATATCAAGGGTCTGCTGTAATCTCAACAATTATTTTCGGCATTTAGAATATATAGCTACATTGGCCAAACTGCCAAAGTCAGTCAATTGTTTATAATGAACGCAACTATTTCCAACAAAGATATTATTTTACTCGGAAATTAAAAACCTCGCTATCGTTCGATTTTTAAACATTTTCCTCGATTCTGTAAATACCACTTCCCAACCTCGTATTGTAATATACTAATGTATCTCAATACTTTTTTAACTAAGCTGTAATAAAAAATACAAACCCATCGAACGGTAAACCAACTTTCTTGAAGATTCGTTTCATACAGCAACTTAATTATTAGGATCTACTATTGGAAATTATTACGCCTATGTAAATTAATCAGTACTATAAAGATTATTTTTCCATTCCATTAACGCAGTTTAACCATTCGCCTAGCGTAGTGGTTAAGGCACTGCGCTGCAAGCCGGAAGGTCGAGGGTTCGAGTCCCGGTGGGGTCAGGATTTTTAAACTGACCCAAACCTTCTGGCGGCACCGTGGCCCTGGGGTCGACTCAGCCTCTAACGGAAATGAGTACCAGACACTTGTTCTGGGGGTAAAAGCGGCCGTCACGCAGGGCTGACATCAAGTGCCGATTGTCCAGAAGAAGTGGGAGCCTTAACCTCCTACTATCCCGGGGCCTCCTGAGGCCTGTTGTGGGACCACTTACCTTTATAAAGATTAATTTTCCATTCCATTAACGCAGTTTAACCATTCGCCTTATAGGTACTTCTACGTGTCACACGCCACCTGGGCCTTATAGTGACACGATCTGTCGGGAGAGGGATTTAAACTAAGGATCACATACAAACATTTTTAACCACACAATGACATGGAGTGAGTGATCAGCTCAATGTCAGTGCCACCTCCGAGACAACACAACATTAAGAAGAAGCACGCCATTCTCTCACCATTCATACTAAATATGATGAATGTGATAATGATGGCCAGAAGATGTTCGGGGACTGTTTGGGCCTTACAGTTTCCTGATATTTGTTTTACAGTTAAGGAAAAACCCCGAAAAAGAACTCATCTAGGAAACTTGAACGACAGGGGATCGAACCCGGGCTCGCTGCATACAAGGCAGCGACGCTCCCGAGACCACAGCTGTGAACATTAAAAACACAAATGAATAAAATATTGAACTGAAAGGAAAAGTTAATTTTTTCCCACCGTCCCAATAATAGAATCAAAAGTAGGTCCATAATGCAGTTCTTGTAATTCCGCCAATCGTAATCAATTTACATTATAATTAGATTTTTAAACTTCCGGACAGTTCGCAATTATCTCAAAACAATCAAAATAAATTTCAACTGAAATTTAGTTTAATAATTTTGCCACACAATTAGATTACCAGTTAGTTTCTCTAACGTTAGTATTTGAGGCTCTTATTCGGGAGGTTCCGAGTTTAAATCCCAGGACCAATCATCTATTTTTTCCCTGGCTTTCTTCTTCGATCGTCTAGGCTAATGTTGGGTTGAAATTTAATTCCCAAGACCCATTTTAACATAACCATTTCACACGATTAAAATAATTTTAAAAAGTTAATTTCTACCTAAAAAGATATACATTATTTCGGGGTTTTCTTCATATTTAAACCTACGTTAACACGATAAACGAGAACAGAAATATACAATCTAAGAATCTATATACGATATGACCTTAGATGTTAAAACACATATTGGAAAATGTTTATTTGTGCACATAGTTTCAGTTTTCTTCAGCTAATCCTTGATATTATAATTAACTCACTGGCTCTATCGAACCCGTAGGTTCATGGCCGCGCGGACATAACATCTCCATACATCCCTATCCAGAGCTAATGTTTTCAATCATCCCCTGTATAATCTACTTCCCTCAAATCATGGATATTATTCTCACACCTCATTACTGGTCAACCAACTGGATCCCTGATACTATAATGATCGTAAATATAAAATGCATTGTTCAGTAAGATAATTAATCGTACAATCAATAATTTGACTATATGTCTAAATGTGTAAGCCAAGGTAAAAATGTTTCATGCTTTCTAGGATATTTCTCTCGATAACATACAGACATCTGTGGGAGCACGATATCGAAATTTTAAACACTCCTTTACAACGCATGCGCCACCAATATTCTCATGGAGGAAGTAGACTCAGTAGGGAGGTTCAATGCTCGAAAGTTATGAAAGGACAAAATGTAGGCTAAGGATAAGGTTGAGTGCACCAACTATAGGAAAAACAAGTTCAGATGAAAACACGCGGATTAAAGAGAATCTGTACCTTCCAGTAAAGATAATCCGGAAAAGTTGATACTTTCACACGTCATCTCTTGTTGACTTACTATAACTAAGGAAAAAAGGGCTATAATCAAGCGAGACTTCACAAATTGTAGTAGTATGTCTCTGTAGTTTATTTACTAGCGTATATAAATAATTTAATACAAAGCAGAATAAAGGGTGGCATAACATATTGCCATATATATTTTTTTCGATAACTATTCGAATGAAATGAAAATAACTGTTAGGGCCTATTGTAACCTCTGAACTCGTTCAATATAAAAAGAGCTGGTTTATTCAAATTTACTTAATTATGTGAAGTGTTATTTGTCTGGTAAGCAAAATTCCGTCCTTGCTCAATGTGGACCTACCGAGAGTGGCAATTGCCTAATACTACTACTACTACTACTACTACTACTACTACTACTACTACTACTACTACTACTACTACTACTAATAATAATAATAATAATAATAATAATAATAATAATAAACTCGTAGATTTCAAGCCGGACCAAGTATAATATTTTAAACATAGCTTGAAAACATGTAGGGTTCTTACACAATTATGCCTTTATTAAATGTAAAGTTACAATTACTCATAATTATTTTCAAATCTTGTCACTTTTATTTTATTTTTTAGGCTTTCGAACAATTGGATCATATCGCATCCAAGATCTTGATATATTTATCGGCAGCTGTTGGATCTGAGACATAGAACATATACTTTGTCCACGAAATATTACGGAATTCGTTAATATGAGTACTATTACATCTCAAATTTCGGAGTCGACCAATGTAAATTTTTCGTAGTTATCCTTAGACGTCAGAACAAATTCTTGGGTTAGAGTTGATTAAAAAGATGCACAATTAATATGGTATTTTTTTATAAATACTTTTAATATTAATGTCATAATTATGATGTCTAATTTTTATTTATATTATTTACCTGTATGATGAACTTGTACTTAACGACATCGGGGGTATCGCTATTCATCTCAACGACCATAAAAACTATGGGTCTAACGCCTAAAATCGATCGTTTTCTATAATTTATTTCCGTTACCCACTTCTCTTCCCCTAAGGTTGCAAGAGGTCTAACTTCAGTTTAAATATCAACGGGACTGTCACCAACCAGGTTAGCGACCTCAAAAACTTTGGATTCGAAACTAATCTCGGTCAATTTGAACATTTTATTTTTCACCCTTTCTCACCCCCCCCCCATGCAGATGGGATCTGAACTTGGACTAAAACAACTTGCGAAGTGTCAGGACTGATCTCAGCGATCCCGAAAATGATGGATTCGACTCTAATATAGGTAATTTTCTTTTTATTAGGCCTATCTTTACATGTCATCTCCTCTCACCCCGCTAGAGATACTAAGGGCAAAACGTGGGATTATATTATCTCATCGGGCTGTAATCCATGAATTTATACCTACCCCGAAAACTATGGAAGACAATAATCTTGGTCATTTTGGACATATTTTTCAATCTTTGTCACCCCATTAGGGGTGCTAGGGGTCAAAAGCGTAGTGACTCCGAAAACAACGGATTCGCCAATAATCTCAGTCGCGTTTGACATTTTATGTTTTACCCTTCTCATCCCGGACCTCCCCTTAGTGGTGCTAAGGGACAAACGTGGGTTTAAATATCATCGGGACAGACACTAATCAGATGAAGAAAAACTCCAAGCTCGTCAGGCCTAGAAGGCCCTTGACTTAACAGCCGGCTGCTGGCCTCACATCCACAGGTGTTAATCACAGAGGTAGACTATCATCAGGCCAGCGTAGGAGTAACATGTGGTCAGCATGTCGGGTCCCTCAGCCGTTATAGCTGGGCTTCTCAACTTGGAGTCGCTACTCATTGTAGCTACCCAAATGCATCACGATTATGGGTGGGCACCGGTCCCATACTGGCCGAAATTCCACGAGAAAATTTCTTCCCCATGTGACTTGAACCAGCGCAAGTGCCGTAGCTCTGCGCCAAAGCTTCTTGCCTTAACCACTCGGCTACGCCGCGGGACACTAATCAGATAAGCCAATACAAAACGTACTTTTTTAATATCGATCGTTTTAAATTATTCTCCCATCCCCTCCTAGGAGTAATACGGATCTTTTCCAGATTGTAAATGAAATGTGTACTTAGTTTGGTTGAAACTGCTCCAAGGGTTCCAGAGTTACGCGGATATATATTTTACACGCAATCCACCTCCTTTCATCCCTGGGTGATAGGAGTCTTTCACTCCTGATTGCCACTTATACATGTGGTATTTAATATGTATACCAAGTTGGGTTGAAATGTATCTAGTCGTTTGAGAGTTTCGCTGTCTCACACACATTTATAAAAAGGTTATCACTTCTTAAAGTGATCTCCATAAAAACAAAACCATGTGACCTGCTCACCTTACATTGGTTATGAACACCGTCATACGATGTAGAAGCAATAAGTACGCGAAAAAGTAGTTCCCTTCATTAAATTAAAAATATTCCCCTGAATATACTTGTTATTCATCGCGAATCAAAATAATAATATTCAAAACATACAAAATATTCTAAAATATACCTAATCAATAATTACAATTTAAATAGTTAATTATATATGGATGATACATTTGAGTCGTGCTTCAGTCAATTCTGATGGCTGAAGGTGCCGAGTCTTCTGTTGCTGTGTCGCCATCTAAATTTTTAAAACACAAGTCTGGCAAACTTTTGACTAGTGGTAAAAAAAACAATTATTTTAAATTTATTTCACAAGTTCAGTGAAAAATCTCACCACCTTTCTTGTAATATACCCCATTCAACTATCACATGTCTTATACGAGGGTCACTCAGAAAGTTTCCGGACCTGACTGTACCGTTTACGATACAAAGATAACAGTGCCAGCAGAGTGTTGGGAGGCCCTTTGTTAGTCAGCTGACATAGTTTTTATGCCCGCCCGCATCCCTCACCAGTTGTGGGTCAAATGCTAGGGGGTGACGGGTACTATCAGACTGCAACATGGAACCATAGCGAGAACATTTTCGAGCAACGATTTTCTATGCTTTTAAAAGTAGCTTAAACCAGGTGCAATCGCTTGAAAGGCTTACAGAGACTTTTGGGGACCTTGCCCCTTCAAGTGCCACAGTTTTCAATTGGTTTGCGGAGTTTAAGAGGGATAATAATAATAATAATAATAATAATAATAATAATAATAATAATAATAATATCTTCATTTTACCTGGCAGAGTTAAGGCCTTAAGGCCTTGTCTACCACTCAACCAGGTTTAAAAAAATACAAAAGAAAAGTCTTAAATCTAAATTACAATATATATATAAACGATTACAAGTTATGAATACAATACAATTAATATTTATAATGTATTTTGATTTACTCTAAATTTAACGAATTAAATATATAATATGTACAAGATATATAAAAAAACGAGGAAAAGATTAATGACATAGTATAAAATTAAATAAATAGAGAACAATTAATTATTAGACAACAGGTAACTGTATAAGCGTGACTTAAAGGTGCCAAGTATGCGGCAACCCCTGATATCTTGAGGAAGGAGATTCCAGGAGCGGGCAGAGGCTACTGTGAAGGAAGTAGAATAGGAGGAAGTGCTATGAAGAGGAATTGTTAGCAGACTGCTATCTTGTGACCTAGTGTCAATATTGTGGTAGGAGGATAACTTCTCAAATCTGGACGTCAGGTAAGTAGGAATGTAGGAATTCAGAAGCTTGAAAAGTAGTGAAAGAGAGTGCAATTTACGTCTGTCAGTAAGACGGAGCCAAGAGAGGTTATTAAAGTGTTCGGAAATATGGTCATAACGGCGGATATTGAAAATGAATCGAACGCAAGCATTATGAACACGCTGCAGTCTCTGCGACAAGGCATAGTTTAGATCATAATCTCTTGAAGATGAAGAGAGGAGTAGGAGGCCCGTCGATGGCAGTAACTGTGGAAAACATCGATGTTGTGGAGAAGATGGCGCGAGAAGACGCCCGTATGACTTATAAAGATATCGATGCATCCCTGAGGATTGGATCGGGGAGTGTTGCAAAAATTCTACACATCCATCTTAGGGTCAGCAAGGTGCCATCTCGTTGGGAGCCACATAAACAAACTGAAGGTAAAAATATCACTCAGGTGGAATGGTGCCGTGAAATGTTTCGGAGATTCAACATTGGGAACTCTCACCGCATTTCTCGGATTATTATCAGGTGACGAGACCTGGATTTACCAATATGATACAAATCCATAAGATTTGTTATTTTTATAATAAAAACTCCATGTCACGACAGGCCTAGAAGGTCTTTGGCCTATTAGCCGTTGCTAGCCTCACATCCACTTGTGTAATAATACAGGTGGGCGAAATATAGCCAGTATATGGGTGACATGTGGTCAGAATGTCAGATTCCCAGTCGTTATAGCTGGTGTTATCAACCCGGAGTCGCTACGTATTGTAGCTACCCAAATTCCTCACGATGGATAAGCACCGGTCCCACACTAACAGAAATTCCAGGAGATAATTTCTTCCCCCATGGGGACTTGAACCAGCGCAAGTGCCGTAGCTCTTCACCGAAGCATCACGCCTTAAACAGCTCGGCCACAGCGCGGAACTGTTTTTATATTACACTTGCTTAATAGTGCCTAAATCATTATGGTGATGTGACGTCTCATCATGGAATTATGCAAGACTAATTAACTCATGCGCCAAATGGGAGTCAATGACCAATCATATTTCAATGATTTTTTTATTTACAACCAATCACAGTCGTGTTTCGCCTAAAATTTACCAACTAAAGTTTATCATAATTAATGCCACGAGTGATTTCGAATTTATCTAGAGAATTTGGAAATCAAGAGTGGCATTTGTTAGGACGATTTAACGAATAAAATTACGCTATTTACTCACGAATCATTATTTAACTATAGTTATTTTAAAATATTTATATATTTAATGTAAACGGCGATGTTTGAAAACAAATGAGAAGCGATAGGTACGCTTCATCTGCTTCTTTTATTTATCACTGCAACCAGATCATACTATTTATTGCCAAAGGAACGTAATATTATAAGAGTGCTCTCTAGTGGAGAAAAAATGAAACACATCAAACTGTATATTAATTCATTTCCGATGTCGTATGATGTAAATATAATTATATTTTTCTGGATTGTTACCTTGGAAAAAAATACATTTAAGAAAGTGCAAACAATGGTTTCTTTTTTTGGTGGTATAATCAATTGCTACAAATGTTTTTATATTAACTCCCACATGCGGCATGTGTTGACATTCATGCACTATATACAGGTGGACCGCTCGAATGGACCTAATTTCAATTGCTTGTTACTGGCAAACGGTTGAAGATAGAAACTTAAAACAACGTTCATATTACAGAAAAACTCACCAAGTTTTGATATCCAGATCACCACATCTCTATATGAGCCCCAGCAGTCACTGTGACGATATCAAAGCGATGAACAATTTCTTGCCAAGTACGTTGGAGTATGTCTTCTGGAATGTTCTCAATAGCCTCTATGATGCGCTCACGAAGATCACGAAGGTCTTTGACTGGGGTGGTGTAAACTTTATCTTTGACATAGCCCCAGAGAAAGAAATCCAGTGGTGTTAAATCGGGAGATCTCGGGGGCCACGCGATTGGTCCTCCCCTACCAATCCAACGGCCAGGGAAAATGTTGTCCAAAGTCGTACGAACTTCATTGGACCAGTGGGGAGGAGCACCATCTTGCTGGAAAACGATGTTAGGGCTGCAGTTGTTCAATTTGTGGAAAGAAGAACTGCTCCAGCATGTCAAGATATGTGGTACCACGAACAGTTTTCTCGGCGAAGAAAAACGGTCCAATGACCTTATTATGTGACAAACTGCACCAAACATTCATCTTCGGACTATCACGAACATGCTCTTGAATAGCGTGAGGATTCTCCGATCCCCAGATCCGCACATTATGCCGGTTTACCTTGCCTGACAAATGGAAAGTGGCTTCGTCCGAGAAGAAAATCTTGGTCATGAAGTCAGGATCAGCGCCGAGACGGTCCAGCATCGTATTGGCGAATTCCACTCGTTTCGGCATGTCATTCGGCTCCAGACGTTGCACTAACTGCACTTTATATGCGTGGCAGTTTGAGGCGTTTGTGGACAATCCGTTGTAATGTCGATTTTGGTATTTGAAGTTCCCGCGAAGCTCTTCTTAATGACTTCCGGGGGCTTCGCTCAAATGCGGCTTGAACATTTGCTACCATTTCATCGGATGCTCTGCGACCACCACCATGCTTCTTCAACACAGATCCTGTAGCTAATAATGTATCACGCCACTTCTTTATGCTTCTAGCAGTTGGAGCATCACGGTTAAACACACGCCGGAACTCCCTTTGAACTCTAATGATTGATTTAAACTCCGCATACCACAAAACAGCTTGCGCTTTCATCTGCGGAGTCGCCATTTTCACAAACAATTAAATCTAAGAACGAGAAACGTATCTTTGTGCCATCTACCGACAGGATTCGAAACTTGGTGAGTTTTTCTGTACTATGAACGTTGTTTTAAGTTTCTATCTTCAACCGTTTGCCAGTAACAAGCAATTGAAATTAGGTCCATTCGAGCGGTCCACCCTGTATACAATCTCTGGTAGCCGTATTTCTCACAGAGTCAATCACTGCAAAATAATGGTCAGACCTGTTCAGAATATTAAAAAAGGAGGAGCTGTCTTTAATATGGTAATTATAACACTGATAAATATTTCGTGAAACACAACTCTGATTGGTTGTAAAACAGAAATCATTGGCCATTGAGTTCCATTTGGGGCATGAGTTTAATCGTCATAATAAAGAAAGCACCTCCTTCTTAACATTCTGAATAGGTCATAGCATTATTTTGCAGTGACTGACTCTCTAAGAAATACGGCTACTAGATTATATATATATATATATATATATATATATATATATATATATATATATATATATAGTGCATGAATGTCAACACGTAGCGCATACGAGAGATAATATAAAAACATTTGTAACAATTGATTAGACCACAAAAAAATCACTGTTTGCACTTTCTTAAACGAATTAGTTTCCAGGAAATGACGTTGCAGAAAAATATAATTGGCATATTTACAACATAGGACATTAAATTAATTAATACCTATAACGTTGGTTATAAATTTCTCCAATAGGGTGCATTCTTAGAACATTGCGATCCTTTGGCAATAAGTAATATTATGATAGGTTGCAGTGATGAACAAACGAAGCAAATGAAGCGTACCAATCGTTTCTCATTTGTTTTCAAACATCACCGTTTACATTATATATATATATATATATATATATATATATATATATATATATTTTAAAATAACTATAGTCAAATAATGAACTGTGAGTAAACAGCTTAATTTTATTCGTTAAATAGTTCTAACAAATGCTACTCTTGATTTCCAAATTCTCTAGATAATTTGGAAATCACTCATGGCATTACTTATGATAATTTTCTTAACTGTTTCAAATTAATCTTGCTCAATTACTAAGTTCAAGTATTTTTGGGTAGGGCGTAAAAGTGGATCTCTGGATTCCTTGGTGTTTTGGGTTTAAAATAGATATTAGGCATGTCCAACAAATAAAAAAAACAGCGGATCATACAGAAACAAACCAAAAAACAAATAATAAAGCACTATTTTTATTTTGAATGTAATAGCCATAGCATAGCGGTCGCTAACGTTTTTCGAAAGTTTGTCGAGGGTATAAACATGGTGAGAAATATCTTCAATACAGAACTCAAATTGAAGAAATATTTTGTAATGAAAACACTACTGTTTCCAAAATTTCATAGCAAGCAAATTGAAATCTAACAAAATTCCTTTCCACACAACATAGAAACCAACTAAATGTTTCGTTAAACGAATCGTTGCCATATAATTATCATTCGATTGTCGAAAATAATCTATACATCAATGTAATTCTTCGAAAATGGGCAGCGTCTTCATATAAAATATCATTCAATAAAATGTAAACTAACATGTCCCGCGCCATAGCCGAGTGGTTAAGGCAAGAGCTACGGGACTTGCGCTAGTTCGAGTCGTAGGGAAGATATTTTTTCATGGAATTTTAATCAATATGGGACCGGTGCCCACCCAGCATCATGAGGCATTTGGGTAGCTATAATGAGTAGCGACTCCATGTTGAGAAGACCAGCTATAATGGCGGGGGACACGACATGCTGACATGCCATTCCTACAGTGGCTTATGATCGTCTACCTCTGTGATTAACACGTGTGGATGTGAGGCCAGCAATCGGCTGGTAGGCTAAGGGCCTTCTAGGCCTATCGCGCTTAGAGCAAACTAATCTGTGAACAATAACTTGCCCCTTCCTGAACCCAATTAAATAAATATTACGAGGCGTGTTTTTAAAGTAAGTTCCGTTTTCAATTAGAGCCGTTGCATCACTGCAATCGTAATTTTGTGCCTACGTATTTTCTTCTTCAGTCTTCAATCAAGCTGGACATGCAGTTTCAGACTTTCAGGCCGTGGGTGTGGTTAGTTGTGATCAGTTGAAATGTTTAAAGTGATCGAACACCCCGCCAACTATGAGGACATTCTTTTATCCGTTTCTTGAATGCGAGAAACATCAAACCAGCTGGCATTCATCGTCAACTTTGTGAGGTGTATGGTGATGATACTATAGTGATGGAATGGTCAGGAGATGGTTTTCATACTCGCCAGTACGCGAATGAGAGCAGATATCTTATTACGCATGTGTGTATTATTATTATTATTATTATTATTATTAATATTATTATTATTATCCATTTCTACTGCTAACAGCTTGTTGGCTTGTTTTCTACTTATTGTCCAGGTTTCGGACCCATATAATAAAAAGTTTTGCAACAGAACTTGAAATATAGTTTTCTTCGTTCTCTATATTATATTTCTATTCCAAAGCACTGACTTCAACATACCAATGATTCTTCTTCCATTAGTTATTCTCCTTTCAATTTTTGTAGTTGAATTCTCACTTTTATCTAAATTGGATCCTAAATATTTAAAATTGTTAACATTACGTATTCTTCCTGAATTACATTTTAGCTCATCTGTTGTATCCAATGAAAGATATTCCGTTTTAGTATAATTTATCTGTAATCCCCAATTGTTGTATTCTATCTCTGTGGACACCTCATAAGAAAGAAAGAAGAGAGAATATCAAAGAAGATCCTTAATTGGAAAGCTAATGGAATAAGAGGAAGAGGCAGGCCTAGAGAATGATGGATGGATGGAGTGAAGAAAAGTATGGAACCTAGAGATTTGAGGGAAGAAGTTGCTTTAGACAGGACAAATCACTTTGGGTTGAAGGATAAACACTGTATTGTGGAATATTCCTAAATAAAAATTATTATTATTAAATTTCAACAATGGTGAAGAACTAATACCTTGTATTGAATGCGCTTATTTAGAAACAAAATTAGACCATTCAGGCGATAACACAGTGGAAATTAAAAATAGAATCGCACAAATAAAACAAGCAATAAATGCTTTAAACTCTATTTGGTGGAGAAGAATATTACAAAAAATAGAAAATTACAAATATATAAAACCATAATTCAGAGCATTTTAACATATTGTGCTGAAGTTTGGCAAATTCCTATCAGGGAAATAAAAAGAATTTTAATTACAGACATGGATGTTTTAAGAAGTAAGCTGGAAAATCTAGAACGGATAGAATACGAAATAAAGAAATAGGGGAAATTATTTGTGTGCAAGAGGAGCCGGACATCATAGAAAAGAAAATATTACACTGGTATGGCCATGTCAAAATAATGTCAGAGCAAAGATTGCCTAAAATTGTTATGGAATGGATCCCAATGGAAGGGAGGAAGACCGAAGAAAAATTGGATAGAAGGGGTACAAACGGCTATGGCTATCAGAGGATTGTAAGAAGATCAATGGATGGACAGAGGGGAATGGCGTTTGGTTTCCGGAAGACGGCGGTAGCTGCCATGATACCGGATGATTATTATTATTATATTCATGAGCAAAAAAAAAAAACATATCGCGGACAGTTACTGTATCTTACGTATTCATGCGAAGGAAAAAAAAAAATCTAACTAAAGTAAAATGCACGAACGAAGGTGGCCGTGTTTACGTGAGTTTTGCGCATCTACGTCACAATGCTTTCAGATAGCCAATCGTCTGCATTCAACTATTATACGTTAAATTACGCGGAATTCATATGAGTTTTGTGATTGGTCGATCGAAATATTTAGTCTACTTCCGTGATGCGCCAGACTCGCATAACCGGCCATCGTTCGTACCGAGACCTATCGATCCTATCTTAATGGCGGCGGAATAGGAAACTGTTTTATTCTTTTTATAACCATTCTGATTTGTTTCTACATTAATAGCAATTGTTTTTTGTTTTATTGCCGAGCATTGCTAACGTTTTGTCTTCTTTGATGGTCTAGAGGTTATGTTCCTTGCCTCTAGTCTCGAGGTTCCGGCAATCAAACTCGGTCGGTGTCGATGGACTTTTAGGATTGAAACATCCAAGCGACAAAGTCCTCCAGGAGGAACTTCAAACCGTGAGTTCCGAATCTGAGTTTTTTGGCCTCGTAAAGGAACCTCAAGCCTACATTAGCGCCTTTGAGCAAAATTTAATCGACCTTCCCCATCCAAGTAATACATAAATTGCCTACTAGATGTCTCAATGAGGCAGTGTACTGAGCACATGTCACTCACTAACATCTGTGGGAAAAAGCGTAAATAAATTAGCAATGCTCAAGAAATTCCCTTTAGGGAACCATCCATGTCTCCACGAGGGTGTATACATAAATGCCCAATGTTTATTTCAGACAAGAAATTTGGATATCCACTTTTTATAACAGATCCATACTTTTTCCTCCCTTTTGTAGGATTTACACTCTGAAACTTACAAGCATATAGGCAGGGAACAGTTAACTATAAACCAGGCACACTAGACAGATGCGCAATACGTGTCTCTCTTGACTTTTTTATGCAATATGCCAGGGTCACAAAGGAAGACAAGTAACTAACTCACTGGCTCTATCTAACCAGTAGGTTCATGGCCGCGCGGACATTAGCCCTCCATACATCCCTATCCTGAGCTAATGCTTTCCAATCATTCCCTATATAATCTACATCCCTCAAATCACAGTTAATATTATTCTCCCATCTTATTCTTGGTCTACCAACTCGGCATTTTCCCTCTGGTTTTCCTATAAGAAGCTTCCATACACGTCTTTCATTACCCATTCGTGCCACATGTCCTGCCCATCGCAGTCTACGAGACTTAACTGTTCTTATTATATCCGGTTTCCTATTAAGACCATGTAGTTACTGTAATGTAGTCTTTTCCATTCACTTGTCTGTTCATCTCTCTTTGGTCCAACAATTTTCGTAAGAACTTTATTCTCAAATACTAGTAATCTCCTCTCCTCCCTTAAAGTAAGAGTCCATGTTTCACATTCATACGATATAACTGGTAGAATAATAGTTTTATATATTTTCAGTTTAATGTTTTTTTTAAGAAGTTGGGACGTCAAGAGTCTCTGTAATGCATAATAGCACGAAATTCCAGAACTGAGCCTATGTTTGATTTCTTTGTGCATCTCATTCCTATTTGTGATTACTGTTCCTAGGTATTTGAATTCAGCCACTTCCTCAAAATTTCCCTCATTTGTCATTAGCTGTCCATTTCCATTATATAATGTATTTCTATGTGGTCCATATATTTAGTTTTATTGATATTTACTTCCAGTCTCAATTTCTTAGTGTTACTCAATAGTGTGTGTGTGTGTGTGTGTTGTCCTTTAGTATCTCCTCGCTATCGCCCAATAGTATTACATCATCAGAATAAACAGCTTATTAATACCATTGAGTTGTAGGCCTTATTCATCCTCTACAGATCTGATGGCATGCTCAAGTACAAAATTAAATAGTAGAGGAGATAGTGCATCTCCTTGCTTCAACCCATTGTGAATTTCAAAAGTATCCAAAAACTGTTTGCCTATACGCACCCACTCTTTGTGCCATTGAGACACAATTGTATAAGTCTAACTAACTTTTTAGGAATTCCGAACTCCAGCAAGATACTATATAACTTATTCCTCTTAATTGAATCGTATGCCTTTTTGAAGTCTATGTACAGTTGATTTACAGTACCATTATATTACCATTTCTTTTCTAAAACCTGTCTTGTACTAAAAATCTGATATGCTGTAGACCTGTTTTTTTCTAAATCCACATTGATGATCTCCTAGAATGTCATCAATATAGGGAGTAAGTTTGTTTACTAATACATTTGTTAGAATTTTGTACGAAGTGGAAAGTAATGAGATGCTCCTGTAGTTGTTGCAATTAGTTTTATCTCCTTTCTTATAGATTGGTACGATAATCGATTATTTTCATTCATCAGGATAAGCTTTTTCCAAGACGCATACATCCAGGCACAAGGTAAAGGTTTGAAATCTCCGCCGAGAATCGAACCATTACCGCCAGAGCGGAATATAGGGACTCTATCGCTGGACTATTATTGAAATAAAATTAATCTGAAGTAAATTTAAGAACAGTATGGACCGTGCCCAAAGCGGTCTAAGACATCTTGCCTTGACTATAAAAGATATGGATCGTGAGCTGGTTCGAATCCTTATGGGTCAGCATCTGAGGAATTATTTGGGAGCCCACGATAAGTAGCGGTTCCAGTAAGAAAATTGGGTATAATAGCTGGCCATGCGTCATCTTTATACAAGCTGAGTAATCATCCTCTTCTGTAATTGATACATGTGGATGTGATACCAGGAACTTGCTGGTAGAACAAGGACCTTGTGGGCATGTCGAGCCATGGACACAATTCTAAATTATCGAGAGCTTTAAAATTATTAAATGGATGCCAACTGTTATGATCTGATGAAGGTAGTAAAAGGTAAAGTGAATACACTACAGGGTTCGGGAGCCCCTTGCGGTAGTATAAGACTAAGGCTGCAATCTTTCTAGACATTCGGCACGAGATGTCAGCCGGGTAGTCGGTCCTGCGTGACGACCACCTTTACCCCAAAATATGCGTGTGATAATCATTTCCGTTAGAGGCTGAGTCGACCCCAGATCCATGGCGCCGCCAGTCGAAATATCCTGAATTTCATCGGGAATTGAACCCGCGGCTTCCGGTGTCCCCCGGTGAAGAATACTCCGTTATCAAAATTCGATATTGCAGATTTTTCCCGAAATTAATCTTTCTAACAGACAAGGAGAAACTTATTTGTATATCTTGTATTTATAACAAGAGAAAATACCATTCAATCTTTAAGTACTCTATATGTAATTAGAACCTACGTGCCACTAGCCCAGTTCATGTCACTTCATGGTAGTAAGGCAATACATTTTACCAAATCGAAGATATAGGATAAATACATAGCAGCCAACTAATTAACCTGATGTGTCATGGTTCAAAAAGAAATACTTTCTATTATTTATTGTTGTTCTTCCAAACTTAAGTAATTACAGTTTAAGCAATAAATTACCTAATTTCACTACGTACTGATTCAACACGTTATTGCATAAACAACGTTCCAGAAAAAGTTTTTTGAAAACACATTAATGTGTTTTGAAACCTCTTAACTGAAGGGATCTAGGTTACCAAACTTGACTCTAGTTTTGAGGTTTGTGGGTTCAAAACCAACCGGGGTGGTAAAACAATTTGAGTGTGGATTCTTTCGTAAGGAAAATAGAGTTATGCATTCCGTGTTGGTAGGTTTACCCCAATTTAAAATTATCTCAACCTTGAAACAAGACACGTCTAAGTAAAATTCACGCCCATTATTTAGGCTAACCTGAGCATATTGACATTTGTATGTTTCGAAATATAACCTACATCATTTCTGTACTTTGGAAGTTCTATAACAATGTTTCCTTGTCTGTCACTGATATCTAGAATAGGCTATGAAAATTTGGGAATCCTCCGTATGGAGGTTAAGGCCTATCCTGAGATATAGGCTTGATCATGACGATGGTTAGATTATGTGTGTCTGAGCGCGCGCACTTTATCCGGTTAATGACCAAATCCGTTCAATTGTCATCGATATTATTTCCTCTAGAACAGTAGAAATATATCAATTATTTGAATCAGTTGTTTTAAATTAATGTCACATTATTCGAGGTATAATTTATCTTGAATTTGCAGCGTTAGTTTGTATATAGGTCAATTATTACTGTAGAAACAGTTTGCAATTGATACAACTAGACCAAATCAGTTTCTTTATAGTTATCTTCAATAAACTGTCTTTTTTTTTATAAATATTGAAATTCAATTTCTTTGGGGTTTCTATCACTAAAAATTGCCTTAAATATCGTTAAAGGAGAATTAATAGCAGCAAAGCAATAATATCAAATTTCCAAAAGAGTTCTGTGGGACCGAAATACCGGTTGGAAAACTAAAACTAACATTTTAAATTCAATACTCAAAAGAAGTACAACGTATATTTTTTTTAAATAACGACATTTAAAATTAAGAAAAACCGTAATGATCTTTAAAACTGAAAATATATAAAACTATTATTCGACCAGTTATATTATATGGATGCGAAACATGGACTCTTACTTTAAGGGAGGAAAGGAGATTACAAGTATTTGAGAATAAAGTTCTTAGGAAAATTTTGGACGAAAGAGAGATGAACAGACAGGTGAATGGAGAAGACTGCATAACAGTGAAATACATGTTCTTTATAGGAAGCCAGATATAATGAGAGCAGTTAAGTCGCGTAGACTGCGATGGGCAGGACATGTGGCACGAATGGGGAATGAAAGACGTGCATGGAAGATTCTTGTAGGAAAACCAGAGGGAAAACGCCCAGTTGGTAGACCAAGAATGAGGCGGGAGAATAACATTAACTATGATTTGAGAGAAGTAGATTATACGGGGGATGATTGAAAAATATTGGCTCAGGATAGGGATGTATGGAGAGCTTATGTCCGCGCGGCCATGAACCTACGGGTTCGATAGAGCCCATGAGTTAGTTAGATATCTAGAAATGTTAAAATTTATTTTTGGCTAATTATCGGCTAGAATATCTTTACACTAAAAAAAGTTACCAGAAAAGGATGAATGTTCAAATTTAATTTTACATTTTGTGATAAATAAAATGGTTTGCTCACGCAAAAAAGGACCGAAGTTAAGATTCCCTAAAAAATATATGGATTCCAGAGGCAACCTAGATGTATGGTATTTTAAGCAGGATGAAAGATAAGTTATTGTAAGGTAGGAAAAAAAAAAATAGTAGTGTTGCAGGAATATTTTGCCAATATTGAAACCTCAGATAAACAAACATCATTAAACTCGTTAGTGCAACTATAAATAACTAAAGATAAATTATAACTGCAAATAGCACGACGGGCCTAGAAGGCCCTTAGCCTACCAGCCAACTTCTATTCTCACATCATATGTGACACGTATAGAGAGGTCCAGCCA
Source organism: Diploptera punctata (assembly GCA_030220185.1). Classification (NCBI taxonomy): domain Eukaryota; kingdom Metazoa; phylum Arthropoda; class Insecta; order Blattodea; family Blaberidae; genus Diploptera; species Diploptera punctata. The sequence continues at coordinate 594,073 of JASPKZ010009819.1, forward strand.
GTATAAGGAATGACAAGCGATGAGGATATCGAGTCACCCAGCATTATAGCTCATTTTCTTAACATGGAGCTGATACTTATTGAACCTACCCAAATTCCTCACAATGCTGAGTGGGCACAGATCCCACACTTATCGAAATTTCAAGAAAAAAAATATCTTGCCCCACGAAGATTCAAACTAGGTCACGTCCCATAGCTATGCACTATGGCATGATACTTTTATTTCATAATAATATCTTTCTGTAATATTAAAATCTAAACATTGATTACATTATTAGAAATAAGAATATTGTTAATTTCATAAGAGCACAAGGATTATGTTGTTTTGACCATGTATATAGAATGTGTGATAAAAGAATTGTTAAAAAAAAAACATTTAACATCTAGAGCCCAAAGCAGACGTAAAATTAGACGGGAGAATGATTTCTTACAGTACTTCAAGGAAATTAAGATACAACAATTGGAATAACCGTGTTCGTGATAGGAAGCGTTGGAAAGAAATCGTTAAGAAGGTCAAAATGTGCAACTAAATGAAGCTGTAGTGCCTAATATCAATAATATGGAGTCTAAACATTTTGGAAACATTTTCAAATATTGACAAGCTTATACAGCTTCCTATCAAAACAACATTATATAATTTTCACCATCCCTGAAGTTTATAATAATTTCACAGAAATATCATGTATGCACTTATCATTATAGCCTTAAATTGAACCCAACTCAACGAGAATAATAAACAAGTTATCAGTACATGCGTGAGACGAGTATGGATACATGACGTCAGAGGGATGAGGGTAGATATGCTCTCATCCAAGAAATAGTCTTGACTTTGTTCCTGAAGTATTACAGTGCGGTATCGATATGCAGTAATAACTCAAACGTAATTTTATTAACACCGTTTCATTTGCTGTACTTCATCTATATATCTAAAATATGATTTGAGCTAAGCACAACCAGACTTCAATTCCTTTGTATAGTCAAATCATAAATAGCTTAAAATAGTATCATGGTAGCATTTATTTCACCTTTTTTATTTTAGTCATATGGTCACACTGGAAATTAATTATTCCTTTCTAGCCGTCCACTGGTTGTAGTTAACATAACTAGAGATTAAAAAACAGGCGGAATGTTTTATCTCTAATTATGTTAACAAGATCACATTTTTAAGAACTTGTATTGCTTTGAAAAATATTTTCGGTATAATACATCAACGATTTTGTCTATAACTTTAGTAATATTATCAACATGCAGAAAATTGCCTCCAAAATGAGCAGTTGAAGTTTGGACGATTCAGAACATGATTCGCACCATTCAGGAGAGCTATACAATTTAATAGGTTTTAACAACAAGCACGACTGTAGTTCGTAGTAAAAATCGGTAGAACGAGTATCTAATACAGAGTGATCAAGAAACAATAAGTTGGTTACATAATCTGCCCCTGACTTCTTGGATCATATCATCATAAAGTTAAATTTGAGTGCGCCGAGATAGAGAGAAAATAATCGAAAATTCTCTCAAAGCTTGACAAGATGTTGAACGATTCAAAGATGAACGATTTTGTAATAGCCTATCTTTATTTTTCTATATCCGCAAATAGTCATATCAAAACAACTTGCAAGAAAAAAAGTCCGAACTGAGATAACTAGTGGTCGGAAATGCTTCAAGCCCACAATATTTTGGACGATTGGCAATAAATTATAATAATAATAATAATAATAATAATAATAATAATAATAATAATAATAATAATAATAAATAATAATAATAATAACAACAATAATAATAATAATTTCAAGAATTCAGCACGCTAGTTTTTTCTTTAACCATGGTAATTTTGCTCCTCCATAAATGTCTATCTTGAGTTTCTATTTCCATCAAATTCTTCCTGATCAATGATCATACTCCTAACTCCATCCACTCATTGCTCTCGCGAATTTCCTCTTCTTCTTCTTATTCTTCTTCGGCCTTCCGTTCTAGTATTTGCGGAATCCTTCTTTCTCCCATTTTTTCACAAGCCAAAACCATCTCAATTTACGTTCTTCAAAAGAGTTAGAGCGAGAGAATCTTGTAATAAAATATTCTGCTCCTCCGGATTGGGGATTGAGCAACAGACTAGCTCCTTGACGAATATAAAAATGAGCAATGCCGGAAAAAACAAATGCAACGGAAAAGGGTTGTGAATATTGGTTGATAGAACATACACGGTGTAATCAACCGAAACAATATAATGTCTTACCTTTAAAACTAGAAAAATACAATATGGAATGGTTATCATAGTGTTATTTGAAACTAAGAAAAATATGAGGAGAAAAAATATTTGGGAAAGTACTTACACATTTAGAGTAGAACATGAGGAGGAATATAAATGTTTATTAAAATAATAATAATGTATGGTACCTCAAAATTATTCATAGTTAAATATCTGGTGGAGCTATAATTTAGGATTTCCAAGCACTGACTGTCTATTTAAGAATAAGATTCCTCTGTCATTTATTTTAATGTGATCCTAAAGTCTGGGACACCATTTATGAACCGAGCATCATCTGGACCAAGCAGTAGTATGGCAGGACGCACCATCTCTATTCCTCATTTTACGTATATTATATTCAACTCAAATTTTCTGTTTCGATAGCTCCTTCATCAGGTCCATCAATACAAAATGGAATGGCGTAATGGCAAGTACGGACTGTGCGGGCAGCGCGGACGGACTAGCTTGCCCTAAGTAGTTACGTCATAGGACATCTTATTGTCTGTGATTGTACTATATCTAGTGAATATTCACCTCCATTTAACAGACTGTAATCTGAAAATGGTTTTTGTTAATATTTGTATGATCGTCATAACAGACCATAATACTGTAAAGTCCCTTACATCCACACTCACTTTATACTCGGCTAGTAGAGCAGAAAATAGTGCCAACTATAGTATATGAAGATACGAAACTGAATGTAGAATTATAGAATCAAAATGCTGAAACGAGATTTTATATTTTAAACTCGAATTAATATTTTGCAGCTCAGAGTTTGTGAGCATTCAGCTTCTATTTCGGCAAATGTATATTTGTGAATAATAGGTCTGTATCGCTTCATTTACTGATGGAATTTTATTATCTGGAGTATATACTCATGCGCATATTATTGATTTACAGATTTTACACACAGTCGCAGACAGTCCCTATGTTTCTTATCACTGATTCATTATAGATAAGTCTATTTGAATTTTCAGATGTTTTGTGCTTATTGAATTGAATTTCACACTGTTAAATTTTCAATGAGTTTAACACTCGGAAACAAACACAAAGTTAGAAAAAGTGAAATAAGATTTTCTGAGATTTAAAATCCATCTAAGGCATGTTAAAAAAAAATAATCCATTCAAAAATAACCAGAATGTCGAAATGACAACGTGGTGGCATTGAAAAAAAAAACGTTGAACGGAAATTTATTACATGATCTCAATAACAACCACCAAAGAGTGCCCAGAAAGTGTTTGAATTTTTATATCAGGTAGGTCTAGTTTGAAACTGCATACATATATTTATTTTTTTCGACGGGAAGCTTGATTTAATATCTTGACATAAGATTTATGCTGTACCTAATTCCATTCTTATTCTATATAATTATATCATAAGCAGAAGTTTTCAACTAAATATCATAATTATTATGTTAGTAAAAATGCTACATAGAATCATAACCTATATGCTAAAGTTTTAAAATATGCAATGTACTGTTAATTTCAAAATTAATAATAAAAATCAAAGAATAATAGTTCCTGTATAATTGTATGCTTTCACGGCGGGCGCGGCGTCTTGATCCCTGTCTGGCTCGTCTTCCGGGCTAAATGGCCGTGGTCCGGTTTTCTCGAAACTCGACGTACGTCTGCTGCTGCGGTAGATCAGGATATTCTGCGTTCTCTCTGTGAACTCCCCAAGAGTCGGCTGCAGATTGTTGAGGAGTTCACAGAGAGCACGCAGAATCTCCTGACGAGGTCTGCCACAGCAGCAGACGAAACGTCGAGTTTGGAAAAAAACCGGACCACTGCCAATTAGCCCGGAAGACCAACCAAACAGGGATCAATAATAGTTCCATTATGTAAAAGAAAAAATCAATTTCTTTCTATGCCTATAATATGGGACCCGCCGTAGCGAAGTTGGTTAAAGCAATGCGCCACTAACCGAAAGGACGAGGGTACGAGTCCCGATGTGGTCAGGATTTTTTAACTGGCCCAAACCCTCTGGCGGCACCGTGGCCCTGGGGTTAAAGGCGGTCGTCACGCAGGACTGACAACTCGGCTGATATCAAGGGTCGATTGTCTATAAAAGTGGAACTCTATAACTTCCTTCTACCCCAAGGGCCTCCTGAGGCCTGTAGTGGGATCACTTTGTCTTTCTTCTTATAACATGTTTTGAAGAAGAGACTGAATTCAAATACAAACCGGAATGAAATTCAGAAATAAATTAAATTCTGAAAACGCATAGCCTACTATTGTGCATTACAAGGCCTCTTGTCACCCTAACTTCTCTCAAAAAAGATAAACTGGAAATATACAAAACGGCCATTCTTCCAGTTATATGAACCGAATGCGAAACATAATCTCTTATTTCAATGGAGGAGAAAAGTATGAGTGTTTGAGAATAGAGTTCTTAACAAAACATTTGGACCAAAGTGAAACTAACAGACAGGTGAATGGAGAAGACTTACATAAACGAACTACATAATCTTAATGGGGAAGCAGATGAATAAGGGCAATAATGTTTCGTATGAAAATATTTTGAGGGAAAACCACAGGGAAAGCGTCCAGTAGATAGACCAAGAATGAACTGGAAGAATAACATTTGAGGGAGGAGAATTATACAGGTAATGATTGGAAAATATTAGCGCAGGATACGGGTGTATGGAGAGCATGGATCCGCACGGTCATGAACCAGAGGTTCGATAGTTTTTTTTATACCCCATTACGTCCCTCGTGGGGACATAGGTGCTCACCTAGCGGGAATTTATTGACCAAACTAATTTAGTTACGCTTATAAGAAAGACTGACATATTCCTATCCACTAGCACAATAATGCCTACAGAAAATCCACTTGAGTTTCTATCTGGAATTAGCTACGGCTGTCAATGAAAAATACACCAATACAGATGTGCTGAAGGCTGCTCCATTGGAAACCATACATTCTCTATTTTCCAATAGAAAAGTGTCTCCATATATATGCTGATGGATTCAAGACGGGAAAATCATCTCCAGTGGATCCTCTCCCATTGTGGTGTTGCTAGAAATGAGGCTGAAGATAGCTTAACAAAGAAGGGCACACAAATCTAGCCACACAACAACAAAGTTAACTACAGAAGAGCTGCGGTCATCATACATCAAACAGCGCAGGAAATCCATCACAAGTTTCAAGAACCAGACTGTAAATTCAACATGGAAAGAAGGCTATAAAATCTGTCCCAGATTGGCCAAGTAAAGAAGCAGTAGCAAAATTCCGAATGGCTACTGGCCATGATTGCCTGATCAAACACCTTCACCGCATTGGCATCTCAACTAGTCCCCATTGACCCTTATGCAATCTCGGGACTCATCATGGACTTTCAACACCTGTCTCTCTGCCCTGCTTTGAGAAGTAACAGCTTAGTCAACAAGTATTAGGAAGTATGAGAAAAGATGACTGGTTAAATACCCCCGACATTGTGTGTGTGTGTGTGTGTTTTTTTTTTCCCCCATTTTCTTTTTGTAGGTTTATCATTATCATGCCAATGATATTTATATAAATTCCTCTGCATTAAATAATTAAATACAGAGCTGTCCATAGACAATATTTACCGATTAGGAAGACATCGTCCCAGATTCAAACCTGAACTAGTACAATATACGACTTTTAGAACGTACATGAAGGACAACTTATCACGTGAGTAATAAGTAATAACACTCTTTGTAACAAAAAAGCACACACAGAAGGCTGCACGTCAATAAATCATTTAATGTTAAGTACAGTAAAACAGTAGGCCTACATTACAGCATAATATTTTCAAAACAGTGGCCACCATTTTCAATACATCTTCTAAAAACATTTTAGAGTATCCTTTCAAAAATTCTAGGCATGTCTCGAGTTCCAGATGCTGCAAAAACCTGGGCAATACCGTTTCTGGATCGTTTGCTGAGTCTCATAAATGAGGCTCTTGATTATGACCCCAAAACTAATGTATAGATGTTAAATCTGGGAGCTGATTGGGCACGCAATGTGGCCTTTTTTCTTTCAGGCGAAAATTTGTTGGACATACCTCGATCTGGTTACCCACCAGTAAGTGACGAAGATGTATAGACCATGTCTGCATCATCGGAGACGAATCGTGAATTAACTCAAGAAACAGAATTAGCGCTTTCGACTGTACTTCACATCCCGAAGAACCGCCAGAAAATGGGTAAAATTACCTCAAAATGGGTTCCGCATCCAGAAATGACAGCGATATGACGCTTCTTGTACTCTCTTGCAGCAGAGTGAGCGCGAAGAAGGGACATTCTAACATTGTATAATTACAATAATGAGACTTGGGCCAGATCTTACGAACCACAGACGAAAACCCAATCGGAGAAGTGGCATCATCACGGGTCACCACGAAAAACAACAGTTCAGCAGATACCGAACAAATGTGAAGCCTATGCTGAATATTGCATGATTGGGATTGTGTGATCTTAAAGCATACCGTTCTCTCAAGGCAGGACGTTAATGTGAAATATTTCTGTTCGTTTTTGCGAAAATCTGCGAGGAGCTCTGAGAAGAAAATGGCGACGCATTATGGATAACCAACCTTTTGTTCTGCATGACAATGTTAAGGCGCAAAGAGCACGAGAAGCGTCTAAATTGTTCAATCACTGGGGCTGGGAAGTGTTCAATCGCCTGCCAAACTCTTCGGATTTAAATATAAATGCGACTTAGACTTAATTGAACCATTGAAAACGTTTTACAGGCAACCGACCGCTCTATTCGAACCATTAACAGATTAGGCAGTACCAACGGAATCAAACGGCTTTCGCATTGCTGGGAACACATTGTATGCAATTCTATGTATCTAATAAAAGTTGTCAGTACTAAAAAAATCAACATATAACTTGTATAGTATACAGAGAAATATATATGATTCAGAAACGCTTGTACAGTAAGAGCGAAGTGTATTGTTGTCCCGTCCTATATCCTCCGCATCTGTTGACGCACTATGAGTGGAAAGACTTCTAACAACTTTTGCAAAAATACAATATAGGCATATAACATTCCATTGAAATGTGGGGTGAGATGTAAGACCTGCTGACGTGATCGCCGATAACAGTATCAACACGATTTTTGAACCTAATCAATGAGTGGCATTTCTAACTTTATACGCCAAAAAATTATAGATATGTATTACAGATATTTTGTTTTTGTGACAAGGGAAAAGGTATTTTGAAAATAGTTAAATTCAATTATGAAATAGACCGCTGAAGTATATACATATTTGCACTCAAATTATACAACAACCAATTGAAATGACTGGATTTTCGAGATTTGCTAGTTTACATAAGATCACTTACTCAAATTAATCCCCAAATTTAGACTCCTAATATGTTCTCATTAAACTCTCCATGGTAGCGGCGTTCAAATACATTATATCCTGATGGATACGCTTACCTTGCTCCTCCGAATATACTGTCATATTTTCCTTCAACTGAGCAAGAAGAACATCCAAAATAAAGGGTGTTTTATAAACTGGCCACAAACTTAGCAATATGTGTCTGCCGGATGCTTACATAATCCACACGTCATCTCGGAAATATAATTAAGAGTAATAAGTAAATAAACAAATAAATAAATAAATCTGTATTAGTTATAGTACACCCACAACAATTTACAACATAATTAAAAGGGGTTTATATATCTATAATAAATTAAAGTAAAAAAAATGTATAAATATATTATCTCACTTTCCAGACATACGTAATATATTGAAAAATAATACTGTGAATCCAGAAACAAACACAAAGATAAAATCTGTAACATAGTGTATGTATACAATTCCTCGCAAAAATCGAAAAAAAAATCTGCTCAAAAAATGAGGATCTTTATCTTAATGCTGCATAATCCATTCTCAAAATTGCACGCCAATTGGAAAATTCTCCACCGCCAAACCGTGCATGTTCTACCGATGATGTGGATGCACAATACGCGATATGCATTGCTTTACGAAATTCCATAATGATGAGTGATGACATATATGGTTGTACGTCGCTATTCTCTACATGCGCAAATATGGCATCTTCCCTAGCGACAGATCGTACCTGGCGTGCCCAGCCAATAGGATGTATAAAGGTACTTCAATCCCCTAGTCACCGGCATATGTGTTAGAATATAATATAGGCCTATAAAAATGAATGTTTGTTTTGTATTTTATGCGAGGCCATACCGTTGATCCGATTGAGGTGGGTTTTTTGCAAAATGTTCAGGAGATACCCGGGATGAACATAGGCTATAAGAGAGTTGAGATACTCAACCCCTACACCTTTAAAAAACACCCTTTGTGGTGAAAAACGTGAAAAATCCATTTATTTACCTTAAATGGCTTACGCTGCATAACCATAACAAATATACAGAATTAATGGACATAGAATTTAATATCTCAAAAGACTCTACAATAAAGTCCTAGACAGCATATGTTTATCTTTTACAGATAACACACAATAGCCATTTTTGTCTTTCATTTATGCCAAGGAGATCGGGATAAGTAGATTCCCGGGCAAGCATATGCTGCCATACCATTCATCCGATTGTCATACGGCTATTTGCAAAATCTTCAGGATTTTCCCGGGGAGGTTATAGGTTATAAGAGAGTTTTAATGCTCAATCCCTTCACCCTCAAAAATTACCTTCTGTAGTGAAAAAACGTGAAAAAAAATTCGCTCTTTGTAAGCTTAAATGGCTTACGCTGCCTAAATACACAAAATTATTGTACACAGAATTGAATATCTCAAAAAAAAACTCAACTGAAAAGTCTACGACATCATATGTTTATCTTTTAAGGATAACTCACACTAACCTTTTTTGTCTTTCTTTGATGCCAAGAAGATCGGGATAAGTAGATTTCGGGGCAAGCATAGCAGCGCACGGCGGATATTAATTTATGGATAATTCAAAATAACGAATTTTGTCTTTCAGCTCATTTATGCCAAGAACATCGGGATGCGTAGATTCCCGGACAACGTCCGATAATCGACACGGGATATCTAAAAATAATAACGATATAAATTTATATTTTCTTCCTTTTACTTATTCAACTAAATGCAAAAACGCATTATAATTTATTTAGGTGCAGCAGTGCACGCGGGGTATTAGCTAGTGTTCTATAATGTGGTTGGTGTCTGTTCGGATGTACATATGTATTTCCAATGGTTGCACCATACATCTCAATAAGTTAATTATATATAAATAATTTATTTACAATAGGCTATATATTTACCCTCTTGCTAATAATCTATATACAGGGTGGACCGCTCGAATGGACCTAATTTCAATTGCTTGTTACTGGCAAACGGTTGAAGATAGAAACTTAAAACAACGTTCATATTACAGAAAAACTCACCAAGTTTTGATATCCAGATCACCACATCTCTATATGAGCCCCAGCAGTCACTGTGACGATATCAAAGCGATGAACAATTTCTTGCCAAGTACGTTGGAGTATGTCTTCTGGAATGTTCTCAATAGCCTCTATGATGCGCTCACGAAGATCACGAAGGTCTTTGACTGGGGTGGTGTAAACTTTATCTTTGACATAGCCCCAGAGAAAGAAATCCAGTGGTGTTAAATCGGGAGATCTCGGGGGCCACGCGATTGGTCCTCCCCTACCAATCCAACGGCCAGGGAAATGTTGTCCAAAGTCGTACGAACTTCATTGGACCAGTGGGGAGGAGCACCATCTTGCTGGAAAACGATGTTAGGCTGCAGTTGTTCAATTTGTGGATAGAAGAACTGCTCCAGCATGTCAAGATATGTGGTACCACGAACAGTTTTCTCGGCGAAGAAAAACGGTCCAATGACCTTATTATGTGACAAACTGCACCAAACATTCATCTTCGGACTATCACGAACATGCTCTTGAATAGCGTGAGGATTCTCCGATCCCCAGATCCGCACATTATGCCGGTTTACCTTGCCTGACAAATGGAAAGTGGCTTCGTCCGAGAAGAAAATCTTGGTCATGAAGTCAGGATCAGCGCCGAGACGGTCCAGCATCGTATTGGCGAATTCCACTCGTTTCGGCATGTCATTCGGCTCCAGACGTTGCACTAACTGCACTTTATATGCGTGCAGTTTGAGGCGTTTGTGGACAATCCGTTGTAATGTCGATTTTGGTATTTGAAGTTCCCGCGAAGCTCTTCTTAATGACTTCCGGGGGCTTCGCTCAAATGCGGCTTGAACATTTGCTACCATTTCATCGGATGCTCTGCGACCACCACCATGCTTCTTCAACACAGATCCTGTAGCTAATAATGTATCACGCCACTTCTTTATGCTTCTAGCAGTTGGAGCATCACGGTTAAACACACGCCGGAACTCCCTTTGAACTCTAATGATTGATTTAAACTCCGCATACCACAAAACAGCTTGCGCTTACATCTGCGGAGTCGCCATTTTCACAAACAATTAAATCTAAGAACGAGAAACGTATCTTTGTGCCATCTACCGACAGGATTCGAAACTTGGTGAGTTTTTCTGTACTATGAACGTTGTTTTAAGTTTCTATCTTCAACCGTTTGCCAGTAACAAGCAATTGAAATTAGGTCCATTCGAGCGGTCCACCCTGTATAACTTTTATACAAGGTTTATACACATCTCAGTTGAAAATTCTTAGTAATAAACACTGTATTAGCTCTTCGGTGTATAAGAGGTGTACAACTTTACAAGAGAATCGTTATACATGCCTCCAGCCTTGTTTAAGGATTGTATAACTAGACAAAATGTCGGACTTTAAGATCAACTGACTGCTTTCTTATGATATTGATGAAAGTTTCCTTAAATTTAACGCATAGTGCAACACTTTAACGACTGTTTGATGGATGCACAAGACGTAAATAATATTAATAAAGCTCTGGGTAGGAAAATAAAGCATCATAAAATGCCTTTTGTTACACTCATTCTCGATTAGGCCTAACGATATTTTAAAATTGAACATTGATTCACAAAAGAACATGTTCTACAATTGTTGCTGTGAGACAAGATTTAACCTGAATGTAGTTTAAATGCTTCATAATATTATTTTAACAAAACTTTAATACATAATATACATAACGATATCCATCCATCCATAGTAATTCTGCCCGAAGGCAGGTCCTTCACTGCAATCATAGCATTTTCATGCTATGCTTGCAGCTTTACTAGGGAATTGTGTAGGTGTGGTAGCTTCCCGTTGCTTTCTACACCGGTGAGGGATGATGGTGATGATGATAATGATAAGGATGATGGTGATGAAGATGATGGCCATATGATTTCGGGGACCGACATAACGATATAAAAATGTTTAATTATAAAGGTACTATTATTGCGGCAAACCACATGTTAGCTTGATACTCTTGTGGTTAGAGCTTGACTACAGTCCGTGGGGTTCCAGGTTCGATTCCCGATTAAATATCTCGGATAGCGGACAGGATCTTCCTTCTGACTAAAAAGACCCTTTCCAAATTCAGGTCTTTCTGCACCCCGTAGTATAATGTAAAGCTTCCTGATTCCTGACTACATTCTCCTGGCCACCTAACTTCCTGTAAAGCGACTATATCCAAGGGCGATTTATCTAATTCCCGCGTTAATGTCTCTAGTGCCCCGCTATCGTATAAAGTCCTAACATTCCATGTCCTAGGAACATGTCCCTGTGGTTGAGCCTTTGGCATGGGTTCCTTGAAGTAGTCCCCGCCCGGAGAACGGAATGGGGGACTATTTGACCTGCGGAAAATTTTACCCCAGTTGAAACCATGTCCGCACTTCTTGACGGTTGTATTCTTACGGTGAAAGATCGTCACTCTTTTCGACCAAGGTACTTTTCTTCGTCTGGCTCATCACCTTCGACCAGTCCGGCATGGGTAACCCTATTGGCAGTAGTACTTACTAACTTTATTGAAGCAGTTGAAACCTTCGTTGTCCATACGTTTTTGACACCTCTTTATAAAATTTCTTATAACTCGTAGTTCTCTTCTACTGATGTTGTTAATTTCGTCACTAATATTACGTTTCAGTTCTTCCAGAGTGCGTGGATTTTTCTTGTACACAGCATTTTTCAATCTGCCTCAGAGGTAGAAATAATAATAATAATAATAATAGCTTTATTTTAACTGGCAGAGTTATGGCCTTAAGGCCTTGTCTACCACTCAACCAGGTTTAAAAAAAATACAAAAGAAAAGTCTTAAATCTAAATTACAATATATATATATATATAAACGATTACAAGTTATGAATACAATACAATTAATATTTATAATGTATTTTGATTTACTCTAAATTTAACGAATTAAATATATAATATGTACAAGATATATAAAAAAACGAGGAAAAGATTAATGACATAGCATAAAATTAAATAAATAGAGAACAATTAATTATTAGACAACAGGTAACTGTATAAGCGTGACTTAAAGGTGCAAGTGTGCGGCAACCCCTGATATCTTGAGGAAGGAGATTCCAGGAGCGGGCGGAGGCTACTGTGAAGGAAGTAGAATAGGAGGAAGTGCTATGAAGAGGAATTGTTAGCAGACTGCTATCTTGTGACCTAGTGTCAATATTGTGGTAGGAGGATAACTTCTCAAATCTGGACGCCAGGTAAGTAGGAATGTAGGAATTCAGAAGCTTGAAAAGTAGCGAAAGAGAGTGCAATTTACGTCTGTCAGTAAGACGGAGCCAAGAGAGGTTATTAAAGTGTTCGGAAATATGGTCATAACGCCGGATATTGAAAATGAATCGAACGCAAGCATTATGAACACGCTGCAGTCTCTGCGACAAGGCATAGTTTAGATCATTATATATAATGTCACAATAATCGAAGTGTGGTAACACAAGATTCTGCACTAGGATTTGTTTTAACGAAACTGGGAGAAAATTCTTTAACGTCTAAGATAATGTAAGATGGAGAAAGTCTTTTTACATATGTGTTTCACTTGTGTTTGCCAGGTTAAATTTGCGTCTAGATGTAGTCCAAGATCTATTACTGAAGAATAATAAGGGATAATTATATTATTTATAGTAATGTTTGGAAGTGTAGATATGTCAAAGGTTGTAAGCAGTCTTTGTTGCCCCATTAGAATTACTTGTGACTTGTTAGGATTTAGATTTAGACCGATACTTGAAGACCAGTTAAAGATGGATATGAGATCGTCATTCATTTTCATCAAGCTGTTATAGAGAGAATGAGGAGGTGAATGTAGGTAAATTTGGAGATCATCAGCATAGAGGTGATAACGGCAGTGCGCGAGGTTATATCGGGAGAACGAGCAGGCCATAAATCCCGACTAATAATTCTGTCATGGAGCACACGGTGAATTTCGCGCATTGAAAATATAAGCTCTATGAGCTGTAGCTTAGTCTTGCTGGAAGAATGCGAAATCACGCTCCCTGTCGGTTAATTCCCTGAAGAAGGGTGTCAGAATGTCATTCACATCGACTGTATTCCGAAAGAAAATGGGGCCTATGATTCTTTCGCCACTAATGGCGTACCATGGATGAGCACTTCATGTACGATATTAGGGTTCTCAGGACTCCAATGACGATTATTTTGCGAACTCACGTAACCATGGAGATGGAACCATATTCTCATCCGAAAAATATATTAAATGTGGGTCTATTAGGTCATTAAGAAAATTATTTAGTATCCACTCACAAAATGCGCGCCTACGAATAGGGTCAGCCGGCTAAATACCATGTGTCTTGGTTATTTTATATGGATGCAACTTTAACAATTTAGTAACATTTTATACAGTCATAAGATATTCCTACTTGTTGCGAAAGGCGCCTAAGTGATTTTCTAGGAGACTGCTCCAATCGATAACTGATGTCGTCTATTGTTTCCTCTGTGAGAACACTACGCGGCTTGTGTGGCTTCTTAGGCTCGATACTTCCCGTTGCGTGAAATTTGTTATAGAGATTATAAACTGTTGAACGTGATGGCATTTTTACACCCGAGAATCGTATTTCAAAGAGTCTTCGTACTTGGCTGGCAGACTGAGTTAAATATTGATCATAAATAAATACACGTTGTCAGTAGAAAAATAATTAGTCATTATACAGTTTGCACTTTTACACACGTCATTTATACACATGTCAATCAGTTCACATGGAAAAGCGACCGAGCACCTTATCTACTAGAAGCACACTATCTGACTGTGACCGTGAATGCATGGATGTACTTGTATACTTCAACTTCAACTTCTACGTATTGGAAATTGTGTCACGTTATTTCACCTCTCGTCAAGGAAAAGATCCATTTTTGTGGAAGTCGTCCTCGACCAATGGGAAACACAATTGTGAACAGCAATTTCCGGCTACTTTAGGGATTTCTACACCCTCTTTAGCCCTTGTGATTTAATTGTTTCGTCGTTGTTATTATTGTGTCTTAGAACTTTGATGGTTCGTTTCTCGATTGTAATAATATATATCCCCTGCTAACGACAGCTATCCGTAGTCCAGTGACAAAGGTCCAGCGGTTGGGAACTCCAATCCTGAAATCAGTTTCTAGGTGAATTTTATGATGTTCTAGTTGTTCCTCTGAGTCGCCAACAGGAAGACCGCCACAGCCACAGATGCCGCCAACCCTCAAAAGGGCAAGAGCGGGAAGTCAAGTGCTGAGTCAACGCACATTTAAAGTCCCGTGCCTGCATGTGTAAGCCTTCGTCATCGCACAGCACAAACCTCGCGTCTGCTGTCCAATAATATGCTGACATCACTATATATATATATATATATATATATATATATATATAGATATATATATATAGATATATATATATATATATACATACACACACACACACACACACATTGGATCGGAAATTCGAGAATAAAAGAGGAGAAGAGGAATCTATGAGCGACAGTAATGTAATACTGGAAGATAGCAAACAAAATATCAAGAGGAAAAATCAGAAATAAAAAAAGAGAGGAAAAAAAATAGAAGCTATGCAGACTACAGTGCAGGATTAGAACACAACAATTAGTACGATGATGCCATATTCAAAGGCTGCAGGACAGGGTACTCTCTAAGAAGTGACAATGGAAATACTTTGGAAGGATCTACTCAAATATGGCAAAATGGTAAAGAAGAGAATTCGAGAAAAGGAATGCCGTTAATGAAAAAGAATGTCCCTAAAGATATACGGAAAGATAAAGAACACTAGCATTTGGGAGTTCAAATGATGTACCATACATTACAAAACGATTATTATTATTATTATTATTGGTGCGGCTCCGTGGTACAATCTGTTAAACGCTCGCCTCTCACCGCTTGGGTCCCGAGATCGAGTCTCTGTCACTCCATGTGGGTTTCTTGGCGGACGAAACGGAGCTTGGGCAGTTTTTGTAGGGATTTCTCCCGTTTTCCCCTGCCACAATTTCATTCCACCATTTCTCCATACTCATCTCATCTATTTAGTTTCTTTTCGTTCATCTCCCCTGTGATTGTGCGTCAGGCGTAGTCGGTCGGCACCCTTGACATTCACAGACCTCTATATAAGGGGCATCATCTTATCTTTCGACCCGACCCTGAGTTGGACACGAGCTGAGGATATTATTTATTATTGTTGTTATTATTAGCATCATCATCATCATCAATGTCAGTGGTGTAAGGATTAAGATCCTTGCCTCTGGTTGTAACAAACGCGATTTCAAACCCGGCTGGGGTCAATTGATTTTTTTGGATGGAGAAATTCAAGGGACAAGTCTTCTGGAATATATTTAAAGGATTGGATCCCCAGATTGAAGATTTTCGTGCTTGTTTAGACCTGATATAGATATTCATACGAGAAATACTGGCCTGAAATTATATCATTTCATCGCCACTACTCCCCAAATTACATACGCACGCACGCACACACACACACACACACACATATATATATATATATATATATATATATATATATACAGGGTGGACCGCTCGAATGGACCTAATTTCAATTGCTTGTTACTGGCAAACGGTTGAAGATAGAAACTTAAAACAACGTTCATAGTACAGAAAAACTCACCAAGTTTCGAATCCTGTCGGTAGATGGCACAAAGATACGTTTCTCGTTCTTAGATTTAATTGTTTGTGAAAATGGCGACTCCGCAGATGAAAGCGCAAGCTGTTTTGTGGTATGCGGAGTTTAAATCAATCATTAGAGTTCAAAGGGAGTTCCGGCGTGTGTTTAACCGTGATGCTCCAACTGCTAGAAGCATAAAGAAGTGGCGTGATACATTATTAGCTACAGGATCTGTGTTGAAGAAGCATGGTGGTGGTCGCAGAGCATCCGATGAAATGGTAGCAAATGTTCAAGCCGCATTTGAGCGAAGCCCCCGGAAGTCATTAAGAAGAGCTTCGCGGGAACTTCAAATACCAAAATCGACATTACAACGGATTGTCCACAAACGCCTCAAACTGCACGCATATAAAGTGCAGTTAGTGCAACGTCTGGAGCCGAATGACATGCCGAAACGAGTGGAATTCGCCAATACGATGCTGGACCGTCTCGGCGCTGATCCTGACTTCATGACCAAGATTTTCTTCTCGGACGAAGCCACTTTCCATTTGTCAGGCAAGGTAAACCGGCATAATGTGCGGATCTGGGGATCGGAGAATCCTCACGCTATTCAAGAGCATGTTCGTGATAGTCCGAAGATGAATGTTTGGTGCAGTTTGTCACATAATAAGGTCATTGGACCGTTTTTCTTCGCCGAGAAAACTGTTCGTGGTACCACATATCTTGACATGCTGGAGCAGTTCTTCTTTCCACAAATTGAACAACTGCAGCCTAACATCGTTTTCCAGCAAGATGGTGCTCCTCCCCACTGGTCCAATGAAGTTCGTACGACTTTGGACAACATTTTCCCTGGCCGTTGGATTGGTAGGGGAGGACCAATCGCGTGGCCCCCGAGATCTCCCGATTTAACACCACTGGATTTCTTTCTCTGGGGCTATGTCAAAGATAAAGTTTACACCACCCCAGTCAAAGACCTTCGTGATCTTCGTGAGCGCATCATAGAGGCTATTGAGAACATTCCAGAAGACATACTCCAACGTACTTGGCAAGAAATTGTTCATCGCTTTGATATCGTCACAGTGACTGCTGGGGCTCATATAGAGATGTGGTGATCTGGATATCAAAACTTGGTGAGTTTTTCTGTAATATGAACGTTGTTTTAAGTTTCTATCTTCAACCGTTTGCCAGTAACAAGCAATTGAAATTAGGTCCATTCGAGCGGTCCACCCTGTATATATATATATATATATATATATATATATATATATATATACTTATATATGACTGACATGAAAAGAAAAATAAATGCCTGAGCCGGGATCTGAACTCGAGACCTCGAACTCTATATGTTAGTGCTCTACCAACTGAGTGACTGAGGAAACATTTTTCTTTTTATATATACACACATATGGATTGAGAATTATATAGCCTAGGCCTATATACAAGATAAATAAATGTTTGTGTCAGGATCCCTGTGTAGCTGAGTCGGTAGAGCACTAACATAAGCCCTATAGAGTTAGAAGTCGCGGGTTCAAATCCCTGCTCAAACATTTATTTTTCTTTTCATGTCATAACTGGCCTTCATTGTTAAATGTAAAAAAATATTTATAACATCTAAATATAAATACATTACCTAATGCAATATATGACAACATTTCATGATAAGGAAAGCGACAATGCAAAACGTGTCAAAGTAAATTTTAATGCATCCACTGTGAATATAAACTTAGATGCGTTAAATAAATATATTGGCAACGAGTTTGTTGACCCCACGGGTACACTTAGTAGATACCCGGCTGATAGCTGCGCTGGTACTTGCATTTCACCTACCCAATAGCATTCCACTTACTTAATGTTAATGTTTTTACCCTTTTACAATCATGTATTCAGAGGCCAATATTTCTACAATATAACTTAATTTTAATATTATATCCATGTCTTTTTTCAGTCATATTCATAGACTTTTAACATCTAAGGTCATTCGCAACTAGACTCTAGGTTGTCCTATACTCTGTGTTTACATAAAGATCTTATTTGAGTATGTCGAAAAAGACGATTCTTAAAGTTGTCTTACACAATTTCAAATAGAAATATCGACTCCAAAATGTATAAGATTAAAGCGCAAGCGCAGTTAATAAATTACATTAATTATTTTTAGTTGGCATTAAAACTTGCTTGCGATTCCTCGGTGCACTTTCCATACTTATTAGTCGTTACCCACAATACTTTTACCTACAACAATGATTAAGTACTGTCTTAAAATCTAAGGTTCCATTCTGACCGAAACACTAATTTGAGAGGAAACAATGTTAGTATTATTTCATCCAGTGAGTGGAGTCTTTATCCGCACTGAACAAAATTATGGCACAGAAATTAATTTACAAAAATAAACCAGCAATATATTCTGCATTTATAGATGTAGGAATTCATCTCCTGTAATCTAATTATCTTATATTAAAGATAATAAGAATAACAGTAAAGTCTCAGTGAACAACCGAGGCATTTATTCTTATTCTGACTATTTTACTCATGCCTCAAATGGTAGTCAATCAAGAATCACATTTCCATGAATTTTGTTTTACAGCCAATTACAGTCATGTTTCACCTAGCTCTTTATCGATTTCTCTTTATCAACTCCTGCTTTTATGATAAAGAAAGCACCTCCATTTTAATATTCTGAACAGGTCAGAGCATTATTTTGCAGTGGCTGACCTCCAACAAATACATTGAATAACTTTAATGTTGGTTAAATAATATACATTTTGATGTGTTTCATTATTTCTCCATTAGGGTGCATTACTACAACATTGTGATCCTATTTGTCAATAAATAATATGATTAAGTTGCAGTGAACAAACATAACCTCACATTTCTGATTTTATTTTCAAACATCGCCGTTTACATTAAATATATAAATATTTTAAAATACCAGTAACTATAGCCTATTTAAATAATTCTTTTTGAGTAAACGTTTTAATTTTATTCGTTAAACAGTCCTAACAATTGCCACACCTGACTTCCAAATTCTCTACATAAATTCACAAGTCACTTCGTGACTCGTGAATTTATCGATGCTTTGGAAATCACTCGTGACATTACTTATAAGAACAAGTTACATTAACGATAAATTTAAAACAGAGGACTCTTATTTCAGGCTAGAGATTCTTTCATGTCCTATAAATCTACGATACTTTATACTTCCCATCCGAAATAAGCCATAACAGGATTTTTTTATTTAGCATAGTTAAAAATCCATCCATCACAGCCGATTTGAATATGCGATCTTAATTTCCGAGATTCTGTAAAATACTTCACAAACGTGCGTTGTACATTATTTTTTTGTGCGATGGTGTTTTCAAAACAATAAATAATGGTAAAATAATTACATCTTTATTGGAAATATTTGCGTTCATTATAAACAACTGACTAACGTTAACAGTGTGGCCAATGTTTATGCGGTAATTGCTGAAAATAATTTAATTGAGACTACAGCAGGCTATGACACCAATCAGGTATAAAATGGCGGCAAGTACGAATTTATTGTTTTATATTGTTTGAAATAAAGTTCAGTTAATTTAAAATGCAGTGATCTGTTTCGTATAATGTATATTAACACTACATTTTGGATATTTGTTGTAAAAATACACATTGTACGTATTATACATAAAGGACAGTGGTTTTACTTCCCACGCTAGGTAGGTAATATGTAATATTACAATATAGTTATTTAAGTTGGAAACCCAAGGGTACGCATGCGCAATATAGTTTCCATTGCAAACACACAGCCTCTGCATATCAACTCCTTTCCCAACCTGCTCGAGGTGGACATGCTAATCCGAGTAACCCAAATCATGGTTGTGGTATAGAATCCCTTCGGCGATTTGGGTCGGAGAACTAATGGGAAGAGGGGGTCCTTTCTCTGGGATGATAAGAGACCCATGCTCGGGGAAACAAGAGTAAAGTCCACAACGACAACTAATTTTTAATAGGTTGGCGGAAGTGGCAACCCTCTAGATGGGGTTAGTACATCCAGGAGCTGGACCTAAAGCTTCGAGGTGGCAGCCCCACCAATGGTCTATTCTGCATAGCGTTGGTACCGCGATCAGAGGAAAACACATTACTCGTATTCTTCACAATGGAAACTCGGACGGACTTAACCAAAGACGACCTCAGCGTAGAATTATTATTTTCCAAGAGGAAGAAGAGATGTCGGACGTCCTCGGAAGAGATGGTCTTAGATCTATTAGTGAAGACGGAACAGGCAACTCTTGCTTAAACCAGGAAGTGAAGAAGAAGAAGAAGAAGAAGGTCGGAAACCCTGAAATTTAGGAAACTGAACTTTCAATCATGGTCACCATTGCTGTAAGTACGACAGAATGCACTATCACGCAAAAAAAAAAAAATGTCATGGGTGCATAAACAATATTTACTACGAAGCGTGTTTCTTGTACCACGAACATTATAATATAAGAACGATATTAATTAAAATGTTAGGGGAATTACATGAATTGTAGACGATGGGCCTATTAGATATTTTCTGACAAGAAAGCTAATAGTCTATGATCATCTTTGATTGCATTTGCAGTGAATTTAATTCCATTTACTTCTGCTAGAATACTAATCCCAAAGTCAGGGGTACCTACTACAACTAGGAATTTTATTAGGAGTGTATTTTTTATATCCAAAGATTTTTTTTTAATCAGCAATTTATGCAAGCAATACTGAACCAGATTATCAATTTCTCACCCGAAGGAAGCATCCTCGAACTGTCCTCATCTGAAATGAAATCTACGGGATCAAGCAAAGTGCTTAAAGAAATCCAATCCTAGTTAATCTATAGTAGGACCTACTTCGCTTATTTTAACCTGTCTCCGTGTGAAATTCTAAAGGGATACTTGAGTTTTCAACCCCTATCAATCAGTTTTCCGTTTTATATCCATGAACTTAAGGTCTCCCTTTTTATTGCATTCGTGTCATATAAAGTTCAGGCTACTTGAATAGGCCCTATAGGCAATTGATTTGTTGTTATGGAGGAATTGGATAAAATTCTCCAGTAACCAGAAAACACTGCTATTGGACATTTAATTGTAATTTTCAGCATCAATGCTTCTTGATTTAATGCCACTCATGTATTAAGTTCCTATTTTGTTAGTTTAAATGGAGGTTCCGAGTAAAACTACAGAGAACAATGCTCACTGATATTGTGGACAATAAGCATCTAGGTTTCTCTGACAATGAAATCTCAACTCCAAATTGATAAGACCCGTTACTAGCCCGGAAGGATAGAAAGTAAAATGGCGACTATATATAAAGATAGAAAGTGTTTCTTTAAAACACAGAGAATTCGGAATTTAATGGATAAACTTACAATTTTTTTTAAATGCCCCAGGTTGTTGGCGAGATTTATATATATAATACACTAGCAAATACGCGGCGTGCGCTGCTACGCCCAAATAAATGAAAATTAATGCACTTTTATATTTAGTTGAATAAGTAGGGGGAAAAATAATTATAAATTTATATTTTTAGGTACCCCATGCTGACTACCCGGCGTTGCCCGGGAATATAATTATCCCCAACTTCTTGACATAAATGAGCATATTAATGTGTTTTATGTCTAGTTAAATAAGTAAAAGGAAAAAATTATATCGTAATTATTTTTAGATACCCTGCTTTTACCCGGCGTTGTCCGGGAATCTACTCATCCAGATCTCCTTGGCATAAATGAGCTGAAAGACGAAAATTAATCTACTTCTTATGATTAGTTGAATAAATAAAATGAAAAATAATTATAAATGTATACCCGTAACGTAATTATTTTAAGATTCCCCGTACTGATTACCCGGTGTTGTCCGAGAATCTACTTATCTCGATCTTCTTGGCATAAATCAGCTAAAAGACAAAATTCGTTATTGTGAGTTATCCGTAAAAGATACCCGCCATGTGCTGCTATGCTTGCACATGAATCTACGTACTTGTGTCGATCTTCTTGGCATCAATGAAGGACAAAAATGGTTATTGTGAGTTATCCGTAAGGGATAAACATATGCTGTTGCGGACTTTTTTGTAGAGCTTTTTGAGATATCCAATTCTGTGTACATTAATTTAGTGTATATGTTATGGTTTAGGCAGCGTAAGCCATTTAAGCGTCCAAAGAGCTATTTTTAACACGTTTTAAATTACAAAGGGCGATTTTTAAGGGGGTAGGAGTTGAGTATCACAACTCTCTTATAGCCTATGTTCATCCCGGGAATCTCCTGAACATTTTACAAAAAGCACCATCACAATCGGACCAACGGCATGGCCGCGCATAAAGTACGAACAAACAAACATTCATTTATATATATATATATATATATATATATATATATATACAGAATTTTACTGTTTACACATCTTTCTGTGCCTAAAGTTTTATTTTTCTTATCCACTCGTCTCTCTCCATCCAATCCATGTCCTCCAGTCCTCTTGCTCTCATTCCAGTTCTTATTTCCTGCATCCACGAGTTTCGAGGTCTTCCTCTCCTCCTTCTTCCAGGTGGACACCATTCCAATGTTTTCCTGGGTAATCTTTCTTCTTGCATTCGTCGAACGTGCCCATGCCAATTTAATTGCTTATACCGTATATAATCTACTATTAAATAATCAATATTCATTTTTTCTCTTATGACAGTATTTATTTTGCCTAATTTTGAACATCTTGCTGCTCTCCTCAAGAAATCCATTTCCATCGACATAAGTTTTTGTTGAATTTCCAAACTTCAGCTCCATATGTGACAGTACTTCTCACTATTGAATTATATATTTGTAACTTATTTTTCCTGGTTATATGTCTGTTCCATAAGACTCCATTCAACATTGCTGTTATTGCTCTACCTTCATTTATTCTGTTCTTAATATCACTTTCTTGTTTATCCTCTTTATCTAATTTTACTCCCAGATACTCAAATTCTTCACATCCTCTAATATACCCCTTTTCATCTTCTAATATCAAATCTTCGATTTCGGCTCCGCACCCCATATCAAATGTTTTTTCTAAATTTATTTTCAAACCCCAGTTATCGTATTCGTCCAATAATTTTCTCAACATAAACTTCATGTCTTCATATTCTTGAGCAATTATTATCTGGTCATCCGCAAATAACTGTGTATATATTGTATCTGTTGATCCATCTCCAATTGGTACTCCCATTCCTGAACATTTTTTGCTCCAGTTTGACAGTGCTTTATGTATAAATATCTTAAATAATGTTGGTGATATGCTACAACCTTGACGAAGGCCTTTTGTTACTTTAATTTCTTCTGATATATATTTTCCAATTTTAATTTTAGATACTGCATTTTTATACAAATTTTTATTGCATTAATAATTGTATCGTTTATGGCCATATCTTCTAATGTTTCCTACAACTTTTGTAAAGATACAGTGTCATATGCCTTTTCTAAATCCACAAATGTGAAATGAACTTGTTGGTTGTTATTACGGTATTCGTATTTTCAGTCAATCGTTTTACCACAAATATGTGATCAATTGTAGACCTCTCAGACCTAAAGCCTACTTGTACTTCATTCTCCTTATGTTTATAATTTTCTTCCAAATAGTATTTGATTATTTCTCCATATATACGGCTAAAAACATTCATTACGGTGATTCCTCTATAATTATTGCACTCGTCCTTTCTTCCTTTTTTTTTATGAATGACTGATATCAACCCAATTTTCCATTTTACCATATTTAATTAATTCTGGCTGTACTCCATCTTCCCCACAAGCCGTTCCATTTTTTAAACTTCCAATTGCTATCTCTACTGTCTCAATATCTAAATGTATACTCGTTCTGTTTTCATCATCAGTTTCCTCTGCAATTCCACTTAAAAATTCCAAACAATAGCTTGCTAAAATATAATTTCCATTAATTTAAAGAAATTCCCTGAATATTGATTTTATTGTGTCCTGGCTTTCTTAAATTTTTCGAAGTTCTCCATGTCTCTGAACACCTTTTTCCTCCAATATAAGTCTGCATTCTTTGACAGGTTCTTTCCCAATATTTATTCTTTTCATCTGTCACCTTCTTTCTTACCTTTGCTTGTGTTTTTTATACTTATATATATATAAGTATGTGTGTACAGTTAATTAGTACATACTGGTACTCTATGTTGGCTGCACTGGGACACGACTTTGTTTTTGCTTAGAATATTCGTTAGAATCAATGTGGCTGCCACGTCTTCATGCTACGTATGTAGTATATCACAGAAAAATGGTGGGAAATAATATGAAAAATGGAACCCTAAGAATAAAATTTGACAGGAGTTTATAAAGGAATTAAAAACGTCGCGTCACATGTTCTAAAGAATTTTTTTTTTCCCCGCAGGCAGATCTAAGTGTCATGAACTCTGATGAGGCCGAATCGGTGCTTTTGTTATGGCACATGAATTTCGCGTTAATGGTTCCGGTATTCCTGTGCCTCCTCCTTTTAAATTGAGTTCAGGAACCAAGGACCACTCGATAATCAGATACCTCATTGTATAATAAAGAATAATCGGGGATTCTATGACAACGTGCCACTTACATATAAATTCAAATAAAAAACGGAAAAACACGACTTATTGTTGCAGTATGTGAAATGTGTTCATCTCCCCCACCCCCCAAAAGGTGAAAAATTCCTTAAAAAGAATTGAGAAGTTGAGATGTAACCGAAAATCACCATATTTACGATGTAAATATGTATCAGTCATTTCTCAGACTATGTAGTCAACGTATCACAAAAACCCGCAAACAAACAAGTGAACGCTAAATTAATCTGGTGTACACTAATTCGCCCATTTTTTTTTTCACCCTAACTTGGCCAAACTAAAACTAACTTGCAAATTTTCTCACTAATGTAGGTGGACTCCTGGGAGAGAATCCCCTTATATGCGAGTAAACATCTAGAGGGAACATGTGTTATCACATTGGCCAACATTGACGCTAGTAGTCACTTATTCACTGATTGAATATTAACAGGTGGTACGGAGGCATAGAACAGCCCAATGATCACAGAACGACACGTTGGTATGGTTGATAGTTTAGAGCAAAGCCAAAATTTCATGATTTTTAATATACAATCCTGGCGCAGCTAAAACCAGATATGAACACATCTTTCTTCTGTCATTCTAGGCTTATACTACACAAATTTATTACAAAAAAAATCTTCCGACGTGTGTTGCAATGTTGTCAGTACATATGAAATGTAAACATAAACACTTTTATTTGAATTGTAGTTTGAAATTGGCTCCAGACCTGTCTAAACTAACGAATGCCATCGCAACTGCATCGATGGCGGCCAATCAAAACTTTTTACAATGAATAACAGAAATGGAACAAGGGTGCTTATGAATAAGTGGGTAAAATCCAGAAAATGGACGAATCATTATGAAACTTTACTTTAAACATTCTCGTGTACAAGGCCTATCATTCTACTGGCACGGAACATTACTTTTTGGAACCGCAGTCACGGTAAGCACGTATGCTGTTTTAACTGTTTATTGTAATTAGGGTGCGGGTTTTTGTTTTATTTAAAAATGTAAAAATATAGATAAATTTTACATAATAATAATAATAATAATAATAATAATAATAATAATAATAATATAATAATAATAATAATAATAATAATAATAATAATAATAACAACATTGAGAAAAGTGCACACAATGATCTATAATTTAATCATTTTTATAAAAGGACCTATTTAAAATACTTAATGTCTCATTTTTATGAAATTTAATGTTTTGAACTATTAGTCAGAGAGCGCTGAGACAGTATCTTTACATTTTATTATATGTAGAATCAAATAAGACCTACATATTTTTTTCATATTTCATAATATTTTGGCGAAATTTTCATATTTTAGTAAAAATTTATTATTCCTTCATATTTTTCAACTTTCAATTTTTTTAGATAAAATGTCTACTAATTG
This sequence comes from Diploptera punctata, assembly GCA_030220185.1. Taxonomy (NCBI): domain Eukaryota; kingdom Metazoa; phylum Arthropoda; class Insecta; order Blattodea; family Blaberidae; genus Diploptera; species Diploptera punctata. The sequence continues at coordinate 620,263 of JASPKZ010009819.1, forward strand.
GTTAAAAACATATTTGAAGTGACTGTAGTTTTGAAACTTTTTTACTATGTAATATGATAGACAGCCGAAAATTCCTCAGTATCCCATGTGGAACATGATAAATAGATTTGATAAAAGTAAATAATTGAAAAAAGGAGACATGGAATGACCAAGTGGAGGTTTTTATCCAAAACTACAAAACAAGAACAGGGATTTCCTAATCTGTGACAGGAACATGAATAAGTAGAACAACAATGTTAGAATAATAACCACCTACTCTTTCTCCCAGGTAGTAACCTGTTCCTTTTTGCTAACTAAGAACATTCCTTATTTTGTGAATGGATTACAGTATTTAAATGCAGGGAAGACTGCTGCTGCTAAACTTGAAGTTGTGCTAGAAAATAAGGTGTTACTCCACAGTTTATGAAATTAGTAAAGTTCTTGTAGGTAAGGACAATATTATTCTCACTTACATCAAACTATCATATATAGCGCGGTACAAAATGCTCCCATAACATCATATGGCGTGGAGCATACTTTTTGATCGTACAAAATAATTCTGACAGACAGGCGTTAAAAATATATAAAAACCCCCGTGTATTACGAACAGAATTGATAATTTGATTATTCAAAGCACAAGTATACCATACTGTGCTCGGGCAAATTTCATGGAAAAACGAATGTTAAAATAATTCTAACTACATTTCACTATGTTTATACGTGTAATGTACAGGATTAAAAAAATTGTAATTGCAAAGAGAGTTTGAAATACTCTCTATAATTATTTGTGGATTATTTCATTTTAACATCTTGCTTCTCCAAATATGTCACACAGTACTTGATCTACTGCGATCGGCAGGACATATGGCACGAATGGGGAATGAAAGACGTAAATGGAAGCTTCTTGTAGGAAAACCAGAGGGAAAACGCCCAGTTGGTAGACCAAGAATGAAGTGGACGAATAACATTAACCATAATCTGAGGGAATTACATTATAGAGGGGATGATTGGAAAACATTGGCTCAGGATAGGGATGTATGGAGAGCTTATGTCCATGTGGCCATGAACCTACGGGTTCGATCTTGCCAGTGAGTTAGTTTGGACTTGGTCTACGTGTGTTCTGATTCATTGTTATTGTGACATTTACATATACTGGAATTCATTATCTTTATGCAAGGTAAATAGAAGTCATCCAAACTGTACCTACTCTAAATTTTGTCAATGGTATATTCAATGGAAGCATGTTACTTCTTCTTCTTCGTCAGGCTCTACAACTTCCAGTGGAATGTCTTGGCCTTCTCAACCAGTTTACGCCACTTCTTCCTATCTTGTGCAGTAGATTTCAAATCAAAAATCCCCATCTCTCTCAAATCCTCAATTACGTCATCCTCCCATCGATCCTTGGGTCTTCCCCTTGGTCTTGTTCCCTGTGGCTTCTAATTCAAAATATCATTCGGCAATCTTCCCTTTGGCAATCTTAGTGTATGTCCAAACCATTGTAATCTTTTGGATTTGATGAAACTAACTACATTTTCTTTATTATTCTTGAGGTATAATTCGTCATTCCTTCTCAACCTCCAATTTCCATTTTCCTTTACTGGACCTAGCACTCTTCTAAATATTTTCCTCTCAAACGTTAATAGTCTTAATTTATCTGCTTCTTTTAGTACCCAGGTTTCAGCTCCATAACATATAATTGGTCTTATTACTGCTGTAAATAATTTGAATTTAACATTTTTTGATATCAATTTGCTTTTGAATATATCGAAATTAGCAAAATATGCTTTATTCCCTTGCGATATTCTTGTTTTGATTTCTTCTTCAACAGTATTATTATCGTTTAGTATTGTGCCTAGGTACTTAAAGGAGTTAATTTGATCAATACAGTCACTATTTATAGTTAGTTCAGTCAAATTTGTTTTATTTCTCATACATCTTAAATATTTTGTTTTATTTAGATTGATTACAAGCCCATATTTTATACTTTCATTTTTCAATTTGTCAAAAGTTTCCAGTAGGGAATTTTTTTGTTTTTGCTGTTATTATTACATCATCAGCATATGCAAGACATTGTTTTAGTCTTGTTGAAATATTTCCTCTTAGATCCAGTTGTTTTAAGACCATATCCATTACTGTACAGAATAATGTCGTAGATAAAGGATCTCCCTGTTTGACCCCAGAGTTTACTTGAATCGCATCGCTGAGTGCGTTGCTACATTTTAATCTTACTTTGGTATCTATCAAGGTTAAAGCTATTAATTTTATTAATTTTTGAGGTATCTCATATTCACTTAGACTTTTAATTATTTTGTTTCGATGTACAGTATCAAAAGCTTGGGAGTAATCAACAAATATATTATATAAGTTAATATTGTATTCGTGACATTTCTCAAAGATTTGTTTCATTACAAAGATATTGTCTATTGTTGATCTGTTTGGTCTGAATCCTGCTTGGGCTTCACTCATTTTCCCATCTATTATTTCTAAAAGTCTATTGTTTAATATAATTGCAAAAATCTTGTATGCTATGTTCAAGAGAGTTATTGGTCTGTAATTATTGCATAACAGTTTATCTCCTTTCTTGAACACAGGACAGATAATTTCTTCATTCCAGGTTGTCGGTTTTTCTTCTTTATTCCAAATATTGAGTATTAGTTTAAGTATTTTTTGTTTTAATTTTTTTGTTTTTGCTGTTATTATTACATCATCAGCATATGCAAGACATTGTTTTAGTCTTGTTGAAATATTTCCTCTTAGATCCAGTTGTTTTAAGACCATATCCATTACTGTACAGAATAATGTCGTAGATAAAGGATCTCCCTGTTTGACCCCAGAGTTTACTTGAATCGCATCGCTGAGTGCGTTGCTACATTTTAATCTTACTTTGGTATCTATCAAGGTTAAAGCTATTAATTTTATTAATTTTTGAGGTATCTCATATTCACTTAGACTTTTAATTATTTTGTTTCGATGTACAGTATCAAAAGCTTGGGAGTAATCAACAAATATATTATATAAGTTAATATTGTATTCGTGACATTTCTCAAAGATTTGTTTCATTACAAAGATATTGTCTATTGTTGATCTGTTTGGTCTGAATCCTGCTTGGGCTTCACTCATTTTCCCATCTATTATTTCTAAAAGTCTATTGTTTAATATAATTGCAAAAATCTTGTATGCTATGTTCAAGAGAGTTATTGGTCTGTAATTATTGCATAACAGTTTATCTCCTTTCTTGAACACAGGACAGATAATTTCTTCATTCCAGGTTGTCGGTTTTTCTTCTTTATTCCAAATATTGAGTATTAGTTTAAGTATTTTTTGTTTTAATGTTCGTCCTCCATGTTTAATTAGTTCTGGTGGAATATTATCAGGACCAGCTGATTTATTTGATTTTAAATTTTGTATAATATAACATAGTTCGTTCCACGATGGAGGTTGTATTGATTGTGAGTTGGGAAAGTTTGGAGTTTCTGGTATAGTAATTCTTGTTTGATTATCTTTATGAAAGATTTCGGTGAAATATTCTTTCCATCTTTGAAGAATTTGTTCTTTTTGTGTTAGGATATTACCTTCATTATCTCTGCATATTAAAGAACCTACTTTGTATTTTTGGAAACTCTTTACATCTTTGAAGAATTTCCTGGTTTCATTTTTCTTATAATTTAGTTCTATTGAATTGAGTTTCATATTAAGCCATGTTCGTTTTTTCTTCTTACATAACTTATTTGCTTCGTTCCTTTTGATTTTATAACTTTCTTGATTCATTCTTCTGTTCATTAGTATTTTTTTCTGCCTTGCTTCATTCTTCTGTTTTATGGCTTCTTTACATTCTTCATCCCACCATTCGTTGCGTGGTTGGACTTCTTGTTTCATTATGGTGACATTAGCTGATTCTTTAATTGCTTGTTGTATGGAAGCATGTTACTATGGTAACTATATTTTGTTTTTTGTTTATATTTGGATTTCGTAATTAAATATCATTAGATAAATTAATTGATCGTGTTTTATAATAGCCCAGTATTAATTTATTGAAATAAAGTGTCAAACTACAGGCTTGGGAGACCCTTGGGGTAGATGGATGTTGAGACTTCCACATTTCTAGACAATCGCCAAGGGATGTCCTCTGGGTTCTCAGTCCTGCGTGACGGCTGCCTTTGCCCCAGAACATGCGTCTGGTACTCATTGAAATTAAAAGCTGAGTAGACCCTAGGAAGGTTTGGTCCAGCTAAAAACCTGACCCCATTGAGACTCAAACCCACGACCTGCCGGCTTGTTAGCGTGATTCCTCACACAATACACTTCAACGTGAGCCATTAAAATTGCTTCAAATCACGAACATGATATTTTATATTGAGTCAGAATTAATGAAAAATTAATTAAAATGGGAATACATTGAAACTCTTGATTTCTTATGCTACAAATAGGTATTCTTGTCTCATTTGTGTGCTGGTATGTATACCCATAAATTATACAGGGCTTGTGTATATAAATGTAAGTAAAAAGTTAAAAAAAAATAGTAGCTACATATTTTTGTGTCCTAATTTTCTTATTTTGTTATTATGATTTCATATTTTAGTATAATGTTCTTCATATAATTCCTCGCTCTACTCATTAATAATGCAGTAGGCCTAATTTAACAATAACTGTGCTTCAAATGCAGATTCTATGTTATATACGACAACGTCTATAATATTACAATGTTGTTAAACAAAAAAAAAAACAATTGTTTCATGGCAGTATTTAAAAATTCACATATACTGAGTAATCTATGGCAAAAAAAATCATAAGTAATGCCACGAGTGAGTGATTTCCAATTTATCTAGAGAATTTGGAAATCAAGAGTGGCATTTGTTAGGACTATTTAACGAATAAAATTAAGCTGTTTACTCACAAATCATTATTTAACTATAGTTATTTTAAAATATTTATATATTTAATGTAAACGGCGATGTTTGAAAACAAATGAGAAACGATAGGTACGCTTCATTTGCTTCTTTTGTTCATCACTGCAACCAGATCATAATATTATTTATTTCCAAAGGATCGCAATGTTGTAAAAATGCACCCTAGTGGAGAAATTTATAATCAACGATATAGGTATTAATTAATTTCTGATGTCCGATGATGTAAATATGTCAATTATATTTTTCTGCAACGTCATTTCCTGGAAAATAATTCGTTTAAGAAAATACAAACAGTGGTTTTTTTTTTTGTGGTATAATCAATTGTTACTAATGTTTTTATATTATCTCTCACATGCGCTTTCTGCTGACATTCATACACTATATATACAATGTGGTAGCCGTATTTATTTGAGTCACTGCAAAATAATGCTATGACCTATTCAGAATGTTAAAAAGGAGGTGCTTTCTTTATTATGATAAACTTCAGTTGGTAAATTTTAGGCGAAACACGACTGTGATTGGTTGTAAATAAAACATTATTTAAATGTGATTGGTCATTGACTCCCATTTGGGGCATGAGTTGATTTGTCACACTAAACTTGATTTAAAAAAATAATATTATTAATGGGCTCACAAAAATTCTCAATAACTATAACTGAAGCCATTAAAATGTATTAAAATCTTTAAAATGTCTACAATTATTTCAAGGCAAATAAAAGGGACACGCCACAGAGTATATGGTTAAGGTAATGCGCTATAAGCCTAAAGATCGCGGTTTAATTCCCAAAAGGGGTCAGAATTCTACTGACGGCAACATGACCTTGGGCTTGAAATGAGTAGCAGATGTATTTTCTGGCCGCAAAAGGGTGTTAAGCACGGTATATATCTCGTGTTGATTGAAAAGTTGGGAGCCTTAACTTCGTATAACCCACGGATCTCCTGAAGCCTGCAACAGGATCACTTTACTTTTCAAAGGTAAACAAAAACACTTCATTTCCGTTATAAGGTTCTTCTATTCTTCATGAGCATACTTGTAGTTCTGACAGTCCCTCCTTCAGAACGATAGCCAATTCAGAACAATTTTCAACGCTCCTATTAAATTCCCTTCCCTTATTCCCAAATCTCAGTCTTTTCCCAGAGTTCAACCATCTCAATCTTGCCCGGTCACGATCCCTTCTCCCTTCTATCTCACCCATAATAACCCTCCTCATACTCGTGTGCTTCATTCTCATTAAGTGATCTACCCACTGAAGCGTCTAACTTTCAATACAAGTCATTTGGATTCTAAGTTTTCAATTTCTACTTTGGTGGGAAGCCTTCATCGATTTTGACTTTTATCTCTCTTACAATACCACCTGGGATGAGTAGTAAAACCAATTGTATTTTTTATTCAATTCCTAAATAAGCTTATGCGAATTTTGTATGCTTTCCTAAAATGGTTATGAATGAAGTAGACATTAGTGTTTCTACTTCATATTTTACACGCCTAAAGACCTTTACGTCAAACCTTGGTTCTAAATAAAATTGTATTGACGTACTTATTTTTTATCTTACAGTGTGAGTGTTGAAAAGAACTATGTCCATGTTGTACGTTTAATCGTGCACAGATTTACACTCATCAATTAAATGGATCATAAGCAACAGCTTCAGGTCTTCATAAAAGCTTAAGAAATATAACACTAATATTTTAACTAAAGTCATAATCTTCTTCCCTCAAATCATAGTTCATATTATTCTCCCACTTCATTCACTGCCCACATACTGAGAGCTTTCCTTCTGGTTTTTCCTGCAAGGAGTTTCCAAACTCCTCTTTCATTACCCATTCATGCCACATAACCTGCCCTTAGCATTCTACGCAACTTAACTGTTCTTATTACATCTGATTTCCCATAAAGATCATGTAGCCACTGTTATGTAGTCTTCTCCATTCGCCTGCCTGTTCATCTCTCTTTGGTTTAAACATTTTCGTAAGAACTTTATTCTCAAATTCTTGTAATCTTTTCTCCTCCCTTAAAATACTAAGAGTCCATGTTTCGCATCCCTATAAAATAATTGGGAGAATAACAGTTTGTATATATTTTCAGTTTAATGTTGAAGTTGGAACGACAAGAGTCCCTGTCATGATGCATAATAGCATGCATTTCCAGAATTAAGTCTATGTTTAATTTCTTGTGCGCCTCATTCCTGTTCGTTATTGAAATGGGGAGAGCAAAAGGAAAAAGAAAAGAAATCCACTTTTAGGTTATTTTAAACTGAGATAGCCATTTTATACCTTAATATAGGCCTAATCTACATCCAGCGATAAAAAGGAAAACATTCCTACGTTTTAAAATGTTAAAATCATATATACAATTTTCAGTGACATGCAAAAGAAAAATATTATTTTAGTTTGGATTTAGATCAAGATAATACAATATAATCCAAATGAACATAAGGAGTTCTATAACTATATTGCTGTAATCAGCTGATAGAGAGCCTGAAGAAATGACTGAAAATGCTTCGTGAGAGATAAAAAAAAAGTAAAATGGATGGTTTTATTCAGAGCTACAGGGTGGACCGCTCGAATGGACCTAATTTCAATTGCTTGTTACTGGCAAACGGTTGAAGATAGAAACTTAAAACAACGTTCATAGTACAGAAAAACTCACCAAGTTTCGAATCCTGTCGGTAGATGGCACAAAGATACGTTTCTCGTTCTTAGATTTAATTGTTTGTGAAAATGGCGACTCCGCAGATGAAAGCGCAAGCTGTTTTGTGGTATGCGGAGTTTAAATCAATCATTAAAGTTCAAAGGGAGTTCCGGCGTGTGTTTAACCGTGATGCTCCAACTGCTAGAAGCATAAAGAAGTGGCGTGATACATTATTAGCTACAGGATCTGTGTTGAAGAAGCATGGTGGTGGTCGCAGAGCATCCGATGAAATGGTAGCAAATGTTCAAGCCGCATTTGAGCGAAGCCCCCGGAAGTCATTAAGAAGAGCTTCGCGGGAACTTCAAATACCAAAATCGACATTACAACGGATTGTCCACAAACGCCTCAAACTGCACGCATATAAAGTGCAGTTAGTGCAACGTCTGGAGCCGAATGACATGCCGAAACGAGTGGAATTCGCCAATACGATGCTGGACCGTCTCGGCGCTGATCCTGACTTCATGACCAAGATTTTCTTCTCGGACGAAGCCACTTTCCATTTGTCAGGCAAGGTAAACCGGCATAATGTGCGGATCTGGGGATCGGAGAATCCTCACGCTATTCAAGAGCATGTTCGTGATAGTCCGAAGATGAATGTTTGGTGCAGTTTGTCACATAATAAGGTCATTGGACCGTTTTCCTTCGCCGAGAAAACTGTTCGTGGTACCACATATCTTGACATGCTGGAGCAGTTCTTCTTTCCACAAATTGAACAACTGCAGCCTAACATCGTTTTCCAGCAAGATGGTGCTCCTCCCCACTGGTCCAATGAAGTTCGTACGACTTTGGACAACATTTTCCCTGGCCGTTGGATTGTAGGGGAGGACCAATCGCGTGGCCCCCGAGATCTCCCGATTTAACACCACTGGATTTCTTTCTCTGGGGCTATGTCAAAGATAAAGTTTACACCACCCCAGTCAAAGACCTTCGTGATCTTCGTGAGCGCATCATAGAGGCTATTGAGAACATTCCAGAAGACATACTCCAACGTACTTGGCAAGAAATTGTTCATCGCTTTGATATCGTCACAGTGACTGCTGGGGCTCATATAGAGATGTGGTGATCTGGATATCAAAACTTGGTGAGTTTTTCTGTAATATGAACGTTGTTTTAAGTTTCTATCTTCAACCGTTTGCCAGTAACAAGCAATTGAAATTAGGTCCATTCGAGCGGTCCACCCTGTATATTAATACTCAACCCATTCTCTCAAGTGTTTAAAATATTATGTTCACTTTATTTAAATATTTTATTGTTTTTTTAATATGTCATAGGTCTACATTGCCCTGGTGATATGCAAAAGGAAAACATTCCACAATTTGGATATTTATTATACAACATTACATTATTGAGAACAAGTGGAAGATATTACCCTAATAGTAACTTTTTCTCTAAAGTGTATAAATTTTTCTACAGATTTTTTTATCTCTCAAAACTGTGCTGTATGAAATGTTTCCTATTGGATCTCACCGATTCAATTATTGTTCCAAGATATTTTAACTCACCACTTCTTCAAAATTTCCCTCGTTGTCATTAACTAACCATTTCCATTATATAGTGTACTTCTATGTGTGTGACTATATATAATATATATATATATATATATATATATATATATGTGTGTGTGTGTGTGTGTAGTTTTATTTATGTATACTTCCAGCCCCAAATTTCTTAATGTTACACAATGAAGTGCGCATATTGGCATTTATTATCTTCTCGCTATCTCCTAATAATTTAATTTTATTGTATTATTAGACATAATTTTCATTATTATTCAGTTTGATAGATAATGAATTGTTTAGTATGTACTATTATTGTATTTTTTTTATATTTAAACGTAACATATGTTTGTCCTGGTGAGTGGAAGAGAAGGTCACATGACCTTAACTCCACTAGGCTAAATAAATCTATTCTAAATCTATTATAATAATAGTATATAATCATAAGTAATGCCACGAGTGATTTCCAAATTATCGATAAATTCACGACTCACGAAGTGAGGAGTGAATTTATCTAGAGAATTTGGAAATCAAGAGTGGCATTTGTTAGGACTATTTAACGAATAAAATTAAGCTGTTTACTCACAAATCATTATTTAACTGTAGTTATTTCAAAATATTTATATATTTAATGCAAACGGCGATGTTTGAAAACAAATGAGAAACGATAGGTACGCTCTCTACTGCTTCTTTTGTTTATCACTGCAACCAGATCATACTATTTATTGCCAAAGGAACGCAATATTGTAAGAATGCTCTCTAGTGGAGAAAAAATGAAACATCAATCTGTATATTAATTCATTTCTGATGTCGTATGATGTAAATATTACAATTATATTTTTCTGGATTATTACCTGGGAAAAAATACATTTAAGAAAGTCAAACAGTGGTTTCTTTTTTTGGTGGTATAATAAATTGCTACAAATGTTGACATGTATGCACTATATATACAATCTGGTAGCCGTATTTCTTATAGGCTCAGTCACTGCAAAATAACGGTCAGACCTGTTCAGAATATTAAAAAGGAGGAGCTTTGTTTAATATATGGTAATTATAACACTGATAAATATTTCGTGAAACACGACTCTGATTGGTTGTAAAACAGAAATCATTGAAACGTGATTGGTCATTGACTCCCATTTGGGGCATGAGTTAAATAGTCAGCATAAACTAACAGCTTATTAACACCAATGAGTTGTAGGCCTTCTTCAACCTCTAAAGGAAATAGTGCATGCCCTTGCTTTAACCGATTGTATCTGAAAACTATTTACCTACACGCACCCTACTCTTTGTGCCACTTAGACACATTCGAATAAGTCTAACTATTTTTTTAGGAATTCTGAACTCCATCGGGATATTATAAACTTCTCCCTCTTAATTGAGTCTACATACAGTTGATACACAGTGTCATTATATTCCCATTTCCTTCTTAAAAGCGGTCTTATACTAAAAATATAATTAATTGTAGGCTTATTTCTTCTAAATCCACATTGGTGATCACCTATTTACGTCGTCAATATAGGGACTAAGTCTGGATACTAATATATTTGATAGAATTTTATATGAAGTTGAAATGAATAAGATGACATTGTTAGTTGCATTCAGTTTTATCTCATTTCTTATAGATTGATACGATAATCGATTATTTACATTCATTTGGAACAACCTCTCTTTCCGAAACCATTTTAAACAACCGACGTATATTGTCCATCAACTTTTCTCCACATGATTTTATCAGTTCTGCAGGGATCTCATATGAACTTGATGCTTACCTTTTTCTATCGCCATTTCAACCTCTAAAGAGCTTGGTTGTGCATGTAATATTTCTGCTCTCTGTAAATTGCCCTCTTCAATATACTATTCTTAATGCACATTTAATAGCTGATTAAAGTAATTGTTCCATCTAATTAATATACTCCTGGAATCTCCAATAATGTCCCAATTTTCATCCCTATATGTTTGTTCTAGCCTGAAACCCTCTTCTCTCTATCCTAATTGCCTAATGTAATTCTATAATTTTCCTATTTTATGCATTAATTTCAAGATTATTAATCCTCTCTCTCAAATAATCCATCTTTTTACTCTTCAATAACATAGTGGTTTCTCGTCTGTTGTTACCCGATAGTTTTAAATTTACTTAATTTGGGTGGTGTAATCAATTCATTTCCTCATCAAACCATCTTTTGCTTTGCCTCTTATTAATTATCTACGTTTTCTAATGCTTATAATGTAATAGTATCTCTTATAATCTTCCATTATTTATTTATATCAGTTTAAAATTCTTCGGTTGCCATATTTTCATGTAAAGAACCCAGTATTTCAAACGTATTAGGAATTTTTATCTAGTATTCTTGCCACAGTTAATCATTTCTAATTGTTTTTAAATTAAAAATATTCAGAATCGTATTCAGCGTTTGTTCCTCTTATAAGCGATAATTTTTCTCTGATTTTCACCCTGACTGATGATGATTCGAATTGCAGTTAGTCACCGTAACTGATCTAACGTCTATGATGCTACTGTGCCAGCGTTTCGCCATTTGTAAGAGGTCCATATAGATAATATTTATGAATATCCTTATGCTGGAATGTTGTGCTCTTAACAATATGACTCTTTGATGTGGCAAAGGTAAATAGTCTAACCCAACGCCGTTACTATCTTCATGAAGGCTGAATTTGCCTATTGTTGGCCTGAATATATCTTCCTGTCCCACTTTTGCGTTAAAATCTCCATAGCAATTTTCATATGATACTGTGAAAGACTATCAAATGCGCACTTTAATTCTTCGATGAATTCATCTTTATCTTCTGTGGGACCATGTAGATATACGATTACAAAATCATGTCGTTTACCTTAATAGGGATTAAAAATTATAATTTTTTGAGACAAGAACTTACACATATTTTACAATAATTTTTTTTAATGTCAGTTGAAGTATGTTAACTTTCACAACTAGATCCAAAAACTGTATTCATGTAATACAGGCACAGCAGAAGGGACATAAACATAAGAGATTATATGTTAATGGAATTCGCCTGAGGTAACGCATTTCTTTCACTAAGATGCCGAATAAAACAATTGAAATCAGGTGCAAAATTTTGCTATCTTGAAATTGAAGCATTTTTCCAAGAAAAAAAAGTGCACTATGTAATTTCCTTTATTTAAGCTCAGGCTACTTTAAAACAAAAAGGGAATTAAGTAAAAGAAGACATGTAGTGTCTACAAAGAATAAAAATTGCCTTGCAGCGTATCAAGAAAATTTGACTTTCAAAACTCAATACACCTATCTACCAATAAATCAATAAAGTCATCAATTTTCACAAAAGAGAATATTGAATAGCCTATATATAAAAGATCTGGACGCCAATAATAGGTATTTAGTCCTAAAGGCGTGTTAAAATATGTTTCTTTAGCTCTGTTGGTATCTTACTCTGTTCGTTGTGGAGGGGTTTGCTTGCTTAAACAACCCCACGAGTTATGCCGCCGCAGCGGAGGCACTGCTACCAGAAGGTCACTCATGCCCGAACAGGTCAAAGGCGATAAGCCAGACTTAAGCCCGGTTTTACCAAAGATTGGTGCAACGATTTCTGTAATATATATTTTGAACTACTAATAGTTGTGATTTTTAACACAGCAACCAACCCCTCGATTTATTATGGTTCACTTAAAAATTACCCTGTTCATCAGTCCTTCGGCTGTCTGAATGATCACCGCATGCCACTCGAAATGGCTCAGATGGTAGCATTTGAAACCTGTATTCGGGATGTTCCGAGTTCAAATTCCGGCGTCGACAAACCTGAGTTTTTTTTTCGTGGTTTTCATCAGTTATCAAGAGAAATACTAAGGTGGAAATCCATTACCAAGATCGATTCCATCCTTAATACTTTTTTATATTTCACTTAAAATTAATACCAACTAAATTAAAGCCCCTCACAACATTTAATCGGTCTTTCCCACCAGAATAATAACTTAGTTGTCTACTAGATGTCACTTTGAGGCGATAAACAAACTAACCATTCATTACTTGCTGAGAAATATAGGGAAATAAGTGTTACTAAGTTAATTTACTTAAGGAACTTTAGCACAGTAGAACCCGTGCCCCACAAGGGTACGTATGTTTAAATATGGATTATATAGATACGATTTAATTAAGAGGGAGAAATTTTATAACGTCCTGCTAGAGTACCAAAAAAGTTAAGACTTTTATTCTAATGTGTCTAAATGGCATAAGGAATAAGGTGCGGGTAAGTATGGTATTCAGATATTTTGGAATTAACAATGGGTTAAAGCATTCAATTAGAGAATTCCGAAGAATGAAGCTATTGAGATTGTTCTCATGAAAATATGTTTCAGCGAGGTTTACATATCTTCATGGATCCTATTTAACAGACACCGAAAATGACTATGACAATATATATATATATATATATATATATATATATGAGATCTCGGGTGCAAATCCCGACTCAGGCATTTATTTTTCTATCCATGTCATAATTGTTAAATGTCAAAAGTGCAGTTATAACTTACTGCTATTAAGTAAAAATTCTTACTTGTTATAGTAGCCACTAGATAGCAGTTGGAACGATATCCCGCTGCCTCTCGAGTAAATTGAATATAATAAATTATATATATAAGAAAAATAAACGTTTGTGTCAGGATTCCTGAGTAGCTCAGTTGGTTAGACCGCTAACGTATAAAGTTAGACATATCGGATTCAAACCCGACTCAGGCATTTATTTTTCTTTTCGTGTTTATATATATATATATATATATATATATATATGTGTGTGTGTGTGTGTGTGTGTGTGTGTGTGTGTGTGTGTGGCAGTAAATCATTTTTTTAAGTCGAATTCGTTAATCAGTAAAATCGGATGATAGGAACAGAAGTTTACCTAAAACGAAAATTAAAAAAAAAATCGCTCTGGAGATGGCAATTTTTTAATTTTTCGTAACGAAACTCAACATGCTATTGAAATAAAACTATGAAAGTATTCTCAAAAAAATCAACAAAATCGAACAGTTATAAGTGTGGGTTTACCTGAAAACCTAAACTAAAAAATCGTCCTAGCAACCACCATGTTTGCTTTGTCGCAATGTAACTTATAAGTTTGCGTAGGTGTAGATTATTGTTAACAAACTTGTGGTTCGCGATCCCCCTGGGAGTTCGCAAAATATTTCAAGGGGCTCGCCAAATATTTTCCGAAATGGCGGGTTTCGAGGTTAGGCCTTAATTTCTGCGGCATTGTATTATTACTATTATTGTTATTTTAAAATTAAATTAACCCTATAATGCCCCTTGTTACATATATGTGTAACATCGGGAATTTATCACATTATTTCCACAATAAATTAATATTTACCGCGAATGCCTGATTTACAGTTATGTAACAACGTTAGGAATGCATTTCATTTCGCTACAACTAGGCCTACACGTTGTGCAACTTTCAAGTCGTATCTAGAGTAACTTTAGATTTTAACCGTTAAGGGCTAAGTTAATTTAAGATTATTAAATCTTTTGTTTGGAATTAAATGTTATGAATGTCTTCTGTATGTATATTTAAAAGTCAGTGGTTCACCCAACTCAGATCTTTGTGGAAGGGGTTCGCGAGTCGAAAAAGGTTGGGAACCGCTGGTGTAGATAATTGTGTACCTTTGAAAGATTTTATAATGTTTTAATTTAAGACTACTTTTTCACATCTAGGATATATCTATCTATAATGACGTAGCCTACTGTTGAGCCATAGCCTCTCTTTTGTAAGGAGTTTCTAGACCAAATTTAATTTGTAGTTACATTATTTGATCGCAGATGTCATGGATGGCATGCGGTCACACACCGACCCAATGAGACATCTAATAGGCAACTAAGGTATTAGGATGTTGATGTAGGCAAATTTTGCTTAGAGGCCTCTTTATTCAGACTTAACGATTATTTACGAGCCTGAAAATCTTCAGACTCTGGACCCCGGCTTAAAGTCCTTCCCGAAGGACTTACTCCTTGCATTTTCCCATCCTAAAAAAATTCGTCGACCTCTGCCGAGTTTGAACCCGCGACCCTCGGAACCAGAGGCTAGGGGCATAACCACTCGTCTACTGTGGCCAACTCTAGGACATATAGCGTTTATTTATTTCATAACTTTGTATTTTTATTCAATTTAATTATATTATAAAATAATGAATTCAATGAAATGGTCCTGGTAACGAAATTCCAACCTAGCATTGACATTAAGGGCACCCGGTACTAATTTCCTTGCAATTTGGTTTAAAAATATTTCAGCTTTTTCTTAAGTTATGTGCATGAAAATTATGCCACTAATTAAACAAGTCTTCGTGAACATAATGGCACTCCGGTTAACTTTTTAGACGTATTCCTTCATGAGTAATCTAATAGATAAAAATTAATGTTTGTTTGTACTTTATGCGCGGCCATACCGTTGAACCGATTGTGATGTTTTTTTTGCAAAATATTCAGGAGATTCCCGGGATGAACATAGGCTATAAGAGAGTTGAGATACTCAACTCCTACACCCTTAAAAACACCCTTTGTAGTGAAAAACATGAAAAATTTCCCTTTTTTGACGCTTAAATGGCTTACGTTATCTAAACCATAACAAATACACAAAATTAATGTACATAGAATTGAATATCTCAAAAAACTATACAAAAAAGTTCGCAACAGCATATGCTTAATATGTTGTTTATCTTTCATTTTTTTTTTCATTGATGCCAAGGAGATCGGGATAAGTAGATTCTCGGGCAAGCATGTGCTGTCATACATTTCATCCGATTGTCATGGGGCATTTTGCAAAATTTTCATGATTCTCCCGGGAAGGTTATAGGTTATAAGAGAATTTTAATGCTCAATCCCTTCACCCTTAAAAATCACCTTCTGTAGTGTAAAAACGTGAAAAAAGTCGCTTTTTTTGTAAGCTTAAATGGCTTACGCTGCCTAAATCAAAACAAATACACAAAATTATTGTACAGAGAATTTAATATGTAAAAAAAAACTGTAGAAAAGTCCCCGACAGCAAATGTTTATCTTTTAAGGATAACTCACAATAATCTTTTTTTGTCTTTCATTGATGCCAAGAAGATCGGGATAAGTAGATTCCCGGGCAAGCATATAGCAGCGCACGGCGGGTATTCTTTTATGGATAACTCGAAAATAAGGAATTTTGTCTTTCAGCTCATTTATGCCAAGTACATCGGGATGCGTAGATTCCCGAGCAACGGCGGGTAATCAGCACAGGGTATCTAAAAATAATAACGATATAAATTTATTTCTTTTTCCTTTTACTTATTCAACTAAATGCATAAACACATTATCATTTATTTAGGTGTAGCAGCGCACGCCGGATATTAGCTAGTTTAAAAAAATAAAGGAAAATAAATCCAACTTCTTAAATGTATTGTCTTGGTACAATTTTCTCAAAAACTACTTATCCAATTGTTTCCAAAATTTAGTATGTTATTGTGCATAGTTAATTTGATAATAATGTTTGCTTGTGTTCAACATGGATTGTGACTTGTTAAAAAATCAAAGACCAAAAATGTTTTTGTTAAAA
This sequence comes from Diploptera punctata, assembly GCA_030220185.1. NCBI lineage: Eukaryota > Metazoa > Arthropoda > Insecta > Blattodea > Blaberidae > Diploptera > Diploptera punctata. The sequence continues at coordinate 636,898 of JASPKZ010009819.1, forward strand.
ATGTTGCAAACATTTGTTTAAATTTCAAACGCTATCAATAGCACAAAGATAACTTTACCTTATTATTATTATAGAGCTTTTTAAATTGCATATCCATGCCAAAAATTATTCTTCTACCTTTTATAGTTTCAGAGAAAAGTGTACCAAAATATGAAAAAATACAAGTTACTGGTAAAATGCAAAAGACAGAAAATCTGCACATTAGCAGAACACAGAGACATAATTTTTAAAAATCAATGTTTATGGGTTTAGATGTCCAAAATCGACAAAATAATATTAGACATTGATAAAACAGACCTTACTGAATTGTTTTGAAACAAAAAGAAAAAAATCGATTTTTTTGCCCAAATAAGTACTGCGTGCCCTTAGGATTGGGGAGAGGGAGCTCCTGAATACGAGACCCAAAAGCTACTGTTTGAACCAACTCGTTCGGTAGTTTATCATTACATAATCAATTCTTCACCACGCAACTAAATCATAAACAATAATACAATTACAGATAATGATTTCAACTCATATCTTATAATTTTGTCCTATATGGAAATACACCTTACACTATCACTTTTCTTAAACTCGACATCTCAAAGGATTTTATTTCATTGCATTAAAATTTACACAGAATTAATAATAACTTCCCGGAGAAAACAAAAATAAAGTAATCTAATCGGTAATAATTACATACGTAGGCTACGTATCAAGTGACCATAATATAAATTCCGAAGGAATATAAGGTATAGAAGTTATTCTCATTATTTTTTTTGTGTACATATCTTCATTGGTTCTATCTATAGGCAAAAAACCAGCAAAAGTACGAGTTCACTTGAAGTGTAAATTTATAAATTGGGGGATAGCATTTTTTTATTTTTCTAAACGAAATACAGTATATTGAAATAATATTAAAATGGGCGAAAATGTACAAAATATTGTCAAATACGAATTGCCTTAAACTAAGTGAATCCTTCAGCAAGTTGAATTTATGGTCCGATTTTGCTGGTTTGCTGAATATATATTTCTGTTGTTGATTAAATTGTATGTTATTTAGTTACATGACTGCTGCCAAAGCGATTTTAATTAGACCTATCGGTTTCATGTAAAACCCCACTTCTAAATGGCAGAAGTTTGACGAATTTTGAATAATGCATTCATTGTTTCATTTCAATATCATATAGTTGCGAAAAAAATCGAAAATTGCGTCACGTAGAGCTAGTTTTAAATTTTCGTTTCAGGTGAACTCCTACTCCTTACGGATCGATTTTGTTTTAACAAACTAGACCCTATTTTTTAAAACTGATTTGCTATATTCGGAGTTCGAATCTGGAAAAAATTGCGGCCGCTAGAGCGTTCAAAAGCAAGCACGCACGCACATACACACGCCACACACATATATACATTTTTGTCAATGGTCATTTATGGTGTCTACTAAGTAGGAACAATGAACAATATATGTATTTTTTTAATCGTTTAATGAGAACAACCTCAATGGATTTACTTCAGAATTCGCTAAAACGGTGGTTATTCCAATTACATGGATGCGAAACTTGATCTCTTATTTTAAGAGAGAAAATATATTACGAGTATTTGAAAATAAAGTGATTAGGAAAAAAATTAGACCGAAGACAGGAGAATGGCTAAAACTACATAACAGCAACCTACAATATATTTATGGGGCCAGATGTAATGAAAAAAGTCAAGACTCGAAGACAGCAATTGTCAGGGCATGTGAAACTTCCCATACAAAACCAGGGGGAGAGCGCTCATTAGATTGGCCAACATGAGTTGGGAGAATGCATTAACCTTGAATTTGGGGATGGTGAATTTTGCAGGGAATGATTAGAAAATATTATATCATGATAGGATGTATGAAGAATTCATGTACGGGCGGCCATGAACATCCAAGTTCAATAGTGCCAGTGAGTTAGTTAACGACTAGCATGTCTGACTGAGATTCCAGGGGCCTAAGTTCGATTTCTGATTTATCAAACATTTACTTTTGAATATAGTCTAGAACAGGGGTCACCAATTAGCGGGCCGCGGTCCGGATCCTGGGTTTTTGGTTTCCGGAACAGTTAATACAAAATTTTAAAACCGGTTAAACACAAAATTCAACCAGTTGTACTAAATGTCATGTCATGATAGTATTATTGTTGGCTCGGTTGGCAGCACTTCTTATGGTCGGAGATTTGACTGAAGATGAATGGGATTCCGTTTGAAACCTGGTATCATGAAAAACAAGAAATTTGCGAAATGAGATATTCGAACATTACTCTAACAATATGTTAAGTTTATCATAAACTTATCAATATTATTAGAATTATGTACTACTGTGCTGTACCCGTTTTAGTATTTCTCATTGTCTTGTTTAATTTGTGCAATTCATACCCATAACATAATTTAAATAATATCCTTATAATATTACTCAATAAAAGCTTCATATGTTTAATGAACAGTGGTTCCGGACCTCGACTTAATTTACTACTTTGAAAATGGACCTCCATGAAATTTAATTGGTGACCCCTGGGCCTAGAAGGGGGTCCATTCAGCCTCGTGAGTACATCTGGGTAGTTAATTGATAAGTGAAGTAGTGAAATCCGGTTAAGAAAACTGAAACTAAGATCAAGGTAGTATAGCTAAACAACGTAACTATACTGAAATATTTTAGCCAATGGTAGCAACCATCTCAATCAGCCTTGCTCTTTACAAAAAGAGCGGAAGTTTGTAAGGGTAATTGGGACTAACCCCAGTCCCGATTTTTGAAAATAATGGAATGCAGTATAGGCCATATTACCCGTTTAAGGAGTAAGTGCAGTTGTTGACGGAGGGCACTGCAGTCGCGTTTATGCAGGAATAGAACACGTGATACTGCTATCTATGAGTGCAGAGTGGAATGGGACGTGGGACGCTGATAGTATACACTGCCTTATGTGACGTCACGCGTAGCAACAAACAGAGCTTCGTATTTCTTCCGCCTGCAGAGATATTTTGAATGACTAATAACATATTAAAGTCATCTTCATGCGCTTTCAATACAAAGAATATTACGTAATGATCAAATTCTGCCCGGAAATAAACGATTCAATACATAGTAAATTTTAGCTCAATGATCTTTCGCACGCTTTCACCCACCATCCGTCTTTTCTAGTTGCTTGGGAACGGCAATACAGTGTTAGAAAATAGCTAACTCCATACTAAGATTGTTACTTGGAAATTATAAGATTCTAATACAATTATGTTTATAGTAGATTTACTGTGTTAAAATTGAAGTTACATAACACATCAATTTAAAATAAATGTTTATTGTAATGTTTTCCCCTCAGTCCTGGTGAGGCTTATTTTCGTGCCGAATCTTTGTTGTACACACTAAATTAAAGGATGCGGCTTATTTTCGTTCCTATTTCCCCCCCCCTTCAGTTTATGTAAAGACATAGGATATAAGACCTGCATTTAATTTCAATCTAGCCCCACCTACTTTAGAACTCAAGAGGCACCACTGGTTAGCGTTATCTTGGTCCACTAATATGGGAAATTATGTATATGTGTTACACATTACTATCAATGAATGCTCAATCAAAAAAAAAAGACATGTGTTTAATTTTAATCTGACACACCTAGGCTAAAACTCACGAGCCGCCATTATTTGATGCTATCTTGGTCCATTAAGATGGAAAATTATACTTCATGTAAATACATACGATATAGTACATGCGTTTAATTTTAATCTGATAAACCTAGGCCACCACTTGTTATCTTGGACCACAAAAATGGCATTATGTAGACATACTGTATATGACGCGTTTATTTTTAATCTAGCCCAACCTAGGCCAGGACTCACGAGCCGCCACTGTTTGGTACTGTCTTGGACCACTAATATAAAAAATTGCATTTTATGTATAGGTAATTGGTACGTGGCGCGTTTATTTTTAATCTAGCCCCATCTATGCTAGAACTCATGAGGTTAAATGGTATCTTGAAGCACTAAAGGAAAATAATAATTACATTTTATGTAAATACATATGGTATAGGCCTAAGACATGCATTTAATTTTAAACCGATCCACCTAGCTTAGAACTAACGAGCCGCCAACGTTTGGTACTATCTTGGAGCATTAAGATTGGAAAATAACATTTTATACAAAGACATAAGGTACAAAATATGCGTTATTCTTAATCTGGTCCCTCCTTAGACCTGGAAATCACGAACAGCCGCTGTTTAAAACTATCTTGGATCACTAAGATCGAAAATAACATGTTATGTAATGAAAAATGTCAATATAAAATACTTTTTTGCGCGATAGTGCGTTTTGTCATACTTAAAGCAATGGCGACCATGATTGAAAGTTCAACTTCCCACATTTCGGGGTTGCCAACCTAAATAACTATACTGTAATAAAATTACTATACTGTAATACTAAATATTACAAACACGTTTGTGGAAAGTAAAACCACTGCCCTCTGTATATACAAAAAAATATCCAAAATATAGTGTTAATATACATTATAGGAAACAAATCACTGCATTCTAAATGAACTGAACTTTATTTGGAACGATATAAAGCAATAAATTCATACTTGCCGCCGTTTTTCACTAAATTGGATGTTTCAACTAATAAACATTGTCCACGCTGTTAACGTTAGTCAATTGTTTATAATGAACGCAAATATTTCCAACAAAGATGTTATTATTTTACTATTATTTATTATTTTGAAAACACCATCGCGCAAAAAATAATGTACAACGCATGTTTGTGAAATATTTTACAAATTCTCGGAAATTAAGAACCTCGCCATCGCTCGGTTTTTAAACATTTTCCTCGATTATGTAAAAACTACTTCCCAACCTCACATCGTACTATACTATTGCAATAATGTATATATCTCTAGCACAAATGGTTAAGGTAAAGGTTAAGTGAACCCACTACAGGCCTTAGAAAGTTAAGACTCAAATCTTTGCAGATAATCGGCACGAGATGTCAGCCAGGTCATCAGCCCTGCTCAACGGTGGAATTTACTCCCCGAACATGTGTCAGATACTCATTTCAATCAGAGTATTAACAGAACCAGAATATTTAGGCTAGTATAAATTCCGATCGTATCGGGAATCGAATTCGCAGCCTTCCCGGTTCTAATATATAATCTTAACCAAGGTACATGTGGCTGAAGCTGTCGTTATAATATTGAAAAATACGGCATCATGCCTTAGTGCAAGAGCTTTGGGACTTATGCTGGTTCAAGACCCATAGGGATTTCTTCATGGAATTTCGGCCGGTATGCGCCCGGTGGACACTCCTCAACACGTTGCAACATGAGAAATTTGAGTGTATACATACAATAAGTAACGGTTCCAGGTTGAGGAAACCAGCTATAACGGCTGGGGGACCTAAATGCAGACCACATGTCACCCCAATACAATAAATGTGGATGTGAGGCCAGCAGCCGGGAGGTAGGCCTTGGCTTTCTTGTCCTGCTGCGCCATGGAGTTCAGCTTTTAAATGAAAATGGCAACCTAGAAACCGTATCGCTAAAGTAAACTAACAAACTAAGAGACAGTATAAACAAGGTAGCAACAGATGCTTTTCATAAATTTATATTGCAAATGCGCCTATGAGAGACAGAGTGGAGTTAATCGATAAATTGCGTGAAGTGGATCTGAGTTAAATCTGGAATGTTACCGACACTAAACTTGTATTTACATGTTCAATTTATTAACTGCAATTAATTTCCATCGTCAATAACAATTGATTATTTATTCGATTTAGAAATTGAAATAATAAGTAGTAAAATATAATGTTTTGGGCTATTTATATAATTACGCCAATAAATTATTTCCAGGCTGGTTTCTCTATTATTCTTCCCTTTTTTCAAACTGGAACAATTAATTCATTGTTAACTTATTATTACTAACTATCGACGATTATGTAACTCGTTACATTATAAATGGGGACTGGATTTTCATGAATTATTATATAGTTTCCCTGGACTTAGATATATATTAGGTATAGATTATCATAAGTAATGCCACGAGAGATTTCCAATTTATCTAGAGGATTTGGAAATCAAGACTGGCATCTGGTAGGACTATTTAAAGAATAAAAATTAATCTGTTTACTCAAAAATCATTATTTAAATATAGTTACCGGTATTTTAAAATAATTATATATTTAATGTAAACGACGATGTTTGAAAACAAATCAGAAATGTGAGGTTGTGTTCATCCATTGCAACTTGACCATATTATTTATTGCCAAATAGGATTGCAATATTGTAAGAATGCACCCTAGTGGAGAAATAAAGAAACACAAACTGTATAAGCTATTATAATCAACATTATATTTATCTTTTTTAGTAAATAACAGGTAAAATCAAGGAAATGTTCACTATTTGCTTTATTCAATGCATTTGTTGAAGAAAAATAACGCTCTGACCTGTTCAGAATATTAAAAAGGAGGAGATTTTTTATCACAAAAGCAGGAGCTGATAAAAAGAAATAGACAAAGAGCTAGGTGAAACACGACTGTCATTAGTTGAAAAACAAAATTAATTGAAAAGTGATTGGTCATTGACTAAGTTACCATTTGGAACACGAGTTAAATAGTCTACACGAATCGTCACTTTTTGAGTTTGTTAAACATAGTTTTAAATTGCATGTAACTATATTTCGTCCATTTTATAAATGTAACATATTTTAATAATATAGTGCCTAAGCTACATATTTATAGGGTTTTTAATCACTTTTCTGATTCCAATTATTTTCCCAAACATAATATTTGTAAAGAAAATAAAATCAGAAATAAATTATTGCATGAAAGGAACTACAAATGACGACTAAAAGAAAAACTAAAATAAAAAACAGTTATTGTAAAATTAAACAAAAATGAAGATTTGACAACAGCTTGGATAAATAAATGTCAGTATTTTCTCATAGTTTTCTTAAATTTATATTATGGTAACCACACCCTTATTCCATAGTAAAGTGTTTTACAACGCGTTTATTTAATAATACAGTATATTAATAAGTGCATACTTTATTTTCGTATATGAAGTTTTCAAGCAAAATTGCATACAATTTTGGTAAATTATAACTAACTCATTGGCACTAACGAATCCTAGATTCATAGCCCCAAGGACAAACTCTCCATACATCCCTATCCTGAGCAACGTTTTGCATCATCCTCTGTATAATTTACTCCCTCAAATCACGGTTAATGCTATCTGCTGACAAATAGAACCAAATCGAAACGAAGGGGCCTAATTAAATGAATATTTCAATCAGCTGACAAAGAGATATTAACATATATGTAATAAGTGCACTTACAAATTAATCGCAATCTGGTAACGAGAAGACAACTTTAGGCAAATGGACACGTCTCTCTTAATTTCCTTTTGATCCGATTGTAATGGTTTACCACGCATCTTGAAAAATCTGAATCATAACTATTTGAGAGATATTCAAATTTTCTCGTTCTTCCAAATGCATACTTATAGTTAAAGGTAAACTACATGAAAGTATGTTCATTCAATTATGTACATGTCCCTTAACTATGGATTCTTTGTTATTACACGCTTTATATTAGCTTGACCTGTATCTATCTATGTAACGGAATCTTTCAACACGATTTTCACTCACTTAAAAACATTGGATCGACTTGAAACTTTGTATACTTGTAAAGGACCAATAACAATACAATAATTTAATAAATTTAATACTTTTTTCTAAGATCCTGACCAGGATCATCAGGATATCAAAAAATAAATAAAAATAAAGACCTGTATAATAGGTTGTTGTAGTTAAGTTGGTAGAGTGGTGGACTAGTGGTATATAATTTCAGTAATCCATAGGTCGCTGGTTCAAATCCGGCCATGAGGATTTTTTTAAAGAAGAGTATTACTTTTAAATATCAGTAAAACTAAATATATGGTCATACGTAGAAATACATTATATAATGGAAATGGACAGCTAATGACAAATGAGGGAAATTTTGAGGAATTGGCTGAATTCAAATACCTAGGAACAATAATCACAAATAGGAATGAGATGCACAAAGAAATTAAACATAGGCTCAATTCTGGAAATGCATGCTATTATGCATTGCAGAGACTTTTGATGTCCCAACTCCTTTCAAAAAACGCTAAGCTGAAAATATATAAAACTATTATTCTACCAGTTATATTATATGGGTGCGAAACATGGACTCTTACTTTAAGGGAGGAAAGGAGAATACGAGTATTTGAGAATAAAGTTCTTAGGAAAATTTTTGGACCAAAGAGAGATGAAACAGACAGGTGAATGGAGAAGACTACATTATAATGAACTACATGGTCTTTATAGGAAGCCAGATATAATAAGAACAGTTAAGTCCCGTAGACTGCGATGGGCAGGACATGTTGCACGTATGGGGAATGAAAGACGTGCATGGAAACTTCTTGTAGGAAAGCCAGAAGGAAAACGCCCAGTTGGTAGACCAAGAATGAGGTGGGAGAACAACATTAACTATGATTGAGGGAAGTAGATTATACAGGGAATGATTGGAAAGCATTAGCTCAGAATAGGGATGTATGGAGAGCTTATGTCCGTGCGGCCATGAACCTACGGGTTCGATAGTGCCAGTGAGTAAGTAAGTAAGTAAGTAATTACTTTTAGCTCATACTACAATGGTATCGAATTTAAAGATATTTACATTTTTAGAAAATCAAATAAAAAATAAATAAATAATAGTTTTAAAAAACTAAACCAACACGCTTTATTAGAAAACCGAACTAAAAAATGAAAAATAATTTTGATTTCCAACACGCTTGGGATAAAATTAAAGTGGTACAAAAAAAATAATTTTACCATCAAAAGCGTGTGGTGCTCTATATCAATTAATATATTTAATAATAAACAGATATTGGTAAAAGTAAAGTCTCTAAGAAGAAAACGTAAAAACCATAATTAGCACCCCACGCTTTTGATGGTAAAATTATTTTTTGTAGATAACTCTAGTTTTATTCTAGATGTGTTGGAGATGATTTTTTTGTTGGCCACTTTAATTTTATCCTAAGCGTGTTGGAAATTAAAATTATTTTTCACTTTTCAGTTCGGTTTTGTAATAAAGCGTGTTGTTTTAGTTTTTTTTAAACTATTATTTATTTTTCAGAGTGATGTTTTCGATGTTAACATATTGTCAACTTTTCGAATGAGTAGACATGTACTAATAACTGGGCTTAGGATTTTTAAGTTGCGATTTTTTTTTGTAGGACAAAGTAGAGCTGAAAGATGTGAGGTGTTGCCTGAAACTGAGAATGAGAACAATTTTCTATCATATATTTTTTTTGTGACCTTTATGCAGGTAATTCCAATGTAACTAACTCACTGGCACTATCGAACCCGTAGGTTAATGACCGCTGAAATAAGCTCTCCATACTTTCCTATCTTGAAAGGAGCCTTAATGCTCCACTTCCATTCCCAATTCGTGCCACATGTCCTGCCCATCGCAGTCTACGATACTTAACTCTTCCACCATAACTGGTTTCTTATAAAGATCATAATATAGCTATATGTAGTGTTCACCAATCGCCTCTCGGTTCACCTCTCTTTGGTCCAAAATGTTCCTAAGAACTTTATTCTCAAATACTCGTAATATCTCCACCTCCCTTAAAGTAATTGTCCATGTTTCACATCCATGTAACATAACTGGGAGAATAACAGTTTTTATATATTTTCAGATTAATGTTTTTTGAGATAAGTTGAAACGATAAGAGTCCCAGTAATACATAATAGCACACATTTCCAGAATTTATGATATGATTAATATATTTGTGCCCTAATTAATGTTTGTAATTATTTAAATAAAGCAAGTGAAACAAACTAAATATTTGGGAATAATTATGGATAACATTGAAGGTATAGGCAAAGAGGACATAAATCATAGAATTAAATTGAGTAGCAAAATAATATAGATTATACAGGGAATGATTAGAAAGCATTGACTCAGGATAGGGATGTGTGGAGAGCTTATGTCCGCGCGGCCATGAACCTACGGGTTCGATAGTGCCAGTGAGTGAGTAAGTAAGTAAGTAAGTAAGTAAGTAAGTAAGCAAAATAATATAATCGTTAAATTCCATATGGCGGATAAGAATATTTGGAAAGACACAAAACATATATATTAGTAAACCATTAGTGGAATCTGATGCAATGAATGGAAGTGAGGTATGGAGAATCAATAAGTACTACAAGAATAGACTAATACCATCTAGAAATTGATTATTTACGCAGAAGTGACAGAAAGTCAAAATTAGAACATGCCACAAATAAGGAAATTAGAAACATAGTGGAAGCAGAAGAAAATATAATTGAAAGAATTAAGGAGAAGGAATTAAAATCGTTATTTTAAGAATGGAAGATGAGCAATGGCCGAAACAGCTATATCAATGGCAACCGACCAGAAAGAAAAAAGGGAGACCAAAGTTAGCATGGAAGGAAAGCATGAGGATAGTAATACAAGCAAGAGGGCTAGGCATTGAAGATGCCCAAGATCGTAGCTTTGGAGGTTTGGCACGGGAAGACGGCAGTAGCTGTAAAAACCCGAAGATAGAATTATTGTTCCTCTCCATGGTATTTTAGCCTTGTCTTGGTGGAGTGGCTTGCATGACGCCAAGAGCTACGCCGGCGGTAGCATTGCTGGCGAAAGGGTTTCCAATGCCGGACAGGTCGAAGGCGATACGCCAGACGAAAAGAGTATCTTAGTAGAAAGTGACGATCTTTCAATATAAAGATACAACCGTCAAGAATCTCGGACATGGGTTCCACAGGGTAAACTTTTCCGGGGGTAAAATAGTCACCCATTCGGTTCTCCGAGCGGGGACTACTTCAGATAATCCATGCCAAAGGTTCAAACACAGGGACATGTTCCTAGGAACATGGAATGTTAGGTTATTATATAATAGTGGGGCACTAGAAATATTGACGATGGAATTCAATAAATCACCCGTGGATATGGTCGTTTTTCAGGAAGTTCGATGGTCAGGAGAAGGTAGTCAGAAATCAGGAAGCTTTGCATTATACTATGAGTGTACAAATAAACCTGAATTTGGAATGAGTTTCTTATTCCGAAGGAAGACTCTCCGCTATCGAAGATTTAAGTTTGTCAGCGATAGGATAACATGCATAATATTTCGAAGGGTAAACTACATGATTTCGTAATCGTAAATGTGCATGGTCCCACAGAAGATAAGGATGACAAGATCAAGGATGCGTTCTATCAAGAATTAGAATGCGTATTAGATAGGATTTCACGATATCACATGAAAATTGTCTTACGAGATTTTAATGCAAAAGTGGGTCGGGAAAATATGTATTTAGGCCAACAATAGGCAAATTCAGTCTTCATGAAGGTAGTAAACGATAATGGGGTTAGATTAGTCACCTTTGCCATAAAAAAGAATCTTATTGTTAAGAGCACAACATTCCAGCATAAGGTTATCCATAAAACACTTCTCCAGAAGGCTAAACTAGAAATGAGATATATCGCGTATTAGTGAACAAACGCTCTGGCAGTAGCATCATCGATGTAGGATTAGTTGGAGGGACATATTTGGAATTCGGAGCATCTTCCGGTCAGGGTGAAAATCAGAGAACAGTTATCGCTTATGAGAGGAACAATGCTAAAGATGAGTCTGAAAATTATGAATTAAAAAAAAAACTTGAGAAATGACGAACTGCGGCAATAATAGCAGATCAAATTTCTAATAGATTTGAAATACGGGAATCTTCAGATGGAAATGTGGCAACCGATGAAGAAACTGATATAAGTAAATAATGGGAGACTATAAGAGATAGTATTAAATTTTCAGCGTCAGAAAATGTAAGTTATTTTAAAAAAAGAGGCAAAACAAGAAATGTTTTGATGACGGACTGATCGATATTGTAAAGAAAAGAAAGCTGTGGTTACATGAGCCAAATTAAGTAAATTTAGAACTGGGTAGCTTTATACGATAAACCACTAGGTTATTAAAAAAGTAAAATGAAGTAATATTTGAAAGAGAAGATTAATGATCTAGAAATTAATGTAAAAAAATAGGAATATCAGGGAATTAGAATAGAGAGGAAAAGGTTTCAGGCTAAAACAAAAATAATTAGGGATAAAAATTGGGGATGTGATTGCAAACTCCAGGAGTATATTAAATTACTTTAATCAGCTACTAGATTTACATGATATTGAATAAAATCATTTGCAGACAGCAGAAATATGTCATAAAACCAAGTGCATTAGAGGATGAAACATCGATAGAAAAATTAAAGACGTATAAAACATCAGGTTCAGACTCACTCTAGTGAGTAATGCTAAGAAATTGGAAAGGGAGTTAACATCAATAAAACTAAATATATGGTCACACATACAAATACATTATATAATAGAAATGGATAGTTAATGACAAATGAGGGAAAATTTTAAGAAATGGATTAATTCAAATAGCTAGGAACAACAATTACAAACGAGAATGAAACACACAATGAAATTAAATATAGGTTTAATTCTGGAAATGCATGCTATTATGCATTACAGGGACTCTTGTCGTCCCAACTTCTCTCCAAAAACGTTAAAGTTAAAAATATATATAACTGTTATATTATAGGATGCGAAACATTGATTCCTATTTTAAGGAAGGAGAATAGATTACGAATATTTGAGAATAAAGCTTTTAGGATTTTCTTTGACCAAAGAGAGATGAATAGAACTACATGATCTTTATAAGAAATCAGGTATAACAAGAACAGTTAAATCTCATAGACTGCGATGGGCAGGGCATATGGCACGAATGAGGATTGAAAGACGGGCTTAAATGTCTAATAGGAGAAATGGTTTCAAAAGTTTTATTGGAGAAAAAAACTATTAGGAAAGCTTAGATATAGGCGAGAAGATAATCATCGATTGAAGCTTAGGTAACTAGATAATCGGAGGTATGAACCGGATTCGGTTGGCTATAGATAGGAACCAGTGGAGGATCTTAGTGAATCGACAGAGTACATAAGCCCAGTAACAGAGAGAAGATGTATTTTTTTGGAGAATTAGCATTTAACCCTTTGTAAATATTTACATAATATTTATATTATATGATTTGTAAATATTTACATAATATGCCCTACCCATTAATATATCAATTCAATAACTATAGTAAGTAATTTTGTCATTATTTGTAAAATAATCTGTAGTAACAAAATTGAACAAATGTTAATTAACGAAAGGGTTGAAAATGTGCTCTAATGTCTATTGAATATGAGAAATTTAGATTCACATACCAGCATTAACTAAAACAAAAAATGTGAATATCCATCCAAATTAATTCTATTCGAAGGCAGGTCCTTCTCTGCAATCATAGCATTTTCATGCTATGCTTGCAGCTTTACTAGGGAATTGAAGGTGTGGTAGCTTCCCGTTGCTTTCCATACAGGTGAAGGATGATGATGATGATGGCGATGGCCATATGATTTCGGGGACCGTTTGGGCCTTAACGTTTTCCTGACATTTGTCTTACAGGTGAGGAAAACCCCCGATAAAAACCTCACCCAGAAAAACTGCCCCGACCGGGGACCGAACCCGGGCCTGCTGCGTGACAAGGCAGCACGCTACCTCGAGACCACAGCGGTGGACAATGTGAATATATTTAAATGAAATGCCATTTGAGGTGCTATACTCTGTCATTTTACAATATTGATATTTATCTCGTTTAGCGCAATTATGAAATCATTGTTCGCGAAATTTTAAAAACGTTTGCTATATGTTTTAGATATCCTTAAAAGATATCTTCTATTTTTCAATTATTTTTATGAATTATTTGACCAAAATATAAAAATGGAATGATTTTTAAAACTATATATGTGTGTGTGTGTGTTATTGAGAATGAAGTGCTCAGGTAAACTTTGGGCGAAAGAAATACAAACAGATAGGGGAACGAAGAAAACTACATAACAATGAGCTATATTATCTTTATGGGATATCAGACATAATAAGAACAGTTAAGGTTTGTAGACTGCAACGGGCAGGGCATGTGTCAAGAATGGGGAATGATGGAGTGGCATTGAACTTAGAGGAAAGTAAGAGGGAAAGCGTCCAGCAGATAAGCCAAGAATGTGGGAGAATAGCATTAATAATAAAACGAGGGAGATATAGGCCTATTATACACGGAATTATTGAAAAATGTTAGCACAGGATTGGAATGTAAGGAAATACTATGCCTGTGATCGCGAGGCCACGAACCTTCGGTTTTGATAATGCAAGTGAATTAATTAGTTCTTCTTACTACATATATCAAAGATGGTGTAAAATATTGCAACCAGTACCAATTTAACTTCCTGAATTTTGATCCATAATCGTAAAGTTTTTTACCATGTGATGAAGGAAAATGATGGCCAAATATTTAGTATCATAATGTCTCGAATTAATAATATTCCTAAAGTCTAAACTTCCTAAACGTTAAACTCCCCTCGTCGCCGACCTGGAATATAATTTATAGTAGGCTATATTTTTTAATCGGCAAGAAAAGGCACATAAGTCAAAATTGTGATTTTTTATCATATTACTTTACAGGTTGTTCTACATCTTATGGTCTAATAACATAAGTGAAATCAGAAAACGTGTCTCCCTGATAAGTGAATAATAATACTTGTATTATCAATACACTTAGGCCTAAATTCCAGTCAAGATAATTTTAATACTTCTGAAATTGCATGTGTTTATGTGCTTTTTATTGCTGATAAAATCATTAGTAATCTAATAAATGAAATGCTACCATACTATGTTAATAAATAAGTTCATATTTTATTATTATTATTTAAATAGCTGGATTGGTCATTCTTTTTTATAATAACTGCATGTAGACATATTCTGAAATTTGTTCACTAATTCAGAATCCAGTGAGTAGGTAGTAGGAAACGTGAAGCAGCTGCAAGCCTATTTGCTAGCTTTTTTATAAAGAGTATCCTGGACATTCTAATGTAAGGAGTATTATGACTGGTCGATCTTGAGGTTTCATACCTTAGTCGGCCAATCCGTACCTTCGTTAAGAAAGCATTTGTTGGAGGTTCAGCTTCTGTACATGCGCCCAAGACTTTCGCTGGAGAAGGTAAATGGTACTGCTTCAATAATCATGTTAGCGTAATTTTAAAATTTCCATAGATTCGCGTATTATATATTTAGATCTAATCCCATATTCATGTATGAAATGGTCACAATATGATTCTCAATCCACCTATACTACAATTTCACTCAACTTTAGAACCATACGAGAGCGAGAAAGAAAGAAAGAAAGAAAGAGAGAGAGAGAGAGAGAGAGAGAGAGAGAGAGAGAGGGGAAGGGAAAATGAGAGAAGGGGAAGAGGATGGAGTTACATAATGATTTTTACAACAAAATTAAATTCTTGGCTTCGCTACCAAAAGCAAATATAATTTTAATATTAATGTATTTAAATGCAACATTGTGCATATTTGTAATGAATTATAAACTCATGACTAATTGAATAAATAATGGATATTTGCACAATTAAAATTTAAAATATTTTTTCTTATCACATTTTACAATTTCATTGAATGATAAATGTAAGGACTAAGCCATGGCGGTAGACGAAATTAATCTTAGGAATTTGCATTAGATAAGATGGCAAAAAAAAAATAAAGCACAGACAAAATTAAGTAATAGAAATTTCAACATAACTATGACACATCCCTTTCTTTTACAAAAAATATAGGCCTTGCCTAATACTATGAATATATTTTTGTCATCATCATCATCATAGTACATTCACGAATTTAGGCCATTTGTTGACCTGTTTCGGCCTCAAGAGAAATACCATCCAAAAGTCCGTTGAGTGGACGTCCTGGTATTCTTCTTCCTGCAGGTTGATATCTTAACAATTGTTTGGGTATCTTGTGATCTTCCATTCGATGAACATGTTGCATCCACCTTGACTTATAATCTGAAATTTTGTTTTCTAAAGGTTCCATGTGTATAATTCATTTCAGCAGATCTAAGTCTCTGTATAACCTTCTGTTTCAATGTCCATACTTCGCTACCATACAAAAGAGTTGGAAGTGCCAGTGTTTTATACACTTTTTAATCTTGAATGTTTATGGACTAACTGTGGCTTGAAGATAGAATTTATTAACCCTAAAATCTTTAAAAATTTTGATATTTTTGCATTTACATCCTTTTCTTCTACATATGATATTTTGCACCCTAGATAATATGTAAAATTATCCATATGCTCCAAAATTTTATTACCAACTACACTTTTACTTCTGACAGGATCTACACCTTGAAATGCTATAATTTGTGTTTTCTCTGTAGATATCTTCAATCCATATTCGTCTGAAATTTTGTTAAGTTCATACAGACCTTTCTGCAGATTATCTTCTGAATTTACAATTATTATTTGGTCATCTGCAAACAATAGGGTGTTTAATTTTGTATTTTCTGATATTCTTATTCCAAATTTATATTTCTTGTTCCAAATGCATATTACTTCGTTAATATAGATCGCAAAGAGTGTTGGGGATATATATTAGTTGCACAATTATTTCATGAAGTAAAAACAGAGAGATCTTTGACTTTCACAATTAGTTTATCAGTTATATTTTGAACTACAGTAGTTAGTGTAACATAACTAGAAATTATACAGTAATAAATAACTCCTATATTTTCGAAAGACTTGTGAGAGATGGTGGCAAATGCTGTATTGGAATTTCACTACCAGGACCCACTCCATAGGATGAAATAAAAAAAAAAAATGAAATTACCCTACGTTAAAGGGTTTGTAAATAAGAATGAAATAAATATATACAGTATATTGAAGACGAATGTACTAATCACTATTTTTCCAAACCACTAGAAGTGAAATCATAGAAATTGAATAGACTTATCGGTTTTCCCTAACCACACTATGTATATTTAATTTGAGACTAGATTTTGAAGAAAACTCACAACTAAAATCTATTTGAATGTTGTCAATTTACAGTAGACCTTTCAGTAGTGTTTTTAATTTCAATTGCCAAGTGATTGGAGAATACACTATAGTAATATCCTATTTTTTGAAGACTTTATATCTAGGCATACATAGTTAATCAAAAAAGTATTCTTCTTAAGACGTATTTAAAAAATAATTGAGATAAGCATGCTTTAATTAAATCAAGAAGTGATGTCTAAATTGTGTAATTCCTTCATTCAATACAGTAAAAATATATTATACAATTACCCATCATGTTTTAAATACAGTAAAACTTGTTCAAAGCGGAAACGCATGGGACCATTTTTATCCATATTAGACAACATTCCGCATTATAAAAAACAAAACAATATTAACGAATCTTAGATTATAGAGCATAGTATATGTCTTTTTATGTACCTTGGATTACTTGTAGTTCCGCTGCCGTTGGAAAGTGAAGTACAGTATGTACGAGTAACTTCGACGGTAATGCGCGAAAAAACAGCCCCGTTTCGTCTGCGTTAAAAATGTCTCTTAAGCTCATCCTGAAATGAAAGATGCAGTTTCGGTTTCCACTCACCAATTATACTTTCGTCCACATATTTTCATTCGCCGCAAATTTCATTCCACACTACATTGTGTCGTCTTTTAAAACTGTCCACAACCAACCTGAAGATGCCTTGAAATCGTTATTTCCTAGGTATATAGTAACAGCTAGAGCTTGACTTTGGAGCACTGGACCGGAAATTTGGAGATTTTTTATAGTGGACTTGTAAAACACACCTCATTGATTTCTTTCATTTTTTTCTTTTGTTTCATTTGATCATTTCCATGCATTCATTTTTTATTCTTTGTGTTTTAAAATCTCATAAACTTTGGGTTCTCCACATGTAAATTTAGTCATTATTTCGCGTACTGAGAGTTTGTTTTTCTTTATCTTCAATCACTTTCACTTTTTCGTTGAATGACAATGATACATACGATTTAACGATCTTTATTCCGGTAATTCAGAACGCTACCTGTAAAAGATACGTACACAATCGGTCTCAGATCTTAAACTATTTAAGATTTTACAGTGCACTGGTTATTTGTAAGACAGATGTCACATGCCAAATATTTGTTAAATGAACCTGCATTTCACATAACGGATGTGTAGTGAGGCCAAAAGAAAATTTCAGATACATGTAGAAAATCTACTTCACTCTGCGCAGCAGGCAGAAATCATCCCTTATTGTTATTTCGACTAACCGGAATTCAACGAAGTGGAAACTAATTTATTCTTCTTTCTATCTTTCCGCCTTATAAACATATTTTTTCATAAATTGTGTAGAAATATCTCTTCCGTTTCCGCGATGGACAGATTCCGTTTTATACAAAATAAATATACGTAAAATTACTGTTATTTTGCCGGGACCAATAAATTTGTTCGCATTTGACAGATTTCCGCGTTATTCGCGGTCCGGCTTAAACAAGTTTTACTGTATTATAGAAAAATTAATAATAATTCGCATAACTTTTTTCTATACTTTATTTGCACATAATATATTCGAAATTCAGTTTTTGAAATAGATGGATATTACACCTTTATCCATAAGCTCAGCATTTATGTCCCCTCTTAATTTCTATAAACTATTTGATAAATTGGTATTGTTAAAAGAATTGTTTCAGGGCACTTCGTCCATTTTTTTTGTCAAATGCAAATTTTGTCTACTCTATTAATTCGTCAAAAAATTTAAACTCTATACAAAACTAAACTAGTCATTCCATATTATTATTACTACCAAATGATTTTCCGGCTTTGCTCGGGTATTTGTTTTGGCACCAATCAGCTTAGTAACGACGAAAGTGAGCATTCTCTGCTAATGTTGACACTTTATTTTTCACCCCTTTTCACCTCCAATGAAGATGAGGGCTGAACTTGGACTTGTACTATCCATCTCAGTACATACATTTAACATGATGTATAATATCGGTTATAATTATTTATATGTTTCACTCTCTCAATCCGCTAGGGATTCTTTAGGCTTAAATGTATCGGGACTGTGACTGTGGATTAGACACTAATCATGGTAATTCTAGACATATTTCACATCTTAGAGTGCTAGGGGTCAAACATGAGCTTATATGTCATCTGAACTGTCGCCAATGAGCTTAGTGACCCCGAAAACTGTCAATCTCGGTCATTGTGGACATTTTATTTTTCACCCCCTGGAAGTCCTGAGGATCACATTTGAGTTTAGGTAACATTTGCATTGTCACCAATCAGCTTAGCGGCCCTGAAAATATGAATGGCACAAATCTCGGTCATTGTGGACATTTTATTTCTTCACCCCCTAGGAGTCCTGCCGGTCACATTTCGGTTTAGGTCACATTTGCATCGTGACCAATCAGCTTAGCAGCTCTGAAAATATGGATGGCAATAATCTCGGTCATTGTGTTATTTTTCACTCCTTCTTACCTCCCATAGCTGTGTATGGTTATATGTCATCGGGATTGTGATCAAACAGCGTAGCGACCTGGAAACTATAGATTCGACACTAATACAGGCCAATTTTTTTTTCAGTTTTAATGTTCAACCCTTCTCAATTTTCCCTTAGGGGTTCTAAGGATCAAACTTGGGCACAGTGTCATCGAGTGTGTCAATAATCAGATAAGCAACCTTGAAACCATTGTTTCAACATTAGGCCTACTTTATTAGCGGCCATTTAGGTAATTTCATTTTTCACCCCTTCTCACTCCCTTAGGGGTGCTAGAGTCAACGTGGATTAAAATGACATCATGACTGTCACCAATCAGCTTATCAACTCCGAAAACTATGGATTAGACACTAATCTCGGCTATTTTGACATCTTATTATTTTACCTTACTCCTCTTCGCCCCTTTAGGAATGTTAGGGTCAAACTTGGGCTTAAATACCACCTGCAGTCACCATATAGCTTAGCGGCCTCGAATACAATGGATTTAATACTAATCTCGATCACTATTGTAATTTTATTTTTTACCCCTTCTCTTCCCCTCGCCTTCCTTGGGGGTGCTTAGGGATCAAACTTGGAATTAAATATCTTCTGGACAGTTCCCAATCAGCTTAGGTACCCCGAAAACTATGGATTCGACACTAATCACGATACCTTTTTGTAATTTTATTTTTCACCCCTATTCACGGTGTTAAGAGTCAAAATTGGCTTTAACCCTTAAATTGGCAAAACACAAATTTCCTCTATTAGTTATTTGAATGTGGCGGACCGCAGTGAAAACGGAATCTTGTATAACTGCTATTATTAGGTATATTGTATAATTAGACACACGTTTAAGTGGTTTATTTTTGTTCGTTTTCTTCTGATTTATTTAAAATATTAAATTAACTAAACCAACTGATGTATCCAAAAGGATACATTATGAATTTAAGGGTTAACTGTCACCGGCACTGCACCAATGGGCTAAGATGCCCCGAAAACTATGAATTCGTCACTAATATACATGTTCTATGATTATTTATAGATATCGCACACTATCACATCCTCATAGGGGTACTAGTGATATCTAGCCCACACGAAATCTTTTCCACATTGTAAGTTATTTGTATACCGAGTTTGGTTGGAGATTCCGAGAGATCTAGAGTTAAGCTGAACAAATATAGATCGTGATTAATAAACCGCAAGCGTAATACTGAAACGAATAAGTTTAATATACTTCGGGAAACGATAAATTACACCGTTCTGCATGGATTTTGTCCTTTTGAAATAAATGAGCGTTTCTGAATGACAATTTCACCACTGAGTGTAAAAATGAAATCCGTTTTCACGTATTACGTCAGAATTTTTTACAATTCAAAATTGTATGTTTTGAATATTTTTGCATTATAGTTTCAACTTTATTACTTAAAATGTGAAATAATATAACCATTATTATGTTTATATCTTACATTATGTTTTATATTTATTAAAATCTACTAACTATATCTGCCCTCGGGTCGTACAAAATTTGCCTTCACCTTAAAATGAACAGGGGTTAAGATATCCGTTGTTATTCTTGGAGATGTTTATCTATCAGCATTCATCTTACCTATCATGATAGTTGTTTTAATCAAAATGAGCTTACTGATTTAGTGAGGGATTTAAATTTGCCTAAAGAATCAGCAGAACTGTTAGGCTCTAGGTTAAAAGAAAAGAAAGTATTGGCTGAGGGTACATATTGTTCATGGTACAGGCATCGTGAGAAGGAACTAGTCCCTTTTTCTGCTGAAGAAGAAAATTTAGTGCATTGCCAAGATATAACATAAACTATAATTCTTCATAGCTTCTTCTCAAAAAAGTCTTAAAGGTGTTTTGCTCCATAATGGAAACATTCATCCTTCCATTCCTGTGGCCACTCTTTTGTTTTAAAGAAGACATGAAAATGTAAAGATTTTTGGAACCAAAACTGCAGTACGAAAACCATCTATGGCTAGTCTGCGGAGATTTGAAGATTATTGGACTATTACTTGGTCAGCAAGCTGGTTTCATAAAATACCCTTGTTTCATATGTGAATGGGATATCAGAGCTAGGTCAGAACACTGGGAACAGTGGCCACATAGGACTAATTTAATACCGGGCGAAAAAAATATAAGTGAATCTCTTATTGATCCCTCGAAAAGTATTGTAGCCACCTCTCCATGTAAAATTAGGTTTAATGTAACAATTTGTAAAAACTCTAGATAAAGACAGTCAGTGCTTTAAATACCTTTGTGCTACATTTCCTTCATTATCCAACGAAAAAATTAAAGCTGGTGCATTCATTGGTCCACAAATTCGAAAACCGATTATTGACAGTCAGTTCGAGAATACTAGAGTCGAGAAGAAGTATGCCTGAAATGCTTTCAGAAATGTTGTTTTTAATTCCCTTGGAATTAAAAAATGATCCAAATTACGTTAACATAGCGAAAATGATACTACAAAATTTCAAACAGATTGGTTGCAACAAGAGTGTCAAATTACATTTCCTTCATTTTTTTTTTATTATTCCGGCTTTTACAATTAATATACATTTTTCCGGTACCCATGTTCACAGTTAACTACACATTTGTTTCAACACATTTTTCCATTCCTGTCTGTTCATCCATATATCTTCTTCTATTTCCCATTCCCTCTTTTTTTTTTTTTTTTTTTTTTACTTTTACATTTCCTTCATTCCCATCTAAATTATTTCCCTAATAATTTAGGAGATTTTAGTGAGGAACAGGGTGAAAGATTTCACCAGGATATAAAAAATATGGAAATGAGGTATCAAGAGGAGTAGAGTGTTAACATGATGGCTGACTATTGCTGGAAGTTAAAAAGGGACTGCTCTGAACAACATGCGAGAAGATCAAAGAGGAGAAAATTTGAAATGCAATATTATTATTATTATTATTATTATTATTATTATTAAGTAATGATTAATTAGTGGCAAATAAGTTCTGGCCTAGTGTTTCACAGAAAATTCTAGTTGAAAGTAATTTTTATTACGTTTCAGAAGGCTATAATGTAATATCTAGTTATTCATGAATATTTTTAAAACCTGACGTGATGGGAGAAAAATGAGATCATTTTCGAATTCAGCACAGATAATCCGTTTAGAATCACCTATCAGATTAAAAAAAAAGTTTTAAAATGCAGAACGGTGTTATCAATTACAACTACGACTTAATGCCAAGTTACAGCGTCGCTAGACATCACCTAAAACACCATAAGTAATGCCACGAGTGATTTCCAATTTATCTAGAAAATTTGGAAATCAAGAGTGGCATTTGTTAGGACTATTTAACTAATAAAATTAAGCTGTTTACTCACTAATCATTATTTAAATATAATTATTTTAAAATATGTATATATTTAATGTAAACGGCGATGTTTGAAAACAAATTAGAAACGTTATGTTTCACTTGTTCATCACTGCAACCAGATCATATTATTTATTGCCAAAGGATCGCAATATTGTAATAATGCACCCTAGTGGAGAAAAAATGAAAAACATCAAGCTGTATATTAATTAATGTCTGATGTCCTATGATGTAAATATGTCAATTATTTTTCTGGAACGTTATTACCTGGGAAAGTGCAAACAGTGGTTTCTTTATTTTGTGGTGTAATCAATTGCTACAAATGTTTTTATATTATATTCCGCAAGTACTTTTTGGTCACTTTCGTGCACTATATATACAATCTGGCAGCCACATGCGGTCATTGCAAAATAATACTATGACATATTCAGAATGTTACAAAAGGAGGAGCTTGATTTTGAAGTGATAAAATTAAACTGATAAAACCGAGGTGAAAAAGACTGTGATTGGTTGTAAATAAAAAATCATTGAAATGTGATTGGTCATTGACTTCCAATTGGGTCATAAGTTAAATAGTCAGCCTAAATGTACCTAGTATCGATGAGTGAATAAAATATATTGTCACTAAATTAAAATTATTGACGATAAAATATATTGTCACTAAATTAAAATTATTGACGATATAATTCTGCCCGTATAATTCCTACCGTCATCCTTGAGACGAGACCTCATCGCTCACCGAACCCTAATAAACCTGACTAGTCCGGAGTATCCAAATTCCTCAATTACCTGAGAAATTGAACGTCAATTATAATCCGTTTCCATCTCCCCATTCTCTATTTATAAAAGTTTCCCATTCGGTTACCATATTTTCATATGCTAAATCCAGCGTTTCAAATACATTCGTGATTTTGACCTGTATTCTTGTCGCAATTCATTTTTTAAATTCAAAATGTCCAATGCCATCTTCAGCGTTCGTACGTCTCATAAGGATAACCGTCCTCTTAGGTAGTCCGATGATGATCCGAATTGCAGTCTATCCATCCTCCTAATTACCTAACGGGTATCTGGTTTTGTATTTCACCGCAAGATGTCCAAGTGTATTTATGAATATACTTATTCTGGAATATTTTACACTCAATGAGATTCTTTGATGTGGAAAAAGGTAGACTAATCGAACCCCATTGTCGTTACATCTTATGAAGACTGCATATCCCTGATAT
The DNA here is from genome assembly GCA_030220185.1 of Diploptera punctata. Lineage (NCBI taxonomy): Eukaryota > Metazoa > Arthropoda > Insecta > Blattodea > Blaberidae > Diploptera > Diploptera punctata. Next base: position 660,869 of record JASPKZ010009819.1, read on the forward strand.
TTAGTCTGAATATATCTTACCGTCCGACTTTTGGATTAAAATCTCGGACAATTTTCATACGATATAGCGAAAGCCTATGGAATAAGCCTACTCATTTAATTTTTCACAGAACTCGTTTGATTTTGTCCTCCTCATCTTATGTATAACCATGTGCATTTTATTACAAAATCATGCCGTTTACCCTTTAGCCTCAGTTATGAAATCATATTGATAACAAACCTAACATCTCTGATAGCTGAGAATACCCTCCTTCGGATTAAAAATAAACCCGTTCCAAATTCTCCTACGCTACAACAATACGAGTTGAAGTAGGCCTACTTTACCACGTTCTTCCGGCATGTACCTCCCTGCAAGATGACTAAATCCAAGTAAGATTATCTAATTACTATATTCAAACATTTAATGCCTCTCTCTTATAAAATATCCTACCATTTTATGTTCCTGGATAGTTTTTGCTCCAGTCAAAACCATGTTCGCATTTCTTGACGGATGTATTTGCATTTTTACAGTCAAAGATAGTTATTCTTTCGACCAAAGTCTGGCTTTGACTAGTCCGCCATGGGTGACCCTTCAGGTATTATAGCCTCACTACGATGGTTGTCCGTATATACGAGTATAAAAGCGGGTGCCGCGCGACAATGTTTGACAATGATTACTTACTCTTACTTACTCAGTGGCACTATCGAACCGGTAGGTATATGGCCGCGCGGATATAAGCTCTCCATACATCCATATTCTGATCTAATGCTTTCCAATCATTCCCTGTATAATCTACTTTCCTGAAATCATAGTTAATGTTATTCTCCCACCTCATCATCATCATCATTCATGGATTAGGTCTGTTGACCCGTTCCGACTTCAGCCCATCTCTTTCTAGGTCTGCCCACATCTCGGGTGCCTTTAGGTTTGTATTTTGTTATTTGTTTTGGATATCTATCTTCATTCATTCTGTCTATGTGTTGCTTCCATTTTTGTCTATATGTATCTATTTTATCAGTTATTGCAAATATTTCAAGTTCCTGTCTTATTTCTGTGTTCTTGATTCTGTCTTCCTTAGTGCACCCTTTAACAGATCTCAAAAATTTCATTTCTGCCGCCGTTATCCTACTTAGATCTTGTTTTTTTATGTATCCAGGCTTCTGAACCATAGAGCAGTACCGGTACTGCCAACATTTTATAAAATTTCAATTGGGTCTCTCTTGTTGTTTTGTTATTTAGTGATCGTTTTATCGTACCACATATTCCCTGGAATTTTGCTATTTTATTATTTATATCATTATCATAATTAAATGAAATGTCACATCCTAGATAATTGAGATGGTTCACCTGTTCTATGATTTTGTTTCCTATTACTATTTTGGATCTGATTTGATTTTTCCCTTGGAATGCCATTACCTTAGTTTTTTCTATGGATATTTTGAGATTATATTGTTCACATATATTATGTAGTTTAAAAATATTCCTCTGAAGTTCGTCTTCTGTATTTGCTATTATTACCTGGTCATCAGCGTATAATAATGTTTTCAAGTAGTGTGTTTTATCTAATTTTATTCCTTTATTTGTTTCTTCGTTCCATTTTTTTATTATATCATTGATGTATAGGTTAAATAAAACTGGAGAGATACTGCATCCTTGTTTAACTCCTTGATTAGTATGAATTTTATTTTTACTTACTTCATTTCTAGTTTTTATAACAAAATTTGTGTTCCAGTACAAACTCTTTATAGCTGCTATTAAGTGTTTCGGAATTCCTTTTTCTTTTAAAATTGTCCAGAGTTTTCCTCTGTCTACTTTATCAAATGCCTTGACAAAATCAATAAAAGCTATGTGTGTTTCCATGTTATATTCTCTTATTTTGTTTATAAATTCTTTTATCGTAAATATATTATCCATACATGAACGCCCTGGCCTGAATCCACTTTGTTCTTCTGTTAACATTACCTCTGTTATTTGTTTTAACCTAAATGTTAAGATTCTTGAGTATATTTTATAGCCTGCAGTTAAAATGCTTATTCCTCTGTAGTTGTTGCAGTCTTTACGTTCTCCTTTCTTAAAAATAGATTGTACTATTGCTGTTGTCCAGGTTTCTGGTATTGTTGCTTGTTTCCAACATAAATTTAAAAAATGTAATAATCTCAGTTTAAAAAAAATTCCTCCATATTTTATTAATTCCATATTAATTCCGTCTATTCCAGCTGCCTTTCTGTTCTTTGTTGTTTTCAGTACTTCTTCTAATTCTTCCATTGTTATCATATCTATTCCTATCTCACACTCATATATGTTATCTTTAGTTATTTTATTTTCATTATACCACAGTTTTTTATAATGTTCTTCCCATTGTTTCTCCTCAATTGCATTGATCTGTATTGTATCTTTTTCTTGTTTATTTAGATGTTTCATTACTTTATAGGCTATTTTTTGCTGCCCATGTATATCGTATTCTAGTCTGCTTATATATCTATCCCAACTGGCTTTGTGTGCTTTTTTAATGTATCTTTTGGCTATTGCACTTTTATGTTTGTATTCACCCACCTCATTGTTGGTCTAACAACTGGGCGTTTTCCCTCTGGCTTTTCTACAAGAAGCTTCCATGCACGTCTTTCATTCCCCATACGTGTCACGTATCCTGCCCATCGCAGCCTACGAGACTTAACTGTTCTTATTATATCTGGCTTCCTATAATGACCATGTAGTTCATTGTTATATAAGTCTCCTCCATTCATCTATTTGATCATCTCTCTTTGGTCCAAAAATGTTCCTAAGTACTTTATTCTCAAATGCTCATAATCTCCTTTCTTCCCTTAAAGTAAGAGTCCACATTTCGCATCCATAAAGTATAACTGATAGAATAATAGTTTTATATATTTTCAGTTTAACGTTTTTTTTAAGGAGTTGGGACATCAAAAGGCTCTGTAATGCATAATAGAACGCATTTCCAGAATTGAGCCTATGTTTAATTTCTTTGTGCATCTCATTCCTATTTGTGATTATTGTTCCTAGGTATTTGAATTTAGCCACCTCCTCAAAAACTCCCTCACTTGTCATTAGCTGTCCATTTCCATTAGTATCTCCTCGCTATCGGCCAATTTGACAATGATTAACATGCGGAATTATTATAGTGGCGATAGTCGGCATCTTTGTATTTAATTATATATAACAGCTGCGAGGAAACAAAGCGAGCCGCTGGACAATCATGATAGTGAGGCTATAATAGCAATAATACGGCCGGCATAGCTCGCGGAGCCCTAAGCATGCAAGCTTCTCCACTATGAACATCGTTAAGATACCGTCGTAGAAAGAAGACTATGACTATTACACAGAAGACGCAAATGCTTAACTGGAAAAATGGTATATCAGGTTACAAGAGCACTGATTACAGACTTCTTTGTTTAGTGGGTTTAAGGCCAGCTATTTCTCTTGCTGGTAATTAATGACGCCAAAGCATGGTGGCAATTCTTTCCCAGGAACATATTTTTCATATCTGATGTGAGGGATTAGGAACTGGGTAAAATTCGAACAGCGGATGAATGGAGATTTTTCTTCGCTCTTTTTAAGCAGATTGGAGCTTCTACGATTCCTTTAAAGTGCGTGCCTGTGTTAAGTCGGCAAGAGGAAGGGGTTAGCAACTGTAATTCCTTTTGGTACACTCATCAACATCCCTCAAGAACATTTATTAGCCTATACTAACATGATCCATATGGAGACCTAGGAGATGGAACAGCACAGATGGACGAAACTATAAAGCTGATTATTATAATATGATGAAACGGAGATTGCACATTAAATTAAGTATTGAATTATTGACTTATCAAGCTATAATTACTATTATTATTATTATTATTAGGCCTATTATTATTATTATTATTATTATTATACTAATAAAATAGCAAAATTCCAGGGAATATGTGGTACAATAAAACGATCACTAGATAATAAAACAACAAGAGAGACCCAATTGAAATTTTATAAAACATTAGCAGTACCGGTACTGCTCAATGGATCAGAAGCCTGGATACATAAAAAACAAGATCTAAGTAGAATAACGGCGGCAGAAATGAAATTTTTGAGATCTGTTAAAGGGTGCACTAAGGAAGACAGAATCAAGAACACACAAATAAGACAGGAACTTGAAATATTTGCAATAACTGATAAAATAGATACATATAGACAAAAATGGAAGCAACACATAGACATAATGAATGAAGATAGATATCCAAAACAAATAACAAAATACAAACCTAAAGGCACCCGAGATGTGGGCAGACCTAGAAAGAGATGGGCTGAAGTCGGAACGGGTCAACATACCTAATCCATGAATGCAGATGATGATGATGATGATTATTATTATTATTATTATTATTATTATTATTATTATTATTATTGCATTTATATTAATATATCCTTATTATTATTGTTGAGGGGGATTAGGTTACATTTTTGGATGTGATTATATTTCCTTTGTTTCTTATCAACTAGCAGTTACCATGCTCACCTCTGGTTCCAAGGATTTGTCAGGACATAAAAATTCTAATTATGGGTCTTTCAAATAAAAATTAAAGCCGTGGGTCCGGTGTCGTAGGTTATTGTTGAAATATGCTCTTAAAATTAAAAAAAATATATGCACAAAAATTAATTTTCTTATAGTAAAATACACTATTTTCTCACATCATTTTATTTATTTTTTATGAAGAAACAATTGTAATGTTTTTACTTGTTCGCTCCTAATTGAAGTTAATAATTGTATTTTATAGTGTCATTCTCATTAATCTCATGAAATGAATAATTAGTGACATGTATTTCACCTTACTTTACTATATATGAAAAGACATTCAGTGCAAAATTATATTGATTTAATAATGTGATAAACTAATAATGTTATTTAAAATACTCACATGTTTGTCGCACAATTGGCATAGGATAATTTTTCCATTTGTTTTTAATGTAGGATTCCCACCAATCCATTGATGAAGCAAATATATTTTACTGGATATTTTTCCTTCGTCATTGGAAACATTTGTCTTGGTCCACTAACACTCACAAAATTGTATTTGAGAAGATAATTTAAACTTCGATTCCCGATTTGTTTTGTCACCGTAGTCAATAATGTACAACAGGCTTCCTCTGTGTGAAATGAAATATATTTTGCACATATGAAAGTATATTTCAGGAATGATTTTTGAGTCTTATATGCCGACAGTCTCAATAAAGCTGATGTTCAAACTTCAAAGAAAATCGCCCATGGAAAACGAAAACAAGGAAATTGCCACCAATAAACTGTCCATTGTTGGCAAGCACGTTTATCTCTTCCGAAATCTCCTTTCAGGTTTAGGCCAGATTGCTTTATTGACTTGTTCAGATTTAAAACTGCAGACCCCTGCTCGACATTGTCACTGTTGTGCGAAAATGCGAATAGGGATGCTGGCTTTCTATGAAAACAAGATTGTCTTCATTTGCAAAAACATGACAATAAAGCAGAAATTGTCATTTTATGGGGTTACAAACTAATATTTTAATATTGAATAGAGAAAAAAGTATAATATATACACCCTTCTTCTTCCTTTCATATGATAGACTGGACGAATTACTAAATCCCCAGCTCCCTGGATGTCCCACGACTACTGATGGCTGAGAGGGATGCTGCTTTTCGAAAATATAGACGGGATAAAATTGACGCTAACTCAAGACAATATAAGACATGAAGAAACAAAACGAATCAAAACATTAGGAACGCTAAGTTGCGGTATGCTAATAATCTCATTGATCCAAACACAAATGCAAGTGATATGTGGAAACGTATTAGATCAATGGGTCTACGACAGCCGACAACCAAAGGGAGAGAGCATTAACACATCACTGGACGATCTAAACCAACATTTCACATCATATGCCACACTTAACATAAACACTGCGACCAAACAACAAACTATAGATGAGCTCCTATCCACACCACTCCTTCCCGAGAAAAATTATTCTTTTCCTATGTAATGCCAATCGACGTTAAACTATCCCTGGACCGCATTAGAACTAAGACACAAGGTATAGACAATATATGTATCGACTTTTTAAAGAAAATACTCCATATCATACTCCCACATATTTAATGCCTCAATCATGACCTCAACTTAACACCGAACTCTGGAAAAAAGCTATAGTCAGACCAATCCCTAAAATTAATTTATCTGTATCACCAAACGACTTTAGACCAATCAGCATCCTCCCAGTCCTATCTAAGGCCTTGGAGCGCTTTTGTTCATGGACTATTAACTGATTACCTTAACACTCATAACATATTCGACCCACACCAATCAGGTTTTAGGACAGGCCATAGTACGGCAACCGCACTTCTTAAAGTTACCGAAGATGCGCGTGAAGCAATGGACAGTGGCCACATGACTATATTTACACTCTTGGACTTCAGTAAAGCTTTCGACACTGTTGACACTGACATATTAATAGCAAAATTACGCACTCTGAATCTTTCGGACAATGCTGTTAACTGGCTTGGATCCTATCTTCATGATCGCCAGCAATGTGTATCCAATGCAGAACTTTCCTCATCCTGGCTATCACTGAAGGTGGCGTCCAACAAGGTTCAGTTTTAGGACCACTTCTGTTCTCTATCTATATTAACTATATATCCACTAGACTTACCTATTGTCATTTGCAAATTTACATTCACATCCATCCAGATGATGTACATGACACACTAGACAAATTAAATAGTGACCTAGACTCAATTTCCCAATGGTCGAGGAAACATGGACTTAATCTAAATGCTGACAAGACACAGTGCATAATTATAGGACATCGGCGAATTCAAAGCATTATAAATTACGAAAATATCCTTACCATTCTCCTAAATTGAGATTGTTATATTCTGATGTAATATATGTTTGTCCTGGTGAGTGGAAGAGAATGCCGCATGGCCTTAACTCCACCAGGCTAAATAAATCTAATCTAATCTAATCTAATCTAATCTAAATGACAAAAACATCCCCTACAGCTCAGTAGTAAAAAATATGGGTATCTACATGGACCAACACCTAGACTGGAAAATCCAGGTGAATAATACCTTCAAGAAAGTGTACTCAATTCTTCACTCCCTAAATAGTTTAAAAAACTTCCTTCCTACAAAATTAAAACAAATACTTGTACAGACTCTTATAATGCCACACTTCGACATATTACTGACTAATCTGACAACTGATCTGACAGACTACAGCGTGCTCATAATGCATGCATTCGATTTATATTCAATCTTCGTCGTTATGACCACGTGTCTCCATTTCAGGCCTCATCATGGCTACGCCTAAATGACAGAAGAAATTTACATTCACATACCTTACTATTCCAAATTCTGCACACATATTTACCAAGTTATTAAACAACACGTTTTCAAAATTTATCGGCTCATCACAATTTAGGAACATGATCACAATACTCTTTACTTTTGATACCACAACACAGGATCTGTCTATACTCTGAATCTTACACAATATCTATGGCTAGAGCATGGAACTCACTTCCCAGTCATGTCAGGGACTGTCAATCGCTATCATTATTTAAATCCAAATTAACTGATATCTTAAGTTCGACACAATGGAAACATTAACTGCATAACAACTATATAAAACATCAACTTTTATAAGATTCATGATGTGTTCCGTTGAGGTTTATTCAAAATTAATATAAAATTATAGAATATTCACCTGAAAGGTCCGTCTCCTCAACTTAATTATCATTTAACTGTAGCGCTTTCGGGACTTGTCCCAACATCGGCACGATTCAAAACTGATGTTTCACTGAAGATCTGGTAGAGGGGGTTGTATGTATTGGGTTCGTTTTCGTTTATCAGGCTGTCGTTGTGAGCTGCTTTCATGATTTCCATCTCTTCGAGTACGTTTATCTTCGCTGGATTATTTTCTCTGTGCATTACTGTTAGGGTGTTTTCAATATTTAACATGCGATGTCCTTCATGGATAACGTGTTTTGCATAGCTTGATTTACCTTCTGCGTGAATGAAGTCTCGAAAATGTTCTTTGAATCTGATGTTAAAACTCCTGTTTGTCCTTCCTATATAAAATGTTGAAACTCCCATTAAGCAAAGACAATTATATCCAAGAACTCAACTACATTAAGTATATGGCAAAAACCAATGGCTATAATGAAGAATTCATAGATAAGCTCGTAAAAAAACAAAAAAGGAAGAACAACATAACCAACATAACTAAACTAGAAAAAGAATCTGACAACAACAAGAAAACATGGATAACACTTACATACACAGGAAAAGAAACGACAAAATTAGCCAATGCACTAAAGAAAGCCGATAAAAACGTAAAAATAGCATACAGAACCAATAACAAATTAAACAACATAATAAACAATAACATTGAAGAAAATAACATTTTCAACAGCAAAGGAGTTTATAAACTGACATGAAGGACTGCAACAAATTGTATATAGGAAGGACAAACAGGAGTTTTAACATCAGATTCAAAGAACATTTTCGAGACTTCATTCACGCAGAAGGTAAATCCAGCTATGCAAAACACGTTATCCATGAAGGACATCGCATGTTAAATATTGAAAACACCCTAACAGTAATGCACAGAGAAAATAATCCAGCGAAGATAAACGTACTCGAAGAGATGGAAATCATGAAAGCAGCTCACAACGACAGCCTGATAAACGAAAACGAACCCAATACATGCAACCCCCTCTACCAGATCTTCAGTGAAACACCAGTTTTGAATCCTGCCGATGATGGGACAAGTCCCGAAAGCACTACAGTTAAATGATAATTAAGTTGAGGAGACGGACCTTTCAGGTGAATATTCTATAATTTTATATTAATTTTTATATAAAGCATTCCATTAATAATCATCTAGGAAGCTACTTACTTTATTTTATATCATTTTAATTTTATTATATTCTATGTTTTTGTTAGTATTAGCTAGTATTAGATCAAATCATCATTGTATTTTGTTTAGTCTGTATTTTAATAATATCTTAAAATTGTAATATGTATGTAATTTTTGTATAATTCTCTATTCGCTGGTTGAATGGAAGAGAAGACCTTATGGCCTTAACTCTGCCAGCTAAAATAAAGTATTATTATTAGGCTATATTATTATTATTATAGACCTAGTGGTCTGTTACGGTCTCAATCCAACGTTTGAAGGGTCTGCCCAAAGATCTCTTACCTGATGGCTGGTAATTTAAGATTTGACGTGGTATTCTTGTTCTGCTCATTCTTCTTTGAGATTTCCAGTTGTTTCTGTATTTTTGTACATATTCCATGACTGATTCTGTTTGTAAATCTTTGAGAATCTCAGAATTCCTTTTAATGGTCTGAGATTATCAAAGAATTACAAACAGAATCATGAACCTATATGCACATATTAGTGACATATGAGCTAATCCCTTGAATATGCATTTATATGCACTATAACATTTTGGCAATTGATTCCAAATGACATGAAACGCATTTTCCTCTTCCATGCATATGTTTATCTTTGAAGGAATAGAACATGCAAATATGCACAAATCCGCCCTCTAGTTATTACATATGCAGGCTGATTCCAAAGACGGTCCCAAGCCCATTTGAAAAAGGAGGGGTGGGGGAGAATACTCTCTGCCATCCGCCAAAGTCGTACTGTTACAGTAATGTGCCCACAGATCAGATGTTCAACGGCAGACGCATACAAACCCAACCATGAGGAGTACAAATAAGAGGAATCATATTGTCTATAATTAAAGAACCAGAATTTACAGTAAAAGAACAACAAATCTCAAAAGAGACCTCAGAGCTAAATTTGTCGACCCTATCATACCAAGATTTGAATCTCGACGCTAATGGCTTTAGCTAATAAATCATCATCGTCCTGGCAAGTTATAGCCTTTAAGAACCATTACGTCTACAAAAATTCTTCCTCCGTCTTTTTAGCAGACGTCCAATCGATCTCTTTCCCGTGGTTGGTAGTTCAAAATTGCCCTGGGGATTCTATCTCGGGCATCCGTCTCGCATGCTGTTTCCAATTATCTTGGTATTTATGTATAAAATCCACAACGAGGTCCATGTTAAGTTCCTGTAGTATGTGTTCGTTTTTGGTGTGATCATACTTGCTGTTCGGCGCAAGAACTTCGTCTCACTTGCTGTGATTCTGCTCCTGTCGCATTGTCTTACTGTCCACGCTTCACTCCCATAACAAAGGACAGATCTTGCAAGGATTTTATACAGACGGATTCTAGTGTATCTTTGAATTGGCTAATAAATTACATCATTAAATAAAATAATAACAAATATCAAGGCGCCAAATTCTGGGAATTGCAATGTTTTACGAATATAACTGTTAAGAACAGTTATCAGTAACGCATCATTAATAGGCTTAATTACAATTCCATTCACTCATTTACTGGCGTTATACTCCATGTAGGACTCTGGCCTTTCCTTTAGCTCTCGCCCAATCTTTCTTATCAGCAGCACACCACTTGATTAACAGCTTCCCACGTCTACAAAATTGCTCGTTCGCCTCTTCCTATGTCAGCCTAATAATTAAAAACTTAAGTTGAATGCACTTCGTTAACATGGCATTAAGGCCCTTGGGGCAGAAGACGTGAACGCAAAAATCAATTCATAGACAATGACACGAGAATATAGATTGGCTAGCCATTCCGAGATTTTGACACCAGTAAAGTTTCGGATACTCATTTGAGGCCAAGGGTGGGTCACGGAATCAGTCTAGACATGAATGGATGAAGAAAATAAAAAAAAAAAGTCAATGTCTTCATTGTCTGGGATCAAATTCGGGCCAACTAGTCAACAGCCAAACACCTTGCCGCATGAGATACCTGATTCATGATAAAAACACATCAGAAAGTAAAACATGTCCGATATTTACATTTAATAAATGAGAATTCTATTTGAAAAACAACAAAAGTAAACATTAACCGGAACATTTTGAAGTTGTATTCCAAATTATGATGTGGATTCTGTTTCATTAATTCCTTCTTCAGACATATTTCTGTTGTAACACAGTTTCCTCAGTGAAAATATATTATCTTCTTCCAGTTATCCTGAAATACCCAATCTCCATCTGTAAGACCCCTCATCCACATATTATTCAAGTTGTATCTCAATTTTATTATGGATCATCAGAAATGTTTCCATATTTCATGTTCACTTCAATTGAAATAATTCGCAATCTGATAATAATTAATATAACGTTAGTAGTATTTTCTCTAAAAGTTGCCGCTACGTTTAAGTTACGTGTCCGACCCGATAATACATACAAATCTATCTTTATAGTTTACAGCGAAAAGCCAGTAAAATCAATATGAGGGAACGTTGCTACCATACACATCTTAACAATGGCTTTATTTATCACGTATACAATCTTCCATGATATTTAATTCCAATACACCATTTACCTGACAAATAAAAAATCTAGGAAATTAGACTTGATGCAGACCTACAATAAATAGATGAATACTTTAGCAAAAATGACGAGTTTTACAGTAGTGCAGTCAATAAAATAAATAATAGTGAACTTTCACAATAACACACGACTACATATACACAGCCTAGTGAATAAAAACAAATTATTAGGCTTCATAATACAATATGACCTTAGATGTTAAAGCGTCTTATGTAAGCATTAAAGCAAAGTGATCCCACTACAGGCCTCAGGAGGCCCTTGGGGTAGTAGGAGGTTAAGGCTCCCACTTTTTCCATCGGCACTTGATGTTAGCCGGGTTGTCAGCCCTGCGTGACGGCCTCCCTTACCCCCAGAACAAACATATGGTACTCATTTCCGTTAGACGCTGAGTCGACCCCAGGGCCATTGTGCCGCCATAAGGTTTGGGTCAGTTTAAAATTTCTGACCCCACCGGGACTCGAACCCTCGACCTTCCGGCTTGTAGCGCAGTGCCTTAACCATTACGCTACGGCGTGCCCCCTTATGTAAGCAATAATAAATCAAAATAAAGACCGCCATGGAGAACTGCATAAACTAAGAAAATTAAACATCAATTTGAATTTATGGTCGATTTAGCTGATTTACGGAATAGCCTATTTTTTTATTAAATCGTATGTATCCAGTTACTTTGGGAAAAAACAAAACAAACATGGCGGCCGCTAGAATGATTTTTATATTATGACTTTCAAGTAAACCCCCACTACTAATGGTCGGATTTCGCTATTTTTTAGAGAATACCTTCCTCATTTTATTTCAGAGCATATAAAGAGTTTCGTTGCGAAAAATAGAAAATTGCAACCCCTAGAACGATTTTTAAATGTTCGCTTCAGGTGAACCCACTTCTAATGGTCCGATTCTGCTGGTTAATGAACGCGACCTTACTTTTCTTAATTTATTGCTATAGGCTATGTTATCTATCTCAATTAAGAAAAGGTCGAGTTCGTTAACCCTTGAAACGAAAATTTAAAAATCGTTCTTGTGGTCGCAATTTTCGAGTTTTTGCAACGAAACTCAGCATATGGTACACTATTGAAATATAACGAGGAAGGTATCTTAAAAAATCAGCAAAATCGGACCATTAGAAATAGAGTTCGCCTGAAACGTAAATTTGAAAATAGTTCTCACGGTCGCAACTTCGAATTTTCTCAACAGAACTTAGTATAGCGTATATTATTAAAATATAACGAGCAAAGTATTCTCAAAAAATCAGAGAAATTAGAGAATTAGAAATGGGGTTTACCAGAAACCCATATATATATATATCGTTTTCACTGCGTGACACGAAAAATGTGTTTAGCCAATTTCAGGATTAACAAAAGAAATATATATTCCGTCAACCAACATATTCCGTGATACATTTCTTGTCATGGCAATTTACGGTGTCTATTATTAATTAGAAGCATTTCTTTTTTAAAAATCATTTCAGGAGAACCTCCAGAATTCGCAAAAATGCTACAGTTAAGATGGATTATTCACAACATTTAATAAACCTGCTGTAAACTATATTTACAATTTAATAATATAAACATATCCATCCATAGTAATTCTGCTCGAAGGCAGGCCCTTCACTGCAACCATAGCATTTTCATGCTATGCTTGCAGCTTTACTAGGGAATTGTAGGTGTGGTAGCTTCCCGTTGCTTTCCACACCGGTGAAGGATGATGATAATATGATTTCGGGGACCGTTTGGGTCTTCAAGTTTTCCAGATATTTGTCTTACAGGTGAGGAAAAACCCCGATAAAAACCTCACTCAGAAAAACTGCCCCGACCTGGGTTCGAACCCGGGCCAGCTGCGTGACAAGGTAGCATGCAACCTCGAGACTACTGCGGTGGACTATAAACATATATCCAAAAAATAAATTTCTGTTTTTATAATATTACCTGATAAAGAAAAATCTCATTACGCTGGCTTGCATTTCACATTCTTAGATTTTTTTTTAATTGCTGCTTCCTCTCTTAACCAAATATCTAATTTCTCTATAATAGAATAAAAATATGAAGTTGTCATTAATCTTGTGATTAATCTGCTAACACAATATGGAATAAAAATAAAGTAGCCTAATAGTGTCAGTAGATAACGAGTTATAGGCCTACTTATGGTAAAGAGTTTCCTCTTTCAATATATTGATATAAGGCAAATCTCCCTAATTTCGCTACCTGAAGAATGATTGATTTTTAATATTTAAAAATTAGTTTTTTTAAAGACAAACATGGTATTATGATCAGTAGAATTCTTCCGGACTTGTTGGCCGTGTTGAGGCTTAAAACTCTATACAACCACCGCCAACAAGCCCCGAAGAATTCTACTGATCATGGAATCAGTAACTAATTCCGACCGTGAAAGCCTAAGTAAAAACGTGGTATTATGAAGGTAGTATTCGAGATAATCTAAGATAGTATATTGTAATTAATAATTGTGGCATATTTTCTTATACAAAATATAAAAAAATAGAGGGAGTTGTAACTCGCAAAGTTAGGACGTATGGGTCCGTAAGTTAGCCACTTATGTATCTGTGTAAATTCTAATTAGGCCTACATTTTAATAATTGTAGAATTTGATATAATATACTGTAACATATATCAAAGACGACATGAACTATGTAGGCCTACGTTTCATGCGTAATATTGGTGAAAATAATCAAGGAGATAAAACATATAGAAAAATTCAAAAGAAATGCAATATATTAAATATGACTTTTATTACTGCAATTATATGTAAACAGTGATCTAGACTGCGTATTATTAAGAGTCATCTTAGAGAACCGATGATAAAATACATTCGTAAGTTCGCCAAGGAACATGCTGAAGTAGCGAACTTGAGAACAGTTGTAGGATTTAATTAACATATGAGAAAATAACACATCGCTAGAGAAAATGTATTTCTAATATTGTAGCTAAAACGTACTAGGAATATGCTTTAAACTTGTATAGGCCTACTATACTACAGGAAAACATTATTTTATTCCGTTGGATAAAACAGATTATAGGCCTATCGGCAATCACACATAACATAATATGTCCATTACCTCGACTTAAACAATGCAATTTATTCCGTAAGTTCAACATACTTCTAAGATCCCAGTTTCAAGAAGTTGCTAGCATATTTTAGTTAAATAATAAATCTTAGAAAAAAGACAGGTGACGAACTGAAGGGCACTTCCTTACTAAAAGCTAATCAATAACTAGTAAAAATTTAAGATCCGAGGCTTGATCCTTGGGACTGCGAGAAATGTACAGTAAACTTGTTTAATCCGGAACGTTAATAATGCGGAAATCTGTCCAATGTGAAAAAAATTATTGGTCCCGGTGAAATAATAGTTATTTTACGTGTATTAATTTTGCATAAAACGGAATCTGTCCAACGCGGAAACGGAAGAATATTTCTACACAATTCATGAAAAAAATTATAAAGGGGAAAGTGTGTGTGTGTGTGTGTGTGTGTGTGTGTGTGTGTGTGTGTGTGTGCGCGCGCGCGCGCGTGTGCGTGTGTGTGTGTATGTGAGTGTGAGAGTGTGTGTGTATGTATGTATGTATGCATGTATGCATGTATGTATGTATGTATGTATGTATGTATGTATGTATGTATGTATATATATATATGGTTCAAACCAAATATACAAATAAATATCAAAACAAAACAAACCAAATTGTCAGTGACCCTTAAGTTCATTGTTAAAAGCTGTTGTATTTCACATGCCGATATGTAGCTTACTTTGACTATTTAACTCATGCGCCAAATGGGAGTCAATGACCAATCACGTTTCAATGATTTCTGTTTTACAACCAATCAGAGTCGTGTTTCACGAAATATTTATAAGTGTTATAATTACCATATTAAAGAAAGCTCCTCCTTTTTAATATTCTGAACAGGTCTGACCATTATTTTGCAGTGAATGAGCCTGTGAGAAATACGGCTACCAGATTGTATATATAGTGCATGAATGTCAACACATGCCGCATCCGGGAGTTAATATAAAAACATTAGTAGCAATTGATTATACCACCAAAAAAAAGAAACCACTGTTTGCACTTTCTTAAATGTATTTTTTCCCAGGTAACAATCCAGAAAAATATAATTGTCATATTTACATCAAACGACATCAGAAATGAATTAATATACAGTTTGATGTGTTTCATTTTTTCTCCACTAGAGAGCATTCTTACAATATTGCGTTCCTTTGGCAATAAATAGTATGATCTGGTTGCAGTGATAAACAAAAGAAGCACATGAAGCGTACCTATCGTTTCTCATTTGTTATCAAACATCGCCGTTTACATTAAATATATAAATATTTTAAAATAACTATAGTTAAATAATGATTTGTGAGTAAACAGCTTAATTTTATTCGTTAAATAGTCCTAACAAATGCCACTCTTGATTTCCAAATTCTATAGAGAAATTCACTCCTCACTTCGTGAGTCGTGAATTTATCGATAATTTGGAAATCACTCGTGGCATTACTTATGACTATTTAACTCATGCCCCAAATGGGAGTCAATGACCAATCACATTTCAATGATTTCTGTTTTACAACCAATCAGAGTCGTGTTTCACGAAATATTTATCAGTGTTATAATTACCATATTAAAGAAAGCTCCTCCTTACAATATTGCGTTCCTTTAGCAATAAATAGTATGATCTGGTTGCAGTGATAAACAAAAGAAGCAGTAGAAGCGTACCTATCGTTTCTCATTTGTTTTCAAACATCGCCGTTTACATTAAATATATAAATATTTTAAAATAACTATAGTTAAATAATGATTTGTGAGTAAACAGCTTAATTTTATTCGTTAAATAGTCCTAACAAATGCCACTCTTGATTTCCAAATTCTCTAGATAAATTCACTCCTCACTTCGTGAGTCGTGAATTTATCGATAATTTGGAAATCACTCGTGGCATTACTTATGATAAATGCCTCCATCGCCACGAATGGTATATTATTATTTCAACTTGTTCGTTGCAATAATTTTGATTGAATTAACACGTGTCTCTTGTGCTTTGTTCCTAGTTTATAATTCGAGTAAAAGGAAAGAAAAATAATTAGTACCGAAGAGAGAAAAAAATAGTGTTGCCGCTTAAAGTAAAAATAAAAATGCTTGACCGTTTATACGCGTTGGAGAGTCGTTTGCGTCTCTATCACGCTGTTTCAATGTTAATGAATCAAGAAATCCGAAGACAAAATATCAATCTTAATTGAAAGACCTTTTAAAAGCGGCAAAACAGAAAAAAAACTGAGTTCTTTAAGTCCTTTCCTAAACCTGACAGTAATAATTAATATAAATTGTTCAAAGTCTCTCATTCATTTATTTTATTTTATTCTGTAACCTTGGAATGTATCCCCTATATACCCATACAAATTACCATTCCATATTCGCGGAAAGATCCCCGCGAATAAGGAGCTTTTACTGATAGATTCGGCCTCATTGCACACCCGTTATGCGAAACACAGGTACCTGTCTTGCAAATAACAATTGCGCTGTAAAATCTTAAATTAGTTATGTTCTGAGACCGATCTTTCACAGGTAGCGTTCTGAATTTACGGAATAAAGATGGCTGAAACGTATGTATTATTCTCATTAAGCGAAAAAGTGCAAGTGATTGAAGACAAATCTCCAAACATTTCCGGACTGATGCTCCAAAGTCAAGCTCTAGCTCTTGTTAAATCCCTAAGCGAATAATGATTTCAAGGAATCTTCAAGTTGGCTGGACAGTTTAAAAGACGACACAATATAGTGTGGAATGAAATTTGCGGGGAATCAAAGAATGTGGACGAAAGTGTAGTTAGTGGGCGAAAACCGAAACTGCATTCTTGAATTTCAGGATACGCGCCTAAGAGACATTTTTAACGCTGACAAAATGGGGCTGTTTTTTTTTCGCGCGTTACCGTCGAACTCGCTCATACATACTATACTCCACTTTTCAACGGCGGCGGAACTACAATTAATTCAAGGTACATAAAAATACATATACGGTATTCTATAATCTAAGATTATTAATAAGTTTTAGTTTTTTATAGTGCGGAATTTTGTCCAACGTGGGGAAAAAAAAATGGTCCCATACGATTCCGCTTTGAGCAAGTTTTACTGTATAAGATACACCTTGAAGTGGGCTGCTAGCCCGTTTTCATGGCGGGTTTATTATTCGGGGTTTCCTCCCTAGGCCGATTGCCTTCATCCAGCTCCAAAGCTCAGCCTGCCTCTCCTAGATGGGTTGTCTTTGTAGGACTAACGAACCCCATCCGCCCGTTTGTCTATCTACAAGGCAGTAGGTACACCGTACCGAAGGACTCCTTCTCCGCTGTATCTGCCGTTGAGGTCTTCACTGTAACCCTCACAAGGTGCTATCAGCTGGGCAAGCTGAACCAAGGTTTTTTTTTACGAGGTGTTACTCCTCCCCTCACACTTTTTCAACCTGGCTTGGGACAGGCAATGGTAAAGAAATATGCTGATAAAACAGAACAAAATATCAGGATATATTAAGGATTTAATTTGGCGCAAAAAACATATGTCAATAGAAAGCAAAACCCGCATATACAAAACGATAGTTCGACTAGTTATCGTGTATGGAGCAGAAACTAGGACTGATACAACAAAAACTAAACAAATAATAAGCACATGTGAAATGAAGATCTTCAGAATTATTCAGGGGAAAACATTATTTGATAAAATACACGACACAGAAATTAGGGACAAATGTCATATTCAAGACACAACCAAATTTATTATAGATAGACGAAAATATTGGAAGGGTCATACAGAAAGAATGGAAACAACCGACTTGCAAAAGAGAGCTGAAGAAGATAGACCAATGGAGGGAGAAGAACAAGAGGAAGACAAGCCAAGAGATGGATAGACAGTGAATGCACATCCAATACATCTTCCTCCGAGGAGTCATTTTGGAAATAAACAGGATGAAAATCCTACAAATTATGATTAAGAAGAAGAAATATTTAAGAGAAGAGTAATACGAGAGAATTAGTAATTAAATGCACATTATTAAAACTGCTAATACAAGATTTATACAGGCTTAAATACTTTAGAATTATAAGTGAATTATTATTCAAGTAAATAAATATACACGTAATTTGGAACATAAACTCAAAGAAGAAAATTTGAGCATGACGTAAAATAAGATCTCAATGAAATTAAAAAGTAGAGAATATATGATAAAATGGAGAAACCCCGTAGCGAAGGCCATAACTTTCAACATATGAAACCAAATCCTGGGAAAAGTAACATATCACAATTATTCTGTTATGTTCGGTTTTTAAATGTGCTCAGTTTAAACGAAAGAGATGAAAATATTGTACATCGATTCTATCAGTGAACGAATTATTTTCCATCAGGTGGTTAATAAAAAATTCGATTCTGCTGAATCGATTTTCTCTGCAAAGTTGGTTCACACCGAAAGAGAGGCTGTATACCATGCTATTGCACATATGATACATGAAAAGTATATCAGATTCTCTACTAGTTCAATTTTTTCCCACCACAACGACCGCCTTGGTAATTAAAATCGGCTACCTTCAGAAATTGAACGTGAATAACTATGCCAGTATTGTATTTTTAAATAAATGCTATAAAAATAAAACGGAGCAAAAGTGGCATAGTCATCTTCTAACACAAAAATATAAAACGAAACTCTATTGACAAACTCAGTATACAGGGATGTTGGGCGAATATTTTAATGCAAGCAATTTATGGTATCCGGTATCTCAGTAGAGGGTAATTTTACGTGATATGTTACATATGTATTACGTACCTCTTAAATTCGCATTCTATCTATGCCAACTCCCAGATGTTAGGCAAGTTCCTAGAACACGTGATAGTTTGCCACCTTCTTCACAGGACAAAAGTTGAAATGTCTCTTGATAATGAGAAACCATTAAAATTAAACAGTAAACTTCGTTGGAATTTCACATGGTTATATTAAAATAAAATAAAAATACGCTTTTCCTTCGCTGTATTACATATTATCTGTTCATTTATCAAATGTATGTTAAGTACGATACATTAACATCATTATTAGTATATAATAAGGTACCGAATAACATGAGTTTCTTAAACCAAAACATTCAGTTAACGTCCCCATGAAACACTGTCGATAGAGGGTTTGTTCATTTACACCACGAACCTTCAACCGATAATGACTTCCACATACGGCTAGATTATAAAGTGTGCATTGGCCAACCCAATTATGGTGCTATGGATACAAATGTTACAAAAAGATTAAAACATCATTTTAAAACTTAACGGTGAAATCTTTATGACGTTATAACAAAGTTTAGATTACATTATAAAGCCTACACTAGAACTATACCATCCTAAGGCTTGCACTGATTCCTGATTTTAAAAATGACAAAAAATTAACATGAACAACATCGTTTTAGTGTTCTGTTTAACTTATTATTAGGAATATTGTTACCTAAAACAAATTACGGATTAATTATTTACAAACAAGCAGTTAAAAGAGAAACGAGTTAAATATTAATAATGCATAATGATTTTTAGAGTTAGTGCTATTTTGTGAAATCCTAGTTAACGCATGGATATTGTACAGCAAATGGCGGCTAACGTCATCAATCGAAATTAAGTCTTTAAAAATAGCTGGATATTATATATATATATCGCTAGCACTACTAAAGTAAAAAATAAACCGGATTGAACGGGATGCAGAATAAAAAACTGAATTGTACCCGAGTAAGAACATTTGTTCCTTCATATATTCCACATTTGATTTGCATCATGTTTACATAGCTAACTCATTGGAACTATCCGCAGGTTCATGGCCCTATGGATATAAGCTTTCCATTCATCCTTATTCTGAGCTAACGTTTTCCAATCATCTCCTGTAAATCTACTTCCCTCAAATCAAGGTTAATGTTATCTCCCATCCCATCCTTGGCCCTCTGATTTTCCTAAAATGAGTTTCCATACCCTCTTTCATTCTCCATTCGTCCTACTTGTCCGCCCATACCAGTCTACGAGACATAACTGTTCTTATTATATCTGGTTTCTCATAAAACTCATGTACCCCACTGTTATGTAGCCTACTCTTCTCCGTTCGCCTGTCTGTTCATCTCTCTCTGCTCCAAACATTTTCCTAAGAACTTTATTCTCAAATACTCGTAATGTTTTTCCTCCCTTAAAGTAAGAATCCATGTTTCCCATCCATATAATATAACTGGGAGAATAACAGGTTTATATATTTTCAGTTTAATGTTTTTTTAGAGAAGTTGTAAAAATAAATCTAGTAAGTAGACTAGAAATTAAAATAATTAATTTAACTATTTCAAGGAGTAGCTACATAGTAAAGTAATTAAAACTAAATACTTTTTAACACTTTATTTACTCTACAACTTTTTAATTAGGTTTATTTTTATTCTATGAAACAATAATAATAATAATTATTATTATTATATTATTATTAATATTATTATCATTATTATTATTATTATTATTTTATAATCCTAAAATTTGTAATAAAGTAAATGCCCTGCGTTTGGTGTATAACAAGTAGGTCATCATCATCATAGTGCATTCACGAATTTAGGCCATTTGTTGACCTGTTTCGGCCTCAAGAGAAACAACATCCAAAAGTCTTTTGAGTGGACGTCCTGGTCTTCTTCTTCCTGCAGGTTGATATCTTAACATTTGTTTGGGTATTCTGTGATCTTCCATTCGATGAACATGTTGTATCCATCTTGACTTATAATCAGAAATTTTGTTTTCTAAAGATTCCATGTGTAATTCCTCTAAGATGTCTTCATTTTTTTTGTGATCTAGTAGTGTTCGTATCCCTGGCAGAAATCCCCACCGAAGATATCTCTTGATCAGCAGATCTAAGGTCTCTGTATCTTCCTTCTTCTGTTTCAGACGTTCCTACTTCGCCTACCATAGCAATTTCAAAAATAGTTGGATAGAGCCAGTGTTTTTAAAATACACTTTTAATCTTTGAATGCTTTTGGACTAACTGTGGCTTGAAGATAGAATTTATTAACCCTAAAATTCTTAAAAATGTAGATATTTTTGCATTTACATCCTTTTCTTCTTCATATGAGATATTGCATCCTAGATATGTAAAATTATTCACCTGCTCCAAAATTTTATTGTCCAGTACAATTTTACTTCTGACAGGATCTACACCTTGAAATGCCATAATTTTTGTTTTTTCTGTAGATATCTTCAAACCATATTCTTCTGTAATTTTGTTAAGTTCATACAGACCTTTAGGTATAGTTTTAAAATGTCTATATGTTTTCATGTTTTATAATTTTTAATTTAACATAAACTGTATTTATGTATCACTGTGAATTGTGCCTGTAATTTTGTACTGGTTAAGTGGAAGACTTTATGGCTATAAAATAAATAAAACATTATTATTATTTTATTAAATGTATGAATAAGTTATCCTTCCAAAAGATAACAGGCCTAAAATATCTAGATATATTAATTTAATTCATGGTCAAGGTGTTAATACGAGTATTATGCATTTTACACATATTGTGCATCGCGGAAATAGGTAGAGTTGTGGTAAAATTTTGGAAATAAATATTATCATTAACTAACTTTTGGAACTATCGTACCCTTAGGTTCATGACCCCAAGGACATAAGCTCTCTACACATCCCTATCTGGAGCTAATGTTTTCCAACCATATAATTTACCTCCTTCACATCATGGTTAATGTTATTCTCCCTCCTCGTTCGCGCCCTACATACTGAGAACTTTCCCTCTGGTTTTCCAACATGGAATTTCCATGCCCCTCTTTCATTTCCCAATGGAGACATATGTCCTGCCTACAGAAATATATGAGACTTAACTGTTCTTATTACACTTGGTTTCCCATAAAGATCAAGCAGCTCACTGTTATGTTGTCTTCTGTATTCACCTGTTTGTTGGTCTCTCTTTGGCCCGAACATTTTCCTAAAGTTTATTTTCAAATACTTGTAATCTTTCACCCTCCCTTAAATTACTTAAAGAGTATGTTTCGCACCAATGCAACGGGGAAATAAAAGTTTCATATATTTTCAGTTGAATATTTTTTGAGAGCAAGGTCCAATGAGTCACGGATTCACCATTTTAAAAGTATTTACGCCAATTTCATCGATTAAGTATTTATAATCGACAACACCTGTGTTTACATTTAAGATCGTTTTCAAAATGTCTCTTGTCCAACTTGCACAAAAATTAACTTTGTGTGTTTCTACATTCTTCTTCGATTACTATATGTACAAATGACATTATTTGGCTTCAAAACATAATTTAAATAGCTACAAACTTGCATTAAAAATCGATATTGTAATCAAACAGACTTGTCTACAGAAAAATAACGACTTTAGATTACATCCTACAAATTTATGAAAATGGAAAAGAGACATTTTGAAAATAAGCTCATTTACGTTTTCTCAGACACATTAAACGTTATTAGATCTGGCATCACTATAGGTATAGGTAAATTGCTTTCCCTTGGAGTAGTAGGAGTTTAAGGCTCCCATCTTTCCAAACAATCGGCACGTGATGACAGGCGAGTTGCCAAGTCTTGCGTGCGGCATCCTTTATCCCCAAAAGATTATCCAGTGCTCATTTCTGATAGAAATCAAGGTTATGGTGCTGTCAGAAGGCTTGGCAGTTTAAAAATCTCGAATTCATCGGGACTCGAAACCCCAACCTTCCGGCTTGTAGCGTATTGCTTAACAAACTATGCGAAGGCATACCAACTTGTAGAATAAGAAACAAATCAGCATCTAAAGATATAATTAGGATAAAATTGAAATAAAAAAATGGGAAATTTTTTCTGACATAATGAAAAAAGACATACAACAGCAAGATGTCGATTAGTGTACATTTCTCTTTCGTCGCTGATAAAATGAAATTATCAAACATACTGGGAATGTTGGCGCTAACGTCAAAGCGCCATAACCATGATAAAAAGGGCCCTCAAGCAGAACTCCGTAGAGTAAAGGAATTCCTCAGCAAGTAGAATTTGCTGGTTTATGGATATCTTACTATTCTTAATTAAATCGCAAGTACAGTATTTAGTTTGGTTCGATAAAACAGAAATCACGGCCTCTACAGCAATTCTTAAATTATGGATTCAATGACAACACAATTGTCCGATTTTGATGGTTTACTGACCTTTTCTTTCTGGTATTAAATAGTAGTACAAAGTTTCGTTGCGGGAAAAAATTGCGGCCGCTGGATCGTTAAGAAATATTCCCACAAAAAATTCAGTTTTCACGTCTTAATGATCCGATTTTTTTATTAAAGAACTCGACCTTAATTTTCTTATTACATATCACTTACCGAGTTCCGTTGCGAAAGAAAAAACAAAAATGGTGGGCACTAGACTGATTTTTAAGTTTACGGTCCAATTACGCTAATTTTCTGAAAATGTATCTCACTTTATTTCAATGCACATACGTTGTGGGGGGGGGGAGGAATTGCTGCCGCTAGAGCCATTTTAAAATGTTCTCTTCAGGTTAACCCCCTCTCAAAATTGTCCAATTTTACTTATTAACGAACTCTTACTTTACTTCCCTGATTGCTATATAGTAAAAGCTCCTTATTCGCGGAGATTGCGACATAGTTCCTGTATTCGCGGCTAAAAATGTCTTTATTCGCGGATCCCGTTGGTTATATTAAGTTAGAATAATTTTCAAGCTCTTAATTTTTTCAAGTTATATTTTTCTCTGACTCTGACTCTTTAACTCATGCCCCAAATGGCAGTCAATGACCAATCACATTTCAATGAATTTTGATTTACAACCAATCACAATCTTTTTCACCTCGATTTTATCACTTTCATTTTATAAAGTGGCTCCCAGATTGTATATATAGTGCACGAAAGTAACCAGATTATGCTTGCGAGATATAACAGAAAAACATTCGTAGCAACTGATTGTACCACAAAAAAAAAACACACTGTTTGCACTTTCTGAAACTATTATTTTCCAGGAATTAACGTTGCACAAGAATATAACTGACATATCTACATCATAGGACATCAGAAATTAATTAATAGCCTGTAATGATGTGTTTCATTTTTTCTCCACTAGGGTGCATTCTTACAATATTGCGATTCAATTTGGCAGTACATATGATCTGGTTGCAGTGATGAACAAATGGAACATAACGTTTCTCATTTGTTTTCAAACATCGCCGTTTACATTAAATATGTAAATATTTTAAAATAATTATATTTAAATAATGATTTGTGAGTAAACAGCTTAATTTTATTCGTTAAATATTCCTAATAAATACCACTCTTGATTTCCAAATTCTCTAGATAAATTGGAAATCACTTTGGCTTTACTTACAATAATTTTGTTTTCCTGATATTGTAACTTTATTTCGTTTCTCAGGTTTTCCTCATTTTTCCTCCTCTGGTATCTCCTCCTTAGAGCTTGCGTCTTTTTCCTTAAAATATTAAGTTCGTCTATCTACCATGATACTGTCTTGTTTTTGTATGATTTTTACCAGTTTTTAATATCCGAAAGGCTTGTCAGATGTTGATAATATACTAGAATTTGTTGACAAGAACTGCTGTGCTTTTGTAACGTTTTGCATTGTTCTATAGGGCATTATCACATTTCAAAATATTGCTACTATCGTTACCCTAAAGGCTGATAAGAAGTTATCTTTTAATTCGACTTCAAATTTATTTAAGTTCTCTATTTTAACCAGGTATCGAAGACAAAGAACAACCTGGAAGAATAACATTCAGAATTCAATGAGAAAATTTGGCGAAGACACAGAGGACAGAGAAAAATGGAGAACTTTAATTAAGGGAAATTTGTAAATGTTTGTTACAAACTGATAGTCTATAAGCCCGTAGCCATTTATGTATTTCTAAAACTCATGTTAATTATTAACATTGGTTGGAGAAAACCCTCAATGATTAGGAAAATTATTAAAATGAAAAAAAATCGATGTCTCGATTGTAGATATCCGTGTGTACTTCGCATATTGGTTTTTCGTTAGCAATGTCAAAACGCTTCAGATTGTGGTCTGAGCAGTTTTATTCTAGACCACATGTCCACTTTCTTACTGATTTGACTATAGAGGTGTTACTGTACAAGTCAATCCGACTCCGACCACAGGAACTTTCAAAGATTTGTCCGTCGTTACTTTCGTTGATTATAAATCGATTGCTGGTTCAATATATAAATTGGGTATACTGTATATAATTGTTTTTTCATGGCATCTTGGTTCCTAGTAAGTAGGATCAAAAATGTATGACTTGTTTCAATTTTTTTTTCATGAGTACAAACTCAATAGATACATTCTTTCATAATTCGCTAAAAGTATGTGAAAACATAATTTACAAATAATGGGCATTTCAATCAATCAATCAATCTACACACACACACACACTCACACATACATGCATACAGAGTGTAAATGAATTATACAGCATAAATTTAACAACGTATTAGCATTTAGAGATAATGAACGAATAAAAATGTCCAAGTTATGATTCAATTTGTAAAATGGTTGGCACGCCACTGATTATTTCAAATTAAATGAAAATAATATGATACAGAGACTGTAACTTGCAACAAGCATTCGTCTTTAACTCAGTGGTTATAGCAGTCTAATACGAACGCAAATGTAAGATTTATGCATCACGTTCGAAACTCCCTACAGTACGTGTACAATTTTTTTTTATTCTTTTAAGTACGTACTGTAAATTAGTTACGTGCGTAGATTTACTTCTGGTTTAATTGTTTATTCATTATTTTACAGAATACGGTAATGGAATGTCGGCGCAGTACACGAGTTACAAAACTATCTATTTACGCATTGTACAGAAAATTGTTTGAAAGGTTGTAATAATAATACGATTACTGTAGAGTGCAATAGGTTTCGCAAATAAAATGTATGATTGTACTGTACAGTACTTATGTACTTAGATAAATGATAGTGCAGTGATTAATAACATGAAGAGGTATAGTGTATGTACACATGGCATACATAATGTTATTGGAAAATAAAAGAATGCATTTGAGTAAACCAGAAAAAAAATAAAGCACCTGCAGACTCATTAAATAAATTGTTCAAATTGGCGACTTCCATTCTCACAACACAGACGACATCGGGGACAAAAGGATTCTCGTACACTGTTCAAGATACTAGGTATCTCACGGATCACATCACATGCTGCGATTATGCGTGCAACAGTTCATCTGTATCAACAGGGGCCGCATACACCAGTGTTTTCAGACATCCCAACAAAAAATAATTAAGTGAATTGAGATCTGGAGAGCCAGGTGGCCGCACTACAGTTGGACTACCTCTTCCTATCCAACGGCCACGATACACTCCATCCAAATGATTTCGCATATTCCGGCAGAAATGGGGAGGAGCTCCATCGTGCTGAAACCACATGTTAATCCTGATGTGTAGAGGAACTTCTTCTAGTAATGTAGGTAGGACGTGCTCTAAAAATGTCTTATAAATGACACCATTTAATCTCTGAGGAAGAAGGTAGGGGCCAATGATATGGTCAGAAATTATGCCTACCCATACGTTCACCGAAAATCTCTACTGGTGATTCCTCTGGAAGACGGCATGAGGATTTTCATACTCCCACACATGATTGTTCTTCGAGTTCAGAACCAGCCCATCCTGCCTCATCAGTGAATAATACCAAGGAAAAGAAGTGCGGTAGCTGCAGCAAAGCCCAAATACAAAATTGGGTCCGTTGAGCGAAGTCCAGTGGCTGTAAGACTTGTTTGCAGATGAAAGGGATGGTCTTCATGCAGGACTTCCCATACACTTTGATGGTTCGTACCCATTACACGTCCGATAGCACGAGTACTAGTAGAAGGTTCCTCTTTCGCCCTATGAAGAACATTTTATTCAAAATCTGCAGTGCGGCGCGTACGTCTTTCCCCGACGTCTACTCTGTTTACCTTCAACATTCCATGCCCCCGCAAACGCCTATCAACAGACTCGAAGGTTGATCGGTGAGGATGAAGTCTATCCGGATACCGCTCCGCGTACATGGCAGCAGCTCTTACACAATTACCTTGTGCTGCACCATAAATCATATGCATATCGGCAAGTTCAGCATAACTGTAAAGATGTTCCATGATGCTTTCATATAATGCAACTGAACTGATACTGAAGTAACTTATAATCAGATGTTAATGTAATCAATAGAAGAATAGGAATTTTGCGCATGCCCATACTAAACAAATTTCAGTGTCAACATATCACAGTATACACGCAGTGTACAATAGG
Source organism: Diploptera punctata (assembly GCA_030220185.1). Classification (NCBI taxonomy): domain Eukaryota; kingdom Metazoa; phylum Arthropoda; class Insecta; order Blattodea; family Blaberidae; genus Diploptera; species Diploptera punctata. The sequence continues at coordinate 688,599 of JASPKZ010009819.1, forward strand.
ATAATAGGAATTTTGCGCAAGCCCATACTAAACAAATTTCAGTGTCAACATATCACAGTGAAGAAAGGCTCACGTTGTACCGATTCTACTAACCGGAGTGCAGTGGCGTCCAATCATCTGCTCAGATCGAAATTTTAAGGAATTTGAAAACCCAATATTTCATAAACGTTGTTGATGAATTATTAGCAATCAGGATCTCGGACTTAATACTAAGATATGAAGTTATTATAGTATAATTTTCTCTCTTAGTATGCTCTCCTGTTGATTTATCTGTATCAAATGCCGTTTATTTTGATTCCCATTTTCCCTCGTAGACCAATAGTTCATTATCTCAAAATGCTTATATAATACCCTCTATACATAGTTAAATTTATTTATTTAATTAATTAATAATTATCTCGCAACGAAACTTTTTAATGCGATCGAATACGACCAATATTAATGTCGAATTCATAGTTTTTGGTATCGCTAAGCTGACTGGTGGCAGTTCAGATAACATTTATGCCAAAGTCTGACCCCTAGGGAGGTATAAAGGTATGAGAAAGGGTGAAAAATACAGCAATCAAGATGATCGGTATTAGTGTCGAATCAATAGTTTTCGGGATTATTAAGCTGATTGATAATAGCGTCGACGCCATTTACAAGGCTAAGTTTGATCTCCTAGTAGAATTGAAAACAGCCGATAGTAGTGTCAAATCCATAATTTTCAGTTTCACTGAGATGAACAGTGACACTTTCAAGATGCTGTTTAAGTCCAACTTCAGCCCCCATTGGCATGCCACAGGAGAGAATGGATTGGAAATACAATGCCTAAAGACTTATATTAGTGTCGAATTCATAGTTTTCGGGGTAGCTAAGTTGATTGGTGACAGTCCCTGCAGCATTTAAGCTCAAATTTGGCGGGAAGGGATGGAAAATAAAATGAGCATTAATGTTGAAACCATATTTTCGAGATAAATAAGCCGACTGTTGATAGTTCCGATGACATTTAAGTACAAATTTGATCCCTATACCCCTAAGAAGGGTGATGAGTGACATGTAAAAATAATCAAAAATATATATATATTAGAGTCCGCTAAGATGAGCACTAATATTCCCGATCCCAAATTCACCCCATTGGCATGGAATGCCAGAAGGGATGAAAAGTGTCTAAAAATGACTGAAATTTGTATCAAATCCGTAGTTTCCGAAGTCGCTAAGCTGATAGGTGACAAGAAGATTGAGATAAATAAATACCCAGGCAACCCCAAGTAATCAGCTAGTTTTAATAAATAGTAAAATTAATTTTACTCAGAAATGTCATTCGAAAATATAAATGGATAACGGTATAGGTAAAAAAAAAGTCTTAGAGCAAGAAAAGAGACACCTCAAATAAGTTTGAAGTCACATCAATTAACATTAAGAAATCCACCGATTTACCGCAAAGTCAGTACCGGTACTTTAAAGTTTTGAGATGATCGCTGATCATAGATCTGCATTCTTTATTCGTTATATTGTCATCGTTTTACTGATTACACAATACAATTTTTACATTTTTCCTCAAGTAGTCCCTGCCCGGAGATCCGAATGGAAAACTTTACTTCAATAGAACCCAAGTCCGCGTTTCCTGACATTTAATTTTTACAGTGAAATATCGTCACTCCTTCGACCAAGTTATGCTTTTAGTCTGGCTTATCGCAATTAACCTTTCCAGCATGGATAACCCTTCCGGCAGCAATCATATTGCCAACATAATTCGAAGGGCTAATTAAACACATAAGCCCCTCACTATGAACAAGGTAAAGATACAATAAAATGCAAATAACCTAATTCTTGATCAACGAATCTTGTAAAATGGATATAGGGTGTACTTGTATATCACAAACTAAAACAGTGAAAATTATCGTAAATAGAGTTAAAAAATACAGTAATTTATATAATTCCTACCAATAGAGATAAATGGGCCAATAAAGTATAAAATAAACAAATTCTTGTTATCAATATATGGTGATAATCTGCTACTAACTTCACTGTTCATAAGTTAACTCACCCGATTTCGGAAGTAACTGTGGATATAGACAAGGTATCGCATCCAAATGCAAGAATGGCACTTTAAGCAGGTAAGAATGTAGTATCTCTCATGTTTAAAATAGATAGAATAAAATCATCATTGGTAAAAACAGCAGGATATCTACATTAATTTTGAATTGAATTGAGAAAACTACATAATAGTGAGCTACATAAGTATAGGAAGCCAGATACGAGTATAATAAGAACAGCTAAGTCCCATAGACTGCGATGGGCAGGACATGTAACAAGTATGTGGGATAAAAGAGGTGCATGGTAGCTTCTTGTAGGAAAACGCCCAGTAGGTAGACCAAGAATGAGGTGCGAGAATAACATTATCCATGCTTTGAGGAAAGTAAATTATACAGGGATGATTGGAAAACATTAGCTCACGATAGGTATGTATGGAGAGCTTATGCCCGCGCGACCATGAACCTACGGATTCTATAGAGCTAATGAGTTAGTTTGTTTTTTAATTATCGATATTTCTCTTAGCATACAACAATCAAAATAACATAGGCTTATTTATTTTTATAAGGAATCAAGCCAGATTCGCCACTGTCTCACAAACAGTTCGTTTACAAACCCAAGTTTACTGTCACATATGGAAATGATTAATAATAGTTTTCAACATATATTTCAGTATGCAAAAGATGTTTGACTGTGCAAACAAAAATATTATTATTGTGCCGTAGCCAAACAGTTTAAAACATCATGTCTTGGTGCAATGGGACTGGTGACCACCTAGTATAGTGAGCAAATTTGGTAGTTACAATGAGTAGCTACTCCAGGTTGAGAAACCGAATATAACGGCCGGGAGCCCGACAAGCTGACCACATGTCACCTTTATACTGGCTAATCTATTCGATTAACTGCTATGGATGTGAAACCAGCATCCTACTGGTAGGTCAATAGCTTTCTACACCTGTCTCACTATAGTTTAGTTTTAATTGTTTTAATACTTAAACAGTAGGTCTATGTGCATTTCTATAAGAAATTTAAGTCAAATTATCCTGGCATTTTAGGCACACTATAGTAATACAGTTATTGGTACTAATGGATTATAATGTTTTATCTGGTTTACATAATCACGCTCATTTGTTTCCTATGTGTGATAAAAGACTAAAAGAGAATCCTTGAAAATTGTGATTCCTCACATTGCATTGACACGTTTTATTTGGATATGATCCCTCATCAGGCTGGGGGATCCGACATGCTGACCACATGTCACCCCTACACTGGTTAGATGATCGTCTACCTCTGTGATTAACACATATGGATGTGATACCAGCAGCCGGCTGGTCAGCCAAGGGCCTTCTAGACCTGTCGTGCTTGGAGTTTATGATCCCTCATCAGCTACCATTAGAAACGCCTATTAATAGGGGATTCGTCTATTTTCCTGTGCAATATCTAAACAAAGTCTTCAAACCTGTTTTTCTTCCTGGAAGGAACTGTTACAAGAATTACATTTCTTGACATCCTCCAGATTTGGTTTCTTTCCTCACCTGTTAAGTTAGTGAATGGGATAACGTTTTGCACCAAGACAGCCCATCACCTAATTTTTTACTAAAGTGTTAACTGAAGTTGTTTTCCATTGCTGGGCCAGTCCAAATAACATATTTCCAGTAACCCTTCAAGTTCCCCTGAGCTCCCATTCTGCAACTTCTTCTGAAGTCCATAAGCATATGCATGGATATTGTCAAACTGCTTTAAGACCGCAATGCAGTATTTGGACCAGCTATGCCAACTAGAAGTGTGTTACAGTACTATTCCCTCTCAAGTAAGGTAAACCTAGGTCTATGAGGTAAAGCATCTACTCGAGTCCGCCATGTCGAGGGATGAGATGAGATAAAGTCCCTATAATTGAAGGTCTGTGAAATACGTGGATGCCAGCTGATCAGGCATATAGCAGATGAAATCAAACAAAATGAAATGGATGACATGAGTATGGAAAGGAATTGGAATGAAGTTTATGGCAGAGGGGGAAAAAAAAAGTGGGAGAAGCCCCCCTTCCCTCAAAAGAAAACCTGTACTGACTCAGATTCGTCCTCCATGAATCATGCATGGAGTAACAGGGACCCAGATGGGGGGGGGGCAAGCGACAAACCACTTACGCCAACGAATTCGTCATTCGTACCAAGTACGATTTTTGAATGTATTACATAACGTTACCTGAAAATTTTCGAGACCGTAAAAAAAAAAAAAAAAAACCTGAAGCCTAAATTAGACCTGAACAAAATTTAATCTGCCTTACCCATCCAAGTAATACCTTAGTACTTTCTAGGTCTCTTTGAGGCGACATCCGAGAAATAAGCGGAACTCATTGGTTAAGCAATTCCCGCAAGGAAACATATTCGCCCCACGTACATACGGATATCGAGTTTATTTTGTTCTAATATTTATTTCCACCTTGTGTATTAAAGGTTCTAATTGGAAAACAACATAATGTATTGATTTAAGAAATTATGGGCTAATGAAGAGAGTGATTAGTTCCGTTTAATAATTAGAAGAGTACAAATCGATATGATTTTTTAATTATAGTCGTTTCAAAGACGATGAAAAGGATTCTGTCCGATTTTTAACAATCTTCATTATAGAAGATAAGAACGATTCGTTCAGCTACTGTATCTCCATATAAAAGATAGAGAGGGGAATTTTGTTAATCTCAGCATGAAAGATGACAATGATTTGATCATATTCTCAAAACACTTCGCATAAAAGACGAAGATAACGATTCTTACACAGTTTTCAACAATCTTCACATCAGAGAGCAGAACTAATCGTTCAGCTTTTTAATAATCTTTATATGAAAGTTGGCCAGCATGATTCGATTACATTTTCAACAATCTCCACGTAAAAAAAAGAGAACAATTTTGTCCATTTAGAACAATCCATAAAAAATAGAACTTCATATTCGATTTTTTAACAATCTTCATATCAAAATGAAATTTACAGAATACTGTTTGGGAATATATTTAATAATTAGAAGATATTTTCATTTGGTCCGATTTGCTAAGCTTATGTATCACACAGCACAGTTTGCTATTTAAACAACTGTATTCTACAGTAAGACCACCTACTATAGAACATCTCGCAATCATCAAACAACATATCCAAAAAAAAATATTAGATGATTGGACTTCCTAACTATGGTGTACATACTCACTTCTATTTAGTTGAATGTTAAAACTGTATAAATTTCCAAAGCGATACAGTTTTAACAATTTAATGAATTTTCAACGAAATTAATATTATTAAAAATATAGTACCGTATATACTACCGTGAAAATAATATAACATATTGTAAATATTAGTACAGTTCCCTGAATTTACGACTTATTTTCCTTTTATCAAATATATTGTTATAATTCTTCCAGGATCTCCTTTAGGTTGCCAATGGTTCGCGAACCACATGGTAGGCAACTGTTGGATAGCTACATCCCACTTTAGTTTCCGTTCTCCGCCATCTTGTCCTAAGATATTTGATTTTATGCTGAAATGCATTTATGCTCTAAACATATTAATTTTTAGAGACTTTCTTATGTTCGAGATGCTTAGTAATAGATCAAAAAGGACAAAATATTTGGTTTTTTATTAATTTTGCAATAAATAATTTAGCAAATAGTATTTTTTTTATTCACTGCAGTTCATTTGCCACGAATGCAGCTATCGTCCAACGTCACAACGATACTAACGCCGCTCGGCGTGGGCTGGAAAAACTAATTCTATGCGATTTTAACTACTAGATTTTTGGGCGCCAAAAATATTGAAACAAGTTACCTATCTGTGGTTCTTGAACCAACAAAGTTGTAAACACATTCTAAAATCTAAATATATAAAATATGTTTTTGGCACAATAGTCCGGAGAACTACAGTTAACTGAAATGGTTTTCCCTTCCTAGCTACCAGAAGACAATCCAGGAGTCACGTTGTTACTGTGACGCAATCCTCAACCTTAGTTTCTGTTTCCTTCACGGAATTTAACCACTTCTCATATCAAATAGCTACGCAGTTGTCCGCTTGAGGTTGAGTGGTCCTCGTTCCTGACCCTATACCGAAATAAAAAAGTGTATATATGGTATAATCGGGAATCGAACCTGGGAAGCCACCCAGGAATGCTAATCGTTACATCACAAATGTATCATAACTAACTCTATCGAACCCGTAGGTTCATGGCCGCGCGGACATAAGCTCTCCATACATCCCTATCCTGAGCTAATGTTTTCCAATCATCCTCTGCATAATATACTTCTCTCAAATCATGAATGATGCTATTCTCCCATCACATTCTTGGTCTACCAACTGGGCGTTTTCCCTCTGGTTTTCCTACAAGAAGCTCCCATGCATCTCACAAAGGTATCATACGATACTAAATGCCTATAGAGTATTAAAGGAAGGAAATTGGTTTTGAGACCTTCTGCACATAATTATTTTGCTTCTCATTTAATGTCATTTTTACAATAATATATTGACTTAGTGCAATAACTGCTTTGGTATTAAAATAAAAAAAACTCTAATTTTCACTATTTAAGCTTTTACGAACACTTACATTGGTGTCCAGAAATAAATATTTTTGATGGTAAAATGTGGTCTAAATTTCTAAACATATTTCTCGCCTCCTATTTCCCTGTTTAAAAAATTTAATCAAATCAAATTGATGAGTAGAAAACTCTATTTAGGGTCTCTCCCTACCTCATATATTATACACAATATTATATCATGATTTCTTCTTATCTAGTAATTTCAATGAGTTTTTATTTCTAATTATTGTATATATATTTTTTTTTTAAATATTGATGATACAATATTTTTAATTTGATAACAATGGTCGCTCCCACCAGCTTGCAGTAATAAAGAGTCATATGGTTGCATGCAACAATCCCTCAACCTTAGTTTCAGTTTTCTTAACCTAATGTTGTTTCTTCCCCATTCATTTAGCTACTCAGTTGTCCTCATGAGGCTAAATTCCTAATTCCTGATCTTATGCTCAAGGAAACATTTCTATGGTAGCGGCAGGAATCAAACCTAATATCCCTTGGAATACTAGTTAGATATGCTATCCTTTACACACATATTCCATTACTACTATCAAACAAAATCTCCTAAATTGGATAAGATGGGTGAAATTCTGCATTTACTCATCAAGGTCACGCTAGATTGGATTTTTATCAGGATCAATTTTATTATGATTATATTTTATTAAATAATGTCACACATGATGATAATGACTCTGTACAAAACATATGTTAAAACTAGGCACTTGTGTACAATCTAAAACGTTTAAACTTCTTTACATGGAAATGGAATTTAAAAAAAATCATACTAAGAAACTGACATATCTTGCCCATACATTTTTCTCCCCCTGATTTTATTAATTCTGCTGGGATCCCATCTAAACCTAGTGACTTATACCCAAATGGGGAAAAAAATCAGTTTTATATATTTTTAGTTTAACTTTTTTTATAAAGTGTTAGAATTATAAGAGTCCCTGCTGAACCTATGTTTAATTTCTTTCTACATTTTATTTCTGTATGTAATTACTGTTCCTAAGAATTTTAATTTTGCCACTTCCACAAAATTTACCCCATTTGTTGTTAAGAGTCAAGGATTGGAAATCAGTGCACCACATATTTCCTTTCGTCGTTGAGTTTTCATGCCTTAAGCTATGCAATTACCTTCAGGTACGAAAAAATCTCACCTTGATGAAAACAAAATGATAAAGTTTACCGTATCACGATTATTTGATTTTTTTATCCCAGTAAAGTTATGCCAGATCTTCAGTCTAAAGTGAAATTATAACATCTACTTCTCTTTTTCAATCTTACCAAAAATATAATAATTTGACACAATTTATTTGTCCTACATTTATCTATTTGTTTCAAACCTCTCCTCTCTAAAATACTCCACTGAAATTTCTTTTGGATGTTGACATAATGATTACAAGTGTACTTAAAGAAATTCTCCACTTTTTTTATTGACACCTCTCATTGTACGGAATTCCCTCTCTCAAGATATCAGAAGTTGCCGCACTTAACATTTTTAAGTCATGTTTATACAATTACTTGTTATTAAATAATTCATTTCTCTCGAGAACTAAATTTATTCTATGTCATTAATAGTTGTTTCTATCTTGTACATTTTATATTTCATTCGTTAAATCTAGAATAAATCAAAAAAATTGTAAATAATAATTATATTGTAGATATACCATGTAATCATTTTGTTTATTGTAATTTAGATGTAAGAATAATTTTTGTATTTTTTCTCTAACCCAGTTGAATGGTAGACAAGGCCTTAATTCTACCAGCTAAAATAAAGGCCTTAACTCTACCAAGTAAAATAAAGCTATTATTATTATTTTATTAATATATACTCTTCCCATAAATACAAAAGGTTGGGTGTTTTCAGGATGACCTGGGAAGCCTTTCTCCAACATTTAAATTCTATAGGAAACTGCTATATTCCATTAATTCCCACATCAACCACACTCATGATTTGGCAGGAGAAATCAAAACATTCGTACAAAATCGTAAACATCATTCATCATGAAGATACTCCAATAACAGCAAAGAAAGCCGGAGAACAACTGGGGAAATAGCAATTTGAAAAATGGTGTAATCTTTTGCATAAGGGCAAGGGTGTTGTTCTATATAAAGAATATATTCCTGCAAATCATTGAATCAGAAACAGGAGCAATCTAAATTGAGAGATGTCATCAAAATGCAGACAAAAGTGTGTGCAATTCGAACCGTACCAGGTAGATCCCAGGTCAATAACTGTTGTAGGCGCTGCCTCAATGAACCTGAAACTCTTGCCTAAGTCTTGGGATCTTGTCCTTTGCAGAAATCTTTGCACATTACTAGGCACAATAGAATAAGAAGTCTCATCGCTTCAACTCTTTAATCAAAACATCTCATGGTCCATGAGGAAGTTCAAGAGATAGCTGAGAATGGCAGTACATGTCGTATTGATATAGCGTAATTGTTAATGCACCCAAAAATTCCGCTCACATTATTGACCCTACAATATGTTTTGAATCCAGCCTTAAACAACAAGATGAGGTGAACTTGAATGAGAAGCCTATATACAAGCCTACTATATCTTATTATAAGGATAAAAATACCACCTAGACACCATCAACATCCAAAGTTTACTTGTAGATGCTAGAGATACAATACTTAAAAAAACACAATCATTCCTAAAGAAACTAAGGAACTGGCAAATATATCAGCACAAATTGTAACAACCACACTCAGGGACACTTTCTCCATCTTCAGAAATCATCTATAAGATCAGTCTCTAAATCTATGTTCTTGATTTTTCCCCTTCATTCAGAATTCCCCCCAAACTTTTTTGTCTCATAAATCACGTGCCAATTTTTTTCTATTTTGGGTAGTTCCTCTTCCTCTCTCAATATTAAATTTTTACAAATTCATCAACCTAAAATGAGTTTTTGACGTCTGGTATCTCCATATTTTTTTATAATTGTACAAATTCAAAAATGTTTTGTTTTGTCTCTATATCATCTAATTTTATTTTTTATTGTTTTCCTTCTCTATTGTCAAGTATGCTTTGCCACTTTTAGCAGACCCTACGGAGTATTTGGGTAAGTATTAAAATTAAAATAAGTTCCCATGCATTAATGTATTTCTATGTGTGAACAAAAAACACAGATGATATGCAAATAACTTTATCTACCGAAGAGACAGGGAGCCACAGAGCTAACTGCTCATTACTGTAAGCAAGCTATGAGAAGATAGGACAGCATAGGCCTATTCATATACTTAAGCAGTTACTTCGAAGAGAAAAATACAAGCTCCAATCATAATTGGTATTCTGTTGCTACTGTTTTATTCTTTTTACTTTTTTCACTTTTATTTTCCCAAAAAATTAATCATGCATTGAAAAATCTGCTAACTAGATAAACCATATGGACACCTTACTTCTAAAACCTTGTAAGTCTAATTTTTAAAAAAAAATTGGGGGGCAATAAAAACATTTTTGACATTGTTTATTATTTTGTAACTATGTTTAATGTCTTATTTTGAATGTAAATATTCAAAATAGGACATTAAAAACATAGTTACAAAGTAATAAGCAATATTAAAAATGCTCTCCTGAAAAAATTGTTAAATTAGACTTATGAGGTTTTACAAGTAAGGTGACAATATACAAATAACCGAAGAATTTTCTACATGATTTTGAAGATACCTGTAGTAATATAGTTACAATTTTTTAATGTTGATTGTATAACTCAAATGGATAACCAAATTTGATTTATGGAGAATGTGATTTGTCTATTAGCCATACAGAGAAATGCATTAATATTATAAAAATAAAAACCAGCATTATTTATAATATAAGCAAACTGTGGCTACTTTCTAAAAGGACCAATGTTAGTTTTTATTGAAACAAAGATATTTATACATTCTTGTACTCTACAACATACTGAAAGTGACAGTAGAAAGCTATAGAAGAATGCTAATACTTAGAAGCCCTTATTATTTATGTTATGAAACTTTAACAGGTTATAGATGAAAACTGACTATGGTGTCATTGATCAAGTAAACCCTAATATATAAAGTAGTGTGCATCTGAAACAAATATACAGTGCTCCCTATGCTTACTTGAACACATATATTTGATTTTGTAAAATATGTTTTTGGAAGGAACATTATTAAAGAAGCACCATACTTTATTGGCATTAGAAGCTTTTGGTCACTATTATGCTAATGCTTGTGTTTCCACTTCTATTTTGCATTCTTCAGTTAGTATAACCTATGGCAAGGTAGAGGGCTGACTTTTAGATTAGTTAATACAACAATATGCAATTGAAATTAGTACAACATGGGGTCTTGTGTAGTTCTAGTAAATCTGATGCACAGCAGAACTTTTTCTTCTGCTAGGGCCTATATTTATAAATGTAAAGATTGTTTAATAAAATAAGTATACATGAAAGTCATATAAAACCACAAGTTTTATTTATTACCTTACTTAAATGGTTTGCATTTAAATTAAAGAATACCAACAAAATTGGCTACAGAATATAGGAAGAATGGCCAAAGACAGAATCCCTTGGCAGGCTTTAAACTACAAACCGAGGGGTAAATGAGACACTGGATGACCATTGACAAGATGGAGACTCGACTCATTTGGAGGAAACAGGAACAGGCTAATAAAAAGCCTAAACCTTAACTGTTCATGATGATGGCGATAAAAGGTTTGCAAAACTCAGCCTACATTATCTTCAATATTATGTAAAGAATTTATTTATTTTGTTGAAAATCTCGAACTTGATCAGAATGATACCATAACCCTCAAAATTATATTTCTCAACACTGGCCCTTTCAGACACAAACAATATACTTTAATCATTAATGAATAAAATTATTTGCACAATTTCTTACCTTGCTTTTTTATTTTTTCTGCTTCTTCTGCAGTCAGATCTCCTTCTTTTAGAACTACCACTACTGGCTGCTCATCATCTTTATCCTCCAGATCATTTGCATCTTGGGGTAAAGTTTCTCTCTGGAAATTTCATCATAACAACTAACTACACATATGACCATAATAAAACTGACTGCTATTGTTAGCGTAATAACACACTACATATTAGCTTACAAACAGGTTGTAAACTATACTGAATGCAATCGATTACATGATTTACTACATCCATGGTATCAATATGATTATTATTGGAATATCTCACAACATTGATAATTATTATGTCCTACATAGTTAAGTTTTATATTATGATAATTAATATTATTTTTAATTATGACAAGTAGGCCTAGTCTTCAACAATACATCTTCAATATGGCTGCAAAATGGGAATGTAGGTATCCAGGAGAAGATGAATTATGAAACAAACCATCCTGAATGGTTTTCTTATCTTCAGGAAGAAGAGGTACTTTAAGATATGACAAGTTACATTCCCTTACATCTTTAAACATTTGGGTAGGTTAGATTAGGATTTGGTTAGATTAGCTATATTCAGAAGCCGTACTGGCTTTAAAATGTAATGTAAAATTCCCAAATAAATGTCTTCTTAATAAAGAAGCCGCCATTTGCAAGATGGAAGCAAAGGTTCATAGAGGATGGTGTGCGGGAATTGACAGCGTATATAAGAGAAAAATTTGCAAGATGCCTAATAGCATGCATTTCCAGAATTGAGCCTATGTTTTAGTTGTAAACTAAATTACTTTATTTTATTACCAAACAACTCACATATTGTATTTAATGACTTTTGAACCTACATGTAATTGAATATATTATAAAAGAATAATCTTGCCTATGGTACTCTATGGTTGTGGATCATGACCTCACACATTGGTCCCATTCTGCCCAAAATACCATGAAAAAGTTTCATCTTCCATGGGGGTCTCAATCCAAACAAGTCCCATCACTCTGCACCAAGGCTTTGATGCCTTAAATTGCTTGGCTAAGGGTTAGGACTGGCTGTGGGGCAGGATTGTGTGGTCACTCAGTCCTGTTAAAACCAAATTACCAAATCTACAATTTCACTATTCTGAAGCAAGCACTGAAAATTAGAAAATCATTCAAATAACAATTTGAGACTAATCTGCACTTATCAGTCCATCACATTATAAAATTTGGGACCTATTCCACACCACACCAGATACCAGTTTTATAGTCATAAAGTGGGTTTTTCTAAAAAAAACTGATAATTTTAATCCAACTAAAAAGAAAAATTCCTGTTTGAACTAGGATTTGAACCCAAGACTTCCAGCTTTACATGCAGGGGCTCTACCATTGAGCTTATCAGGCAACTCCAGGAGAAGTACAGATTTTTCTCTCTTTAATCCCCATACGGCAATAGTTTGTCTACAATGATGTAACGGCCCAACATTTAATCTTAGCCTCTCCTTTGTTAGAAGTTATTAGACCAGTTAATTTAGTTAAGCTTATTTCTCCAGAGATGTCATGAATGGTATGCTGTCAACATACCAAGTCAATGAGACATCTACTAGACAACTAAGGTATTACTAGGATGAAGAAGGTTGGTAAATTTTTCACAGAGGCCTTGTTATTCAGGTTTGCTGTTCTTTTACAAGCCTGATGATCTTCAGACTCGGGACCAATGGCTTAAAGATCCTCCCAAAGGACTTGCTCCTTGGATTATTTTACCCTGAAAAAATTCAGTTGAGTTTGAATCCATGATCATCGGGACCAGAGGCAAGGAACAGAACCACTAGTCCACCGCAGCCTACACACAACCATAGCAAAACTTTATTCACAAAACAATAGAGTTCTTTTAAATCAATAAGATACTATAATGGGATTTACACTGTGCTATAAACTAATTATAATTAGGCCGTCAATGCATGGAAAATTGAAAGAAAGAACAGAAAAGGAAGACCAAGAACAACCTGGAAGAACGACCTTCAAAATTCAACAAGGAGATTTGGTGTAACAGATGAAGACACAGAGGACAGAGAACGATGGAGAACTTTAATTGAGGGAAATTTGTGAATGTTTGTTGCAAACCGATAGTCTATAAGTCCATAGTCATTTATATATATATATATATATATCTTTTTTTAAATTCATGTTAATTACTCAGATCGGTTGGAGAAAACCCTCAATGATGAGAAAAATTCTCAAAATGATGATAATAATTAGGAATTTAAGAGAGAGAAATTTGCACTTACTCCTAGAGTTGTCTGAATAGCACTATGGTAGAGTGCCAGTTAATAAAGTTGGAGGGCTTGGATTCAAATTCTGGTTCAAGCAGAAATGTATCCCTTTAGTTGTGTTAACTATTGTTTGGGTGTATAATTTCCATTTTACGTTATTAATTAACTGGTAATTTTGTTCAAATGCTCATACCAAGTCATCAGCCAAGGAGTTCATCGAGGACAAGCACAGTGTCCTGAGGATGTCTACTGCTGCAGTAGATGAAACAGTAAGTTTTATTAAAACTAGACCATGGTGATATAGTAAAAGTAAAGTGATCCCACAACAGGCCCGGAGGCCCTTGGGGTAGTAGGAGGTTAAGGCTCTCACTTTTCCTAGACAATCGGCACTTTATGTCAGCCGGGTTGTCAGCCCTGCGTGACGGCTGCCTTTACCCACAGAACAAGCGTCTGGTACTCATTTCCGTTAGAGGCTGAGTCGACCCCAGGGCCATAGTGCCGCCAGATGGTTTGGGTCAGTTTAAAAATCCTGACCCCACCGGGACTTGAACCCTCGACCCTCCGGCTTGTAGCTCAGTGCCTTAACCACTACGCTACGGCGTGTCCCATGGTGATATAGTCCGGAAGACAATTTAAAAAATCAGGACACTAGGACACTAGGTGTGAAAGCTACAAAGTTATATAAATACTGACAAGTAAACGGAAATGGTTTGTTTTTTTTTATTCGATGCCCCATTTCAACATTTTTGGTGTTCTCTCCTGGCATTGGCATAATTGTAACCCACTTCTGAGGTTGGAAACCTGGAAGGCAGGCTTACGCTGACCTGATGATATGGGTGATGATGATAGTGGTGTGCCAGGAGAGTCCTGAATCCTAAATTGAATCTAAGGTGAATATGAATGATGGTAATTATGATGGCCATATGATGTTCGGGGACCATTTGGGCCTTACAATTACCTGACATGTCTTACAGGTTAGGAAAAACTCCCCAAAAAAAAACCTCACCCAGGAAACTTGTCCCGACTGAGACTTGAACTCGATCTCGCTGCGTGACAAGGTAGTATGCTACCTCGAGACCACAGTGGTGGACTGAAAATTAGCTCATAATATAACAGTGGCAGCAAGTTCCTGCATCAACGCTACATAACCTGTTGTCTATCTCTTTATGTTTGTGGTTTTCATATTGTAGCTAAACATTTTATCAAAAGTTGCATGACCTGTCACCTGGGAGCAAGATCCATTATTATAGCAAAACATATATTAATGACCTTGTAAGAATGATTTCAGCTGATGAAACCTGTATTTGAGTCTACATATTTATTTGGGGTATTGTCAGGGAAATGAAAGCAACTGCATACTAGATGGACCACACTATAAGGCCACAAGATTGTAAAATATCTTGAATGCCATCGTGAATGTTTGTGTTATCAAAATGCTTTTTTTTTTTTTTACTGTGACATCTAACAGGTATTTCCATACATAGTACCAGTAGACCAATATTTTTCCATGTTACATGAAATTATGGGGTACATGTCATTATTTTTTTTCAAATTACAGAACATATCAGGACAGTATTAGTTAGTTAAGATGGAGAAGTTTAACATTTAACTTTTAATGAGCAAACTGCAGTAGAATGGTGCAAAGGTGAAAGTATCTTGTTCTACTAGAGTGAGGTATTCTTGTTTTCAAGAAGTATGTAGAGGTATGTTAACTTATGACATGTTAACATGTCCATATATTTGAGTATAGCTATTTGGGGAGGTTAGATTACAGTAAAACCAAAAGTCCACAAATTACCACAGTAGAATTTAGTTACTAATCTGAGGTATATATATATATATATATATATATATATATATGACGAAGGCTTAAACGTGCAAACACGGGACTTGAAATGTGCACTGTCTCAGCAGTATACGAGTACATTCCACACATTCACAGTCACAGTCAGATAGTGTGCTTCGAGTAGATAAGGTGCTCGGTTGCTTTTTCTTGTTAACTAAATGATGTGTGTATAATGTAAACTGAATGGCATGTGTATAAGTGTAAACTGTATAATGACTAATTATTTTTTTACTGAACAACGTGTATTTATTTATGATCAATATATTTCTTAACTCAGTCTGCCAGCCAAGTACGAAGACTCTTTGAAACACGATTTCCGGGTGTAAAAATTCCATCACGTTCAACAGTTCATAATCTCTATAACAAATTTCACACAATGGGAAGTGTTCTCACAGAAGAAACAATAGATGACATCGGTTATCAAATGGAGCACTCTCCTAGAAAATCACTTAGGCACCTTTTGCAACAAATAGGAATATCTTATGGCTCTGTACAAAATGCTACTAAATTGTTAAAGTTGCATCCATATAAAATAACCATGACACATGCTCTTGAACCGGATGACCCTATTCATAGGTGCGCATTTTGTGAGTAGATGCTAAATAATATTCTTAATAGCCTAATAGACCCACATTTAATATTTTTCGGATGAGACATGGTTCCATCTCCGTGGTTACATGAGTTAGCAAAACAATTGACACTGGGGTCCTGAGAATCCTAATTTCGTACATGAAGTGCCCCTCCGTGATGCGAAAATTGATGTATGGTGCACCATTAGTGGCAAAAGAATCATAGGCCCCATTTTCTTTTGGAATAAAGTCGATTCTCGTACATATGTGAATGACATTCTGACACCCTTCTTCAAGAAATTAACCGACAGGGAGCGCGATTTCGCATTCTTCCAGCAAGACTCAGCTACAGTTCACACAGCTGATATTTCAATGTACAAAATTCACCGTGTGTTCCATGACAGAATTATTAGTAGGGGTTTATGGTCTGCTCGTTCTCCCAATATAACCCCCTGCGATTTCTATCTCTGGGGCAGATTGAAAAATGCTGTGTACAAGAAAAACCCATGCACTCTGGAAGAACTGAAACGTAATATCCATGACGAAATTAACAACATCGGTAGAAGATAACTGCAGTGAGTTATAGAACATTTTATAAAGAGGTGTCAAAAATATATGGACAACGAAGGTGGACAGTTCTAGCACCTGCTTCAATAAAATTGGTAAGTACGACAATTTGTAAAATAGTTACAAAAATGTGTGTGGTTGCATCACCGCGATCCTATGCTGTCCATTCCCCACTGCGAGTGTGTCAGCAGTGTGCAGAGAAATCCTTGCATCTGCTGTCCAGTGCTATACTGATCACACTGTGTGTGTGTATATATATATATGTTATAATTAAATATTTAACATTGAGCAATGCAAGCTTAATATGGTATAAGAAAAATAAATGCCTGGACGGGATTCGAACCAGGATCTCTGAGTATGTACCTCAGCGTGATATCCATTACACTACCAGGCGAATCCAATTCAAACACTTATTTTTCTTATATATGTATTATATTCTCCACTATTACTAGATGTCGCGAGAACTCGGTCTTCACTGCCACCTAGTAGCTGACTATAACAAGTAAGCAAATTAAAGAGAACATTTTTACTTTATAGCAGTGACGCTTTATCGATGTTATAATTAAATATTTAACATTGAGCAATGCAAGCTTAATATGGTATGATAAGAAAAATAAATGCCTGGACGGGATTCGAACCCGGATCTCTGAGATCCGGGTTCGAATCCTGTCCAGGCATTTATTTTTCTTATCATACCATATATATATATATATATATATATCCATCCATAGTAATTCTGCCTGAGGGCTGATCTTTCACTACAATCATAGCATTTTCATGTTATGCTTTGCAGCTTCACTAGGGAATTATAGGTGTGGTAGCTTCCTGTTGCTCTCCACACCAGTGAAGGATGGTGATGATAATGATAAAGATGATGGCTGGATGATTTTCAGGTACCGTTGGGCCCTAAGTTTCCTGACATTTGTCTTACAGATGAGGAAAAACCCCAAAAAAACCTCACCCAGGAACCTGTCCCGACCGGGAATCGAGCCCGGACACGCTACCTCGAGACCACAGCAGTGGACATATATATATATAACCATAATTGTTGGGGAGAAAAAGTACAAGAAATAGGATAAAAATAAATTAGAATTTTACATAAATCTAACCTAAAAATCATTTTCTGCAAGGTCATAATATTTTTTAAAAATTCCTTATATTTCACTATCAAGAGAGATAACATGATCAGTCAGTATGACAAATCTGTTGGGTTGGTAATTCTGTTTCCCATGATTCTGGGCTAACTTTTCGAGCAGACATGTTTTTTTTTCATAATTTTTAGGTTAGATTTATGTAAATTTATAATTAATTTCTTCCCTATTTCTCGTATTTTCTCATTTAAAGTTTGACAAAGTTTTCTAAACAGAAGTTTGTTTTAGATGAGGATGACTGATAATATCAGATATGAATTTTTTTAATTTTAATCGATAGGCTTAACCTTGATGGTAGTTTACAATTAATTTTAAAAGTTTATTTATTACACTTTTTTGCTGACAATCCCCATTATTTAATATATTCTGGTAACAAGTATTTGAGAATGTTCAGCTATATAATATAGATACTGAAATTAACAAACTGTTGATGTAAACAACTGTATCTTTCTTTACGAAAGAAATTAACTTTGTATAAATTTTAATCATATTTATACAATTATAATTTTTCTATAAAATATAAATATAATCATGCCAAATAATATGTCTCCTGTGCAGTAACAAATTTTCATAATGATATACATCCTTGGATCACATGCTCCCTCCTATATCCTGAATCTTCCTCTTTCTTCTCCCAGATATTCTCTTAATTTAGCCTCCACATGGAATTATTAACATGCTTGCAAACTCTACACTCCCTCTTGTCAGCCGACTATTACATCACGAAGTCATCCTCATTGATGTATTTATTTTACTTTACCTCTACAAGCAATCAGTGGTAAATTTATACAATCAAATATCATTTCTGTTTATACCTTTAGTTGCTACTTTCAAAAATCTTATTTTTGAATCTTAATTCAACCAAAGATTCTTTGTACCAAAGAATACAATCCCTACCCATAATTGTGATGTTTCTATTTCAGACTAACTTACAATTTTACCATCATCTACTAGATCTGGGCAATAATGTAAACCTTGGATTCATAGATTTACATTGTAGCATACTATTATCAAATACCCTAATCAAATTAAATATATGTAGAAAATAACACTATGAGTTTATTTTAATTATATTTGAGTTGTTTATTTTGACTCACCTCATATTTCTTGATTTTCATGCAGACCGGTTTTGTCACTATCTGTGCGACATTCTCGATATCAAGAAATATGAGGCGAGTCAAAATAAACAACTCGAATATAATTACCCTAATCAAAGCATAATCTGACCCTGTAACACTTGCCAATTTGACATTAATATTCTGTAATTTATACATCAATAAAACTAAATATATGTTCACACACAGAAATGCATTATATAGGCTAATGGAAGTTGACAACTAATGAAAAATAACGGAAATTTTGAACAAGTGGCTGATTTCAAGTATCTATGAACAATAATTACAAATAGGAATGAGATACACAAAGAAATTAAACATAGGCTCAATTCTGGAAATGCATGCTATTATGCATTACAGGGACTCTTGTTGTCTGAACTCATTTCAAAAAACGTTAAATTGAAAACATATAAAACAGTTATTCTCCCAGTTATATTACATGGATATGAAACATGGGCTCTTACTTTAAGGGAGAAAAGAAGATTACGAGTATTTGAAACATGGACTCTTACTTTAAGGGAAGAAAGAAGATTACGAGTATTTGAGAATAAAGTTCTTCAGAAAATTTTAGGGTAAAAAAAGGGAAAAAGTCGGTTATATGTCTCAGACGAATTCTTCTAAGTTCCACAGAATCACAGTGCGCATGCGCGAGTTGCTGTAATGGTTAATATAGCCTCTGGTAGATGGCTCTGCAGTCGGCGTTAAATTTCCAAATGCATAAAAAAATGTACGTTAACTAACTTGCCATTTCCTAACTAAAGAAAACAATTTACATGCATATTATTTATTCCCAAATGCTTAAAAAAATGGACGTAAACCAACTTCCCATTTCCTAACGTAACAAAACAATTTACGTACACTCTATCGAACCTGTACGTACACCAACACTAAATATGGTTTGAAATTATTTTCAAATGGTGGCAACGTTGGAACAACATGGAAAGTAGCAAATAAGTAATGTATCCGCGATCATGTTTAACGTAAATATATAAATATAAAATATTGTAAAGAAAGCTTGAAGATCGTTGCAAAATGATTAAAACAGTACAAAACGTGTTTACAAGTGTTTAGTGCATCAGTGGCATAAGTGTGTAAGTGTAGAATTGTGAGAGACATAAAACCTACCACACCCGAAGATCCTTGTAGGAAAACCAGAGGGAAAACTCCCAGTTGGTAGACCAAGAATGAGGTGGGAGAATAACATTATCCATGATTTGAGGGGGATGATTGGAAAACATTAGCTCAGGATAGGGACGTGTGGAGAGCTTATGTCCGTGTTGACATGAACCTACAGGTTCAATAGAGCCAGTGAGTTAGTTATTCTGTAATTTATAAGATGATAATCCTGTCTAGAGTGAAATAAAATATTTAATTAGAGTACAGTTATGTAACCTCAATGTTAATATATTACAGGCCTAGCATATTTTCTTTAAAATGCACTAACATTATCTTAGGTCACTAAATAAGTACCTGAAGTTTTTAAGGTACTATTTTTATTAATTATATAAATTGGTAATCATGATGCAAAAATGGTGTCCATGCTATAGCCAACACAGAGTTAATATTTATATATTACTTGCATTCTAAATATATATTATACACAATTTACATTAATTCACAGTAAAAAATTAAATACTGTCCGTACCTTAGTTTCAATTGTATCTGGTTCTTTATATCCCGCCTCTGCCTTTAACCTCTTCAGAAAGCTAGGTTCCTCGGGTTTAATATATGTTATATTCCTCTTTGACATCTCAAAAAACAATTACATACCAACATATCAAAGTCCAAATTTCTTTCTTTCCGCCAAATTTTATTAAGGTCACTAAAAATAGTTTCTAACCAAAATATCACTTTAAGCACGCTTAATCAAATATTCTTTATCAAGAAATAAAATCACATTCTATTAACCTTGCTAGTTTCATATTTTCACAAACACAAATTCAAGATGGATAATAATTATTAAACACGTATCCCGTACAGCAATGGAGGCTGAGGGAAGGCCGAGGCTCCCAGTTAAATTTTCTACGTACAGGAACACGAGCCATTGCAAATCACGAACCACAGTTTGTAAACAATTTTCATTTATTCAGAAAATGCTAGTACAGGCAACATTAGAATTAGAAATGTTCCTAAGAAAACTATTTTCTGGCAATGTATTCATAATTTTGCTAATCAGTGAGATTTAAATAGATATAACTTTTTTTATTTATTAAATGTCACAGACTAACATAATCCGCAAACAGATCTCTGGGCACCAAATAATAAATTGTGATAATTATGTCATAAATTTCCTTGAAGAAAAAACATGGCAACATTGCATCCAGGAAAGTGAGTAAATAAATAAAATCTAAATCCAACATTGAGAAATACATCTACATTAAAATTACACCGTTAAACAGAATTTTATAAATTATTGTGATGTTGCTTTTTAATGTATAAGATCGATGGATCTTAAGAACATCAAGAACAAAATTATCTCGATTTAAATCAATGTCGCCAAAGTAGTAAAAGTTTTGCTAGATTTAATTTAGTCACTTTTCTTTAGAATTAACAATTTATGAATTTAACTATGTTCTCATTTGATCTTAAGTGTTTTCAATTCCCATACAATATTGTATTTATTTGTTTTAAGTTGATAAGTTATCAAAAATAAAAAAGGTTTTTCAAGAATATTTATTCCTCTAGGGCTATTTATCTTGAACATATTGGCGACCTTGATCTGAACCGTTCCTAAAAACTGTTATTTCAAATAAAAAATAACATTCAAATATAACTGCTAAATTACAGTTTCAGTTATTGGTTAAATTATTACGTGAAAAAGGTCATTAAATATTCGAATGAAGGTATGGAGTGTTTTAAAAGTACTATAAATATTTTAATAGCATAGCTCTATATGAGTTCGACAATAGAATCCTATAGTTCTGGCTATAAGGAGAAAAATAGAAAAAGTACTATAGGCGTACACACTATACATCACCAATTTGTCCTCTCCTAACCTTCAGGACAAAAATCTGCAATAAATAGGCTATGTGGGGTTTATGTGTATAAAGTATTTTATGGTGATAGTTCCTTAGAATGCTTCACTCCTTTAGGCGTAATCAGAATGTGAGCCAACAGCAAATCTAAGCCGGAAACATATTAGGGTTAGTAATTTTTGTTCGATTTTAAGCTTAAGAGAGATCAATATTGCCCTTGTCTGTAATTTCCTAGAAAATGTCATTTTTATATGCCGGTTGATCTAAATTACAAACTCATATTTACTTAAGAATATTAATATTAATCAGTCTTAAACTAACAAAAACTACTTACTCTGACCATATATTTGTTCTGAGGTTAAATTTAAAGTAGGTTACGGCGCAAAAAGTTGACATCCGAATTTTTAAGTTTATTGTATAATCTACCGCACCTAAGGAAAAGTTGGCTGTTCTGTATGAACATCAACTAATGTAGGTGAACTCCTGGCATAGAATCCATGTATTTTGTACACAGATGATAGTGAACATAATAATAGGAAAAACTTTATCTTATTATATTCATTGAATTTTTCTAAGTTCTACAGAATAGAAGTGTGCTAATGCTTTTGAAAATTCTGGCAGATGGAAGCACATATCTGTGAAATCTGTATAACCAACCTTCACAATTAATTCCCAAACATGTTTTTAAAGATGGATGTACACTAACTTAACCCTTCATAACATAATGAAATTAACTACATATGCAGTATTCAATAAACTATAAAGTAATTTGGTATACACTAACTTGTCCCATTGTAATCTAACAAAATGAAGGTAGTAACATCCATTTCTTGCCCTGTGCCATAGCTGAGTTATTAAGACAAAAGGCCTTGACGCAGAGCTACAGGACATGTGCTGGTTCGGGTCTCCATGGGAGAAGAAATTTTGGCTGAGATTCACTTTAAGATGGACACAATTTTCAGTTTGACATTCTTATGCCACTGATGCACTAAACACTTCAACCATTTATAATAACTTTTCGTACTATTTTAAACATTTTGGAACCATTTCTTACAATTTTTAAATATTTATAAATTATGCGAATATTATGCATCGGGCATCTAGAGATGCAGAAATGCTTCATGTAACATCTGCTAGGTGGCTCTAAAATCGGAGTTACCAACACTTGAAAATAATTTGAAACCATATTTAGTGTTAGTGTACGTAAAATTAGTTTTTAGTTTATTACATAATATGCATATAAATTGTTTTGTTAGGTTAGGAAATGGGAAGGTTTACGCCGACTTCAGAGCCATCTACTGGAAGCTACATTAACCATTACAGCAACTCGCACATGCACGCGATTCTGTGGAACTTAGAAGAATTCGTGTTCACCCATTTCTCGACCTTATCCAACATTTTCTCATGAAATTTCGGTGCTCACCCAGCATTGTGAGGAATTTGGGTATCTATATTAAGTAGTCAGCTCCAAATTGAGAAAACCCGTTATAATGGCTGGGGGACCTGGCATGCTGACCACATATCACACCTACACAGGCAGGATGATTATCTACCTCTGTGATTAGCACATGTAGATATGAGGCAGCTGGTAGGCCAAGGGCCTTCTAGGCCTGACGTGCCATGGAGTTTAGTTTTAGAACATCCATTTTTTAAAACATGTTTGGGGATTTATTGCAGATATTGGGTCATTCCGATTTCACAGATATGTGCCATCATCTGCTGACAATTTCATAAGCATTTGTGCATGTGCACTAACAATTCTGCAGTACTTAGAAAAATCATTGAGATATAATTACCACATTTTGAGTAAATAGATAAATATTTAACAATTTAAAAAAAGTTTTAGGAATTATGATGATCTTGAAGATTTTCGGGCTGTAGACCATGGTCGTGAGGCTTGAAGTTCCCCGACATTTCGCCAGAGACTGCGTCTGGCATCCTCAAGGGTTGTCATGAGACTGGCAATTCTGTCCGCTGTCCGTCCTATTTATACGTTCACCGCGATGTGTTCGTAAGTTGTATCTGCCTTCTGATTGGTCAGCGTTAGGGACTTCCAACTGACCAATCAGAAGGCAGATATAACGTACAGTCGACTAGACCATCAAACAGCAATCTCATTGGAGCAATGGAAGTCCCTAACGCTAACCAATCAGAAGGCAGATACAACTTACAAACACATCGTGGTGAACGTATAAATAGGACGGACAGCGGACAGGATTGCCAGTCTCAAGACAACCCTTGAGGATGCCAGACGCAGTCTCTGGCAAAACGTCGGGGAACTACAAGCCTCACGATCACGGTCTACAGCCGAAAATCTTCAAGATCATCATAGCAACTCCGGCTGTGAAAGTCTACGTGAATACGTTTTAGGAATTGTTACAAAACTTTTAAAATAGTAGAAAATGTTAGTGAAAATGGAAAAAAATGCATAGTGCAACTGTGTCATAAGAATGTTGTGTAGTGTAGTATAGTAAGGACTATTATAAAGAGCAGCCAAATTATTTTGTGGTTTTCAATGAGAGTTGGAAAAGGATTTTGTGGATTGAGCATCCAAAAGATTTCATTGTTTGCAAACTGTTACACAAATTACAAGATAATAGTTCTGAGTGGTATCCCATTAGGAAATAAATATCTATTTGGAAACCACAAAAATGTAATGTTGGAATGATGTAGTAGGAAGAAAATGTATCTAGTCATTGTGGAAAGATTCATTTTCTTGTAATAATACAGTGTGTACATAAAAGAATATTTTATTTATTTATACAAATGCAGGGGATTTGACAGAAGTCATTGTTCATAATTATGAGTAAACGATAATATATACAATACATTAAAACAATAGAACATTATAGCAAAACGGAAAGTTTGGCTCTTGCTTCCCAGTATCTATCCTTCAGTGTAGCAGAGTGAAGTGCCTGACACTGTAGCAGGTGGTTTCTGTCCATGTTGGTGTTCGTGGAGCACAGTGGGCAATGAGGACTTCTGTAGATTCCAATCCAATGTAGATGAGCTGCAAGACAATCATGTCCTGTGTTTAGTCGAAAATATGCTACAGCTTCCTTTCAAGGTGCATCTGGTGTAGTGTGGATGGTGTGTTTCCACTGTTTTTCTTGAATTCGGATCTGAAGATTGGTTGAGAATGTATTTTTTATCATTTGTTTGATACAGTTTATTGCTGAGCGATAAGATGTGTTTAAATTAGGTTGCTGTAAACATATTGCTCCTCGTTTTGCCAGCATATC
Organism: Diploptera punctata; assembly: GCA_030220185.1. Taxonomy (NCBI): domain Eukaryota; kingdom Metazoa; phylum Arthropoda; class Insecta; order Blattodea; family Blaberidae; genus Diploptera; species Diploptera punctata. Next base: position 713,767 of record JASPKZ010009819.1, read on the forward strand.
GGCTATTTCATTTCCATTTATTCCGCAGTGAGATGGTATCCATTGTAATACTACTGTCTTATGTTTTTGATAAAGGTCAGTGAGTAGTTTATTGCAATCTACTACTTTCTTGCATTGAGCTGATTTGAATGATGTTATTGCTTGTATGGCAGCTTTTGAATCAGACAAAATGACGATATGGACATTGATTTGTTGACGACATATGATCTGTGAAAATGCAGTATGAATTGCCTTTATTTCTCCATCAAAAGCCATTTTATTTGGTCCAAGTGGAGTGTATAGAGAGAAGAGTGAGCAATGGATTCCAGCTCCCACAGGGCCCATTGTGATCGAGCTTAGAGCCATCTGTGTATATATATGTAACCATTTAGAACAGGGATATTTTGTTTCTATTGTTTTCAAGGCACATAATCTTAGTATTTCAGGATTGGTGTTTGTTTTAATCAGTCCTTCTAAGAGGTCTAGACTGTGCATAGGGATGTAGAGATTTAGAGGGTTATCTTGTACAGGTAGTTTTTCTGGGTTATTTTGTATGTGATATTTACTTTATAGCTCTATAGCATGTTGCAGAAAGCCTTGTTGCCTTTTTTAATTTTCTATCATTGTTATGATAATTGGACCAGTAATTATCATCTGGGAGTCTGATCAGTTTTTCATAGAGGTTCATGGAAGCCATCTCAATTTCTGTTTTGATGTCTAGGTTCTGTGTAAAAAGCAGCAACGCGTCTATTGGAGTAGAATATAGTAGTTTTAAGTAATAATGTTATCACTCAGATGAGGTGTAGAAAGTTGTGTGTAGATTGAAATGAACAGGAAAGAAGATAATTTTAGTTGTGTGTGTGGGTGTGAGTGAATAGCTTTCTTTTGTATCATTCCATCTCAAGTGATCTAGTGCTCCATGCTCAACATGTTCAATTTCGCTGAAACTTGGTATAGGTATGGAACCTCTTTAGAAGTGAACCTCTGCAAAATTTCAAATCATAATATCAAGTTGTTTATTTTTTATTATTTCACTCACCTCATACTTCGTAATTCATAGCAGACCCTGGGTTTCTTCACATCTTTTGTGACACAGCATTGAGAATGTTACAAAAGATGTGAAGAAACCCAGGGTCTGCTGTGAATTATGAAGTATGAGGTGAGTGAAATAATAAAAAATAAACAATATTAAAAAACCTCATAGTGTTATTTCCTATCTACATAACTTCATAATATCAAGTGTTTGGGAAACTATGACCTTTCATTTGGAGGCATTTTTGATGAATCCATCAAGAAACCGAACATTTAATTTTTAACTCTTTGTTACTACAAGGCAAATGCAAATAGGGACCTCTTATTTCCATGTCTTGCACAAATCCAAAAAAGTCTGATGAAAGGAAATCCACATTAGGAGTCACCAGCATGAATCAAAGTGTCTAACAAAATCTGTCACAGAAGCATATATAAAATTTTGTCCTTCCTTTAGGGCCAAATATCTCAAGAACAAAAAACAAAGGAAGATTAATACTTAATATTTGGTTGAGACAGTGCACTGCCCAACTATCTTTATTCATAGCCACTTATCTAGGATTATACTAGATCATAAACATGGTGGCAAATATGCAATTGAAAAAAGTGAGCTATGTTCAAGCTCAAATAACCATTAGAAAGAGCACATCTTCATCTACTAGAATCAATCGGTACTAGTAAAATTCATGGTGATTTTCCGTTGAGGTATTAGTTCACAGTAATATAATGTACGGTTAAAAACTATAATATAGTTACCTTGTAGGTCCGTCTCCTCAACTTAAGTTCTTTTACAACTCTGTAGGCCTTTCGGGACTAGTCCCATCATCAGCAGAATGCATTAGATCCGTTCTTGTTGACCCTTGTTGAAGCACTGACTTGGCTGTGAGAATTTTGTACAGAGGATTGTGTGGATTAGGTGTGTATTCATTGAGAATCAGGTTGCTGTTGATTTCTCTTAGGATTGCGATTTCCTCCAGTATATTTATTCTCATTGGAATGTTTTCTCTATGTACTATTGTGAGGGTGTTATCGATGTTATGCATATGGTGTCCAGCTTGAATTACATGTTTTGCGTAACTTGATTTTCCTCCATTGTAAACGAAATCTCTGAAATGTTCCTTGAATCTGATGTTGAAGCTTCTGTTAGTTTTCCCAATGTAGAATTTATTGCAGTCTGTACATGTTAATTTGTAGATGCCTTTATTGTCGAATTCATCTATTTCTTCGATGTTGTTGTTTATTAAATTGTTTAGTTGCCTATAGAACTGACAACAAACTAAACAATTTAATAAACAACAACATCGAAGAAATAGATGAATTCGACAATAAAGGCATCTACAAATTAACATGTACAGACTGCAATAAATTCTACATTGGGAAAACTAACAGAAGCTTCAACATCAGATTCAAGGAACATTTCAGAGATTTCGTTTACAATGGAGGAAAATCAAGTTATGCAAAACATGTAATTCAAGCTGGACACCATATGCATAACATCGATAACACCCTCACAATAGTACATAGAGAAAACATTCCAATGAGAATAAATATACTGGAGGAAATCGCAATCCTAAGAGAAATCAACAGCAACCTGATTCTCAATGAATACACACCTAATCCACATAATCCTCTGTACAAAATTCTCACAACCAAGTCAGTGCTTCAACAAGGGTCAACAAGAATGGACCTAATGCATTCTGCTGATGATGGGACTAGTCCCGAAAGGCCTACAGAGTTTTAAAAGAACTTAAGTTGAGGAGACGGACCTACAAGGTAACTATATTATAGTTTTTAACCGTACATTATATTACTAGAATCAACTTATTTCATTTTTGCTTCGGTTCAAATAAGGGATGAAAACTAAATTTTAATGTAATGAAAAATCACTCATAATCCACTAATGGCAATGGTGCAATGTGCTGACTCATTTCTACAGGACCACAAGGATGCAGTCAATAATTTCAGCTTTCTGTGGAATACTGAGCTATCAAGTGAGTTTATCAGCTCAAACATCCACATAAATAAAAACAATGCATCAGCTTCTGCATAATAAGCAGAATTTGAATCAAATTAAAATTATCAAATCCCAGAAACCCCAACATTCATGGTCTTCCTAAAATCCATAAAAATGGAAAGAAAATAAGACCAATTATCAATTTATCAACTCACTGACATACAATATATTAAAGTGGTTAAGCAATAAATTCAAAGGAATGAACAAATTTAAAAATGCTGTGGAAAATTCTTATCAATTAATAGAAAAATTGTCCACTGCTGTGTCTCGAGGTAGCATGCTGCCTTGTCATGCAGCAGGCCCGGGTTCGATCCCTGGCCGGGGCAGTTTTTCTGGATGAGGTTTTTATCGGGGTTTTTTCACACCTGTAAGACAAATGTCAGGAAAACTTTAAGGCCCAAATGGTCCCCAAAATCATATGGCCATCATCATCATCATCCTTATCATTAACATCATCATCATCATCATCATCCTTCACTGGTGTGGAAAGCAACAGGAAGCTACCACACCTTCAATTCCCTAGTAAAGCTGCAAAGCATAGCATGAAAATGCTATGATTGCAGTGAAAGACCTGCCCTCGAGCAGGATGGATGGAATAGAAAAATTAGAAAATATAGAAATCGAACCTTAAGAAAGATTGGTCTCATTATGTCACATCATTGTTCACAAACATCCCGACTGACAAAACTATGGAAATTTTGGAAAAATGGCTAAAAGAAAACAAGATAGATGATGATAGCATTAAAGAGTATATGAAATTAACCAGATTATGCTTAGATCAAATGTTCTTCACTTTCAGAGGAAAATACTATAGACAAAGATCTGGACTTGCAATGGGAAATCCATTATCACCATTTTTAGCGAATATGTTTATGGGTAACTTTGAATGTCAGGTAACCAAAGCATACCCTTTGATTTTTTAATTTTGGAGTAGATATGTGGACAATATCATTAGCAATAGTAAAACAAAAAAAAGTAGATGATGCCATTAAACTTTTAAATATTCATAATAAAATAATTACATTTACTATGGAAGTGTAAAATAACCAAGAAATATCAAGAACCTTAAATTGATCAGGAATTAAGAAAAAAGGAAAATAGAATTTCTAATGGTACTAAAGAAGGCAACATTTAAGATGACGTAAGTCATGTTATTTGAGCTTGAACATAGCTCACTTTTTGACAGTTGCATATTTGGCACCATGTTTATGATATAGTATAATCCTAGATAAGTGGCTATGAATAAAGATAGATAGGCAGTGCACTGTCTCAACCACCATTAACAAATTTACCAAGTACAGGGTGATTCAAAAGTCTCTCACCATGTTTATGATATAGTATAATCCTAGATAAGTGGCTATGAATAAAGATTGATAGGCAGTGCACTGTCTCAACCACCATTAACAAATTTACCAAGTACAGGGTGATTCAAAAGTCTCTTAACATTTTCATCATATCGATAATTTATGTATTTTTGTTATATGTAATTGGAAACTATGCTAACAATAGAGGAAAGAATAGCTGTCATTTTTGCCCTTATACGAGGGTTGATGTATGTGCAGATCCAAGAAGAATTCGCTAGAAAGTTCAGAAAACCAGGTCCTAGCAGGCAAGCTATTAGAGATCTGGTACTGAAAATAAAAACGGATGGGATCTGTTGCTGATGAGGCACATGCAACCATACAGGATGTCTTCTAATGAAGTCCCGGTGCATCAACCAGAAAATTCAGCAGAGAGTTGGGTATGTCTCAAAGCACTGTATGACGTACCTTGCGCTTCAAACTGAACAAACGCCCTTATCACATCCAGATAATGCACAAGCTTGAACCAGAAGACTATGTAGCTTGACAAGCTATGTGTGATGACCTGTTAAATACCATTGAAAATGAAGAGCTCATGGAACATGTGTTGTTCAGTGATGAGGCAACATTCCACACATGTCGGCATGTCAATAGGCATAATTGTAGGATTTGGACATGCGAACAGCCAAACGCCATACAAGGGTTTCAGAGAGACACACCAAAGGTAAATGTGTGGCTGGGAATAAAAGAAAAAACAACAGTAACTGGAAGAATCTTGACATGTTAGAACAATACATGGAACCTCAGCTGGCACAGGATGCTGTATAAAATACTATGGTTTTCCAACAAGATGGTGTACCACCCCATTTTGTCATCATTGTTCGTGACCACCTAAACAAAGTTTTCTCTGCTAGGTGGATTGGTCATGGTACACCAAGAATTTGGGCGGCCCGCTTCCAGATCTAATACCTAGACTTCTTTGATTGGGGTTTCGTTAAGTCCGAAGTGTATGAAGTGAAGATCAACACCTTACCGCAATTGAGAAACCGAATAGCTGCAGCGGTAGCTGCAATCACACCAGCTATGCTGGCAAATGTGTTTTGCTGTTCACAAGAAAGATGGAGTCGTGCCGTGACTTTAGAGGGCCACCACATTGAAATGTACTAAGTTTATCGTCCAGTAGTCATTACTTTCCATATGTAATAACAAGTTAGGCATAAAACATTGGTTTGACGAAAATGTCAAGAGACTTTTGAATCACCCTGTATTAGTCTCCCTTTGTTTTTTGTTCTTGAGATATTTGGCCCTAAAGGAAGGACTAAAATTTGATATACGCTTCCACAACAGATTTTGTTAGGTACTTTGATCCACGCTGGTGACATCTAAAGTGAATTTTCTGTCGTCAGGCTACAATTTTCTGATTCAGGGTCAAAAGTTGTGCAAGACATTGAAGTAAGAGGTTTTTTATTTGCTTTTGCCTTGAAGTAACAAAGAGCCAAATTATATTTGAAAAGGAAAATATACGCCTAGACTGGAGTTTGAACCCATGGCCTTTGACTCTCTATGTCAATGCTCTTCATCTGAGCTACCTAAGATGTTTAAAATGGAATAATATTAATATTGAAAGAGTCAAATATTGACTTTTATTCGGTTTCTCCACAGATTTATCAAAATGCCCTCCAAATGGATGGCCTTAGTTTCCAACACAGTTGATATTATGATTTGGAATTTTACAGAGGTTAATTTTTAGGGTGAACCTGAAGCCACACCAAGTTCCAGGAATATTGCTGATGGTCAGCGTGAATGACTTTAAAAATTAGACCACTTGAGATGGAATGGCCCAGGGTGAAAATTTTTCCCCTAAGGTTGTTATTCACATATTGCTATAATAATTTGTATATTTTTTCTTCAAATAACTGTAGTACTATGCTGAATGCCATTTTTATTAGAATTCCATCCTTAAAAAAAAAAAAAAAGGAAGAATGTGGACTAAAAAATGGGGAAGAAGAAAATATGAAATCACATGATATTGAAAATTCAAGATTTTTATCTACGCTGTATTAAATTTGTTCCACAATAAAATGCATTCCCTTTTTAAAATGCCATTCCTGCTGATAAATAATCTGAATTGTTATTTTACTTTCTAGTTTGATGGCAACTGACAGTATATCTCCAATTAGACGATTATTCAGAAGATATTTCATTGTTGTACTCTTCCCAACTCTGACTGCTGGTTCAATTTTTGCTGATCTTTCGCATACTAGACAGTGGAAGAGACAGAAAGCTCAACTTGAAGCTGCTGAAAAATTAAAAGAAACTTTATAATTGTGCGGAGATGGCTCTGTTTGGTATCACTCCACAGTTTGGATGGATTGTTCTTCCCATGACAGGATTTGCAATTGGATGGTGGCTTAATAAGCAGGAAACATTGAGAATGGTAAGGTTTCGAGATAAAAGTGCTCTTTTTGGACGAGAACTCAAACCTGGCGAAGGACCATCCTGGCCTTGAAAACTATACTGAAATATGTACATAGTTCATATTGAAACTATTATGTAGGTAACTGAATGAAATATCTAGTTCATTGTTTTGCAAATTAATTGTCAAACGATGATAAAATCTTATTTCTGTAAATTAAAAATCTTGATTGTGTAAATTAAGTTTAATAAAATAAAAGCAAGATAAATTTTATTGTAACTCTTTCCTTTAATTGTGATTTATATTTTATTACTCTTTTAATAAGCACATTGCATACAGCATATCCCATGATTCATGCACATTGTGTTTTAATTATCATGTTAAAAAAATTAAAATGAAATATTAACCTTTTCACTGCTACTGTCAAGAAAATAGCAGTCATGCTACAGTCTTGTACACATGATCTCAATTTCAAATGCAACTTGTTAGGTAAGTACATGTTGGAATGCTTTCAAACTATGTGGGCATATACTGACATGTCTTAAGAACCTAAAGAAATTTATTTTACAGTTCTCCCTGAATTTAGGCACATCCAATAAATAAAATCCAAAACCACACTACAAGGGCATAATTTTCTTCAAACTAGCGGTCACATGATGCAGGAAATCCAGGGATCGTAAAAATGTCGTCTGCAAGCCATGGAGGACTTTTTACTGGCATGGAGTTAGTTGAAGTTTTAGAAACACTAGATTCTGATTTATCAGAAATTAGTGATTATGATGATGCAGTTTTATGTTCCTGAAAATAGTGGCGACCATGAAATTAAGCAAAATGATTCCAAGGCAGTACTCTAGCCACAAAAAATAAATTGTGCTTCAAGTGATTTTTTTCCAATGGCATAACGGAAATTTTATCCCAACTTTTCACAATTTCAATAGTGAAAATTCAAGAATTTCATTAAATATTAAGTGATTTAAAAATTGTATCACCTCTTCTCATATTCTTCTTATTAGACCAGTTTTGGGACCTTTATTTGGTTGATCCTCGGTATTTTTATGGCCATTGTTATGTCGTCTTGAAGAGCTGCCTCCTGCTCCTTCTGTTGGTAGACTAAAGAACCTCCAAATCAAATCACTTTCCCAGGAATTTCAAAGTTCATTTATTTCTTCTCTTTGTTTTTTTTATGTAGATTTTTTCCCAAATCATGAGATCTTTAGGTTTTTCTATTTGTTTCATTAATTTAGACTTTCTTTCAATTTTATGTTTTTTCTGACCATGCAATGGCGGCTATTGCAGATTTTTTTTACTTCCCCATTTTTGACATTCCTGAGATGTTCTTTCACTCTACTTTTTAAATTTCTCTTTGTTTTTTTTATGTAGAATCTATCACATTCCCTGCATCTAATCTAATAAATCCTTAATCTATTTTCTCATTATTGTTGGATCTAATTAATCTAATGATGCTGAAGATCAGAAAATCATTGAATTTAAAAAAAAGGCTAAAAATTCTTGTTGTCCCACTCCTTTTCAAAACATGTTAAACTGAAAATATATAAAACTGTTATTCTACCACTTATTTTATATGGATGCAAAACATGGACTCTTACTTTAAGGGAGGAAAGGAGATTGTGAGTATTTGAGACTGTGATGGGCAGGACATATGGCACGAATAGGGAATGAAAGATGTGCATGGAAGCTTCTTGTAGAAAAACCAGAGGCAAAATGCCCAGTTGGTAGACCAAGAATGAGGTGGTAGAATAACATTAACCATGATTTGAAGGAAGTAGATTATACAAGGAATAATTGGGAAACATTTGCTCAGGATAGGGATGTATGGAGAGCTTATGTCTGTGTGGCCATGAACCTATGGGTTTCATAGTGACTATGAGATAGGAGATGTACCAGATTTTATTGTATACACAGGGACAACCACAGATATTAATCCACAATGTAAATTTGGTTTTTCTGGAGCAGTTGTTCAAAATCTAATGAATAAATATTTGGAGAAAGGACACACCCTGTGGTTAGACAATTGGTACTCTGGCCCCTTCTTTTTTGATTGGCTGCATAAAAACAAAACTAACACACATGGGACTGTTAGAAAAAACAGGAAAGGAATGTCAAAGTTCAGTGGAACGTTGAATATGGGGAAAGTGGAATCGAAACACACAGATAATATGATGGCATTCAGGTGGATGAACAGATGAGAGGTCCATATGTTGACAATATTACATAATGACTCCTTGAAACAATCAGGAAAACAGGACAGGGCCACTAAGACACCAGTAATGAAACCAGATTGTGTTCTAGATTATAACAGGAATATGGGTGCTGTGACAGATGAGACATGATGATTAGTTTACCTGAATGTGTGAAGAAGTCTACGAAGTGGTACAGCAAATTATTTTTCCATCTCCTTGATAGTATATCTCTCCTGAATTCGCTGACACTGTACAATGTCAGAACAGGAATTAATATGCTAGCTGATTTTCAACTCATCCTCATCGCAGAAAACAGACAGGAAGAGTTGTGATAAAATTTTGGAAAGATATATTATTAATTTATAGAACTATCGTACCCTTAAGATCATGGCACCATGGACATAAGCTCTCCACACATCCGTATCTTGAGCTAATGTTTTCCAATCATGCCCTGTATAATTTACTTTCCTCATATCACAGTTAATGTTATTCTCTCACCTCATTCTTGGTCTACCTACTGGGCACTTTCCCCTCTGGTTTTCCTCTGACCCTCTTTCATTCCCTATTCATGCCACATGCCTTGCCCATTGCAGTCTATGATTTGATGCTACTACTACAATTGTGAATTAAGCTGGTGTATTTAAGCTGTACTTAGGTTTTTATACTCCTGGGCAAGTTTGAACCTGCAAAATTCAGAACCATGGTGTGCCTGGTAACCAGTAGTTCATCATCAACAAGAATAGGGCTATGTGAAGCAGCTAGACCCATTCCTCCACCCCTTGGGTACCTCAGCCAGAAGGCCATACTCCCAAGTCCTAGCTTCTTGTCCTCCCTTATCTAAATCACGGTCACGTTCAAGTTCACGGGCTAAAACCAACACCTCAGGGAGAAGGTGTTGGTGTCACAACTTCTGGGGAAATTGCTGAGCTACATAGTATGTCAGGTGGCGCATTCCCCACCGTTGGTCCACGGGCTCCTTGGAGGACTGCTGTCGCAGATCCACCAACCATTTCCCTGTTCTACCTGCAGGGACATGACCTGCAGCTGTTGTGAGACTGGCTAGGGTTTGAATCCTCAAGCCCCACAGTGTGAGACTATAGTATGTCCAGGTGCTCATCTGGCGACTCCATAGTTGGTCCATGAGCCCGTAGGTTGAGCCGGGAGCCAACACAGTTGCTCCCCTCTGTGCTGGTCCGAGCCTTGCCCTAGTCTGCTCCCAGGGACCTGTCCTGTTGCCGTTGTGGGCCAGCAAGGAGCTCGAAAGCTCCAAAAGGTAAGCAAATAGTACGACAGGGCGCTCATCTTCTGCCGACCCCACTAATGGTTCATGAGTCCCTTGGACTTAGCCGGGAGCACTGTCTAGCAGACCCACCAACTATTCCCCTTGTGCACCACCTGGGGATGTGTTTTGTTGCTGAAATGGGTCCAGTCTGAAGCAGTGAGATTCATGTTGTTCCTTTTAACGTCCCTAATATGCCAAAGTACAAATCCTATGTAATATGATCTGTTAATCAACAAGAATGGCTGCAATGAGATTCATATTGTCCCTTTTGTAAATTAACATCCCTAACACACCAGATACAAATTGTTTTATGTAACATGATCTATTAATGTGGTGTATAAAGTGAAAGTAAAGTACACCTACATCACTCAAAATGACATTAGAAACACACAGTCACAAACTTTGTCACTCTTATTGTAGTATCCATATAATAACTAACACTCAATATAAATTCTTCAGTAATAAACAGAGACCGGAAGTTTAGGCATAATAAATCCTTAAAATAGGCAGGCAAAAAAAGGCATTATAAATAGCTAAAATAGGCAGGAAAAAAGGCATTATAAATAGCTAAAACAGGCAATAAAAGGTAATTAGAAAAACTTACAAATTGAGATTTTTGACTCGATGTTGCAATTACTGTTGGAAGCAAAGAAATCTTCTTTCCAGTAGCCTTGGAAAGTGCATTTTTGTGTTTGATTGTACTGATGTGTTACAATATAAAATGTTTCTTTTCGTAGTTAACTGACTGCTCGCACATTTTGCATGTGAGTATGTTACCATCAGTACAAAATACGTCGGATCAAAAAGTACTAACGTAACTTTGCATTTTACCTGCATAAAGGAACACTGAATTTCGGCATCTTGCTGCTAGCTACAATAGCATCGCAATGAAAACTGAAAGAAAAATTAAGTTAGACCTGCATTCATTGTAGCCTTTTCAAATAAACACATGCAGTAATTAAAGTGCTTTCTACTATTTATATATTTTTTGCACGGCAGCACTCATTGTTGCGAAGAGAATAATTATGAACTGACTGAAACACAATAATATACATTCGGTGAAGTCACTTTCGTTGTAACGGTTATAGAAATAAATTAAAATACCTGTAGGCAATTTTTAATAGTAAATTAATAAACAATAGATAGATAAATAAAGGAAACAAAAAGCATTTATTTCGTAAATTAGGCATTTATATTTAAAAAGGCAACATAAAACTGTGGCATTTGAATCACCAAGGTATAATTCATACAGATTCACTTTCAAATTTAAGATAGATTTAACACATTTAAAAAGGCATTCTGCCAAAGTTCCAGTCTCTGGTTATAACACATTTGATAATTTTGTCATAGTTTATTTCTTTAAACCATTGTTATATTTATAAAAACCCTTTCCAGATTTTATTCCTATTCTTCCCTCTGCGACCATTTTGTTTAAAAGCAGATTTGGTTTGTAAAAGGGATTATCAGGAAATTTCTTATGTCGTGCATCTCTAACTAACTTCAATATATCAAGACCAATGTAATCCATCAATTCAAATGGACCCATTGGATATCCTGCTCCCAATTTCATTGCTGTGTCCATGTCTTCTATTGTTGCAATACCATTTTCCAATAATCTTAATGCTTCATTAATGTACAGTCCCAGCAGTCTATTGACCACAAAACAGGTGTGTCTTTGCATGTAATTGTTTTCTTTCCAATAGCCTTACCCCAAGCTATCATCTTTTCATGTGTTTCTTGTGATGTTTCTGGTGTGTGAATTACCTCAAGCAGTTTTGTTTTAAGTACTGGATTGAAGAAATGTAGGCCACCAAATCTATCCTTTCTGTTCGTCACAGTAGCTATATCTTGTATAGTCAATGATAATGTGTTAGATGTGAAGATTGTATATTCAGGTGCTATCATGTCTATATTAGAAAATAGTTCATGTTTAATGTGTAGATTCTCCACCACTGCTTCTATCACTAGATCAGCTTTTTTCACAGCTTCCACCACATTAAGTGTAGTTTTAAGATGTTTCAATACATTTGATACACATTTTTGTGCTTCATCAGGATTATCATTACTAGTTTCTTTGCAATGTCCATTAAATTAAGTAATATTGAACTTTGTGCTTTCTGAAGGGCTTCTTCATTAACCTCAACAAGTGTAACCTGGTGTCCAGTTTGTGCTGCCACCTGAGCAATTCCAGATCCCATAAGTCCACCACCTATAACTGTAACATGATGAATTGCAGCTAACTTTGTCAATGAAGATGAAAACCACCTGTGTAGCAAGAGAACTGGGTTTGCCATGATGCTTACTGTTTTACAGATTTGTAGGATATGATACATATGATTTAACTATAAAATAACAGAAACTGATAAAGCATTCATACACAGTACAAAGATCAAGTGTCTTGAAATTTATAATCTGATTCAATTTATGAAAGTGAAGAAGTAATGTAAACAAAGGAAGGTTGGCAGGTAAGATAATATATGATATGAATAAACAATTGCAGTTGTATATTTGAAATATATTTAATGTATGCATGTTCTGAAAAGTCTACAATAACTTCATACATAAATTAATGAGTAATTTTTACATCTTACCTCATAGTTAATGTTGTCTTACACACGGGAACTGCAGTTTTCAAAAGGTTACATCCTTTTCATTTTCAACTGCCATTATGACTACCAGATTTTTGTTAGAATATCCGTCTATAACATTGCCATCTGGTGTTGATTTGATTAACTTCGAGATGAGGTCCCGTTCGTCAGGAATTTCGAAATTCATGGATTTAAATTTATTCTTCTGAATATATATCTTCTCTCAATTCTAAAGGTTTTTCCAGATGTTTTAGAAGTTTAACCTCTTTTTCAATTTTATGACTTTCCAACAAGCTATATGCTGCAATAGCTGATTTTTCAATTTCACCATTTTTAATGTTTCTAAAGCGTTCCTTTGTGTGAGTGCCCAAATTCCTTTTTGTTTTTCCTATGTATACTTTATTGCAGTCTCTACAACTAATTTGATAAATTCCAGATTTTTTACTATCTGAGGTGTTCAATTTCTTATTGGTTATCAATAGATTAATTTATGAATTAAGAACCTCATAATGTTATTTTCCATATTTAACTATGAATAACTTCATACTTTTAGCCCCCCCCCCCCTTTTTTTAGGATAAACTCAACCAAACATCAATCTTACATAATTCAATTGGATATTTTTATATCTCATGTTATAAAAATACTTATCTCAACAACTAGTTTTGGAGGTATTTCCTCCATTATCACTAAACTCTGATGATGGAGGGGACACCTCCGAAACTAGTGGTGAGAAATATATATTTTTATGACGTGAGGTGTAAGAAGTATGATTCGGTTAAGTAAAATTGATAATAATTTGCCTCACAGTGTAGTGTATTTCCCATAGAATCTTTTATTAAATCAACCAAACTTGTTTGTATACTTTTTTTGTGTTATATTTGAAAATAACATTTTCCAGAATTGGATATGGTTTCATTTTAGAAAGAAAAATTACAATCGAATCGGGAGTCAAACCCCAGATATCTGACTGTATGTGAGTCCAATTGGAAAGTCAAATTTCTTTCCACTTATACAATTCTCTTTTCATCAGAAGACCAATAGCCATCGCTATCAATAATGCCATCTAACGATTTTTATAAGTACTTTTATTGAGAATTTAAACATTACTTTTAAGCGGTAAAGCTTATTGTTTTGATATTATATTTTAAATTAACATTTTCCAGAATTGGATATAGTTTTATTTTAGTAAGAAAATTACATTCGAACTCCGGATCTCTGACTCTGTATGTCAGTGCGATAACAGCTATGCCTTTTGAACTGCTGATAGGAATGTCAAATTTCTTTTCACTTGTACAATTCTCCTTTTCATCCAAAGGATGAATTGATGGATATTCTCAATTGTTATTAATGCATAAAAAATCTTTTGTAATTCTGATAACTCAAATGTAAGATTTGAAAACAGGCGATTATGTTTGTCATGAATAGGACCTTTATATTTATATTGGGATATTTTCCCTACACTACAGTAGTTTTTCCTTCAACCTAAAGTAAGAACAATTTCTGTACTGTAACTGTCAATACTGCTGTCTTATTAGCATCTGAGACCTCTCATTCTTGATTATAAAAAACTAAATCTCCTAGAAGACTCCTAGCCTACCAGCCGGCTGCTAATATTAATCAGAGATAGACGATCATCCAGCCAGTATAAGGATGATACGTGGTCAGTCTATTATAGCTGGTTTTCTCAACCTGGAGCCACTTCTTATTGTAGGTACCCAAATTCTTTACAATGTTGGGTGGGCACTGTTCCCATATTGGCTGAAATTACCAGAAAAAATTTCTTCCCCATGGAAATTTGAACTTGTGCAAATACCAAATATATTTTTGGGTATGGTCTAGAAACAGTCCACTCTGTCTCATGAGGAAAAGTGAGTAGCTTAAGTACTTGAATTGAGAAATAGGAACCTAAGTTACAAAAACAGTTAATGCTTACCAGATGGCACCCTGCGCTATCTGCTATTCTCTGTCCAATGTAAGAAGCACACTTCGACATTTAACTTCCGAATGTATTACTCTGCGTAGCATGTGTAAGAGTACAGTAGCTGTTTGTTACAAACCGATAAATTAATGCACAACAATTGTTTTAACTTTTAATATTGCAGGTTGTATTAACATTTACAATGGTATGTCGAAAACTAGTTAAATTATAATTGTTAATATTAAACAAATTAATTCAAATCAAACAATAAATGTAGTTACAGTAATAAAATAAAAAACCTATGCACATTTTAATGGACTGTACACTTTACAAAATTGTCCACCACTCTTAAAACAGGTTTAGGCCTTTTCCTCTTTTTGTTGGGCGTTTTGATATTATCAGTTTCTTTTACTTCCCTGCGAACATGTACAATACTACTCTCCTACACACCAGTATATTCTGAAGTTAATTTAACACAACATAATTCTTAAAATTCATCGGAGAACATATTGTTTAAACAACTCACCTCATAGGATTCATGCTTCCATGATATCGCGATTTCAAACATAGTCATGTTCATCGTCAGCCATAACTCCGACTGATGAAATTCTTCGGCCGTCAACTATTCTATTGTCGCCATCTTCAGTGCTGCCATCTATGGTTGAATTTATGAACTTCGAAATCAATGTAATTTCGTTAGGGATATCAAAATTCATTGATCTATTTTTGTTTTTCTGAATGTATTTTCTAATTATAAATAAGTTGAAGAAATTCAAACACAATAAAAGACTTAATGAATATACTACTCTACAAAATTGCAAAGAAAAGAAAAAATACAAGAAAATTACTTACCATCCTGAAATGCATAGAAAATTTCAAAAAATTTTTGACAAATACAACATTTCTTTGGCACCAATAAATAAATTTAGTCTGGGTAATCTTCTAAGTACCAATAAAAAAGTCAATATTCCAGACAGTAAGAAATCTGGAATTTATCAAATAAATTGTGAAGATTGCAATAAAGTTTATATAGGAAAAACAAAAAGGAATTTGGAAATTCGGACAAAAGAACATTTCAGAAATATTAAAAATTGTGAAATTGAAAAATCTGCAATTGCTGCACATAGTTTATTAGAACATCATAAATTGGAAGAGAAGCTAAACTTTTAAAACAAGTAGAGAAACCTTTGGAATTGATAGTTTGGGAAAAATATACATTCAGAAAAACAAAAATAGATCAATGAATTTTGATATCCCTAACGAAATTACATTGATTTTGAAGTTCATAAATTCAACCATAGATGGCAGCACTGAAGATGGCGACAATAGAATAGTTGACGGCCGAAGAATTTCATCAGTCGGAGTTATGGCTGACGATGAACATGACTATGTTTGAAATCGCGATATCATGGAAGCATGAATCCTATGAGGTGAGTTGTTTAAACAATATGTTCTCCGATGAATTTTAATGATTATACCTCATAATGTTTACTTCCCAACATTAATTAAATACAACATAATTCATTCACTACAGTGCCAGGATTATGCTCCATAAATTTACAAAATATATTTAACACTTTTTCACCACTCTTTAACAATTTCCCTTTGTGCTTCTAATAATTTTGATCACACATTTTTATCACCGAGTTAAATTAACATAAACTACCCGATAGCTGCCATATTTGTAACTAACATACACCTTCTTGTCAAGAATCATTCAGTTTTAAACAAATGCAAATTTTTAGTTAGTCTCCGACCTTCGAAGAAATATGAAGATATATACTGTATTCTGATCGACTATATTTAACATATATAGCTTTAAACACATAATTATATTAATCGAGTACATGATCTATTTTTCGCTTCTGCTGAACTGGTGCTTTGGTCATGAATGAATCACAGTAACTGCAGCATTCATGTGCTTCGTGGATTACCCGCCCATTTATTTTCTTGAAGTGTCTTTCTTAGGCTGGACAGAAAATAGTCAGTAATAAGTACTGCAGTGAGCTTTGGCACTGTGGAGCTGACATGACATGGAACCACTTTAATTTTAGAATATGAGAAATATAATTGAATGCCAAATAATGATGGAAATTAATAAAATTTAAAATATTAAACTGTAACTCCTGGAACTATTGTACAAAATCTTATATATAAAAATTAATGTTTTGTTTGTTTGTTTGTTTGTACTTTATGCGTGGCCATACCGTTGATCCGATTGTGATGGGGTTTTTTGCAAAATGTTCAGGAGGTTCCTGGGATGAACATAGGCTATAAGAGAGTTGTGATACTCAACTCCTACACCCTTAAAAATTGCCCTTTGTAGTGGAAAACGTGAAAAAAGTAGCTCTTTGGATGCTTAAATGGCTTACGCTGCCTAAACCATAAGAAATACACAAAATTAATGTACACAGAATTGAATATCTCAAAAAGCTCTACAAAAAAGTCTGTGACAGTATATGTTTATCTCTTACGGATAACTCACAATAACCATTTTTGTCTTTCATTGATACCAAGAGTCTCGGGCCGTAGCCAAGTGGTTAAGGCAAGAAGTCTTGGCGCAGAACTATGGGACTTATGCTGGTTCGAGTCTCTACGGGGGAAGAAATTTTTCTCATGGAATGTTGGCCAGTATGGAACCGATACACAGTGGGTCAGAAATGAAATCTACCTGGGGGAAAAAAAAACTGTTTTGACTCACTCTCATCAATTTATCTTTTTTTTTCACTCTAATATAATTGTTATTTGACGGTTCTTAACTTATCTGCAAAGGAGGGGTACAATTCTAATGTTCATGACTATGTGACGTCATCATTCACACTTCTTGAGCTACAACAGAAGGCTATAAGAGGTTTTCTTGCGAACTTATTTAATAATATCTAATCATGTCCTAATTGCTGAATTTTATGGTAAAAAAGTAACATATTTTTATTGTCCGCCCATGACATGAGAATTGAACGTTTGGGCAGGACAACGTCTGCATATATAAATTGTTTGTTTGTATTCTATGCGCGGTCATACCATTTATCCGATTTTGATGGGTTTTTTGCAAAATGTTCAGGAGATTCCCAGGATGAACATAGGCTATAAGAGAGTTGTGATACTCAACTCCTACGACCTTTAAAAATTGTCCTTTGTAGTGAAAAACATGAAAAAATCCTTTTTTCACACAAATGGCTTACGTTGCGTAAAACATAACAAATACACAAAATTTATTTACACAGAATTGAGTATCTCAAAAAACTCTACAAAAAAGTCTGTGACAGCATATGTTTATCTTTTACGGATAACTCACAATAGCCATTTTTTGTAGTGAAAAAGTAAAATATAAGTAATCAATTGAGTTGGTGTTTACTTGATGAAAATCCATATTTATTAATGAAATAAAAATAAAACATAGTTTTATTTGATTTTCATATTTATTATATAATTCAGTGACAGCTGTTTCGGTACACTGTACCTTCTTCAGACATGTTAAATTATGAATTGTGTTCCAACTGATCTAAGCAACAATACAACAATATTTATTTAAATTTTTTAATTTAACAAAGGGGATTCATTCAAATCAAGTTGAGAATTTAACAGTTTTTTACTACTTTTAAATTTATTAATTTCTACAGCCTCCAAAAGATCTAACTTCTTACCCTTATCACAAATATGTAAATTTCAAAATTTGGATCGAAACAATGATTAAATTGGAATAGGTGGTTAGCATATTTTGAATTTTCTAAATTTCTGTTATATGCTCTCATGTGTTCCTTTATCCGAGAGATAAAAGGTCTACCAGTTTGTCCTATATAGACATTGTCACATGTGCCACACTTCAATTTATATACACCTGATAATTTTCTTTTTTTGTTTTGGTTTTATTATTTTTTATTATATTTTGTAGAGTTTTATTAGTTTTAAATACCACATTAATGTTCAACTTTTTAAAGTGTTTAGATATTTTATTTGAAAGTGGGCCTATGTATGACATTACGACATATTTCTTTATGTTTTCTTTGGATAAAGGAAAAACTTTGTTAATTGCTTTTTTGTAATGAACCTTCTTAATAAACATTCTATAATTCAGGGTCGTAGCCATTATTAACAGCCAATTGTTTAATAATATTCAATTCATTATTATATTCCAAGGGTGAAAGAGGGATATTTAAAAGTCTATGAATGTAACTATTAAAGGCTGCCATCTTATGAGTATATGGGTGAAGAGAAGAACTATGGATAGTGGTATCAGTATGAGATGGTTTGTGAAAGATACCAAACTCAAACTTATTATCAGTGTGTTTTATTGATAAATCCAAGAAATTTATACTATTATTTGTTTCTAATTCCATTGTGAAATTAATACTTCTGTGAATGTTATTAATAAAATTTAAAAAGGAATTCAATTGTCTTTTGGTTCCTGTGAAGCCTGCTATGACATCATCTACGTACATAACGATACCAAAATAGAACATTTCTAGCTAATACATTCTTATGTATGGCTTGTTCTAAGTCATCCATAAAAATCTCTGCCAAAAGAGGGCTCAACGGATCACCCATAATCAAACCACCGTTAGCTATGTACAATTTGTTATTAAATTCAAAGTAATTTTGATGTAAGCATGTTTTAAGAGTGTGTAATATTTCTTCAACTACAAAACCATTCACTTTATTAGTTAGTAACATTCTATTAATAATCTCTATTAGTTCAATAGTAGGTATACTGGGAAACAGATTTTTTACATCAAAAGAAACTAAAATTATGTTATTAGGCAAATCAATGTTCTTTATATTGTCATTTAATTCAATAGAGTTTTTTATACTGTAAATTGGTTTGAACTTGGTATTAGATTAAATTATATTTATTAGCTTTTTAGACATTTTGTATGATGGAGAACTTATAAGGATACTACTGGTCTAATAGGATAATTTTCCTTATGTAATTTAACTAGGGAGTACAGTTTGGGTGGTTGGGGATTCATTTGTATTATAGAGTATTCAAAAAAGTTATTAAAAATTACACTATTTTTATAAATATTTATAAATTATATATTTATAAAAAATATCAAAAAAGAAATTATAAATATTTATTAAAAATAGTATAATTTTTAATAACTTTTTTGACTACTCTATAATACAAATGAATCCCCAACCACCCAAACTGTACTCCCTAGTTAAATTACATGAGGAAAAATTATCCTATTAGACCAGTAGTATCCTTTATAAGTTCTCCATCATACAAAATGTCTAAAAAGCTAATAAATATATTTTCATCTAATACCAAGTCAATCCAATTTACAGTATAAAAAACTCTATTGAATTATATTGACAATATAAAGAACATTGATTTGCCTAATAACTTAATTTTAGTTTCTTTTGATGTAAAAGAATCTGTTTTCCCAGTATACCTACTGTTGATGTAATAGAGATTATTAATAGAATGTTACTAACTACTAAAGTGAAGGTTTTTGTAGTCGAAGAAATATATACACACTCTTATAAACATTGCTTACATCAAAATTACTTTGAATTTAATAACAACAGTGGTACATAGCTAAAGATGGTTTGATTATGGGTGATCCGTTGAGCCTTCGTTTGGCAGAGATTTTTATTGATGACTTAGAAACAAACCATACATAAGACATTAGCTAGGAAATGTTCTATTTTGGTATCGTTATGTAGGTGATGTCATAGCAGGCTTCACAGGAACCACAAGACAATTGAATTCCTTTTTAAATTTTAATAATACATTCACAGAAAGTATTAATTTCACAATGGAATAGAAACAAATACTAGTATAAATTTCTTGGATTATCAATAAAACCCATTGATAATAAGTTCAGTTTCAGTTTGGTATCTTTCACCAAACCATTCTAATAACTGATACCACTAGGCCATAGTTCTTCTCTTCACCCATATATTCATACGATGGCAGCCTTTACATAGTTACATTCATAGACTTTTAAATCTCCCTCTTTCACCCTTGGAATATTTATAATTGATTGGAATTTTTTTAACACTTGGCTGTTAATAATGGCTATGAGCCTGAAATTATAGAATGTTTAATTAAGAGGTTCATTACAAAAAAGCAATTAACAAATGTTTTCCTTTACCCAAAGAAAACATAAAGAAATATGTCGCAATGTCATACACAGGCCCACTTTCAAATAAAAATTCTAAACACTTTAAAAAGTTGAACATTTATGTGGCATTTTAAAACTAATAAAACTCTACAAAATATAATTAAAAAAACAATTTTTTAAAACCAAAAACAAAAAAAAAGGAAAAATTATCAGGGTGGTATATAAATTGAAGTGTGGCACATGTGACAATGTCTATATAGGACAATCTGGTAGACCTTTTATCTCTCGGTATAAAGGAACACATGAGAGCATATAACAGAAATTTAGAAAATTCAAAAATATGCTAACCACCTATTCCAATTTAATCATTGTTTCGATCCAAATTTTGAAATTTTACATATTTGTGATAAGGGTAGAAGTTAGATCTTTTGAGGCTGTAGAAATTAATAAATTTAAAAGTAGAAAAAAACTGTTAAATTCTCAACTTGATTTGAATGAATCCCCTTTGTTAAATTAAAAAAATTAAATAAATATTGTTGTATTGTTGCTTGCTTAGATCAGTGTGCGAACACCAATTCATAATTTGTTAACATGTCTGAAGAAGGGTATCAGTGAACCGAAACAGCTGTCACTGAATTATATAATAAATATGAAAATCAAATAAAACTACGTTTTATTTTTATTTAATTAATAAAACATAAGTGGCTTTTTGTATGCTTAAATGGCTTACTCTGCCTAACCATAACAAATACACTAAATTGATTTACACAGAATTGAATATCTCAAAAAACTCTATAAAAAAAGTCTGCAACAGAATATGTTTATCTTTTACAGCTAACTCACAATAACCATTTTTGTCTTTCATTGATGCCAAGAATATCGAGATAAGTAGATTCTCGGGCAAGCAGAGCAGCACAAATAACTCGAAATAATGAATTTTGTCTTTCAGCTCATTTATGCCAAATACATCAGGGTACGTAGATTCCCAGGTAATCAGCACGGGGTATCTAAAAATAATAACAATATAAATTTATAATTATTTTTCCTTTTACTTATTCAACTAAACGTAAGAACATAATTTATTTAGATAGCAGCGCACTCCGGGTATTAGCTAGTGGTATATATTCAAGGATATATAAACATTTATAAATGTTCAAATGCAGCCCCATTGCAACTTATAGCATAAGTGTACAATGGACTCGTGTCACAGCTATGGTTGGATACACGTAATGAAGAATGATTGAACAAACATTTATAATTTTTATATCTCTTGGAACCAACCATTGGGTGAAATAATTATGATATGATTATTTGCTCATAACTTAATTATAATTGCAATGTATTGTCTCTTTATCAAACTGAAACAAGGAATAAAGGTCATTTTATGCTAATAAATTGCAAAAAAAATTGTATTCTTGAATCCCTTAATTACTTCATTTTATGGTA
This sequence comes from Diploptera punctata, assembly GCA_030220185.1. Classification (NCBI taxonomy): domain Eukaryota; kingdom Metazoa; phylum Arthropoda; class Insecta; order Blattodea; family Blaberidae; genus Diploptera; species Diploptera punctata. The sequence continues at coordinate 736,010 of JASPKZ010009819.1, forward strand.
ATGAATTGAGAATTTCTTCAAAGATTGATAGAAAGCACAAAATCATCTTTTTAAATATAAAAGCAGAGCATTTTATTTCTCAGACAATTTTTGATATTATAAAACTTTAGCCTGAGACAAAAGAAGTGAGAACTGCAGGTATTTTTTAAAAATTCAATACATATCATGTTCTCATGGTTGGCAACATAATTTACTTGTTATACATTTTACTTAAATTATATTTCTGTCAAATTATTTTGAGTTTGTAATATCTTACCTCAATATTACAGACTCAAAATATAATTTGATTAGAAGAACCTCAAAAATTACTTCCTAAAATAAAACATTATTTTTGTGATGTCTAGCTTAGGAAGGCATCATGGGAACGATTGACAGGACCAAATGTAACATTGAAATTGAGGTACTCATGTTTTTTCTTTGTCCATGCTGTAGCTGAGTGGTCAGGTAGGATGCCTTAACGCAGAGCTATGGGACTTGCGATGGTTTTGAGTCTCTGTGGGGAAAGAAATTTTCTCATGGAATTTCGGCCAATATGGGACTGGTGTTCATTTAGGTAACTACAGTAAATAGCGGCTCCAGGTTGAGAGAATCAGCTATAATGGCTGGGGAACCTGACATGCTGACCACATGTCACCCCTACACTGGTTGGATGATCATCTACCTCTGCGATGAACACATATGGATATGAGGCCAGCAGCCGGATGGTAGGTCAAGGGCCTTCTAGACCAGTTGCGCCATGGAGTTAAAAAAGTTTTTCTCTTCACACGCAATAGTTATTACAACTAAAGAGAAAAAATTCTGCCTAAACCAGAATTTGAACCCAAGATCTCCAGCTGTACGTACTGGTGCACTAACCTATTATATACTATTTAGACAATCCAGGAGTAGACAAATCTTTCGCTATGTGAAATTCCCGTGTACCACTGTAGGTGAACTTCTGTTCACATTACAACAGGGTCACTTCTACTAAAAAGACATTATGATGGGATTTATTCTGTGCCATATCAACCAATTATAATACAATAGTTAATATAACTAAAGAGAAAAATTACTGCCTAAACTGGTATTTGAACTTAAATGGCGCACTAACCAATTGTGCTACAAGTAGTAATAGTAGTAGTAGTCCTGGTCACTCCACTGGGGAGCATACGGCCTTGATAAAAGCTTGCTAACACTCTGTTGTTTGCCAATGCCTTAATTTAATTCAACTCATCCCTGTCTGTTCAGCTTCATCCCTGATAGTATTTACTCCATGTTGCCCTAGGTCTTCCTCTTCACCTTCTCAATCCTTGGGAGTTCCAATCAAATGCCTTTTTGTAATGTTATCATTCTCCATTCTCTCTCCTCAAGACATGACCAACCCATTTCCACTTCCTAAATTTTATTTCTTTGCAAATTTCATTTTGATTCATTCTTCTCCAAAGTTCATTTGTTATAATCTCTGGGCACCTTATACCCAAGATATTTCTCAGGCAAGATTTACAGATTTACAATTTCTTTCCAATTTGTTTTGTAGCCTTCCAAGTTTCACAGCCATATAATAAAATTGATTTCACATTATAATTAAATAATCTTAGTTTAAGTCTTAAGGAGATTTGTTTCGACCTCCAAATTGATTTCAATTGAATGTAAGCATATCTTGCTTTCTTTATTCTGGCATCAACATCTTCATCTGAGCCGCCATTTACAGATATACTACCCAGATATGCAAATTCATTTGTAGCTTCTATTACTTTTCCTTCTACTATAAGAGCAGAATCAATTGTATTATAAATATACTCACCTTAGTTTTATTTTTATTTATTTCCAGTCCAACGTTAGCTGCCAGTTTATAAAGATCTTGGAGTTTTGTATTTGTATCAGTAAATCTATGGGCTAGTAAACAAACATCATCTGCATATTCTAAACTTGCAATCAAACCTCACTGTATACCACGACGTCTCTTACAATTTTGCTACAGGGATACATACGAATTTCAAAAAGAGATAGATTTGTCTGTACTCCTAGATTGCCTAAATACCACAAGTAGTTAGTATGCCAGTGTCTAAAAGTGTATATCTTGATTTCAAATCTCGGATTAATATTCAATAAATTAATATAACAAATTTGGAAATTTTTTTACATTATGAAGAAGTTTTCTTAATAAGAATCAAATTAATGGTGAATTCTTCCTACCTCGTACATCTATGTATTTTTAACACAGAACTGCAGTATCGGGAAATACATCATTCCCATCGTCAGCTGTTTTCACGACTCAGTTTTTTATTATGCCGGTAATTTTCTAAACTGCCATCTGGTGTACTTTTGAAGAACTTTGTAATCAAACTCGGTTCGTCTGGAACCTCGAAGTTCATGATTCTAGTATGGTTTTTTTTAATGTACTCGTATATCTTTTCCCAAACTGTTAATTCCAATGGTTTCAAAAGTTTTGCTTCTTTTTCAATTTCAACATTTTTTTATGTTTCTAAAGTGTTCTTTTTTGCGAGTCTCTCAGTTCCTTTTTGTTTTTCCTATATATACTTTATTGCAATCTTCGCAATTAATTTGATAAATTCCAGATTTTTTATTGTCTGGGGTGTTAACTTTTTTATTAGTTAACAGAAGATTACCCAGGCTGAATTTGTTAATCGGAGCCAATGTCATATTAATTTTTTTTTTTAATCTTTTGAAATTTGTTATGAATTTCTGGATGGTAAGTAAATTTCTTGAATTTTTCATCTTTCTTGGAATTATGTTGCAGAGTGGTGTATTCATGTAACCTTTTTTGTTTAAATTTCTTTAATTTCTTCTTTATTATGTCTTCATCAAAATCATTTATGTTAGCTTTGTGTACAGTACGATTTTATTCATTCTCAAAATACTCTACATTAAGTGGAATATTTATTAATCTGTGTAATAGACTGTTGAAAATTGAATGTTTATGTGAAACATGATTAAAACCTGAATATTTTATGTAGTTATCAGTATGAGTGTCTTTTCTATAAATATTAAATTCAATTATTTGCAGTTATTCATTTCTTATTAGGTACAAGTCTAAAAACGGGATCTTGTTCTATTTCAGTAGTGAATTTCACCGATTCATCTTATAATGATAATAAGAATAATAATAATAATACTTTATTTATTCTGGCAGAGTTAAGGCCATAAGGCCCTCTCTTCCACTCAACCAGCACAAATACAAATAAATATTCGACAAATATAGATATACACTATACTAATTATAAACAGTTAAAGATACAATAAATGTAGCAATGTAAATGTCATGTACAAACATTTTATAGGGTAATAACAATAATGATACGATAATAATAATAATAATAATAATATAAATATGATACATTATACGGGAAACACCAATTAATATATATATCTTACACTGGATAATAATGAAGTCGAGTTTAGAGCAAATATAAATTTAGATTTCTTTTAAAAGATGCCAATGTCCGGCAGCCCCTTATTTCTTGTGGTAGGGAATTCCAGTTGCGAGAAGTGGAGATGGTATATGACATGGAGTGATGTGATGTCCTATGTTGCGGTATATTAAGTAAGAGACTATGTTGTGATCTTGTGTTTAAGTTATGGTTTGAGGATAGATACTGGAAACGGGATGATAAATAATTGGGAATCATGTAGGATCTTAAATAGGAGAATTAGACAGTGCGATTTTCTTCTCTCTTTTATATGTAGCCATGACAATTCGTGGAATAATGGAGAAATGTGATCGTATTTTCGAACATTAAATATGAATCTGATACACTGTTATGAATACATAGTCTTTTATATAGTTTTTTTATTGTTTTATAGATTATTTTTAATTATTCAAGCAAAGTCTTTTGAAATAGAGTTTAGACATTCAAAGTCTGTTGAGATAGAGTTTAGACATGATATAGTTCAGAGCAAAGTTTTGCTTAAGCTAACTGTAAACATCCCTACATTTAGTTCATTGGAATGTTAGTGAGTACAGTTAGGGTGACTTGAGGTCATTTTGAGTATATAACACTTGAGAAGTGAGGGCCTCGTGTCTGTCTGTGTGTGTAAACGGCTGAAGGGTAAGTCACCGACCATTTTTCTTAATATGTAGTCCGTACTTTTATATTTTGAATCAAGTACAATTAACATTTTTGATAATATAAATTCAAAAGGGGATATAACATTTTAATCATGTAGATTAGGTTAGATTTATAAATTCCACAACTCCCTCTTCTCAACCCCCCAAGAAAGTACTGTAGTTTTTAATATAGGCTTAGATTAGATTTAGGGCTAGACTACTTAGGGTTTCTAATTATTTATACTTTGGTAATAAAATAGTTTAAAATAAGACTCCATTTGTTTATTTCAAAACATGTATACTGTACATCCTCATACTAATGCTCGGCTAGATAAACGCTACCAGATTTTCCAAGTCCCGAAGGTCCTTTATGCCCTAAAATAGCTACCATAGGTATAACATACACATATTATGGACACGCTGCAGTTTGTCCGACAATCCATCACTTATGTCAGTTAGTAGAACGTCACAGTAGTCAAAATGCGGCATCACTAAAGTTTGGATTAAAATTCTTTTAAGAGTTGTAGGAAGAAAATGTTTAAGTCGCTTTAGGGAATGCATTATGGAGAAGATCCTTTTAGATGTTTGTTTTACTTGCACATGCCAATTTAAATTAGAATCTAAGTAAAATCCCAAGTTTTTAACGACGTCGATATAAGGAATTTGTTCATTATCTAATATGACAGCCGGCATATTGCCATTGTTTATGAGGTGTAATAGCCTTGGATGTCCGATAATTATTGCTTGCGTTTTGTTTACATTTAGTTTCAGCCCATCTTGAAGATTAAATAATTTTAATGCACCTTGAATGTATTTTGAATCGACTACAGAGATAATATCATCCACATATCTATACCAACACTTAAAAATCAAAGGGTAAGCATTGGTGATATGAGTTTCAAGATAACCCATAAATAAATTGGCCAAAAAAGGAGAACGTGGATTTTCCATTGCCAATCCAGAAATTTGTTTATAAAATTTATCATTTAAAAGTGAAAAACTCTTGTTTTTTTTTACGCCGACGCTATTAGGGCATCCGAGGGCTAGGGAGTCTTTCCTTTCTTCCATTTCTTTCCTTTATTTTCTTTTCTTCTCCAGAAAAGCCTGACCAGAGGCTATAAGATGGCAGCCCCATCACTGGTCTTGCCTTGGCCAGCAACCAATCGAAGGGACTATTATTATGCTTTCAAGTCTTATATGAGAATTTCCCTCAAACGCTGGAGGGAAAATTTTCTATAGGATCGTAACAGGCCTTGGCCTAATACTTGGAAGGAAGAAGAAGAAGAGAAGTTATCAATACAAAGTTTGGTTAGCATTAAATATTCTTCAGTGACTTCTGCTTTTAGTTCCAGAGAATTTAACAATCTTCTTAAAAACACGAACAACTTATCAATAGGAATACTAGGGAACAGAGAGAAAACATCAAATGAAACCAGTCTATCATTCGAAACTATCATAACTTTTAACTCTCCTGCACAAATTATATAGAAAGATTTATTTTGTGATGAAAATTGTTCCTTTGCAGATTAAAAGTATATGAAACAAAACCTACAGCGGAAGAGAATCACAAACATTGTGATTTTCTATCATCTGTTACGGAAGGTTGTTTCCGATCTCTGAGAACGATTTGCCAAGTAGATTGTGACGTTGGAGTGTGAGTCATCAGGACAGGAGCTTGCGAGGTGATCAAACCAGTCAGTGTGCTGCTTCTGTTACACTCGCACGCGTGTTGCTCTCATAATGCCTAAGAAGATAGACCCCTTTTGGGAAGGGTATATTACTGCCCTTTCCGACGCTAATTATAGTTATTCCGCGATTATTGAGGCTTGCAAAAAACGTAATCTTGTGGTGTCAGAGTGTGGAATTAGCTCAGTGCTTAATAAAAAGGGAAAGGGTCGCTTGGGATTAATTCCAAAAGGAAAGAAACAGGCAAATCCACGACCTGCTACTACCCGCACCCCAGATGTAATCAAAAAGGTCAAGGCCCTTATATCTGGTAGTAACCCTGCCACACAAAGGGTGATTGCCAACAACTTGGGAATATCCCTTAAAACTGTAAACACCATAATAAACAAAGATTTAAACATGGAGAAGCACCACAAAAGCAGGGTTCATAAATTGTTGCCACGTCACATTGCCGAACGCCGCACCAACAGCAGGAAAACTCTATGAAAAGCACCTGACGGGAGAAAAATGGAAATTTTTGGTCACACTTGATGAAGCATATGTTTATCTAGGAGACTGCAACAAACCCCAGGCAATTTACTATAGAGAAAGGGGTGAAAAAAATTTCAAAAGTGGTATGCCGAATGCAGAGAAAGTTTTTCCAAGGGATTTTTGGTCATCGCGGGATATTGCTACAATGGAAAACTGACCATTCGTAGAGTAGCTAAAAAGGCCAAAATCAACACTCAGTACTACCAGGAAGAAGTTCTCACCCCAATTTACTGGACCGAAATCCCAGCTCTCTATGGTACAGACAAAAACCAAGTCTGGGTGCACCAAGACAAGGCCTCCAGTCACACTTCGGGTTCAACCCTGGCGTTCCTGGAGAGAATGGAGCAGGAAACTGGAATACATGCTATTCCATTCAGCAACATCCCAGTGAAGTCTTCTCATGCATCACCGATGGACTTTTGTTCCTTTGGACTCTTCAAAAGGGCACTGGGAAACAGGCGTCCTAGAACAATAGACGGTCTCTGGAAAGCGTGTAAAGAGAAGTGGGAACTTCTAGACATGGTTGTGCTGAGTAATAGTCTTCTGCAGTGGAAACTCCGATGCCGAGCCATAGCTCGGGTGAAGGGTCATCAAATAGAGCATGATCGATGGTGGAGACAGGGCTTTTCTTAAGGTAAAACTTAAAAATCATTTGTTATCGGAGATCAGAAAAAACCTTCCGTATATATCATCCATGATGCTACTGCAATAATATGCAGTATGCATATTTGTTACCACTTTTTTGTTGCTAAAGTCCACAAAGAATTGAAGTATATATATATATATATATATATATATATATATATATGTGCCAACTGTACCTGTATTAGGTTTCAGCTTATCTCTTATGTCATAATTGATGCTGCCAGCATATTGGATGTTAAAGGGCAGGGATGTTTTATTTTTATTGTTCCAGTTACCTAATTTTCCCATATAAGTTAGCTTCTAACTTCTGACCTTTTATGACCCAACCCACAGGCCACAGCCATGAAATATGTTATCAAAAGAATTTAAGGCTAAATTAAAATGTAGAATATCATATGGAAACACCCTATGTACTGTCATTATCTGTAAAAAATTGTTTTAAAGCTTTTTTTAAAATCATACATATAACCTAATGATATTTAAATTATAAAATAGATACCTGAGATCTCAGTCATCCTCAACTTTGTAAAGGCTGTAAGATGTGAAGTATTTCGGAACATATGTTCCATCCTCAGCATGCAGATTGGTACTAGTTGTTTGTGAGAATCTTGTACCAATACATGCTGAGAATGGAACATATGTTCCAAAAGTACTTCACATTTTACAGCCTTTATAAAGTTCAGGACGACTGAGATCTCAGGTATCTAAGTAAAACTTGTTCAAGGCAGAATCGCATGGGACCAATTTCTTTTTCCACATTAGACAACATTCCGCTGCCGTTGGAAAGTGAAGTATAGTATGTACAAACAACTTCGATGGTAACGTGCAAAAAAACAGTCCTATTTCATCAGCATTAAAATGTCTCTTAGGCACGTATCCTGAAATTATAGTATGCATTTTCGGTTTCCGCTCACTAACTCTACTTTTGTCCATGTCCACATTACCCACAAATTTCATTCCACACTACATTGTGGTCCGGAAATTTGGAGATTTTTGATCATGGACTTGAAAACACACCTCGTTGATTTCTTTATTTATTTATTTTTTGCTCTTCATTTGACCATTTCTTTGCATCCATTCATTTGTTATTTTTTCTTTGTTTTAAATCTCACAAACTTGGGTTTTTCCACATTTAAATTTAGTCATTTCGCGTACTTAGAGTTTGTTTTTATTTATCTTCAATCACTTTCACTTTTTTGTTTAATGACAATTATACATACGATTTAGCCATCTTTATTCCGTACATTCAGAATGCTACCTGTGAAAGATATGTACACAATCAGTCTCTGTTCTTAAACTAATTTAAGATTTCATAGTGCACTTATTATTTGTAAGACAGATATCACATGCAAAATATTTGTTAAATGAACCTGTAGGCCTATTTCGCAAAATGGGTGTGCAGTGAGAAAATTCCAGATACAGGTAGAAACTCTACTTCACCCTGCGTGGGCAGCAGGAATCATCACTTATTGTTAATTCACCCAACGGGAATTCAATGAAGTGGAAACTAATTTATTTCTCTCTCTCTCCCTTCTGCCTTATAAACATTTTTTCATGAATTGTGTAGAAATATCCTTCTGTTTCCATGTTGGACAGATTCCGTTTTATATAGATTAAATACATGTAAAATTACTATTATTTTACCAGGACCAATAAATTTGTTCACATTGGACAGATTTCCGCTTATGTTCCGGATTAAATAAGTTTTACTGTATTTTATAGATGTTTTCATTATTAATTTAACACTTCTCAATGATGGATAAATTAATAATGAAAACATCAATAGAAACACTACTGTCATTTAAAAGTAGTGTTTAAATTCCCAATAAATGTCTTCTTAAGTAAAAAGCTGCCATTTACATAGATAGAAGCCAAGGCTTCAAGCATTTGGTGCGTGGGAATTACAACATATATAAGAGAAATATTTGCATCTAGATTGGAACTCACCCAGGTAGCTCAGTTGGTAGAGCATTTGGTACGGAAAACCAAAGGTCTGGGTTCGAGTCTCGGTCTGAGCAAAAATTGTTCTCTTCAAATTTAATCTATTTTATAATTAAATTTTACAAGTGACCTCAATGGTGTTTCATTATGAATTATAAAAGTATTGACATATAAATATTAACTAAAAAAAAAACATTTTTTTTTATCCCATTAATTTTTACATAGGCTATTTTAGTTTTCTAAGTATTTTACACATCTTGTTATGCAAAATTTAACAACCATGCATGTACTATGTGGTATCGTACATTTTTTTTTTAATGTTCTTCAGTTTGTTCAATATTTTACTATACTATTTATTTATTGCTTGTTTATCTGTATTAATGTTTTTATTTTGTTTTACTTTTTTCCTTTTGGGATAACAATTTATTTTTGTTTCATTTATACTATTAGTATCATTCATCATCATCATCATCAAAGGTGCTACAGCCTGTTATAGTCTTGACCGCTCCAACAATACACCTCCATTCTCCTCTGCCTTCTTCATTCATTTATTCACTCTCTTTATCCTGACATCTTGTTCCAATTATCTATCCATTTGATGGGAGATCTTCAATCTTTCTGTTTACCATCAATTTGATTTAAGATCACTTTACGACATGTATCTGATTCCTTTTCTCTGATTAGGTGACCCAGCCATTTTATTCTTGAAGCTTTAACCATTTTGACTAAATCAGTGTCATTATACACTCTGTACAGTTTATTATTATATCTAATATGCCAAATGCCATTTTTACACTGGTCCAAAAATCTCCCTTAGAATATTTTGAGTTTGTTTTCTTGCATCTTGGTTATTACCCAGGCATTATTTTTTAAGTTCAAAATAAGCTTATTAGCTAGCATCAATCTTATTTTCAGCAATAATTGTGCCTAACTAACTCACTGCACTATCGAACCCGTAGGTTCATGGCTGTGCAGAAATAAGTTCTCCAGACATCCCTATCCTGAGCTAATGTTTTCAATCATTCCCCGTATAATCTACTTCCCTTAAATCATAGTTAATGTTATTCTTCCACCTCATTCTTGGTCTACCAACTGGGCATTTTCCCTCTGGTTTTCCTACAAGAAACTTCCATGCACATATTCTGTTCCCCATTTGTGCCACATGTCTTGCCCATCGCTGTCTAAGAGACTTATCTGTTCTTATTATCTGGCTTCCTATAAAGATCATAAAATAGTTCACTGTTATGTAGTCTTCTCCATTCACCTGTCTGTTCATCTCTCTTTGATCCAAAAATTTTCCTAAGAACTTTATTCTCAAATATTCATAATCTTCTTTCCTGCCTTAAAGTTTCACATCCATATAATATAACTGGGAGAATAACAGTTTTATATTTTTCAGTTTAACATTTTTTTAAAGGAGTTGGGACGACAAGAGTCCCTGAAATGCATAATAGCATGTATTTCCAGAATTGAGCCTATATTTAATTTCCTTGTGCATCTCATTCCTATTTGTGATTATTTTTCCTAGGTATTTGAATTCAGCCACTTCCTCAAAATTTCCTTCATTTGTCATTAACTGTCCATAATAAATTGTGCCTAGATATTTCAAATACTTAACCTTTTCATAAGTAAACTGGTTAAAGTGAGATGCCTTGGTACACAGCTATGGGACTTGCACTGGTTCGAGTAACCATGGGGGAAGAAATTTTCTCATGAAATTTCGGCCAGTATGGGACCATTGCCCACCCAGCATTGTGAGGAATTTGGGTAGCTACAATAAGTAGTGACTCCAGGTTTGGGAAAACCAGCTATAACAGCTGGGAGGACCCGACATGTTGACCACATTTCACCCCACACTGGCTGGATGATTATCTACTTCTGTGAATAACACATATGGATGTGAGACCAGCAGCCAAATGTTAGGCCAAGGGTCTTCTAGGTCTGTCGTACTGTGGAGTTTCAAAAGTATACTTACCTACTTTAAAATAATAATATATGTTGCTAGGTTCATTTATTATCCCAAGTATGTCATTTTCTTCTCATTTATTTTCAATCCCATTTATTGTAACACAGTTTTCTAACTTTAAGTTTCTTTAACTACTTTTGATTCTCTTCCAATTATATCAATATCATCAATGTATGCTAGCAGCTGAATATTGATTGATTTATGATATATTGTTCCCCTTGTATCAATCTCTGCATCCCTCATTACCTCTTCCAATGCCACATTAAACAACATACATGCCAAACTTAAACCCCTTTTGCACTGAAGGATAAAGACCAACCATCCTGCAATTTACTATTAGTATCATTACTACATAAAAATATATTGATATTTTATAGAAATAATGACAATACATATACAGAATGTTTAATACTGTATTAAATAATTTGATGCCAGTGTATAGTTTTAATAACATTAGCAATATCCCATCACATCTTCATTCTTCTTTGGCATTTAAAAAAGTTGTGCAAGTTTCTGTACATCTTTCTTCTTTTCTTCAGCCACCATATACATTATGTATATACATTAAAGCATTGAGGATTTTTTGGTGATATGTTTTGATCCCAGGATTGAAAACAGAAATATTTACAGATTAGGCAACAATCACATTTCAATTTTGACTTAATTTTCTGTGAATGCTAATTTAAAAGGTAATTCCACTTTCAAAATCTTGTAAGCAGACTCGTTTTAAAGTAATAATTTACCAGTCTTAAACATTCTCATGGGAGAAGATGGCTTTCATTTTGTAATAAAATATTTTCTTTTTCTCTATAATATTTTTAAATCCTAAGTCATGGCTATAGGTCTTTAGATGGGAAATTAATATTGATGCAAGAAAATGTTGCTCTTTTTTTCCCTAGAAAAGCAAATAGAATGGGGATAATGTGCCGTTTTTATTGTTTACTCTGATAAGAATCTGAGAAAAAATGAATAGTAGCAGTTGAATAGAAAATCTAGCAAAGCAAAAGAAACTTGATTACGTCCCCTAGAAGACTCAGTTTCAAACCAGTGTAAAAATTTAGGTATCTTCTTTAATTTGTGATGAAGAGTGGTAAGGGACTGGATGCCCATCAGCATTGTAATGAATTTGGGTAACTATGCCATAGCATAATTGGTTAAAGCAATATGCTGCAAGCTGGAAGGTCAGAAGTTCCAGTTCTGATGGGGGTCAGGATTTTTAAATTGCCCTTAACTTTTGGTAGCACCATGGCCCTGGGTTGACTCAGCCTCTAACTGAAATTAGTACCAGATGCTTGTTCTGAGGGTAAAGGTGGCTGTTATGCAGGACTGACGACCAAGCTTACATATGTTGCTGATTGCCATAAAAAAAATAGAAGCCTTAACCTCCTACTATCCCTAGGACCTCCAAGGCTTGTAGTGGGATCACTATACCTTTTACCTTTACGATAAATAGGGGCTCCAGGTTCTGAAAATTGGCTCTAACAGCTGGGGGGCTTGACATGCTGATCACGTTTCACCTCTATACTAGCTGAATGATTGAAGATCTCGGCACTATGGATTTTAGTTTAATTTGTAGAACCAAAACTCTCTGGAATAAAACACTTCACGTCTGATATTTTGGCAATGGTTTATTTTTGTCATATCTAAAAGATTTCAACTCTATGACTATATTTTATAGTATTGTCTTACTTTATTTTTTTCTAGGTGGTAAATTATGATTTCTTATAATATATTTCTCTGCCAGTAGGCCTACTGCCTTCAATTTCTAACATAGAAAAATCAAATCCCTATCTTAATTATGTAATTATTTTCTAATGGCTGCATTTGGATTATTTAATTATTTTGCTTTTTACTTTCATTATTTCTTGGTATTCTTGTAAAATGTTGACATGTTTAAGTATGCTTACTACGAAGATGTAGACAAATGAATGAGGGAAAAAAATTGTCTTATTCATGTGAAAAACAATAATGTCAATGAGTAATAAGAAAGTATACCAGGATCTAATTTAAGAAAGAAAAATTAATGTTCAAACAAAGGCTTGAACCCTGGGTCTCTGATTCTGCACATTAGTGTGATACCAATTATGCTATTCCATAATTTTTATTTCTTAAATTAGATTTTATCCAGGATTAGAAAATGTTAATTTAAATAAAAACAAAACATATAAAGCTTTACTGCTACAAAGTAGTGTATAAATCCTCAATAAAAATACTTCTGAGCAGAAGACATCAGTTGCTGTGATGATAGCAATTTATGATAAATATATAGTGATAAATGAAAGTACTCTTCAGATAAATAAAGAAATTAGTAAAAAATTTCAAGAATTTTACAAACCATCCTTTGACATTTAATAAGTTTCAAAAAAATTTCAGCAAATTCAACATTAAATTAGCCCCAAAAAAGATTATAGTCTGAATGGATTAATTAAAACCAACAAAAATGAAAATATTGATGAAGGGAACAAATCAAGGATTTATCAATTTGATTGTAAAGAATGTGAAAAAAAATATACATAGAAAAAAAAACGAACTTTAATTCAAGATTTAACACCTTAGAAATGTTAAAAATGGGAAAGTAAAAAAATCTGCAATAGCTGCAACATGCATGGTCAGAAAAACATGGAATCAAAACAAAGGCCAATTACTGAATCAGTTACATAAATCTAAGGAACTCACAATTTGGAAGAAAATTTACATCCACAAGAATAAAGAGAAAATAATGAATTATGCAATTCCCAGGGGGGGGGAAATGAATATGGAAGTTCATCGGTCAGTCAACAAAGGGAGCAGAAATCAACCTACAAGATCAACAACCGCTTATTCAACAGTTAGAAAGAATTGATAATGACATATAGAGTGTTGAAACCATGGTCTACAAGAAACTTACAAATATGAGGAGAGTCATGAATATTCTAACTCATTTTAATTAAATATTAATTATCTTAAATTTAAAAAAATACCTAATAGACTACTCCCTTGCTAGGAACAACAAAACATAATATTTAGATTAAATATAAAGTATATAGTATAGTATATAATACTATTATATACTATTGTCTAGTTCAAGAAACACCGGTTGGTGAAAATATTGAAGAAGAATGGCTTGCTCTACAAAGTATTTTGACACAAGCAGCAAATGAAAGCCTGGGTATCAAAACCAAATGGAATCGAAAAAAAGGACTACGGATATGGGATGAAAACATAAAAAAAGTAATTGATGATAAACGTGAAGCATACAAAAAATTTCTGTCTACAAAAAAAAGATGAAGATAAAGTAGAGTATCATAGGAAGAGAGCCATAGCTAAAAATTGAAGTTCGCAAAAAACATAGATAAAGCTGGGAACAATTTGTCTCATTTTTGGAAAAAATTATATCACTAGGCCTCAACCAAAAGTATATAAAGTTTTAAAAAAATTTAAATAATGATTCAAGAGAAAATGCACATTTAAATTGTATATCTAAAGAATCTTGGCTTACCTACTGTCATCATTTATGGACACAAAAGGATGATTTATTACAAATACCAATCTCTAATAACACTGCTTTGGAACAAATTTCTATAGATGAATTAAACTGATGTTGTTAAATCATTAAAAAGTAACAAAGCTCCCGGAGAAGACCACATTAATCAAGAATTATTTAAATTTTCAACTAAAAATTTTTAGACAGATTTCTTATTCTCCTTAATATGATATGGGAAGGACAAGAACCACCACAAAGCTGGAACAAATCCATTGTAATACCAATCTTCAAAAAAGGAAGTCGCCAAATCAAAGATAACATCGTGGAATTAGCTTGTTGAACTCTGGATATAAAATTTATGCTAATATAGTTAAGAATAAATTGAGGAAAATTTATGAAAAATATAATTGGAGAAGAGCAGAATGGATTCAGAAAGGGTAGATCTTGTACAGATGGATTCTTTACTCTAAAACTACGATTAGAAAAGCACAAGGAATTCAATATAGAAACTCATATCGCCTTCGTTGACTTCATAAAGGCTTTTGACAAAGTAGAACAGAAATATATTACTACAAATTTTAGCTGATGATAACGTTCCACAACAATATATTACTAATATCTTCAACATCTATAAAGATAATGAAATCTCTGTTAAAACAAGATGGCAAATTATCTTCTTGGGAAAAGATCAACACTGGAGTAAGACAGGGATATGGACTTTCATCACGGTGCTTTTCATTATATACATGAATAAATTAATAAATGAATGGAGGAAAACACAACGAGGATATATACCCATCAATAGGACCTCAAACTCGATGCTATTCTTTTTGCAGACGATTTAGCTCTTCTGGCACTTTCCGAAAATGATTTGCCAACGATCAATTTATAATTTACAAAAAATAGGTGCCAAATTTAATATGGAAATATCAATTAACAAAACTAAAAGTATGGCATTTCATGGGAAGGACCCCATACAAAGTAAAATCTGTCTCCAGAATAAAATTTTAGAGAGATCTAATCAATTTAAATATCTTGGATATTATCTCTCTATCTGGGATGAAAAGGATATCCCTGAAAAAGTTGCTAGTTATAATAAAAGTTTAGGAATTATTAATCAAGTTATGAAACCATCCTTGTACAAAAAAACACCAGATTACGTTTATATAACACTTTGGCTAGACCAGTGTTGACCTATGGTAGTGAAGCATGGACACTAAAAAAACAACATGAAAGCAGAATAACGGCTTGTGAAATGAGATTCATGCGCAGAACGGCGGGTTACACCAGATGGGATCGGAAAAGGAACACCGATATCTTAAAAGAATTGAAGACTATGCCAATTTTGGAATATATTAAACAGTACCAACTAAATTGGAAACACCATCTTGAAAGAATGAGTTCAAATCGGATCTCCAAAGCTGTTTATAATTATATACCAAGAGGACGAAGATCACTGGGCCGTCCTATGAAACGCTGGAGGGAAAATTTTCTATAGGATCGTAACAGGCCTTGGCCTAATACTTGGAAGGAAGAAGAAGAAGATATAATACTATTTTTCACTGAGAGTAATAAATAATCATAATTATAAAAAAATAAACGTTATCTCAGTCAAAACATAAATTTATTAAGTCAACGTTTCAATCTCCTTATATGAGATCATTTTCAAGACGTGGTTGTTTCTTTGTAATTATGATTATTTAAATTAATGTTGGAAAGTAAACATTATGAGGTTGTATCATTAATAGTGAGTGGAAGTCATGACTGAAGAGGGACAAGCTATTGTCTAAAACCGACGGTATCAAAGAAATTTGAAATTGTATGAGGTGAGTCGTTAAAAATGTTCTCCACTCACTATTATCAAAACATAACTTAGGTCCAAGAATGGCAGAAATTATTATCATGTTTCCACTATCATATGTCTTTCCACATAATGGCTCCTTGAGCTAAGAAATGAGGTCGAAGTCACAGAAACTTATATCCGGAGAATATGGAGGATGGTAGAGCACCTCCCAACTCCAGCGATTAAACAAATCAGACACCACTCGTGCTACATGTGCCCTTGCATTGCCATGCAGAATGATGGGTGGAATATTCATGAAGTGTCGTCGGATTCTTCTTAACGCTGCTCACATATCATTTTGCAGAAACTTACAAATGTACTCTGCATTTACGGACTGCCTTGGGGAACGACATGTTTTAAGATAACACCATCCCAATCGTAGACTAGGATTAGCATCGTTTTCACATTCGTAGGGGTCTGCCAAACTGTTGTTTTTCATGGAGACCCTGTATGACGCCATTCAGACGATTGATGTTTCAACTATGGTTCATAACCTTTCGCACATCAATGGTGATGATACGTCATAAGAAGGGCTCTCCTTCCCTCTCATAGCGCTCCAAGTGCGTACAAGCAGCTTCATATTGCAGAAATTTCTACATCTCCGATAACTCATGTGGGATCCATCGTGAAGCAATTTTTTGCATCCTAAGGCGGATCTTAAGGATTCGATGCAGAGTCGAAAGAGCCAATCCAGTATCTATGGCTAATTCTCGAATAGTGCAGTTCCGATCTGCTTCCACTAATGCAGACAATGTCTGCACATCATTCTCAATAACCGGTGGATGACCAGGTCTAGACATATGTGATGCATTTTCACGTCCTCCTTTAAAGACATGTACCCACCTTGCCACTGTTTGGTACGGCAATGCATCTGCACCACAAGCCTCTCGCAATCTTTGATGACACTGTAGTGCGTTTCTGCCTCTAGCACATTGAATCTTCAACCAGATTCTTTGCTCCTGCTTTGAAAACATTGTACTACATTATACTGCTATGCCTAGATTTAAACTGATAACTTTCGGCTCATTGTTACGTGAGGACAGGAGGGGAAAAAGGCGAGTCCATATGCACGGACGGAGGGGAGGCACTGAAACTACACGTGCAATAAACAGAATTGTCAACCCTAGTTTTAATTGGATTCTACACTATTTTTGCCAAAACTAAGAAACAACTCATGTATAATGGAAATGGATGGATGACAGATGAGGGAAATTTTGGGTAAGTGGCTGAATTCAGATACCTAGGATCAATGATCACAAATAGGAATGAGATGCACAAAGAAATTAATCATAGGCTCAATGCTGGAAATGCTTGCTATTTTGCATTACAGAGATTCTTGACGTCCCAACTCCTTTAAAAAAATGTTAAACTGAAAATATATAAAACTGTTATTCTACCAGTTATATTGTATGGATGCATAACATGGTCTCTTACTTTAAGGGAGGAAAGGAGATTATGAGCATTTTAGAATGAAATGCTTAGGAAAATTTTTGGAACAAAGAGAGTTGAATATACAGGTGAATGGAGAAGACTACATAACAGTGAACTACATGGTCTTTATAGGAAACCAGATATAATAAGAATAGTTAAGTCTTGTAGACTGTGATGGGCAGGACATGTGGTGGTACAAATGAGGAATAAAAGACGTACATGGAAGCTTGTAGGAAAACCAGAGGGAAAACACCCAATTGGCAGACCAAGTATGAGGTGGGAAAATAACATTAACTATGATTTGAGGGAAATGGATTGTACAGGGAATGATTGGAAAACATTAACTCAGGATAGGGGTGTATGGAGAGCTTATGTCTACATTGCCATGAACCTATGGGTTCGATAGTGCCAGTGAGTTAGTTTTTATGACATAGATGCTAAAGCTATCTTTAAATAAAAGATATAGTTGTAGACCTGAATGCAAGAACCAGATAATTTAGGTTTTTATGTGAAACTGTAGCCATGTCTGCCCTCTATCGTTCACAATAGGGCACTTACTACAAATAATAGTTACTTACTTCATTAGATGGAGTTGAATTTTCAACTGTGTCTGCTTTGAGTGCAAGAAATAGATAATAACTGGAATTATCCAGTTCTTGCATTCAGTTGCCATCTAGCATCGTGGCAGAGAATAGTGAAGCAATGTTGGGTGATGCAAATTCAGATTTTGATTCAGAGGTAAGTTATCAATTATTAACATTTATTTATTGTATATACGTGCACAGGTATTAGTAATATTTACTACTATTTAAATGTTATAATATTACTAGTTAGGGTAAAAGGTTATTATGTTTTAATCTCAATGCTAATAATATTGTAACATTTTAGGTACCTATATCAAAATCTGTAGATTGTTCCCTGCTAAAACCAAGGAAAAGGGCAATGAATGAAGCCAAGTGGGGACAAAATGTTAGCAGGAGGAGTATTGTGCATAGAGAAGAATGTGTTTCAACTGAAATGCCAAGACTTCCGCCGAGAAAGCACAGCGTTACACAACACCAGTCACATACACATTCATTCATACTAAATATGAATATGACAATAATGGTGTTGGCCACGTGATGTTCGGAGACCGTTTGGGCTTTAACGTTTCCCAACATTTGCCTTGCAGATGAGGAAAAATAAATGACAAAAACATTTCCCATGAAACTTGTAAGGACCGAGAATCGAATCTGGGCCCGCTGCTTGTGAGGCAGCGACGTTACCCTGAGAGCATAGCGATGGACCGACTTGTTTGTATTTAACAAATATAATCCAGTATTAAAAGTAAAGAGAGGTGAGATGATTGAGACTTTAATTATAATGAAATTCAGCTATTAAAAATAATCAAGAATATGTTCTAAATTTATCATTTAAAGAATTACTTTGTTCACCATTGTGGTCAAATGGTAAATAATATTTCTTTCATCACTCCATGCTACAGTGTTCATGTTGAGTTGACAACACTGGATTGCAAGTGTCCTCCAAGAAGGCTCAAAATTGTGAGTAGTGGGAGGGCCGAAAGAAAAAAAGAGAGATAGGAATGAAGAGAGGGAAATGGTTTACTGAGGCAGAAAAGGAATTAGTGTTTAGTTCACATATCTTACAGGGGCACAGATCCATAGGTCAGACAATAATTCACTGGTACTATGAACCCTAGGTTCATGACCACGCGAACATAAGCTCCCCATATATCCCTATCCTGAGCAAATGTTTACCAATCACATCCTGTATAATCGACTTCCCTCAACTGGTTAATATTTTTGCCCCACTTCATTCTTGGATTAACAACTGGGTGTTTTGTCTCTGGTTTTCCCAATAAGCCTCCATGCTTTTATTTCATTCTCCATTCGTGCCATATGCCCTACCAATCGCAGTCTACAAGATTTCATGCCCTGCCCATTGCAGTCTACGAGACATCATCATGAACAAATCCATTTTACGTCATATGACGGTAAACTTAACGAAGATGGTCTTGATCTTTTCACCAATGTTTTGGTCTTCCTTCATCCCTATGTCTAGTTGGAGTATATTGGAAGTCTATTTAACTTATTCCTGCAAAGACAGTTACCGGTACTCATGATTGTTCCTGTAAAAGAAAGTGCACATCCAAATTCTCAAAAGATATTAAACAACAAATTCTTGATGATTTTAATAATCTCAATGATAAGAACACTCAGAATGTGTATTTGATGAGGTTGATTACCTGTCATAATATTCAAAGGTTAGTATTTAAAGAACCAATACTAGTTTACATTCAAATACCCATAAAAGAGTACTGGAACTAACCTATAAATACTATGAGATAAATACATGTAGTATTGACTTTTATTTTATAGGAGGCATCCTGACCTCAGTTTGAAGTGGAGGGGAAAATAAGAAATTGGCTATTAGAAGGAATGATGATACAGAAAGTGAAGATGAGGAAATTGTGCTAAATGTAAAAAACAGAGTTTCATCATTTAAATACAAGGTAATATTCTCATATAGAAATAGTGTATAGCATCTAATATATGTTAAGCTGCATCCTTAATTTTTAATGACCACCTCCATAGCGTAATGGTTCATATGTCTGAGTACTAATGCAGAAGACCCAGGTTTGATTCCCAGCACCCACATGGAATTTTTCCTGGAGGGATGGATTGAAAAGGGGTCCACTCAGACTCGTGAGTAGCTATTCATAACCCATATCTGACTAATAAAATTCATTATTTGGTTTGCATTAATAGGTGTGCATTGCTGGTTCAGATTTTGTCCTATGCAAGTCAGGCTTTTGCAATCTGCATGGAAAAAAAGGGAAGAGTAGAACGACTAGCTCAACATAAGTGGAATTCCATTGCTCCATCAATGGATCGGCGAGGGAAACATACTTTGAGACCAAACAGAATAAAAGATTGCATTGTAGAGCAGATCTGCGAACACATAAGGAGTTTTCCTGCATGCTGCACTCATTATTCCAGGAATTATAGTAAGAAGATGTATCTCAATACAGACTTCAGTGTGATGAAAATGCATATGCTATACCTGGAGAAATTTGAACCAGAGACATTTCTAGCCATAAGAAGCAAAACTAACATCAAACCCAAAGTCACTTATGAATGTTATCTTCATGTATTTAACACAAAGTTTATTCTGTCTTTTGGATTTCCCTGGTCAGACACTTGTAAAAAGTGTGATACTCTAAGTTGAATATGGAAAAGGAATGTAATGAAGAAACAGTAAGGGCTGTAGAGGCAGAAAAACAGTTGCATCTACTCAAGGCTCACAAATTCTATGATGATCTTAAGCATGTAACTGAACTCTCTCAGTGTGACACAGGCATCAAAGCTTTGTGCTTCGATTATCAACAAAACCTACCAGTTCCTGTACTCACTACAGGCGAGCTGTTCTATAAGAGATAACTTTGGGTGTTCAACATGGGTATATTTTCTTGTACTACCAAAGAGTCCAAAATGTACATGTATGATGAAACTTGTGGAAGGAAGGGATCAAATTAATCTGTTTCAATTTTGAAACATTACATAGAGAACTATGTTGATGAAAAAGTTACAACCCTGCATCTCTTTAGTGACAACTGTTCAGGGCAAAACAAGAATACGTTCATGGTACAGTTTTTAAACACACTTACTGCTATGGGAAAATTTTGTATTTTACTAAATTTTCCCATAGCAGTAAGAACATGGACATTCATTCATGCCCTGTGATCAAGCATTTGCTCAAATTGAGAAGCTCAAGTGAAAGAAAGAGTATGTCTTTGTGCCCAAAGAATGGTATGATATAGCACTATCAGCTTCAAAAAAATTTATGGTAGTGAAGGTAGACCAGAAAATGATATTAGACACTTTCGGCCATTATTCAAGAAAATAATGAGTAATTTACATCATCATCAACATCCGGTATCATGGCAGCTGCTGCCGTCTTCTGGAAACCAAATGCCATTCCTCTTTGTCCATCCATTGATCTTCCTCCATTCCTCTGATATTCATAGCTGCTTGTACCCCTTCTATCCAAGTTTTCTTCGGTCTTCCTCTCTTCCTCCTTTCCATTGGGATCCAATAAGTAAATATTGTCACTTTATTTACGAAGGGAATGAAATGACCGTTACTGTTGGTCAAAACACATTGGTTCAATCTAAGCTTTGCATATTTAAGACAAAGCAAAAACCAACATTACAAGTGCACGAGCTATATGGCACTCCATTGCCACTCAAAACGAAGAAGTATTGTGATGAGTTTAGCTCAGAAATATATTCCTCCTGTATATATGAACTGGTACAGAGACCTCAGACAAGAAACTGGGAATGGAGACTGTGATGTGTCTTACCATCGTCATCATCATCATCATCCTGCCAGGTATTAGTCCTAGAAGAACTGTTACGGCCTGAGAAAGCTGTTTTTGTGCCATCTTTTCATAGGTCGACCAAGTGACCGTTTCCCATTTGGACAGTAGTTCATTATTGCCTTGGGGATCCTGGTTCTAGCCATTCTTGAGACATGTATCTTACCATGAGCTATAAATCTGTACTTACATAGTATTTCTTGACATATTTATAAAATAAGTCTTTAAATATGGTTCTTCAAATTTCATTTTATGTTGACAATAAAGTTACAGTTAGAAAACTATGTTTTCTTCTTACATTCTCCTAATTCATAGTTCCATAAATCATTTGGGTGCAAGAACTGGATAATTCCTGTACATATTTTACTTTGACACATTTCTGAATTGACTAGAAGCTAGAAAATTGACAGACTTGTGCATATTCACTTATATTTTGATATTAAAGCAATAAAGTCTATGAGATGCAAAAGTGTTAAAAGTTTTTTCTTGTTTTTTTTCAAAACTTTGCTTTTGGTTATTATCTAGTTCTTGCACTCATGTCTTCAATTCTGTTATCCTAAATGGAAATTAACATTTACGCTCCCTCACATTCTTGAATTATATAACCACCAAGTATTTTTTGTTTATAAATCTTTTAATACAAGTCAGGAAATTATAATAATTTATTTTCTGATTGAATTTTAATATAAAATTATTATTAGTGGTAGATGATAATTAAATTAAATTGTAGAGAACAATCATGAAAAATTTCATGTTATTTGGATCGAGGATTTAACCCCTCGGTTCCTCCAGAATACTAATCTCAAATGCTAGTTACTATCTAAGCCAACGCACTCTCTACTTATAATTTTAGAAGCCTTGATTTATATAATGTAATCAAATTACTACATAAAATATTAAAGTAGGTGTTATCATGTTCATGATTCTTCATTATTAAATTATAATTTACTGTATCTGAACCATCTTTAAACAAATTATTGTAATTTATTTTCTAATGTCATAGTTACAATAGGCATATGGTTATAGCAATATAAAAGCAGCAACAAACTTTTAATACAAATATTAATTATGGAGGTAAGTTTGTTATATAAACGCAAATAAAATTTTATATTTTATTCATATTTTAAATGCTAATATAAAAAAAAATATTGTCCTAGAGATTATAAAATATTGTGTATGTATTATGCATAATATTCATAGTAGTTTGAAACATATTTATATCTTGGAATATCTAAATAATGAATAAATCCTTTAGAACAGCAGAAAAAGTTACAGTTCAGCCTCGTGAAATAAGGGAATGTTCTTGAATGGTTTATATTAATTTAAAATTATGTATTTAGCTTCAAAGCAGCAGAATGAAACTGTGGCCTGGGTGAGTGGCTGGAGAACAAATGAGCTTCTACGAAGTATATTGCTTGGGAGCGGTTTGTGAAGCAAAGAAAGGCAGTTTAAGTACTTCATAAGAATGAACAAATTGTCCCATCCCTGTAAGATAAAGATACCTTTGGGAGGATCAAGTTTAGATTACCTTTCCTTGATTTTCTATACTATATTCTTGTAATATTGTTGCTCTACATACTTCTTCTGTCTTTATTAACACTTATTATTTTTAATGTTTTGTAATGATATTTAAAACATTTTTTTTACAATTATTAAATATTTATCTACATAAGCAAAACATCACATTTATGTCAAATTATATTGTGCACATGCATGAATGCTTAAAAAAAACGGAAAAAGTCGGTTATTTGGTGGACATGAATTCTTCTAAGTTCCACAGAATCGCAGTGCGCATGCACAAGTTGCTGTAATGGCTCTGCAATCAGCATTACCAATTTTGGGAATAAATTCCCAAATGCTAAAAAAAAAGGACGTAAACTAACTTGCCATTTCCTAACCAAAGAAAACAATTTACATGCATATTATTTATCCCAAATTCTAAAAAAAAATGGACGTAAACCAACTTCCCATTTCCTAACCTAACAAAACAATTTACATGCATATTATTTAATAAACTAATTTTACGTACACTGACACTAAATATGGTTTGAAATTATTTTCAAATGTTGGTAACACCGATTTGAGAGCCACCTAACGGATGTTACATGAAACATTTCCGCGTCTCTAGAACCCGATACTCAAATTTTGCATAATTTATAAATATTTAAAAATCATAAGAAATGTTTCCAAAATGTTTAAAATAGTACAAAACGTGTTTACAAGTGTTTAGTGCATCAGTGACATAAGGATGTAAGTGTAGAATTGTGTCCGCCAAAAAAATCTTCTGCTAAATGGCGGAGATATCTGTGAAATTGGAATGGCCAACATTCAAAAACATATTTTAAGAAATGGATATTCCCTCACCTCATTTTGTTAGGTTATGATGGGACAAGTTAGTGTACATCAGATTGGTGTGAACTTCATTAAATAATATGCATATAATTAATTTTGTTAGAACAGAAAGTGGGAAGTTGGTGTACATCCATTTCTAACAAACGTTTGATATGTTATTGCAAAGGTTGGTGAGGTAAATAGCTTTTTTTTTTTTTGTTTAACTCCTTCAAATATTTTATAAACCTGACATTTAGATTCTCGGGCATATATACAAATTTCGGCAGCCATCTGTTTGTAATAAGTCATTTTACTATAATTGTTGCTCTATATTTGCACCTTAAAATCGAAGTTACGAATAGGCTATACAAGTTGCACCGTCTAGTCTAGTAAATTGACTTATTACAAATAGGGCGCTACTAAAATCTTTATGTATGCCGTATAAAATAAGGATTCAATTCTACAGTTGGTATATTCATAGAAGATCTTCAAATATGAAAGCTGTGGTAATTAATTCTAGTGTTTCACCCACTGTAGCAATGGAAGATAATTAAACACGAGCAAAAATAGATAATTAATAACATTACCTACTTTTATTTCTTATAATCCTTCAATAACTATTTTGTTAATAATAGGTATTGCTCTGCCATCTATGTTCCAGATCCTGTACTATAGAGTAACTCAGTAAAATGTATTATATATAAATGGATTGCGCGCAAAGGTGATAACACAGCACTTAAATGATACGGTATATTATACAACGTGACGCAATCTCGCGTTACGATCGGCGTGAGGCTGGTTTCGCATGGAGCGCATACGGTGCAGCGCTTATGTTTATGGAATTGTCGCCAGATGGCACCACATGTATGGAAAATCAAAATGACCAACGTTCATAATAAATTTCCAAATGTGTTTACAAAAATTAATGTATACAAACCTGTCCCTGCATAACCTAATGAAATAAATTACATACATGCTATTTAATAAACTATAAATCTGACGTACACTAAATTGACCCATCGGAACCTAACAAATGAAGTGATTTAACATGTATTTCTTAAAACATGGTTTGGAATTAAAAGCAAATGTTTGTCATTCACACATATGTCCTGCAATCTGGTGGATTTAATTTTATAAGCGTTCACGTATGCCAACTTTAATTCTAATAAGGAACTTTGAAAATAAATTGAGAAGAAAGTCATAATTTGTGTACATAGATAGACATATTAAAATTCTTTATAAAAAAAGTTTTAAGTATCGTTGCAAAACGTTTAAAATAGCACGAAATATTAGTAAAGACGGAAAAAGTACCCAGAGCAACAGCATCATATGAATGTTGTATGGAAAATTATAGAATAAATTATTCTTTAGTCCTTAAATAAATATATGGTTGATGAAAATACCAAATTTTAGAATACTTCAGATTTTCGCTTGAGCAGTTTTATCAGGTTTTGAATTTAATAGAAGACGAAATTTATGTACATCCATAATATCCCTAAAATACAATATTTATAGCTTTTATTTATCTCTTGACTAAGTTCAAGCCACAATAACTCTTTTTTCTGTACATCTCTATATTCCTTCGTGCTCATATTGTATAGAACATGTATAGAACTCGATGATTTGCAACAAAACTATCTAACTTTCGTCGTTAAAATTGGAAAGTTATAAAACAAGTACTGTATTTCCGACATTTTGTCATAAAATCTTAGTTTGTTTTTAGCATTTACACCAATGCGTATGGGTAATACCTTCTATATTCTTTGTTTGCGCTGGCAAATTGCGTCCTGGATTCAAGAGATTCAAATACACGACGCGACATGTCAGCGCAAATTTTTCGCGCCAGCAATTTGCGTTGTAGATAAACCACATCCATTTAAATACATGGGGAGCAATTTTAGCGCAGGCGCTTTGCGTCGTAGATAAACCATAGCATAACAATCACTAACACTTTAAAGTTTGTCTTGCATAATCACTAATTGTTTTTGTTCTTTGTTTACATGTTTCGATGTGATATCTTTCGCATTTTTGTTCACACACTTCACATGTGCATGACGTCTTCGGGTCATGGAATGTTTTATCTCTACATTAGATGGTGGAATCCTTGCACGCTTAATCTTGTGATGACGTGTCGTATCTGGAAATTTGCATCTGTCCAGTTCCTGTCTATCATCGCTCCGGTGCTGAAGAATTCCGGCCACACTTCCTCTCTTTTTCTGCGTAGTCTTTGTAGCGCATGTTCATAGGGTTCCGTTGATAATAGGTAGGCTGTTTTCAAGTCATCGATAAGGAAAGTCTCCCTTGCCAATAGGTACACTAGACGGCTTCTTGTCGTTCTTGATACTCCTATTGCTCTTTTTATGTATGTAGCATTCATTTTTTCCAGCGTGTTTAGATTAGCTTCTGTAAGATGTGGCCATATTATTTCTATCCCGTAAGTTATTATTGGGAGGATGTTTGCATTGAATAGTTTCATCGTTGATTCCAGGCTTAGAGCTTGTATATTGCGCATACCATTTATTGCTATTTTTGCTTGTGTTGATCTTTCTGCTAAGTGTTTTGTGAAGCTTCTTCCACTGGGTTGTAAAGTAATACCTAGATTTTAAACTCCCTTACTATTTTGATGTTATCTTTGTCCCGTTTTATTTCTGTCGTGGCAGGGTTCTTCCCTCCATTTCTGAACACCTCATTTCTGTTTTTGCTTTGTTAGTAAAATTTATTATTGAACAGAGTTATAATATATAAAAATTCTGTTCATGTTTCCAGTGCTACAATAATAATAATGAAGGAGGTTCACTGGAGTGAGCATAAGTATTAATATACCATTTTTCTCTTCGTACACTAGGTAAATTGATACTTCTCACGCCGATCTTTATATATCTCGCATGTACAGTATTCATCGAATTCGTAAATGATTCTTATTATACATACTTTAAGGTAAACATCATAACCGTGTATTGTCAACTCGTTATTACATGTCTTTGCTCTTCAGGGAAGCCAATGACAAAAAGTGGGTTAACTCTGGGCTTGACTCATAAAAATGACTAAAATACAAGTTTTATCCTTGGACGAAGCTCTATTTAAAAATTAGAAAATAGACTATCATCATCATCATCACTTTGTGACAGCTATTGGCGCTGTCCAGTGTGCCTTTCCTGGGACTTGTGTTTGTCCCTTGTCGGCGAATTCGCGTGTGTATTCTGTATTGGGTTCAGCTGGTATACCCTAGCCTACACGGCGATTTTATGGGGATTTATTTTATTGTTTGAGTAGTGTGAGATTTATATGGATATTGTTGCCAAGGCGAATAGATCTCGCTTGATTGGGGCATCGGAAACCGTGTCGCTGAAGAGCTTGGCTCGATTCAGGACCGGAATGAGCCACGCCACTCTGCGCTCATCATTCTGACCTTGGTTGCTACATGCTAAGTACTATGGATTATTTATTTGGTCGAATATGTTTCTATGTGTAGTACGCCATTGTGGAAGGTGTCCTATATTGCGTACTATTGGGTTTTCATGATCATTTATGTTTTGAAACATGGTGGTGACCCTTTCTGATATGATAGTATCAATATATGGCACCTTCGTGGCCTCGTGCATCTCTGTTATCCTTGTGTAACGCGGGGCCGAAAGTATGATTTTTAGACACTTGTTTTGCAGTATCTGTAGTTTCTTCTTGTGGCATTTCGCAAGGATACTCAGAGATTCACAGCCGTACAATAGCATACTACGGATCACAGCCACATATAATGTGAGCTTGATCCTACGGGACAGTGACGGCGACTTGAAAAACGGATATAATATCGCTATGCCTTGATGGGCTCTGGTTATTATATGATCACATGGGCTCTAAATGTAAGCCTTTTATCCAATATTAGGCCTAAATATCTGACAGAAGTCTCTACTGGCAGAGGTTGTACACCCATAGTGAGCTGGATTGGACATGGAAAGTTCGATTTGGAAAACAGGACGACTTGCGTTTTCCCAGCATTTAGTTTAATGTTCCAGGAGCAAAACCATTAATATATTATGGTTATTGCTCGCTGGAATGTTGCAAGTCTGTGAGGAATGGATTTAAGTTTGGATTGCATGAATAGACAAGTGTCATCAGCAAAGGAAGCTATTTGGAGTGATGGAGGTGAAGGTAGGTCAGAGACATATAGGGAGTACAATAAGGGTGAAAGAGACGCTCCTTGTGGAACTCCTGCCCGTATGGGCTTCGTATCAGATTTATTTCCACTCACAGAGACATAGAAGGTTCTATTTCTCAGATAAGTGGAGATTATTTTGACTAAATTTGGATTAATTTGGAATTGTATCAGCTTATATATCAATCCGTTTATCCAAGTTGTGTCAAAAGCTTTCTCAATGTCGAGGAAGACTGCTATTGTACTACGCTTGGCGTTGAAACCAGTGACTATTTGGTCTATAAGCCTCGCCAGTTGCAGCGGTGTGCTGTGTGAATTTCGAAATCCAAATTGATGGTTGGGTAATAGTTCTTTGTTTGAGACTTCAATTTTTAGTTTGGCCAAAAGTAGTTTTTCTAGGATTTTTCCCAGAACTGGTAGAAGGCTTATTGGACGCAAATTGTCTGGATTACTTGGATTTTTTCCTGGTTTCGGTAGCACAATAACTTTAGCCATCTTCCAAGTTGCAGGGAAGTGATTAAATTGGATACAGTATTTAAGGATAGTAAGGAGTCGAAGTAGCGCTTTGCGCGGGAGATGCTTTAAGGCTAGGTTACTTATACGATCATGTCCAGGTGCACTTGAAGTGCGAAGGGCCTGGACGTGAATGCATAGGTCAGCGAGGTGGATGTCAGGTCTTTCATTTGTGTAGGGAGCAGCTAGGAAGGTGTCTACTCTATTATTGACTTCAGCTTCATGAACTGGCGACGTTAACTCTTGTGGTCTGAATCGATTTGCGAAATTTTCCGCGAGAACTTGTGCTTGATCATAAGGATGATAAGCCCAAGTTCCATTGTTCTCAATTGCAGTCGGTTTAGAAGGTCCGCGGTTTAATTTAATTCTTTTTATAATCTCCCAAGGCGGAGTTTTTTGAGCATTGAAATTGGATAGGGAATTTTCCCATTGCGTAATTTTGTGATTTCGCAGTCTTTCTTTGACCAGTCGAGCATAGTAATTGTACTCCTGTTTCATTTGTGGGTGTCCATAGAGTCTGTACTGTTTGAGGGCTCGTCGCTTATGCTCTAGGTAGTCAAGAAGTGTTTGATCTGTTTGATTTGGACGTGTAGTGTTGTTTCTTGTTGTAGTTATGTCGAGGGCTGTTTGAATAGAAGCCTGGAAGTCATTTATAGAAGTCTCAAGTTCTTCAGTGGAGTTTACTCTTAATCGAGGATTAATCCACTGTGAAAGGAGTCTTGAATAACGATTCCAGTCTGTATTCATTGTGTGAGATCGGAACGGGGGCTGAAGTATGAATCTAGTAGTGAGCTTAAACATGATAGGGACGTGGTCTGAGTTTAGCTCACCAGGCAGTGTATCTATGTGAGGGGAGATGGTAATGTTTTTCAAAAGTGCGATATCTAGAATGTCGGAGCATAAGCCTTGTTGAGTGTTTCTAAAGAAGGTGTGTTCCCTTGGTGCTGAGATTTCGATGTTGTGGGTATTACAGAAGTGTTGTAATACCACACCTGAAGCATTGGGTACTCTACAGTTCCATGCGCGATGCTTTGCATTGAAATCGCCTGCCAGTAGGTACCGGGGCGAGATCGATGCAAGTATGCGCATGTCATGTCGAGTGAGGGGCCTAAGTGGAGATTTATATATGGAAGCTATGAATATATTCATGTGTTGTGTGATTGGAAGTATAATGCCAGTGGCTTCTATGAAGTGAAGCCCTGGGACAGAAATGTGTCTGTGGGATATGGATTTTCGGATGCAGATTGCAGTGCCACCAAGGGGGGCATTTAGGCGATCTGTGCGATAAGTGTAGTAATCAGCGAGTCGGAATTTATCCTTTGGTTTCAGATGCGTCTCGCTGATTAAAAGTATGTCTATGTTGTGTGTATGAAGTACAATTTCCAATTCATGGACCTGTGAGGCAATACCATTGGCATTAAATGCCATGACATTAAGAAATTGTCCCTGAGCGTGTCTATACATCGTTAAAACATATCGACCACATTTGGCTGAGGAACATCATTCGTTCCATGGGATTTTTAATAGTACTTAGCATGGGTGTGACGCTTTGTACCAAGCTTTGTAAATTAGGAGTGACCGCTGGTGCCTGAACTGAAGCAATGCGTTCTTGTATGCTGGTTTTCGGGGCTTGATTTTTGCCAGAGTTTACTGCAGCACTGAAGGAGGTTTGGGGGTTGATTTTCTTACTAGTAAAAGTGCGTGCAGTTACTGTCTTATTTTGTTTTGGTTCCCTATTTCTGAGGTAGGCCTGTTGAGCCTCTTCAAATTTAGGGCATTTCCTGAAGGATGCAGGGTGTCCTGATTCTCCGCAATTTGCACATTTGAGTTTGCTAGTGTCGATTCGTGCTTCCTCACGAACTGGGCATTGTTTGTGACTATGTTCCTTGGCGCATATAACGCATCTAGGAGTCAGGTTGCACCCTGCAAAGGTATGGTTAAATCTCTGGCATTTAAAGCATTGCTTCAGGCCAGAGCGTGGTCTATATGGTTCAAATGAGACCACAGTGCAGTAAAGTTTTTCCAGATGATAGATCTCTTTGGATCTTTCATTGTTGGCAAGTTCAACAATGTACAATGGGTACTTATATATGGACCCGTCCTCTAGTTTTTTTGTCACTTGCTTGATGCCTTTAACTTCAAAGTCCAATTCAGTTAATTCGGTTTTTATATCCTCTGTATCTACATTCGAGGGCAGCCGTTTGAGCATGACCCTTAGGGGAAGGTCTTTTTTCAATTGGAAGGTGTAGTATTGCCTTCCAATCGAGTCAAAGTACTTTATTACTACACTGTGGTCTTCCTGTGTGCTAGTGTAATATCTTAGACCTTCATGTGTACTAACAACTTTAAGGTCTTTTTTCACTAACATTTTTAGTGCCCTGTAAATTTTGACTAGGTCAGTGTGACCTATGAGTGTTACAGGCGGTGGCCTGGTTTCTTTCTTTGGGATATTATTGTTGATTTTTACACTAGAATGTTCAGATCTTGGTGGCTCTTCACGTGTGTTATCTGTTGTTGTGGTGTGTGAGGATGGTTTCTCTCTATGTGAGAGGCCATTTTCCTCGTGTGTTTTCTGTAGCTGATGATACTTGTGTTACATCCTTACCTGTGGTTGGTTTCTCTTTTTTGTTGTTAGAGCCACCAATATTTGTTTTCTTTGTGTATTTTTTCTCCTCGCTGGTATAATGTGCATGGAGGGCCCAGAAATTTCCTCATCGCTTGATAATATAGAGAATTTATTGTACAGCTCAAGCGGTGAGGTATCAGCACTGGCTGAAGTTTGCCTTGGCACTTTTGGGTCTTTAGGATAGTCTTTATTTTTACGTTTAATGATGTTTTTTGGTTTGGAATTATTAGTTAATTCAGGGAATTCCTTGTCGACATTTGAGTTGATTTGAATTGCCGTGGGTTTTGGAATTTCTTTGATTTTCGTAGGTACATTTTTGCGTCGTTTTGACATACATTCATTTTGAATTTCTAGATACGTATCTTTCACTATGTTTTCTACGGTTTCTAGATAATAATCTAGATCTCTAGTTGCAACGTTTAATTCATCAATTTGGTTTCTACATTGATAGGCAAGATCTTCAGCCAGTTGCGAAATAGCAAAATCTGGATAGATGTCTAGGAAGTTCATAATGAGTATTAGAAGACCTCTAATTTCAGTGGCTGTTTGAGGTATTTTGATTTAGGATGCAAGCCTCTATTGTCTATTAAACATTCAAAATCTCTCAGAACATCTCCCCAGATTTCATCTACTTTCTGGCGGCCCTCGTCAATATCCATATTTTCCTCATGCAAATTACTCATGCTTGGAATGTTGCTTGCCATTGCAAGACTTAGTTCAGACACTTATATACTATAGGCAAGTACACGACTTACCAGCGTGTAATTTCACAGCACACTATCACTGATTTGAATTTGTACGTATACCAGCTAAAATTTAACACCGAATACACGGGAACGGTGTCTTTTTCACTTGGCCCTTTTGGGCCCACACTTTTGGGGCGTAATTTGTAATCACGTAAGCACACTGAACAACACTTTAAATATACTGCCACAAGCACTTCGTCTTCTTTGTTTGCAGCAGCCACTGAAGACCACGTGGTGACCGTTCTCTATGGGGTTCCGCAGCGAAGTCTCTAGACTATCAATCTATAAAGTAAAGTGATCCCACAACAGGCCTCAGGAGGCCCTTGGGGTAGTAGGAGGTTAAGGCTCCCACTTTTTCTAGACAATCGGCACTTTATGTCAGCCGGGTTGTCAGCCCTGCGTGACGGCCGCCTTTACCCCCAGAACAAGCGTCTGGTACTCATTTCCGTTAGAGGCTGAGTCGACCTCAGGGCCATAGTGCCGCCAGAGGGTTTGGGTCAGTTTAAAACTCCTGACCCCAACGGGACTTGAACCCTCGACCCTCCGGCTTATAGCTCAGTGCTATCAATCTATACTTCGGAAATACAATTTTATATATTTTTTTTACTCTATTGGAATTGCTGCAATTATAATATAATGACTAAATTATGAATACAAAGTCTATTTAAAAAATAGATATATTCTTAAAACGAAAGATTCTATAATTCTGAACTTGAGGCAATCCTCTAATGAGAAAAGTTTTATATAATAAAAACATATAAAGTTTTCTTTAATTTCTTTGCTCACGTTCTTTTTTTATGCTCTTCTCATTAAAATTTTTATTTAAATGGTATATTCTTTGTTTACAACTTACTTTCACTGAGTGCTGGCCAGAATAACTATTTACGTCTCTGGTATTGGGGGGGGGGGGTCGTAGCATAAATGGTTAGGGCAATACGCTACAAAACCGGAAGTACGAGGGCTCGAGTCTCGATGGGGCCAGAATTTGTAAACTGACCCGAACCTTCTGGTGGCACCATGATCTTGGGGTCGAATCAGCCTCTAACGAAAATAAGTACCAGACGCTTGCTCTGAAGGTACAGGCGACCGTCACGCGGGGTGACAACCCGGCTGACATCAAGAGCCTATTGTCTAAAAAAGTGGGAGCCTTAACCTCCTACTACCCCAATGATCTCTTATGGCCTGCAGTGATACCATTTTACTTTTTATCCCTCGTATTGTATATTTAAAATTATAGACTTGAAAATGTTCTATATTAATACATGGTTTATCTGATTAGTAATGCTAGCACGGGATATTCACTTTTTTATATATGTTCTTTCTAGAAAAGGAAAGTTGCTCATTATACCTTTTTTTGTGGTGGCGACATCTATCAATCTCCCTCCGTTATCATTGCAGAATATATATAAAATAATTAAATAAAAAATGAATGGCTACAAGTGGCTAAAGAAGAGATAACAAATGGCCATAAAAGCTATTAGTAGCATTTTCACAAATTTTTAGCTAGTTATGTTTTCAAAATTGTCAGATCTAGCTACAAAGTGGCTAAATTGGCAACCCAGCTGCTATTAACACACTCTCTGATAGCGTCGCCAGTTGCTCTCTTCTTTTGTTTTAATTTCTCACTAGCTGTTAGTATGGTCTTATAAATGTTAATTTGGGCTGTAGTTTGATGTTCTCCACGAAGTATGTCTATCTCATAAGCACATACACTAGACGAGATAGCGCTGTAATTCTTAATTCAAATATCCTTTTCATATAGGCTATAGGCCTATATATATATATATATATATATATATATTACACTTACCTTATCAATCTTTTCTAGATCTTCGATTGTCAGTTTCGCTCAGAATGTTTATTCCAATATAACTATAAACCTGAAAAAAAACTGTACATATTGTTTTCAGGGAGTGCTGAAGAACAGCAACTGGAAATAACATTTCATTGCAAGTTAACCCTATAGAAATCGTGAAGAAATTTTAATTTAATCCAATTTAGAAGCGTACACAAAGAAGAATGACTACAGGAATCAAAGCGATCTATCAAAAGTTAGGCTACAGTAGCTTAGTTTATTATATTTTTTTTCGTTTATTCAATTTGAATTTAACTTAAAACACAACAAAATATTGTATACAGAAAATTAAATACTCCTAAGAAATTTCATATTTAAACCTAAGGCCTAAAGGCCCTCGGGAGCAACCCGTAGATTTATTCCATATTTAAATTTTACTTGGACCATCACACGTAATGACATTAATAAATTTCAGGCTACAGAAATGAAATATTTGAGTTCAGTTAAGGGTTGATACATTTAAAAACGATGACATAAAATAGTTAAATGTAATATCTATACATAAAAGAATTAATTGTTATAGAGATCAATGTATTGAACACCTACAAAAAAATGAGCTGCAGTCGTATTCCTAGAGGATTTTTTTATTATAAACCTGAAGGAAGAAGAGATTTTGGAAGACCACGGAAACGTTGATTGAAGAATATGTGAAGCCGGAACAGGCTTAAGAGCCTAATATCTGATTGAACAAGAAAAAACAATTTTATGCGACAAAGCTAAATCGAATCCAAAAATTGTGCTCAAATGAATAAAGAATGGAGGAGTTTCTCGACATGTCCCACTATTTCTTTAACAGGCGCTCTATTTAATTGATAACTAGCTTTTACCATGGATCACCTGAAGTAGTCTCCTTCGATAGATCTAAATGGGGAATTTGACCTCAGTAAAACCCATGTCTGCTTTTCCTTAACGGTTTGTGTTTTTATAGTGAAATATCAACCTTTCGACCTAGTTACCTCTTTTAGTCTGACATCGCTTTTCACTTGCCCGGTATGCATAATCCTTCTGGCAACAATGCTATTATCGACACATCATGCTGGATCAATTAAGTTCCTACGCCACGACAAAAGATACCTTCGTGGGTGGGATGAGGACTAGAGTGCCACAAAATTATTGAAGCGCATCGTTCGACTAGCTTTTGAATTTATTGTTCGACTAGTTTTTGAATTTCGCGAGCGGCGGCGGCAAGAATTAGGATCTCGTCTTGTATGGTTAAAAAATAATCGTGAGCTGTCGACTCGTGAGTTGGAATACCCGCGGAGAACGTTCTGTACATCTATACTTGTCAGTGAATATAGAAGACTGTGTTATAAGTAAATTATGAAATATATTTTTTTTTCTGAAGAACAAATTCAATTTAGTGAATCAATAAAGTATATTTGGAAATTTTCTGTGAACTTCTTCAAGAAAGTCCATCTGAGTACTTCGTGGCGAAGACGGCGACAGCTGGTGTCAGAAGTGGGATGGACGGCCCCGACGATACATACTTCTGGTTGCCGGAATAAATCTCCAAAATGGTCTGCTTGTGGCCAGATTCATGTTTGTAGCCAGTGAAGTTGTCGGAGTCAGAATTCTGAATGTGACCAATTGAGACCAGGTGGTACCTAGTTTGACAGTCCTGGGTACATGTTAGCCTGTTACCACTGCGATTCTGTGGACGACGAGATATCGAAAAGGACGAGGCGGGTAGAATATATGCCACTATAAGAGTTGTTACAAATGGCTGCCAGCAATCTCAACGATGTACAGGCGACCGAGGTTCACAAGCTGGTGATAGATTTTCGGGACATGTTCAGCATTTCCGAAGATGACCACGGAGAACCGACATAGTTATGATTAGCATCAAACACCGAAGACGCCAGCCCGATTTGACAACATCCCCGAAGAGCCCCACTGGCAAAGCAGACAGAGATAAAAGAAACAACCGGAGGATATGAGGACTTGAGGCATCATAGAGGAATCTATACCATTGTTCTTCGCCTGTGGTGCTAGAAGAAGAAGAAGAACGGAGAGATGCGCTTCTGTGAAGGACTACTGGCAGGTGACACTTCGTCCACAAGACAAATAGAAATCAGCATTCTCCACAGGTCAGGGATTATGGCCGTGCACAGCTATGTCCTTTGGATTGCGTGATGTCCCTACCACTTTCCAGCGTCTCATGGAGGCAGTCACGAGAGGGTACACTTATGATACCTGCTTGCTGTATCTAGACGACATCATAATAGTCTGAAAGTTAAAATAACTAACTAATCCACGAATATAATTTGAGAGACTAAGACAAGCTCGACTTAAGCTAAATCCCAAGAATTGCCAGTTATTCAACGTGAAGTTTCCTATCTGGGGCACATTTACGGACTGACGGAGTGACTACGAATCCAGTGAAATTGAAGGTTGTGCAGGGATGAGCCAGGCCAGAAGGCAACGAGCTTCGTCATTTCCCGGGGCCTGTACACTTACTCGTATTACAGAAGATTTGTCATGTGGTACGCTATAATGTTGACAAGCCCCTAACCCAACTGACTGAAGAAAAACAGATGTTTTAGTAGACTGAAGAAACCTAGATGACGTTTCCAGAGTCTGATAGAATCCCTATGCACTTCACTTGTATTAGATATTCGATGCCGGATAGGAAATTCATCGACGAAACCGATACCAGCAACGTGGGCATCAGAGCTGTGCTTTGCTAAGACCAAGGCAAAAGGGAGAAGGTCATCGCCTACCTCAGCCGAACATGAACATTATCCAAGGCTGAAATGTTACTACTGCGTCACCCACCTGAAGCTACTCGTCATCGTAAGCGCCCACAAACATTTTCACAAATATATATGGCCAGGCGTTCCATCTTTGAACTGATCTTTATACCCTTACCTGGCTGCTTGGATTCCGCAATATAGAAGGGCAGACTGCTCGTTATATATAACAAATCTAAGAATACACTTTACATCGGAACATTGCCAGGGCTATAAACATTCTAAATCCGATCACTCTCTTGTCAACCCTGTCAAGACAACTGAAACCACTCCACCAAGGGTGAGTGGCGTAATATCACTGGAATTGTCAAAGTTGTAACCGCGCAGCCTCCCCTAATTTGGATGAAGATGACTTGAGGAGGGAGCAGTTTGATGACCGTCACAAGGTACAAGTTCTGTGCTCATGGGTAAACATCGCAGAACGCAACACCATCGAGCTACTGGGGGTCAATAGAATTTCCTGATCATCAAGAGTGGTGTCCTAAAGAGGTTATGGGAGTCTGGTGATGAAAAGATATCAACAGAATAGCTGGTTCTACTCAGGAGCAAGATTCAAGAGGCGTTGGAAGAAGAACAGACTGGAGTTTCTGGAGGACATCTAGGAGTTAACAAAATTCTGAATAAGATTCGTTGATGCTTCTACTGGGTACATCAACAGAGAGATGTAGTGAAATGATGACAGCAATGTGACATCTGTATAGCTAGCCGAGGTCCTCGAACACGAAGCAGGAGCGTCATCCAGCAGTACAACATGGAAGCACCATTTGAGAGAATCGCCATCTATGTGGCTGGCCCCTTTTTTGAGCGAACTTACACCAGTTGCTGGCCAACACTACTTCACTGAATAGCCAGCACTCTACACAATCCCCACCCAAAGAGCCTCGACCGTCGCCGACGAAATTGTCAACAACTTCGTGTGTCGCTATGGAGTATCATTGACGCTATATAGGGACCAGTGCCGCAACTTGAAGTTCCAGCTAATGAAATGGTTGTTGCAACGCCTGGGGGTACATATGACCATGGCTACTCCCCTTCATCCGGAATCTGATGGGATGGTAGTGTTGAGTAAAATCTACACAAAGTGGCTTCATGTCATCAGAAAGATTGGATCACTATAATTCCACTGTTCCTCTTAGACTACCATGCATCTACTCACGACACTACCTGATGGTCCTCCAGCCAAAATGGTCTTCGGTATAGAGTTGCGACTGACTTGCAAGTTTAGTACTCCACCTGATGCTGACCAGGAGGTAACCGATTCTGTGTGGGAGTGGACGGACCGACTGAGAGAAACTCATCAGCATGTTAGAGAGTACCTGAGACTAGCCTGTGACAGAATGATGGTGCGCTATGACCATATAGCCATTTCCACTGGATTCAACGAAGGCGAATTGGTGTGGCTGTACCGCCCGAGGAATTAATTGAAGGAAATGTTGGAAGGAAAAGAACGGGAAATAAAAGTTTATGGACCAGGAATCAAATTAAAATGGCCAGAATGAAGGGTGAAGAGCATACTGATTATATAAGGAAAACACCATACCAGCCACCAAGACAGGACCAGCATGCAGGTAACAATAATACTCCAATTTAAATCATTCAATATTTTAATTCATAATCTAAGTTTGAGGCCTTAAAAACTATGGATAGTTAAATATATTAGAAAATTATACTCCGATTTGTTTAAAATATTTTAATATGATTCTGTAATATATTAATGCAATGGGTGAGATAATGATGACGATGATGATGATAATAATAATAATAACAATAACTGATTAAATAATAACCTTTTCAGATGCAAGAGGAAGAACTGTCTTTCACATATAGAACCAAGAAGATATTCTAAACAATTTTCACAACCTTCAGACAAAAGATGAACATTATCTATATCTCCAGGCATTAATCGATGTCCATGCTGTGAACAACGGAGACCTCGTAAAACAAGAAGGGGCCACAAGGAATAGCCATTCATTCACATACTATTCCATGGTGGGTCATCAGCGAATGGAAGTATGTCTTCAGGCTTATTTATTCCTCTATGCCATTGCCGTTAAAAGAGTGAAGAGATTAAGGAATTTGAAAGTTTTGGGGAAAAGTCCAAAAGATGAAAGCGGGAATCATGTAAAGGCAACCCTACCAGACGAAACAAAACAACATATTAGGGAACACACAGAAAGTTTTCCTCAAAAACAAAGTCATTATTCAGGGAAAAAGTCAAATACCTAGATGCTAGACTTACTATGAAAACTATGTATCAGTTATTTAAGCAGAAAGACCCCGAGTTAAAGGTCAGCTACCAATTTTACGCTAATTTCTTCAAAGAAAATTACAATTTAGCTTTTGGACTCACACAAGTAGACTGTTGTGTGTGTGAGGAGCTTAAATTGAAATTGCGAAACCCTCACTTAAATGATACAGCAAAGAGATGTACTGCCGCAGAATTACAGGTACATAAGAGAAAGGCCAAACAATTTTACACAAAACTCACAACTGGGGCTACACAGAAAGATAACCCTCATATACCCTCTATCAAAATATTCAACTACCACAGATTTCTGTCCAGAAATCTTTCTACCTGAGGCAGTTGACAGCACATGTTTTTTGCATTCATGATATTAAAAGCAACATAGCAGTAATATATATTTATCATGAAGGCGTTGCAAACAAAGGACCCAATCAAGTATGCTCCTTCATCTATGACTTTTTGCAAAACATTCCTCCACAGTTTACTGAATTGCACTTGTATTCTGATAACTATGGAGGACAAAATAAAAATCATGTTGTAGCAAGATTTTTACTAGCACTAAGTGATACTAATAGTTTTTAAAAAATCGAACACTACTTCCCTATGAGGGGCCATTCATTCCTCTCTTGTGATAGGGATTTTAGTATCATAACAAGAGAAATTGAAAAGCATGATAGATTCTATAGTGTATATGAACTCACAGAAATGGTAAAGTCCAGTACAAATGGAAAGTTCACTGTAAAGGAAATAGGCACTACAGACATACTGGACTTCTAAACTTGGTGGCAAACATTTTACAAGAAGAACTGTATATCACAAGAAACAGCCAATAGAAATGTCTCAAGAGAAAAGAAAGTTCAGTTTTTAGCAATACTATGTGAAATGTGACCAAATTGACATATTTATTTGAAAAAATGTTTGAAATGTGTTAAAAGGGGTTCAGTCAACTGAC
Source organism: Diploptera punctata (assembly GCA_030220185.1). Lineage (NCBI taxonomy): Eukaryota > Metazoa > Arthropoda > Insecta > Blattodea > Blaberidae > Diploptera > Diploptera punctata. The sequence continues at coordinate 776,109 of JASPKZ010009819.1, forward strand.
TTCCAAATTTTTTTAAAGGGCCAAAAATAATTTTCAAAATATTTTAATGAAATATGGAGATTTGTTTCATTTCGTGCAAGTAAAATGCATTTTCAAAAAAATCAATTGCACTAATGGGTCAGGTGGAGGATTTTTTTCATTTTTTCAAAATTAAGTCTGACTGACTGAGGCCCTTTTAGCATGTGCCGATTCAGTTAATATTTCTTGCTCCATAACTTTTGTGAATGTTGGGTGGTGCTTGTAATGTGCAGGTAGTGCTAAATCGCTTCCGTTCTCATTGTCAATTTTTGCTAGACCATTGTTCTGTCATTGAAGGAACATTGAATCACCACAAAAGAACAACAGTAGAGTAAAAACTGGCAATGGTGCAATGATTTCTCCAAAATCAGTCTAAAAACAAGACAAAATATGGTGTGAGATATTATTTTTATTAATAAATACTTCGGGGAACATATTTTACTTGTGGTATAGTAAATGCCGGAAAAAACAACTTAGCTACCGATATCTAGAAGCAATCTGTAATTTGTTAGTTCATTCTTCCAATCGCTTGAGGTCTCTGTAGTCTAGGCATCACTAATTAACATTATCGTCGGCAATCACTCTGGGTTATGGCTGGTTAGGCATGTATACAAATTTTAATAGCCATGTGTTTGCAATAAGTCATTCTACTACAATTTTTTATCTATATTTGCACTTTAAAATCAAAGTAAGGAAGAAAGCTACTCTCATCATCTGAATCATTCTCTGGTCTAGTAGAATTACATATCTGAAGGAAATCGCTTGTGAATTTGTATGTATGATCTTCAAGATAGATAATGAATTCTACAGTTGGTGCATTCGTAGAATACCTTCAAATATGAAAGCTGTGGTTAATGAATTCAAGCATTTCACTCTCTATATCATTGCAAGGTAATTAGGTTCAAGGCATATATAGATAATTAATTATATTACCTACATTTTGTTTCTCAATATCCATCGATAACTATTTTGTTAAATATCAGATATTGCTCGGCCATCTATGTTCCAGATCTTCTACTATGGAGCTATTTGGTAACATTTATATTATTGAAATGTATAAACATCATCTTGTATCCCATAATAATAATAATAATAATAATAATAATAATAATAATAATAATAATAATAATAATAATAATAATAATAATGATAGTGCATTCGATAGAACCATAATTAGTTTATTACTCTTTGCTTTATTCCGTTATGGAATATGGATTTAGTTCTCTTCAACCATATTGGTTCTCTGTGTTTCATTATGAGTCTGTTTTTCACATTCAATGATTATCTCTATGATGATAATGCCCTGTTCACATAAACAGCTTTGTTGAAAATCCTCAATGACGGGCGAGGATTTTATAATCAGAGAACATTTAATCGTAGAAAATATGTAATATGTTAGTCACATAGAGAATGAAGTCAGAATTAGAGACATAGAGAACCGAGGTTAGGGATTAGTCTTAGTGTTAGTACTACTTGAGTACTACTGCTTTAGTGTTATGTAATTTATATCGTCTGCATTTTACAATTTACGGCGTAAATACAGACAGAAAACCCAATATAAATAATTACATATTATTACATGAAATGGTCCTGTGAAAGACCAACCTAAAAGCTATAGCAACGCAATTTAAGCACTCTAACCTGTGAAAAAATGCAACTCTCATAAATAAATTGTAAGTTCTGAAATTCTAAAGCTCGTTCTCTATGTTCTAAAGTACATACTCTTACGTTCTAAAGTACGTACTCTTAATTCAGTAATGCCTAGACTCCAGAGACCTCAAGCGTTGGCAGAAAACACTTATTTTTTATTTTATTTATTTAACATCCATTAGAGCATCGTAGATGCTTTAGGACATAGAGAACGAAGCTTTAGGACGTGTCCAGATTATAAAAAGCAATATAAAATATAACACATACATAAATACATAATAGAACAAATTTACATTGCAACTAAAATACACCATAATATCAGGGGGCAGCACTTTTACGAGAAAGGTTGCAATACAATTCTAATAAAATATTACTTACAATTTTAAATTTAGGTATTCACCCATACTTAATGGTACCGGTATGTAATACAATAAAATATTCTTTACAGCAAGTTTAAATAGTCTGCCCAGAAAAAGTTTAATATTGGAAGGGAGATGATTATATAGATTGATACCTCTATGTGATAGGCTGTTAATACTTCTGGTAAGCCTGTGACAATTTAGGTGTATATTATTAGATATTGTAGTGCTATGTTCATGTAAATCTGGATTTATTTTGAAGAGTTTTAAATTTTTATGAATAAAGCAAACTGATTCTAAAATGTAAATACAAGGAACAGGTAATATTTTTCATTCTTTGAAGAGTTTCTTACTTTCAGTTTGGATTGGTGCTTTCTTAATAATTTCAACATAATTCTTTTTTGTAATTTGAGTAGATTTTGGTGATGATCCCCATAGTATTATACCATATGTTAACTGTGAATGTATGTATCCACTAACCGATTACAGCTTACTGTATTATTGGCAAAACAATTTGCGCCATCTGTCGATAAAAATATAACTAATCAGTGTTGAACCCGGTGGCTGAATCATTACTTTCGGCATTTGTAATACCACATTTCAAATAATTCTAGAATAATAATATATCAGATTTTACAGCTCACCTCATATTATTGAAAACTCAGGACCAGTTTCTAAAGGAAAACATCTTTCAAAATCGGTCCTCTGTTTTACAAAAGTATGAGGTAAGCTGTAAAATTTGATTAATTTAACTATTATTAAATAAAACCTCACAGTGTTATAAATATATCAATTCAGAACTTCATCTTCTCAATTTCCAAGACCCTCAACTTACTTTTTATCCAATACATGGAATATATTGCTAACATCAGAAAAACAATTGATTAGTTTTAGATAACTGGAAAAATATTTTATAATTCAATTAATTCTTTTAAAGTACGGTATTCATGTAAACTGGTTTGTTGTTCAAAAGTTTCTTAGAAATAACATTATTTTTTGCATTACATTTTCTTAGAATTAAAGAAAGGATGATCCTGATTTTCAAGGAAAGGTTCAAATAAAAATAGAGATATAATTTAATAATCATTTATTTATTTTAGACATATGAACAAAAATAATAATAATAAACAATAAGAGAATTTAATTATGAAGAACCCCTCAGGGGTCCTCATCTAGGGGATATGTGGATGGCGACCACAAGGTGCCCAAGCTGTGCAAAACATTTCTTCCACTTACTTGTGTTTTGCACTCTTTTAACTTTACTATCTAACCTCTCTTGGTTAACTCTTGTTTTTTGACGCCGACGCTATTAAGGCATCCGAGGGCTAGGGAGTCTTTCCTTTCTTCCATTTCTTCTTTCCTTTATTTTCTTTTCTTCTCCAGAAAAGCCTGACCAGAGGCTATAAGATGGCAGCCCCATCACTGGTCTTGCCTTCCTTTGGCCAGCAACCAATCGAAGGGACTATTATTATGCTTTCAAGTCTTATACGAGAATTTCCCTCAAACGCTGGAGGGAAAATTTTCTATAGGATCATAACAGGCCTTGGCCTAATACTTGGAAGGAAGAAGAAGAAGAAGAATTATGAAGAATTAATGCATTGAGATGATCTGCAAAAAAAACTGATACTAATTATATTATGCAAACAAGCATGTAAAGAGAAGAAAAAATGGGGGATGTACATGGATATTGAACACTCAAGGATTTAGATTATCAAAAGTTTATTCTGCCCTCAGAATGTATAATGTATGCCAGCCTCGAATTTACTCCATATTTTATTTACTTTTTTTTTTTTAATTTCTTTCCCTACATATTTTGCCACAAAATTTGGCACCTAACAAAAAAGGTACATTCAAAATTACAGGTATTTTACTATCTTACTGATCTTAACATATGATAATCTCAATCAAATAATGCATTAAATTACAATAAACCATTCATTTCACTGTATTGGTGGTGAATTCAGTTATCGATGACCCCTTTCCAGATGGAAGTCAAGAGCAACATTACTGGACATTTGCACATCTGAATAAAAAAAAAATATACAAAGGACGTACTGTAATGGACACTACATAGCTTTTTGAATCTTTATAAACATATTACAGTTATATGAACATAAAAAAATACAAAAATCCTACATATTATTTCAACAGAATAACCGTAAATTAAGCAATAAAAGAAATGGTAGAAAACAAACATTCTCCTGTCCAAAAATATCAATTATTTTGCTGAAATAAAAAAATTATAAAACAAGTATCATACCTATAATTAAATACTCCTTTATTGTTTTTTTTTTAAGTTTTAATTAATGTAATATGTCTTCAGTCTCAAGTGCACATTCTGGGGTTCAAGTTACAATATATATATATATATATATATATATATATATATAAATTCAATATATGGTTATCCTTCGATAGCAGACAGTTATCTATTATCGCTTGCTATGCCTTAAGTAACTTTACTGGCTCTATTAACACTGTGTTTTCAGAGGTTGACCAAGATATAGACAAAGTCTGTAGAACAAGTTAAGGAGAATATCTAGAAAAGAGTAATTCAATGAATGAAAATTATGGAAGAGTAGACATGGAATAACCAAGATAGGTGGAGAATCTTATCCAAAACTTGATCTCTGGAACAATGACAGGAGGCTAGATGAAGAATTCAATATAGTTACATCAAAGATATGTCATCTATGTACCTGTCACTAGAAAAAAATAAGTTACATAAAATCATATTATTTTTAACATCTATGTTATGCCAACACTAGGGCCTAACTGCAATAATAATAAAATACTATAAAAAGCCGATAAAGGATAGACACATATACATGTGTATTATATCAGAAAATAGGGAATAATTATCCGCACTGGAAAACACATTAGTTCATACTCATATAATATAAAAAACGCTAGTAAAAAGGCATGTTTCTATATCCTGGATCAAAACCATGTCAAAAGATTCCAGAATTGTTGAGTTAGAAAGATGACCACATTAGATAAGTGAAGAATGAGTACAAGAAGGAAAGTAGAACAAAGCTTTCCATTTTGACATAGATGAAGGTTTCAAACTAGATCATAAACTTTCCACCCCAAATTTCCCCGATTAGAAACTTAAAATTTATGATATAAATATTCGCGATTTTTTTAACGAAGGCAGAACGGCGGCGGGACCGAACGCGGTCCCCCGGCAGGGGAGGCAGCTCTACATGGTAATATAAGCATTTTTTATCATTACCTTAATGGTCATTTTTCAGACAGAATTAATTAAAGGACCAAATGGTCCAAATAACTTAGTATAATGAACAAAGTTGAATATTTTAAATGTTTGTTTTCTCTCTCTGAATTTTAACTCTTTAGCATTTTGGCGTTTAACAATGTGGCGATTTCAGCTGAATTTAATAACTTGTTTTATATGTTCTTGATCTAATATTTCTTTATGTTTGGATTTATTTTAATAAATAATGTTATTTTTTCGATTACTGTGTTTTTAACATGTTTAAATGTGTAATTCATCCTCCAAAACCAAGGCCAACCGCTCGGGCCAAAGACCACTTAAACACTAGAGAACTTAACGCTATCCTTACGGCGGGGCTGAACTGACCCCGCGCATAATAACTGGTGAGCAGACGATGGTATATTCATGAACATAATGTTCTATTATATTCACGGATAAAGAAATGAACCTTAGACCACAAAATTAACCTTCAATTCGTATGCAGTAAAAATCTATATGTTTTTTTTTCAATCGGGAAGAGAAGAGTCACATTGGTACTAATGAATAAACTATGTCTTTTAAAACAGAGAGAAACCAGAAAATTTTCAACTTTGGGACATTATTATTAACTGGCTTTAGGTTATTTTATTTTTTTAGGATCTAATTTTTGGATTTTTATGGACAATGGGTAAATTTTGGATATATCGCTGTTTTTTTAGGTTATATTTTTGGTATTGATGTTTTTCAACAAATGTTTTATCTTTCTGGGCTATGTTATATGTTATGTTCCTTGCAGAACTTGATTTTTTTTGGATACATATAAGTTTTATGAATTATTTTGGTGTTGTACATAATTTTGACAAAGTTTTCAGTCAGATGATATTTTTGTTGTTCTCCTAGGTTATGATATATATTTTTTTTTCAGAATATTTGTAGAGCGTAGTAATGAAATTGATTTAATATTTTTTTTGTGTTAATCAAGGCAATATATCATTCATAATTGTACGTTGATAATGACATATTTTATTATTTCGTCTATCGGGAAGGCGTGGCAGGATCAAATGTATACCTAAATCATTTCTGAAAGCATCACCACGAGAGATAAGCCCAAGGGATCATAGGTTGCTTTTACACGCCACTAGATTGAATTTTTTTTATCATATTGAAATTTTTTTATCATTACGAAAAGGGTAATAGATTTGAGCAGACAAAATGGCGGACACATCTTGCACTTACGCCACTAATGCACTAAATATCTTTTGTACTATGTAAACATTTATTTTTTTGTTATAGATTTATTCACGTAAAACACGATCTTGGATACCTTACTGAATCATGGATAGAGGTAGGATACGAAAAATTAATTTATGGTTTATTAACTAGGTAAATTGTTTTGTTAGGATTAAGAAAATGGGAAGTTGGCTGACGTCTATTATTTTTTTTTTCAAAATGGCAACGATGACTACAGAGCCATCTAACGGAGTCTATATTAACCATTACAGCACTCCGTATGAAACTAACCCTAATCCATCTCAACCAATTAAACTTCTAATTATATTCGGGCTAATAATCAAAATATTATTGACATAACAAATAAAAGGACAAGAAAAATAAATCGATTAATATTTAAGTCCCCATGTAGCAACTCGTGCATTCACACTGGAAATTAATCTTTGCCCACGTAAGGCTCGAGGAACCGCATTATAACTTGCAAAGAAATGAGTGATTTATATTGGGAAAATAAATAAGTTAAAATTAATCTAATAATAGGACTATAAATAATTTAATTACAAAAATGATAACCGAAGGCTAGCAGGAAAATAGTTAGGGGATTGGAATACATAAGAGTCAGAGGATTTGGAAATAACGTAATAACAGTGGTAAAATAAAGTAACATATTCCCCCTACCGGAGGTCTTGAGGTAACGGAAACGTTAGGGCTCCCAATATTTCTAGACAATCAGCACTTAATGTCAGCCGGGTTATCAGCCCTGCGTGACGGCCGCCCTTTCCCCAGAACAAGAGTCTGGTACTCATTTCAGTTAGAGGCTGAATCGACCATAGGGCCATAGTGCCGCCAGAAGATTTGGATCAGGTAAAAATCCTAAACCATCCGGGACTTGAACCCCCGACTTTTCGGCTTGTAGCGCAGTGCTTTAACCACTATGCTAGTAGAAATAAATAATCATACTAAGTATATCAGAGTAATTTTAAACACTATTAGAGTTAAACCGCCTACCGTGCGACATTGACAAGGCAGGGCATGAGGCAAATAATACCGATTTCGTTGCTGGAATTATTATCCTAGGATTTTATGGTAAAGGCGAGCACCTTATAATATGTAGGAACGTTTTTTCAGTTAAAAATCGAGAGTTAGACAAAAACAGAGAGAACTACTAACTGAGTGATTTAAAATTAATAATAATAATAAACTCAGTAACATAATGATAAGAATAATAATCATAATAAATTGTGGCAAGCAAAGCGGCAAGGCCCACCTAGCTATACACTGGCGATACAGGAAATAGTAATTTTGTTTTTGAATGATAAAATATGGACTCACCATCGTGGAGGAATGGGAAAAAACCGCCATCTTGAGAACTATTTTTTTTACACGTCCTTCCTTTACATGCACAAAGACTGAGTGTCTATTAGGAGGTCACATAACAGTAGAATTTAGCAAGGCTCTGGAATGTGTTTTTTTTGGTGAAAGTTAGATTATCCACATAGATAAGAACTCCAAACAGACTGCATTAGGAATATGAACAAATTTATACTATTTGCATTTACAGGGAAATAAATATTACTTTTCTTGACATCAGAAAGCGTACTTTAAATAAAAGGAGTTAGTAACCACTTAAAGACCCATGACATTTACAGGAAATAAAAGTGGCATATATTAGCAATCAGAGGGATTCTAGATTTGAAAACCGAGAGAATGAAAAAAGGGCATGGAGACTTAGGAGAAATAAATGAGCAAAGAGGGGAATAGAGAATTAACGCAATCAAAAAAATGGGAACGCAACTAATGAGGGATGTAGATTCTAGTTTCGAAAACAAAGAGTATGGAAAAGGGGCATGGGAAACTTAGAATGAATTAGAGAGAAATCGAACAAAGCGGGGAATGGAGATTTAGCGCAATAAAGCAAAGCAGGGACCACACACCTCCCCAAAGGAAATAACATTAGACTCATGGAAGGGAAGACGACCGAACTTCAGGTTAAATAATAGCTTAAAATAATTTTTTTTATTAACCTCTCATGCGGTGTTGGGAGATTTACAACAATGCCGGCGGGCGCATCCTATGAAGGGCTCGACTACAGTATGAGACGTTTCTAAATCATAAGTCAAGTTAAATCTTGAGTAAAGTCATAGAGGCTAGCGCAATTAAGGGAGGACTCGCTTGATCCGTAATTCAGATTAAGGTTTCGGAAACGGAAAGAATGGAAATTCTGTATTAATAAGAGAGAGCTCGAACAGAAGAGGGGAATGGAGACTTGGCACAATCGTAGAACTCCGCTAGAGAGAAATACGGAGTGGAGGCAGAAACAAGATGCTTACAGAAGTGATAAAAAAAGGATAGACTTATTCCCATAAATATTTTCTTTTTTTTTTTGGGCTTTATCATGATTTTTTTTGGGTGAAAGGATACTTGACAGACAGTGAGATGTTTTAACCGATCTAGTAGAAAGTGAAAGTTCAAATGGGAACCCAGGGGTTACACAAATACTATTACTGAGTATGACACAACAACTTATACACTCTACCGGAAATGGTTCCTGCGGGAATGGACTGGCTTGGAAAAGATTGAAGTGTCTAAAGACGTCTAGACTCTTTGACCTGCAGGCTCGTTCCATGTCAGTTAGGACTAGTGACCGGTCGAGAAGTAGACACACACGCATGGGATCTGACATATTACGATAATAGATACAAACTAGATCGCTTAAGACTCTTCATATTTAGGCCTACGAGGGATAATAAGAGGATAGGCTACAACTTAGGTCAATCTTGGCTAGGTAACGTTAGACATACACACACAGAGATAAAACATTTACATAATCGCACACAGAGATACAAGTTGGGAAGGACTAAGGACCCTTTTGGAGAGGCTTTTGCCCTCGACAATTTGGCGAGTTGCCTGAACACTTCGCCAACGAGCTAGAGAGAAAGTTTAAGCAGGTGCAAGTCGGAAGGTGGGACACCCCCGTTATGACATGATCTAGAGACAGAGAACTCCAAAATGATCTTGGGGCACTGGCCATAAAACCTTGCCGGCTTGGCACTGACGTTAGGGACCATATGGAACAGCATCGTTTAGGGAGAGATTAGGCATCCGAGAAACTAAAGGCAAACGAAAACACTAAGCAAAACGGGCAGAGAGACCCACGAGAAACAGAAGTGATGCCCGGGTTTAGGGAGTGATGAGGACAACAGGGGAACCCCATCAAAGAGATTAGGATAAAATCTACTTTTCCGATGAGGCGGCGTCCATGAGTTCAAGAAGGCTCTCCCTAAGATTAACGTCGAAATCGAGATTTCGGAGGCAGTAGGATGGGGACAACTTGGGCCCCGAATGACAGGGCGGTGCCCTCCCTTGAGGCGATTTGCTCGAGTTTTCTTGGGCCCCGAAGGGAGTAAGGAACAACACCACCTCCATTGAGGCGATTTGCTCGACGAGCCCGCCAGAATACAAAACGGAAAAAGCGGGAGTGCGGTAGGGACAACTTAGGCCCCGAATGGCAGGGCGGTGCCCTCCCTTGAGGCAATTTGCTCGAGTTTTCTTGGGCCCCGAAGGGAGTAAGGAACAAACACCACCTCCATTGAGGCGATTTGCTCGACGAGTCCGCCGACGTACCAAGGACTAAGAAGTCAGAAACGTAGGGAATTCTGGAACGACAGAATTAGAGGGTGTGTCAGGAAGGGCCAGGGCCACTGTTGACGGAATACATTCTCCGCCTTCTATGTCGCGCCCGGTTCTTTCGCTGGCTCACCCGGCTTTATTTACAAGAAATCAGGAATACACGAAGCACGAAAAGAGATAGCCAGGGGTTTATCCAGAGTCGATAATGATGCCAGGAAAACCGCAATGAGAAAGCCGTACGCACACATAGAATATGGTCATAACGAAGGGACAACGAATACTAGTCAGGGACATCGGAAACGTTAGAACACTAGAGAAGAATACTAAAGGAAACACACATACATGCGATTGTACGATCGACGAGTATAACCAAGAGAGATAGATTGACCTAAGTAGGGATATTACATATCAAAAGAGGTTAAACACATTAGGTAGGGATTTCTCGGAAAATTAGAGGTTAAACACATAAGGAATACATGAAATTAGAGGTTAAACACATTAGGTAGGGAAATCTCAGAAAATTAGAGGTTAAACACATAAGGATAGTACAGGAAATTAGAGGTTAAACACATAGGGTTGTACACGAAATTAGAAGTTAAATACGTTCTACTTTCCTTCTTGTACTCATTCTTCACTTATCTAATGTGGTCATCTTTCTAACTCAACAATTCTGGAATCTTTTGACATGGTTTTGATCCAGGATATAGAAACATGCCTTTTTACTAGCGTTTTTTATATTATATGAGTATGAACTAATATGTTTTCCAGTGCGGATAATTATTCCCTATTTTCTGATATAATACACATGTATATGTGTCTCTCCTTTATCGGCTTTTTATAGTATTTTATTATTATTGCAGTTAGGCCCTAGTGTTGGCATAACATTCCCCCCCCTAAATAAGACTGTAGGGTTGAAAAACCGAAAATCTTTTTTTCCTTACAGGATATCTCTCACTTCCCGGGGGTTTGTCCTGACGTTTATCTTATTAACTTAACTTTACGTGGGAGTGGAACTGACGTCGTCAATTGGCGATTTCGTCTGTAACCTGAAAGTATTTTGTTCTCATTCTAAGAGGTTAGATCGTCTTTTACTTGTAAATTGCCCCGGATACCCTTAATTGTGTCGTAATATCGGTAAGATCTGTTTACTTAGTGAGAACACTATACTTCTTAAAAAAAACAAAAATCACAATATAGCATGCCTTCGCGGCTCTAACACAATAGGTTTACGCACGGTCATAGATTTATATTCGCGATTTTTTTTAACGAAGGCAGAACGGCGGCGGGACCGAACGCGGTCCCCCGGCAGGGGAGGCAGCTCTACATGGTAATATAAGCATTTTTTATCATTACCTTAATGGTCATTTTTCAGACATAGAATTAATTAAAGGACCAAATGGTCCAAAGAACTTAGTATAATGAACAAAGTTGAATATTTTAAATGTTTGTTTTCTCTCTCTGAATTTTAACTCTTTAGCATTTTGGCGTTTAACAATATGGCGATTTCAGCTGAATTTAATAACTTGTTTTATATGTTGTTGATCTAATATTTCTTTATGTTTGGATTTATTTTAATAAATAATGTTATTTTTTCGTTTACTGTGTTTTTAACATGTTTAAATGTGTAATTCATCCTCCAAAACCAAGGCCAACCGCTCGGGCCAAATACCACTTAAACACTAGAGAACTTAACGCTATCCTTACGGCGGGGCTGAACTGACCCCGCGCATAATAATGTACTAAAATTTCTATACACAATATATAGAATAAAAATTATACATAGGATGATTTTCCACTATATCACATAATGGAACAGTAGGATAAGAATTTTGTATTATGCGCAGGGAAAATATTAAGACTTTTAACAAGCATTAGAAAATGTTTTTGCATGAATGGGGAATGAAAGTTGTGCACATTGAAACTTCTTGTAGGAAAATCAGAGGGAAAACATTAACTATGATTTAAGGGAAGTACATTATACAGGGAATGATTGGAAAACATTAGCTTAGGGTAGAGATGTATGGAGAGCTTATGTCCGTGCGGTCATGAACCTATGGGTTCGATAGTGCCAGCGAGTTAGTTAGTTATTAGAAAATGTTTATAAAAGTAGGAAATGTATGTAAAAACAAAACCATAACCTATTAATTCCGTAAAAGTAATTTGGGAATTTTAAAAATTCCGCGACCTAATGGAAACATGAGCCAATTCATATATTTTAATATTTATTTTGATGCATAAACAAATTAATAATACTTACTAGAAAATATTCTTTTAACAGAAAATTAAATTCTCTCTAATTAAACAAACAAAAATTGATGCACGATGCTCCAACATTTTAAACACAGCTAACATAATAGAATAAAATATACAGTTTATTACGATATAAATTTATTTATTTATTCTCATCATACTTCAGAGCATCATAGATGCTTGTTCAGATTACCTATATATAAACATCAATATAAAATATAGCACATGCATACATAAATATATAACGAAAAACTATTTACATTGCAACTAAAATACACCAAATATCAAGGGGCAGCACTTTCACAAGAAAGGATAGCGGTGCAATTTCAATCAATTTGTTTTACTTACAATTTTAAATTTAGGTATTCACCCATGCTTAATGGTATGTAAGTTAATAAAATGTTCTTTACAGCAAGCTTAAATAAATGGCTTAAATTGTCTGTTCTTAACAAGTTTAATATAGGAAGGGAGATGATTATATAGATTACTACCTCTATGTGATACGCTGTTAATACTTCTGGTAAGCCTGTGACAAGTTAGGTGTATATTGTTAGATATTGTAGTTTTATGTTCATGTAAATCTGAATTTATTTTGAAGAGTTTTAAATTTTTATGAATAAAGCAAACTGATTCTAAAATATAAATGCAAGGAACAGGTAATATTTTTCATTCTTTGAAGAGTTTCTTACTTTCTGTTAGGAATGGTGCTTTCTTCATGATTTTAATAATTCTTTTTTGTAATTTGAGTAAATTTTGGTGATGATCCCCATAGTATTATACCATATGTTAACTGTGAATGTATGTATCCAAAATATATAGTTTTTAATACTTCCTCTGGTAACATTCTAGTGAGGATACGAATCGCATAGCGTAATCAGTTAAGTTTTTCAGATAAGAGTTGTATATGGCATTCCAAAAAAAAATGTATAAACATTATTCAAAGTTACATGGAATAGTTAAACGTTTTATCACGATAATTTATCTACTTAAATTAAGAGTAGGTCAGCTTATTTCAAATAAAAGAAAAATATTTAATTCAGAAAATCTGTTGGCTGCACTCTCACTGCAGACGAATTTGCTTTTTGATATAGTGACTGCAGCGCTCCAAGCGTTGGCAGGAAAAACTAGGCCTGGCATCACCTTCTCCTATGCGTCGGCCTGGGATGCTCTATATTTTATATGCTATGACGTCATTGGCCTTAAGAGGAAGTTCTTACGGTAAGTTCGTGGAATTTACATGAATTTCTTTGCTATGATTTTAAACGATTTTAAATTTCGATCATTTGAGTTATTTGTGATGAAAGTGTCGTAAATATGATCTATGATTTTTTTTATTTATGTTTGTCATATGTGAAGATGTAATTTAAATATATTTTGTCTGTAGTCAAGATGAGTTAAATATTTATTTATAGTTCTAAAAATATAAATTTTGGAATAAATCAAATGGCTACGGTACCGGTATAACAATTTGGGAAAGCCTATGGGCACAATTAGTAAGTAGCCATAGATCAAAAGGAATCCCCGAAGTAGCTCTTATGCTAAGGTTTATCTACGACGCAAGGCGCCAGCGGAAAAATTGCTCCCAGTGTATTTAAATGGATGTGGTTTATCTACAGGGAGCCAAAGGGGTAGTATGTGGTCTCGAGGGTAAATACCTTGTTGGCGGGTATATACTACTAAAACTCGGGAAATGCCATTAATTCCTACCAAGTCCGACGCACACACGTCCTCGTCGTGGCTCCTGGTTAACGCTAAGTGGTGCAAGGGCGAAAAGCGAGTTTCCGACGCTTGAAAATCGGGACTGGCCAACTAAGGGAGACAACCCTGACAGAAAATATCTGTCCTCCAGGATAGCTGGGGGTTGGGCATAGGGTTGACACCCCTATCCCGTAAAAATATAACTGTCCCGAAACCAGAAGAACAGTATGCCGGACGGAACTTTCCACGACGACATAGCAAATACATAAAGGATATGAGAATTGGAACATGGAATGTTTTATCTTTATATAGACCTGGTGCCTTGAAAGTGCTACCGGAACAATTAGATTTATATAAACTAGATTTACTAGCATTGCAAGAAGTGAGGTGGATAGGGAATGGGATTTTAGAAAGGAAAAGACACACAATTTTTTATAGTTGTCACAAAAAGACCATGCTTTTGGAACAGGATTTGTAGTTCATAAGAGGATAAAACATCTAATAATGGATTTTAAGGCAAAGTCACGTAGAAACTGTATCCTAAGGATTAAAGGACGTTTCTTTAATTATAGTTTTATATGTGTGCATGCACCTACAAATGAGAAGAACGAAGAGGAGAAAGAAATATTTTAGATGAGCTTGACAAAATTTACGACGAATGTCCTAAAAGAGACATTAAAATTATTTTAGGTGATTTGAATGCGCAAATAGGCAAGGAAGGCATGTATAAACCTACAATAGGAACAAATAGTCTACATACAGTATCTAATGATAATGGCATTAGATTAATTAATTTTGCCTCATCTAGAAGTATGGTGATTGCTAGTACGGTATTTCCGCATAAGGATATCCACAAGAGAACTTGGAAGTCACCCGATGGAAAAACTTTTAATCAAATTGACCATGTAGTCATAGATACTAGACATTTTTCAAATTTTACTGATATTAGGACCTATCGGGGGGCAAATGTGGACTCGGATCATTACTTAGTCATTGCATGTATAAGAAGCCGCATCTCAAATGCAAAAAGGATCCATGGAGAACAGATGAGAAA
This sequence comes from Diploptera punctata, assembly GCA_030220185.1. Lineage (NCBI taxonomy): Eukaryota > Metazoa > Arthropoda > Insecta > Blattodea > Blaberidae > Diploptera > Diploptera punctata. Next base: position 791,212 of record JASPKZ010009819.1, read on the forward strand.
ATTTAACTGTGGAAAACTAGTAGATACCGACATTAAATCTAGATATATACAAAGAATTGATGAGAGCCTAAAGGACATCACTGATAGTGAGAGTGTTAGTGAATGCTGGAAGGCTTTGGAAAGGATAGTAACAGAAACGGCAACTGAGGTGTTAGGCAAAGCTGATACAATCAAATACAATCATTGGTTTGATGCTGACTGTGAAAATGTGACTAATATTAAAAATGTGGCTTACAGGAAAATGCTGCAAAAAAGAAATACTCGCAAAGCCATTGATGAATATCGTCTGGCAAGACTTGAAGAAAAAAGAATTCACAAGAAGAAGAAACGAGAGTTCTTTGATAAGGAATTGAAAGAGATGGAAGAGCTGCGAAATAAAAATGAAAGCAGAGCATTTTATAGGAAACTAAATAAAAACAAGAATATCTTTCAGCCAAGATCAACACTATGTAGAGATAAAGCAGGCAATATTTTAAGTGATGATAGAGGAATTTTAAATAGATGGACTGAATATTTTAATGAGCTTCTGAATGAAGAAGTACCCGGCCAGTATATATCAACAATCTCTACGGCCTCTACAGCTTCAATAACTAACTATGAAATGACCGAAATTGTAGAATATCCTCCAACTCTTGAAGAGGTTGAATATGCCATTAGTAGGTTGAAGAATAATAAAGCACCAGGAAAGGATCTGATACAGGCAGAATTGATTAAACAGTCAGGGACAAAGTATGTAGAAAAACTACATCAACTATTCGTTAAAATATGGAATGAGGAGAGTCTACCAGAAGATTGGAATTTGAGCATAATATGCCCTATACTGAAGAAAGGTGATATATTGACTTGTTCCAATTATAGGGGAATCAGCCTTTTGTGTATTGCTTATAAAGTATTCTCGAACATCTTATTTAAAAGGTTGGTACCGTATGTAGAAAATGTGGTTGGTGATTATCAATGTGGTTTCCGGCAGGGACGGTCCACCGTGGATCAAATCCATAACCTTCGCAGAATGCTTGAAAAATGCAATGAATATGGAATAGAAACACACCACCTCTTCATAGATTTTAAGGCGGCATATGATAGTATAGACAGGGCGCAATTATTTGCAGCAATGCAAGAATTTAAAATACCTCTGAAACTTATTGCATTGGTTAAAATAACAATGAATAATACTAAATGTCAGATTAAGATTAATAATGCATTAACTGAGCCTATTGATACAAAAAAATGGAGTACGACAAGGAGATTCTCTTGCATGTCTACTTTTTAATATTGCCCTTGAAAAAGTGGTAAGAGACGCAGGTCTTAATATAAGGGAACCATCTTTCATAAATCTGTGCAAATTCTTGCATATGCCGACGATATAGATATAATAGGAAGAAGTCAATTAGCCATGAAGGATGCATTTATTAGCCTAGAGAAGGCAGCGAAAAGAATGAATCTTAAAATTAACCAGGCCAAGACAAAATATATGCCTGTGATTAAAGGTAAATGTGAAGCTTGCCCATCTAGTTTGGAAGTTGGCGCATATAAATTTGAACTGGTTCATAGCTTTATTTATCTAGGATCTGAAGTAAATTGTAGAAATGACAATTCGGCTGAAATACATCTACGGATCATGGCTGCAAACAAATGCTTTTTTGGACTCAGGAAAATGTTTAGATCTCAGTTTATATCTAGAAAGACAAAAATACTCATGTATAAAGTTCTCCTTAGACCAGTGTTAACATATGCATCAGAAACTTGGACCATGTTGAAATCTGATGAGGAATTATTAGGGCGTTTTGAAAGGAAGATACTGAGATCCATTTTTGGTGCCGTGAAAGAAAATAATGCATGGAGAAAGAGATACAATAATGAATTGTATAAACTGTACAATCAGCCAGATATTCTGAATTTTGTTAAAGTTAATAGATTGGCCTGGGCTGGACACATTATTCGCATGGACAATAAAAGGATTACAAAAAGAATTTACAATGAACAACCACTATTGGCCAGAAAAGTTGGAAGACCTAAATTAAGATGGGAGGATGGTATAATTCAAGACATTAAGATTTTAAAAATAAAAAACTGGAAGAATGAAGCACAGAACAGGGAAGTCTGGCATAAGCTTCTGAAGGCGGCCAAGGCCCACATGGGGCTATCGAGCCAATGATGATGATGATGATGATGATGATGATGATGATGATGATGATGGTTTATCTACAACGCAAAGCGCTGGCGCGCGAAAAAAATTGCGCTGACATGTCGCGTCGTGTATTTGAATCACTTGAATCCGGGACGAAATTTGCCAGCGCAAACAAAGAATATAGAAGCTATTATCCGTTCTCATTGCTAAAAAGGCTAAAACAAACGAAGATTAAAATGTCGGTAAAAGAGCGCTTGGTTTGTAATTTTAGCAAATTCAATGACGAAATTTTAATTAGTTTCGTTTCAAACCATCGTGTTTTATACGACAAGAGTATGAAAGGAGTACGGAGATGTACAGAAAAAAGAGTTATTGTGGCTTGAACTTAGTCAAGAAATAAATAAATGTTGTAAATATTGTATTGTATCTTAGGGATATTATCGATGTACACTTAGGGACAAAAAGAATGAGCCGCCGTAATGCACTGTTAAATGCTTTAAATACACTGTATTTGGTTTTAAAAGTCTTAAATAGTTAAAGAACAGTGAAGGAGACATGTTTCTAGATATTTAAGGGCTTTCGACAAATGCAATATTACTTAAATTGCGACATTTCAAATGAAGTTAAACTCTCGTTCATAGTGCAAAAGTACAAGACAAAACAATATTTAGACAACTAGTATCCGACGTTCGAGTAGCGTAGATCGTTAAACAACTTACAAGAAGATGAAATATCTATCAAAGCCAAGGTTGGAATCCTTCAACAATTTTTTTTATTCATTTGTATTTTTGCAAAATACATTCTACACGTGCTATAAAATTTAATTCCTGCCACGTAATCTACATCCATGTTTACACTATATTAAATAATATTCCTGCCTTCGTAAACTCTATAACACTATTTAGCTATCGGAATAAATTTAATTGTGTGTGCAGCATTACGTTTTAATTAATAATGCTATAAATTTATATAATCAAACATAATATAGCTTCATATATTTATGTATTTATTTATTTATTACATATTAGTGAGGAAAAATTTTCACCCTTCAATTAAAATATTTAGTTTATATATGTCAAGTCCAGCATAATAATAGCCCATAGATGATGGACAATAGTAATAATTTTAAGAATAATTTATTTTATTGTCCATCATCCATCGATAATAAATAATAATAATAATAATAATAATAATAATAATCATTATATTGATAATGGGATGTATCATAAGGATGTGAAGAATGTAATTAACTGGGGGATCAAAATAAACTCAAAATGTACCCAAGAAAATGACATAAAATATAGAATTCAAAAAGGTAGATCAGCAATAACAATGTTAAACAGCATTTTGGTTGGATAAGAACATATGATTGGATACCAAATTAGAAGTTAATACATCCATAATTTGAAGCAAGCTAACATATGGTGCAGAAACTTGGCAGTTGAATAAAATTTGAGTTTTAAAGCTTATGTCTACTAAAATGGATTGTTCTAGACGCTCAACTAGACATTCTAAATTGGAATAAAATCATAAATACATTCAGACAGACATATGAAAGTCCAAAATTCATTATTAGATTTTGTGAGATATACAGACACTAGAATGGTATGGTCATACACGTAGGATGCCAAAGAAAAGATTACCCAGACAAGCTTTGGAATGGATTCCACCTGGGAAAGGAAAGAGAGATCCACATAGCTTTAAATGGACGAATGATGTAAGAAGAGGTATGTGGGAAGAATTGGAATGTGAAGGATGTAGAAAGGACATAAAAATTTAAAAAGCTTTGGGCACTGGAAGATGTTTTATTACATTGTAAACCTGTTTATAAATAAATAAATAAAAATAAAAATAGTAATATTTCCAAATAGTTAGTACGTTTTTTTTCTTTACTAATAGACAGACAGAATAAAATATAAAGCATTTTAACAATTAAAAAATTTAACTTAATCGGGAATCGAACCTATGACCTTTTCATTATGAATCAAGCCACTATGCACTGACCTAAGCGTACACTGACTAGTTGCGCTTGAAAGAATATACAAAGGAAGAAGGGAAACGTATTGTAGCTCTACTGTGCAATTAATTTACTCGTGTGAATCGCGCGTTAGAACTTAAAATATTCGAGAATAAGAGTCGGCCCATTCTTTTTGTCACTAAGTGTATGTTGTAGAAGCAATATCCTTCCGCCTTTCGCGCCACAATTACTGTCACTTTTGGCAGGGAGATGACGTCACAGTAACAGAAGACTCGTTCTTTCAGCCATTTTGTTTTACAAGAATCTACTGAAGCATGACTCAAATGCATCACCCATATGTCCATCAATAGTAATTCTGCCCGAGGACAGGTCTTTCACTGCAATCATAGCATTTTCATGCTATGCTTTGCAGCTTTACTAGGGAATTGTAGGCGTGGTAGCTTCCCGTTGCTTTCCACATCGGTGAAGGATGATGATGATGGCCATATGATTTCGGGGACCGTTTGGGCCTTAATGTTTTTCTGACATTTGTCTTACAGGTGAGGAAAAACCCTAATAAAAACCTCACCCAGAAAAACTGTCCCATGCGGGGATCGAACCCGGTCCCGCTGCGTGATAAGGCAGCACGCTACCTCGAGATCACAGCGTAATAAACTATTTTAAATTGTAATAAAATTATGGAATAGGTATTATTATTTTCATTCACGAAGAATAACAAGCATATTCAGAGGACATATTTTTGATTTAATAAAAGGAACTACTTTTCCGCGTACTTATTACTTCTACAACGTACGTCGATGTCCATAACCATTGAAAAGCGAGCAGGTCACATGATTTCGGTTTGACGAGGATCACTTACAGAGCGGACAGGGTATATGTATGTCTTCCATGACCGGTTCTAAATGTAGTTCATTCAAGACATCATCATTGCGTTTGTGATCCCATTTGGTATACCTTGCTGTATATATAATTATTGAATCAATAATCAAATGAACAATGACTGTCTGGACAAGCTGATGATGATATAGACATCATATTGAAACAGGTCAAATGTAACACAAATACTGTATTTATGAGGTAAGATGTACCAGATTCAACTTATTTAATAAGAAGAGCCTCATAATGTCACTTCCTATTGTAATTTATAAATACGACTATATTACTGCAATGTCAACCATTACATGTGGAAACCTACCTTGAAATTTCTTCCAGTGAAGCGTTGTGGTGTACAAAGGCAGGGTACAAAAATAAATCTGCCCTTTTTAACTGCAAAACACTAAAATCAAGTGCGAAATCTCCCATTTCAACTATAGGGAAGTAATACAACTCCTGTATTGGCAGGCTGGAAAACGCTCACTACCAGTCATCCGCGCCACGTCCCGCCTCACTCCACTCTGTGCTTAACTCATGCAGGGGTTTACATCTGCTCCGTACAGTGGGCTGCCTTTGTTTGATTCTGGCTTCGATATCTGTGCCTTACACTTTAAAACCGCATATAATTTGTTTTGGACACGGTCTTGGAAGATCATAACGCTTCTCTGAGAGAAATTTCAAGATAGGTTTCGGTATGCAATGATTTGCAGTTCTCTTGTTGGGCTGGTTAGATCGGCCAGTGATTTTAAATACCTTGACATTTTGAAAGTTTGGAGATTTTTTTAGTTAAAGAAAAATAAGGTTATGTTGATGATATCAATAAGTAATTTAAAAATTCCAGTCACGTGGTGCGACATAACCTTGAAATAGTATATTACGATGCGAAGTTGGGAAGTGGTTTTTACAGAAATGAGGAAAAATGTTTAAAACCGAGCGACAGCGAGGTTTTTAATTTCCGAGATTCTGTAAAACACTTCACAAACGTGCGTTGTACATTATTTTTTGCGCGATGGTGTTTTCAGAATAATAAATAATAGCAAAATAATAACATCTTTGTTGGAAATATTTGCGTTCAATATAAACAATTGACTAACCTTAACAGTGGGGGCAATGTTTATAAGTTGAAACAACAGGAGGCCTTGAGAACAATTATTGATAACATGGCCGCAAAAGTAAGTATTTATTGTTTTATATTGTTTCAAATAAAGTTCAGTTCATTTAAAATGCAGTGATTTGTTTCATATAATGCATATTAACACTACCTTTTGGATATTTTCTGTTTATACATTGTACATAGTACACATAGAGGGCAGTGGATTTACTTCCCAATCGTAGGTGTAAATGTAATATTCAGTACAGTATAGCAAACCCCAAAATGTAGGAAGTTTAACTTTCAATAATGGTCGCCATTGCTGGTAAGTACGACAAAACGCACTATCGCGCAAAAAAGTAACTGTTTCTATTTTTGTACATTTTAGCTTGTTTTATTCATTCAATTAATATATATTTTAAATGTTTATGTTTGGTGATTGGGTTTTGTTAATAATATGAGTAACATATTTTATTATTACCAAGAAGATATCTATATTACTACATATTACCGACATATTTATAATATAAAAATAGAATACCTGAGATCTAAGTCTTCCTCAACTTTCAATTTGGGGTGTGGAGTACTTTAGAAGCATATGCTTCATCTTCAGCTTGTAACTCGAGTACCGAGTTTATATTATAAATACCGGGTCATCGGAAAAGGTTGCAGCAAATTCAAACAATCATAGCTCAGCTCAGGAACTAATTGAAATATTAAAACGAGTATTTTTTGTTAAATTCACCAACTCAAAAAGTTTTTTTTCCTTACCTTAGAATGTTTCTATGTGCACTCCGTTGGTTGCTCTGCAAACATCCAGCCGGTAGTCGATTTCGGGCCAACAGCGCTGGTTCATCGCAGGTGTGATTGTTGCAACAGAATAGGCGATCCTTTACCTTAAATGTTGCAGATCTCTGATCGTTTCACTGTATACAATGTTTTTTACGTACCCCCATGATGCACGATCAGGTCATTGGCCCTTTTTTATTAGGTAAACTAACACAGGATATGTTTACTTATAGGCCTACGTGCTGGAACAGTATGTTTTCCCGCAAGTAGACCAAATTGAAGAAGAAAATAAATCTTTCAACAAGATGGTGCGCCCCCACACTTTTCCCAACACGTTCGAGACACTCTGCATGCAAGATTACCTGATCGGTGGATTGGCAGGTCCGGTCCTATTCAGTGGCCTCCTAGAAACTCCGACTTGACACCCCATAGAATTTTTTAATGGGGATATGTAAAAAAAAATTGTGTATAGTGAACCGATCAGAGATCTGCAACATTTAAGGTAAAGAATCACCGATGATGTTGCAACAATTACGCCTGGTATGATCCAGCGCTCTTGGGCCGAAATCGATTATCGGCTGGATGTTTGCAGAGCGACCAACGGAGCATAGATAGAAACATTCTAAGGTAAGAAAAAAAACTTTTTGAGTTGTGAATTTAAGAAAAAAGTACTCGTTTTAATATCTCAAATAGTTCCGGGGCTATGATTATTTGAAATTGCTGCAACCTTTTTCGATGAACCTGTATTATATAATAACCTCAATGGCGTTTCGTCATGAATTTTAAAAGTATCGATATTATCGAAATCATTATTACCCATTCGAATATTATTACATAATTTGACGCCAATTTAAATAATATCAATGTTTTTATTTTCTTATTTTATAAGATACATTGTGAAATAAAGGGTTAATTAAATTGAATGGTAAACATTGGAACTAATCAAAGATGGTGGGTTATAGAGTGTTCTTTTTTAATTTAACGTTTCCGTTAAGCCCCTACTTCTATATGAGATTTCGTTGATTTTTTGGAGAATGACTTCCTTGGTTAATTTTAATTGCATTTACTGAGTTTTGTTATGAATCATCGAAACATGCAACCGCTAGTGCGATTTTTAATTTTAGTTTCAGGTGAACTCCTACACATAATGGTCCGATTTTACTGTTACCGAACTCGATTTTTTAAAATTAATTGCTATATGTCAAGTTTGGTTTCGAGGAAACAAAATTTGCGAACCATTAGAACGGATACATAGGCCCTATATACAGGGTGTATCAAAAAGAATGGCGCAAACTTACATGGTTGGAAGTACACGATAATAGAATAAACAATGTCCCAGTAAACGAGCCGTTTGCGAGATAACTACGAATGTATGGTTGCAAGCCGCCACTGACGTCATTGTTTGTAACATCGTACGGTTTACTCCTTGCGCACTTGAAGCCGTCCTATGTTATTAGTTTACAAAACTGGACATTGCCGAGAGGTGGAGTTGTAATCAAACCATACACGCAGAACGTACAGGACGGATACAGTCCACAGTCTCAAAAGGTATCAGTCTTGTCTGAGGAGTGTCACTTGTGCTGTGTTGTAGTTACAATGGAACCTTACAGTAACGAAGAGTATGCGGATATGCATTTCATGTACGGTAGGGCCAATGGCAACGCACGGGAGGCTGCACGCTTGTACCAAGAAACATATCCTGATCGAAGACACCCCGAAAGTCGTACATTTACAAGGGTCCATCAGCGCCTGAGAGAAAATGCGGTTTTGCACATGGCAGAGCAGTAGGTAGGCCTGCTCGCATTACGCCTGAGGTTGAGGATATGGTGTTGGAAGCAGTACAGCTCTCTCCAGGAACCTCGACGAGAAGAAATGCCACACAAGTGTCTGTACTAAGCCACAGTAGTATACGGAGAATTTTACAGTGCAATTTACTGTACCCTTACCACCTCTAACGAGTTCAATGTCTCAATGATGCGGACTTTGTTCCTAGAGTGATGTTTTGTCAGTGGATGCAACAACAGATTGTAGTCAACCCGTTTCGCATGTAATATTTGACTTAGAGACGACTCAGGGTTGACACGCGATGATGTTTTTAATTATCATAATACACATTTTTGGTGTGAAATAAACCCACATGCTGTTCATGAGTCACCACATCAGCACCGTTTCTCATTGAATGTGTGGTTAGGGGTACTAGGTGATCATCTCATTGGGGCACACATTCTTCCACGAAAACATAATGGGCCTTATGTTTCTGCGGCGTCATCTTCCAGGATTGCTTGAGGATGTTCCCCTTCAGCAACGTCGGAGTTTGTGGTACATGAATGATGTATCTCCGGCACATTTTGCTGCTGCTGTGAGACGGCATCTAACGCGCAGATACGGCCAAAGATGGATAGGTCGAGACGGATCTGTACCTTGGCCTCCAAGATCATCTGATCTAAATCCTTTGGATTGTTGTGTCTGGGGTCATCTCAAAAGCGAAGTGTACAGCACACCCGTTAACACGGTTGAAGAACTGGAGCAGAGAGTTGTACATGCTTGTCAAGAATTCAGAAATGATCCTCGGGTTTTCTAAAGAATTCGACATTCATTGCAGAGACGAGCACAGTATTGCATCCAGATGCAAGGAAGACACTTCGAATACCTCCTTTAACAGGTAACCCATAAGTGAAGTGCATTGTGAAATGTGAACTAAATGAGATGAAAAATAATAGTAAAGTCTAAATTCAAATTTATTTGTACTAACTAGGACGATGTTTACAATGAAGTTAGTGCGGCTTGTAACCATACATTCGTAATTATCTCGCAAACGGCTCGTTTGCGGACCCATGTTTACTGGGACATTGTTGCTTCTATTATCGTGTACTTTCAACCATGTAAGTATGCGCCATCCTTTTTTATACACCCAGTATATATATATATATGTATATATATATATATATATATATATATATATATATATATGTGTGTGTGTGTGTGTGTGTGTGTTTATAGTGTAGATTTTTGCGAATTTATAAGTGTGATTAAGAAAGATTTCTTGGGGTTTCCGCGTCATGGATTCAAAGATTGGCCTCTGGTCACTAATTCCGACATTTATATATATTCCCACATACCAATTTCAAGGGATAATAGGTTCAAGTTACTGGTGTAGGTCTTATATACAAGGTGAGTAAATTCCCGATACAAAGTTTGAGGACTTGTAGCAGGGACCTAGGCAATTAAGTTTAGCATAGAAACTCGTGTCTAGAAACGTACCGATTTTCCGCTACACGCTAAATCACCACACCCGTTTTTCTGGCGCTACTCACTAGGATAGTCTTGATTAAGGTAGTACATACTTCATTCCCCGCTCACCTGATGTCCATGTCCACTGCAAGTTTGTTTACATGTTATTCAGTTGAATTTTTTATCCGTCCACAGACGTTTGTACATGCACAGTACAGTAATAATCATTCACGACAGTACACAGCAGAATTCAAGGTGTACGCTCTTCATTGGTACTGTGTTGTTTTTATCCATGGCATACACGTTTGCAGAATACGAAGACATGATGCTATTGTACAGAAAAGCTCGGTACAATGGCAGATCCGATTGCTTGGCCTGCATGTTCTCCCGACGTGATCACGCTAGACTTCTACCTGTGGGTTCAAATAAAAACCTTAATTTACGAGATCCCTGTAGAATCCGAGGAAGACCTACTAGTACGAAATGGTTGCGGCGGATGTTCGAGGACCAGGGATTGTTGATAGTGTGTACGAGAACTTGGTACGGAGGTACCGCATCTGTATTGAAGTTATTGGTCGTCACATCGAGCCCTTCTTGTAAGTGGTTTACAGGTAGCAGGAGTCGGATAGAGTGACATGTGTGTTGTAATGGTATTTTGTGTGTAACGGAAAACAGTATGTTTCCGGACATGGGTTCCTATGTTAAATTTAATTGTCTTCGTCCCCTCTATAAGTCCTCAAATTCTGTAAGGGGAATTCAGACTCACCCTGTGTACGTATAGCATCAGTAATACATATCTGATAATCAATTGGATAGTGGCTAGTAATCCATGTGCTGTTAGTTAATCGCACTCATTTTGTTTATGCCTCTATATGTATATTCACCGCTGTGGTCTCGAGGTAGCGTGCTGCCTTGTCACGCAGCGGGCACGGGTTCTATTCCCGGTCAGGACATTCTCCTGGGTGAGTTTTTTTGGGGGTTTTTCCTCACCTTTAAGGCAAATGTCAGAAAGTTTAGGGCCAAACGGTCCCTGAAAATCATCCGGTCATGGTCACTTGCAGTGCTATTAGATGAAATTCTGTATATATATATTTTTTTTCAGAAGTAGGCCATTGTTATGAGAACAAATACAATAGCTTCATTCCTTTATTACATCGGAATTCTTTAAATGGCGAAGGAGGCCTACGGGGTATTTGCAGCGCCTCCTCACGGCTCCTGGCCATACCCAAAAGTGGGAGTATTGGTCATTAGAGTATAACCTGATGTATCGCAATACGAAGATGACGTAATTCTTACCTGGCATTATAGACTTGATTTCCATCCCATTTATCTATACCATACTGGAATAGTGCAATAAATATTTTAGATTCGAGTGCTCAAGGCACAACTGCCCGCCAGGTATGAATGAAGAACTGACGTGTTAATAAATAATGTAGACATACAACATTAAATTCTTGCTTTTTAAATATTTTATTAACATTCAAATGTGCAGGCTATATAAAACATGTTTTGAGAGTACTTTTACAAACAGCATTAATAATTTTATACACTTAAATTCAAAAGAACATTTCAGAAATATAAGACAAACGTGAAATAGTAGGGACAAATTTGTATAATACAACATATAGCAAAATAAAAAGCTAGGGCATACATTAATTTACAAACAAATTTAATTAATTAATATAAAAATAATAACATTATAGGGTTACCCATGCCGGACTGGTCGAAGGTGATAAGCCAGACGAAATAAGTACCTTGGTCGAAAGAGTGACGATCTTTCACCGTAAAAATACAACCGTCAAGAAATGCGGACATGGGTTCTACTGGGGTAAAATTTTCCGGAGGTCAAATAGTCCCCCATTCGGTTCTCCGGGCGGGGACTACTTCAGGGAACCCATGCCAAAGGCTCAAACACAGGGACATGTTCCTAGGAACATGGAATGTTAGGACTTTATACAATAGCGGGGCACTAGAGATATTAACGCGGGAATTGGATAAATCGCCCTTGGATATAGTCGCTTTACAGGAAGTTAGGTGGCCAGGAGAAGGTAGTCAGGAATCAGGAAGCTTTGCATTATACTATGGGGGTGCAGAAAGACCTGCATTTGGAACGGGTTTTTTAGTCAGAAGGAGGATCGTATCCGCTATCCGAGATATTAAGTTTGTTAGTGATAGGATATCATACATAATTCTAAAGGGTAAACGACATGATTTTATAATTGTAAATGTACATGCCCCCACAGAAGATAAAGACGACAAGATGAATGACGTTTTCTATGAAGAATTAGAATGCTTATTTGATAGCCTTTCACGATATCATATGAAAATTGTCTTAGGAGATTTTAATGCAAAAGTGGGGCGGGAAGATATATTCAAACCAACAATAGGCAAATTCAGTCTTCATGAAGATAGTAACGACAACGGGGTTAGATTAGTCACATTTGCCACATCAAAGAATCTCATTGTTAAGAGCACAACATTTCAGCATAAGGATACTCATAAATACACCTGGACGTCCCCAGATGGAGAAACTCGGAACCAGATAGATCATGTATTAGTGGATAAACGCTGGCACAGTAGCATCATTGATGTTAGATCAGTTAGAGGGACAGACTGCAATTCAGATCATCATCTGGTCAGGGTGAAAATCAGACAACGGCTATCGCTTATGAGAGGAACAAACGCTAAAGATGATTCAGTAAAATATGAATTAAAAAACTTGAAAAATGATGAAATGCGGCAAGATACCAAATCAAAATTGCTAATAGATTTGAAGTACTGGAATCTTCAGATGACAATGTGGCAAACGAAGAAGAAACTGATATAAATAAAGAATGGGAGGCTATAAGAGATACTATTAAATTGTCAGCATCAGAAAGCATTGGTTGTTTAAAAAAGAGGCAAAACAAGAAATGGTTTGATGAGGAATGTGCCGACATTGTAAAGAAAAGAAAGCTAGCAAAAATGAAATGGTTACACGAGCTAAATGAGGTAAATTTAGAGCAATTGGGTAGTGTTAGACGGGACACCACTAAGTTACTAAAGAGTAAGAAGAGGGAATATTTGAGAGAGAAGATTAATGATCTTGAAATGAATGCAAAAAATAGGAACATTAGAGAATTATATCAGGGAATTAGTATAGAGAAGAAAGGGTTTCAGGCTAGAACAAACATAATTCGGAATGAAAATGGGGATATGATTGCAGATTCCAAGAGTATATTAAATAGATGGAAAAGTTATTTTAATCAGCTATTAAATGTACATACAGAACAGGACATTGAGGAGGATAAGTTACAGACAGCAGAAATGCTAGTCGCAGAGCCAAGTGCATTAGAGGTTGAAATGGCAATTGAAAAATTGAAGATGTATAAAGCATCAGGTTCAGATGAGATCCCAGCAGAACTGATAAAATCAGGGGGAGAAAAATTGATGGACAAGATACGCTGGTTGCTTAGTATGATTTGGGAAAAAGAAGCTCTTCCAGATGAATGGAAGGAATCAATTATCGTACCAATTTATAAGAAAGGAGATAAAACTGATTGCAACAACTATAGGGGCATCTCATTACTTTCAACTTCGTACAAAATTCTAACAAATATATTAGTAAGCAGACTTGCTCCCTATATTGATGACATTCTAGGAGATCATCAATGTGCATTTAGAAGAAACAGGTCTACAACAGATCAGATTTTTAGTATAAGACAGATTTTAGAAAAGAAATGGGAATATAATGGTACTGTACATCAACTATATGTAGACTTCAAAAAAGCATATGATTCAATTAAGAGGGAGAAGTTATATAGTATCCTGCTGGAGTTCGGAATTCCCAAAAAGTTAGTTAGACTTATACGAATGTGTCTAAATGGCTCAACGAGTAGGGTGCGTGTAGGCAAACAGTTTTCAGACACTTTTGAAATCCAGAATGGGTTGAAGCAAGGAGATGCACTATCTCCTCTACTATTTAATTTTGTACTAGAGCATGCCATTAAATCTTTAGAGAATAAGGAAGGCTTACAACTGAATGGTATTAATAAGCTGTTAGTTTATGCTGATGATGTGGTACTACTGGCCGATAGCGAGGAGATACTAAAGGCCAACACGCACACACTATTGAGTAACACTAAGAAATTAGGACTGGAAGTAAATATCAATAAAACTAAATATATGGTCACACGTAGAAATACATTATATAATGGAAATGGACAGCTAATGACAAATGAGGGAAATTTTGAGGAATTGGCTGAATTTAAATACCTAGGAACAATAATCACAAATAGGAATGAGATGCACAAAGAAATTAAACATAGGCTTAATTCTGGAAATGCATGCTATTATGCATTGCAGAGACTTTTGATGTCCCAACTCCTTTCAAAAAACGCTAAGCTGAAAATATATAAAACTATTATTCTACCAGTTATATTATATGGGTGCGAAACATGGACTCTTACTTTAAGGGAGGAAAGGAGATTACGAGTATTTGAGAATAAAGTTCTTAGGAAAGTTTTTGGACCAAAGAGAGATGAACAGACAGGTGAATGGAGAAGACTACATAACAGTGAACTACATGGTCTTTAGAGGAAGCCAGATATAATAAGAACAGTTAAGTCCCGTAGACTGCGATGAGTCGGACATGTTGCGCGTATGGGGGAATGAAAGACGTGCATGGAAACTTCTTGTAGGAAAGCCAGAAGGAAAACGCCCAGTTGGTAGACCAAGAATGAGGTGGGAGAACAACATTAACTATGATTTGAGGGAGGTGGATTATACAGGAAATGATTGGAAGACATTGGCTCAGGATAGGGATGTATGGAGAGCTTATGTCCGTGCGGCCATGAACCTACGGGTTCGATAGTGCCAGTGAGTAAGTAAGTAAGTAAGTAAGTAAGTAAAAATAATAACATTCCTATAATGCAAAACTTTAAAAAGTAAGTCAATAGTTTAATATAAACTTTTGATTTATTTGAATATTTTATTTTTATAAGTTTAGAAGGCAATAACACGGACAAAGTTTAGATATATTGACATCACACTAAAACACGGGCCTTGGTAGTATAGTTTCACATCACCCTACAACAGGCGAAATAGTTAATTATAATGACATCATCCTATATCAGGGAACTTGGTAGTAAACTTCCATATCACCCTATAATAGGCGAATTAATTAGATATATTGACATAACCTTCTTATCAGGGACCTTAGAAGTATAATTTCTCACCCCCTATAATAGGCTAAATAGTTAGATATATTGGCATCTCTCTATACCAGGAGCCTTGATAGTTAAATTTCATGTCACACTATAATATGCGAAACAATTGGATATATGGACATCACACTAGATAAGGATTCTTGGTAGTATAATTTCACAAAACTTTAAAATAGGCGAAATAGTTACATATAATGACATTACCCTAGATCAGGGACCATGGTAGTGTAATTTCACATCACCCTATAATAGGCGAAATAGTTTGATATATTGACATCACCCTAGATCAAAGGCCTTGGTAGTGTAATTTCACATCACCCTATAATAGGAGAAATAGTTTGATATATTGACATCACCCTAGATCAGAGGCCTTGGCAGTGCAATTTAATGTCACCCTATAATAGGCGAAATAGTTTGATATAGTCACCGATAGCACTGGGTTTTCCTTTAAATTATTTGGACTTAAATAAGTACAGAGTTGCAATGGAAAATTCTTCTGTTCACACAATTATCAATAAATCTGCATATCACAATTTTATCTTACAACTATTCTTCTTTTAAAGTATATCAGATAATCACTTATCACACAATTACAGACACAGTACTTACTCACAGTTTCACTTACAATTTAACCTCTCGCCGTCCAACACACGACTGGGGGTTGTTCCGCTCTCACCACAATTTATAGGCGAGTAGACGGAAATTTCCAGGTCCATGAACGAGATGTTTCGACATGGAGCCCTCTCGTCTCCGATGTTTCTCAAATGGGGGAACAGATGTTCGTACAACTCTCTGCATCATTAGACTAGAAATATCGGTAGACCCTCCACTCGAGATTGGCTATTCACCAATCCAATCCACCAATGCAAGGTTTCTCTCGCCAGCCCGCGCAGTTTATACGACGCTACTACAACGCGCCACAATGCCCCCTCCTTAGAGCTGATCATCTCGACCAGTTCCCTTGTATTCAGCGAGTCGATCTAGATGTACTACAATAAGTTTTCCTCTGGGCTGGCGCTGAATCCGGTAAACCACATCGTTGATTCTCTTCACCACCTTATATAGTCCATCCCAGGAGCGCTGTAGCTTCGGCGATTTCCCCCTCGTTCGTGTAGGTCGGTACAGCCATACCAATTTGCCTTCGTTGAATCCAGTGGAGTTGGCCAGGCGGTCATAACGCACCTTCATCCTGTCACTAGCTAGTTTGAGGTGTTTTCTAGCATGCTGATGAATTTATCTCAGTCTGTCGGTCAGCTCCCACACGTAGTCAGTTGCTGGCAGGTGAGAATCAGGTGGAGAACCAAACTGAAGGTCACAAGGTAGCCGCAACTCCCTCCCGAAGACCATCCTGGCAGGTGTCATTCCAGTGGTGTCGTGGGTATACGCTCGGTAGGCCGGAAGGAACAGTGGAACCCTGGTGTCCCAATCTATCTGATGGCTTAACACCATCTTGCGTAGATGTTCCTCCACCGTCTTCACATAGCGTTCTACCATCCCATCAGATTGTGGATGAAGGGGAGTAGTCCTGGTCTTATGTACCCCCAGGCGTTGCAGCAGCTCCATCATCAACTGGGACTCGAAGTTGCGTCCATGATCGCTATGCAGCTCCATTGGTACCCCGTAGCGACACACGAAGTTGCTGACTAGTGCCTCGGCTACGGTAGAGGCTTCTTGATTGGGGATGGCGTAAACCTCTGGCCACTTAGTAAACTAGTTCATGGCCAGCAACAGGTACCGGTTCCCAGCGTCCGTCTCTGCAAAGGGGCCAGCCACGTCGATGGCGATCCTCTCAAAATGGTGCTCCCACGTTGTATTGCTGCATGGTGCCCCTGCTGCGTGTTCGAGGACCTCGACTGGCTGCACAGATGTCACACTGTTGGCACCATCTCTCGACGTCACTCCGTTGCTGGAGCCAGTAGAAGCGCCGCCGAACCTTGTCTACGGTTTTGTTAATCCCTAGGTGTCCTCCAGAAACTCCACCATGAGTTTCCTCTAACACCTCCAGAATCTTGTTTCTGGGAAGAACCAGCTGTTCGATGGTTGTCTTTCCATTGGCAGACACCCATATCCTTTTTAGGACCCCGTTCTTCACACTTAGAGATTTCCATTGGGCCCAGTAGCTCTTGTAGGTGGTGCTGCGGTCTGCTATCTCTGCCCAGGCTGCTCGTTGTCCAGATTCTTTCTCACGTAGAACCTGCCCGATTACGATGTCTTCTAGCTGCTCCCTCCTCAAGGCATCTTCATCCCAACCAGAGGCAGGCTGGGTGGTTACAACTCTCACCATTCCAGTGCCTTCACGTTGCTCAACTCTGGTACAATGGTTGCAGTTTTCTGGGTAGGGTCGACGATATAAGGCGTCTGCGTTGGAGTGTTTCTTGCCCTGGCGATGCTCCGATGTAAAATTGTATTCCTGGATTTGTTGGATCCATCTAGCAGTCTGTCCTTCCAGGTTGCGGAAATTTAGCAACCAGTCAGTTCTGAGGTGGAATGCCTGACCACATAGGTGCTTGTGGAAATGTTTAAGGGCCCTCACTATAGGGAGTAGCTCCCAGCGGGTGACACAGTAGTTCCTCTCATGCCTTGGACAGAGTTCGACTGAAGTAGGTGATGATGACCTTGGTCTTGAGACAGCACAGCTCCGATGTCACGTTGCTGACGTCGGTGTCAATGATGAACTTCCCATCCGGCATCGGATATCCAAGAACAGGGGCAGTGCAAAGGGCTTCCTTCAAATTCTGGAACGCCATCTCGGTTTATTCAGTCCATTCGAACACTCGTTTTCTTCGGTCAGTTGGGTCAGGGGCTTGGCGATGTTGGAGTACCCCTTGGCGAAGAGAATCAACGATGTGGCTTACCGGATTCAGCGTCAGCCCAGAGGAAAACTTATTGTAGTACATCTAGATCGACTCGCTAAATACAAGGGAACTGGTCGAGATGATCAGCTCTAAGGAGGGAGCATTGTGACGCGTTGTAGTAGCGTCGTATAAACTGCGCGGGCTGGTGAGAGAAACCTCGCATTGGCGGATTGGATTGGTGGATAGCCAATCGCGAGTGGAGGATCTACCGATATTTTTAGTCTAATGATCCAGAGAGTTGTACGAACATCTGTTCCCCCATTCGAGAAACATCGGTGACGAGAGGGCTCCATGTCGAAACATCTCGTTCATGGACCTGGAAATGTCCGTCTACTCGCCTATAAATTGGTGAGAGCGGAACGACCCCCAGTCGTGTGTTGGACGGCGAGAGGTTAAAATTGTAAGTGAAACTGTGAGGAAGTACTGTGTCTGTAATCGTGTGATAAGTGATTATCTGATATTCTTTAAAAGAAGAATAGTTGTAAGATAAAATTGTGATTGAAGATTTAGTGATAATTTGAGAAGAAAATGAAGTTAAAAGAAAAATTTTCCATAGCAACTGTGCACTTATTTAAGTCCAAATAATTTAAAGGAAAACACAGTGCAATCGGTGACAATATATTGACATCAGCCTAAAACAGGGGCCTTGGTAGTGTAATTTCACATCACCCTCTAATCGGTGAAATAGTTTAATATATTGACATCACCCTAAAACAGGGGCCTTGGTTGTGTAATTTCACATCACCCTATAAGAGGCGAAATAGTTTGACATATTGACATCACACTAAAACAGGGGTCTTGATAGTGTAATTTCACATCACAGTATTATAGGCGAAATAGTTTGATATATTGACATCAGCCTAAAACAAGGGCCTTGGTAGTGTAATTTCACACCACCCTATAATAGGCAAAATAGTTTGATATATTCACATCACCCTACATCAGTAGCCATGATAGTGTAATTTCACATCACCCTATAATAGGCGAAATAGTTTGATATATTGACATCACCCTAAAACATGGGTCTTGGTAGTGTAATTTCACATCACTCTAAATAGGCTAAATATTTGGTATATTGACATCACCCTAGATCAGAGACCTTGGTAGTGTAATTTCACATCACCCTATAATAGGCAAAATAGTTTGATATATTGACATCACCCTAGATCAGAGACCTTGGTAGTGTAATTTCACATCACCCTATAATAGGCAAAATAGTTTGATATATTGACATTACCCTAAAACAGGGGTCTTGGTAGTGTAATTTCACATCACTCTAAATAGGCTAAATATTTGGTATATTGACATCACCCTAGATCAGAGGTCTTGGTAGTGTAATTTGACATCACCTTATAATAGGCTAAATAGTTTGATATTTTGACATCGCCCTAGATCAGTCGCCTTGGTAGTGTAATTTCACATCACACTATTATAGGCGAAATAGTTTGATATATTGACATCACCCTAAAACAGTGGCCTTGGTAGTGTAATTTCACATCACCCTAAATAGGCTAAATATTTTGATATATTGACATCACCCTAGATTCGAGGCCTTTGGGAGTGTAATTTCACATCACCCTAAATAGGCTAAATATTTTGATATATTGACATCACCCTAGATTCGAGGCCTTTGGTAGTGTAATTTCACATCACCCTATTCTAGGCAAAATAGTTTGATATATTGACATCACCCTAAAACAGAGGCCTTGGTAGTGTAATTTCACATCACCCTATATTAGGCAAAATAGTTTGATATATTAACATCATCCTAGAACAGGGGCCTTGTTAGTGTGATTTCACATCACCTTATAATAGGCGAAATAGTTTGACAAATTTACATCAGTCTACAGCAGAGGTCTTAGTAAAATAATATCACATTACCCTACAATATATGAATAAGTTAGAGGCATATAATTGTATATCCTAATCACCTTATAACAAGGGCCTATTTGTATAAATTCATGTCTGCTTACCATATGTGTTATTAAAGTAATACTACATTAACCTACTTTAGGGATATTAGCAATTGTAAATCCCAATATAATTTTATCAATACTTATAAAAATAAAATTAAGAATATACCAATAGCTTTCAAAATTTTGAATCATAAAAGTTCGAATAGAAGCTAAAATATAATGTAAATGAAGTACAGTTATCAAAAAAATAAAATAAAAATCTCGTTTATAAATTAAGTTGCCCTTAAAATGAACATAAACAAAAATAGTGTAAGTAATATTGTATGAACTAAAGATGATACACATAAAATTAAACTATAGTGAAAACAGTTTGTTGTTTTGAATTTTGAGTTATATAAAGATTACTTGTTTTTTGATATTTTTTTCTGATTGTTTTTAATCCCATCCGGGAAGTTTATTTTTTTCTTGCGAAGGTGAATTTTGTTTGTTGGCGTGTTCTATGGTTTCCGTCAGGTCTTGTGACTTTAGGTATCAGAACTTGTGGATTTTCGTGGATTGCATTTCATCTCAAATTTTAATCGCCATCTTATCTTGTCTTTGTTTTAACTGCATACACTATTTTTTTGTTATATATTTGATTCCTTCACTATATTGAATAGCGCATTTATTGTCTCTATATTATTTTTAACGAGTCTTCTTAAAGCATACCATTTTATCTTCGCTTCAGTGGTTGTAATTATTTCCCCTAAGTTCTGATACCTAAAGTCAAGTTTCACATCGCAGTTACTAAAATATTATACAACTATAATTTTACGTACCTACAGTAATACGATGGTTGCAACATCAATAGTGGCAGCACTGCTGTAGAGACGCAACACGACGGAAGCTAATGATGTCGCTGATAGCACCACGTCTGTTACTTACCTTCCTTACCTAAGAACATTTGGACTCTACCTTCTCACATTACGCGCAGATGCGCACTGGCAAGAGGAACGGTCTAATGTTTTCGAAATAGGTACAATGGAGTTGGTTAAAAATTGAAAGTGCCATTGCCAGAGGTCGTACAGTACGGCAGTATTATCAAGGCATTCAAGAACACTATTGTCATAAGTAGAAATCGGGATTTGAACCCGGCATCTCAAACCCTATATGTTAGCGAAATACCGACTTTGATATCCAGGCATCTGGTGTAAACATTAATTCTCCTTCCTTTATAAATAATTATCTCTATAATAAAACGAGCGGGATGCGCTCGCAGTGCTACTTTATGGCTTCTATAACAAGAAAGCATTTTAACGTGAGTACTTTACTTTATAGCAGTAACGCTTTTTTATTTCGATGTTATAATTGAGGAGTTGAATGGAATATGGACATAACTCATGTTTTGCCCTTTTTCCTTTAAATGCATTTTTAGACTCGCCATTTTGTACTTGGTCAGGCTGAAAAGTTTCGTTTCGATATCTCGATTACAGCAGGTTCAAAGGCTGATTGTATCAATTAAAATAAACAACAATATTATGAATTTAGTTATGTAAAATTGCTAATATCTCAAAGCGTATATTTTTTAATCGTGCCCATATTCCATTCAACTCCTCAATTACATTTTGACTTATAGAAATGAAAGCTAAATATAACATGAAGGAAAAAAATCGGTATCTGTTCAAACGTATAGAGTTAGGAATTCCAAGTTCAAATCCCGGTTCAGGCGTTAATTTCTCTTTTCATCTCATATATATATATATATATATATATATACGTATGTATATATATAAGAGTGGAAAAGATTTGTCACTTTTTTTTTTAATGACACTATGCCCCAGTTTTGCAAAGGTTATGCTTTTAATAGTTACTTAGAGTAGATCGGGGTAGGGTAAGATGACAATGGGGGGATGATGCTTGTTTGTTCCATCAAGACACAATACCACGAATTTGACTGCGTATGCATTAAGACTACTATTTTTGTGAAAAAATAGACTTGAACACTTTTTGTCGCGTATTTTTGCTGTTAGAGAACAAAGCACAGGGAAGGAGTTCATATGTATGCAGTGAAATTATTGCAAAGGTAATCATAAAATTCTTATATCACTTTAATTTGTTACAACTTTATAAAACCTCACAAATATGACGTGATAGAGATTCCAAAAGCTCTTTTGTCAACAATCATTGACCTTGTTCTGGTAAATTTGTTTACAAAACGATATTAGGCATTGCCATAAACCCAGATGTGTTAATATTAGGTATTAGCTTAATCTATAGGTTTATAATACAATCTGCAACATTAGAAATTTTAAACTATTGTTGTGCATTAATTTATCGGTTTGTAAACAAACAGCTGACAGAGTTCGCGTGCTGCGCGGAGTAATACATTCGGAAGTTAAATGCCAAAGTGTGTTTCTTAGGTTGGACAGACAATAGTTAAATTATTAAAAAAATATACATGGTATACTTCAAATATCCATAATAATAAATAAACAAATATCAGTAATAATAAATAACGATTAATTGGAATAATATTTGGATTTACATTAGAAAAAAGAATTTAGAGAAACATCGAAGAAAATATGATACGAAACAGAGCACAGCTTGGTATAAGTCAATTACAGGAATATGTGTGTGTTGTGTGTTTTCTAATACCACCCACTGCACTTTACATGCTTCGGGTTCCTCGCTGGGAATAGATGGCGTTAATGTGTTATATTTTCAATTTACGCACCACTTCGGCAGATCCCTTTACGAAGATGATGTATACTTGTATTGTGTACAGAGAGAAATTTAGGATGAGTGTAGGTTTCACGTTTATGTAGTGTTTAAACGGTCTTGTATGAGGCATGGTGACGAAGAGAAAGGAGAATGTATAACCCGATGCCGGCAGGTAGCCTGTTCCTATCGAAAAGCACCAAGAGGGCCGCCGGGATTAACGTCCGTATCAGACAGACGTATAGCTATCAACAGTACTATATGCCTTCGCAACATATGTTCTGGGTAGAGATTTGCAATTTAATGCAGGAATCTGGAGCACAATCTACCGAATTATTTTTGTACATAACCACCTCACCTGGTCACTATATAGAACATTTTGCAATTCAGTTAATTAACAAAAGAGGTTATAATGGTTCGGAAATGTTGTACCATTAGAGAGACTGCTATGAAAACACTAAACTTGAGGGAGGAAAATAAGCATTTATTAGGAAGACCAAGATTTATGTTGATACCGAATGAAGAAATATTTTAGGGAGGCCTCCGTTGTGAAAATATTATTATAATGTGTTATTAGGGGGATAAATGAGAGTAAGTTGATTTATAACTGCTAAAAACAATTAGAGTAACACTATGAAATATGCAAATATGTTTTTATTAGACGAAGGTAAAAACATGAAATTAATAAAGTACATTATTTGGTGGTTATTTCTGTATTTATTGCTCATTGCTCATGTAAAAAAAACCAAAATGAATAACGCTGACAATTAACTTATCCCATCCATTCCGCCTCCGCCCTATGTCAAGCAATTGAATCTTGTGCTTATTTTTCAAAGTTTACACACTCTTTATATAGAGTTAGTATCGTGTAGGGCCTCCACGTACATTCGATGACACTTTGCAACCTTCGTGGCATGCTCCCAATAAGATTCTGGATTTCCTCTTGCCAGATATTCTCCCATTCCCTCCTTCAGAGCATCTCCAAGTTGCTGCATGAGTTTGTGGAGCCTGATGTCGGTTCCTGACCTTCGTGTCTAGAAGATCCCACAAGTGTTCAATCAGGGTTGAGGTCTGGGCTGACCGCTGGCCACTCACTCCATTACCCACTAATTCATTGTCCTCCTCAGGAAATCTCTGGTGACAGCCGCAGAATGTGGCCCTGGCATTATCCTGCATAAACAAGAATACAGGTCCTACTCCAAGGGCAGCAGGCCACTACATGCTCTTCCAGAACGTTGCTCGATATACCGGACAGCATTCAGTCGCTGGGGAACAAGTATCAGGTCCGTACTATTGTTGTACATAACTCCGGCCCACCACCATTATTGAACCTCCTCCTGAATCTATCAATTTCCTGTACAGCCTCTGCAGAAAATCTTTGTCCTGCACCGTCCCCACACCCTCAATCGACCATCACAACGTGTAAGACGATACCCTGTATTCGTCCGAGACGAGCACCAGACTCCCACTGGTTCAGGTTCCAATCACCATGGTTTTTATGCATACGTACGTCTTGCTGCCTTATGCCCATTTGTTAAGCGTGGTTTTTTAATCGGTCCTTTTTGGAAGAATATTCTCTTTCCTTAATCCTGTTCTTTATGGTTTGGTCTGAAACCCGGATTCCGTAATCCATATGAAGGTCATTCTGCAGGTCTTTTGCAGTTTTTGATACCGCTGTCGAAGAGCAGAAAAGAACACGTAATCTGTCATCCCGGGGCTTGTTTTTAAATTTACGGCCCGGTCCACGTCTTCTACAATACTGACCCTGTCTTCTCTCCTCTCTGTGCCTGTTGCGTAACCTGGACCACCACGGAACGGAGAAACCCCAAGCGCTCTAAGCCACGTTTCGCAGAGATTGACCTTGTCCTAAAAGATGTAGAGCATGATACACTTCAAACTCATTTAAATGCCTCATGTGTCAGAGACTTCAATAAACAAGGCACTAATCAACATTCGTCACTATAACAACATCAGGAAGCTTACCAATTAGAAGTGGCCAATGCCTTCCAAAATAAAAAAAAAATCTCTATATTTGTTATTTGAGGTAATTTCTCTGTATTTAGGCCATGCATCTTTAAAATTTGTATCCAGTGATAAAATTAATAATTCAATTTACATATTGTCCAACTTTCAGCATAACAGCTTTAAAAAACAATTACTTATTCAATTTATTACAAGTGTTCCTCTAATTGTTTTGAGCAGTGGAGCAGTGTATATCAGATATGGGAAAACTTACAAGCAAGCAAGAAGAGTTGAATTGAAGACATTCATGAACAAAGAATGCTGGGAGGACAGAGATGTCTGAAGAAGGCTGTCAGATGACTCCCATGGAATAAGGAAGCATCCTATAGAAGAAAAATAAGTTGTATTTCGGAAATGATTTAATGTAGAGAACTAATCAAACTTCTGAGAAGCCCCTTACACCTTAGAACAACAGAAATATTGAAGTAATTCCGTATTATATTCACTAAACTAGTAATGATTAGAAAAGAGCTTCTAACTGGAATCCAAATATCTTGTTTATTTTATTAACAAAACATAGAAATGCCATCAAAGTAATGAAAATAGATTGAATGTTTTAAAAAAGATTTGCAATCCACCCACTGCCTTTATCTGAAAGCACTGAGTGGTCACCAACTCATTTTACATACAAAAATGTTCCTTCTCACGTCCCTGCGAACTTTGCAAAGAACAAATTACCTTCTTAACAAGATTAAATTCTAAGTATACACCTGTAATTCGACATACGACGAGATTTTAAAACACAGTGCATATGTATATATACTTAGAATACATTATACAATGGAAATAGGCAATTAATGAAAAATGAGGGAAATTTTTGAGAAGTGGCTGAATTTAAATACCTAGGAATATTAATTACAAACAGGAATGAGGTATACAAAGAAATTAAACATAGGCTCAATTCTGGAAATACATGCTCTTATGCATTATAGGGACTCTTGTCGTCCCAACTTCTGTAATAAAATTAAACTGAAATATATAAAACCGATATTTTCCTAGTTATATAGATATAAAACATGGACTCTTACTAAAAGGGAGAAAAAACTATTACCAATATTTGAGAATAAAATTCTTAGGATTATTGGACTAAAGAGAGATGAACAGAGAGGCGAATGGAGAAGACTACATAACAGTTAGCTACATGATAGTTATGGGAAACCATTTACAATAAGATGAGTTAAGTCTCGTAGACTGCGATGAGCAGAACATGTGACACGAATGAAGAATGAAAGAGGGGCATGTAAGTTCCATGTAGGGAAACTGGAGTGGAAAGCAACCAGTAAGCAGATCAAGAATGAGGTGATAGAATAAAATTAAACATGATTTGAGGGAAGTAGATTATGTAGAGGATGAATGGAAAATATAAGCTCAGGATAGGGATGTGTGGAGAGCTTATATCCACGGGGCCATGAATCTACGGGTTAAATTGACAATACACTAATTTATCGTATCAGTTTTAAATGCGGCGGGCCTCAGTGAAAACGAGATCAACCATAACTATTATTATTATGTATACTGTCTAATTCGGCACACGTTTAAGTTCTTTCTATTCGTTTATTTTCTTCTGTTTTATTAAAAATATTAAATAAGTTAAACCAACTGATGTGTTCTGTAGGATACATTGCCAATTTAAGGGTTAACACTCCGTGAATTTTATACAATCTATCCATAGTAATTCTGCCCGAGGGCAGGTCCTTCACTGCAATAATAGCATTTTCATGCTATGACTTGCAGCTTTACTAGGGAATTGTAGATGTGGTAGTTTCCCGTTGCTTTCCACACTGGTGAAGGATGATGATGGCCATATGATTTTGGGGATCGTTTGGGCCTTAAAGTTTTCCTGACATTTGTCTTATAGGTGAGGAAAATCTCCGATAAAAACCTCACCCAGAAAAACTGTCCTGAACCCTTTTATACAATAATTGACACAAATAAGCACCGAAAATAAAAAGTTACAGGTTATTATTAATGAAATTATCAGAAAGTTGCAAGATAGATTGATTTAACAGCGCCAAGCTACAATGGAATTTGCATACGCCAAATGCCACAGAATTCAACATCAGCGTCACTTATGGTATTAAAAAAATCCTATAACCCGATCGCATTGACACCTACCGGGTCCAATTGTGAATCTAAACCATCCATGGACCCACACAAATACGCAAAAAAAAAAAAAAACAAAAAAATTGATCCAGTCATTTAGGCAGTTTTTAATTTTGGATTTCCAGTAAACCTCCACTTCTAATTGCTCGGATTTCGCTCATTTTTTGGATAATAGCTACCTCGGTTTATTTTAATCGGATATACTGAGTTTCGTTGTGAAGCATCGAAAAATGTGACCGCTAGAGCTATTTTTAATGTTTTTACCTGAGGTGAACTCCTACACCTAATGGTTTTACAGGGCCCAATTGTGAATCTAAACCATCGAGGGACCCAATCAGACACACACAAAACATTTCATAAAAATCAATAGAGTAGAGTGATAAATACACGTACAGAAACACACACACGCTCACATATATGCATATATCTTCTTCATCCAACCAAGTCTTAGACCTATAGACCTGTTACGATCTCACTGATGGATTTTGTACCCCGCGTTTTCTTGGACGGTCCAGAGATCTCTTTCCTTAGGAACTCTATCTGAACTCATTTATCGCAAGTGATTCATCCAGTTGTTCTGGTATCTATACCCTGTCCGCTCTCTTAATGTGAACCTCGTAAAAACAAAACCATGTGACCTGCTCGCTTTCCATTGGTTATGGACACCGACGTACACTTAGCGACAAAAAGAATGAGCCGCTTCAAAAAGCAGAGTCCCTGTAATGGCCTACTGTGCATGTTCCAAAAGCTAAAGCTATGATTCACGAGGTAACGCACTGTTAAATGTTTTAAATACACTGCATTTGGTTTTAATCGTCTTAAATAGTTAATGAACAGTGAAGGAGACATGTTTCTAGATATTTACGGATGTTCGACAAATGCAATATTACTCAAATTGCGACATTTCAAATAAAGTTAAACTCTCGTTCATAGTGCAAAAGTACAAGACAAAACAATATTTAGACAACTAGTATCCGACGTTCGAGTAGCGTAAATCGTTAAACCACTTACAAGAAGATGAAATATCTATCAAAGCCAGAGTTCGAATCATTCAACATTTTTTTATTCATTTGTATTTTCGCAAAATACATCCTATAAGTGCTATAATATTTAATTCCTGCCACGTAATCTACGTCCACTTTCGGCTGTATTAAGTAATATTTCTGCCTTCCTAAACTCTATAACACTATTTAGCTAAAGGTATATATTGAATTGTGTGTGCAGTACCACTTTTTAATAATAATGCTATACATTTATGTAACAAAAGATAGTATAGCTTCATATATTTATGTGTGTATTTATTTATTGCATATTAGTGAGGAAAAAGTTTCACCTTCAATTAAAATATTTAGTTTATATATGTCAAGTCCAGCGTAATAATAGCCGATGGATGATGGACAATAATAAAAAATAATAAGAATGATATTTTTTATTGTCCATCATCCATAGTAATAATAATAATAATAATAATAATAATAATAATAATAATAATAATAATAATAATAATAATAATAATAATTATTATTATTATTATTATTATTATTATTATTATTATATTAATAATGGAATTTATTAATAACTGGGGGATCTAAATTAATTGAAAATGTATCCAAGAAAATGGCATAAAATATAGAATTCTAAAGGGCAGATCAGTAATAACAATGTTAAATGGCGTTTTGTGGGATAGGAACATACGAATGGATACCAAATTAGAAATTTATAAATCCATAATTCGAAGCAGGCTAACATATGGTGCAGAAACTTGGCAGTTGAATAAAAATTTGAGTTTAAAGCTTATGTGTACTGAAATGGATTGTTCTAGACGCTCAACTAGACATTCTAAATTGGAAAAAATCATAAATATAATCATCAGACAACAAATGAAAGTCCAAAATCCGTTATTAGATTTTGTGAAATACATACACTAGAATTTGAAAGCATTAGCCTAGGATAGGGATGTATGGAGAGCGTATGTCCGCACGGCCATGAACCTACGGGTTCGAGAGTACCAGTGAATAAGTAAATAAGTACATACACTAGAATGGTGTGGTCATACACGTAGGATGCCAAAGAAAAGATTACCCAGACAAGCTTGGAATGGATTCCACCTGGGAAAGGAAAGAGAGGTCCACATAGATTTAAATGGATGGATGATGTAAGAAGAGGTATGTGGAAAGAATTGGAATGTGAAGGATGTAGAAAGGACATAAAAATTTAAAAAGCTTTTGGCACTGGAAGATGTTTTATTACATTGTAAACCTGTTTATAAATAAATAAATAAAAATAGTAATACTTCAAAATAGTTAGTATGTTTTTTCTTTAGGAATGGACAGACAGAATAAAATAGAAAGCATTTTAACAATTAAAAAGTTTAACAAAATCGGGAATCGAACCTGTGACCTTTTGCATATGAATCAAGCTACTAAGCACTGACCTAAGCGTACACTGACTAGTTGCGCTTGAAAGAATACTACAAAGGAAGAAGGGAAACGTATTGTAGCTCTACTGTGCAATTAATTTACTCGTGTGAATCGCGCATTAGAACTTAAAATATTCGAGAATAAGAGTCGGCCCATTCTTTTTGTCACTAAGTGTACATAAATTTCGTCTTCTATTAAATTCTAAACCTGATAAAACTGGTCTGGCGAAAATCTGAAGTATTCTAAAATTTGGTGTTATCATCAACCATATATTTATTTAAAAACTTAAGAATAATTTGTTCTATTATTTTCCATACAACATTCATATGATGTTGTTGCTCTAGGTGCCTTTCCCATCTTTACTAATATTTCGTACTATTTTAAATGTTTTGCAACGATACTTAAAACTTTTTATAAAGGATTATTATTATACAGGGTGGACCGCTCGAATGGACCTAATTTCAATTGCTTGTTACTGGCAAACGGTTGAAGATAGAAACTTAAAACAACGTTCATAGTACAGAAAAACTCACCAAGTTTCGAATCCTGTCGGTAGATGGCACAAAGATACGTTTCTCGTTCTTAGATTTAATTGTTTGTGAAAATGGCGACTCCGCAGATGAAAGCGCAAGCTGTTTTGTGGTATGCGGAGTTTAAATCAATCATTAGAGTTCAAAGGGAGTTCCGGCGTGTGTTTAACCGTGATGCTCCAACTGCTAGAAGCATAAAGAAGTGGCGTGATACATTATTAGCTACAGGATCTGTGTTGAAGAAGCATGGTGGTGGTCGCAGAGCATCCGATGAAATGGTAGCAAATGTTCAAGCCGCATTTGAGCGAAGCCCCCGGAAGTCATTAAGAAGAGCTTCGCGGGAACTTGAAATACCAAAATCGACATTACAACGGATTGTCCACAAACGCCTCAAACTGCAACGCATATAAAGTGCAGTTAGTGCAACGTCTGGAGCCGAATGACATGCCGAAACGAGTGGAATTCGCCAATACGATGCTGGACCGTCTCGGCGCTGATCCTGACTTCATGACCAAGATTTTCTTCTCGGACGAAGCCACTTTCCATTTGTCAGGCAAGGTAAACCGGCATAATGTGCGGATCTGGGGATCGGAGAATCCTCACGCTATTCAAGAGCATGTTCGTGATAGTCCGAAGATGAATGTTTGGTGCAGTTTGTCACATAATAAGGTCATTGGACCGTTTTTCTTCGCCGAGAAAACTGTTCGTGGTACCACATATCTTGACATGCTGGAGCAGTTCTTCTTTCCACAAATTGAACAACTGCAGCCTAACATCGTTTTCCAGCAAGATGGTGCTCCTCCCCACTGGTCCAATGAAGTTCGTACGACTTTGGACAACATTTTCCCTGGCCGTTGGATTGGTAGGGGAGGACCAATCGCGTGGCCCCCGAGATCTCCCGATTATAACACCACTGGATTTCTTTCTCTGGGGCTATGTCAAAGATAAAGTTTACACCACCCCAGTCAAAGACCTTCGTGATCTTCGTGAGCGCATCATAGAGGCTATTGAGAACATTCCAGAAGACATACTCCAACGTACTTGGCAAGAAATTGTTCATCGCTTTGATATCGTCACAGTGACTGCTGGGGCTCATATAGAGATGTGGTGATCTGGATATCAAAACTTGGTGAGTTTTTCTGTAATATGAACGTTGTTTTAAGTTTCTATCTTCAACCGTTTGCCAGTAACAAGCAATTGAAATTAGGTCCATTCGAGCGGTCCACCCTGTATATTTATCTATGTACACAAATTATTACCTCTCAATGATTTTTCAAAGTTCTTTTGAATTTAAGTGTGCATGCGCGAACGCTTATAAAATTAAATCCACCAGATGGCAGGACATATGTGTGAATGAATAATATTTGCATTTAATTCCAAAACATATTTTAAGAAATAAATGTTCAATAACTTCATTTTCTTAGGTTCCAATGGGTCAGTTTAGTGTACATCAGATTAGTTTATAGTTTACTAAATAGTATGTATATAATTTATTTCATTAGGTTACGCAGGGGCAGTTTGTATAATCCATTTTTTCATATTTTATTATGAACATTGGTTATTTTGATTTCCTATATGTGTGGTGCCATCTGGCGACAATTCCATAAACATAAGCGCTGTACCGTATGCGCTCCAAGCGAAACCAGCATCACGCCGAGCGTAACGTGAGCTCGCGTCACGTAGGGTGCGACACGCTGTATAATAAACCATAGCATTATGTAGGCTGCACTATTGTTGTACAGAATATTCGTTAAAATCAATATGGCTGTCACGTCTTCATGTTGTTATCTATGTTCATGTTACGTATTTGGTGAAATATCAGGAAAATATGTTGAAATAATCGTTAGAAAAATGTAAAATTTATTGTAAATAGTGGGAAATAATTTGGCTGTTTCCATCAAGCGCAGTGAGAATTTTTTGTAAATCCCGGTAGATACTAAGCACATGCGCCAACAGGTTATCTTTTTTAATTATTTCCCATTATTTACAATAAATTTTACATTTTTTATAACGATTATTTCAACATATTTTTCTATGATATTTAACTATATACGTAACATGAAGACGTGACAGCCATATTGATTTTAACGAATATTCTATACAACAACAGTGCAGCCAACATAGAGTATGTACTTTAGAATTTCAGAACTTACTATTTATTTTTGAGCGTTACATTTTTTTACAGGTTAAAAAGCTTAAATTGCGTTAGTATAGCTTTTAGGTTGGTCTTTCACAGGTTAGAGTACTTTAATTGCGTTAGGTTAGCTTTTAGGTTTGTTAATTAGCATGTATAATGCTGGCTGCATTGCGATATTCCAGAGTAAACCGCTCCGCGTTTGTTGGTGTATGCGCGTGGTGTCTGCCTAAAAAAATTCGCACTGCGCTTAATGGAAACATCCAATAATTTAAAAATATAACCTGTTGGCGCATGCGCTTAGTTTTACCGGGACTTAGAAAAAATTCTCACTGCGCTTAATGGACACATCAGCCTTGGTGTGAATATAGTTCTTAGTTTTGTTAAGAACCATACCTTGTAGTTAATCCATTTCTTTCCTTGAAAAATTGTTTTCTTCTGTGTTGTTGCCTCTGAATTTTGTATTTGTACGACGTATACAGTTATACAATAAAAACAACAGTTCAAAATGTTCAATATATGAGTGACCACTGGATCAGTAGGCTAATATTAATATAAAGCAAAGGTTTTTTTTTTGAAATTACAAGGGCTGAGGTTCCTTATTTGTCTGCCACGATTTTCCATAAACACTCTTATGCCAAGTCCACCGCTGTGGTCTTGAGGTAGCGTGCTGCCTTGTCATGCAGCGGGCCTGGGTTTGATTTTTGGTCGGGACAGGCTCCTGGGTGAGGTTTTTTCGGGGTTTTTCCTCACCTGAGGTTTTTTCGGGGTTTTTCCTCACCTGTAAGACAAATATGTCAGGAAGCTTAGGGCCCAACGGTCCCTGAAAATCATCCGGTCATCATCTTTATCATTATCATCATCTTTCACTGGTGTGGAAAGCAACGGGAAGCTACCACACCTATAATTCCGTAGTAAAGCTGCAAAACATAGCATGAAAATGCTACGATTGCAGTGAAAGATCTGCCCTCGGGCAGAATTACTATGGATGGATGTATTCTTATGCCACAGTTGCCGTGAACACTTTTCGTCCATTTAGAATAATGTTTCGTACTATTTTTAACATTTACAAGTGATATGCCTAGTAATATTTTGGCTGAACTTTGGAGAGTGACTCTCTATGATTTTCCATAATTTTTTATGCCACTGTTGCATTACATACTTCCTATGTATCTATCAATGAAGTTGTACATAATATCAGTGCACATGCGTGAATGCTCAGCCCAATATGGAAAACATGTTTGAGAATTTATTGTTAAGGTTGGTCATTCCAATTTCATATATATATATATATATATATATATATATCCGACTGAAGTTACCATTAAGCGCAGTGAGACATCTTTCTATGTCTCAGGCAGACACCATGCGCATGTGCCAACAGGGTTTTATATTCAAATTATTTACCATCATTTACAATAAATTTTACAATATTTCAATATATTTTTCTAAGATATTTAACTGCATACGTAACATGAAGACATGACAGCAATTTCAACAAATATTCTATATACACATGTTCCGAACTTACTATTTATTTTTGGGTGTCACATTCTTTCACAGGTTAGAGTGCTTAAATTGCATTCAGTTAGCTTTTAGGTTAGTCTTTCACAGATTAGAGTACTTAAATTGCATTAGGTAGCTTTTAGGTTCGTTAAATATCGTGAATATGTTGGCAGCATCTCGTGATTCTATAGTGTAAACCGCTTCACGTTTCCTATATATGCTCCCACATGGTGATGTTACATGAAGCATTTGCGCATGCACGCTGCAATTCTGTAGAACTTAGAGAAATTCATATGAGTAAGTGAGACTCAATTACTAAATCATATTTCAAGAAATTAACTTAATTTTGTTAGGTTCCCACAGGACAAGTTGTTTACATAAGATTGCGAGGGTCAGTCAAAAAGTAATGCCTTCTGTTTTTTCTCTTTCAATTGTGAAGATATTTAAATGCACTTTACATACCATGAAATCCACAACATTGATGATTAATTTGTCACTTTTCCTTTTCCATCTATTAACAAGGGCATGTATTCCACTGTGGTAAAAAGCATGGTCTTACTTCCTAAGCCCAATGGATGTACAGATGTTTTCACGGCCTCCTCATGCTCAAAATGAGTCACATGATGAGCTTCCTTTAGTGTCCCAAACAGATGGAAGTCTGATGGTACTAGGTCAAGGCTATAAGGTGGATGAGGCAAGACTTCACATCAAAGTTTCACAATCTCTTCAGTAGTGTGACGACTGGTGTGTGCTCTTGCATTGTTGTGCAAAAGAACATTTGCCATAGCTTTTGTTGGGCGAACTCGCCGAAGACGTGCTTTAAACATTTTGAGGGTGCTAACATATTGGACAGAATTTATTGTGCATCCCTGCTCCAAAAAAACCAACCAGAATCACACCCACTGCATCTCAAAACACGGTTGCCTTAACTTTTCCTGCCGATCGCACAGTTTTGAATTTTTTCTTCCTAGACAAGGTTGTGTGATAACATTCCATTGACTGAATGATCATCACACACTACCTTAACTGATGGCGAGAATGAAACACAATTCATTTGTTTTTACCCGGCGGTCTCCACGAATGAACTCATCCACTCGGTGAATGTTGCATGTAGTCACTGAAGTTGCCGGCCTTCCACTCCGCTTTGCATCAGCCAATTGTGTTCGTCCTTCAGCTTTGTTACAGCGATGAACCCAATGTCTAACAGTACTGCCATCTATCAATGAAGTTTTACAGAATCGCAGTATGCTTCCTCGAATGTGTAATGTAACTTCCATTAGATGGCAGACATATCTGTGATATTGGTGTGACCAGCATTCATAATTAATTCAAAAACATATTTCAAGATATTTTCATTTTGTTAGGTTCTGATGGGACAAGTTTAGTTTATAGTTTATTAAATAATATGGATGTAATTAATTTTGTTGTTAAGTTAGGAAGAGGGAAGTAGGTGTATGTCCATTTCTTATTAACATATTTGAGAATTTATTGTGAAGATTGATCATTATGATTTCATACATATATATATATATATATATATATATATATATATACTAGCTGGCTAGGCGAAC
This sequence comes from Diploptera punctata, assembly GCA_030220185.1. NCBI lineage: Eukaryota > Metazoa > Arthropoda > Insecta > Blattodea > Blaberidae > Diploptera > Diploptera punctata. The sequence continues at coordinate 826,259 of JASPKZ010009819.1, forward strand.
GTCGTATCGCCTTTAAATATTTTTACGTTAATTTTTCCGATGTTTTAATAGTTATCTGCTATTCGGGGCGGAAACAAATCCAACAAATCAAAGATCATAAAAATCGTTCCAGCCGTTCTTGAGTTATAAATAGTGTAACTAATCCGACTTTGTTATATATATATATATATATATATATATATATATATATAGAAGTCCCGGCCACGCGTTGCTGTGGCTAAGGTATACGTTGAATTATGTTGTAGTAAACTAAGTGAGAAATCTAAATTAGAAAGTTTTTGTTTTACACAATTTTTTAGTTCTGGTACGTTAACTACACCCGGTATAAATATGGGTGGTGGTTTATGTGGAAGTGGTTTTGTTGATTGAGATGAATTTATGTTGTCTGCATTCTCAGTATCATCCATAAGTGTATCATAAGGATTATACACATTTATTGAATGAATATTTTGAGGAGGCTTGCTGATTTCATTCTACTTTCGTTTTTTTTTCTACGAACTTGTTGGCAGTTTGGATTCTCATCATCATCAAGAAGTCTCTGTATAGTAATATCATCTTGTGATATATTACAGTCATCTTGTTTTTTCATTTAATTGAGGCATAGAGATTGTTTCTGTAATATTAGGCATATTATTATAACTAACAGACTTACTTACAGTTCTGTTATTCCGTTTTTTTTAAATTGACATTCTTCTTAAACGTAAGATTTATGCCACCTAGGCATATACCAATTTGTGGAAATTGACTTGATATCTTATCATTCATGGTCTCTAGAACTGATTCGCCATATTGTTCAATGTCCCTTCTCAGTCCAGTTAAATTTAAATTAAGTTGCTGTCTTTCAGCCAGATTATTTAAAACTAATACTTACACACGAAATTAATATTATTATCAATATATTGAAAATAAAATAAACACTGAACACACTTAAATTATGAAATAATCAATATTTGTAATTCAATTGAAATTCGCGGTTGCAACGAAAAGCACAGCCACCTGGTTAAATAATAAACCAATTATCTTACACCGTCATCTGTTAGAATCGTATGGAACTCACAGATAATTATAACTCTTTGTTAAATAATAAACAAATAATTTGCAATAAAAAATAATGCGACTATAAATTTAGTTATAAACAACCGTAGGTCTGAAGTTGGATCAAACAGCACACAGTGTGAAAAATTATATTAAAATCGGTTCAGTAGTTTAGGATCCCATCGCGGACAAACAATGTGACACGTAATTTTTATATATTAAGATATATATCTTGCCACCTGGTGTAGATTACATTGAGTGTTTGCACATGCGCACTGCGATTCTGTAGAACTTATAAGAATTCATTGAGTAAGTGAGAGTCAATTAGTAAAGTTTTTCCAAATCAAGTACCAGGTTTTGGAGACTAGCCATGTAGATGATTTTTTAAGATCCAAATGGAGCCTTTAAAGCATGGTTGTTACAATTTGTGCTATGTGATCTTTGCCAGTTCCTAGTTACTTCAGGAATGATTATGTTTTTTAGGTATTGTGCCTCTAGTGCCTACAAGTAAATCTTGGAAGGAAATAGTGTCCATGTAGTATTCATCCTTGTAATAAGAGGTTGTAGGTTTGTATATAGCCTTTTTTTCTCCAAGTTCATCCCTCTGGTTGTTTAAGGCTGGATTCAAAGTGTACTGTATTATAGGGTTAATGGTGAGAGCAGAATTGTTGGGTGTAAAAAAGGTAATGTGATCCTACTATAGGCCTTAGGAGGCCCTTGGGGTAGTACGAGTTTAAGGATCCCACTTTTTCTAGATAATCGACACTTGATCTCAGCCAGGTTGTCAGCCCTGTGTGATATGCGCCTTTACCCCTGGAACAAGCATTTGGTACTCATTTCCATTTGAAGCTGAGTCGACCCCAGGGCCATAGTGCCGCCAGAAGGTTTGGGTCAGTTTAAAAATCCTGACCCCATCGGGACTCGAACCTTCGACCTTCTGGCTTGTAGTGTATTGCTTAACAATTACACTACATAATAGCAATCATATCAATATGACATGTACACTGCTGCTCAGAAAGAATGAGCAGACTCTTGGTTGTTAAAATACACAAGTGTTAGCGCCCGGTTCACAAGAGTATGAATTGTATGACAAATTGCCATAATGTTCAGCTGTTGTTCTTCAGTGAAATACATTTAGTGAGGCAATACGATAGCTCAGTGGTAGAGTCTGTGATTCGTATACATGAGGTCTAGGGTTTGAACCACAGTGGAATGTTTTTCATTTATTTATTTTTGTCTTTCCTATCTGCATTTCATTATGTGGACTTGTTTATTGCCCTACATCTGAGGGTTGTTATAAGGCTGAACTTGGTCAGTTTAAAATAAAAGTCATATCTGCAGGTAGCAGACAAAATAAATAAATAAAATTAATTAATTAACTGTGGAACTAATAACTGCTTCACATGCTGCCTGCATCTATTACAGAGTGTATTCACTGCGGCATAGAGTCCACAAGATTCTGGAAAAGTTATTGATCCAATGCCAACTCTTCCCATGTATCAATGCCTCTATTCTAGGATTAATCTTGGCTATGGTAGGTCCTGGTCATTTGGAGCATAAAGTTGCCTTCACTCTCACCCAGACGTGTTCTATCGGGTTCATATCAGGTGACATTGGAGGATGATCTAAGAGATTGAAATCATCCCTCTTCCAAAATCATCTTTGAATCCGAAGAGCATGGTGGACAGATGGTTATCCTTTTGGAATACAAGCATTCCTTGAGAATAAAGATCCTGAGTGGAAGGAACTAATATGTTCTCCAAATTATCCTCACGTGGATAAGTTTTTGAACTCCTACTCAATTGAATGACCCAACCTTGCAACAGGATACACATAACTAGCATCATATTGGTAGCCATCCATGCGATATGAATGGATAGGATCATTGTTCGTACTTGAGACAGTTGCTTCGTCAGAGAATTACATTGTCTCATTGAAGTCCTCTTGAGTAGAAGGGAAGGCTAGACGATCCACAATCTGACAATCATCCAACCTAACCTTTCTATTGAGGCATCTCTTAGCGATTGCTACAGAGCCTGAAGAGTAGGACCTGATTATTAATTTAGGGGAAGTTATAAATGGCTGATGCCTAACTTCCCTAATGAAACTCGCGTCCTGTTTCTGGGAAGAAATTCTTCATCTAGATGAAACTGACTGACCCACCTTCTGGCTATAAATGCTGGAACTCCAAACTCTCTTCCCTCTGTGGTAGCGAAAATACCATTGCAAATGAGTCCTATGAACTGCAAACGTAGAACTCCCTGTCTGCAATTCTCAGGGTTTATGACAAAAATAATCAATCCAAGGGAAGAGTTCTAAATTATGTTTGTTTATGAACATCTGAGAGATGTCGGAACATGTGTATATAATACTATTTACGAGAACAAGATATGGAATATTATTATAATTTTATTACTTTTTGCAATCATGTTATATTTAAAACTGAGTATATGCAGGATTATGCAATTTATTCACACATAAATTGATTAACAAGCCATAGGACTACTGAATTACATATAGGAATGACATTGTAAGGCCATAGTTTTACCTTTTCTCTGTATGGTGGCAAACTGACCATTGTCTGCTAGTAATTTTTTCCTCTTTCATGTGTACTGTTTTATATTTGTTGTATTATGCTAATATTATGTGTCATTTCACATTTCCTGCAGAAAATAATTATAATTTTCTAGATCTATGTTTGAAAAGTCTTTATCAAAAAGAAAGGACTGCATGGGATCCAAACTGAAGACCAATAAAGTGTAATGTCTATTATGATTCTTGCGTTAACCATCTACACTATCGTAACTCTGATAAGACAGCGTGCATTTCTTACTTTCTTGTTCATATAAGCTACAAATTAAAAGGAAGTTTTTATTCTTACTTTACGTATGTTTGAATTCATACATATATTAATTCTTGAGCCTCAGCATTTACTATCTGATCTTATCTGTAACACATTTCACACTGTATTACATATATGTAGGAAATGACACGAGGGGGTTTCTTTTAATTATTAATCAGTTGGTTATTTTTACTCATTAATAATATTTCACACTACTGAACGAAATAAGTAAATTGAAGCTTCTTATATACTGCATAGTTGTGTGAACAGTGCTTCGCATGCACATTTCGGAAGACGTGAGACACTGAATATTTCAAGCATTCTTTTTGAGTGGCAACTTTCCCCTGAACTTGCTCACGGACCATGAGCAGTTACAGCGAATATACTTCTTATACTATTTGCCTAATAATATGCAATATTTCTCTGAGGAAATAAGATCCCAAAACATAGGCAAGAGTTTCAGGCTCATTGAGGCAGCACATACAATTGTTATTGTCCTGGGATTTACCAGGTACAGTTTGAACCAAGCAGAAGATGTTATATTGATTCTATTTCTAATCTGCTTATTTGCTGGAGTATATTCTTTATATAGAACAACACCCTTTCGTTTATGCTGAAGATTAAATCATTTTTCAAATTCCTGTTACCTCAGTTGTTCTGTTATTGGAGAAACTGCATGATGATTGATACTTAGGGTTTGCATACATATTTTAATTTTCTTGTCAAATTGTGAGTATGGTTGATGTGGGAATTGCCCGAATGTAGAAGTTTCTTACAAGAATGTAACAGTTTGTTATATGAGTTTTGATGTTGGAGAAAAGCTTCTTAATCTTTTGTATTCCTGAGAAGAGTATATCATACAATCAGAGGTATCAATAGGTAACTGGAGAATTTATTTAAGGTCATTTCTAATCATTATGACAGGATCAGAAAGAAATTTCATCAGGATGTTTTGGTGAGGAGAGGTTTGAAGCATATAGATTCTGACAAAGTATTAAATTTTTGGTAATGTAAGAGAAGTAGATGTTACAATTTCAAGTTTAGATTGAAGATCTAGAATAACTACACTAGGATAAAAAATTATGGAATCATGACAAGGTACTTCAAGACACTTCATGTTTCATTTTGAACAAGGTGAGGTGTTTCAGGACCTGAAGGTAATTGCAAAGCTTGAAACGTAAAATCTCCATCTATCTATAATAGTGTAACAGCCCAATGTTGGTCCTTAGCCTCTCCTTTTTGAGGAGTTATTAGATCAAGTTATTTTAGTTATGCTTATTTCCCTAAAGATGTCATGAATGGTATGCAGTCAACATTGACCCAATGAGACACCTAGTAGGCAACTAAGGTATTAATAGGATGAAGAAGGTCAGTAAATTTTGCTAAGAGGCCTCTTTATTCAGGCTTAAGGTTCTTTTACGAGCCTGAAAATCTTCAGACTCGGGACCCATGGAGAAGCCCCTCTTGGAGGTCTTGCTCCTTGGATTTTTCCATCTTAAAAAAATCCATCGACCCCACCCAGGTTTGAACCCGTGACCCTTGAGACCAGAGACAAGGAACATAACCACTGGTCCACCGCGGCCGATGTAAAAACTCCATGGCGAAAGGATATAAACTTACAAGGGAACTGTCAATCATTGCATGCCAAAACCTACTTTGAAATTTCTCCCACAGAAGTGTTGTGATGTATCAAGGTCGTGTCCAAAAAATTATCTGCCGTTTTAAAGTACAAGGCACAGAAATTGAAGTCAGAATCAGCAATGGTAGCCCACTGTACGGAGTAGATGTACATCCCTGCATGAGTTATACACAGAGCAGATTGATACGGGATGTGGCACTGATGACAAGATAGTGAGGGTTTTCCAGTCTGCTAATAAAGCAGTTGTATTACTTTCCTATAGTTTAAATGAGAGATTTGGCACTTTATTTTAGTGCCTTTCGCTTAAAAAGGGCAGATCATTTTTTGGACATGGCCTTTGTACATCACAACACTTCTCTGGAAGAAATTCCAAGGTAGATTTTGGCATACAATGGTTGATAGTTCCCTTCTTAAATTTCTGTACACTGATTTCCAACCCTATTTTATTGAATCTAGTAATGGCAACATCATGCAGCTTCTTTATTTTTACCAATTAGAACTAGGTCATTTGAAAATCCATGATGGAGATATTAGGAAGTCCAGATACCAAAATACGAGTATAACCAGGTTCTTCGTTAGAGAGCTCATGTAGAATATGATCAATTGATAAACTGAATAGGAGATGAGAGAGAGGCAAGTCTTGCATGACTCCTCTACTAAATTTCTTTTTTTTTTCTATTAACTTCCTCTTGTGTAAAGTTGGCCTCTTATAATTTCATTACCAAGCTCGATAGCTTGTTAAGAATGTTGAGAGAATAAATAGATCTATTAAGGTAGTGATATCCCATCATGTCAAATGTGTTCTTGCTGTCCAGCAAAACTAATGTTATGCCTTGATTATTTGTTTTGGCCATTGTTGGAATAGAATCAAGAAGAGAAGTGTTAAAGTGTACTAGGAAGACTTGTAAATTGATGTTCAGACAAATTGATAAAAGATCGTAAATGCTTATGAAGAATACGTTCTGTGATTCTACAAATGACTGAACAAATTGTTATCAGAATGAGCCAATGTGGTATTTGCAATAACAGAGATAATATCATCCATCCATAGTAATTCTGCCAAAGGCAGGTCCTTCACTGCAATAATAGCATTTTCATGCTATGCTTGCAGCTTTACTAGGGAATTGTAGGTGTGGTAACTTCTCGTTGCTTTCCACACCGGTGAAGGATGATAATAAGGATGATGATGATGATGGCCATATGATTTCGGAGACCATTTGGACCTTAAAGTTTTCCTGACACTTGTCTTACAGGTGAGGAAAAACCCCAATAAAAACCTCACCCAGAAAAACCCGCCCCAACTGGGGGTTGAACCCGGACCCGCTGCATGACAAGGCAGCATGCTACCTCGAGACCACAGCGGTGGACTCAATAATATCATAATAGACATAATTTTTTAATGCTCTTCATCTGATCTAGGGTCTGTATCAGTGACTGTTTTGTTGACACCTGATATTACATAATTTTTATGGATCAAATCAGTGATGCGCATGAATGGATTAATGAGATTACCTCTGTCATCAAGCGCCTGATTGTTTATTTGAGTAAGAGTATCATCATGAGAATGCATGCAAGTGTTAGGAGTTGAAAACTGTTTGAAATAGTTATAGATGATTTTTATTCCAATCTGAGATGAATTATTATCATGCATAAATGATCCGACATCTTTTCTTCTCTGGTTATAATATAAAAATTGGGTGGGTTCATAGTTATACTGCTCGAGGCATCTCACTTGATTCCTTTTAGTTTGCTTGCTCTGGATTATTATTATATACAATACAAGCAATATTAAAATATCTTTGCCATTGATTACAATAATTTAGTTGTGTTCATTAATGTACTTACTTCTATCATAGTAACAGCTTTAGCTTCTCAATATTAATTTATTAAAATCTCTCTCCCCCACCATAGTTCATAATATTTGTGTGTTGGATGCTTTCTGGGAAGCAAATGAGTAGCATCAGCATCAAATCATTTTCAGATTCATTGAGCTGATTGGTGACATTTAAGCCCAAGTGTGATCCCTAGCATCCTTAAGGAGGCGAGAAAGGATGGAAAATAAAATATCCAATATGATTGAGAATAGTGTTGAGTCCATAGTTTATGTGGCCACTGAGATTAATTGGACGATGTTATGCATCAACTGGCTAAGTGTCATTTTTTTTTAAATTATATTTTGTTGCCATCTGTTGCAATGGCTCATGAAGTAAGTGTATGCACACTTTTAGTGCCAAATTTTTAAATGTCCATCCATCCATAGTAATTCTGCCTAAGCCCGAGGGCAGGTCTTTCACTGCAATCATAGCATTTACATGCTATGCTTTGCAGCTTTACTTTATAGGTGTGGTAGCTTCCTGTTGCTTTCCACATCAATGAAGGATGATGATAATGATAAGGATGATTTTCAGGGACCGTTGGGCCCTAAGCATCCTGACATCTGTCTTACAGATGAAGAAAAACTCTGAAAAAAACCTGTCCCGACTGGAAATAGAACTCGGGCCCACTGCATGACACAGCAGCACGCTATCTCGAAACCACAGCGGTTTGTAGCCTTATTATTAAAGAAAACTGCAAATGCCATAGTTCTATCAGAGATTCTGTATTTTGCAACAAATGGTTATGAAACCAGGTCTTCATAAATGCTAATATAAATTTTGCATCATGTAAGTAAGCGCTAAATATTCCCGCTCTTGGATTGTTGATGCATAACTGTCAAACAAGAAAAATAACTTGCAATATCCAGTATTGTTAGTTTGGCACTACAATAATTAGTGAAGATTGACTTACACTTTAAACATATTTTTCTCGAAACTTACATTATAGCGCATAGCCAGTAGATGCATAATGCCATCCAATTGTGATAGTGGCAATGCGTAGGTTAAATCTCAGCCCCCATTTGCATGGAGATGAGAAGTGGTGAAACATTAAATGTCCAAAATGACTGAGGTTAGTGTAAAAAATCCTAAGGTGATTAGTGGATGACAAGATTAGGATAAATAAAAACTCAGGCAATACCAGGTAATCAGCTAGAATAATAAAAAAAAAGTAACTTGTTTCATTTTATTCATATCAACCAGTAAGTACATTTTAATGATTCAGATGAATGAAGTTTATTAAATACATATTTTTATTCATTTCATGAACAATATATTTTTTGTAATAAGATTATTCAATAATTTGTATTTCCTTTCAGTTCATTATCTTAAGGTAAAAAATATATGGTCACACGTAGAAATACATTATATAATGGAAATGGACAGCTAATGACAAATGAGGGAAATTTTGAGGAATTGGCTGAATTCAAATACCTAGGAACAATAATCACAAATAGGAATGAGATGCACAAAGAATTTAAACATAGGCTCAATTCTGGAAATGCATGCTATTATGCATTGCAGAGACTTTTGATGTCCCAACTCCTTTCGAAAAACGTTAAGCTGAAAATATATAAAACTATTATTCTACCAGTTATATTATATGGGTGCGAAACATGGACTCTTACTTTAAGGGAGGAAAGGAGATTACGAGTATTTGAGAATAAAGTTCTTAGGAAAATTTTTGGACCAAAGAGAGATGAACAGACAGGTGAATGGAGAAGAATACATAACAATGAACTACATGGTCTTTATAGGAAGCCAGATATAATAAGAACAGTTAAGTCCCGTAGACTGCGATGGGCAGGACATGTTGCACGTATGGGGAATGAAAGACGTGCATGGAAACTTCTTGTAGGAAAGCCAGAAGGAAAACGCCCAGTTGGTAGACCAAGAATGAGGTGGGAGAACAACATTAACTATGATTTGAGGGAAGTAGATTATACAGGGAATGATTGGAAAGCATTAGCTCAGGATAGGGATGTATGGAGAGCTTATGTCCGCGCGGCCATGAACCTACGGGTTCGATAGTGCCAGTGAGTAAGTAAGTAAGTAAAACACAGTCCTATTTCTAACAATATGGGATATCCTATTTAAAAAAGTTAAAATATTCCAGTAATGACAGATTATGCAAAGAAAAACAACTTCTTATGTATTGGAAATCCTGCAGTTTCACTGTTTTATTTCTAAAGATGGTAAAACTGTTTGATTGATTGATCCTGTTCATCCTGCAACAGGACATGGGTGCTTCCCTTGAGGAAGGTTTATTAACTAGACTAATTTAGTATTTTAATTTAAGAAAGAAAAATTAATGTTTGAACCGGGATTTGAACCCTGGACCTCTAGTTCTACGTACTAGTGTGCTGTCCATTACACCATTCAAACAACAATACAAACATTAACACTTCTATACAATTCTCGTTCTTCCGAAGGCTAATAGTTGTGCTACCATCACGCCAACTGACATATTCTATTGAGAATTTATATAATTTATACATTAATATAAATTCTCAATAAAAATACTTCTGAATAGAAGATGTCAGTTGGCATGATGGTGGTGACAGCTTTTAGCCTTGAGATGAACGAGATTGTACAAATTGAAAGAAATGTTAACGTTTGTATCGTCGTTTGAATGGTGTAATGGACAGCACACTAGTACATAGAACTACAGGTCCAGGATTCAAATCCCGGTTCAAAAATAAATTTTTCTTTCTTAAATTAGATTCTATCCAGGATTGGAAAATATTAATTCAAATAAAAACATAGAAAATAATTAAATAATTAGATATAATAAGAGAGAAGTCTTGTAGACTGTGATGGGTAGGATATGTGATATGGAAGCTCCTTGTCGGAAAACCAGAGGGAAAGCGGCCAGTAGGCATGCCAAGAATGAGTGGGAGAATAACACTCACTAACCATGATTTGAGGGATGTAGATTACACAAGGGATGATTGGAAAACATTAGCTCAGAAGAGATGCATGGAGAACTTAGTATGTCCTTGTGGCCATGACCCTAAGAGTTTGATAGTGCCAGTGAGTTAGTATATATATATATATAAAGTATTGACCTCAGTGATCTAAGGGTTAAATTTACTGCGTCTTGTCCTGAGGGTTGCGGTTCAAACACAACAGGGTTCAATAAATTTTTAGGTTGGAAAAATCCAGGGACAAGTCCTCTGGAAGGGAATTCAAGCCAGGGTCTCGAATCTGAAGATTTTTGGACTCATAAATGAACCTCAAGCCTAAATTAGAGTCTCTAAGCAAAATTTAGTCAGTCTTTTTCATCGCATAATATCTTAGTTGCCTGTTAAGATACAGGTAGAGACAGACAAACATATACAAGTGCCGCTCTGTGCACTCGAGTGGTTTAAGGCATCATGCATTGACGCGCAGTTTGAGTACCTGTGGCAGAATAAATTTTCTTAATGAATTTCAGCCAGTATAAATGCCATGTCCACCTGGCATCATGAGCAATTTAGGTGACTACAATAAGTAGCATCTGAGAAAACTAAATATAATGGCTGGAGATTGAAAATGTCGTCCCTACGGTGGTTGGAGGATCATCCATCTCTGTAATTGTTGAATGTGGAAGTGAGGTCAGCAGCCGGCTGTTAGACCAAGGACTGTCATGTCATGGAGTTTTATATAATATACATTTTAATATGATGAAAGTTAAAAATTAAATTGTACCTCATTAAGAGAATGCACCCCAGTCAAACCCATTATACGAGATCGTCAAAAACAAGTCAGTTGCTGCTACAAACAGTTGGAGTATACATCACCGTACACAACAACAAGTAGCGGAAACTCAACCTGCAGAAGATGGAAGGTAACTTCCGAAAGCACTCCAGTTAATTTTATATACAATATATTAACAAAGTTGAAGACGATGGCACCTACCAACAGGTACAATTTAATTTTTAACTTTCATCATATGACTTCAACTTAACGGAACTTGATATAAATTTCACTAGTATTGACATCATTTTAATGTTAATAGTGTGCATTTATAGATAACACCATGATTGATAATAATATCATAAAACATAAAAAAAGATAACTATGCTGTGATTATTATGAGTATTTGAGAATAAAGTTCTTAGGAAAATGTTTGCACCAAAGAGAGATGAACAGATAGCTGAATGGAGAAAACTATACATAACAGTGAACTACGTGGCCTTTATAGCAAGCCAGATATATTAAGAACAGTTAACTCTCATAGACTGCGATGGGCAGGACATGTGGCACAAATGGGGAATGAAAGACTTGCATCTTGTAGGAAAACCAGAGGGAAAACGCCCAGTTGGTAGACCAAGAATGAGGTGGGAGAGTAACATTAATTATGATTTGAGGGAAGTAGATTATACTGGGAATGATCGGAAAACATTAGCTCAGGAAAGTAATGTATGGAGAGCTTATGTCTGCTTGGCCATGAACCTACAGGTTCGACAGTGCCAGTGAGTTAGAGTTAGTATGCTGTGATGAGAGGACATGAATACTGAATTTGTTCAGTGTATCTGACAATCTGATTTGGAGTTTGTATAGGATAGCTGAAATGGCAGCAAATATTGCAGGAGCAGGAAAAGCCAGTTTTACATAATCAGAAGAGAGGCAAAACTGAGTCACAATAAATTAAATGTCCTGAGAAAAATTCCACAATTCCACCATTAAATAATTATGATGAGTTATAATACAATTACTGAAAGTTATTGTCTGCATAGAATTTTAGAGACTTTCCTCTTGCTATGCAGTCAATAAGGTGATATTGTGACATTTTTGCTCGCATAGCTTTCAGAGGCACTGGTTCGATGCGAGGTGGAACACTTTTATGGTACATACTCTGTAGTGAAATCCATGTGCGGCGGTCCTCGTGAACACGTGTCTTAGGGAGAAGTTTGGTTCCTTCCATTCTTCGGTGTTCATCGCTGGGGTCAGGAACAATCCGCGGTCTATGTCCTCTGATTTTTCTTCCCTCTCTCTCTCTTATGTTGCTTCGTAGGCCGGGGTGTGTGGCAGGTTATATTTTAACGCTATTTCTCTGATGAAGAAGTCAGTCTTGGTTAGATGGTATATGAGTCGGGAGCTCGTTGACCTTGAAACCTTAAGTACTCTCCGGAGGTAGGCAATTTTGACCATTTCCAGTCTTTTCAGATTTGCTATGTTTAACCGAGTCCAGAATGTGGTGATTACTGATTAGAATGTAACAAAATAACATTAAATGGAAATAAATACTAAAAACTGATTAAGTTAGAATTTTTTCTAACTGAAACAGTGTTCAATATTTATTTTCTATTTCTTATTATAGCATTTTTAGTTAAATATGTGTTACATCATTTTTGCACTCTATAGAGATAGATCACTTTTGCACTCAGTTCTGTATTAAATTGTTAATATTTAGTTATTAGCAAGCTATTTTACATTCAAATTGTCTGTATATGTTCCCAATAGGATGAGAGATTAAAATGTATATGATATAAAAAGGTAATAGCCTCTAAATGAATATTATACTTCTTTTTCAATACTAATAAAATTCATTGTTAAAACCGTTGAGGTGGAGAGTCATTAAATAAAATAAGTTAAAATATACCTTCTTAGGTAACATCCGTCGTCCTCAACTTATAAAATATGTATTCTTTATGCCTGTAGCCCTTTCAGAACATCCGTTCCAACTTCAGCAGGTCCTTCTTTGCTACAATATCTAGTCGTGGGGCACGCCGTAGCGTAGTGGTTAAGGCACTGAGCTACAAGCCGGAGGGTCGAGGGTTCAAGTCCCGTTGGGGTCAGGATTTTTAAAATGACCCAAACCCTCTGGCGGCACTATGGCCCTGGGGTCGACTCAGCCTCTAACGGAAATGAGTACCAGACGCTTGTTCTGGGGGTAAAGGCGGCCGTCACGCAGGGCTGACAACCCGGCTGACATAAAGTGCCGATTGTCTAGAAAAAGTGGGAGCCTTAACCTCCCACTACCCCAAGGGCCTCCGGGCCTGTTGTGGGATCACTTTCTACGGACTTATAGACTATAGTATAGTAGGCTGGATAGATAGATGGAAAGCTCTGCGGCCATCACTTAAGTGTTGGCGGTGAGCGATCCATTTTGGTCCTCCTTAATAGGTAGAACCCCGGGTTCCTGTAAAATACATTAGCCCCGGTTTAAATTTTGAATTTAATTTTGAAGTTAATTAGCAGAGTGAAGTCGGAAGCGGACCTTTTGGGGTTCTATTCCAGCATTTGCTCTTTGGATTGAGGGAAACCGCTTAAAACCTCAATCGGAATAGTCGATCACGCGGGATCTTGCCAAGTTTGGCTTTCGGATGACTCTATATTGGGAGGGCATCCAGGCTTCTCTTTATTTAAATATAATGTGCGTACATTTCAGATTATTACAATTAATCATACAATTATGGTAACGTGCATTTTTTAATTTTTTTTTGTATTCTTCAGTTGTTGCTGTTCTATCTGTAGTTGTCAGGTGATGTCAGTTTCTCTGGAACTGGTGGGATGAACCTGTAGCAGTAAGATTAGTTATTAGTTTTTAATTTGTTGTGTTAATATATTTTAGGGTTCGATGATAAATATACCTTCAAACACAAGAAAATACACAAAACTTATAGACTATCAGTTTGTAACAAACATTCACAAATTTCCCTTAATAAAAAGTTCTCCATCGTTCTCTGTCCTCTGTCTCTTCATCCGCTACCAAATTCCCTCATTGATTCTATCTAATGGCTTGAATATATTTAGTTCTCTCGTATATTTTCTTTCCCTTTCCGATCTGTTATTGTATATCCAGCCACACTCCTCAGAAACCTCATTTCTGACGTTTCTATTCTTCTTTCCGGTTTCTGCTTAAGACCCAGTGTTGCGATCCATACAGTAGTGTTGGAACCGCCATTGTTTTATAAAATTTTAAAATTGTCTCATTTATATTTCGTTTGAGACTTCGTTTTATGTTGCTACACATATAATTAAATTTATTTATTTTGTTAGTTCACCGCTGTGGTCTCGGGGTAGCGTGCTGCCTTGTCACGCAGCGGGCCCGGGTTCGATCCCCGGTCGGGACAGTTTTTCTGCGTGAGGTTTTTATCGGGGTTTTTCCTCGCCTGTAAGACAAATGTCAGGAAAACTTTAAGGCCCAAACGGTCCCCGAAATCATATGGCCATCGAAATCCTCATCATTCATATTCATCTTAGGTTAAGCTTAGGATTAGGGACTCTCCTGGCGCACCATTATCATCATCATCACCCATCATATCATCGGGGCAACGTTACCCCGCCTTCCAGGCGCTCCAACCTCAATAGTGGGTTACAAGTACGCCATGCCAAGAGAGAAACCAGGAATGTCGAAAGACAAACCTGGGGCACTTGAAAAAAAAAATGTTTTCAATGTCTTCACTTTTTCTATATGACACATTGTATCCCAGGTAATTAAAATTGCTCACTTGTTCTATTATTTTATTCTCTAATTGGATTTTTTACTCGTAGTGGTTCTTAGTGGTTAGAGTAGATATTTTCAAAGTTATGGACGTTGAAACAGAAGGATATACAGAGACTTAGATCTGCTGAAATGAGATACCTTCGGAGGACTGCAGGATACACACTACTAGATCACAAAAAAAATGAAGACATCTTAGAAGAATTACACATGGAACCTCTAGAAAACAACATTTCTGATTATAAGTCAAGATGGATGCAACATGTTCATCGAATGGAAGATCACAGAATACCCAAACAAATGTTAAGATATCAACCTGCAGGAAGAAGAAGACCAGAACGTCCACTCAAAAGACTTTTGGATGGTGTTTCTCTTGAGGCCGAAACAGGTCAACAAATGGCCTAAATTCGTGAATGTACTATGATGATGATGATTATATCTTCAAAGTTGTATGTTTCATATATTTTACCTATTTGTAAATTGCTCGTGGCCTGGTGACATCATCATGTTAAAGTCACAACACAGAGATATTGTAACCATAAGAAACTATTAAACGTGCGTCTCCTGGTAACATACTGATTTCACTCATTTAGAACTTGATACATTTTTTGTGTTACAATTGCTTTCAAACGAGAAGAATATTGGGTAAGCTAACATCAATTTAGTAATATTATTAATAATATTTTAATATAAATGAGAAGAAAACATTTAAAATCTGACGGTGAACTTTTCAATAAAACAAATTTCATGTTGATTCTTTTTATTTGTGAAGGCCTATTTTCTAGCTATTTGTGATCTTTTTTTTTTAATTTACAGAGTTATGATTTTTTTTTCTGATATAATTTAATATTTTTAATGTTTTCTCCTCACATTAAATTTTATTTCTGTATTTTTATATATTTTGGCAAGATAAGTATAATATTTTCCAAGAAATTTGTGAGTTGGATTATATTCATTAAGACAAACTAGTTGCCAATGGGGCATCAAAAACCAGGCATTCTTCATTCCTTTCAAAGTTGTGTTATTTAACCACGATAAGAACGTGTAGACTTGTATAGCTCTATGTTCTAGAATGTTCAGCAAATTAAAAAAAAACCATGCACATTTTCTAGCAATTATTTTACAATCTTCTATAATAAAATATTCAAACTTCATCATGATGATTACACTGTTCTGCATTGGTTAAAAATAAGATTAAAACACCTACTGATCAAGTATATAGAAATTTAAAGGGATTTTGTTTATTTTAATAAATGAGCGTTTCTGTATTACAATTTCACGCTGATTGCAAAAAAGAAATCCGTTTTTGTGCACCACGTCAGAATTATTTTACAAATCAAAATTCTATGTTTTTAATATTTTTCGTAATGTACACCCTTCGACAAAAAAAATGAGTCATCTCTTGAACGCACATTAATTATTCTAAGTCATACTCGACACAGCGCTGGGTTCAAACTAGGAAACTAGTCATAATTGTGCAGTCCCTGAGCTACTGAGTTATGTGGCATGAACTGAAGACTCCCCTACGTGTCCTGATAGCTCAGCGGTAAAGCATGCGGTCACTGTTTCTGTTAATGAAGATCGCAGGTTCGCATCTTCAATTAAGCAGTTTTTTTTTCGTGATATTTGTATTAAAACGTTTTATGAATTAAATACATTTTATTTCGACATTTGAATTAATCTATACTTTTTAAGTTCATAATTGTTTTTTATACCGTTGAGGTTATAACAATGTTAAATTATATATTTTTTTACCTTATATACTACCGTCTTCCTCAACTATTTAAAATTTTCGTTGATTTCACTTTAGGCCTTTCGATGCATGCTTCATCTTCTGGTGTTGTTGTAGTAGTATTGAATTAACTGTATGTCTAATAGAAGGTTTTGCTCATTAGGCATATTTTCGTTGAGAATGTTTGTATTCTTGACCTTTCTGATAATTTCGATTTTTTCTAAAATGTTAATTGTATGTGTTATTTTCTCTGTGTACGTATAATTGACATTCTATTATCGATATTGTTGAAACTATGGCCGCTTTCTGAAATGCGTTTAGCGAAATTTGATTTTATTGTTAAAGGAGAAGGCAAATCGAATTTCGCTGTTCACCAGATTTGAGTCCAATCGAAAATGTGTGGTCTAAGATAAAAATAGAGATGAACTCTAATTGGTCTGCAGATGCACGAAAGACGAAAGATGGCTTATGGGCACAAATTCAAGACGCCTGGGATGTTCTAGCCGATCGTCCACGTGCCTGTAGAAATTTGATTGCATCAATGCCCCGCAGATTGAGGGCGGTAATAGATGCTGAGGATTCATACACCCGATATTGATTTTGTTTTTGTTAAAGTTTTCATTTTAGAATATATTATTTTCTTTCCTCATTTACTTATTAGAAGAGGGTTTTAATTTATGCTTTTGTGTGTGCATTAAATCCATAAAACTCAAATATAAAATTAAATATGAAACTACATTACAGGCAAAATGCTATTCTAACATTCCGTTAAAAAAGGTAGAACGGGAATCGAACCCGTGAGGTTACGAACGCAGGCGATGTCTATTAAACCTCTCGACTACGGAAACACACTAAGCCAAATTATCTCTTTAATGTTGCTTGAGTGTGCACTGCATTAACTAGCCAACAACCCAGCACAATTATTGAAAACGTGTTGATGTGAATACGGCTTTTCCGAGCGCTCACGAAGTTCCCCGATCGATTGATAGCATCAGCGGATGACTCATTTTTTTTGTCTAAGTGTGTACGTACTGTAGTAATATTACAGTGTGCTTATCGTTTGTTAGAAAGGCCCAACAGTTTATAACTTCAACTTTATTACTTAAAATGTAAAATGATATAACTATTATTATGGTTATATTTTTAATTATGTTTATATTTATTAAAATCTACTAACTATATCCGCCCTAGGTCCGTACAAAAATGTATGGTTGTGTAAAGATCCAAATCTGTTTTGCTATATATGTGTGGGTCATATACATAAGTAAAACAAAGAATATAACTGCTTTTGTAAAGAAAATTTACATTCACTACTTTGGCATTAAGTTAGGAGACCAGGATAAATCGTGGTGCCCTCACATATTGTGTCGTAGTTGTGTTGCAAAGTTGAGGAGTTGGAAAAATGGAAAAAAGAAGTAATTGCCCTTTCCCTATGATTTGGAAGGAATGTACAAATCTTGGAGATGATTGTTATTTTTGCACAGTTAAGGTAGCAGGATACAATGCTAAAAACAAGAAAGTTATTGTATATCCTAACATTCCCTCTGCTATTCGGCCCGTACCTCATGGTCCTGATATTCCGGTTGAATCAGATACATTGCCGTTTGCACTGAAACTGAATCTCCTGTGGATGATGAACCATATAATTCTGACCACGACAGATGTTTTAATCAAAGTGATCTTAATGATTTAGTGAGTGATTTAAATTAGCTTAAAGAATCAGCAGAACTGTTAGGCTCTAGGTTTTGAAGTAAAGAAAGTATTGCCTGAGAGAACATAATTTTCATGTTACAGACATCGTGAGAAGGAACTTGTCTTTTTTTTCTGAAGAAGAAAATTTAGTGCATTGCCAAGACATTTCGGGCTGTCTTAAAATTGTATAACATAAACTGTAATTCCAAAGAGTGGAGGTTCTTCATAGATTCTTCTCAAAAAAAAGTCTTAAAGGTGTTTTGCTTCATAATGGAAACATTGATCCTGTGGCGCACTTTTTTGTTTTAACCCTGGAACCTGACGGTTAATATTCCTGATTGTGGGGTCACAGCGACCCCTCACATAATTTTATTTTTAAAACGTGTTTATTTTAATAGGATTTGTATATGGTTTTCTATTTTATCACATTATGTATTCTAGTAAATTAAACTTCCACATTTAATACCATTAAGCGGACCACTGAGGGTCAGGGACTACATAACTATATAACTATCTCACATTGTAATCACACGCCAGATCAATGAAATGTTATTTTGACAGTTCACTACATGAAGCACAAAGGTGATCACTCCACATGGGATTATTGCAGTCCACACATTCCATAGATAACTTATCTTTTTTCTAGGGCAGAAATTGCTTTCTTTTTCTTTTTTTTTTTCACTGAAAGCTACAGCTTCTGTCATCTTGTTGTGCACCTGTTTCTGTTGGACCCCAGGATTTTTAAACTAACCCAAACCTTCTGGCGGCACTATGGCCCAGGGGTCGACTCGTCTCTAACGGAAATGAGTACCAGACGCTTCTTCTGGGGGTAAAGACGGCCGTCATGCAGGTCTGACAACCCGGCTGACATGAAGTGCCGATTGTGCAGAAAAAGTGGGAGCCTTAACCTCCTACTACCCCAAGGGCCTGTAGTGGGATCACTTTACTTTACTTCACTTTATTATCACTTCTGTTTACGAGTTCACTTATTTCATCACTTGTGAGCCATTTACCTGAAAATTCCATTATAAAAATAAAATAAAATAAAATAAAAAGTAAAAACTTATTGTTTCAGTAACATATATAATTACTATACAGTTGAAAGACTTGACAGCCTATACAGTAGGCCTAATCACGAAATTCAGTTTGAAGAAAACACACATTATTACCTGACGGTGGGGTTTGTATGACCCCAACTCCTACCACAACAAATATTTCCCTCTTCATCTTGTAAACTATTTTATGAAAACTCACAAAACTCTCACCACTTAAAGAACAAGGTTAGAACTGAATTCTCACAAAAAGTTAGTCCGAAAATACCAATGTTCAGATGAATAGAAATATCTGTGACGTCACCAAGATCCCACCATCAGGTTCCAGGGTTAAAGCAGACATATGAAAATGTAAAGTTTTTGTTACAAAAACTGCAGTACGAAACCACCTACGCTAGTTTGTGGAGATTTCATAACTATTAGTTGGTCAGCAGCTGGTTTCACAAAATACCCTTGTTTCGTATGTGGATGGGATAGCAGAGGCAGGTCAGAACACTGGGAAAGGGAACAGTGGCCACGTAGGATTAATTTAATACCGGGCGAAAAAAAATATAAGAAATGAATCTGTTATTGATCCCTCAAAAGTATTGTTGCCACCTCTCCATGTAAAATTAGGTTCAATGAAACAATTTGTGAAAACTCTAGATAAAGACAGCGAGTGCTTTGGACTACATTTCCTTCATTATCCTATCAAACAATTTAAGCTGTTGTAATCGTTGGCCCACAAATTCAAAAACTGATGATGGGCAGTCAGTTCGAGAATACTATGAGTCGAAAAGTGAAGTATGCCTGGAATGCTTATAATTATTAATTATTATTATTATTATTATTATTATTATTATTATTATTATTATATATTATTATTAAGTAATTATTAATTAGTGGCAAATGACAAAATCTGGTCTAGTTTGTCATAAGTAATGCCACGAGTGATTTCCAAATTATCGATAAATACACGACTCACGAAGTGAGGAGTGAATTTATCTAGACTATTTAACTCTTGTCGCAAATGGTAGTCAATGACCAATCACGTTTCAATGAATTCTGTTTTACACCAATGACAGTCGTGTTTCACCTCGCTCTTTATCGACTTCTCTTTATCAGCTCCTGCTTTTGTGATAAAGAAAGCTTTTCCTTTTTTAATATTCTGAACAGGTTATACCATTATTTTTCTCCAACAAATACATTGCATATAGCAAATAATGAATAAATTCAGTGATTTTACTGAATTGTTTATTCAAAATATAAATAATTAACCTATAATGTTGATTATAATAGTTTGATGTGTTTCATTATTTCTACACTAGAGTGCATTCTTACAATATTGCGATCCTATTTGGCAATAAATAATATGATCGAGTTGCAGTGAATATAGCCTACATAACCTCACATTTCTAATTTGTTTTCAAACATCGCCGTTTACATTAAATATATAAATATTTTAAAATAACTATATTCAAATAATGATTTTTGAGTAAAGAGCTTAATTTTATTCGTTAAATAGTCCTACCAAATGCCACTCTTGATTTCCAAATTCTCTAGATAAATTGGAAATCACTCGTGGCATTAGTTATGAGAATTTGCTAATCAAGAGTGGCATTTGTTAGCCCTATTTAACGAATAAAATTAAGCTGTTTACTCACAAATCATTATTTAACTATAGCTATTTTAAAATATTTAATGTAAACGGCGATGTTTGAAAACAAATGAGAAACGATTGGTACGCTTCATTTGCTTCTTTTGTTCATCACTGCAACCGGATAATAATATTATTTATTGTAAAATGATCGCATTGTTGTAAGAATTTCTAACCAACGTTATAGGTGCCCTATGATGTAAATATGTCAATTATATTTTTCTGCGATGTCATTTCCTGGAAAATAATTAATTTGAGGAAGTGTAAACAGTGTTTTTTTTTGTGGTATAATCAATTGTTACAAATGTCTCTATAATATCTCTCGTATGGGCTTTCTGTTGACATTCATGCAATATATATATATACAATCTGGTAGCCGTATTTCTTGGAGAGTCAGTCACTGCAAAATAATGCTATGACCTATTCAGAATGTTAAAAAGGATGTGCTTTCTTTATTATAATAAACTTCGGTTGATAAATTCGAGGCGAAACACGGCTGTGATTGGTTGTAAATAAAAAATCATTGAAATGTGATTGGTCATTGACTCCCATTTGGGGTATGAGTTAAATAATCACAAAAAAAATCATGTTGAAAGTATTTTTATTACGTTTTACAAAGCTATAATTTAATTTCTAGTTATTCATGAATATTTTAAAACCTGACGTGATGGGAGAAAATAGAGATTATTTTCGAATTCAGTACAAAATATCCATCTAGAATCACCTGTCAGATTTTAAAAAACAAACAAGTTTTAAAATGCAGAACGGTGATATGATTATACTTTGTAAATTGAACAATAAGTTTACTTTAAAATATACAATTATGGAATATTCACCTGAAAGTTTCGTCTCCTCAACTTAATTAGTTATTTAACTGTAGCGCTTTCGGGACTTGTCCCATCATCGGCAGGATTCAAAACTGGTGTTTCACTGAAGATCTGGTAGAGGTGGTTACATGTATTGGGTTCGTTTTCGTTTATCAGATGGTCGTTGTTGTGAGCTGCTTTCATGATTTCCATCTCTTCGAGTACGTTTATCTTCGCTGGATTATTTCTCTGTGCCTTAATGTTTACTTTGACTATTTAACTCATGCCCCAAATGGGAGTCAATGACCAATCACGTTTCAATGATTTCTGTTTTACAACCAATCAGAGTCGTGTTTCACGAAATATTTATCAGTGTTATAATTACCATATTAAAGAAAGCTCCTCCTTTTTAATATTCTGAACAGGTCTGGCCATTATTTTGCAGTGACTGAGCCTGTGAGAAATACGGCTACCATATTGTATATATAGTGCATGAATGTCAACACATATATATATAAACATTTGTAGCAATTGATTATACCACTAAAAAAAGAAACCACTGTTTGCACTTTCTTAAATGTATTTCTTTTTTTTCCCAGGTAATAATTCAGAAAAATATAATTGTCATATTTACATCATACGACATCAGAAATGTATTAATATACAGTTTGATCTGTTTCATTTTTTTCTCCACTAGAGAGCATTCTTACAATATTGCGTTCCTTTGGCAATAAATAATATGATCAGATTGCAGTGATAAACAAAGGAAGCAGATGAAGCGCACCTATCGTTTCTCATTTGTTTTCAAACATCGCCGTTTACATTAAATATATAAATATTGTAAAATAACTATAGTTAAATAATGATTTGTAAGTAAACAGCTTAATTTTATTCGTTAAATAGTCCTAACAAATGCCACTCTTGATTTCCAAATTCTCTAGATAAATTCACTCCTCACTTCGTGAGTCGTGAATTTATCGATAATTTGGAAATCACTCGTGGCATTACTTATGATAAAGTGAAGAGAAGTGTGTTATTTGAAATTTTGATGAAAGATCAGATCCCAAAGCAGATCATATATAATATTTATAACATTTATAAGTCAACTCTCATTGCAATAAAAATAAAAGAAAAAATAACTCAGTGGAAAGAAATAAACTCAGGAGTCAGACAAGGTTGTGGCCTCTCCCCTCTACTTCTTAACATATATATGAATGTCATTGTAAAAGACTTTAGAGAAACAAAACATGGAAGTATAACTTTCAGTAGAAATTTAAAATTAGATATAATAATGTATTCACGGACAACCCTTGAGGATGCCAGACGCAGTCTCTGGCGAAACGTCGGGGAACTACAAGCCTCACGACCACGGCCTACAGCCCGAAAATCTTCTTCAAGATCATCATAGATATAATAATGTTTGCAGATGATCTTGTTTT
The DNA here is from genome assembly GCA_030220185.1 of Diploptera punctata. Classification (NCBI taxonomy): domain Eukaryota; kingdom Metazoa; phylum Arthropoda; class Insecta; order Blattodea; family Blaberidae; genus Diploptera; species Diploptera punctata. The sequence continues at coordinate 849,438 of JASPKZ010009819.1, forward strand.
ACTACCAACATCTGAAGATGATCTAAAATGGTCAGTACATAATTTAAATTTGATAGCCCAGAAATATTCAATGGAAATATCTACCAATAAAACTAAAATACTGGCCTTTTGTGGAAAATCCCCAATACCAAGCAAAATTTGTTTAAATAACAACATTTTAGAGAGAGTTAATGAGTTTGCTTATTTAGGATATAAACTCTCTTTTGTTGAAAATTTGGATTTACCAAAGAAAATTGTGAAATTCACAAATCAATGGGAATCATTAATAGAGTTTTAAAACCTTAATCAGTGCAAAAATCAACTCGTACTCGTCTTTATCAAATAATGGCTCGACCAGTCCTATGTTATGGGAGTGAAGCATGGACTATAAGGACGAGAGATGAAAGCAGACTAACAGCTTGTGAGATGAAATTTATGCGCCGAACAGCTGGCTACACCAAATGGGATCGAAAGAAAAATGTAGAAATCCTTCAAAAGCTTAATGTGTCACCAATACTGGACTACATCTCCAGATATCAGCTAAACTGGAAGGAACATGTCTCAAGAATGGCTAGATCTAGGATCCCCAAGGCAATAATGAACTAGTGTCCAAATGGGAAACGGTCACTTGGTCGACCTATGAAAAGATGGCACGAAAACCGCTTTCTCAGGCCGTAACAGTTCTTCTAGAACTAATACCTGGCAGGATGATGATGATGCATTACCGTTAGGGTGTTTTCAATATTTAACATGCGAAGTCCTTCGTGGATAACGTGTTTTGCATAGCTTGATTTTCCTTCTTCGTGAATAAAGTCTCGAAAATGTTATTTAAATCTGATGTTAAAACTTATGTTTGTTCTTCCTACATAACATTGTTGCAGTCCGTACATATCAATTTATATACTCCTTTGCTGTTGAAAATGTTATTTTCTTCAATGTTATTGTTTATTGTTTATTATGTTGTTTAATTTGTTATTAGTTCTGTATGCTATTTTTACGTTTTTATCGGCTTTCTTTGGTGTATTGACTAATTTTGTCGTTTCTTTTCCTGTATATGTGATATCTATGTTTTCTTGTAGTTATCAGATTTTATGTTGGTTATATTGTTCTTTCTTTTTTGTTTATTTACGAGTTTATCTATGATTTCTTCGTTACAGCCATTGGTTTTTGCCATATATTTAATGTAGTTGAGTTCTTGGATATAATTGTCTTTGCTTAATGGGAGTTTCAACATTCTACTGACTAACCTGTTAAATGTACTAATTTTCTGTTGAAAAGGGTGTGTAGATTTTTTTGTTTATGGCCAGAGCATTGTTTGTAGGTTTCAGGTAGATGCCGATTTCTAGTTTATTGTTGTGTAGATTTTTGGTTACAGGCAAATCTAAGTAGTTTATACTATTATTACCTTCTATTTCCTCGGTGAAGGTGATTTTTTCATGCATGTTATTTAAGTCTTATAATATTTCTTTTTCTTTTCTATTTTCATTGCCGTATATTACTAGTACGTCATCGACATATCGCACTATCAGTTTTATGTTAAATTTGCGTATTAGTTCCTCAAAGTGTTTATTTTCCATAATAATATATTTTAATTTTGAATAATACCTCAACGGAACACATCAAGCATCTTATATAAGTTTACTTTATTTTAAGTTGGGCTACAAACACTATTTCAGTGCTGAAACTATAACTCAGTGGCACTATCGAACCCGTAGGTCCATGGCCGTACATACATAATCTCTCCATACAATCCTATCCTGAGCTAATGTTTTCCAATCATGCTCTGTATAATCTACTTCCCTCAAATCATAGTTACACTGCAGCCACTGATTCTCCGGCCCTGGCGTTTTCACGACAATGTTGCCGATATGGATATTCAGTGGAAGTGGCCGCTTTATGTATGCGGTTAGCAGACATATAGCTGACATCTCATCCTTACTAGCGCGCTATAGCTGCGTCAAGAGCAGTGATTAGTTGTGGCAGGCATCTACTCCTACTACAACATTTCCTTATTGGCAGTAGAAGTTTTACAGACAATGATACATACGATTTAGCCATCTTTATTCCGTAATTTCAGAACGTTACCTGTGAAAGATACATACGCAATCGGTCTCAGATCTTAAACTAATTTAAGATTTTACAGTGCACTGGTTATTTGAAAGGCAGATGTCACACGCCAACTATTTGTTAAACGAACGTGTATTTCACAAAACGGGGTGTGCAGTGAGGTCAAAAGAAAATTCCAGACACATGTAGAAACGCTACTTCACCCGGCGGTAGGAATCATCACTTATTGTTACGACTAACGGGAATTCAATAAAGTGGAAACTAATTTCTCTCTCTATCTTTCCGCCTTATAAACGTTTTCTTTCACGAATTGTGTAGAAATGTCCTTACGTTTCCGCGTTGGACAGATTCCGTTTTATACAAAATAAATACATGTAAAATTACTATTATTTTGCCGGGACGAATAAATTTGTTCACATTGGACAGATTTCCGCATAATTCACGTTACGGATTAAACAGGTTTTACTGTATTTCATCTACTGCTGTAGTAGATAGGGGCACGCCGTAGCGTAGTGGTTAAGGCACCGCGCTACAAGCCAGAAGGTCGAGGGTTCAAGTCCCGGTGGGGTCAGGATTTTTAAACTGACCAAAACCTTCTGGCGGCACTATGGCCCTGGGGTCGACTCAGCCTCTAACGGAAATGAGTACCAGACCCTTGTTCTGGGGGTAAAGGCGGCCGTCACGCAGGGCTGACAACCCGGCTGACATCAAGTGCCGATTGTCTAGAAAAAGTAGGATCCTTAACTTCCTACTACCCCAAGGGCCTCCCGAGGCCTGTAGTGGGATTACTTTACTTTACTTACTTTTGCTGTAGTGGATATCAATTGTGCTTGTCCTCTGTGACCTCTCAGCCTAATGATGCAGCAGTAGACTAAATGTTTGAGTTCTATTAAAATAGGACAGAGACCATTAATCAAAAGTAATGCTACGAGTGAGGAGTGAATTTATCTAGAGAATTTGGAAATCAAGAGTGGCATTTGTTAGGACTATTTAACGAATAAAATTAAGCTGTTTACTCACAAATCTATATTTAACTATAGTTATTTAAAAATATTTATATATTTAATGTAAACGGCGATGTTTGAAAACAAATGAGAAACGATTGCTACGCTTCATTTGCTTACTTTGTTCACCACTGCAACCAGATCATATTATTATAGGCAAAGGATCGCAATATTGCAAGAATGCACCCTAGTGGAGAATTTTCTAACCAACGTTATTAATTAATTTCTGATGTCCTATGATGTAAATATGTCAATTACATTTTTCTGGTCCACCGCTGTGGTCTCGAGGTAGCGTGCTGCCTTGTCACGCAGCGGGCCCGCGTTCGATCCCCGGTCGGGGCAGTTTTTCTGGGTGAGGTTTTTATCGGGGTTTTTCCTCACCTGTAAGACAAATGTCAGGAAAACTTTAAGGCCCAAACGGTCCCCGAAATCATATGGCCATCATCGCCATCATCATCCTTATCATTATCATGATCATCATCCTTCACCGGTGTGGAAAGCAAATGGAAGCTACCACACCAATAATTCCCTAGTAAAGCTGCAAGCATAGCATGAAAATGCTATGATTGCAGTGAAGGACCTGCCCTCGGGCAGAATTACTATGGATGGATGGATATTTTTCTGCAACGTCATTTCCTGGAAAATAATTTGTTTAAGAGAGTGCAAACAGTGTTTTTTTTTTTGTGGTATATTCAATTGCTACAAATGCTTTTATATTATCTCCCGCTGTTACAACGAGACTAAAAACCGTCATGACATCAAAATAATTAGGGGAAAATTTAACATCAAAATAATTAGGGGAAAATTTAAATAAAGATTAATTGATAAATAAAACTACAAATAATGTTAAAAAAATATATATACTGAAGGACTTTAAAATATAAGGAAATGGTTAGCTTATTTCGCGAGACAAGAGGCTTTTAAAACAAACCCCTGAAAGAAAAGCTATGTTAAGATAAGATCAACACTAATGAAAAAAATTCATTATAGAGTGAGGGGTGAAATAACATTTCTCAGGTATTTTATGAAGACAAGGCAATTTTAAAAACCAACGTAAATGAGGGTCGAGAGAGATTGCGAAACTTAAGACAAAATAAATTCTAACCTGAGAAGATATTTTGGATAAAGACCATTAGAAAAAATCGTATATATACGGGAACTTTGAAAAGTAGGAGGAGTTCGACGGCAGCTAACCAAGGGTGAACGTCTACTTGCACTGCACGACATGTAAGTAAGACTTGGTTATATTTTCTATAACTTCAGGATATATAATACATATTTTAAATAGAACTTAAAAGAACTTGAAAATATTTTAACTTATAAACCTCAATAATTGCCAATTGAACAAATTTTAACTTTGAAATTAAGTTTGGACTCATAGTGGAGTTCAGAAACTAATCTTTAGTTCAACGTAAAAGTTCGTAATTTTAAAAACATAATACTTTAGCTTTAAGTATTTTTTATTGATTTGTATTTTGTCTCTTAAGCTTTCCTGATTAGTCTTACAACCTATTGTCTCAAGTACACTTCTATATGTTTTATATGACTTATATATGTTTGATATCTTGTAAGGGTGTAGTTTTAAGTCTGAATTTATAAGGTTGTCTCCCATATAGTAATAAAGTTTTACATTAGTTTACTTCTGTAAGAATCCATAGTTATTATTGAGAGGAGTTGTGTATTTCCCTTACCTGCGGGACATCTAACTCAATACCTTTATTTAGCTGATATCGGTACGCCTTATGCCTCATCGAAGTAGCCAACAAGCCTAATTATTTCATTTGCCAAGAGTCCTGTCTTCCAAGCCCTAGGACCCTGAACCGGCCCAAACTCCTATATTTCCTCGACACGCTACCTGTTATTTAGTAATGAGTAAAGCCCTTTCGTTATAATAAATAATATATAAGAGAATAAATAAAGAATAAAAAGAATAGGTGATTCAGTACACCCGCATGCGCTATCTGCTGAAATGCACTATATATACAGTCTGGTAGCCGCATTTCTTAGAGAGTCAGTCACTTCAAAATAATGCTCTGACCTATTCAGAATGTTAAAAAGGAACAGCTTTCTTTAATAAGACAAACTTCAGTTGATAAATTCGTGGCGAAACCCGACTGTGATTGGTTGTAAATAAAAAATCATTGAAATGTGATTGGTCACTGACTCCCATTTGGGGCATGAGTTAAATAGTCCCAGAAAACAATTTTAATAGTCAGGACACCGGCTATGAAAGTCTACAAATTGTCAACAGAGATGTTGGATCTTATCGTAATTTAGGATTACAAGTCAAGATTTTGATTACATGTTTCACAATTTTCAAATTACATTTTTTACCTGTGACATTTAGATACTGTACTGAGTATTTGCAATTCATCTTCATTATTACTTGATCATCTGGATATATAAGTAGAGAGAGATCCGTGAAATTTGAAATGCTCTAATTTTGTCATTTTCTTGTACCATTTCCTAACTCCACTTCCCATAACCTCAAAAAAAAGCATTTATGAATTGTGAAATAATGCAAAATCCTACATGCCTTTTTAAACACTGTTTTCGGATTCCATCTTCTTTTTTTAACTGCCATATCTGATGGCGCCACATTTGCTTTCTCCATGCACTCTTATTTTTGCAACACAGTTCACAACATAGAGGTAATATTTTCTTTTCTTCTCATGCTCAAATATGGTCTCTCCACAGATTTTAAGTTCTATGGCCAATATGAATTGCAAGAAATACGAATTATATTGACGTGTAAGATAAGTTTCCCCTCCTAAATTTTTGCAGACATGATTATCAATTTTATATCCCTTAAACTACTGGATATATCATTCTTATTGGGTTTAATATACTGAACTAGGATTAAAAAGACTCAAATTTACATTGTTTTTAGAATAACGCTGCCAAATTCCCAATAACATCGAAACCTTCAAATCTTAAAACGAATTTACGCTAAAAATAAAACCACTTTGACGGATCTCTAATAATGAGATATCCAACAAGTGATATGGAACCGTGTACTGTAAAACACCAATGTTAAATACCAGCAACTGTCTCAAACATTGATAAACAGCAACTGTCTCAAACATCATATTTTTTTGATTTTCATGCAGACATGTTAGGACCAATATGTATTGATATTAAATTATATCTCTACATTTGGGGTTTCTTTCTTTCCTTTACAGTTAGTAAATAACTTTATTTAATTCTTTGGGGGGGGGTGATGGATGAAATTTCTATTTTCTACATTCTTTAAGCTACATACTTGATGCTTTGTACACACATTCACGCCATAATGGGTGATATATTGAAGTTTCGTCCTTCTAGGCTTAAAGGTTTTTGAGTTATTGAAGAAAATCCATTTACAAATTTGCATATTAAAATTTTTAACAAGTCCCATAATTTTTTGGTAACATTTTTAAATTTTTTTCTACACGACCACTGACTTATTTAGAACAACGCTATGCATTAACTTTTCTATATCATTATAATCCATCCATGCATAGTAATTCTGCATTTTCATGCTATGCTTGCAGCTTTACTAGGGAATTGTAGGTGTGGTAGCTTCCCGTTGCTTTCCACACCGGTGAAGGATGATGATGACGATGGCCATATGATTTCGGGGACCGTTTGGGCCTTAAAGTTTTCCTGACATTTGTCTTACAGGTGAGGAAAAATCCCGATAAAAACCTCACCCAGAAAAACTGTCCCGACCGGGGATCGAACCCGTGAGAAGGCAGCACGCTACCTCGAGACCACAGCGGTGGACACCAGATATCTAATAAGTCATAAAATAATTACATCTATCATTCAATTAAATTTATTTTCAGCAATTAAACAAAAGTAAGTAGAGTTTTAGTATACCAAAAATGTAACTAGTTTCAGTTTACAAAAAATAATGTACATAACTAGTACAAAAGTGTATTTTGGTTACTCACTTCAAAACTTTCTTTATATGTGAAAGTGTCACTTTCTGTACTAGCTACACAAATATCATCATCATCCATGCAAGTATTAGGCCGTGTGGCCTGTTACGGTCTCAAAGAGGAATTTTCCATCCAGTGCTTTTTTGGACGTCCCAGCGATCTTTTGCCTTGGGGGCAGTAACGAAGTATGGCTTTTGGAATTATATGAGACGGCATTCGTTGAAGATGGGCTTTCCAGTTCTTCTGGTAGTTTTGTATATGGTGAAGAATGGGTTCTACATCCAACTCTTCCATAACTTCCTCATAAATCGCATCTCATTTGATGTTATTCGGCTTTCATCTCTTCTTCGTATTGTCCATGCTTCACTACCATATCTTATTACTGGTCTTGCGAGAACCTTATAAAGCCGTAATCTTGTGTTCTTCTGTACTAAAGATGGTTTCATTATAGTACTGTTAATTATCCCCGTTGTTTTTGTAAAATTTGTGATTTTCTTTGATATATCAGCTTCATCTTGAAATGTTAAATTATAACCCAAATAATTAAATTCGTTTACTCGTTCTAAAATTTCATCGTCCAAAACAATTTTGCTAGGATAATACACAAATACCAATTACGTAAATTATGCATATATATATATATATATATATATATATATATATATATATCAGTGATACTGTCTGATTTAGAGCGGCTTCATCTTCAGTACCCACTTATCGACATAACATCAGTGAACGAGAGGGCACTGAAGATGAAGCCACCAAGGCTTCGAAACCGAGGTCTACGTAGATGACTGGATGTGAGGTGAGGTGAGGTGAGGTATGAAACATATAATTTAATCTTAAATTAAACCTCAAAGTGATTTTTTCCTATAAAAGTTAAAAACCATGTGTAAACTTATCATCTGAAACTTCCGGTGAAAAACAAATGTGACTTTTAGAGAAATTATTAAAAACATGTATATATTTTTTTTCTAACCAAATAAAAGATTATGTAGGTGATCTATTGAGATTTCAATAACACAGCTCTGCAAAACAAAGAATGATTGTAATGTTGAGTGATTCAAAGAATGATTGCCCTGGATATCTCAGCGAATTTCTATGTTTTCAAGTGCACAGTTTACGAATATATTCACGAAAGTTCTGAATGTGCTCTAGTTTTTTTATGATTTTTGCGTATCTTATATCTTAAACAGTAAACGGCTTGAATAAAATGTATGTTTCCAGTCATGATTTGATCTCTGCGCATTTTTTCCCCGTATACAAACATCACGTGATCCCCACTCTCACACCCCTCACTCCGCACATCGGCTGTGATCTCAGTTATTTGACAACATTAAAGTACTCACGACGTGCATCTGGAATGATAAAACAATTCGTCAAAGTGTTAGCAAGGAATGAGAATGTTTCAAATACATTGTAGAAAATTTTCTAAGCTCAGTATGTAAAAGTTGAAAGGTGGAATATTTAATGGTCCTCAAATTCGGCAATTGATGAAAGATGCAAATTTTATCAAAGTTATGACTTCCGGAAAGTGAAGCTTGGAAGGGTTTTGTATTGGTGGTATAAAAATTCCTAGATAACTATAAAGCACAAAATTATAAAGAAATTGTGCAAAACATGTTGACAAGCTTCAAGATCCTGGGAGCAAATACGAGAATAAAGTTACACTATCTCCACAGTCACCTGGTTAGATTTCCGGATAATTTAGTAAATTATAGCGATGCACAGGGAGTGCGCTTTCACTAGGATCTAAACGTAATGGAGGAAATGTATCAGGGCAGATGGGACCGTCACATGATGGCAGATTACTGCTGGTCTTTAAAAATAGATTGTCCCCTAAAAAATTATAGAAGAAAATCTTATAAAAGGAGTTTTACTGAAGTATAACATGGGTTTTCGATATTTTTATTTCTATGTACGTCAGTGCATACTAATTTTCAAAACACAATTGACATTATAAATATATGTTATATTTTTTTTATATTTTCCGATTTTTGTAGTGTAAATGGAAATAAAGATTTAAAAGAAACAGAGCAAATCTTCCAAAATCATTGATAGTTTCATGAATTGTGAGCATAAATATATCTGAAATTAATCTTATATCAAGGGGAACAAAACCACTGTTGACCAGTGTAATTGATAAACTGGACATAGAAGACTAAATAATAGAAAATAATGTGAAAACATTTTGGAAGAAATCAAATATCTACTGAAAAATAAAATGGGTCTAGAAAGAATGAAAACTATTAAAGACATCAACAAATTAAATGTATTTTATACAAAAACTGAAAAGGGAACCAATTGGTTATTTTGTAGGTGTCAGAATATAAAAGCAGAATGGAGAAACTTAAGACTCTGAAGAATGTACTGAAATTAGGCCAAACTCGCTTCCCTAAGCCATTATGACTGTAAAAGACATTTTGAAATCCATCAAGAAAATGTTGACAAAGAAAGATAAATTCAAAGTAAAAGTTTCTAATTCAAAGAGTCCCAACATCCATGGACGACCCAAAACTCACAAAAAAAGGAATAAAATGAGGCCAATTATTAATAGCATTAGGTCGCCCACTTAAATTAAAATGATTAAGTGCCAAATTTAAAGCCTTCCATGTAGGAAAACTAGAGTGAAAACGCCCAGTTGGAAGACCAAGAATGAGGTGGAAGAATACCATTAACTATGATTTGAGGGAAGTAGATTATACAGGGGATGATTGGAAAACATTATCTCAGGATAGGGATGTATGGAGAGCTTATGTCCGCGCGGCAATGAACCTACGGGTTCGATAGTGTCAGTGAGTTAGTTAGTTAGCTAAATTTAAATAAATTACAGAATTTAAAAATCCCTCAATAGACAGTCCATATAAATTAGCACAAAAATTAAAAAAAAAATACATCTAGACCAATAAGACATACCAGTTTTTTACTGTTATTTCATTGTTTCCAAGCATCCCAAGAGAAAAAACAATGGAAATTTTAGATAGATGGCCAAAAAGACAAGATAGACAAAGAAGGTACAGAAGAATATAAAATATTAACAGAGTATGCATTGAACAAATGTCTCTAATTAAATAAAAATAAAACTTTAAAAATAAAGAGTTTTATGTGATTTTCACATTTATTAAAATATAAATTAGTTACAGCTGTTTCGGTACAGGTTATTACTACTTTTCAATTTATTTATCTGTACAACTTCTAAAAGGTCCAACATCTTTTCTTTGTCACAAACATGTAACATTTTAAAATTTGAATCAAAACAGTGATCATATTGGAGTAGGTGGTTAGCATATATTGAATTATCTAAATTTCTGTTATTTGCTCTCATACGTTCCTTTATACGAGACATAAAAGGTCTGCCAGTTTGTCCTATATAGACATTGTCACATGTGCCACACTTCAATTTATATACACCTGATAATTGTTCCTTTTTTACTTTGGTTTTATTGTTTTTTATTATATTTTGTGATGGTTTATTAATTTTAAATGCCACATTAATGTTCAACTGTTTAAATTATTTGTTACTAGATAATACCCAGTGTGTGCCAAAATAAATGAAAATTAATGTGCTTTTATGTTTAGTTGAATAAGTGAAAGGAAACATTTTTATCGTAATTATTTTTAGATGCACCGTGCTGTTTACTCGGCGTTGTCCGGGAATCTACTCACCCCGATCTTCTTGGCATAAATGAGCTGACATACTTCTTAAAAGAATGCACTTCTTATGATTAGTTTAATAAGTAAAATGAAAAATAATTATAAATATGTATCATAATCATTTTAAGATTTCTCGTGCTGATTACCCAGTGTTGCTGGGAATCTACTTATCTCGACCTTCTTGGCATAAATGAGCTGAAAGACAAAATTCGTTATTGTGAGTTATCCGTAAAAGAATACCTGCTGCAATGTTTGCACAGGAATCAACGAACTTGTCTCGATCTTCTTGGCGTCAATGAAACACAAAAATGGTTATTGTGAGTTATCCGTAAGTGATAAACATATGCTGTCGTTGACTTTTTTGTAGAGCTTTTGAGATATTCAATTCTGTGTACATTAATTTTTTTTATTTTTTATGGTTTAGGCAGCGTAAGACAATTAAGCGTCCAAAGAGCTAAGACATTTCTTAAATCAAAATCTAAAAAATGGCATTTCTCTACTAATTTATGTTTCCATAGTGATCTTTATAACTTGACTTTGAATGTTTAATCATTTCAACGCATCATCTATCTGTTTATGGTTAAATATAGCCAGTGGCGGAGCGTGGAAATTCGACAAGTGTCAGCCGTAGTTTTATTTGCAGTAATATGGATATAATATTGTATTTATTACATTACTTCTAATAAGCAAATTAACTTCTAAAAAGAATGACATACGATGTTAGGAGTATCAAATATAATAAAGTACTATATGAATAGGGCTTACGGATTCGAAGGGAATAATTGGTCATCCTTATTCCCTTATTAACGTTTTCATTATTCGCGGGTTAAAAAATTGCGACACAGTTCCTGTATTCGCGGGTAAAAATGTATTTATTCGCGGATCCAGTCGGTATATTTAGAAGGATTGGTGTCCTTTATTAACGCATCGGCAACTTTTTAACTGCAGGCACGTGTCAAGGTGACTTACAAAGAGCGATTCAAACCAAATGGACAAATTAATATCAAAGTAAAACAAACCTTGTCGTCCCTAAGCCTAAAGTTCGTTGTTAAAAGCCGCCGCCACTGTATTTCACGTGCCGCTATGTCCGTTGGTAAATGGCAGCCCTCGCCACGATCGATGTTTTATTGTTTAAACTTGTCATTCGTTGCAATAATTTTGATTGAATAACACGCGTCTCTTCTGCATTGTTGCCAATTTATAATGTCGAGTAAAAGGAAAATTCTTCAAAATATCCCAATAATTGATTTTATTTTGATGATTTTTATTTTATTTTGGAACTTTGGAACGTACGCCTATATACCCATACAAATTACCACTCCATATTTGCGGTTTCTGTACTCGCGGCATGTTTGCGGAACATTCCCCCGCGAAAAAGGAGTTTTTACTCTAGTTAATTAAATATATAAATGCACGATTTTAAAACACAGATGTTCGTCTGGTTTCTAGAGGCGTCTTCTATTAAAGATACTAGGGTGAGATCTCTTGTTTTATTTTATTGAATAAAGCAACGCATATAGTACACGTTAAGTCGTGTTGAACATCACGTGATGTGCCAACGAACGCAGTAGAAATTTTCAAATCGTATCATAATTAATCATCTACAGTGCAACAATTCAATATAGTCCCTAATTATGCCCTACCTCTTTTGTTAGATTCGGAGTTTTATACTTGGCCCTTAAATGGCTGCTCTTGTTTGGCTAAGAGACACACAGCGTCTATTAGGCATCTAACAATGTACTTGTTTGTTGTAGCATTTTCGTTTGTTTATCCGTATTAGTTTTGATAGCCCAGCTTTGGGGCTCTTCAATTTTAGTGGCCAAACTTATGTAGCGCTATTTCACAGTTAACATGGACTTCAGATAGTTCTGTCGTTTATTAGCACATGAAAACTATTTTACATCAGAACCCCCCCCCCTTTGTTGTTCAAACATTTTCCTCCTTCAAACGTTGGATTGAGACCGTAACAGACCACTCACATGAAAGAAAGAAGAAGAAATTTTCCTCCGTCGAAAATAGGAGGCAGGGCTAACAATAAAGGGAACATGACTTCCTGCAGCCATTTGTCATGTTCATACCACCTTCATGTCGTCATTAACCACAAACTTTTGTTATTGTTTGACTTATAATGCTATCTAAAGTACGAGTTGGTTTGTAAAAGGATGACTTAACAAGTCTTCACTAACTCAAGCACATTCCTATCCCATGATGATATTTATTTAGTGGTTTAATTCTTGTGTTTGATACGCTCAGAAGCACAGAACTTACTCGGAGCAACCGAAACCATAGAAACCCCGCTGTTAGCCCTTATAATAGGGCAGCTACACAGCCTGGTAACCGGCTTGAAATGCAGCACGAGAAATTCTTATGCTTACAAATATATATATATATGAATTGTATACATTGTTTCAGAATCTACATCCACTTTAAGAAGATATACATGAATTTTATACTCTGTACAGTTTTTACCTACACATTTGAATATGTTTTTGAAGATTTTACAAGGATTTTATACTCCTTAGAGGACTTACACGTGCTTTCGAAGATTTTACAAGGTTTTTATACTCCTTAGAGGCCTTACACGTGCTTTCGAAGATTTTACAAGGTTTTTATACTCCTTAGAGGCCTTACACGTGCTTTCGAAGATTTTACAAAGTTTTTATACTCCTTAGAGGACTTACACGTGCTTTCGAAGATTTTACAAAGTTTTTATACTCCTTAGAGGACTTACACGTGCTTTCGAAGATTTTACAAGGTTTTTATACTCCTTAGAGGCCTTACACGTGCTTTCGAAGATTTTACAAGGTTTTTATACTCCTTAGAGGCCTTACACGTGCTTTCGAAGATTTCACAAGGTTTTTATACTCCTTAGAGGCCTTACACGTGCTTTCGAAGATTTCACAAGGTTTTTATACTCCTTAGAGGCCTTACACGTGCTTTTGAAGATTTTACAAGGTTTTTATACTCCTTAGAGGACTTACACGTGCTTTCGAAGATTTTACAAAGTTTTTATACTCCTTAGAGGCCTTACACGTGCTTTCGAAGATTGTACAAGTTTTTTATACTCCTTAGAGGCCTTACACGTGCTTTCGAAGATTTGACCAGGGTTTTATATACTCCTTAGAGGACTTACACGTGCTTTCGAAGATTTTACAAAGTTTTTATACTCCTTAGAGGCCTTACACGTGCTTTCGAAGATTTTACAAAGTTTTTATACCCCTTAGAGGCCTTACACGTGCTTTCGAAGATTTTACAAGGTTTTTATACTCCTTAGAGGACTTACACGTGCTTTCGAAGATTTTACAAAGTTTTTATACTCCTTAGAGGCCTTACACGTGCTTTCGAAGATTTTACAAGGTTTTTATACTCCTTAGAGGCCTTAAACGTGCTTTCGAAGATTTTACAAGGTTTTTATACTCCTTAGAGGCCTTACACGTGCTTTCGAAGATTTTACAAGGTTTTTATACTCCTTAGAGGCATTACACGTGCTTTTGAAGATTGTACAAGTTTTTCATACTCCTTAGAGGCCTTACACGTGCTTTTGAAGATTTTACAAGGTTTTTATACTCCTTAGAGGCCTTACACGTGCTTTCGAAGATTTTACAAGGTTTTTATACTGCTTAGAGGCCTTACACGTGCTTTCGAAGATTTTACAAGGTTTTTATACTCCTTAGAGGCACTTACACGTGCTTTCGAAGATTTTACAAGGTTTTTATTACTCCTTAGAGGCCTTACACCTGTGCTTTTGAAGATTTTACAAGGTTTTTATACTCCTTAGAAGCCTTACACGTGCTTTTGAAGATTTTACAAGGTTTTTATACTCGTTAGAGGCCTTACACGTGCTTTTGAAGATTTTACAAGGTTTTTATACTCCTTCGAGGCCTTACACGTGCCTTCGAAGATTTTAAAAGGTTTTTTATACTCCTTAGAGGCCTTACACGTGCTTTCGAAGATTTTACAAGGTTTTTATACTCCTTAGAGCCTTAACACGTGCTTTCGAAGACTTTACAAGGTTTTTATACTCCTTAGAGGCCTTACACGTGCTTTCGAAGATTTTACAAGGTTTTTATACTCCTTAGAGGACTTACACGTGCTTTCGAAGATTTTACAAAAGTTTTTATACTCCTTAGAGGCCTTACACGTGCTTTCGAAGATTTTTACAAGGTTTTTTATACTCCTTAGAGGCCTTACACGTGCTTTCGAAGATTTTACAAGGTTTTTATACTCCTTAGAGGCCTTACACGTGCTTTCGAAGATTTTACAAGGTTTTTATACTCCTTAGAGGCCTTACACGTGCTTTCGAAGATTTTACAAGTTTTTTTATACTCCTTAGAGCCCTACCACGTGCTTTTTGAAGATTTTACAAGATTTTTATACTCCTTAGAGGCCTTACACGTGCTTTTGAAGATTTTACAAGGTTTTTATATACTCCTTAGAGGCCGTACACGTGGCTTGCGAAGATTTTACAAGGTTTTTATACTCCTTAGAGGCCTTACACGTGCTTTTGAAGATTTTACAAGGTTTTTATACTCCTTAGAGGCCTCACATGTGCTTTCGAAAATTTTACAAGTTTTTTATTCTCCTTAGAGGCCTTACACATTGCTTTCGAAGATTTTACAAGGATTTTATACTCCTTAGAGGACTTACACGTGCTTTTGAAGATTTTACAAGGTTTTTATACTCCTTAGAGGCCTTACACGTGCTTTCGAAGATTTTACAAGGTTTTTATACTCCTTAGAGGCCTTACACGTGCTTTCGAAGATTTTACAAGGTTTTTATACTCCTTAGAGGACTTACACGTGTTTTCGAAGATTTTACAAAGTTTTTATACTCCTTAGAGGCCTTACACGTGCTTTCGAAGATTTTACAAGGTTTTTATACTCCTTAGAGGCCTTACACGTGCTTTTCGAAGATTTTACAAGGTTTTTATACTCCTTAGAGGCCTTACACGTGCTTTCGAAGATTTTACAAGGTTTTTATACTCCTTAGAGGCCTTACACGTGCTTTCGAAGATTTTACAAGGTTTTTATACTCCTCAGAGGCCTTACACGTGCTTTTGAAGATTTTACAAGGTTTTAATACTCCTTAGAGGCCTTACACGTGCTTTTGAAGATTTTACAAGGTTTTTATACTCCTTAGAGGCCTTTACACGTGCTTTCGAAGATTTTACAAGGTTTTTATACTCCTTAGAGGCCTTACACGTGCTTTTGAAGATTTTACAAGGTTTTTATACTCCTTAGAGGCCTTACACGTGCTTTCGAAGATTTTACAAGGATTTTATACTCCTTAGAGGCCTTACACGTGCTTTCGAAGATTTTACAAGGTTTTTATACTCCTTAGAGGCCTTACACGTGCTTTTGAAGATTTTACAAGGTTTTTTATACTCCTTAGAGGCCTTACACGTGCTTTCGAAGATTTTACAAGGTTTTTATAACTCATTAGAGGCCTTACACGTGCTTTTGAAGATTTTACAAGGTTTTTATACTCCTTAGAGGCCTTACACGTGCTTTTGAAGATTTTACAAGGTTTTTATACTCCTTAGAGGCCTTACACGTGCTTTTGAAGATTTTACAAAGTTTTTATACCTCCTTAGAGGCCTTACAACGTGCTTTCGAAGATTTTACAAGGTTTTTATACGCCTTAGAGGCCTTACACGTGCTTTCGAAGATTTTACAAGGTTTTTATACTCCTTAGAGGCCTTACACGTGCTTTTGAATGATTTTACAAGGTTTTTATACTCCTTAGAGGCCTTACACGTGCTTTTGAAGATTTTACAAGGTTTTTATACTCCTTAGAGGCCTTACACGTGCTTTCGAAGATTTTAACAAGGTTTTTATACTCCTTAGAGGCACTTACACGTGCTTTCGAAGATTTTACAAGGGTTTTTATACTCCTTAGAGGCATTTACACGTGCTTTTGAAGATTCTACAAGTTTTTTTATACCTCCTTAGAGGCCTTACACGTGCTTTCGAAGATTTTACAAGGATTTTATACTCCTTAGAGGCCTTACACGTGCTTTCGAAGATTTTACAAGGTTTTTATACTCCTTAGAGGCCTTACACGTGCTTTTGAAGATTTTACAAGGTTTTTATACTCCTTAGAGGCCTTACACGTGCTTTCGAAGATTTTACAAGGTTTTTATACTCATTAGAGGCCTTACACGTGCTTTTGAAGATTTTACAAGGTTTTTATACTCCTTAGAGGCCTTACACGTGCTTTTGAAGATTTTACAAGGTTTTTATTACTCCTTAGAGGCCTTACACGTGCTTTTGAAGATTTTACAAAGTTTTTATACTCCTTAGAGGCCTTACACGTGCTTTCGAAGATTTTTACAAGGTTTTTTATACGCCTTAGAGGCCTTACACGTGCTTTCGAAGATTTTACAAGGTTTTTATACTCCTTAGAGGCCTTACACGTGCTTTTGAAGATTTTACAAGGTTTTTATACTCCTTAGAGGCCTTACACGTGCTTTTGAAGATTTTACAAAGTTTTTATACTCCTTAGAGGCCTTACACGTGCTTTCGAAGATTTTACAAGGGTTTTTATACTCCTTAGAGGCCTTACACGTGCTTTTGAAGATTTTACAAGGTTTTTATACTCCTTAGAGGCCTTACACGTG
This sequence comes from Diploptera punctata, assembly GCA_030220185.1. Lineage (NCBI taxonomy): Eukaryota > Metazoa > Arthropoda > Insecta > Blattodea > Blaberidae > Diploptera > Diploptera punctata. The sequence goes on from JASPKZ010009819.1 coordinate 866,684, forward strand.
CCTTTGAAGATTTTACAAGGTTTTTATACTCCTTAGAGGCCTTACACGTGCTTTTGAAGATTTTTTACAAAGTTTATATATACTCCTTAGAGGCCTTACACGTGCTTTCGAAGATTTTACAAGGTTTTTATACTCCTTAGAGGCCTTACACGTGCTTTCGAAGATTTTACAAGGTTTTTATACTCCTTAGAGGCCTTACACGTGCTTTTGAAGATTTTACAAGGTTTTTATACTCCTTAGAGGCCTTACACGTGCTTTTCGAAGATTTTACAAAGTTTTTATACTCCTTAGAGGCCTTACACGTGCTTTCGAAGATTTTACAAGGTTTTTATACTCCTTAGAGGCCTTACACGTGCTTTTGAAGATTTTACAAGGTTTTTATACTCCTTAGAGGCCTTACACGTGCTTTTGAAGATTTTACAAGGTTTTTATACTTCTTAGAGGCCTTACACGTGCTTTCGAAGATTTTACAAGGTTTTTATACTCCTTAGAGGCCTTACACGTGCTTTTGAAGATTCTACAAGGTTTTTATACTCCTTAGAGGCCTTACACGTGCTTTCGAAGATTTTACAAGGATTTTATACTCCTTAGAGGCCTTACACGTGCTTTCGAAGATTTTACAAGGTGTTTTATACTCCTTAGAGGCCTTACACGTGCTTTCGAAGATTTTTACAAGGTTTTTATACTCCTTAGAGGCCTTACACGTGCTTTTGAAGATTTTACAAGGTTTTTATACTCCTTAGAGGGCCTTACACGTGCTTTTGAAGATTTTACAAGGTTTTTATACTCCTTAGAGGCCTTACACGTGCTTTTGAAGATTTTACAAGGTTTTTATACTCCTTAGAGGCCTTACACGTGCTTTTGAAGATTTTACAAGCTTTTTATAACTCCTTCGAGGCCTTACACGTGCTTTCGAAGATTTTACAAGTATTTTATACTCCTTAGAGGCCTTACACGTGCTTTCGAAGATTTTACAAGGTTTTTATACTCCTTAGAGGCCTTACACGTGCTTTCGAAGACTTTACAAGGACTTTTATACTCCTTAGAGGACTTACACGTGCTTTCGAAGATTTTACAAGGTTTTTATACTCCTTAGAGGACTTACACGTGCTTTCGAAGATTTTACAAAGTTTTTATACTCCTTAGAGGCCTTACACGTGCTTTCGAAGATTTTACAAGGTTTTTATACTCCTTAGAGGCCTTACACGTGCTTTCGAAGATTTTACAAAGGTTTTATACTCCTTAGAGGCCTTACACGTGCTTTCGAAGATTTTACAAGGTTTTTATAACTCCTTAGAGGCCTTACACGTGCTTTCGAAGATTTTACAAGGTTTTTATACTCCTTAGAGGACTTACACGTGCTTTTCGAAGATTTTACAAGGTTTTTATACTCCTTAGAGGACTTACACGTGCTTTCGAAGATTTTACAAGGTTTTTATACTCCTTAGAGGCCTTACACGTGCTTTCGAAGATTTTACAAGGTTTTTATACTCCTTAGAGGCCTTACACGTGCTTTCGAAGATTTTACAAGGTTTTTATACTCCTTAGAGGACTTACACGTGCTTTCGAAGATTTTACAAGGTTTTTATACTCCTTAGAGGCCTTACACGTGCTTTCGAAGATTTTACAAGGTTTTTATACTCCTTAGAGGTTCTTACACGTGCTTTGAAGATTTTACAAGGTTTTTATACTCCTTAGAGGACTTACACGTGCTTTCGAAGATTTTACAAGTTTTTTATACTCCTTAGAGGCCTTACACGTGCTTTCGAAGATTTTACAAGTGTTTTATACTCCTTAGAGGACTTACACGTGCTTTCGAAGATTTTACAAAGTTTTTATACTCCTTAGAGGCCTTACACGTGCTTTCGAAGATTTTACAAGGTTTTTTATACTCCTTAGAGGCCTTACACGTGCTTTCGAAGATTTTACAAGGTTTTTATACTCCTTAGAGGCCTTACACGTGCTTTGAAGATTTTACAAGGTTTTTATACTCCTTAGAGGCCTTACACGTGCTTTCGAAGATTTTACAAGGTTTTTATACTCCTTAGAGGCCTTACACGTGCTTTGAAGATTTTACAAGGTTTTTATACTCCTTAGAGGCCTTACACGTGCTTTTGAAGATTTTACAAGGTTTTTATACTCCTTAGAGGCCTTACACGTGCTTTTGAAGATTTTACAAGGTTTTTATACTCCTTAGAGGCCTTACACGTGCTTTCGAAGATTTTACAAGGTTTTTATACTCCTTAGAGGCCTTACACGTGCTTTTGAAGATTTTACAAGGTTTTTATACTCCTTAGAGGCCTTACACGTGCTTTCGAAGATTTTACAAGGTTTTTATACTCCTTAGAGGCCTTACACGTGCTTTTGAAGATTTTACAAGGTTTTTATACTCCTTAGAGGACTTACACGTGCTTTTGAAGATTTTACAAGGTTTTTATACTCCTTAGAGGACTTACACGTGCTTTTGAAGATTTTACAAGGTTTTTATACTCCTTAGAGGATTTACACGTGCTTTTGAAGATTTTACAAGGTTTTTATACTCCTTAGAGGATTTACACATGCTTTTGAAGATTTTACAAGTTTTTATACTCCTTAGAGGATTTACACATGCTTTCGAAGATTTTACAAGGTTTTTATACTCCTTAGAGGACTTACACGTGCTTTCGAAGATTTTACAAGGTTTTTATACTCCTTAGAGGCCTTACACGTGCTTTTGAAGATTTTACAAGGTTTTTATACTCCTTAGAGGCCTTACACGTGCTTTTGAAGATTTTACAAGGTTTTTATACTCCTTAGAGGCCTTACACGTGCTTTTGAAGATTTTACAAGGGTTTTATACTCCTTAGAGGCCTTACACGTGCTTTCGAAGATTTTACAAGGTTTTTATACTCCTTAGAGGCCTTACACGTGCTTTTGAAGATTTTACAAGGTTTTTATACTCCTTAGAGGATTTACACATGCTTTTGAAGATTTTACAAGGATTTTATACTCCTTAGAGGATTTACACGTGCTTTTGAAGATTTTACAAGGTTTTTATACTCCTTAGAGGCCTTACACGTGCTTTTGAAGATTTTACAAGGTTTTTATACTCCTTAGAGGCCTTACACGTGCTTTCGAAGATTTTACAAGGTTTTTATACTCCTTAGAGGCCTTACACGTGCTTTTGAAGATTTTACAAGGTTTTTATACTCCTTAGAGGCCTTACACGTGCTTTCGAAGATTTTACAAGGTTTTTATACTCCTTAGAGGCCTTACACGTGCTTTCGAAGATTTTACAAGGTTTTTATACTCCTTAGAGGCCTTACACGTGCTTTTGAAGATTTTACAAGGTTTTTATACTCCTTAGAGGCCTTACACGTGCTTTCGAAGATTTTACAAGGTTTTTATACTCCTTAGAGGCCTTACACGTGCTTTTGAAGATTTTACAAGGTTTTTATACTCCTTAGAGGACTTACACGTGCTTTTGAAGATTTTACAAGGTTTTTATACTCCTTAGAGGATTTACACGTGCTTTTGAAGATTTTACAAAGTTTTTTTACTCCTTAGAGGATTTACACATGCTTTTGAAGATTTTACAAGGTTTTTTATACTCCTTAGAGGCCTTACACGTGCTTTTGAAGATTTTACAAGGTTTTTATACTCCTTAGAGGCCTTACACGTGCTTTCGAAGATTTTACAAGGTTTTTATACTCCTTAGAGGCCTTACACGTGCTTTTGAAGATTTTACAAGGTTTTTATACTCCTTAGAGGCCTTACACGTGCTTTTGAAGATTTTACAAAGTTTTTTATACTCCTTAGAGGCCTTACACGTGCTTTTGAAGATTTTACAAGGTTTTTATACTCCTTAGAGGACTTACACGTGCTTTTGAAGATTTTACAAGGTTTTTATACTCCTTAGAGGCCTTACACGTGCTTTTGAAGATTTTACAAGGTTTTTATACTCCTTAGAGGCCTTACACGTGCTTTTGAAGATTTTACAAGGTTTTTATACTCCTTAGAGGCCTTACACGTGCTTTTGAAGATTTTACAAGGTTTTTATACTCCTTAGAGGACTTACACGTGCTTTCGAAGATTTTACAAGGTTTTTATACTCCTTAGAGGACTTACACGTGCTTTTGAAGATTTTACAAGGTTTTTATACTCCTTAGAGGCCTTACACGTGCTTTCGAAGATTTTACAAGGTTTTTATACTCCTTAGAGGACTTACACGTGCTTTAGAAGATTTTACAAGGTTTTTATACTCCTTAGAGGACTTACACGTGCTTTTGAAGATTTTACAAGGTTTTTATACTCCTTAGAGGACTTACACGTGCTTTCGAAGATTTTACAAGGTTTTTATACTCCTTAGAGGCCTTACACGTGCTTTTGAAGATTTTACAAGGTTTTTATACTCCTTAGAGGACTTACACGTGCTTTTGAAGATTTTACAAAGTTTTTATACTCCTTAGAGGACTTACACGTGCTTTAGAAGATTTTACAAAGGTTTTTATACTCCTTAGAGGACTTACACGTGCTTTCGAAGATTTTACAAGGTTTTTATACTCCTTAGAGGACTTACACGTGCTTTTGAAGATTTTACAAGGTTTTTATACTCCTTAGAGGCCTTACACGTGCTTTTGAAGATTTTACAAGGTTTTTATACTCCTTAGAGGACTTACACGTGCTTTCGAAGATTTTACAAGGTTTTTATACTCCTTAGAGGCCTTACACGTGCTTTCGAAGATTTTACAAGGTTTTTATACTCCTTAGAGGACTTACACGTGCTTTTGAAGATTTTACAAGGACTTTATATTCCTAGAGAATTTACATTCATTTATGAAGATTTACAACTTTACACTATGTAGAGAATTTATATCTGTTTTTGAATATTTATACATAATTCAATAGCAATAAATTTAATGGAAAAATTATTATATTGTATTAGTCTATTTTTAAAAAATTAAAATTATGTTCTCTTTATGTAGTCACCTCAGGAAGTGAAATAATTAAAACATTGTAGGCTATTGGGACCAGTCCCATCCTGTGCTGAAGGATTTCGTTAGTATCCAGCTACTGATTGACTTGTGGAGAAAACTACTTACAAGGTATATAATTGTATAATATTATTTTAGAATGTACTATGAGCTTTATATTGTTAGAATTTCTACAAACGTCTGAAGATTAACTTACCTAAAACTCAGTAGAGGATATCACTGCAATCATTAGCAATTTTAAGTAACTCTATACAGAGTGTTCCATTTATCTTTCTCATCCAAAATAACTTCTTTGTCAGGTACCAAAATAAAAACTGTTACAAATGTAAGAGTTTTAGCTGGAAATTTTAATGGGTATATAATTTTCTGGTATTCCTGTTAATTAGAGAGTATGGGGTACAGAATTTTTTATGTAATATAATTAATTAATTTACATAATTACTATCTTTGTGACCTATTCAAAGAAATAACACATTGTTTCATTTTTGTCAACAAAACTATAATGGTTACAAACCATAAGGAATGCACATAAAAAGAAAACAAACTTAAATGCATGGAAATTACAAATTTACAAACCCAATGGGCCGGGTGGGGGAACAGTGCCTTTTTATTTACGCACTTTAACTGTACATAATTGTCAAACATATTAATCAAATACTATATTTAACGTATTTCAATCTGGGAAACTTATTATCACTTCTTTATTTTCTCGTAAATATGAAAATAAAGTGGGACTATTTCCTGTCATGGCCACGAAGGTTACAACAGTTCTTACTTCTAACCAGTAATAAACCACCGATTATCACAACGATGACCACAGATACACCACCGATGACCACAGATATAGCACCGATACAGCATATCAGTGGCTTCAACAGATTATGTCCGAATTTGTCTTTTACATATTTAACCGCTTAAAATAATAAAAAGGACGTTCCTGGAATTCACCTACGTTAGAGTAATTGATTTAATTTCCATTCAATGATTTAGGTTTGGTTAGCTTTTAGTTTCCTTGCATTTTAAATCTGATTTAATACGTAACATAAATGACCTCTTCATATCTGTTATTCTATGGAACATTCACCATGTCTGATGGTTACAACGTAAAATCATATTTCCACTACTTCATTTCATTATAGGTTTCAATATTTTGACGATGGTTAAATCCCAGAGGTAAATGGTATCATCAACACTTCGTAATACTTTAAATTACATCAAAAATGGCATAAGTCGCGTAAGTAAAAAGCTGGTCTTGTACAACCCCACCCTTCTTCTTCTCTTTCTTATTCATAATTTGTAGGATTTTAATCCTGTTTACTTTCGAAGGAAGACATATAGGATGTGCATTCACTGCCTATCCATCTCTTGGCTGGTCTTCTTCTTGTTCTTCTCCTTTAGCTCTTTTTGCAAGTCGGTTGCCTTCCATTCTTTCTATATGATCTTTCCAATATTTTCGCCTATCTATAATAAATGTATTTAATTAAATAAAAATAAAACTTAAAGTTTTATGTGATTTTCATATTTATTAAAATATAAATTAGTTACAGCTCTTTCGTTACTTTGTACCTTCTTCAGACAAGATGACAAATGAATGAATTTTGTTATTATAGTACATAACAATTGTAACTATGTAACAATCTCTATTATAAATTTAAAAGAGGTGATTCATTCAAATCTAGTTGGGAATTTAACAGCTTATTACCACATTTCAATTTATTTATCTCTACAACTTCTAAAAGGTCCAACTTCTTTCCTTTGTCTCAAACATGTAAAATTTTAAAATTTGAATCAAAACAATGATCATATTGGAGTAGGTGGTTAGCATACTTTGAATTATCTAAATTTCTGTTATATGCTCTCATATGTACCTTTATACGAGAAATAAAAGGTCTGCCAGTTTGTCCTATATAGACATTGTCACATGTGCCACATTTCAATTTAGAATAATTTATATAATAAATTTGGTTATGTCTAGAATATGACATTTGTCCCTAATTTCTGTGTTGTGTATTTTATCAAATAATGTTTTCCCCTGAATAGTTCTTAAGATATTCATTTCATATGTGATTACACTGAACAACAAAAAACAAACTTTTTTTGTCTCAGAAAGAAAAATATCTGATGCTGATAGTATTTTTTTTTCCTGAATTCAAATATGATATCGGCTTTTCTCCATCACGCAAGGTATGAGACAGGCATTTATAATTTCAAACACTTTAATATTTTCTACAGTCGTAACTACACAATATTCGAACATTCGGACTGACGTAGAAAGTAATAAATGACAATGTTCTGCTATATTTCGCCTGTGGAGCATCCCTATTGATGGCCCAACAATAATCGGCCGGCATATTAGGATTCCATTTGCCTTGATATCTCTTTTCCACAGCTGAAATCTCCTGATGAAAGTGTTCCACGTGATCATCGCTCACTGCGCCAAGATTTTCCGGGAAGAAATCTAGATTTATTAAAAAAGGAATTATTTAAATCCATTAATTGAAATTGAAATAAAAAAAACTGTGGGCGATGGAGAAATTCCGAATACATATTTGAAAACACGATAAAAAAACTACATTAAGTACAACTATTGGTACTCATGAGACAAAAATCATGTTGATCAGTGTAATTATTTGTTTAGTTTTTGTTGCATCAAAACTAGTTTCTGCAGAATCAAGCCATTTATTATTTTTTTTGCGAATTACGTAAAAATTTACATTTTTACACAGACGATATTTTAAATATTCTCCAAATTGGCGAGGTTGTAGCTATTGACGTTGTTCCCGTAAAAATACTTTTGAAACCCCCTTATGAATCTTCGTCAGTTCAATTTACAAAAATGAACATGGATAATTATTATATAATGGTATAAAATTTATTCATGTCAAATAATGTAACAGTTATTTTGTAATAAGGCTATGGATATTCAAGATAAAGAGTTCTATGTTTTTAAAAACAATTAGGAAAAATATATTCACGTAGACTTTCACGGCCGGAGTTGCTATGATGATCTTGAAGAAGATTTCCGGGCTGTTGGCCGTGGTCTTGAGGCTTGTAGTTCCCCGACGTTTTGCCAGAGACTGCGTCCGGCATCCTCAAGGGTTGTCTTCAGACAGTGGACAGAATTTCCAGTCTGAAGACAACCCTTGAGGATGCCAGACGCAGTCTCTGGCGAAACGTCGGGGAACTACAAGCCTCAAGACCACGGCCAACAGCCCGAAAAAAATTTTAAAATCATCATAATTAGGAAAAAAAATTCTGGACACGTGCTCTTTTCAATGATTTCTTTATAATTCGTACTAATTAAAAAGTGTTTACAGGAATGCTAAAATGCCATATGAACTCTCATCAATCAACTTTGGGACCCTAAACACTATAACCATGATAATTTTATACATATTTTTCATCCCTCCTCATATCCTACAGTCTGTCCGTACAATCTATAGAGAAGATGTTCGAAATAAGCTATCTACGCACGAAGCGGGAAAAAATTCACGGCCAATGAGGCCACGGAAGGAAGTGCAGGAGGGAGAACAAATCACGTGACATTATTCATTTCGGTCTTGAGCTTCAAGCGAGAAAGATGTCTAATCGGAAAACTGGCGAATGTCTCTACACATTCCACGGACAGAGTATAGGGATGCCAGAATTCGAACTTTGACTTAGGCCTACATGTCATCTGGACCGTCACCAGTGAGCTTAGCGATCCCGAAGACTATTGAGTATACACTATTCTCAGTAATTTTGGATATATTATTTTTTCACCTCTCTCACCTTCTAAGTGTGCTTGTATATATATATATATGGGATTACGTGACACCTGCATATGCATAAATCAGGTTAGAAACCCAAAAACTATAGATTTGAGACTGATCTCTCTAGTCGTTTTCATTTTCTTTTTTTGGGATGCTAGGGTTAAAACTAGTCGGCCGCGGTGGACCAGACATTATGTCCCTGACCTCTAGTTCTCAGGGTCGCGGGTTCAATACCTGTCGGGTTCGGCGATTTTTTTAGGAAGAAAAATCCAAGGAGCAAAACCTCTTTAAGTCGTGGGTCCCGAATCTGAAGATTTCTTCTTCTTCTTCTTCCTTTCATGTGATAGACCTAGGGCCAGTTACGGTATCAATCCAACGTTTGAACGGTCTGCCCAAAGATCTCTTGCCTGGTGGCTGGTAATTTAAGACTTGACGTGGTATTCTTGTTCTGCTCATTCTTCTTACGTGAGATTTCCAGTTGTTTCTGTATTTTTGTACATATTCCATGACTGATTCTGTTTGTAATTCTTTGAGAATCTCAGAATTCCTTTTATGGTCTATTCTTGAGTAACCTACAGTACGTCTCATAAATTACATTTCTGCTGCAATTAGTCTTTGTTCATCTACACTGCGAATTGTCCAGGCCTCACTGCCGTAACATAATATGGGTATCTGAAGATTTAAGGCTCGTAACAGATCCTTAAGTCTGAATAAAAGGTCTCTAAGCAAAATGTAGAACTACACAACCAATAGCAGTCAACATCAGAAAGAAAATTATCACTCTGAAGAAGACAACTGAATTCTCACTAAACTGGGTCAGAGGACACACAGAGATCAGAGGCGATTGTCTAGCAAAAATAGCTGTCAGCTATAAAACAACTGTAACCTATAACTCCATCCCTATTTCTGGAGCCAAGCAACTTCTGCTAAACTATTACGTCAACATATACCAACTCCGAGATATCATTTCACACCAAACAGTTTATCCCCTCTATTCACCATCGGCTCTCTATATCCCTATGGCCAAACTTCATCCTTACACAATTCCTAACCAACCACGGACGCTCCCGTACATATATTCATAGGATCAAAAAGTTACCATCTCCCCTATGTAACTGCCACCATAGAAAAACTTCGAATAGAGGGAAAACTAGTACAGTGACATCTAAAAAATTTAGTTCGTTTACGATGAACTACAATGGAAGCGCTGTCTCGTGGTAACAGAATATGTCTTCTTCTTCTTCCTTCCAAGTATTAGGCCAAGGCCTGTTACGATCCTATAGAAAATTTTCCCTCCAGCGTTTCATAGGACGGAATATGTAACTAAATAAAACAAATTCAAGGCACACGGCGTGTTCACTCGGGATTATGGGAAATTAGCCATTTTGTAAATTTAAATTTTTAACTGCTATCCTTTCGTTCTATGTAGACGGCACTGTAAAAATTATATATTATCGAAAGTTAAAATCATTACTTAGATTTTATTTTAATCTAATTTGTAAGTTAATTCAAGCTTGTTTACGTTTTTAATGTGAATCTATTTTCAAAGATAAACCTACTAGAAGTGATAAAATTCTATGATTTGTTAGGTTAGGAGGAGTGATGTTAGTGTACAGCCATTTCTAATAAACATTTTAAAAATGTGACTTTATAATGGACTTCAGATGTACAAGATTAATTAATACGTAATTTATTCATATAAAAGTTCAATTTCATGATTATTCACCATATGGTGTTATATAATTATAATTCATATTTTTACCACCAGGCGGTGCTAAATTTCATATTAGTACCAGAAAAAAATCGAAATAATTTAGATGTCGTTAGTTCTACACTAGCACCGCTTATGGCATGTACGCGAAACTTGTCCACTTTGTTCTCTGGTACTATGTGAGTGGCACCACAGACAGCAATACATCTTCTGACACTGTACTCAAGAGACCGTCCTCCTGTTCTAACAACCCAAACACTGCCTCAGATACTACAGCTCCACATCAACACAGTCACAGTGACATCTTCCGCTCACTTCAAGAATAAACTCTTGAACAATCAAACTGCAGCAAGACAACATGTAAATGTATGTAAATATCCCGTGATGTGCCCATGGTAAAACACGGGTTGAAATTACAATGTAATAAAATAAAAAAGCAAAATGTGCTGACCTCATCACCCTATTAATAGACTACCTTAGTTGATTCCTAGATGTCTCATTGGATCGGTATATTGACCTACCATTCATGACCTCTATGAACATATACACTAACTAAACTAACTTGGTCAACTACAGGTCAAACATGGACTTAAATGTCATTGAGACCGTCACCAATCACATAAGCGACTCCGAAAACATGGTTTCCACACTATTCTCAGTCATTTTTGACATTTTGTATTCATTCCTTATAGCCTGAACGTTCAAAATCTGATAAAAACTAGACAAAAATATATAACTGACATATAAGACTGAAACAACTGCATAGAATAAAACAATACATTTAACAAGGTAGTTTACAAATTAACGTGTACATATTGTAACACATTCTACATTGTCAGAAACAGCAGCAGTTATATACTTCTTCTTCTTCCTTCCAAGTATTAGGCCAAGGCCTGTTACGATCCTATAGAAATGTTTTCCTCCAGCGTTTCATAGGACGGCCCAGAGATCTTCGTCCTCTTGGTATATAATTATAAACAGCTTTGGGGATCCGATTTGAACTCATTCTTTCAAGATGGTGTTTCCAATTTAGTTGGTACTGTTTAATATATTCCAAAACTGGCGTAGTCTTAAATTATTTTAAGATATCGGTGTTCCCTTTCCTGGTGTAACCCGCTGTTCTGCGCATCAATCTCATTTCACAAGCCGTTATTCTGCTTTCATGTTATCTTTTTAGTGTCCATGCTTCACTATCATAGATCAACACTGGTCTAGCCAAAGTGTTATATAAACGTAATCTGGTGTTTTTTTTGTACAAGGGATGGTTTCATAACTTTATTAATAATTCCCAAACCTTTATTATAACTACTAATTTTTTCAGGGATATCCTTTTCATCCCAGATAGAGAGATAATATCCAAGATATTCAAGTCTTATAAGAGAAGTTAGCCTATATACATATGATACAAAGAACACTCTAAAGATTTCATATACGCGGGAGGAAAATCTAGCTACGCTAAACAAGTCATCAACGCCGGTCACCGCATCCATACAATAAAAAAAACTCTTACGGTAGTTCATGAAGAAATAAATCCACCGAAGATAAACATACAAGAGGCACTTGAAGTTTTAAAGGATGTCCATCGCCGTGGCGTAGTCGGTAGAGTCCCTACCTTCCACTCCGGCGACACGGTTTCGATTCCCGGCGGGGTAGTGGATTTTTAATCTCCACTTTGGGTCTAGGTGTGTGTCTTGTCCTTGTGTCTGTGTGTGAGAATAACAGAAAGTTATCAAAAACGTAAAATAAGAAGGAAAACAGTGTAAACGAAAAGAGGAAAAAAAAAATGGAAGTAAACTACATTCTAATTTTAAATGAGATCATATGAATGAAAGTAAATGCGCACAAATGTGCAAATTGTTAGTAAATTTAGTCTAAGCAAAACTTGTTAAACGATAATTGTCTTTCCGCACACTTCTCGACGTGATATCGTTCACATGGATTGTTGCACAGTTCGCATATGCATTCCTGGTTTGGCTCGTGGAATCTCTTTGTGCTGCAAACCTTGTGGTGAAAGTCATGGATTGTATACCGTGTTGGGATGTGCGTCATCTCGTAGTTTGGTCGTGTCCACTCTCTCGTACACATAGCCTCTGTTGTGCAGATATCATTCCTCTTCTCCTGTAGTCCTCTCATATGCGCAGGTGTTCGGTAGGAATAGCTGCCGTCTAATGTCTTCAATAAAGAAGGTTTCTTTCATTAAGACGTACGTCATTCTTGAAGGTGCTGTTTTTCCAACTCCCAGAACTCTTTTCATGAAGCGTGCTTTTACTGTTTCTATTTGTGTCAAGTCTCTGTTTGTGAGTTTGTCCCATATTATGTTAATTCCATATGTTGAAATGAGATCATATTCAACTCACAAAACCCTCCACACGAAATTACAGCACAGTCAGTAGCTATCGACGACGCTGGAGGCCGCTGACGTCAAAACAGTTGCAAAACAACAACAGTTCTTAGCAAATATCATTCTGGTTATATGGAAACCGGTTTCCGAAAGGCCTACATTTTTTTTTTAATTTTAACCTAGTTGAGGACGACAGCAAAGTATCCCCCCCCTTCACTGCCCCAAAAAGAAGAATAAATATTGGGCGCCTCATAACTAGAGGAGGGACACGATCTTCTGATGTGGAAGCAGGTCTATGGTCCAACTCCATGATGTAGAGAAGAAGAATTTCGTATCTTAATATGCGCTAAAACATATCATCATGATGAGTTTTGTGGGATAAGAACATAAGGATTACAAATTTATAAATCCATAATTCGAAGCACACTAACATACGGCGCAGAAACTTGGCAGTTGAATAAAAATTTGAGTTTAAAGCTTACGTCTACTGAAATGGATTGTTTTAGGCGCTCAACTAGACATTCTAAATTGGAAAAAATCAGAAATACAATCATCGCACAACAAATGAAAGTCCAAAATTCAATATTAGATTTTGTGAGATACAGACATCTAGAATGGTATGGTCATACACGTAGGATGCCAGAGAAAAGATTACCCAGACAAGCTTTGGAATGGATTCCACCTGGGAAAGGAAAGAGAGGTCCACCTAGATTTAAATGGATGGATGTAAGAAGATGTATGAAGGAGCTAGGTCTGGAAGAATTGGAATGGGAAGATAGATAAGAATGGAGAAAGAAGATAAAAATTTTAAACAGCTTTTGGCACAGGAAGGTGTTTTATTACACTGTAAACCTGTTTATAAATAAATAACATCATGATTCGAAAAAAATGCTAAAGAAGATAATTTTACTTAAAATCTGCATATTTATATTACTCCCATTCTATATATGATTTTTTTTGTTATATATAAATCCTAGCCTTGTTTATCATAATGCTACGAGTGATTTCCAAATTTATCTAGAGGATTTGCAAATCAAGAGTGGCATTTGTTAGGACTATTTAACGAATAAAATTAAGCTGTTTACTCTAAAGTCATTATTTTAAATATAGTTATTTTAAAATATTTAATGTAAACGGCGTTGTTAAAACAAATGAGAAATGTTTGGTTGTTTCATTTGTTCATCACTGCAACTTGATCATACTACGTGTTGCCAAATAGGATCGCAATATTGTAAGAATGCATCCTAGTGGAGAAAAAATGAAACACATCAAACTGTATATTATAATCAACATTATAGGTTATTAATTAATTTTTGGAAAACAACTCAGTAAAATCATTATTTAAAAACACAATTATTCAACACGCAATTATCAAATGTGTAGGTCGAAGGAATCTGTTCATTATTTGGTATATTCAACGTATTTGTTCGAGAGTCAGTCACTGCAAAATAATGCTCTGACCTGTTCAGAATATTAAAAAAGGATGAGCTTTCTTTATTTTGGTAATTAGAATTAGATCATTATCGAGGTGAAACACGACTATGATTGGTTGTAAAACAAAGTTCATTGAAACGTGATTGGTCATTGACTCCTTAGGAGTAAGAGTGGTCTGTCCTACGACTGATTGACTCAGTGGCGGGCAGTCCTTCGGCTCCCCATTAAAAGAGGAACCCCTGTTCCTAGAAACAGTCCATTTGTCCCGGTTAATTTTGAATGTTGGGTTAAGTACCCGTGATGATGGTGATTGATGACCAGCGGCAGCAAGTACCCGGATACGGTTATGTTTTGATTTGTTATTATTTGCGGAGGATTATATACATTTTTTTTATTTCGCGTCGGTGAGCAGCGATTTTTGTTAAGTATTTGGTGAGTTTTAAGTGTGTTCGCCAATAGGTGTCCATTTGGGACATGAGTTAAATAGTCGATGTAACAAAAGACGTTTGAAGAAGTTTCAAGTAAAGAGCAGGAAGCGAGAATAAGGTTTTGCCACACGATTTCACTTCACCAGTTAAACAAGTTAGCAAGACTTCGCCTAATCATTCCATGACCTTCACTACAAGTGACTGGCACTGTTCATTTATCGAGGCTTCAAACCTAACTATGACACAGTTGTTATACAATCCTCACCAATCTAACCCGTCCTGTTGTGTCCCGAGCTATTTGGTCCATATTAAGAGACAGTAATAATTAGGGAATACTATACTATGATGCGAGGTTGCAAAGTGGTTTTTACAGAATCGAGGAAAATGTTTAAAAACCGCGCGACAGCGAGGTTTTTAATTTCCGAGATTCTGTAAAACATTTCACAAACGTGCGTTGTACTTCTTTTTTTTTAGCGATGCTGATTTCTTTTTGTATCTTGTAAGCCCATGTTTCCCTTAATATAGATTTAGGCGCTCTCCCCCTACAGGGAAGAATTTGAACCATACTAATTTAGTTACACTTGTTTTCGTATAGATGTCATTTGAGTGGTCCGTGGTCAGCGTTCCGCCTCATACTGACATCTGGGAAACCAAGGTAGTACTAGGACGGGAAAATTCGATAAATTATGCATAGAGGCCTTTTCATTCAGGCTTAAGGATCTTTTACGAGCCATTAGTGATAAAATGGCGGCAAGAACGTACTGTTTCAAATAAAGTTCAGCTCATTTATAATGCAGTGATTTGTTTTGTATAATGTATATTAATACTACCTTTTGGATATTTTTATGTAGGCTATACATTGATGTAGTATACATAGAGTGCAGTTGTTTATTTCCCACATGTGTGTTTGTAATATGTAATATTACAGTATAGTTATTTTATTACAGCATAATTAGGGCCTATTTAGGTTGACAACCCAAAAATTGTGAAGTTGAACTTTCATTCATGGTGTCCATTGCTGTAAGTACAACAAAACGCACTATCGCGCAAAAAAGAATTTTAAGGAGCAACACCTTTCCAAAAATATATCTGTTTTATACCAATAGTTCAATATATGTATTACAGAGGATGGAATGAAGCGAAATGAACATAATTTGTTTCACCTTTTCGTGAGATTACTACATTTCGTCCCTTTTTTCCTATTTTTAATGCTTGGACATCTTTTTTCACTCTTCTCTGCGTTTTTTTAAAAGATAGGATAGAAAAATGTATATTTTTTGTTCTTGAACAGCTTTTTAAAATCTCAATCAGAATTCAACAATATTAAATAAATATTAAAATATAATTTATGTAATTTATACCCCTGCAACAATGGCCCATCTCCAGCTGTGAAGTCAAATTTAAATGTCAATAGTGTTGTTGCAACAGTTTAAAATAAGTTCAGTTAGTACTGACAATAATTTAACAATTTTCTATCTGCCGACTTGTTGTTGGCTGTGTTTTACTAGTCTGAACCACAACGTATTTTTATTAGTGTTACAACTGGGTTTTCACAACAATAACATGGCGAATGTTAAGAAGGATAAGTTGTATGCACTTTCTGAATTCAAAACACAATTTATCCAAACTGATGACATCATTCTTCGATGTTCCATCTGCGAAGTAAATATTGCAATAAACTAAAGAACTGTGAATTACCTCTTATGAACTCTATAAAGAAGAAACATTTGGTGCAAAATGATATGCATATTATATAAACTGAGTTCATGTAACTGGTTTAAACCTTAATTCAATTGTTTCAGCAGCACAATTTTTTGCACCTTCTTGTATGTATTTTCACAATCTTCTTTCCCCCTTTTAGACCAAAATTTGCACTTAAAATCCCATCCCTAGTAATAATTACTGTCAAACAGTGAAAATTTCTCAAACGTAAGGTAATTAAATTTATATATAATTTTTTATGCAAATTATAACTTGTTTTGTAGTCGGTAAAATAAAAACTCCTCGTTTCGCCAACACTCTATTTTTCATGTCAATCAACTATTAACAAGCTAATGTTGCACAAAACTCTTGGCAGCTTTAAGAATTTTTTTTATTCACTGCTTTGCTCTTGGTATTTCCTCCGACTGATTTATAGTTCCTCTTAACCATTATTTTTGCTGTTTTAAATTTTGTCTTCGGATGTCGGCTGCGGTGGACTAGTGGTTATGCTCCTTGCCCCTGGTCCCGAGGGTCGCGGGTTCAAACCCGGCCGGGGTCAATGGGTTTTTTAGGATGGTAAAATCCAAGGAGCAAGTCCTCCGGGAGGGACTTTAAGCCGTGGGTCCCGAGTCTGAAGATTTCCAGGCTCTTAAAAAGATCCTTAAGCCTGAATGAAAAGGCCTCTAAGCAAAATTTACCGAATTTTTCCGTTCTAGTACTACCTTGGTTTCCTAGATGTCAGTATGAGGCGGAACGCTCACCACGGACCACTCAAAATGACATCTATACGAAAACAAGTGTAACTAAATTGGTATGGTTCAAATTCTTCCCTGTAGGGGGAGAGCGCCTAAATCTCCGTAAAGGGAAAACATAGGCTTACAAGATACAAGAAGATATATAGATATCTCTGATAGAATAGTTTGACGATAAAAAATAAATGTTAATTTTGTTCCCCGAACTTCAAGCCTCGAGACCACAGCCAACAGCCCGGAACTCTTCTTCAAGATCATCATAATACACACACACACACATATATATTATAGTTAACACGACCAAATTCTATTCTGGATTATATTCATGTTCTTTTAGGCCATACTCGTGAATACATAGTAATCTGTATTGTATTGTAAGGCGTGCGTGTATTATGATGATCTTGAAGAAGAGTTCCTTGAGGATGCCAGACGCAGTCTCTGGTGAAACGTCGGGGAACTTCAAGCCTCGAGACCACGGCCTACAGCCCGGAAATCTTATTCAAGATCATCATAGCAACTCCGGTCGTGAAAGCTTAAGTCAATACATATTTGTGTGTGTTTGTATGCGTGTGTGTGTTATAATTTAATTCTGACGTTAAGCAATGCAAGCCTAATTTGACATGAAAAGAAAAATAAACGCCTGAACCGAGATTTGAACGGATCTCTGAGTTGATACTTCAGTGCTCTACCACTTACGCTATCCAGGCATTTTAGCACAATCATTTATTTTCTAATTTTTAATTTAAAATAAATGTTATGAATCCCACGCTTAGGGTCGTTTGCAAATCCATTAGTCTCTACTCAAATTACTTCCAATCACTGGTGAGCTGACTCACTGTGAGCAAGTGCAAAGATCGAATTAGCTACCCACTACTGAACCTGGTGATAGGTTGTCGTGCTGCTGTTTCTGTTGGTGGTAGCGACGCAATATTAAATTTACTTTTACGGTATACGCTGATGTTATGAAGCATGCATATCTATAGCCGTTTAAATACATACTTTTCTTACATTTCACATTACTGTAACTGTATAATTCAAGAAGGAAGCGTTCTCCAGGTTTAGCAATGATCTCTGGATCTGCATTAGGATTTTTTAATACCTGGATAACCTTGTTTAAATTACATTTTTCCTTGATGAAATAATGCTGATGTTGTATCACAGCCACTGAAGGTATGCAGAAATAAAACATGATCTGCGGCTGTTTTATCTAGGATACTTTTTGTGTGAATATATTCGTTGCGAAATTTTTCCTTTTTCTGGTTTGAGAATATATATATATATATTTCAACGCTTTGATAGAGCCGTCAAAATAATAAGATCTATATCACCGACGGAGGATACTTACACCGAGTCATTTGGCATTGTGGTGAATTGTTTTCATCCATTTGCAATAAATGCATTACCTACGTTCGATCGAACTAAACATCCAATGTCATTATGGTATTTGACGGATATCCGGAATATGTAGCAAACCATAGTACCAAATATACGGAGCAATCACGATCACTAAAAACTGCTTCAGTAGACATACTTTCTGACGAGACAATGATCCCAACTGTGTCACAAAATAAATTCCTGGGCAATGATGCAAACATGAACAGCCTCATTGGAATGTTGTAGACAAAATTTGAAGCTGAGAATTCATGGTCAAACAAGCCACGGAAGATGCGGATACGCAAATAATCAATACCGTAATAAGCGTTTCATCGGCATTTGATTTCGTATTGGTTGTCGCCGAAGATATAGATCTTCTTATTCTTTTGACCGCTTTATCTACGCGTTCAAACAAATATATTCTCAAACCACGAAAGGAAAAATTTCGCAACAAATATATTCACACAAAAAATATCCTAGAAAAAACAGCCGCAGATCATGTTTCATTCTTGCATGCCGTCAGTGGCTGTGATACAACATCAGCATTATTTAATCAAGGGAAAATGAAATTTAAACAAGGTTATGCAGGTATTAAAAAATCCAAATGCTGATCCAGAGATCATTGCTAAACCCGGAGAACGCTTCCTTCTTGAATTATACAGTTACAGTAATGTGAAATGTAAGAAACGTATGTTTTTAAGCAACTATAGATATGCATGCTTCACAACATCAGCATATACCGTAAAAGTAAATTTAATATTGCGTCGCTACCACCAACAGAAGCAGCAGCACGACAACCTATCACCAGGTTCAGCAGTGGTATGGGAATAAACAAAATGCAAAGCAATAAGAATGGAAAAGAAACAAGAACGAGCTAATTCCTTCCACCACATTCAAGCTCCAAGCGAATGCAAAAAGAGATGTGGAGAAAGCGTGTGGATGCAGAAAGGCTGGGTTAAAGTGCTCCGTTATATGCACGAATTGTAGTAGTAGGCTACCTGTAGTAACTCGCAAGGTCCATCACAAGATAGCGATGAAGAGGATGAAACGGAGACTATTTTCGTGCAAACTTATGATAAAATCGAGAAGGAAGAGGATTGCGATGAAACTGATACGTAATCCCATCAAGGATGATGTGGAAGAAAGTTCGGTCTGTGACGTTTCGATCGGTACTAAAGACAATGAACTCGCAACATCTGGTCCATCAAGAACAGCGAAGCGAAGGAAAATACGCTAAATTTTGGATTAGTGAATTGCATGTGTATTAGAGCTACTGGGGATACCACTATAAAAAAACGCTCCGCTTACTCTACCTCAAGATAGTGTGGAAGTGAGTTTTTTTTTTGGCCTAAACGCGTGTTGAACTACACTTTGCGGCGCTCGTACGCCGAAACTATTGATTTTACGAAAAAAAGGTTATTACATGAATTGTAGGAAATTTTCTCTAGTTTAATTTTGTATATAAATGTTTTTATCGTAAAATGAGTCGGAAAGCAGATATTATCAAAAAACTGCTTTTAGGCGCTATTTTTCCAAGATGGCGGCGCGAGCGGCAAAGATACGAAGTGGCAAAGTTGAAATTCGGAAAGAGCACATCGAAATCTATAAAATTGCCCATTTTCAAAACTCCCGGAAAACTTTCCAGGAAAAACTACCAAATGACTGTACTATAAGCTATAAAAATAATTAAATATATCTTGTTGGGCTGTCTTCAATAACCCGTGTGATATGGGGAATGTAAAAGTACTTACAAAGCAAGAGGTTAAACTGAGGTAAAGAGAGAGTGTTCAATAAATAAAGTAATAATTATATTTTCATAACTTATGAAGACTGATGTTTTTGCAATAGAGAGTAATGCCTTCTCATTCACTGGCAGATTTGTAGCTGCCAGTAGAGTGAGTGTCTACCAATTCATTTGAAATACAGAATATATTTCCTATGAGAAGAGATAAAAGTCTTCATGCAGACCAGGTTTCCTCGCTTTTGCGCGACATTGTCAATGCATTCCAACTGTTGTTTTGCAGTTGTCCATCCTGTAGGTTGATTTCTGCTCCCTCTGCCGGCTGATCGATGAACTTCCATTTTTTCTTTTTCTCTGGGAATTTAAAAATTCATGGTTTTCTTCTTATTCTTGCAAAAGTAAATTTTCTCCCAAATTGTGAGTTCCTTAGATTTTTCTAACTGTTTTAGTAATTTGTCCTTAGTTTCAATTCTGTGTTTTTCTGACCATGCATGTGCAGCTATTGTAGGTTTTTGTATTTCTCCATTTTTAACACTTCTAAGGTGTTCTTTCAATCTTGTATTTAAGTTCCTTTTTTGTTTTTCCTATGTATTTTTTTCACAATCAATTTGATAAATCCCTGATCTGTTGTCTTCAATCTTTACATTTTTGTTGGTTTTGATTGATTCAAACTGTTATAATTTTTCAGTGCTAATTTAATGTTTGAAAATTTGCTGAAAATTTTTTGAAACTTATTAAATACTTTGGTATGTAAATTTCTTGAATTTTTTACCAGTTTCTTTATCTGTCTGAAGAGTACTTTTATTTATCACTTTTTGTTTCTTGAGTTTATTTATTTTCTTACAAATCATATTTTCTTGAAAACCATTCTCTTTTGCTATTTTTATAATGTGTTTTTTTTTCTTTATTAAAATTTTCTCTGCTCACGGGAATGTTCACAAGTCTGTATGTTAAACTATTAAAAACTGCCTGTTTACATGCAATATGGTTAAAATAACCAACTCACTAGTAACTAAAAGAAAGTTCATAGCATTATTTCCTACATATATCAAATATCAGATAAAACCCCACGTTGAAAATACAAAACTTGTTGCACCTTTTGATCATTACCAAAACCTTTAAAAGTAAAGTGAAGTGATCCCATTACAGACTTAGGGACAGTAGGTGGTTAAGGCTCCCACCTCTGGTAAGAGATGCCTGATGGGTTGTCAGTGCTGCATGACTGTATTTACTCCCAGAACAAGCATCTGGTACTCATTTCAATTAGAGGCGGAGCCAACCCCAGGTCCATAGTGCTACCAGAGGGTTTAGGCTAGTTTAAAAATTCTGATCATCCCAGGACTCGAACCCCCAATCTTACACCTACAGGATATTCCCTCAACCAGCTACACTAATGCATGTCCCTGCCACAACCTCCGGTAGACTAAATCTAAGCATAAACAATCACTGCATATGGAGATGAAACTTCATGAGGTCAATAGTGAATAATTCCAACAATGGAATCTCCTAGTGGGAAAATATACAAGATTTTTGAGATAAAAAATTATTTCTCTTGTCCTCCTCCATCACTCAATTGTTACCAGCGATCTTTTAAAACATCATGTAAGTTTTATAGTTGTGCACAAATGTTCAAGCATTTTATTTTCTGATTTCTTACACATTAAAGAATAAATTTTTCAAGATGTTCAATGCATAATGCAAAAGTTTGGGATTCGATTCCCAGTTCAGACAGAATTTTTTCTCTTATCGCTATATGACATAAATTTACTTAACTGATCATATTTAATATTTTTAGTCAAACAGTTATTTGTTCACATCATGTTATTCAGGAACATCTGAAGTAGATTCAAACACCATCTTGTAATAATACTTGATACTAGCAGCCTGTTGTTCAGCAATAACAATGGTATTTCAAATTTATGATGTTTATTATGCTTTTTAACAACTACTTTTTTAGCTATACCCCTTTGAGCTAAGTTCCAGTTGTAATGTAAACAAACCAGATGTATGACTGCATTTTCATTGGTTGAATAATGGTTTTACCTTTAAGTACCGTATGTAAGAAAATGTAGTTTGCTCTTTAACACTCAAAATAAAGGAAATAAAAATATATATTATCTAGCATATGTCTGTATAAGTTATATGGGTGCAACTTAAAATATATAATTACAATTTTATTCTTATGCAAGTGCAATGCAGAATATGTTGGAATTTCAATTGTTTTTAAATGGTAAAATTTCTGTAGAATTTCTTAAATATTGGAAAGCAAAGCATATGAAAAGCGAGAGAAACAAATTATTTAGAATATTTTCAAACAGTTTAGTGAAAATAATCGCACATTAATCATTGATGACGTGGTGAAAATAACATAAATTCTGCTCATGATGAAATTGTACTGGTAAATAAAGGTTATATATTGACATCATGGAAAAAGCATAAACATCTGATTAGGTAGGCCCATGTATAATTTGTCATAAATAAATAAGAAATGGAGGAAGTTACTAATTATTGGTCCACCTTATGTTGTATTCACTTTTATTTCCCATAAAATATGATGTTGCCTAAGAACAATGTTTCTATCGTATGCAACTTAGTCATATGGCTGTTAAAAGTAGTACCACGGTTCCCCCAATAGATGGAGTAATATCTTATGCAAGTTTTTTTACAGTATAACTGGAACTTAGTTCAGAAATAGTATAGTAAAGGTTATATTACTGATGTTTCTATTTTAAATATATCAGATTAAAGGACAAATTAATATTTTAAGAGAAAAATTTACATTTAAACCAGGATTTGAATCTAGGTTCTCTGGTTTTCCATACCAGTGATATTTCAAATATTGATGCACACAGTACTCTACAACACAGCAGTAAATATAATGTTGTTTGGGGACTATGTGGAGAATTAAAGGACTAAATCAATCCTGTTTCTGAAGAAGGAAATACACTTCTTTATGTTTCTTTTCTTTCTCTAAATATGCTATATTTAAAGAAAACTTATAAGAATTTTTACTAGATGTACTCATATGTAGAATGAAATAATTAATAACTGTAGTCCTGTAAACCATTATGTTAATAGTATGTTAATGTATTAAATACATTACATTAATTGTTAGTTTTAAAACTCAACCATTCACACCCTCAACCTATATTAATGTAATCAGATTCTTATAATTAATTATAATAACATTACAGAATGTGTAC
Source organism: Diploptera punctata (assembly GCA_030220185.1). Taxonomy (NCBI): domain Eukaryota; kingdom Metazoa; phylum Arthropoda; class Insecta; order Blattodea; family Blaberidae; genus Diploptera; species Diploptera punctata. The sequence continues at coordinate 890,094 of JASPKZ010009819.1, forward strand.
AAGAAATATAATACAATAGAAGCTTCATATATCATAGATGCCAAGAGTTTTTTTACCTCCACTTTTGATATTGAATGTGAAAAAGTGGCTTTATTCAGATGTGCATCTTTTATTTTGTTTGCTTTGACCACTTCATTAAAATCCAAAAGTTACATTTCAAAGACTCAATGGCTACACAATATTATCAGCTAACAGAAAAATATACTGATTCAGGTATTGTAGATATTTTAAACTGTAGTTTTCTAACACTTATTCAGGTATTGTAGATATTTTAAACTATAGTTTCCTAACACAGTTAATGAGAAATGTAGTAATACTAGTGGACCTGGCAGACATTGTCTTCCTTGAACGTTCAATTCTCGTGTCATGGCCGGATGATAACAATATAAGTTACTTTTCACCATAAAATTCATTAAGTTTGCAAGAAAACTGCCATCTGATGTGGCTCAAGAAGTATGCATTATGACATCACATTGTTGTCATGCAGAATATGTCGATAATGCAGACTAAATATCTGACATACAAAAAAATCCTATAACCTGATCACAGCGCCATTTGCAGGGTCCAATTGTGAATCTAAATCATCCAGGTACCCACTCAAATACAAAAAAAATTATCAAAATCGGTCCAGTCTTTTAGGAGGAGTATAGTGACAAACACACATACAGAAGAATTATATATATGTAAAGATAGTCATGAGATTGAAATGTATATGTGTTTTGGTGTTTATTTCTTTGCTTTACTAATATTAATCTATTAGATAGTGATAAGGTGTTCATTCAAATGTTCCCACAGTAAGAGGACAGTTATAGATGGGAATGACTCGTACCACTGTCCATTGTTGTGCTGTGGACATTCTTCCTTGCAATTCTTTGCATTCGAGGTCAAGGGCATAACTACAGTAAAACTTGTTCAAAGTGGAATCGTATGGGACCAATTTTTTTTCCACATTAGACAAAATTCTGCATTATAAAAAAAACAAAAAATATTAACTAATCTTAGATTATAGAGTACCGTATGTACCTTGGATTAATTGTAGTTTTGCTGCCTCTGAAAAGTGAAATATAGTATGTACGAGCAATTTCGATGGTGAAGTGAAGTGATCCCGATGGTAACACGCAAAAAAAAAAACAGTCCATTTCATCAGTGTCAAAAATGTCTCTTAGGTGTGTATCCTGAAATTAAAGTATGCAGTTTTGGTTTCCACTCACTAACTATACTTTCGTACACATCCTTTGATTTCATGCAAATTTCATTCCACACTACATTGTGTCATTTTTTAAAACTGTCAAGCCAACCTGAAGATGCCTTGAAATTGTTATTCTCTAGGGATGTAGCAACAGTTAGAGCTTAACTTTGGAGCATTGGTCCAGAAATTTGGAGATTTTTTGATCGTGCACTTGTAAAACACTCCACACTACTTCCTTGATTTCTTCATTCATTTTTTATCATTTCCTTGCATCCATTAATTAATTTTTTTTTCTTTGTGTTTTAAAATCTCATAAACTTGGGTTTTTCCACATTTAAATTCAGTCAGTATTTCGCATACTCACGGGTTTGTTTTTCTTTATCTTCAATCAGTTTCACTTTTTCGTTTAATGACAATGATACATATGATTTAGCCATCTTTATTTCAGAAATTCAGAATGCTACCTGTGAAAAATACATACACAATTGGTCTCGGATCTTAAGCTAATTTAAGATTTTACAGTGCACTGTTTATTTATAAGACAGATGTCACACGCCAAATATTTGTTAAACGATCCTGTATTTCATATAATGGGTGTGCAGTGAGGACGAAAGAAAATTTCAGATACAGGTAGAAAATCTACTTCACCCGGCGGCAGAAATAATCCCTTATTGTTATTTCACTTAATGGGAATTCAATGAATTGGAAACTATTTCTCTCTCAATCTTTCCACCTTATACAAATTTTTTTCGTGAATTTTGTAGAAATATCCTTCCATTTCCGTGATGGAGATTCTGTTTTATACAAAATAAATACACATAAAATTACTATTATTTCACCAGGACCAACAAATTTGTTCACATTGGACAGATTTCTGCATTATTCACGTTCTGGATTAAACAAGTTTTACTGTAGTAAGATATTGTAAACAGAAATAATTAATATAAGTTTTTAATAAACTATTAAATTTTGTCTTTCAGAAGTTATGATCATTTTCAAACCATATTGCTTATCAAACTCTCATCACTATATAAGCACATTTCACTAAGAACAATTTACATTCAACTGATGAATTACAAATGGGAGCACATCAATTAAATCTTCTTCTTCATCCAACCAAGTCTTAGGCCTACAGGCCTGTTACGATCTCACTGATGAATTTTGTATCCAGCGTTTCCTTGGACGGCCCAGAGATCTCTTCCCTGTTGGTCAATAATGAAGCATGGTTTTGGAAACTCTATCTGAACTCATTTGTCGCAAATGATGCATCCAGTTGTTCTGGGATTTATGTATGTATTTAATGACTGGTTCTAAAAGTAGTTCCTTCAATACATCATCATTGCATTTGGTATATCCTGCTGTATATCTAATTAATCTCATTTCACATCAATTAAGTAATATAGCCAAACAGTTCAATTTGAAAATTTCTTTCCAAAAAACAAAATCTATGGATATGTGTGGAAAAAACAGAATTAGATGGAAAAATTATAGAACAAGTTTTTGAATTTAATTACCTTGGTCACCTAATATCTGATATAAGAAATGACACAGAGATAAAGTTAGAGAAATACAATGCAATAAATGGAGTCATAAAAATAAATTTTAGTAAACAAATGTCAACTGCAATCAAATTGAGATTTCACAATGTAACTGCAAAATCAGAACTGAAATATGGCAGCGAAAATTGGGATACTAAATTCTGAAATCATATCAGAATTGCAAGCAGCACAGATGAGATTTTTATGTCCACTCCTAGTTTCGACAAAAGTGGACAAGCAAAGAAATACAGATATACATGATAAATTCACCATGATCATCATCCATGCAAGTATTAGGCCATGTGGCCTGTTATGGTCTCAAAGAGGAATTTTCCATCCAGCGCTTTTTTGGACATCCCAGCGATCTTTTGCCTTGGGGAGTAATGAAGCATGGCTTTTGAAATTCTGTGAGATGGCATTCATTGAAGATGGGATTTCCAGTTGTTCTGGTAGTTTTGTAAATGGTGAAGAATGGGTTCTACATCCAACTCTTCCATAATTTCCTCATTTATTTTATGTTCCCACTTTGTATAGCCTGCTGTACGGAGCATAAATCGCATCTCATTTGCTGTTATTCGGCTTTCATCTCTTCTTCGTACTGTCCTTGCTTCACTACCATATCTTAATACTGGTCTTGCGAGAACCTTATAAAGCCGTAATCTTGTGTTCTTCTGTACTAAAGATGGTTTCATTATACTCTTCATTATCCCCGTTGTTTTTGTGAATTTTGTCATTTTCTTTGATATATCGGCTTCATCTTGAAGTATTAAAATTATAACCCAAATAATTAAATGAATTTACTCGTTCTAAAATTTCATCATCCAAAACAATTTTGCTACGAATAGAGTATTTCCCACAAAAGGCCATCACTTTAGTTTTCTTTGTATTGATTTCCATATTGTACCTTTTTGCAATTATATTAAAATTGTGTATAAAATACTGTAAATCTGTTTCTGTTGGATCTATTAATACCAAATCATCTGCAAAAAGCAAGGAGTCTATTTTTAGGTTTCTATTAATTTGGATAGAACCGTGTCTCATCTATCGCCAATCTTGGAGTATTCTATCCATGTATAAGATAAAGAGCAAGGGCAAGAGGCCACATCCTTGTCTTACGCCCACATGATAAATAAAAAATTCAAAATATAGTGGAGGATATTCAGAATTATCATAAGTAATGCCACAAGTGATTTCCAAATTATCGATAAATTCACGACTGACGAAGGGAGGAGTGAATTTATCTATAGAATTTGGAAATCAAGAGTGGCATTTGTTAGGACTATTTAACGAATAAAATTATGCTGTTTACTCACAATTCATTATTTAACTATAGTTATTTTAAAATATTTATTTATTTAATGTAAACGGCGATGTTTGAAAACAAATGAGAAACTATTGGTACGCTTGTTCATCACTGCAACCAGATCATATTATTTATTGCCAAAGGATCGCAATATTGTAAGAATGCACCCTAGTGGAGAAATTTATAACCAAGATTATAGGTATTAATTAATTTCTGATGTCCTATGATGTAAATATGTCAATTATATTTTTCTGCAATGTCATTTCCTGGGAAATAATTCGTTTAAGAAAGTGCAAACAGTGGTTTCTTTTTTTTTTTTGTTGTATATTCAATTGCTACAAATGTTTTTATATTATCTCCCGCAAGTGCTATCAGCTAACATTCGTGCACTATATATACAATCTGGTAGTGGTATTTCTTATAGAGTCAGTTACTGCAAAATAATGCTATGACCTATTCAGAATTTTAAAATGGAGGAGCTTTCTTTAATATGATAAACTTTAGTTCATAAATCCGAGGCGAAACACGACTGTGATTGGTTGTAATTAAAAAATCATTGAAATGTGATTGGTCATTGAATCCCATTTGGGGCATGAGTTAAATAGTCAAAGTAATTTGTTACATGTCCAAATAATTGACCCATCTCGCATGTCTAAATGAACATTCCAGCATCAACCTAAAGGACTTTGTGTTAAAGGAAGACCAAAATTCAGATAGACTGACCACATCTTGAGATCTCATAGGAACAGGCTCAAATGACTTAAACCTAAATAAGTTCACAACGATGATAATGATGACAATTAATATTGTTTTCTTACAAATTGCATTTAAGAGAATTAACGAGTAGATTGTAGAGGAAAGAAATGCAATCAGTGGATATTCACTAATATTTTTGCTGGGACACCAACTTATAATAATATTAGTTTTAATTAACATGACTCTTTCTTCCTGTACTGTATTATAAATTTCCTAAATTGAGAGAAGTTCAATATGTGCAATTAATTCACGTGTATTAAAAGAGAAGAAGTTTAGAATCTGAAGAAAACTTGTTAATAATGTCCATTAAATAACAAGTCCATGATATATGCAAATCCACTATCTGGTAGTAGGCTATGTTATATTGAGCTTCTACTGTACATAACAATGTTAACATAAAAAATATTATAAAAAAACTTTAATGTCTTTTACTACTAATGCTAGCTCTGATAATATACTGTATTCACAATTATACTGAAAACTTTATCTTAAACTTGCACAACAAGTACATATTAATCTGAGTGTATATTTTTCTCTTCAAACATATTATATAGTTTGTCTCTTTAGGTTACAATAATTCATATGAGGTAATAAATCACAACCATAGATATCAATGAAGTGTGTGACTTCATTTTAATACTAAGTTTTATAAGTAGCATCCATTGAACCTTATAACAGTAAATTAATAAATCCAGTTAAAAATTTAATTAAGATTGGAGATTGCGATACATTTACCATACAATAAAAATAACAGAGGAAAAAAACTAAATGTGAAACTCTGACTAGTAACAAAAAAATTTATTTTTTTAATTTTGATTAAAAGAAAGTTCATGTCTAGATGAAGTAATAAACTTTTCATATGATGATTATCATAGAGAAGTAATTAAAAAACAATAAAATTAATATGAAATAATAGTTTTTTTAATACAATAGGAAGTAACATTATGGGGTTTTATTAATAAATAAGTTTGGTCTGTGTTATTCTTACCTCATAAGGTTGTTTCTGTTAGACATATGTTTCAAGGTATGTTTACCCCATCTTCAGTTAGTACAAAGGTATATTTCCCCATCTTCAGTTGGTACAAAGCCAAGTCTAATAGAAACAACTATATGAGATGAGAATAATACAGACCAAACTAATTTATTATGAAATAATAGATTAGTATCATATTGCAAGCAATCAGTATTGTCTATGTTTTTATTATTCATTACATACATCTCATTGATGGATAAACTAACAAAACGTCCTGGGTTCAAACACCAGTCTCAGCGTATAGTTTTCTCTTCAAATATGATCAGTATTGTATTAATGACCATATCAGTTTTTATTAATGGATCAGTCTACTGAACACCTGGGTTTGAATTTGGTACTGGACAAATAAAAATAGTATATTGCGATACAAATGTAATATGTGAGTTATTTATTTTAATTCACCTCATATTTCTTGATTTTTTATGCAGACCAGAAAAAGAAACTGGTAAAAAATTCAAGAAATTTACATACCACCCTTTAGTATTTAATAAGTTTCAAAAAAAATTTCAGCAAATTTAGCATTAAATTAGTGCTGAAAAATGAATAATTAATCAAAACCAACAAAATGAAGAGATTGAAGATGGCAACAAATCAGGGATTTATCAAATTGATTGTAAAGATTTTGAAAAAATATACATAGGAAAAACAAAAAAGGAACTTAAATACAAGATTCAAAGAACACCTTAGAAATGTTAAAAATAGAGAAATAGAAAAATCTGCAATAGCTGCACATGCCTGGTCTGAAATACACAGAATTGAAACTAAGACCAGTTAAAAAGATCTGCAATAGCTGCACATGCATGGTCAGAAACACAAAGAATTGAAACTAAGGCCAGTTAGAAAAATTTAAGGAACTCAAAATTTGGGAGAAAATTTACATCTGATAGAATAAAAAGAAAACCATGAATTTTGAAATTCCCGGCGAAAGAGAAAAGAAATTTGATTTGGAAGTTCATCAGTCAGCCAGCAGAGGGAGCAGAAATCAACTTACAGGATGAACAATCCCAAAAATACAGTTGAAATGCATCGACAATGTCATGCAAAAGCAACGAAACCCGGTCTGCATAAAAATCAAGAAGTATGAGGTGAGTCAAAATAAAACCAACTCATTAATAATTAAAAGAAACCTCTAGTGTCATTTCCTATATATATTAAATAAGTAATATGTGAGAGTTACAGGAACGAAGAAAAGTTGAAGAAATAAGACAAAGTCAATTGTTTTCAGTTTTTGAGTTTCTGTTACACTTGCATTGCATACTATTTTTTGCATGATGAGCATTTACATGAATTAGATTATAACTAAAATAATATATATTTTAATGAGGTAATTATATAAATTGGATTAACTATAGGCCTAATGGGAAAGATTAACAGTTGAATTGTATTGTAAATAAGTATTGTTGTCTGCGTCACATGATTTACTTGCCTGTGGTCAGTATTTTAGCATTGGGTGTGATTTCTTTTGTTCCATACTAACTAAATTAAATTTGGAACATCAACTCATGATACATGAAAATAATATTTGTAAATATTAAAGGTTTTGCAAAATAATATATTATGATGTGAGGTTGGGAAGTGATTTTTACAGAAGTGAGGAAAATGTTTAAAAACTGAGCAATAGCGAGGTTTTTAATTTCTGAGTTTCTGTAAAACACTTCACAAATCTGCATTGTACATTATTTTTTGCGCAGTGGTGTTTTCAAAATAATAAATAGTAGTAAAATAATAACATCTTTACTAATAAAATTCATTGTTTAAAACTGTTGAGGTGGATAGTCATAAAATAAAATAAAGTTAAAATATGTATCTTCTTAGGCCAGTGCCGTCATCCTCAACTTGTAAAAAGATATGTATGTTTTTTTGTCTGAAGGCCTTTCAGAATATCTATTCCATCATGACCGGTGACCAGTCACGGACAACACTACATTAAGACCAGCATCGAGAACATCAATAAATGTAGCAAAGAAATATCTGCTGATGATGGAATAGATATTCTGAAAGGCCTTCAGACAAAAGCATACATATCTTTTTACAAGTTGAGGACGACGGCACTGATCTAAGAATGTACGTATTTTAACTTTATTTTATTTTATAATAACATTTTTGTTGGAAATATTTGCATTCATTATAAACAACTGACCAACATTAACAGTGTGGGAAATGTTTATTAGTTGAAACTGCAGGGGGCTGTGACACCAATCAGTTATAAAATGGTGGCAAGTACATATTTATTGTTTTATATTGTTTCAAATAAAATTCAGTTCATTTAAAATGTAGTGATTTGTTTCGTATAATGTATATTAACACTACCTTTTGGATATTTTTTGTATATACATTGTATGTAGTATACATAGAGGACAGTGGTTTTACTTCCCACATGTGGTTTGTAATATTACACTATAGTTATTTTATTACAGTATAGTTATTTAGGTTGGCAACCCCGAAATGTAGGAAGTTGAACTTTCAATCATGGTTGCCATTGCTGTAAGTACGACAAAATGCACTATCGTGCAAAAAATATATAAAATAATCCCATGCCTTTTTGGCTAATCCAGTTGGCTCTTACAATTCACTTACAACTAAATGTTATCTACCGTACATGTTTATTTTTCCTAATAATTATGGCTTTTTCTTCTTCTTCTTCTTCCTTCCAAGTATTAGGCCAAGGCCCGTTACGATCCTACAGAAAATTTTCCCTCCAGCATTTTGATCCTTTGGAAATTCTCGTATAAGACTTGAAAGCATAATAATAGTCCCTTCGATTGGTTGCTGGCCAAAGGAAGGCAAGACCAGTGATGGGGCTGCCATCTTATAGCCTCTGGTCAGGCTTTTCTGGAGAAGAAAAGAAAATAAAGGAAAGAAGAAATGGAAGAAAGGAAAGACACCCTAGCCCTCGGATGCCCTAATAGCGTCGGAGTCGAAAAAAACAAGAGTTAACCAAGAGAGGTTAGATAGTAAAGTTAAAAGAGTGCAAAACACAAGTAAGTGGAAGAAATGTTTTGCTCAGCTTGGGCACCTTGTGGTCGCCATCCACATATCCCCTAGATGAGGACCCCAGAGGGAACTTTTTATGTGATATAATTATGGATGTATGTACAGCCTTTGAAATAATTGATGGCACACAGATAATTTTCAAGTCTCAGAATGAAGCCACTGTGCATAGAGATCATCTATTTGGTTCACAAGTATACACAACTATTTGAGAAACTAAATCCGTTCTATTTCATTGTGTTGTGCAATGGAAAACATTTTTGTGTAAATAAGTAGTGCGGTGAATATAGAAAATAAAACAAAGCAAAAGAAATGAAACAAAAGAAAGAAAATTAATTGAAATAAGGGCGAGAGAGAAAAAAGACAAGCACAACAGCAAGATCGAACACGCGACCTCATGTATGGGAAACAGAAGCTCCCTCCACTAGACCACAACCATCTCTACTAGAAATTGTCTGTATGAAATTATGCAGTACTTCAGGACTTACTTGTATAATGAAATTAGACATTAACTTAATTTAAATTAATCAGAGGCATTTTGTATTAGTAATGGAAATAAATGTTGTTATGCCATGTGTTTTGTAAACAAAGTAATGAGACGTTACAATCATTATTCATTTTCTACATATATGAGCTGTTTCCTTTAATTTATTTATTTACATATATTCCATTCCATAGTAATTCTGTCCGAGGACAGGTCTTTCACTGCAATCATAGCATTTTCATGCTATGCTTTGCAGCTTTACTAGGGAACTATAGCTGTGGTAGCTTCCCGTTTCTTTCCACACCGACGGTGAAAAATTATGATAATAATAAGGATGATGATGGTGGCCGGATGATTTTCGGGGACTGTTGGGCCCTAAGCTTCCTGATATTTATCTTACAGGTGAGGAAAACCCCAAAAAAATCTCACCCAGGAGCCTGTTCCGACCGAGAATTTTTCCATATATATACAAATTTATTTATATAACGAAGCCTGGTAACATGTAGGATTTATGAAAATTAATGACATTATTAAATAATAATAAATTTAAAAAATATATATACCTGACCAGAATCGAATGTGGGCCCGTGTCGTCAAAAACAGAGCATTTCACCGACTGCTCCACTGACCGAATGATACGAATGCTGTATAAAGAGAGACTTACGCCATCCAATTTATACTTGAACGAGTCAGAACATGTAACAACGTACTGGTGTAAATCGCTCTTAAAACTCTAACTTTCCATCATCAAGAGGTGTGCCATCATTTTTTTCAAAGGCTGTACATTATATAGAAAGAGTTAGTTCAGACAAATCTAAAAATATGTAATTAAAATATTTGGTCTGTGTATTCTTTATCTCTTATGGTTGTTTTTTGTTGAACATATATTTCAAGGCTTGTGAGCCCCATCTTCACTGATTACAGACTGATTTTACTGAGAGAAAAATCAGTCTATAATCGCTGAAGATGGGACTCACAAGCCTTGAAACATGTGTTCAACAAAACAACCATAAGAGGTAGGAATACACAGACCACATATCTTAATTATTAAATAAATTTCTTAATGTTACTTCCTATTGTATTTTTAAAACTTAAAAATATATATTTCAATATGTGCAGTTGCCTGTATCCACAGTCAGCGAGTTCAGGGTGCAAAGTGGCCTATGTCCCACATGAATTGAAATATTAGTAAATTACTATTTCTATTAATTATTATGAGTTAAGAATTTAGACTCACCTCATATTTTATTATTTTTTTTTGTAGACTAGTATCTTCATCAAGTTTTTTTGAATCTGGAATCATCTTATCTCAATTTGATGTTGATTTGTTCTGGAATATGTTTCGATGTATCTTCTATATCATCCTCATATATAAGATATATCAAAACATGTTTGAGAACAAATCAAAATTAAATTGAGGTAAGATGATTCCAGATTTAAAAAAACTTGATTAAATGAACCTCAAAATATAACTTCCTAAAATAAACCATTAGTATCTTTATGCTTTCGTGATATTGTCAATACATCTTAACTGTCAATTTTGTGGTTGTCGATCCTGTAGGTTGATTTGCACTCCCTCTGTTGGTTGACCGATGAACTTACAAATCAATTTTTTTTCTTTTTCCCCGAGAATTTCAAAATTCATAGTTTTCTCCTTATTCTTGTGGATGTAAATTTTCTCCCAAATTGTGAGTTTCTAGATTTTTGTAAATGTTTCAGTAATTTGGCCTTAGTTTCTATTCTGTTTTTCTGATCATGCACATGCAGCTATTGCAGACATTTTTAACATTTCTAAGGTGTTCTTTCATGTTTTTCCTATGTATATTTTTTCACAATCTTTACAATCAATTTGATAAATCCCCAATTTGTTGCCTTCATCAATATTTTCATTTTTGTTACTTTTAATTAATCTATTCAGGCTGTAAACTACTGAAACAATTAGAAAAATCTAAGGAACTCACAATTTGAGAGAAAATTTACATCCACAAGTATAAAAAGAAAACTATGAATTTTGAAATTCCCGGGAAAAAAGAAAAATAAATTGAATTGTAAGTTTATCGGTCAGCCAATAGAGGGAGTAGAAATCAACCTACAGGGTCGACAACTGCAAAATCAACAGTTAAGCTGCATTGACAATATCATGAAGGCATGAAGAAACTAGTCTGCAAGAAAAATAATAAAATATGACGCGAGTCTAAATTCCTAACTCATAATAATTAAAAGAAACCTCATAGCATTACTTTCTTAAAATATTAAATACTATTTCTATTACTGCTATTAATACTATTTACGTAATATCTTTTTTTAATATAAATAGATGATTATCTCCATAAAAATATAATATATTAGTGGTAACTACTGATCAGAGAATAAAATGTACTAAAAAAATTTACAATTTGAGTGACTAAAGATCTTTAAGATTTTCAGCAGCATCATATGGAAGACTTTCATTTTAGAATATATTATTCTATCTTGTTTTAAATTATGGCACTTATTAAATTTTTTTTGTTTCTCTTTTTTTAAAATTATTCAGTAGTATGACATTTCTCAATTGGCTACTGTAAGTTAAAACAGTGATTATTGATTTCTTCATAATTTACCGGAAACTTAAAAGTGAACCCAATCCACTTTCAGGTACAGAAGACACTGTACCTGTTGATGTTCCTATAGATTTTACAATTCTTTGTTTCTGAAATCCTAATGAATTTTCCTTATTTGCTGTTTTGTGTGTCTTTGTAGAACCGATATCGTGATAAGCTTGACGTTTATTTGCAAGCCACATTGCACGTTCTTCTTTCCATGACATAACTCTAGAAACAGGTTGGCTACCAATCCTAGAGATACCATTATTTTCTGGTTGGTTTGAGTTTAATGTTGCCAATACACAATTTTTATAATTATCTTCTTCTGCTTTGGCTAAATTATGAAAGTTATTCCTGATATTATGTCCATGTAATATTTTCTCTTTTTCAGGCACTTCAGTTACACTTGAAGGAACATAATATTCTGGAATGTCATATAATTCTTTATCAGGTACCCTAATTGAAGAAGGGAAATTCTTATGTTGGTTAAAAATTTGGTTCTGCTTAGCAGTAATTTCAAGATCAAGCTGTTTTGCTTTTGATTTTGTAAATGGTAGCGTGTCAAAATGAACACGCCTCTCAGATCCACTTCGTACAAATGAAGATGGTCTTTGTATTGATGCTGGTTTCAGCTTTGTGGAAGTTGGGAGAATGCTAGTGTCACCTGGATCTGCACTAACTGTGCTATCTAAATCATCTTCAACTGTATTAATGCGTTGTTGATGAATGCTTTTGACACTATTTGCAACAGAACGAACTTCTCTACATTGTCGTAAATATATATCAGCTCTTGTAATTTTTTCTTTTGAAAGTCTATCAAGGAGTGCTACTTGTTTTTCTTTCTTTGCAAGAGCTCTCTCTCTTTCATCAATCTCAAATTCTTTCAGTCTTAATGAAGCCTCTCTTTGTTTCAGAATTTGAATCCTATTCAACCAAAGATCGCGAGATTTTTCATTACTTAGGTTTTTGGAACTCTCTCTTACTGTTGGAAACAGATGTTTGTTTTCATCAGAGATATGTAAATCATTCAAACTCTGCTTCATTGATAAAATATCATTCATTTGTTTGTCATTTGATATTTCCTTAGTGTGACTGGAAATATCACAATTATGTGCTGAAGCTATGTCTCTTGCCATACTACTTTTAATTGTTTCTTGTGCTATATGGGATACTACAGTAGGATGATGCAAGATGACTTCAATTGTAGGTCGAAGATTATGATCAACAATGAGTAGAAGTGATATAATCTTTTGTAAATCATCTGAATAGTGAGCAGGAATTCGAGGATATCTGAAATAAATGTTTCAAGCAAATTATTAAATTGTGAGTGAAGATAGTATAATTTAAATGGTGGTAGGAACACAAAAATAAAACTGGGTAAATATAAAGAAAATCAAGTAGATATTGTACAATTAATTTATTGCTTTAAAAATATTAATAATAATTGTTAGTGGGATAACTCCCACGAAGTTATGAAGATAAACATTTGATGTAGTACAATAATACTCATTGTAAGAAAATCAATTAAATTCTGGAAAGAAATTTAATTTATTTTTCACTTCCGTATGTTTCAAAAGTTTTAAATTTAGGATAAACCTTAAGATAAAACAGAAAACTCAGTACATAAAAAAAAAATTCATGGTACGAAAGCCCTAGAATACCCTTGGGCTACAGGAGGCTGTTTGGCATCACATCCTCACATGTTAATTACAGAGCTGGACAATTATCTAGCCAGTATAGGCAGTATAGGGTAAGGTGACCAGACATCCCGATTTTGGCAGGAGAGTCTTGATTTTTAACAATTTGTTCCGCATCGTTTTAAAAAAGTCCTGATTTTTAAAGAATGCACGACAAGCTAGGGAACAGCAGGAGGACAGAAAGGGAATATATGGTTTTTTGGAGCCATGTGGCTATTTTGCCAGGATATGAGTTTTATATTATTTTTGTTAATTTTATAATGTTAAACTTTAATAATATTACGCGCGGCGTCAGTTAAGCCCCTGCGTATTGATAGCGTGGAGACCACTATTGTTTGAGTGGTCTTTGGCCCGAGCGGATGGCCTTGGTTTTGGAGGAAGAGTTCTACATTTAAACATGTTAAAACACAGTAAACGAAAAATTAACATAATTTATTAAAATAGAAACAAACATAGATAAATATTAAATCAAAAACATATAAAACAAGTTATTTAAAACAGCTGAAATCGCCACATTGTCAAACGTAAAAATATTCAAAATATTAAAGTGCTAAAATCCAGAGAGAGGGAAAAACAATCATTTTAAAATATTCAACATTGTTCGTTATTCTAAGTTCCTTGGACCATTTGGTCCCATATTTAATTCTAAGTCTGAAAATGGCCAAAGAATGATAAATGATACATATTACCAATGTAGTTGCCACCGTCCCGCTGGACCCCGCTGGGGGGACCGCAATCGGTCCCGCTGCTGTTCTCCTTTTCCACTAAAAATCCCGGCTTTTATATGATTATCTTTACCTTTCACCATCCCCTAAAGCTAATGGAAGCCCTATTTTCTTGCCCCATCTGTAGTAATATTCCTAGTATGTTCATGGCCATGTTATATAAGGTGTTTTTAACTTCTTATCCTAATGTGTTTGGGTTATATAAGGTTTCGTAAGAATTTCCTATTTGGTTGAAACTAATAAGTTGTTTTTGATATTATATAAGATTTCATAAGTGTGTCTTCATTAAGTTATGTAGATAGGAAATAACACTATGAGGTTCTTTAATATTGTTTATTTTTTATCATTTCACTCACCTCATACTTCATAATTTAGAGCAGACCCAGGGTTTCTTCACGTAATTCGTGACATTGTCAATGCTGCGTCATGTTCACAACTGACGTCCAACGGCCTTCTATCCTGCAGACTGACCTCCGCGCCATCTGGTGGCCGACCGAAGAATTTCCAAATCAGGCCTCTTTCTTTATAACCGGGTATTTCAAAATTCATAGTTGTATTTTCATTCTTGCATATGTAAATTTTTTCCCAAATTGTGAGTTCCTTCGGTTTTTCCAATTGTTTAAGTAATTTTGTTTTGGTTTCTATTCTATGTTTTTCTGACCAGGCATGTGCAGCTATTGCAGATTTTTCGGTTTCTCCATTTTTAACATTTCTGAGGTGTTCTTTTAATCTTGTATTTAGATTCCTTTTTGTTTTTCCTATGTATATCTTTCACAATCTTTACAATTAATTTGATAAATTCCCGATTTTTTGCAGTCTTCAATTTTTTCATTTTTGTTGGTTTTTATTAAATTACCTAAGCTATAATCATTTTTCGGTGCTAATTTAATGTTGAATTTGTTGAAAATTTTTTGAAACTGTCAAATACGAAAGGATGGTATGTGAACTTCTTGAATTTTTTGCCTATATTTTATCTGTCTGAAGAGTACTTTCATTGATGACTTTTTGTTCTTTGAATTTATTTATTTTCTTGTGTATCATTTTCTTGTGAAAACCATTATCCTTAGCAATTTGTATGATGTGTTCTTTCTCTTTATTGTAATTTTCTTTGCTCATGGGGACATTCACAAGTCTGTGTGTTAAACTATTAAATACTGCCTGTTTGTGTGAAAAATGGTTAAATCCAGTAGCTTTTATATAATTGTCGATGTGAGTTTCTTTTCTGTAGATTCCAAATTCTATTTTCTTTTTCTCTTCTTTCCTAATCAATTTAAGGTCTAAAAATGGTATTTCATGATTATTTTCTATTTCCATTGTAAATTTGATTGTTTTATTTTGAATATTTAACAGTTTAATGGCATCAATAAAACAATCAAATTTACAATGGAAATAGAAAATAATCATGAAATACCATTTTTAGACCTTAAATTGATTAGGAATGAGAAAGAAAAAGAAAATAGAATTTGGAATCTACAGAAAAGAAACTCACATTGACAATTATATAAAAGCTACTGGATTTAACCATTTTTCACACAAACAGGCAGTATTTAATAGTTTAACACACAGACTGGTGAACGTCCCCATGAGCAAAGAAAATTACAATAAAGAGAAAGAACACATCATACAAATTGCTAAGGATAATGGTTTCAAGAGAAAATGATACACAAGAAAATAAATAAATTTAAAGAACAAAAAATGATTAATGAAAGTACTCTTCAGACAGATAAAAATATTGGTAAAAAATTCAAGAAGTTCACATACCATGCTTTAGTATTTGACAAGTTTAAAAAAATCTTCAACAAATTCAACATTAAATTAGCACCGAAAAATGATTATAGCTTAGGTAATTTAATAAAAACCAACAAAAATGAAAAGATTGAAGACTGCAAAAAATCGGGAATTTATCAAATTAATTGTAAAGATTGTGAAAAGATATACATAGGAAAAACAAAAAGGAATCTAAATACAAGATTAAAGGAACACCTCAGAAATGTTAAAAATGGGGAAACTGAAAAATCTGCAATAGCTGCACATGCCTGGCCAAAAAAACATAGAATAGAAACCAAAACAAAATTACTTAAACAATTGGAAAAACCAAAGGAACTCACAATTTGGGAAAAAATTTACATATGCAAGAATGAAAATACAACTATGAATTTTGAAATACCCGGTTATAAGGAGAGAGGACTGATTTGGAAGTTCGTCGGTCAGCCATCAGATGGCGCGGAGGTCAGTCTGCAGGATAGAAGGCAGCCGGACATGAGTTGTGAACGTGACACAGCATTGAGAGTGTCACAAAGGATGTGACGAAACCCTGGGTATGCTAGGAGTTATGAAGTATGAGGTGAGTGAAATGATAAAAAATAAACAATAATGTGTCTTCATTGTTTGACAAATATGTGAAATAGTCATTTTATAATAATTTTTTCCTTAGTTTTTTATCTATAAAACACTTATGTATATTTGGATTGAGATTTCAATCCGCACTTAAAGGGTGAATATTTATGCCCTATTTTTTGGTATAACACACATGTATATGTGTCTATCCTTTATCGCTTTTTATAGTATTTTATTATTATTGCAGTTAGGCCCTAGTGTCGTATAACAATTCCCCCCCCTAAATAAGACTGTAGGGTTGAAAAACCGAAAGTCTTTTTTTTCCTTACAGGATATCTCCCACCTCTCGGGGGTTGGTCCTGACATTTATCTTAACTTTAAGTGGGAGTGGAACTGACGTCGTCAATTGGCGATTCCATCTGTCCTGGAAGTATTTTGTTCTCAATCTAAGAGGTTAGATCGTCTTTTACTTATAAATTGCCCCGGATACCTTTAATTGTGTCGAAATATCGGTAAGATCTGTTTACTTAGTGAGAACACTATACTTAAAAAAAACAAAAATCACAATATAGCATGCCTTCGCGGCTTTAACACTATATGCTGTGCACAGTTCCAAAAAAAAAAAAAATGTTTATTGCTGGAAACAAAAAAAAAATATCGACTATAAAATATTTTCACTAAAATTCTTCTCGTCTTCGTTCTTCTTCCTTGTTTAAACCTTCTGTGGTTTCTTTTGAAACGATGCACTTTCACTGTTATTCATTTCCGATGCACTTAACAACATTTCGTTTCTTTTTGTTATTCACTTTGACGGTTCTATTACGTGAACCGGATCACTGTAAAAAAAATTATCCGAACTGCTGTGTTTGCTGTGGCTAGCTTGGAGGTCAGGGTTCGTGTCTACTGGCCGCGATGGAGGATGCGATGTTCTACTGCTCGAGTTCGTTGTTCATTTTCAGCTGCCGTTGGTCCAGGTAGGCCTTTGATTTATTATGCCTAGTTTCTTTAACAAAAACCCAGTTAGGTCCAAGGAGTACTTGTGAAAGGTTTGATAGGAATTAATCTTGACGTGGAGTTTGTTTTCTTGACTCATCTATAGGAAAAAAAAATTGGAACGAAGGATGTTAGGCCAAGGTTGGCGTTGGAGATAGTTATCATTATTTTTTATAATTGCCAGGGTTTGTTCTTTACTGCTAGTGAGGTGTTTGTCTTAGCTGGTTGCGAGTCTGGACATTCACCCATCTAATGCTCCGTCATGAGATGTGTAGATGGTCCTTGCAGCTACCCTGCGTCCTTAGATGTACAGGGTGTGGTTGGTCCTTGTAACATTATGCTGCGCCCTCGTCCTCAGATGTACAGGGTGTGGTTGGTCCTTCTAGCGGTATGCTGCGCTCTCTTGCTCCCATCCTGTAGTGTCGTGGTGGTGGCCGCAGGTCCAGGCGTGAAGCTGCAATCTTATGGCATTTGTTTAAAACTTGGGAGGATAACTACAACATCGATTATGGGTTTGGTGCTATCCCGTACTACATGGATCCGCATCTCTTTTATCATTCCTTGTCATAAAATGGTCATTTTAATTTAACTTCATTGCTTAGAGGCTTCATTTTCAGCCATCATATCTCCGATACTATATGTATATTAGACGTCCTGGCTTTAGATTTCATTGTTATCTACATGTATCGTTTAGTTTGGTGCACCCATGTTCCTATTTGTCCCTTTGTAGCTAGCCTCAAGTTGCAAAAAGAAATGCTCTTATGTTTCTGGTCTTATGATTTCTCACGAATCATTTACGCCCTTATTGCAATTCAGGTTTTACTGGGTTCAAAAATTGTCAGTATCTCACCTATTTTACCGCTGGTTTTCAACTTTCCATTACTTGGCTAAAATTTCAATTTTGCTTTACCTTCTCTAGAGTCCTGGGTTCGATCGAGTGTGCTCGCCTACACATAAATCGCTAGGGCTTTAAGATGTAAATACTACTTAGTACGATTATGTAACCTGAATTCCGTATCATCATTCCCTCGTGAGGTCCTGATTGTGAGAGCATTTCCTTTCTTCTATCCGGGATGCGTCTGTGCATCTTAATTCTCTCGCTTCTAATCTGTCTGTCGATTTCCCGTGTTACAGCCTACAGAGTTAACTTAATAAAAATGCGTCTTTGCATCTTAAATTCTCTCGTTTCTAATCTATCTGTCGATATCCCGTGTTACAGCCTACAGAGTTAACTTAATAAAAATCTAAATGGTGTTGTTTCCTTAAGTCCTTCCTAATTCGTTCGGCAATATTTCCTTAAGCCCTTCCTAATTTGTTCGGCAATATTTCCTTAAGCCCTTCCTAATTTGTTCGGCAATATCTCATCTGTTCTCTTGAATTTCTTTAGTTAACTTTTTACATAACTCCTGATTATGCGTGGACTTTATTCCGTGTCTTGGGTCCCCCTTTTTACCTATGGGTTTAACCTCTCCCTTTGTCATTTCTTACCCTTTGTTTCCTCTTAATTTCCCTTTACGTTTTTGCGTTAGTTCCTGGTCTCATACGTGTAGACTTATTCCCTATCTTACCTATGGGTTTAACCTCTAAGTTCATGTACAACCCTATGTGCTTAACCTCTAACTTCCTGTAGTACCTTATGAGTTTAACCTCTAATTTCGTGTACAACCCCATGTGTTTAACCTCTAATTTCAGGCACTATCCTTAAGTGTTTAACCTCTATTTTCGTGTGCTCCTTATGAGCTTAACCTCTCCTTTTCCTGTACTATCCTTATGTGTTTAATTTCTAGTTTCCTTGATATCCCTACCTTATGTGTTTAATCTCTCACTTTCATGTACTACCTAATGTGTTTAACCTCTAACTTTCCGAGATCTCACTACCTAATGTGTTTAACTTCTAATTTTCTGTAGTACCTTATGTGTTTAACCTCTAATTTCCCGCAGATCCCTCAGTGTTTAACCTCTAATGTGTTTAACTTCTAATTTTCTGTAGTACCTTATGTGTTTAACCCCTAATTTCCCGAGATCTCACTACCTAATGTGTTTAAACTCTTCTTGGTATGTAATATCCCTACTTAGGTCAATCTGTCTCTCTTGGCTCTACCTGTCGATCGCACAATCGTATGTATGTGTGTTTCCTTTAGTATTCTTCTTCTTTAGTGTCTCAACGTTTCTGATGTCCCTGCCTAGTATTTGTTATCCCTTCGTTATGACCATATCCTATGTGTGCGTACGACTTTTTCTTCGCGGTTTTCCTGGCATCATTCCCGACTCTGGATAGACCCCTGCTATCTCTTTTCGTGCCTCGTGTATTCCTTATTCCTTGTATATAAAGTCGGGTGAGCCAGCGAAAGAACCGGGCACGACATGAAGGCGGAGAATGTATTCCGTCTAAAGTGGCCCTGGCCCTTCCTGACACACCCTCTAATTCTGTCATTCCAGAATTCCCTAACGTTTCTGACTTTTTAGTCCTTGGCAAGTCGGCGGACTCGTCGAGTAAATCGCCTCAATGGAGGTGGTGTTGTTCCTTACTCCCTTCGGGGCCCAAGAAAACTCGAGCAAATCGCCTCAAGGGAGGGCACCGCCCTGCCATTCGGGGCCCAAGTTGTCCCTACCGCACTCCCGCTTTTTCCGTTTTGTATTCTGGCGGACTCGTCGAGCAGATCGCCTCAATGGAGGTGGTGTTGTTCCTTACTCCCTTCGGGGCCCAAGAAAACTCGAGCAAATCGCCTCAAGGGAGGGCACCGCCTGCCATTCGGGGCCCAAGTTGTCCCCATCCTGCTGCCTCAGAAATCTCGATTTCGACGTTAACCTTAGGGAGAGCCTTCTTGGGCTCATCGGACGACGGCCTCATCATCGGAGTGGATTTGATCCGATTCTCTTTTGATGGTGATCCTACTATTGCCCTCATCACTCCCTAAACCCGGGTATCACTAATGTTTCTCGTGGGTCTCTTTGCCCGTAATTGTATTGTACTTTCGTTTTGTCTCTAGTTCCTCGGATGCCTATCTCTCCCTAAACAATGATGTTCCATATGGTCCCTAACGTCAGTGCCAAGCCGGCAAGGTTTTATGGCCAGTGCCCCAAGATCATTTTGGAGTTCTCTGTCTCTAGATCATGTCATAACGGGGGTGCCCCACCTTCCGACTTGCACCTGCCTAGCTTGTTGGCGAAGTGTTCAGGCAACTCGCCAAATTGTCGAGGGCCAAAGCCTCTCCAAAAGGGTCCTTAGTCCTTCCCAACTTGTATCTCTGTGTGCGACTATGTAAAAGTTTCATCTCTGTGTGTGTATTTCTCACGTTACCTAGCCTAGATTGACCTAAGTTGCAGCCTAACCTCTTATTATCCCTCGTAGGCCTAAATATGAAGAGTCTTAAGCGATCTAGTTTTCATCTATTTTCGAAATATGTCATATCCCATAGGTGTGTGTGTGTCTACTACTCGACTGGTCACTAGTCCTAACTGACATGGAACAAGGCTCGCAGTATAAGAGAGTCTAGGCGCCATTAGGCCCTCCAAACTTTACGAAGCCAGTCCATCTCAGCAGGAACCATTGCCTGCAGAGTGTATTATTTATTGTGTCATACTCAGTAATAGTATTTGTGTAACCCCTGGGTTCCCATTTGAACTTTCACTTTTCTACTAGATCGGATAAAACATCTCACTTGTTTGTCAAGTATCCTAATTTCCACCCCAAAAAAAATCATGATAAAGTCTAAAAGGAAAATATTTCTGGGAATAAGTCTATCCTTTTTTTATCACTTCTGTAAGCATCAGTCTATCCTTCTTTTATCACTTCTGTAAGCATCTTGTTTTTGCCTCCATTCCGTATTCCTCACTAGCGGAGTTCTACGATTATGCCAAATCTCCATTCCCCTCTTCCATTCGAGCTCTCTCTTATTTATACAGAATTTCCATTCTTTCTGTTTCCGAAACCTTAATCTGAATTACGGATCAAGCGAGTCCTCCCTTAATTGCGCTAGCCTCCTTGACTTTACTTTGATTTACTTGACTCATGATTTAGAAACGTCTCACATTGTAGTCGAAATTTTTCACAGAATGCGCCCGCCGGCATTGTTGTAAATCTCTCAACACCGCATGAGAGGTTAATCAAAAAATTTATTTTAAGCTATTATTTAACCTGAAGTTCGGTCGTCTTCCTTTCCATGAGTCTAATGTTATTTTCCTTTGGGGAGGTGTGTGGTCCCTGCTTTGCTTTATTGCGCTAAATCTCCATTCCCCGCTTTGTTCGATTTCTCTCTAATTCATCCTAAGTTTTCCATGCCTCTTTTCCATACTCTTGTTTTCGAAACTAGAATCTACATCCCTCATTAGTTGCGTTATCATTTTTGTGATTGCGTTAATTCTCCATTCCCCTCTATGCTCGAGTTCTCGTTTATTTCTCCTAAGTCTCCATGCCCTTTGTTCATTCTCTCGGTTTTCAAATCTAGAATCCTCTGATTGCTAATATATGCCACTTTTATTTTCTGTTAATGTCATGGGTCTTTACGTGGTTATTTATTTAAAGTACGCTTTCTGATGTCAAGAAAAAAATAATATTTATTTCCCTGTAAATGCAAATAGTATAAATTTTGTTCATATTCCTAATGCAGTCGGTGTGGAATTCTTATCTATGTGGATAATCTAACTTCCACCAAAATAAACACATTCCAGAGCCTTGCTGAATTTTACAGCTATGTGACCTCCTAATAGACACTCAGTCTTCTGCATGTAAATGAAGGACGTGTTTCAATTTAAAATAGTTCTCAAGATGGCGGTTTTTCCATTTTTCCACGCTGGTGAGTTCATATTTATTATTCAGAAAACTTCTATATTCTTGAACGTTCCCTAATATTATTATTATTATTATTTGTCATCCAATCTCTTCCATTATCTTTTATTATGAACGTATGATTTGTACCCGAACTTCGTGTGTTGATTATTATTTTAGTGTGTGTTTTATTATTATTAATTTTAAATCACTCAGTTAGTAGTTCTTTCTGTTTTATGTCTAACTCTCGATTTCTAACTGAAAAACGTTCCTACATATCATAAGGTGCTCGTCTTTACCATAAGATATCCTAGAATACATTTCCAGCGACAAATCGGTATTATTTGCCTCATGCCCTGCCTTGTCAATGTCGCACGGTAGGCGGTTTAACTCTAATAGGGTTTAAAATTTCTTTGATATATTTAGTATGAATATTTATTTCTACTAGCATAGTGGTTAAAGCACTGCGCTACAAGCCGAAAAGTCGGGGGTTCAAGTCCCGGTGTTTTTAGGATTTTTAACCTGATCCGAACCTTCTGGCGGCACTATGGCCCTGGGGTCGATTCAGCCTCTAACTGAAATGAGTACCAGACTCTTGTTCTGGGGAAAGGGCGGCCGTCACGCAGGGCTGATAACCCGGCTGACATTAAGTGCCGATTGTCTAGAAATATTGGGAGCCCTAACATTTCCGTTACCTCAAGATCTCCGGTAGGGGGAATATGTTACTTTATTTTTCACTGTTACTACTCTATTTCCAAATCCTCTGATTTTATGTTTTCCAACTCCCTAACTATTTTCCTGCTAGTTTTCGCTATTCTTTTGTGTAATTAAATTTTTTTTATATAGTCCTATTATTAGAATAATTGTTAATTTATTTTCCCAATGTAAATCACTAATTTCTTTGCAAGTTATAATGCGGTTCCTTGAGCCTTACGTGGCCAAGATTAATTACCTAATTAGCATTAGTGCAAATGTCCCAGTGTGGATGCACGAGTTGTTACGTGGAGACTTAAATATTAATCGATTTATTTGTCTTGTATTTATGTCAATAATAATTTTTTTTATTATTAACCCGAATATAAGTAGAATTTTATTTGATCGAGATGGATAGGGTTAGTTTCCTACGGGGTGGTTGTAATGTGTAATATAGACTCCATTAGATGGCTCTGTAGTCATCGTGGCCATTTTGAAAAAAAAATAATAGACGTTAGCCAACTTCCCAGTTCTTTATCCTAACAAACAAACTACCTAGTTAATAAACCATAAATTAATTTTTCGTATCCTATCTCTATCCATGATTCAGTAAGATATCCAAGATCGTGTTTTACGTGAATATATAAAAAAAATGAATGTTTACATAGTACAAAACGTATTTAGTGCATTAGTGGCGTAAGTATAAGAGGTGTCCGCCATCTTGTTTGCTTAAATTTATTACCCTTTTCTAAAAATATGATAAAAAATTTCAATATGACAAAAAAATTTCCAATCTAGTGGCGTGTAAAGCAACCTATGATCCCTTGGGCTTATCTCTCGTGGTGATGCTTTCAGAAATGATTTATGTGTACATGTGATCGTGCCACGCCTTCCCGATAGACGAAATAATAAAATATGTCATTATTAACGTACAATTATTAACATTGGATGAGATATTGCCTTAATCAACACAAAAAAATACTAAATCAATTTCATTACTACACTCTACAAATATTCTGAAAAAAAAATATCATAACCTAGGTTAACAACCAAAAATATCCTCTGACTGAAACAACACCAAAATAATTCATAAAGCTTATAGGTATCCAAAAAAAATCAAGTTCTGAAAATAATACATAAACATAACCTAGAGAAAAAAAAATGTATATATAAAGATGTCTGCCTATAAAGAAAATAACATCTCTATGAAAAAAATATCAACAACACCAAAATTGTCGTATATATCCAAAGTTTACCCATTGGAAAAAAAAAACCCTTAATTATGCCCAGAAAGATAAAACATTTGTTGAAAAACATCAATACCAAAAATATAACCTAAAAACAGCGATATATCCAAAATTTACCCATTGTCTATAAAACCCAAAAATTAGATCCTAAAAAAAATAAAATAACCTAAAGCCAGTTAATAATAATGTCCCAAAGTTGAAGATTTTCTGGTTTCTCTCTGTTTTAAAAGACATAGTTTATTCATTAGTACCAATGTGACTCTTCTCTTCCCGATTGAAAAAAAAACATATAGATTTTTACTGTATACGAATTGAAGGTTAATTTTGTGGTCTAAGGTTCGTTTCTTTATCCGTGAATATAATAAAACATTATTTTCACGAATATACCATCGTCTGCTCATCCAGTTTATTACGCGCGGCGTCTGTTAAGCCCCAGCGTATTGATAGCGTGAAGACCACTATTGTTTAAGTGGTCTTTGGCCCGAGCGGTTGGCCTTGGTTTTGGAGGAAGAGTTCTACATTTAAACATGTTAAAACACAGTAAACGAAAAATTAACATAATTTATTAAAATAAAGTCAAACATAAAGAGATATTAGATCAATAACATATAAAACAAGTTATTTAAAACAGCTGAAATCGCCACATTGTCAAACGTAAAAATATTCAAAATATTAAAGTGCTAAAATTCAGAGAGAGAGAGAAAACAATCATTTTAAAATATTCAACTTTGTTCGTTATTCTAAGTTCCTTGGACCATTTGGTCCCATATTTAATTCTAAGTCTGAAAATGACCAAAGAATGATAAATGATACATATTACCAATGTAGTTGCCACCGTCCCGCTGGACCCCGCTGGGGGGACCGCAATCGGTCCCGCTGCTGTTCTTTTTATATGATTATCTTTACCTTTCACCATCCCCTGAAGCTAATGGAAGCCCTATTTTCTTGCCCCATCTGTAGTAATATTCCTAGTATGTTCATGGCCATGTTATATAAGGTGTTTTTAACTTCTTATCCTAATGTGTTTGGGTTATATAAGGTTTCGTAAGAATTTCCTATTTGGTTGAAACTAATAAGTTGTTTTTGATATTATATAAGATTTCGTAAGTGTGTCTTCATTGTTTGACAAATATGTGAAATAGTCATTTTATAATAATTTTTTCCTTAGTTTTTTATCTATAAAACACTTATGTATATTTGGATTAAGATTTCAATCCGCACTTAAAGGGTGAATATTTATGCCCTATTTTTTGGTATAACACACATGTATATGTGTCTATCTTTTATCGCTTTTTATAGTATTTTATTATTATTGCAGTTAGGCCCTAGTGTCGTATAACAAATAATTGTTGAGAACTGATTATTGAGAACTGCTTATCAAAGTTTGCATTGTTGATCAGTTGTTAGAATTCGACCATCATTGTTTGGACTTGTTGAACAATGGCATTGTTTGGCATTGATAACGACAAAACATTTTGTAACTGTCCCTCAGACAATACACATCGTACTGCGTGCTATTCAGTTAATTTAGGTGAGTAATTTATTTATTTCATAAATACATACATTTTCTTGAATTTAGCAGACAGTACTCGTATTATTTATATATATATATATATATATATATATATATATATATATATATATATATATAGCGCCGGCCCTGAAAGTAATATTTACGACTTTGTAAATCGTACTTATGTTGAAATTAAAATAAATATATTACAGTATTATTTTTGCATTCTATAAAAATGTTTGTTGCTCCATATATACAACATTTAAAATCAAGAACTCCCCCCCCCCCCCCCCCTGTCAATGGTGTCACACTTTACGAATGTTAAAATCTGGTCACCTTAGTATAGAAATGACTTGTGGTCAGCATGTCAGATACACTAATCATTATATCTGATTTCCTCAACCTGAAACTACTATTTATTGTGGCTACTCAAATTCCTCATGATACTGGGTGGGCACCAGTCCCATACTGCCAGAAATGTCATGAGATAATTTTCCCCCATGGGGACACGAATTAACACAAGTCCCTTAGCTCATCACCAGGCATCATGCCTTAAACCACTTAGCCACAGTATGGGATGCTCATTACATAAAATAGAGACCAATTTCTCTAATTTTCTTATAAACAAGACATGGGGGCAAAATTGTTCCAACAATATAAATTAAACCAAACAAATTGATTCCAACAATAGTTATTTGAGACTCATATTCAGGAAGTTTCTTGTTCAAACCTGTACCAGTCAAACTGAATTTTTTCTGCTTCTTCTTAGTCATCAAGGCGAACATTGAGTTGGAATTTCATTTCCAGGACTAATTTAATCATAATCAAGAGCATGCCAAAGCATTGCTGATTAATGTAATATGCTACAAACTGGAAGGTTGTGCATTCAAGTCCTGGTGGGGTCAGGATTCTTAAATTGATCCAAACTTTCTGGTGGCACCCTGTGGTCCTGAGGTCAGCTCAGACTCTAATGAAAATGAGTATCAGACTATGTTTTGTGAGTAAAAACCATCAAGCAGGACTGACACCCCATGCCAATTGTCTAGAAAGGTGGGAGTGTCAACCTCCTACCACCTCAAGGTCTTCCTAATGACTGTAGTGGGATCACTTTACCTTTATTTCATCAAAACGCCATTTCATGTCATTAATTTAAAAAAAATCAATGACAAGAACACAAGGCTACATACAATGTGAATATAAACACAGATTCTAGAGATTGGCTAGACATGATGCTTAGATTTTTAAAGCATCTATAAATAAAAGTTGATTTAAAGTTGCATATCTCTGACATTGTGAATCTCTCCAAAATAATTAGTAGGACAGTCAATAATAAAAATTATTAGGTCAAAAAATCATAATTTGAATAATCATTACTAGAATCCGGATGTTAGGCACTTAAAAAATTCAAAATAGGCAGGCAAAAAGGCACTAAAAATCATTAATATATGCACTAAACAATTCAAAATAGGCTCTTACAAAAATGGACAACAACATAACTTTTTATAGTCTTATGTTAACCCGTTGGGTGGGCGTTCCGTGAATATCCGTCTCCAGAATGCCTTCACTCGGTGCGGGACGTCGGTACCTGGGAATTTTATATCCAACGAAATATATATTATTTTTATATAAATTATTTGGCGATGCAGGAACACAACATTTTGAAGATCTGTTCTGTATGGGTATGACATCTAGTGTGATTTTTTTCAACCCCCTTTGACCGGTCTCTTAACAGTTTCTTATTACGAGAGTTAAAATCACATATCATGTATGCGCGCAAGAACGGACTAACATATATCGGTAACTGACCAGCTATATAACATTCATGATAAAATATTATTCACTAGACGTGTTCAGAAAAAAAAAAGACATCATCTGTTTGCTCAACATAATATATCTTTCACACAGATTAGCCTTAAACCTTAATGCAAGAACGGTCTAAGTTAATGAAAAAATAATAACTCTGGTACAGTTTCTTGTAACTTCTCATTCACACGTTTAAAAGAGGTCTGTCTTTTATCACATTAGAAAAATATTGCACAAACATTCAATTGGGGTTGCTAACTTTTACCCTCCATTCTCCAGTCTTGAAGTAACTAGTTCAAACGTCTTATTTCGCTCTAGTTTTTTTTTCACTTCATCATATTTTTTTATAAGCTACTTACAATTTACTGAAAATATGAGTGTTTTCTAAAATGAAGTTATGTAGCAGGGTTGTAAGGGGTAGTGACGTGTGTATAACCTCTCCTACCCAATTCTCATCCTCACCTTCTCGTGGTACAACCTGTTTTCACAAACGAGGCTCTGAGGACCGAGTCACGGCGGTATAACCGTTCCATCAGGTACTGAGTAAATGCGGTATCCTAATGTCTGTCCAGAGACTAAAAGGTAGCAGCCCTACCACTGGACTACTTAGCGTCGGGCCAGTAACCTGTCCTAAGGAACTTCAAAACTACTTTCAAGTCTCAACACGAAAAAAGCCAGAAGGAATTGAAATATGACGACCCACAGCAAAGAAATATGGTTAAAAGAAAACGGCACAATGATATTGTAAGATATGCAACCTGGAATGTCCGAAGCATCCATGAAAAAGAAGAGGAACTAGACAGTATATTTAAAAATAGAAACATTGATATTGCAGTAACTACAGAGACTAAGAAGAAACTTAAAGGAACGAAAGAAACACAAAATTATGTACAAATATATAGCGGTGTCGACAGGAAAACCCATGGACAAGCTGGAGTAATGATTGGATTAATAAAACCATAAGAAATAAAATTCAACACTACACTTACTGGAATGAAAGAATATTAGAGCTTCGACTGAAAATAAATAGAGGTAATTTGACAGTTCTTGGTGTATATGCACCAGAGGAAGGCCGTGAAGAAGACAATGAAGAATTTTATACAATACTACAAGAAATTTATAGCAAAATAAATATAAATGATTACATTCTCATAATAGGAGATTTAAATGCCAGAGTGGGCAATGCTCAAGTCAACAATAATATTGGAACATTTGCGGAACCAACTAGCTATAGGAATGGGACAAGATTAACAGATTTTGCTGTATGCAATGAACTAAGAATAACGAATACCTTTTACAATAATAGAAACATACATAAGTATACCTGGCATCGTCAGGACTCAATATCATTGTTTATTTCTTATTTCATTGCAAATAATAAGATTTTTAAATTGTTTCTCGATGTCATAGCCTACAGAGGATATGATATTGTTTCAGATCGCTACCTAGTAGAAGCAAAAATAAGATTTCCACCAAGATGGTTTAAAAAGAAGAAAACAACAACAGAGAATAGAACAAAAGTACAAGGTAAAAACTATTTTATGATGACAGCATTAAATGGTTATATTCGAGAAGAATTCAGCAATATATGGCTACAACTCCAGAAAGTAATGATATCGAAGAATAATGGGAAAACATTAAAATGATAATTCAAAATGCAGCTAATGAATCTTTAGGGAAAGTAAATATACAACAAAGAAGAAATAGAACTCTAAAAATCTGGGAGATGATAAAATAAAACAATTGATTGAAGAGAAAAATGCAGCTTATAAAAAATATTTGAACACAAAGAAAGTAGAAAATGAAATAGAATTCAAACGCTGTAGAGCTATTGTCAAGAGCGAAATAAGAAAGAGACATAGGAAAACATGGTTAAATTTCGTTACACATTTAGAATCAGACTTGCATAAGCTCCAACCTAATGCCTTCAAAATATTAAAACATTTGAATAAAGAGATTAACGAATCTACCAAAATTAATTGCGGAGTAACAAAAGAGGATTATTTCAATTAATATAAAAATATTTGGACTGACGATAGTTATGAAGATACAATTTTCAGAAATAATATTGAAACAGATTCCATAATATCATTGGAAGAATTGAACAATAGTTTAAAGAAATTGAAAAATGGGAAGGCAACTGGAACAGATGGCTTGAATTCTGAATTGAACAAATATGCAGGCAAACATTTCCATGAAAGACTATTGTCCTTCTTTAATAATGTATTCAAAAATGCAGATACACCACAAGAATGGAAGACAAGCATTCTTATACCCCTGTTCAAGAAAGGAGACAAGAGAAAAATGGACAATTATAGGGGAATCGGTTTGTTAAACACATGATACAAAATTTATGCTGACATTTTAAATGGAAAATTAAAAAGTTTCAGCGAAAAATGCCTTATGGAATGTCAAAATGGATTTAGGAACGGACGATCTTGTATTGATTCAGCATTTTATGTTCAACTATTGCTTGAAAAAAGAAGATAATTCAACTTAGAAACACATTTTGCTTTCATAGATTTTGAAGAAGCATTCGACACACTCAAGAAATCAAAACTCTTCAATATATTGGAAGACAGAAATATACCAAATTTACTTCTGCAGAACATACAAAATATTTACAAAGACAGCGCCATAAAGATTAAATTGAATAACAGATTTTCTGAAGGAGGAATTATAAATCATGGTGTGAGACAAGGCTGCCCCTTATCACCGACACTCTTTGCGATTTATATCAACGAAGTAATATGTCGCTTGAACAAAAAATATAAATTTGGAATAAGAATATCAGAAAATACAAAATTAAACACCCTATTGTTTACGGACTACCAAATAATAATAGCAAATTCAGAAGGTAATCTACAGAAAGGTCTGTATGAACTTAACTAAATTACAGAAGAATATGGATTGAAGATATCTACAGAAAAAACAAAAATTATGGTATTTCAAGGTGTAGATCCTGCCAGAAGTAAAATTGTACTGAACAATAACATTTTGGAGCAGGTGAATAATTTAACATATCTAGGATTCAATATCTCATATGAAGAAGAAAAGGATGTAGATGCAAAAATATCTACATTTTTAAGAATTTTAGGGTTAATAAATTCTATCTTCAAGCCGCAGTTAGTCCAAAAACACTCAAGGCTAAAAGTGTATCAAACACTGGCTCTTCCTACTCTTATGTATGGTAGCGAAGTATGGACGTTTAAACAGAAGGATATACAGAGACGTAGATCTGCTGAAATGAGATATCTTCGGAGGACTGCAGGATACACACTACTAGATCACAAAAAAAATGAAGACATCTTAGAAGAATTACACATGGAATCTTTAGAAAACAAAATTTCTGATTATAAGTCAAGATGGATACAACATGTTCATCGAATGGAAGATCACAGAATACCCAAACTAATGTTAAGATATCAACCTGCAGGAAGAAGAAGACCAGGACGTCCACTCAAAAGACTTCTGGATGGTGTTTCTCTTGAGGCCGAAACAGGTCAACAAATGGCCTAAATTCGTGAATGTACTATGATGATGATGATGAAGTTATGTAGCATTCATAATACTAACAACAATAATAACCTGTGACTTCTCAACACACCAGTGTTCAATAACGCCACTGATAATATCTGATGACGTCAATAATCACTATTACTACAATAAAAACTACTAATTGTACGGATATATATTTTTACGGTATATTAAAGATCTAAAAATAAAAAAAAATGTGATTATTTGTAATAACTCAAAACTGACAGTATTTAGTAACGCCACTGGTCATATGTGTCGTAAAATTGTAATATTTACACAGTGTTAAAAGAGATTGTATATTTACATTATAAACTTCGGAGTAAATTGCCAATATAAATTAATTTATTTATTTATACATATATCCTAAATGCTTAGTTTATATCGATGTAAGACTTGAAACAACGCCACTGATGACAGACACCATGTAAGGCCAGAGTTAACATTTATTGCATTTAAGAGATTTGCATACTTTTTAATATTCATTACATGTAATATAAATAATGTTTTCCAAATTACTTTAAATTGAACACGAGAAGTAACTTGTGCCTTTTTGTACTAAAGTTGAAAGAAATAAATATATGAAATTTCGATTAAAAAATATGACCATATGAAAGAGAATGGTTGTTTTGTATAATATTTGATGGATATGTTACAAATGTTTACTCCCTGTATTTTTTATAATATTTTAAATTAAAGGAAGAAAAGGCTCCCCACAGAGCTGTAGAACTGCACTAGCTAGGTCCCCAGTTAAGGGGTTAAGAATATAAACATATGCTATCAACAGAATGTCAAGATGTCAGAGATGCTTTTGGAATTTGTTTTGCCTTTTTACAAAGAGTAGAATCGTCACTTGAGAATATTTTATCATCATCATCTGCATTCATGGATTAGATCTGTTGACCCGTTCCGACTTCAGCCCATCTCTTTGTAGGTCTGCCCACATCTCAGGTGTCTTTAGGTTTGTATTTTGTTATTTGTTTTGGATATCTATCTTCATTCATTCTGTCTATGTGTTGCTTCCATTTTTGTCTATATGTATCTATTTTATCAGTTATTGCAAATATTTCAAGTTCCTGTCTTATTTCTGTGTTCTTGATTCTGTCTTCCTTAGTGCACCCTTTAACAGATCTCAAAAATTTCATTTCTGCCGCCGTTATCCTACTTAGATCCTGTTTTTTATGTATCCAGGCTTCTGATCCATAGAACAGTACCGGTACTGCTAACGTTTTATAAAATTTCAATTGGGTCTCTCTTGTTGTTTTGTTATTTAGTGATCGTTTTATCGTACCACATATTCCCTGGAATTTTGCTATTTTATTAGTTATATCATTATCATAATTAAATGAGATGTCACATCCTAGATAATTGAGATGGTTCACCTGTTCTATGATTTTGCTTCCTATTACTATTTTGGATCTGATTTGATTTTTCCCTTGGAATGCCATTATCTTAGTTTTTCCTATGGATATTTTGAGAATATTTCCGCACGAAATTGGTCAGTTTGTCTTTTACTGTTGTCCTCCCTTTAGGTATCTTAAAAAAACTTTTCTAAAGGTAAAAAAAAAAAGCCACATACACTTGCTGCACCATTTTGTCTTTGAAGCACCTCTCTGTGAATGAGGACTGCAGACTGAATTCAGTGTTACCATGATCAAAAATGATATTGCCAGTCACCTAAAGGTTTCAACACCAGGTGTGAGACAGAGAAAGAAAGCTTTAAGCCAACTACCCTCTTTGTCACTCAGCAATGTTTGTATTGAAAAGAAGCAAAGAACTTTTCTCCAAGCCTTAGAGCCGGAGCATAATACAGGGGGTCATAGCATAGGGTTACTTCGCTTAACGGGAATGCTTGAGGTGGAAAAATACAATATTTACCTAATGGGAATGCATTGAGGGGGAAACCATCTACCTGCTAGGTTATTGCCACCCTTATCCTAAAATATTCTAAGGGAATTTATAAAAAGAATACTTGAAAACTTCTATGAAATGATTTGTGCCATGAAGTTCGTCCATTTCAATTGATTTCATTGAAATAGAGTTAATTTTGAGAAAAAAATTGCAAACAGGTATTTATAGGCATTATAAGCTTAAATAGGCAAAATTAACTTCATGGAAAATAACTCTAGGGTCGTTGGTATGAACTTATATGAAGTCATTTTTAGAATATCTATAATAAATAATTATAGGCATTTTCCCTAACATCCGGTCTCTAGTCATTACAAAAAAAACCTCACAATTTCATTTTACAAACATTTCTCATTTGAAATTCTCGGGATTTTTTTTACCTTGTCGTAGTGGAGTGGCTTGCGTGCTTGAAAGACCCCAAGAGCTAAGCCGGCGGTAGCATTGCTGCCAAAAGGGTTACCCATGCCGGACAGGTCGAAGGTGATAAGCCAGATGACAAAAGTATCTTGGTCGAAAGAGTGATGATCTTTCATCATAAAATACAACCGTCAAGAAACACGGACGTGGGTTCCACTGGGGTAAAATTCTCCAGAGGTAAAATAGTCCCACATTCGGTTCTGCGGGCAGGGACTACTTCAGGGAATCCATGCCAAAGGCTCAAACACAGGGACATGTTTCCTAGGAACATGGAATGTTAGGACTTTATGTAATAGCGGGACGCTAGAGCAAAAGAGATGAATAGACAGGTGAATGTAGAAAACTACATAATAGTGAGGACATGATATGTATAGGAAGCCAGATATAATAAGAATAGTTAAGTCTCATAGACTGCGATGGGTAGGACATGTGGCACATATGGGGGATCAAAGAGGTGCATGGAAGCTTCTTGTAGGAAAAGCAGAGAGAAAAGTCCTGTTGGTAGACCAAGAATGGGGTGGGAGAATAACATTATCCATGATTTCAGGGAGTTGGATTGTACAGAGTTTGACTCAGGATGGGGATGTATGGACAGCTTATGTCCGCGTGGCCATGAATCTATGGATTTGATAGAGCCAGTGAGTTAATTAGTTAGTTTAAAAAACATTTCTAACTGTACTAAGTTGCTTACATTTTTTTTCTTCTAAAATCTGTTAAAATTAAAATAGAACAACATTCACATTGCTTCTGGACATAAACATTTTCTCCTAAAACATAATATGAAATCAAATTTTCTAATCAGAAAAATCATTAGTTCTTTTGTGATAAGAAAAACATTTGTTTATGATTCAGATACTTACTTGCCTTCCTTGATCTTCATTGCCAGTTGCTTGATATTTGTTCCAGCAAAGGGAGGTACCAAAGAACAGAGTTCATATATAAGACAACCAAGTGACCAAATGTCAGATTTCTTATTATATTTGCCACCCTTTATAACTTCCTACAACAAAAGTAATATCCAATGTAGTTAAATCACTTCAAGATAACAGAACAATGGTCATGAAATTGCTGAAGATGGAACTGAAGTAGAAAGTTCCAAAACTAGTTTAAAAAGAAGAATATGAGGCAAGTTACAAAAGTTTACCTAAGTAAATATGCAATATAGTTTCTATACATAAAATTAGAAGATATACGAGAAAGAGAAAATTATGTCACAAAATAAATATACAGTAAACGCTCCTTATTCACGGGGGATATGTTCCGCACATATGCCGCGAATATGGAATGGTAATTTGTATGAGTATATAGGGGATACATTCCAAGGTTCCAAAATAAAATAAAAATTATCATAAGTAATGCCACGAGTGATTTCTAATTTATCTAGAGAATTTGGAAATCAAGAGTGGCATTTGTTAGGACTACTTAACGAATAAAATTAAGCTGTTTACTCACAAATCATTATTTAAATATACTTATTTTAAAATATTTATTTAATGTAAATGGTAAAAACAAATGAGAAGCGATGTTTGAAAACAAATGAGAAACAATTGTTATGCTTGTTCATCACTGCAACCAGATCATATTATTTATTGCCAAAGGATTGCAGTATTGTAAGAATGCACCCTAGTGGAGAAATTTATAACCAACATTATAGGTATTAATTAATTTCTGATCTCCTATGATGCAAATATGTCAATTATATTTTTCTCCAATGTTATTTCCTGGGAAATAATTTGTTTAAGAGTGTGCAAACAGTGGTTTCTTTTTTTTTTTTGTGGTATAATCAATTGCTACAAATGTTTTTATATTATCTCCCGCAAGCACCATCAGCTGCCATTCGTGCACTATATATATATACAATCTGGTAGCCGTATTTCTTAGATAGTCAGTCACTGCAAAATAATGCTATGACCTATTCAAAATGTTAAAAAGGATGAGCTTTCTTTAATATGATAAACTTCTTTGATAAATTTGAGGTGAAACACGACTGTGATTGGTTGTAATTAAAAAATCATTGAAATGTGATTGGTCATTGAATCCCGTTTGGGGCATGGGTTAAATAGTCAAAATAAAAATAATTAATGAGAGATTTTGAACAATTTCTATTAATTATTACTGTCAGGCTTAGGAAATGGCTTAAAGAAGTTAGTAATTTTTTTCCTGTTTTGGCACTTTTATAAGGTCTTTCAATTCCGATTGATATTTAGCTGTGAATTCAGCAATATAATTCCTTATTTTGTATTTGGATTTCTTGATGAATCGTACAGTTGATTCATTAACATTGAAACAGCATGATATAGATGCAAACGATCGTCAACACGTAAACGGTAAAATATTCCTATTTTTACTTTAACCGACAACACTACTTTTTTCCGCTTCGAAACTCATTTTCTTTCCTTTTACTCGACATTATAAATTGGCAACAAAACAGAAGAGACACGTGTTATCCAATCAAAATTATTGCAATGAATGACAAGTTGAAACAATAAAACACCGATTGTGGTGATTTTATCAATGGACATAGCAGTACATGAATTATGGCAGAGGTGACTTTTAAAAACGGACTTTGGGTTTAGTGACAATAAAGTTTGTTTTACTTTGATATTAATTTGACTATTTGGTTTGAATCGCTGCTTGTAAAAGATGCTTTGGCAGGTGCCTGCAGTAAAAAAAAGTTGCTAATGGTTAATAAAGGATACTAATCCTTCTAATATACTGACTGGATCCGCGAATAAAGAAATTTTTGGCCGTGAATACAGGAACTGTGTCACAATTTTTTAACCTGCGAGTAAGGGAACCGTGAATAAGGAGCCTTTACTGTCATAATAATAGAAAATAATTATACATTTTCTGTCTCTTTTATATAATACAACCTCTATTAAAAAAGATCATTGACTGTTTCAGGAAAAACTGGTTTTTATGAGGAGTGGTTTCTTAGTAGCAGGAATAATAATTCTGTATTGTGAAAATTTAAAAATGAACTGTTTAGTCTGTCTGAGGCATGCCATAGCGTAGTTGGTTAAGGCAACATGCTATAAGCTGGAAAGTCAAGGGTTCAAGTCCCAGTGGGTATGGATTTTTAAACTGACCCATACCTTATGGCACACCATGGCCTTGGGGTTGACTCAGCCTCTAATGGAAATGAGTACTAGATGCTTGTTCTGGGAGTAAATATGGTGGTCATGCAAGGCTGACATCAAGTGTCAATTATCTAAAAAATGTGGTAGTCTTAATCTCCAACTATCACTAATGCCTGTAGTGGAATCACTTTACATTTACTTTAGAGTCTGTACTTAAGGTACTATTTAATATACCAGTACAGTAAAAAAGCCTTCTTAGCCAAGTGGTTAGTGTGGACAGCTGCCCTGACTGGGATCTCAGGTTCAAATCCTTGTAGTTCCAGAGAAGTATTGGTGCCTAGTTTAGGAAACCACAGATGTTTAAAATATGTGGTTGTTGTGGTCTAATGGGGCACACTCATGTGCTTCCTCATGATTTCAAGCCTGTGTGTCAACTTAGGGCAGAATAGGGCCAAAGGGAGGGTTATAGCCCCTCCTTGAGGCCTTGGGCCCAGCCCAGAAAATGGCAGTATGAGTAATTTGTGTGAATCATTGATGTGTATCGAACCAGGAACACCATAACAGATTACATATCATGATAAAGTAGATTTTATCTTATTCATTCCATAAAATAAAGATGGGTATACAATGAACCCTACACTAGTGTGGACTTGTGTATAGAATACAAGAGGAATTTGTAAAAAGAATACATAAATGGAAACCAATATGCACCAGAACAGCTGGACGTTCAAAAAACAGATGGTAGGGTGACATCATAAAAGATATAAAAGAAATTAAAATTAAAAATTGACCAGTCTGTATCCAGAATAGATCTGAATGGAGAAAAATAGTTGATGGGGCCAAAACTTCACTGAAGTTGTAGTCACCTACTAGAAGAAGAAGAATACAATGAACTTATAATAAGGTTCTGTGTTGGGTTTTAAAACTCAATTATATTATTTTTAGTCTGAACATCTTACCTCAATATTAATGTTGATTTGTTCTTGAACATGTTTCAAAACAATTCTGTTTTATCGTCAGCTTTTCCAGACTGGTTTTATTTATGTTGCATTATGTTGTACAACCTGGATGTCGATGTCAGCTCCATCTGTGGTTGGCCAAAGAACCTCCAAACAAGGTCACGCTCCATCGGTATATCAAAATTCATAACTTAGTTTTTGTTCTTCTGAATATAATTTTTTTCCCAAATAGTCAGTTCTTTTGTATTTTCTAACTGTTTTAATAATTTAGTGTCCGAATTTATATTATTTTTTTCAGACCAAACATGAGCAGCAACTGCAGATTTTTCTATTTCCCCATTTTTAATATTTCTTATGTGTTCTTTGGTTCTAATTTTTAGGCTTCTTTTTGTTTTTCCTATATATATCTTTTCACAACCCATGCATTCAATTTGATATATTCCTGACTTTTTATTTTTATCAGTTTTTTCATTTTTGTTGGTTTTTATTAGTTTATTTAAACTGTAGTTATTTTTTGGTGCTAATTTAAAATTGAACTTCTCATATATCTTATGAAATTTATTATGATAAACAGAAGTACTCTTGAAAAAGAAGAACCACCTATGAAAAAATATAGGAAATTCACATATCACCCTTGGGTACATAATACATTTCAAAAGATATTTGAGGAGTTTAATATTAAATTAGCACCAAAAAATAACTACAGTTTAAATAAACTAATAAAAACCAACAAAAATGAAAAAAACTTATAAAAATAAAAAGTTAGGAATATATCAAATTGAATGCATGGGTTGTGAAAAGATACATATAGGAAAAACAAAAAGAAACCTAAAAATTAGAACCAAAGAACACATAAGAAATATTAAAAATGGGGAAATAGAAAAATCTGCAGTTGCTGCTCATGTTTGGTCTGAAAAACATAATATAAATTCAGACACTATATTATTAAAACAGTTAGAAAATACAAAAGAGCTGACTATTAGGGAAAAAATTTATATTCTTGTGAATTTGTTGCGCTGATTGTTTGTTTGATAGTTGTGCATACTCTATAACATACGGGTCCAACACTTTCACGTTGTGAATGCAATGAGTTACCGTGATAGCTGCTAGATGCTCAAATTGTTTTTCTAGAAATTTCTTTCCTTCTTCTACATTATTTTGTGACTCCTGAACAGTTATTTGGTTGGTTTTACAGGTCACAATATTACAGAATTCTGCACCACTTTTTATCTTCTTTTCCTATTTTCCATGCATCCGTGCCATCCTTTTTACTTGGCATCTACAGCCGCCTTTCCAAGGTACGATTAAAAGAAGTTCCATTTTAGTTAAATCCAAATATGTAAGTATAAACAGTATCACATTGCTAAATGAATTGGCCTATTTTTATTTAAAGTATCTGCTCCTCCAACTGAAAATATTTTATCACTGCAAGTTCTGGAAGAAATCCCTACAGTTCGGAAAACACTTTTCTTAAGTAAATATCTATAGCACATTTGTCATGTGTCACATAACCTGACACTAGAACAAAATATTTCTTTTGAACTTCTGTGTCACCTTCCATCTAAACCAGGCAAAATCAGTTAATATTGAGATATGCTTATTATTCCAATGAACTGCCTGGAACTCATTTTGTTCTTTGTAGGTATAATTTCTGAGAAATCAACATGTATGGCTGCTACATTTACAGCAACCTTTTCCCGAACATATTTAAATGCTTCCGCTGACTGCCTTTTAGCTCAAATAGACAAAAAAGAAGGGCCTGTGATTATTTTATGGAACAGCTGAGCCGAATAGTGTACCAGATTTCTTAAACCATGTTTATGCTAATCCTCAGTGGAGAGCAGCAAGCAACTGACCGCACCATGCGTATTAGCATTATAAATGAGAGGACAAAATTTCAGCCAGTCACGGGACTCTAGTGAGAATAATAATGACTTTACATGAAAATGTCATCAATGCTTTATTGTTAGTTGTGTACTGATAACGTAGAATCCAGAGGAAATTTTAATCCATCAATTATTATGTTGTGTACAGTAATTTTTATACGTTTTCTGTGACTGACTGACCATAGCTTACAGTTAACAATTATAGGGCATATTTAAGGTATTTAGAACATTAGAATGCAATTAATAGTATTACATTCACGACTAAGAAGGATCGAAGTATGGTTTAACAAAAGAGTTTGTGAAATAAAATGAATTAATACAACCAAATATTTAAATAACAAATTTGTAAAATTTTGCATGTTTTTACAGGTTTGGAATATGACAAGTTCTACCACTAATACTAGGTTAAAATAATACACGTTTGAAACATTATCTTGTAGAATCAGAAAATTGTATCTTTAGAGATATATATTATATCATCAAAATTATTCCTGTGCCAATTTAAAAATGTTCACCTCGGTATGACATTTTCATGGAATCGCTCAATAATAAATAATATTAAAACAATAATATCTTTAAGATGAGTGTTAAAAAATACTACCTTAATGAATATACCTCATAGTGAGAATTCCTAATATCTTTGTAGGAAATATTTGCATTCATTATAAACAACTGACTAACATTAACAATCTGGCCAATGTTTATATGGTAAATGCCGAAAATAATTTAGTTGAGATTACAGCAGGCCACAACACCAATCAGAAATAAAATGGTGGCAAGTACAAATTTATTGTTTTATATTGTTTCATATAAAGTTCAGTTAATTTAAAATGCAGTGATTTGTTTCATATAATGTATATTAACACTACCTTTTTTGATATATTTTTGTATATATATATTGTATGTAGTATACATAAAGGGCAGTGGTTTTACTTCTTGCACTAGGTAGGTAATTTGTAATATGTAGCATAGTGGTTAAGGCACTGCGCTACAAGCCGGAAGGACGAGGGTTCAAGTCCCAGTGGGGTCAGGATTTTATTTTTAAACTGACCCAAACCTTCTGGCGGCACTATGGTCCTGGGGTCGACTCAGCCTCTAATGAAATGAGTACCATACGCTTGTTCTGGGGGTAAAGATGGCCGTCATTCAGGGCTGACATCAAGTGTCGATTGTCCAGAAAAAGTGGGAGCCTTAACCTCCTACTACCCCAAGGGCCTCCTGAGGCCTGTAGTGGGACTACTTTACTTTCAGTATAGTTTTTATAGGTTGGCAATCCTGAAATTTAGGAAATTGAACTTTTAGTCATGGTCGCCATTGTACAACAGAACACACTATTGTGCAAAAATTTATTTTACACATTACTGATATTGATGTATACAAATGATTAACATTTTGGATCAATACATGAGTATGTCAGTATTTTGTGAAACCTCCACAAACAACAATCAGAGCTCTAATATATCATGGCATTGGATCAAAGAGCCCTTGAATCTCTTCCTGGGGAATGGCCTACCAGGCTATTGTACATGTGCTGGAGGTTGTTGACAGACTACTTGTCGACTAACTATATCCTATATATGTTCAATAGGTGAACAGGAAGGCCACTGAAGAAGCTGATTGCGCTGTGCATTGAAGAGAACATGAATATTCCTGGCAACATGTGGTTGGCACTGTTTTCCTGGAATATAGCGTGAGAAGTGCATTGAAATAAGGTGACTTCTACCTCGACAACATTCTTGAGTCTACCCTCAATAAATAAAGATTGTTAAAGATACCCAATGACACCTCACCCTAACATGGGTGGCATTTGGCCAGTATGATGTAAACAATAGAGTTTGGATGATTACCCTCACCACAATATCATCTCATTCATATACAACCCTCGTTTATATTTTAAGAGAAAAATAAGCTCAGACTGGGGTTTGAACCCAGGATCTTTCGCTTTCTATGCAAATGCTCTACCAAGTGAGCTATCTGAGAATTTCCAGTCTAAATGCAAATTTTTCT
The DNA here is from genome assembly GCA_030220185.1 of Diploptera punctata. NCBI lineage: Eukaryota > Metazoa > Arthropoda > Insecta > Blattodea > Blaberidae > Diploptera > Diploptera punctata. The sequence continues at coordinate 931,537 of JASPKZ010009819.1, forward strand.
CTTATATATGCTGTTAATTTCTGAGTGCCAAATGCTATGAAACTGTTGCTTCAATCTTGCAAATGGTGGCTTCTTTATTAAGAAGACCTTCATTGGGAACTTTACATTATAACCCTCAGGGGTCCTCATCTAGGGGATATGTGGATGGCGACCACAAGGTGCCCAAGCTGAGCAAAACATTTCTTCCACTTACTTGTGTTTTGCACTTTACTATCTAACCTATCTTGGTTAATTCTTGTTTTTTCGACCCCGACGCTATTAGGGCATCCGAGGGCTAGGGAGTCTTTCCTATCTTCCATTTCTTCTTTCCTTTATTTTCTTTTCTTCTCCAGAAAAGCCTGACTAGAGGCTATAAGATGGCAGCCCCATCACTGGTCTTGCCTTCCTTTGGCCAGCAACCAATCGAAGGGACTATTATTATGCTTTCAAGTCTTATACGAGAATTTCCCAGAAGTTGGAGGGAAAATTTTCTATAGGATCGTAACAGGCCTTGGTCTAATACTTGGAAGGAAGAAGAAGACATTACATTATAAAGGCACTACAGCCTCTTTTGATGTTTTTTATTACTCATTTCAATCATCTCAATGATGAATAAATTTGAAGAGAAAAATATATGCTCAGATTGGGCTTTGAACTAGGCCTTTTGCTTTCTATGCAAATGCACTACCAAGTGAGCTATCTGAGAAACTCCAGTCTAAATGCAAATTTTTCTCTTATATACACTGTTAATTCCTGAGCACCAACTGCTACGAAATCAATGTTTCAATCTTGCAAATGACAGCTTCTTTATTAAGACCTTTATTGGGAATTTTACATTGTAGTCTAGATTGAAATAGGATTCGTCCAAAAAACACCACATATTGCCAATCTACACACGACTCTCTGTGTGTTTATGAGTCTGTATGTAGTCTGAGATGTTGTATAAGGTCAAGAGAATCCTGTACAAAGGAATGAAGTAATTAACAATTTGCGAAGCTGACTCAGTTGAATCAGACAATGCTGCATCTGTTACAGTGCTCCACCACGTGCTAACACTTGTGATGTGCTAAACGATCTGTCGCTTCCACGTGGATGAGATTTCTGTCATCTTGTGGTGTTGTCAAAGATTTTTTTATGTGCCTGATTCTCTTCAGTCCACTGCTTCCACACTAGCATCACTGCAGTGACATAATGTTCCATATGAGCAGCAATACCACAAAACAAAACCATATCTTCACACAGGCCAAATATTCATCCCTCTTCAAACTCTATTATTTATTTATACTATGCCCTTTTAGCACAATGAAGTATAAAAAAATACTCCAAGCGCGACAGGCCTAAAAGCCCTTGGCCTACCAGCCGGCTGCTGGCCTCATGTCTACATATGTTAATCACAGAGGTAGATGATCATAAGCCAGTGTAGGTGTGACATGTCAGCATGTCAGGTCCCCAGCCGTTATAGCTGGTTTTCTCAATCTGGGGTCACTTATTGTAGCTACCCAAATGCCTCATGATGCTGGGTGGGTACTGGTTCCATACTGACTGAAATTCCATGAGAAAATTTCTTCCCCATAGGGACTCGAACCAGCGCAAGTGCCATATTTCTGTGCCAAGGCATCTTGCCTTAACCATTCGGCTACAGCGCAGGACACGATGAGGTATAGTGACTCTTAAAGAAAGGTTTAGTGCCTGTTGACTCTGATAAACTGTTTGTGTAGCTCCACAACATCTTTCTATGCGGCTAATATGACAATTCAGAGGGCACTGCTGGGTTTAGGAATGAAAAATCATTTTGAAATTCTAATCACTTGCTTGTCATACCCCTGCATTATATTTAGTATAATTTCCACATGCCTAGTCTACATTCCTTCATGGTCATCATCATCATCATCACTCCAAGGATTAGGCAATTGCCCGTTCCGACTTCATATTGCATCAGCCCAACGTCTTCTAGGTCTTCATGGTGTTGCACTTTTTCAGACTGTAGTGCATATTAAAACTGAGCACTTATTATATAGTGGTGGAAGTAACTTCCTGCTTCTATGGTAGAAAAAAAAAGAAAGGGCTATATTTACAATATTCTAACTAGATGGTTCACTTACTGGACTCATATAATATGGAGTTCCAACAATAGTTTGAGCATAACTAGCATCTTCATGCAAAGTACGAGCCAATCCAAAATCTCCCAACTTTACATTTCCAGCTTCATCAAGAAACACATTAGCTGGTTTTATATCTCGATGTAAAACTGTGGTTTTTGACAACTGCCAATGGCATGCTTGTAAAGCTCGGCACATTTGATAAAGAACTTTCCAGACAAATCCTTCATCTAGGTAACTTCCACTTCTGAAAACAGAATGTCCATATCAACACAATTTCAAATATTTTAATCACATCAATATAATAATAAATTTGTAGGATCACAGCACGATGCCATCCATTACAGATAATGTTAGTTTTCTTAATTGGATGTAGTTCTATATAAATTTATACACCCTTAATATATAATTGTCCACCGCTGTGGTCTCGAGTAGTGGGCTGTCTTGTCACGCAGTGGGCCCAGGTTTGATTCCCGGTCGGGACAAGCTTCCTGGGTGAGGTTTTCTCTGGGGTTTTCCTCACCTGTAAGACATATGTCAAGTAGCTTTAAGGCCCAAAAGGTCCCTGAACATCATCGGGCCATCATCATCAACCTTCACCGGTGTGGAAAGCAACAGGAAGCTACCTCACTTATGATTCCCTAGTAGAGCTGCAAAGCATACATGAAAATGTTGCAGTGAAAGACCTGCCCAAGGGCAGAACACTATAGAATAGAATAGTACATAATTGAATTGGACATTTTTTTTTACATTTTACCTCATGAAAATATTTGTATTTCTCAGAGACTAGCTTTGGAGGCATTCCCTCCATCATCAGCTAAACTCCGACTGTTCAAAATTGCGCCGTCAACACTAACATTCCACCTGGAACCTGTGCAGGTTGGAAGAACTTTGAAATCAAATCTCGTTTGCTGGGAACTTCCCAAATTGTTAATTCCATACGTTTCTCTAAATGTTTTAATATTATAGTTTCTTTTTTCAATTAGTGATTCTCTATCAAACTATGAACTGAAATCACCAATTTTTTAATTTCAGTAACTAACTCACTGGCACTATTGAACCCATAGGTTCATGGCCGCATGGACATAAGCTCTCCATACTCCCCTTTCCTTAGCCAATGTTTTCCAGTCATCCCCTGAATAATCTACTTCCCTCAAATCATAGTTAATGTTATTCTTGGTCTACCAACTGGGCGTTTTCCCTCTGGTTTTCCTACAAGAAGCTTTCATGCACGTCTTTCCTTTCCCATTTATGCCACATCGCAGTCTATGAGACTTAACTGTTCTCATTATATCTGGCTTCCTATAAAGACCATGTAGTTCACTGTTATGTAGTCTTCTCCATTCACCTTTTCAATTTCACTATTTTTAATATTTTCAATGTGTTGTTTCATACAATTATCTAATTTTTTTTTAGTTTTTCGTAGGTATACTTTATTGCAGGAATCTTACTTTAAGGGAGGAAAAAATGTTATGAGTATTTGAGAATAAAATGTTTAAGAACATTTTTGAACCAAAGATAGATGAACAGACAGGAGAATGGAGAAGATTGATTAACACTGAGCTACATGATATTTATGGGAAGCCAGAAGTAATAACAACAGTTAAGTCTTGTAAAATGCAATGGACAGGAGGCACAAATGGGGAACGTAAGAGGGGTATGGAAACTCTTTGTAGGAAAACCTAGTGGGTAGGCCAAGATAAATAATAATTCTCTGTGTGAGTGTCTTTTCTGTGGATATTGAAATCAATTTTTTGTTCTTGATCATTCCTGATTATATAAAGATCAAGAAACAGGATTTGGTTAATCTCTTTCAATTCTCTAGTAAACTCCCTGGATTCATCTTGTAGGTTAAGCAATTTTAAAGCATCATCAATGTATCTGAAATTTATTACAGAGAATATATCATCCACAAATCTGTATCATCCAGCTGATGTATTTTATTGAAGCATGTAGCAGTATACTTTTTTCCAGGGCCAGGTAGCCAGCCCGATGCCTAACTCCCAACTTTGGAGGACCTGGGGTTTTTTTTTTTTTAGAGTTTGCTCCCATAGCCAATGGGTCTCAGTTTTAAGGTGCTGATAACTTGCCTTTCGTCCCATCCTGTTAGCTACAGTCTATTACAACTGCAGTCAGGGAGCACGACGAGAACATAGGATTAGGACTTGTTGGCAGAGCTGCTAAAAGAGTCACAGTGGCATTACTTGAGATTTATTAAGGTATATACAGTCGGCATCTGTATCCTTCACGAGGCCGTACCACCATTTGCAACCATTTGGAAATAATTTGGAACAAAAATATTACAAAGGAAACTAAAATGAAAATTTATAAGACGTAATACAGAATCTAATGATTTATTTTAGGAAGTAATATTTTGAGGTTCTTTCAATCAAATTTTTTTTATTCTGTAATCATCTTACCTCAATTTATTGTTGATTTGTTCTCAAACATGTATTAAACAATATTAAAAATGGGGAAATAGAAAAATCAGCAGTTGCTGCTCATGTTTGGGCCAAAAAACACAATGTAAATTTGAACACTAAATTATTAAAACAGTTAGAAAATACAAAGGAACTCACCATTTGGGGGAAAATTTACATTCAGAAGAACAAAAATTGAGTTATGAATTTTGAAATTCCTGCTGAACGTAACCTTGTATGGAGGTTCTTCGGCCAGTCGGAATAGGGAGCTGATATCGACATCCAGGGTTCACAACATAAAACTCATCAGTCTGGCCAAACTGAAGATAATATAGAAGATTATATCGAAACATGTTCGAGAACAAATCAACATTAAATTGAGGTAAGATGATTACAGACTAAAGAAAAAAAAAAAGAATAATACAGAATATTTTGTCATATGGAAGTGAAACTTGGTCTTTGACGGAATTACAAAAGAATAAAATTAGAACAGTTGAATTTGATTATCTTAGAAGAAGCCTTCAAAAAACAAGACAGGATAAAATAACAAATAAATCCCTTTGGAGAGAAATGAATGTCACCACATCTGTTGTTAAGAGGACTGAAAATCAAACTCTTAAATGGTATGGCCATGTACAAAGAATGGAAAATTAAAGATGGCCAAAAAATATATACCAATGGTCACCCCCTGGAAGAAATAAACGTGACAGACCAAGGTGGAAATGGAAAACCTATGTCAGAACTTACTTACTTACTTACTTACTCACTGGCACTATCGAACCCGTAGGTTCATGGCCACACGGACATAAGATCTCCATACATCCCTATCCTGAGCTAATGCTTTCCAATCATTCCCTGTATAATCTACTTCCCTCAAATCATAGTTAATGTTGTTCTCCCACCTCATTCTTGGTCTACCAACTGGGCGTTTTCCTTCTGGCTTTCCTACAAGAAGTTTCCATGCACGTCTTTCATTCCCCATACGCGCAACATGTCCTGCCCATCGCAGTCTATGGGACTTAACTGTTCTTATTATATCTGGCTTCCTATAAAGACCATGTAGTTCATTGTTAAGTAGTCTTCTCCATTCACCTGTCTGTTCATCTCTCTTTGGTCCAAAAATTTTCCTAAGAACTTTATTCTCAAATACTCGTGGAAGAAGATTGGAATGATAGAAATAAATGGAAACTGAAGACGGCAAACCTATAAGTGGGCAAAAACCAAAGAAGAAATCTGTACCAAACCTTAAAGACCCACAGATAAACTTTATTGATGTGACATTCAAGATAATCCAGAAACATGCATCTAACCACACTTTGCTGCTAGCAAAATTTGCACCCTGCATTCTGCTAACATTTTTGCAACCACTCGTGTGTTCGTGCGGGATCGTACCAATCTTTTTATAATTTATTTTGAGTTTGAAAGTATAGAGAGCTTAAATCAACATACCTTTGCCCGGGCCCATAGAAGGCAAAGATTAATCCACCTTTCCTTAATAAATTATTAAACATATAGTACTGTAAGCTACACAGTATTACAATCGTGGAAGCTAGATGGAAAAGAGGGATTAAATACGCTTGAGAAAGCTTTGGAACTTTATATCAATACCTGACATGACTAGCTACGCAATCAATAAACAGAAGTTAACTAAAAATAGCTTATCTTTAATGAGAGTCATAAGTCAGATATAATGAAATACAAATAACAAAAGATAGTTTTCTTGACTATTGAAAAATAAGTTAAGAAAGAAATAATAACATTCTTGGTCATCCAAACAAAAGTCAATAACAATAATAATATTAATAAACATACGTACATTCATCCACTCACTCCAGTCCCGCCAAGGGCTAGGGTACACGGTCCTAGTGGCCCTACCCTGGCCTAAGGGATTGATTAACCAAACAGCTCCTTCGAGCTACTATTGACTTGACTCGCCGAAACCTAAATAGATGATGACCCTGATGTTAATGTGCACTGCTTATTTGAGGACTTCACTAGCAAGGGGAAGATGTGCAGTGACACACGGCGCATAAAGGAGAAAGGGGGGAGGTACATAGGAGAGAGGACAAGGAAGATAGGAATTTGGCACTGTTCACTAAGATCACTGAAAAATGAAGACACGATGATGTAGTGGTTGCGCAGTATTACGTAATCTTACGTACCGAAAATGTCATTTCGGTACAAACAAATTAGCTAGAAATGGAGAAAGTAGATTACCCATCACCAAACTTGAGAACTGCCTATAACATTTTCCATTGAATGTGATGAAAGAATTGTAAATACAAGTTATGTTAGGCTTATATACGAGGGTAGATCAAATGTAAACTGAAATTTGTATCTGGAGTATCTGGTAGCGAACTGCAAAGGTTGCGATTTGGAGGGGAAGTCGTTGGGGGTGTCTGGAGTAGGGATCTTGATGTGTCACACTCCGAAGAGCGGCCGCTTGCTCCAGTATGCCATGAGCGAGCAAGAGGTACACATGTCTGGTGCACAATGCATTATTATTAAGTTTTTGGCGAAAGAAGGCACTAAACCTTCTGAAATTTTGAGAAGGCTCCATGCGCAGTTCGGGGAAGCAACCCTTTCAAAGACGCAGGTGTATGATTGGCGCAAAAAAAATTTAGCGGGCTGGGATTCAGTGGAAAATGAGCCCCACCAAAGATGGCAATGAACAAGCATCACTGCAGACAACATTTGTGCTGTATGGGACCTTATTGAGGAGGATCGGCGCGTAACAATTTCTGAAATTGCTTCACACGTTGGAATAAGCTTCGGAAGTGTTCAAGCCATCATCAGTGATGAACTCAAATTCCGAAAATTGTCTGCCAGGTAGGTTCCTCGGCTCCTCAGCCAGGAACAAAAAAAATGCATTGGACATTGACGAAAATGCATTGGACACCTCTGGAACATCCTTACAGTCCAGATTTGTCACCCTGTGATTACCATTTGTTTGGGCCACTGAAAGAAGACCTGGGAGGAAGGCGGTTTGGTGACAATGCAGTGGTAGAGGAGTTCGTGCACAATTGGCTGACTACACGTCATCCCTCATTCTTCAAGGACGGCATCAAAAAGTTGCCAACTCGATGGCAAAAGTGTGTTGGATATGCAGGAGACTATGTAGAAAAATGAGGTGGTGGTTTTGTATTTTTTTGTTAATTCAATAAAATTGTAAACAATAATTCCGGTTTATATTTGAATCACCCTCGTGTATATATATATATATATATATATATATATATATATATATATATATATATTCTTCTATCTATTTTTAATTTTTAAGAATGTAACTTTTTTTCAAACTATTTATGAGTTAGGATGCTAGAAAAGAAGGAAATAACATCAAATGAAACCAGTCTGTCTACAGGTTCTAGTGTGATGTTTTTAAATTCAACTAATTTTAAGAGTTTTCAATTCCTTTGTTCTCAAATTGTTGAAAATCTTTGAATTTATTTGTTAACCAGTGTGCCAATTATAACACAGAGAACCAATATTGTTAATACTGGGCCTAATCTTATCTCGATCTTTATGTATTTTTGGAAGACCATACATTTTTTTCAATTTTCGGGTTATGTACTTTTGTTTTTTTTTTGTGATGATATGTTTTATAAGTTTTAAGGTATTTACTGTGGTTTATATCACTTTTGAGAAAGAATCTGCTTTTAATTCTTCATACTCATCAAAATCTAGAAGAGTGTTAATTCTATTTATTTTTCATGAAAAATTCGAAGATAGTAAACAATAAGAATGTAACAATTACTAAGGCTGATAAAGGAAATAAAATAATAATTTTAGACTAACCTAACTACGTAAATAAAATTAATACGCTTCTAGATTCCAATGATTATAAAGAATTAAAAATAGATCCTCTCCCAAAAGAAATAAAAACCATAGATAATACCTTAAAAACTATAAAACATATATCACAAAAAAGAAAAATATAAACTAAAAGGAAGTTAGCAGGAAGTCGACCCAGTAAAAAGTCCCACGACTATTCGCCACATTAATGTCATCCCAAGTTAAACTCGTCATACTACAAACCAGTTTCGAAGGTATCTCTTTCATCATTGTTGGTTTTTGGCTAATGAAGAGAGAGATACCTTTGAAAAGGTCCAGGTGAAAAAGCTAATATGAGATGAGGTGTAAAAAAACTGATTCAATTTCTTTGAAGTTAGTTACTCTGATCACTTTTAGCAGTGATCAGATTAAACTCATGAATAAGCATTTTTCTGTAGTCTTCACAAACATTTGTAAAACACTAATAACCTCCTGCAATGACAATCTTTCCCCTTTTTGATGTTATATTTAGTTTAACATATTACAGTCCTGGACAGATTAATTAAAAAAAAAAAAATAACGCTTGAACTGAGAATCGAACCCTGGACTTCTGACTCTGCACGTCAGCTTGCAATCCATTACACCATTCTAGACTTGATACAACTGCCAAATTTTCTTTCCACTTATACAATTCTCTTATGTCCGAAGGCAGATAGCTCTCGCTAGTAACGCCATGACTTCTATTCAAAGTATTTTTACCGAGAATTTTACATTCATACGTTAAACTAAATATAACATCAAAATATTAAGCCTTACCATTAATAAGTAATGTAAAATTCAAGCCAGGTCTGATGAGGCAATAGCTCAAATACTGAATAAATAAAGTACCCAAAAACATCAAATTTTATGTACTTAGTAATATCTTTCACTCACTTGCTTCAGGTTATTGTTACAATGTTGCAGATGGAGAAGAAGAAGGAAAAAAAATTAAATAAATAACAGTAATAATAAGCAGATGACATACTTAATACTTTATTCAGTGCAGATTTTATTTAGACTTCCTTTTGTTCATTTCTTTGTTGTTCATTTTGCAGTATTTCAGACTAAAAGAAAATTAATATATAAAAAAGAGAGGAGGAAGTGGATTTATGGGAAAAAATGCAAATCATATGATGCATGTAACTTGGTTCACATGGGTCAGATCCCAACTATTTTACTATTGTCATGGGACATTGCTTTATAGAATGCCCTCACAGTTATAGACATCAACAGCACTAATAAGCATTCAGACCGGCTTTTTAATTTTCGAAGTTTTCTCGTATACTATTCACTGCAGAATAATGAATCACATAGAATTCTGAGAAAATATGTGTTCTGATGCCTCCCACCGCACTTTTTGTGCACATTTGATGGATAGATAGGATTAATGTATTAAGGTAAATTTTTTTATCCCTCACCTCATATTCTTCTTTTTTCTTTTAAACTAATTTCGGAACTAATGAAAATGAGAAAATAGAAGAGGAAAACAAATCAGGGATTTATCAGATTAAATGTGAAAAATGTGAGAAAGTCTACAAATTTGAAAACCACAGTGAAAGAACATATCAGGAACATCAAGAAAGGGGAAGTAGAAAAATCTGCAGGTGGCTGCCCATGCATGATTTGAAAAAATCTTATTGAAAAAGAAGGCTAAATTATTGAAACAAATAGAAAAACCAAAAGAACTCACTGTTTGGGAAAAAATCTACATAAAAAAAAAAAAGAAAAGGAGAAATTAATGAACTTTGAAATTCCTGGAGAAAATGACCTGATTTTGAGGATTTTCAGTCTACCAACAGAGGGAGCAAGACGGCTCTTTAAGACGACAGAACAACAGTCACAAAATTACTGAAGATGGAACTGAAGTGTAAAGTTCCAAAACTAGTTAAAAAAAAAAGAGGAAGAATATGAGGTGGGTGATAAAAAAATTTACCTAAATATCTCATAATGTGGATTCCTAAAAAAAAGTAACTTAATAGGATTAATGTAATTAATTAAGATATTTTGTCTGTACATTTTAACTTTTATACAGAGCCTATAATCACTGACGATGGAGTTCAGAAGCCTTGAAACATATGTTCGTCAGAACAACCATAAGAGGTAAGAATGTACACCCTTCGACAAAAAAAAATGAGTCATCTCTTGAACGCACATTTCTTCTAAGTCATACTCGGCACAGCGCTGGGTTCAAACTAGGAAACTAGTCATAATTGTGCAGTCCCTGAGCTACTGTGTTATGTGGCATGAACTTAAGACTCTTCTACGTGTCCCGATAGCTCAGCGGAAAAGCACACGGTCACTGTTTCTGTTAATGAAGTTCGCAGGTTCGCATCTTCAATTACGCAGTTTTTTTTGTGATATTTGTATTAAAACGTTTTATGAATTAAATACATTTTATTTCGACATTTGAATTAATCTATACTTTTTAAGTTCATAATTGTTTTTATACCGTTGAGGTTATAACAATGTTAAATTATATATTTTTACACGCTTTATATTAGCTTGACCTGTATCTTTCTATGTAACGAACCTGTATCTATGTAACGGAATCTTTGAACACGATTTTCATCCACTTAAAAACATTGGATCGACTTGAAACTTTGTATACTTGTAAAGGACCCATGACAATACAATAATTTCATAGTTTTTTCTAAAATCCTGGCCAGAATCATCGGAAAATCAAAAAAATAAAAACCTGTGTAATAGGTTGTGGACTTATCGACTTTTTAGTCAATCGTTGTAAGAGCTCAGTTAGTAGAGCGGTGGACTGTAGTGGTATATAATTTCAGCAATCAATAGGTCGCTGGTTCAAATCCGGGCCGGAGGTTTTTTTTTAGAAAAGTATTAAGCAATTAAATTTTCATGGGATTCCGGTTTATGACAATCAATTAAACTAAAAATTAAAAAAATAAATAATAGTTTAAAAACTGAAACAACACGCTTTATTAGATAACCAAACTAAAAAAAAATAATTTTAAAAAACTAAAACAACACGCTTTATTAGAAAACCGAACTAAAAAATAAAAAAAATAATTTTAATTTCCAACACGCTTGGGGAAAAAAATTAAAGTGGTCAACAAAAAAATCATCTCTAACACATCTAGAATAAAACTAGAGTTATCTAAAAAAAAATAATTTTACCATCAAAAGTGTTGGGCGCTTTTTATGGTTTTTACGTTTTCTTCTTAGAGACTTTACTTTTACCAATATCTGTTTATTATCAAATCTAAGTATCAATTGATATAGAGCACCCCACGCTTTTGATATTAAAATTATTTTTTTTGTAGATAACTAGTTTTATTCTAGATGTGTTGGAGATTATTTTTTTGTTGACCACTTTAATTTTATCCCAAGCGTTTTGGAAAATAAAATTATTTTTCATTTTTTAGTTCGGTTTTCTAATAAAGCGTGTTGTTTTAGTTTGTTTAAACTATTATTTATTTTTACCTTGTATACTACCGTCTTCCTCAACTATCTAAAATTTTCGTTGATTTCACTCTAGGCCTTTCGATGCATGCTTCATCTTCTGGAGTTGTTGTAGTAGTATTGAATTAACTGTATGTCTAATAGAGGGTTTTGCTTATTAGGCACATTTTCGTTGAGAATGTTTGTATTCTTGGCCTTCTTGATAATTTCGATTTCTTGTAAAATGTTAATTTTGTGTCTGTTGTTTTCTCTGTGTATAATTTACATTGTATTATTGATATTGTTGAAACTGTGGCCGGTTTCTGAAATATGTTTAGCGAAATTTGATTTCATTGTTAAAGGAGAAGGCAAATCAAATTTCGCTGTTCACCAGGTTGAATCCAATCGAAAATGTATGGGCTAAGATGAAAATAGAGATGAACTCTAATTGGCCTGCAGATGCACGAAAAACGAAAGATGGCTTATGGGCACAAATTCAAGACGCCTGGGATGCTCTAGCCGATCATCCACGTGCCTGTAGAAATTTGATTGCATCAATGTCCTGCAGATTGAGGGCGGCAATAGATGCTGAGGATTCATACACCCGATATTGATTTTGTTTTTGTTAAAGTTTCATTTTAGAAGATATTATTTCCTTTCTTCATTTAATTATTAGAAGGTTTTCATTTATGTGTTTTGTGTGTGCATTAAAGCCATAAAACTCAAATATAAAATTAAATATGAAATTATATTACAGGCGAAATGCTATCCTAACATTCAGTAAAAAAAAAAAGTAGAATGGGAATCGAACCCGTGAGGTTACGAATGCAAATGTTGTGTGTTAAACCTCTCGACCACGGAAACACACAAAGGCAAGCTCTCTCTTTTATGTTACTTGAGTGTGCACTACGTTAACTAGCAAACACCACAGTACAATTACTGAAAACGTGTTAATGTGAATAAGGCTTCTGCGAGTGCTCACGAAGTTCCCCGATCGGTTGATAGAATCAAGAGATGACTCATTTTTTTTGTCCAAGGGTGTACAGACAAAATGTCTTAATTATTAAACAAACATCTTAATCTTACTTCCTATGGTATTTTAAAATAAAGGATTAATATATTCTATTTTTCAATTTATGCACAATTTCAGCAGACCACTGTAGATGATGTATTATTGTATTGTGTACAGAGAGGAGTTAGGATGAGTGTATGTTTGTGTGTTAGTATAATGTAAAGTATGTTGTATGAGGGATGATGATGAAGAGAAGGGTGGTGAAACTCGATGCTAGCATGTGGTCTACTGCTGTCGAAAAGCACCAAAGGGCAGTCAGGCTTAACGTCTCCATCCAATGGACAAATTGCTAACAACAGTGCTACATATGTTGTCAGGATATATACCATGAAGAGGTTTGCAATTAAATGCAGGAATCTGGTGCAATCTAGCAATTAAAATTGTTCACCACTGTCCCTCCTGGCACCGAGATTGAAAATTTTACAATTAAGATTTTCAATCCCACTTGGTATCGAATCCAGCTCTGCTAGTCACGAAGCAGGCATGCTACTATCTCAGCTAGCAAGGCAGACTCAAGAGATAATAAAGGACCCCTGACTAAATCCTGGCTTGACCTGTTAGCTCAAGGTATTCATTGCATGAAAACTTATATCAAATTTGGATTAAAAAAACTACACTTTTACACTTATTTATTTCTGTTCACATTTTTTTAATGAACTAACTAACTCATTGGCACTATCAAACCTGTAGGTTCATGGCCGTGCGGATATAAGCTCTATACATCCCTATCCTGAGCTAATGTTTTCCAATCATTCCGTGTATAATCTACTTAATAATTAAATGAATCGTGATTTTTTCTTACCTCATACATCTATGTTTCTTTAAACACAGCACTGCAATGGTTATATTCACAAAAATTAAAGGCAGAAATCATAGAAGAGTATCTAATACTAACTAAAATTTGTATCGATAATAACTTTTTCACATTCAATGGAAAATTTTATAGACAAATTTCAGGATTGGCAATGGGAAATCCACTGTCTCCATTTTTAGCCAATTTATTTATGGGGTATCTTGAATCACATATCACCAATGCTTATCCTTTGATTTTCAAGTGTTGGTATAGATATGTAGATGATATTATCGCTGTGATTGATAAAAAATACATTCAAGATGCATTGAAATTGCTTAATCTTCAGGATGAGTCAGTGAAATTCACTATTGAAATGGAACAAAATAACAAGATTCCTTTTTTAGACTTATACTTAATAAGAAATGAACAACAGCAAAAAATTGAATTTAACATTTACAGAAAAGACACACATACTGACAACTACATAAAATCTTCAGGTTTTAATCATTTGACACACAAACATGCAATTTTCAATAGTCTATTACACAGATTGTTAAATATTCCACTTAATGTAGAAGATTTTGACAAGGAATATAATCATATTGTTCATGTTGCTAAAATAAATGGTTTCGATGAAGACATTATAAAGAATAAATTAAAGAAATTCAAACAACAAAAAAGGTTACAGGAATACACCACCTTACATCATGGTCCCAAGAAAGATGTAAAATTCAAGAAATTCACTTACCATCCTGAAGTTCATAATAAGTTTCAAAACATTTTCAGAAATTTTAATATAACATTAGCTCCAATTAACAAATTCAGCCTGGGCAATCTGCTGTTAACTAATAATAAATGTAATAGTTGAATGCAGGCTTTCACGGCCGGTAATCATAATGTTGAGTGATTCCGGGTTCTGTGGCCGTGGTCCATAGTTGGTGTTGATACCAGACGTTTCGCCCTCAACTGCGGAGGGCATCTTCAGTGGCGAGTGCTTCTAGGCGTGTTTCCTGGTCGGAAGCTCTACTTAGAGTGAACGCTGCGGGTGTTGTATTGATACTAGTGGTGGGAGCAGGGTGAGCGGGCGTGGCTCTTGCTGATTGGCTAATGGTCGTCTCCTTGTTGTCCCTAGTGTTGATGCATTTATTTTCTAGTGTACGGTACCAGGCCTTGGACAGTTTAATACCTTCCTCTTTTCTGTTAATATTTTCCTTATGCTTGTGTATTTCTATAGCCTCTCGATATAATCTAGGGAAATAATAGGAAGTTGTGGCTAAAACTTGTGTATCATCGAATAGAATCTGGTGTCCATTCATAATGGCCTGTTCTGCTACAGCCCGAGTTATCCCGTTCGCCTTGGCTGCAGTTTCTTTTGTGTTTCTGATAACGGGTGGCTATACTTCTTTTTGTGGTCCCTATGTATGGTTTACCACACGAACAAGGAAGTCGATATACGCCGCAAGTGGAGAGAGGTGGCCGAGGATCCTTAGCTGAGCGAAGGCAGTCTTCTATTTTTCTTGTAGGTCTGTAAACTGTTTTTATGTTGTATTTTCGTAGGAGTTTCCCGATACGATCTGTGACTCTTTGTACATATGGTAAGTAGGCTATGCTGGTTGAGGGTGTGTTATCCATTCTGACGTGCTGTCTTCGTGGATGTATGGTTTGTCTTATTTCCTTGGATGTGTAGCCATTTTTCTGGAAACAATTGAACAGATGGTGTTGTTCTTGTTTAAGGTGTTGTGGTTGGCATAACTTAGTCGCTCTTGTCGAACAGTGTCTTAATGACACCTCGCTTTTGTATTGGATGGTGGTTAGAGTCTTTGTGCAGATATCGGTCTGTGTGTGTAGGTTTTCTGTAAACTGTATGTTGAATTTCCCCATTGCCAGTCCTTATTATTTGAACGTCCAGGAAAGGAAGTCTTCCATTATCTTCTTTTTCCATAGTGAACTGTATTTTGTTGTGTCTGCTGTTAAGGTGTTGAAGGAAACGTTCCAATTCTTCACTGCCATGTCTCCATACTACGAATGTGTCATCAACATAGCGAAACCAATGTTCTGGAGACTTGGGAGCTGTTTTTAGTGCTTCTGTTTCGAATTTCTCCATGAAAAAATTCGCTACTACTGGGCTTAGAGGACTGCCCATGGCTACTTCCGTCGGTCTGTTCATAGTAGCTGTTGTTCCATTGGAAGTAAGTAGTAGTTAGTACATGCCTGAATAAATTGGATATTTCTTCTGTGAAAATCTGTCTAATGTAGTCCATGGTCTCATTTACTGGCACCATGGTGAAAAGGGAAACCACATCGAAGCTAACCAGTATATCTTGAGATGTTACGTTTATATTCCGTAGTCTCTCAATGAAATGTGTCGAGTCTCTGATGTAGCTGTCCGTTTTTCCAAGGAGTGGTTTCAGAAAAGAGGAAGGTATTAAACTGTCCAAGGCCTGGTACCGTACACTAGAAAATAAATGCATCAACACTAGGGACAACAAGGAGACGACCATTAGCCAATCAGCAAGAGCCACGCCCGCTCACCCTGCTCCCACCACTAGTATCAATACAACACCCGCAGCGTTCACTCTAAGTAGAGCTTCCGACCAGGAAACACGCCTAGAAGCACTCGCCACTGAAGATGCCCTCCGCAGTTGAGGGCGAAACGTCTGGTATCAACACCAACTATGGACCACGGCCACAGAACCCGGAATCACTCAACATAATAAATGTAATACCCCAGACAACAAAAAATCTGGGATTTATCAAATTGATTGCAAAGATTGCAACAAGATATATATAGGAAAAACAAAAAGGAACTTGGAAACTCGTAAAAAAGAGCACTTCAGAAACATGAAGAATGGAGAAATTGATAAAAATCAGCTATAGCAGCACATAGTTTATTAGAGCATCATAGGATTGAAAAAGAAGCAAAACTTTTAAAACATCTATCTAAACCTTTGGATTTAACAGTTTGGGAAAAAATATATATTCAAAAAAACCATACTAGAATTATGAACTTTGAGATTCCGGAAGAACCAAGCTTGATTACAAAGTTCTTCAAAAATACAACAGATAGCAGTTTAGGAAATGATTCATTCAAAATAACACCAGATGGCAGATTGAAGAGGAATTCCTTAAAAAGAACACCAGATGGCAGTCTAGATAATTACCGGCAAAAAGGAGAAAAAATTGACAGTCGTGAAAACAGCTGACGATGACGACAAAGTGTCGCTGATACCGCAGTGCTGTGTTTAAAGAAACATAGATGTATGAGGTAAGAAAAAATCACGATTCATTTAATTATTATTAATTGAACCTCATAATGTTAAAAATTCCCAAATTTAATATATAAATATAATCTACTTCCCTCAAATCATGGTTAATGTTATTCTCCCACCTCATTTTTGGTCTACCAATTGGGTGTTTGCCTTCTGGTTTTCCTACAAGAAGCTTGCATGCATGTCTTTCATTCCCCATTTGTGCCTCATGTCCTGTCCATCATAGTCTACAAGACTTAACTGTTCTTAATATATCTGGCTTCCTATAAAGATCATGTAGTTCAATTCACCTGTCTGTTAATCTCTCTTTGATCCAAACATTTTCCTAAGAATTTTATTTTTAAATGTGTTGATAATTTAGTAGACAGCAGAAATGCTAGTCGCAGAGCCAAGTGCATTAGAGGTTGAAATGGCAATTGAAAAATTGAAGATGTATAAAGCATCAGGTTCAGATGAGATCCCAGCAGAACTGATAAAATCAGGGGGAGAAAAATTGATGGACAAGATACGCTGGTTGCTTAGTATGATTTGGGAAAAAGAAGCTCTTCCAGATGAATGGAAGGAATCAATTATCGTACCAATTTATAAGAAAGGAGATAAAACTGATTGCAACAACTATAGGGGCATCTCATTACTTTCAACTTCGTACAAAATTTTAACAAATATATTAGTAAGCAGACTTGCTCCCTATATTGATGACATTCTAGGAGATCATCAATGTGCATTTAGAAGAAACAGGTCTACAACAGATCAGATTTTTAGTATAAGACAGATTTTAGAAACGAAATGGGAATATAATGGTACTGTACATCAACTATATGTAGACTTCAAAAAAGCATATGATTCAATTAAGAGGGAGAAGTTATATAGTATCCTGCTGGAGTTCGGAATTCCCAAAAGTTAGTTAGACTTATACGAATGTGTCTAAATGGCTCAAAGAGTAGGGTGCGTGTAGGCAAACAGTTTTCAGACACTTTTGAAATCCAGAATGGGTTGAAGCAAGGAGATGCACTATCTCCTCTACTATTTAATTTTGTACTAGAGCATGCCATTAAATCTTTAGAGAATAAGGAAGGCTTACAACTGAATGGTATTAATAAGCTGTTAGTTTATGCTGATGATGTGGTACTACTGGCCGATAGCGAGGAGATACTAAAGGCTCACACGCACACACTATTGAGTAACACTAAGAAATTAGGACTGGAAGTAAATATCAGTAAAACTAAGTATATGGTCACACGTAGAAATACATTATATAATGGAAATGGACAGCTAATGACAAATGAGGGAAATTTTGAGGAATTGGCTGAATTCAAATACCTAGGAACAATAATCACAAATAGGAATGAGATGCGCAAAGAAATTAAACATAGGCTCAATTCTGGAAATGCATGCTATTATGCATTGCAGAGACTTTTGATGTCCCAACTCCTTTCAAAAACGTTAAGCTGAAAATATATAAAACTATTATTCTACAGTTATATTATATGGGTGCGAAACATGGACTCTTACTTTAAGGGAGGAAAGGAGATTACGAGTATTTGAGAATAAAGTTCTTAGGAAAATTTTTGGACCAAGAGAGATGAACAGACAGGTGAATGGAGAAGACTACATAACAATGAACTACATGGTCTTTATAGGAAGCCAGATATAATAAGAACAGTTAAGTCCCGTAGACTGCGATAGGCAGGACATGTTGCGCGTATGGGGAATGAAAGACGTGCATGGAAACTTCTTGTAGGAAAGCCAGAAGGAAAACGCCCAGTTGGTAGACCAAGAATGAGGTGGGAGAACAACATTAACTATGATTTGAGGGAAGTAGATTAAACAGGAAATGATTGGAAAGCATTAGCTCAGGATAGGGATGTATGGAGAGCTTATGTCCGCGCGGCCATGAACCTACGGTTTCGATAGTGCCAGTGAGTAAGTAAATAAGTAAGTTGATAATTTAGTAATTTGGATACTCTTTTAACTGATTTTTATTAATCAAAAGTAAAATTTTGTGAATACTATAATCAACAAACACTTAAAACATGGTTCTCACAGCTGAGTTTTCTTTTCATACCTTTGTTATTAACAATTCAATGAACTTAAACATAATTTGATACTTTAATAAAAAATGTTATCTACATACTTCTTGCATTTATTTATTAGTGAAGATAGATCTCCTCCTTGACACCATTCCATTACAATATATAGAGTAGCAGTTTCTTTGTGTATAATGTGATCATAATATTGTACAATATTTGGATGTCGCAATTCGCTTAATAAATTTACCTCTGAAACAAGAAGCTGAAAAAAAAAGTAAAATACTGGAATATACTTCATGTTAACAGTAGTATTTATAATATTTAACAAACAAAATAAAATATTTGTTCACTTTTTAGACTAATAAGGTTAATTATTAATTAAGATATTTTGTCTCTGTATTTTTACCTCTTATGCTTGAACATATGCTTCAAGGCTTGTGAGCCCCATGTCAGTGATTACAGACTGATTTTTCTCAAGTTGTCGGTCCTGATTCTTGATTCCTGCTCCCTCTGCCTGTTTTTTAAAATTCCCGGAGAAAGGAACCTCATTAGCAAGTTCATTGGACCACAGGCAGAGGGAGCAGGAATCAAGAATCAAAATTCATGAATTTTGAAATTCCCGGAGAAAGGAACCTTGTTGGACCACAGGCAGAGGGAGCAGGAATCAAGAATCAAGGCTGACAACTTGAGAAAAATCAGTCTGCAATCACTGACAATGGGGTTCACAAGCCTTGAAACATATGTTCAACAAAAACAACCATAATATCTTAATTATTAAATGAACCTCTTAATGTTACTTCCTATTTATTACAAATACAACCGGGCCAAATACAACAGGGCCGGACTACAGATATCATAAAAATAAAGACAAAAGATGGACATTTAATAATATACCCATATTAATATAGTTAATAATTCTTGTTAAGAAAAACTTGTAGTTTAGAAATTTGTAATCAATTGTTAAACATTTCATAATAACCAAACATCGTTATCAAAGGTTCAAAGTAGGGATGGTGATTCCTTTTCAAAACCAAGTTGCATCATCCTGACCTTGGATGTGTAATTGTTACTAGAGATGACATCATAATAGCTAGGACTGGTATGATAGTATTATCTTATGATTCGATATGTATAAATAAGAGTGTCTGGATTGGACAAGGGACAGCAGCGGGACTGATTGCGGTCCCCTCAGGAGGGCCCAGCGGGCCGGTGGCGTCTACATGGGTAACGTATTTTCATCTGTCATTTCTTTGGTCATTTTAAGACTTAGAATTGAATAAGGACCAAATGGTCCAAGGAACTTCATTCAAATAATAAACAAAGTTGAACATTTTTAAAATATTTGATCTCTCTCTCTTTTAGCATTTTAATATCTGAATATTTTTGACGTTGGACAATGTGGCGATTTCAGCTGACTTTAATAACAGTGTTTTAGTTGTTTGATTTTATTTTCTTTATGTTTGGTATTTATTTTAATAAATAATGTTATTTTTCGTTTACTGTGGTTTAATATGTTTAATTGTAGAACTCCTCCTCCAAAACCAAGGCCAACCGCTCGGGCCTAAGTCAACTTAAACAATAGGGAACTTAACGCTACCAATACGCAGGGGCTTAACAGACGCTCTCGCGTAACATTCTGGTGACTGGCAATGGGATTTTCGTGAAAACAATGTTCTATTATTATATTCACGAATAAAGAAACGAACCCTAGACCACAAAATCTACCTTCAATTCGTATACAGTAAAAATCTATATGTTTTTTTTCTTTCAATCGAAGTCACATCGGTACTATTGAATAAAATAGGTCTTGTTAAACAGAGAGAAACCAGAAAATCTTCAACTTTGGGACATTATTATTATTTAACTGGCTTTAGGTTATATTTTTTTTTTTGGATCTAATATTTGGGCTTATAGATAATGGGTAAATTTTGGATATATCGTTGTTTTAGGTTATATTTTAGGTATTGATGTTTTTTTTTCAATAATTGTTTTATTTTCTAGGCATAATTAAGGTTTTTTTTACAATGGGTAAAATTTTTGGATATAAGACAAATTGGTGTTGTTGATCATTTTTTTTAGGTGTTGTTTTCTTAATAGGCAGACATTTATATGTGCATTACTTTTTCTAGGCTATATGTTATGTTCATTTTAGAACTTGATTTTTTGATACACCTAAGGTTTATGAATTAATTTGGTGTTGTTTCAGGTAGAGGATATTTTGTTTTGTTTTGTTGTTGTTAACCTAGGTTATGATATTTCTTTTTTGTAGAGTGTTATAATTTTAGTTTTTGTTGTGTGGCAATATCTCATCCAATGCTAATAATTGTACGTGTATAATGACAATATTTTATTATTTCATCTATCGGTAAGACGTGGCACGATCACATGTATACGTAAATCATTTCTGAAAGCATCACCACGAGAGATAAGCCCAAGGGATCATAGGTTGCTTTACACGCCACTAGATGGGAAATTTTTGTTATATTGAACTTTTTATATCTTTGGAAAAGGGTAATAGATTTAAGCAGACAAGATGGCGGACACATCTTAAACTTACGTCACTAATGCACTCATACCACGTTTGCACTAGGTAAACATTCATTTTTTTATATATATATATTCACGAAAAACGCGATCTTGGATATCTGGATAGAGATGGGATACGAAAAATTAATTTATGGTTTATTAACTAGGTAGTTTTTTGGATAAAGAACTAGGAAGTTGGCTAACGTCTATTATATTTTTGTTTTGTTTTTCAAAATAGCCACGAGGACTACAGAGCCTTCTAACGGAGTCTATATTAAACATTACAGCCACCCCGTAGGAAACTAACTCTATCCACTTCAATCAAATAAAATTCTACTTATATTCAGACTAATAATCAAAAATATTATTGACATAAACACAAGAAAAAATAAATCGATTGATATTTAAGTCCCCATGCTGCAACACGTGCATCCACACTGGTAGTTAATCTTGGCCCACGTGAGGCTCGAGGAACCGCGTTATGACTTGCAATGAATGATTTATATTGGGAAAATAAATTAACAATTATTCTAAAAAAAAAATTTTAATTACAAAATAAAGAATAACCGAAAACTAGCAGGAAAATAGTTAGGGAGTTGAACAACGTAAAAATCAGAGGATTTGTAAATAGAGTAATAACCGTGAAAAATGAAGTAACATTTAAAGTAACATATTCCCCTACCGGAGATCTTGAGGCAACGGAAATGTTAGGGCTCCCAATATTTCTAGACAATCGGCACTTAAGGTCAGCCGGGTTATCAGCCCTGCGTGACGTCCGCCCTTTCCCCAGAGCAAGAGTCTGGTACTCATTTCAGTTAGAGGCTGAATCGACCCCAGGGCCATAGTGCCGCCAGAAGGACTAGATCAGGTTAACCATCCTAAAACACACCGGGACTTGAACCCCCGACGTTTCGACTTATAGCGCAGTACTTTAACCACTATGATAGTAGAAATAAATACTCATACCAAAAGTACCGAAGAAATTTTAAAACCGCTTAAAAGTTACTACCGCCTACCGTGCGACATTAACAAGACAGGGCATGAGGCAAATAAAGACAGGAAGAACCAATAACTGAGTGATTTAAAATTAATAATAATAAAAAACACACTAAAATAATAATCGACACACGAAGTCGGATACAAAACATACTTTCATAATGCGAAATAATGGAAAAGATTGAATGACAAATAAAATAATAATAATATTAGGGGAAATAGGAGTTTTCTGAATAATAGAATTGAACTCACCAGCGTGGAAAATTGGAAAATCGCCATCTTGATAGATATTGTGTTTTGAGACACGTCTTGCACGAAAACGGAGTGTCCTAGGAGGTCACATAGCGATAAAATTCAGCAAAGCTCTGGAATGTGTTTATTTTGGTGATAGTTAGATTAACCACACAGATAAGGACTCCAAAACCGATTGCCTTAGGAATATGAACAAAATTTATATTAGGTGCATTTACAGGGAAATAAATTTTTTTCTTCTTCTAGACATCTGAAAACGTACCTTAAATAAAGACCCATGACATTAACACCAGATAAAAGTGGCATATATAGGCAATCAAAGGGATTTTAGATTTGAAAACCGAGAGAATGGACAAGGGGCATGAACACTTAGGAGAAATAACCGAGAACTCGAGCATAGAGGGGAATGGAGAATTAACGCAATCACAAAAATAACAACGCACCTAATTAGGGATGTAGATTCTAGTTCCGAAACCGAGAGTATGGAAAAGGGGCATGGAAATTTCGGATAAATTAGAGAGAACTCGATCAAAAGCGGGAAATTGAGATTAATAAAAACAGATCCTACACCACACACCTCCCTAAGGGAAATAACATTACTAAGGGATTTCCAATTCGAGACTCATAGAAAGGAAGACGACCGAACTTCAGGTAAAATAATAACTTAAAGTAATTTTATTTTATTAACCTCTCATGCGGTGTTGAGGGATTTACAACAATGCCGGCGGGCGCATTCTGTGAAAATTTCGACTACAATGTGAGACGTTTCTAACTCATAAGTCAAATAAATCAAAAGTAATGTCAAGGAGGCTAGCGCAATTAAGGGAGGACTCGCTTGATCCGTAATTCAGATTTAGGTTTCGGAACCAAAAAAAAAAAATGGAGATTCTGTATAAAGAAGAGAGCTCGAATGGAAGAGGAGAACGGAGATTTGGCATAATCATAGAGCTCCGCTAGTGATGTTTAAGGAGGGAAGGTAAAACCAAGATGCTTACAGAAATGATAAAAGGGGGGATAGACTTATTCCCAGGAATATTTTCTTTTCGGCTGTATCATGTTTTTTTTTGGGGTGAAAATTAGGATACTTGACAAACAAACATCGACGAATAACCCTCAAGCCGAGTATGGATAGGCACGTGAGAAATAAAACTATTAATATTAATGAAGATCCTGAAACTTAGTAAAAACCATAATAATAATAAATCACCAGGAAAGTAATAATGATAATAATAAAACTCAGTAAATTTATAACTAACAATGATAATAATAATAATAATAATAATAATAATGAAATAAGAGCGAACTACCAAAAATAATACTTATGTTTATGCATAAAATGAAAGAGAACGGCAGAGGGGCATGGAAACTTAGTAGGAATTACAACGCATTGAATAATACACAGAATATAGAAGGCGAAATTTGGGATTCTTGGCAATCAGTGAGGTGTTTTATTCGATCTAGTAGAAAAGTGGAATTTCAAATGGGAACCCAGGGGTTACACAAAATACTATTACTGGGTATGACACAACAAATAATACACTCTGCAGGCAAGGGTTCCTGCTGAGATGGACTGGTTTCGTAAAGTTTGGAGGGCCTAATGGCGCCTAGACTCTCTTGTACTGCGAGCCTTGTTCCATGTCAGTTGGGACTAGTGACCGGTCGAGTAGTAGACACACATACACATGGGATATGACATATTACGATAATAGGTGAAAACTAGATCGCTTAAGACTCTTCATATTTAGGCCTACGAAGAATGGTAAAAGGATAGGCTACAACTTAGGTCAATCTAGGCTAGGTAACATGAGAAATATACACACAGAGATTAAACTTATACATAGTCGCACACCGGGATACAAGTTGGGAAGGACTAAGGACCCTTTTGGAGAGGTTATGGCCTCGAAAATTTGGCGAGTTGCCTGAACACTTCGCCAACAAGCTAGGCAGGTGCAGGTCGGAAGATGGGGCACCCCCGTTATGACATGATCTAGAGACTGAGAACTCCAAAATGATCTTGGGGCACTGGCCATAAAACCTTGCCGGCTTGGCACTGACGTTAGGGACCATATGGAACATCGTTGTTTAGGAAATGATAGGCATCGGAGCAGTAATGATATAGGAAACGCAGAAACGAAAGCGAAACAAGTCTCGATGGAATCGATTGTACACAACGACACCCGGGTGACAGTAGGTGAGGTGAGCAAGATATGAACCACGTCACGGGAAATCGGATCAAATCCATCCCACTGACGGAGCGAGGGTTTGGTGACGCCACCTTAGAGGGTGGGTCAGGAAGGGCCAGGGCCACTTTAGACGGAATACATTCTCCGCCTTCATGTCGTGCCCGGTTCTGTC
Organism: Diploptera punctata; assembly: GCA_030220185.1. Taxonomy (NCBI): domain Eukaryota; kingdom Metazoa; phylum Arthropoda; class Insecta; order Blattodea; family Blaberidae; genus Diploptera; species Diploptera punctata. The sequence goes on from JASPKZ010009819.1 coordinate 956,549, forward strand.
GCTGGCTCATCCGGCTTTATATACAAGGAACATTAGGGAATTCTGGAACGACAGAATTAGAGGGTGTGTCAGGAAGGGCCAGGGCCACTTTAGACGGAATACATTCTCCGCCTTCATGTCGTGCCCGGTTCTGTCGCTGGCTCATCCGGCTTATATACAAGAAACACTAGGGAATTCTGGAACGACAGAATTAGAGGGTGGGTCAGGAAGGGCCAGGGCCACTTTAGACGGAATACACTCTCCGCCTTCATGTCGTGCCCGGTTCGTTCGCTGGCTCACCCGGTTTAATTGCGAGACAGGAATCACGCAAGGGAGGGGGCAGGCATGACTAGGGCCACCGTTGGCATTAAGGGAAACGTTGCATAGCCCCATGCCTTCGAGGCTCGTTGCCCAGTCAGGGTCTGGGGCCCCCAAGGAGCGATGGCCAGGGACCATCCAGAGTAAATGATGATGCCAGGAAAACCGCGAGGAAGAAGTCGTACGCACACATAGATATGGTCATAACGAAGGAACATGAATAATAGACCGGGACGTCAGATACGTTGGGACACTAAAGAAGAAGAATACTAAAGGAAACACAGATATTACGATTGTGCGACCGACGAGTAGTGCAAGAGAGACAGATTGACCTAAGTAGGGATATTACATACGGGTACATGAAAATTAGAAGTTAAACACATAAGTAATACAAGAAAGTAGGAAGAGAGGTTAAACACATAAGTAAATCAAGAAAGTGGGATTATTACAGGAAATTAAGGAAATTATGGATTAAACACATAGGGTAATACCGGAAAATAGAAGTTAAACACATTGGGTAGACATGGAAATAGAAGATAAACACGTAAGGATAATACACGGAATTAGAAGTTAAACACATACGGTAATACATAAAAGGAGATCTCAGGAAATTATAGGTTAAACACATAAGGATAGTACACGAAACTAGGGGTTAAACTCATAAGGTACTACAGGAAATTAGGGGTTAAACACACAGGGTAATACAAGAAATTAAAAGATAAACACTTAAGAAAGTGCATGAAATTAGAAGTTAAACACATAGGGTTGGACATGAACTTAGAGGTTAAAACCATATGTAAGATAGGGAATAAGTCTACACGTATGAGACCAGGAATTAACTCAAAAACGAAAATGGAAATTAAAGGGAAACCAAAGGATAAGAAATAAAAAGGGAGAGGTTAAACCCATAGGTAACATGGGGACCCAAGACACGGAATAAAGTCCACGCATAATCGGGAGTTATGAAAAGAAAATTAAATGCAGAAATTCAAGAAACCAGATGAGATATTGCGAACGAATCAGGAAGGGCTTAAGGAAATATTGCCGAACGAATCAGGAAGGGCGTAAGGAAGTGTTGCCGAACGAATTCGGAAGGACTTAAGGAAACAACACCATAAGACATTTTTGTTTAGGTTAACTGGTAGGATGTCACACTAGAACTCGACAGACAAATTAGAAACGAGAGTATTTAAGACGCAGAGACGCATTTTTATTAAGTTAACTCAGGGGGCTGTAAAATGGGAAATCGACAGTAGTATTGGAAGCGAGAATTTAAGATGCAATACGCATCCCGGGATAAAGAAAGGAAATGCTCTCCCAATCAGGACCTCACGAGGGAATGATGATTCGGAATTCAGGTTACATAATCGTACAAAGTAGTAGTTACACCTTAAAGCCCTAGCGATTTATGTGTAGACGAGCACACTCGATCGAACTCAGGACTCTAGAGTAGGAGAAGCAACATTGAAATTTTATCCAAGCAATGGAAAGTGAAAACCAGCGGTAAAATACAGGGAGATACTGACATTTTGTTAACCTAGTAAAACCTGAATTGCAATAAGGGCGTAAATGATTCATGAGAAATCATAAGACCAAAAACATAAGAGCATTTCCTTTGCAACTTGAGACTAGCTATAAGGGACAAATAGGAAAATGGGTGCACAAACCTAAACATGCAATCTAAAGCCAGGACGTCTAATATACAATATAGTATCAGAGATATGATGGCTGAAAATGAAGCCTCTAAGCAATGAAGTTAAATTAAAATGACCAGGAGTGATAGGAGGGATGCGGACCCATGTAGTACGGGATAGCACCAAACCCATAATCAATGTTATAGTTATCCTCCCAAGTTTTAACATATGCATAAGATTGCAGCTTCACGCTTGGACTGCGGCCACCACCACGACACCACATGATGGGAGGCAGATTAAGATGGCCAGACTCACGGAGCACCCTATACATCTGAGGACGAGGGCAGCATAACGCTGCAAGGACCAACCACACCCTGTACATCTAAGGACGCAGGGTAGCTGCCAGGATCAACACACATCTCGAGGCGGAGCATGAGATGGATGAATGTCCAGACTCGCAACCAGCTGAGACAAAACACCTCATTAGCAGTAAAAACCAAACCCAGGCCATTATAAAAATAATAACGACTTTCTCCAACGCAAACCTTGGCCTAACCTCCTTCATCCCGATTTTTTTCCTATAGAAGAGTCAGGAAAACAAACTCCACGTCAAGATTAATTCCTATCAACCCTTTCACAAGTTCTCCTTGGACCTAACTGGGTTTTGTTTAAAGAAACTAGGCATGAACAACAAAAAAAGGGGCCTACCTGGACCAACGGCAGCTGAAACTGAACCACGAACTCGAGCATTAGGACATCGCATCCTCCATCGCGGCAAGCAGACACAAAACCTGACCTCCAAGCTGGCCACAGCAGACACCACAGGTTTTATAATTTTTTATCAATGATCCGGTTCACGAAATAGAACCGTCAGAGTGAATAGGAAAAAAAAAAAGGAAAACGTCGAAGTACATAACAAAAAGTAACAAAATGTGATAAAGTGCGTCGGATATTGGATAACAGTGTAAGTGCGTCGTTTCAAAAGAAACCACAGAAGGTTTAAATAAGGAAGAAGAACGAAGACAAGAAGAATATTTTATAGTCAATATTGGTTTTTTTTTGTTTTTTTTTTCAGCAATAAACATTTTTTTTTCTCTGAAACAATGCTCAGGCATGTTGTATTAACGCCGCGAAGGCTTGCTATATTGTGATTTTTTGTTTTTTTTTTTTTGAAGTATGGTGTTCTCACTAAGTAAACGGATCTTGCCGATATTTCGACGAAATTTAAAGTATCCGGGGCAATTTACAAGTAAAAGACGATCTAACCTCTTAGGATGAGAACAAAATACTTCCAGGACAGATGGAATCGCCAATTGACGACGACAGGTGCACTCCCACTTAAGGCTAAGTTGATAAAAGAAAAATGTTAGGACCAACCCCGAGAGGTGAGAGATATCCTGTAAGAAAAAAAAAAGACTTTCGGTTTTTCAACCCTACAGTCTTATTTAAGGGGGGGGGGGGGAATATTACAAATACAACAGGGCCAAATACAACAGGGCCGGATTACAGATATCATAAAAATAAAGACAAAAGATGGACATTTAATAATATACCCATATTAATATAGTTAATAATTCTTGTTAAGAAAAACTTGTAGTTTAGAAATTTGTAATCAATTGTTAAACATTTCATAATAACCAAACATCGTTATCAAGGTTCAAAGTAGGGATGGTGATTCCTTTTCAAAACCAAGTTGCATCATCCTGACCTTGGATGTGTAATTGTTACTAGAGATGACATCATAATAGCTAGGACTGGTATGATAGTATTATCTTATGATTCGATATGCATAAATAAGAGTGTCTGGATTGGACAAGGGACAGCAGCGGGACTGATTGCGGTCCCCTCAGGAGGGCCCAGCGGGCCGGTGGCGTCTACATGGGTAACGTATTTTCATCTGTCATTTCTTTGGTCATTTTAAGACTTAGAATCAAATATGGGACCAAATGGTCCTAGTAACTTCATTCAAATAACTAACAAAGTTGAACATTTTAAAATATTTGATCTCTCTCTCTTTTAGCATTTTAATATCTGAATATTTTTGACGTTGGACAATGTGGCGATTTCAGCTGACTTTAATAACAGTGTTTTAGTTGTTTGATTTTATTTTCTTTATGTTTGGTATTTATTTTAATAAATAATGTTATTTTTCGTTTACTGTGGTTTAATATGTTTAATTGTAGAACTCCTCCTCCAAAACCAAGGCCAACCGCTCGGGCCTAAGTCAACTTAAACAATAGGGAACTTAACGCTACCAATACGCAGGGGCTTAACAGACGCTCTCGCGTAACACTATTGTATTTTTAAAAACTGAATTATCTTTATTGACATTTTTGTTATGTTAAGGAGCTTTCTATTTTGACAGTTACATAAATAAGGTTAGGATTTGTAATTACTGATAACAGAATTGAAAACTTCACACCTCAAACCTCATAAAATATGTTTTTCTTACCTGACATGTTGTGTAGCTGATGATTGAAACATGTCAGATGAAAAAAGTATACTGTATTTACTTGTGTATAGGCTGCACTTTTTTTTACCAAAAACTGAAGACAAAAAAATGTGGTGCAGCTTATATTTACAACAAATAAAAATCATGGCACACTTTAAAACAATTTTATTCTTAATAGTAATATTACATAACTAGGTATTTTATCCATCCATGTGCCAGGAACACTTGACCCTATTGTTAATCATCATCATCACTTTCACTAGAGGGTTCACTGTCAGATGAAGTGAGTCATCATCTTCCATTCCATCCATGGCATTATGTTACTTTAAAACTCTTGGAAACCATAACTGCTGATATGAGGCTCCATGCACTGGCACACCATTAATAGAGAAGGTTTCTTCAGGTACCCAGTTGTCAGTCCATAGCACTGCATCTCCAGTCTCAATATAAATGCCGCAAATTAACCTTAAAAGGTAGGTTGATAGAAATATCAAGGGGATGCAGCATCCCAGTAATTTCTTCTGGAATCACAACCATGTCACTTTTCCTAGTGCATCTTCACTTTTACATTTTCTGTCAAATGGCCGTGGACTGCTGACATATGAGTGCACCTGGGCGCTGAAATCATACAGATTTTAACTAATCAATGAACAGATCTTCAGTCATCCACCCTTTTTCTTGCACTCATACAATAATGCCTAGAGGAAACTTTTCCTCTTTGGTAGAGTTTTTTGTTTGAATATGACATAAGGTGGCAATATGTGTCCATCGGCAGAAACACACAGCATTACAATACATTTCTGTTTTTAAGCTCCTCCAGTTCACACCAGCAGTGTTCTCACCTTTAGCATTTACAATAGTGTCACCTGGCATGTCGAAAAATACAGGAGTTTCATCTGCATTTCCAATTTCCATGCTTCTTACATAAGTTGAACATATGTTTCTGGAATTTGAGCAGTTTCACCGAATCACACGATCATTTCGTAACATGAAGTGTCTGGCCCAGTTGAAACTTCCCTTAAATTCAATGATGGAAATCTTCTTCTATCTTCTGGGCTTCTAATTGTGTCATCTCCACAGACAATTAGAAGCTGCTGGCAATCAAGAAGAAAAAGCAATTTGGGCTCTTTTTGTATGTTAAGCACAAATTCCAAGATACACGATTCTAATTCTGAAAAAGGCATTACTACACTACCCCAACACTGTTGTTCCATATGGTACAAAACGGAGAAAGGCCACCACATTGTTCCATTGACACTGTTATCTCGACAAGTGTGAGCTTAGGAATTTGCAATATTGGCACATTTCTCAATACTGCTACCATATGTTTTTTTCTTGTAGTTCCTCAGTGAGAATATAAAATAAATTATTTTTCCTAATTTTTTTAATTCCAAAATTAGGATTCAGCTTATACATGCAAGCGGCCAATACATGAGTAAATACGGTATTTTAAGAGGTGAGACGTGAAGTTTCTGATTAATTTTTATTAAATTTATAATTAGTTCTTAATATTACAGAAATGAAATTAATTTTTGTGATTAGATTTAAATAATTTTACCATTCACAGCATTAATATGACTACGATAACAAACTTACACAATAATATTATTTAAAACTAAAAACATAAAATAAAATAATTATTTTCTTTTAAAATCTAGACATATTAAATTTATTGAGCAGTGAAGCATATGATATGTGCCGAAAATCTGTATTAGATATACATCCAAGTCTGGCACACAACCTACAGAACTTTAAAATAACATGATGGGGGAAGGACTCATTAATAGGAATTGTGAAAAGATGAGAATTGAGGAAGGGGAGCAAAAGATATACTAATAGCAAAACATTAATGACTTTAAGGGATATGTATGCAAGGATCCACATATTCTCAGCCAATTCTGGCTGAGAGACAGTTCCATAAATTAGTATTTGATCATCTATGATTTAAAATTCTATAGTTTAAGTTGGGATGGAATCTAAAACCAAAGAAATAATGTTCTTTAGCAATCATACATTCCATCTTGTAATTGGACATTATTGTTTGGCACAGCCTGCGCCCTCTGTAACCTTCATGAAAAAATTAATAAGGCTATTCGCCAGCAAAACTAAGTTTTAAAAAACAGCTACACTTTTCCTGATAAATAAATCTTTTAAATAGAAATAAGACTTTATTAAAAATTGTATCAGTCTTGGCTTACAAATGACAAAATCTAAAGCTGCAGAATGTCTTTCATAATGAAATAACTATAGAAAGAAAAAAAAAATGGTTGAGACTCTCAGGATCTAAATATCATTTGTTGATCTAGTAGTAGCAACAAAACATATTACCATTGATCTGTTCTTAGCTTACAACTTTAAAGTCCATGAAAAGAAGAGCAAAATAAGTAATTTCCATTTATCTACTTTTTTTATATTGAGGGAGGATAGTCCTTTTCTTCCATTTGAGTGGTATGTAAGCTTTTTCATAATATTTTTAATAAACCTTAATAAAATTTATCATCAGAAGAACAAGAGGAAGACCAGCCAAGAGATGGATAGACAGTGGATGCACATCCAATACATCTTCCTCTGAGAAGTGATTTTGGAAATAAACAGGATGAAAATCCTACTAATTATGAATAATAATACAAACAAGATACTTACATAATGTCCCATGCCGAAGCTGAGTGATTAAGGCAAGAAGCCTTGATGCAGAGCTATGGGACTTGTGCTGGATCAAGTACTGGTACCCATGGGGGAAGAAATTTTCTCATGGAATTTTGGCCAGTATGGGACCGGTGCCCAACCAGCATCATGAAGCATTTGGATAGCTACAATAAGTAGCGAATCCAGGTTGAGAACACCAGCTATAATGGCTGGGGGACCTGATATGCTGACCACATGTCACCCCTACACTGTCTTGATGATCGTCGGCTCTGTGATTAACACATGTAGATGTGAGGTTAACAGCCAGCTGGTAGGCTAAGGGCCTTCTAGGCCTGTCACGCTTGGAGTTTTATACTTATATAACTCTCCATCCACACCGTCTTCTCCTGTTGCTATAATATTGTAAAAAATGTTTAAAATAGTAGTATGAATTATTAAAAATTATACCAAAACTCTAAAATTTGACAAAATTTGTGTAGGGTATTTTAAAACTTGGGTTGCATACTGAACACTTGAACCAAGGTCTCCAAAAATGAATGATGAGATTAAAGTGTGGTTTCTCTGATCTCTTCCCCTGGAGTATATAATGAAGAATGTCAGAATGTTAACAAAGTTATTAAATATAATATACCTCCATGAAGGAGAGGGTGAACATTGAAATACTTGAGGCATCAATTAATATAATACATTATTTTTATATTGCTCTATATAGTAGTTGGTATATTTATATAATGAAATGTTGGCTAAAGTTTAGCATTTGTTGCTCACAATTTTCCATACAACATTCTTATGCCACTGTTGTACTACACACTTTTAGCATTTATAATAATGTTTCATACTATTTTAAACATTTTGTAACTATTCTTTAAACATTTATGACATTTAAATATTTATATAATTATGCGAATATTGTGAATGAAGTTCTACAGAATTGCAGTGTACATGTGCATGACATGCAAATGCTTAATGCAACTTCCGGTAGATCACTCTGAAATTGGTGTTACCAACATTCACAATTAATTCCATACCATATTTCAAGAAATTACCTTCATTTTGTTAGGTTCTGATGGGGCAAGTTTGTGTACAAAATATTAGTTTACAGTTTATTAAATAATACGCATGTAATTTATTTTGTTAGGTTAGCCATCTAGCAGAAGCTACATTAAGCATTAGGGTGAGGTAGGTTATATGCCCGTCACAATTCTACACTTACATTCTTATGCCACTGATGCACTAAACACTTGTAAACACGTTTTGTACTGTTTTAAACATTTTTCATCGATCTTCAAGCTTTCTTTATAATATTTTATATTTATATATTTACGTAAAACATGATCGTGGATACATAACTTACTTCCTACTTTCCCATGTTGTTCCAACGTTGCCACCATTTGAAAATAATTTCAAACCATATTTAGTGTTAGTGTATGTAAAATTAGTTTATAGTTTAAATAGTATGCATGTAAATTGTTTTACGTCCATTTTTTTAAGCATTTGGGAATAAATAATATGCATGTAAATTGTTTTCTTTAGTTAGGAAATGGCAAGTAAGTTTACAGCAATTTTTTTTTGCATTTGGGAATCTATTCCCAAAGTTGGTAATGCCGACTGCAGGGCCATCTACCGAAGGCTATATTAACCATTATAGCAACCCCCGCATGCGCACTGCAATTCTGTGGAACTTAGAAGAATTTGTGTCCGGCATATACCCGACTTTTTCCAAGCATTATATTCTGTAGAACTTTGTGAGCAACAAATACTAGACTTTTTCCGAAATTTTTGTAACTTTGGGGACATCTCTGTAATTTCATCTAATTTTGTTCTAAAAACTAATTTAAAAAACTCCATGGTGCGACAGGCCTAGAAGGCCCTTGGCCTACCATCCGGATGCTGGCCTCACATCCACATCTGTTAATCACAGAGGTAGATGATCATCCAGTGTAGGGATGATATGTGGTCAGCATGTCGGGTCCTCCAGTCATCAAAACCGGTTCTCAACCTGGAACTGCTTATTGTAGCTGCCCAAATGCCTCACGATAGTGGGTGCCATATTGGCTAAAATTCCATGTGAAAATTTCCTCCCCATGGAGATCCGAACTAGCGCATCGCAAGGCCAGTAGCTCTGCACCAAGTTACATAACCATAATATTCATTACCTGCTTCTTTTCTTCACTCATTCCACCATAACCAACTGCTTTCCACACATAAACATAACCATTACTCTTCTTTCTCACTTTATAGCATGTACCAAATGATCCTGTTCCTATTATGTTTATTGCTTCATAATCTTCAAGTCCACCTATCTTTTTAACCTCCATTTACATTTCCTACAAAATAATGCATAATCAGAAAGCAATTAAGTAATAAAACTTTAAACTAAATACATTATTGTGTCAAATTATAATAGAAACTTATATATACGTGCCTTACTATAAGAGAAACTGACAAAAACGTTTCATGCTGTGAATTTTTGACAAAACAACCATAAACAAATATTTGAATTTTTGACTCATTTTTTTTGTTTGGACGTTTAAAAAATCTGATTGGTTGCTTTAAAGTACGAGCAAGGTCGGAGATTACATCAAGCGTAAACAAGCCTTCCAACCGAATCCAGTTCATTAGAGCTATGGTTTAATTAAAATAAGTAAGTAAATATTTAATTCATACTTATATTAATTTCATATTTCATTATTGCTTACCAAAACTTGCATAATCTCTGTTTTATCTAATAAAATAGATTATTTTATAAAGAAAGGAATAATCGTTGAACATTGGTGATATTGATCAGAAACATGGTAGCCAATATTAACATCTCTAAATTTGTCAAACTCTTCCTTTTAACTTTCTTACTTAAACGTTTAAAATTTAATTAGTTTACTTTGTTATTCAAACGGTTTTGTAAAATAAATACTTTGGGTTGTTTATATATGTCTTCGTTTATTATTTATTTATTTTTTGTTTATGTTGGTTATTCTGATTTAAAATCTGGCGGCGATATGATTGTTTACAAGTTATAAAAGTGTTATAATTATTTTAGTAAATATAATGTTAGAGATGTTATTTTTCATATATATTATTTTGAGAAATATTGTAACATGTTGGCTCACGCTTGCTCATGCTTCTGTCGGAAATTTTTAAGAAATACGGAAAATAAATCCAATATTTATAGGTTAGGTTATAAGCATGCAAGTAATTTAATTTCTTGCGTAAGTCTAGGTAAATATGAATATCTAAGTAAAATTATATTAAATAGGGAGCTAATGACAAAAAGCTATGTCAATAAACGCGGTGGAATGGGAAGATTATTAGTTTTGAGAAATGTTTGTGCTTTTTCAAATAATTGTACAGAAAGAAACATTTTGATAAATAGTTTTCGAAGTTATAATACCTTAGGATTTGAAGATGTACCAGCCATATCGTTGTCAGAAATTAAACGAGTGTTAAAAAATAATGGACTTCAATTTGAAGATGGATATACATGCATTGTACTTAACTGTCCAGCATGCGCAGAGAAGGAGAAATGTAATTCTGGAAAATTATACATTAATAAAATAACAGGTAAATTAGATTTAAGAATGCCATAATATTATCTAATCTATATCATTTTATGATTTAAATGTTACCAACTTTTGAAGCTGAGAACAATTCATGGTAATTTTATAGAATATGCCAATCTTCAACATATGCTACCTTTTGCTCTAACTATAGAATCCATGGAATTCCGTGTAATGACAAGCCTAGAAGGCTCTTGTCCTTTGAGCCAGCTGCTGGCCTCACATTCCCCTGTGTTAATCACAGAGGTGAAGGATCATCTAGCTTGTATAGGGGTGACATGTGGTCAGCATGTCAATTTCTCAGCCATTATAGCTGGTTTCCTCGAGCAGCTACTTACTGGAGCTACCAAAATTTTTCATTACGCTGAATAAGCACTAATCCCATATTAGCCAAAATTCCATGATAAAATGTATTCCCCCATGGGAACTCAAACCATCTAAGTCCCATAGCTCTGCATCAAGACATCTGATGCCTTAAACCGGTCATCTATGGTGCGGAACAGTATCTATGAAAACATTAATTTATTTTGTAATTTTCAAGATGGATACTTCATTCAACATATTTTAGTTTCACCTAGTACCGGTATTTACACATAATACGTAGTGGTCTATAATATTCTCTAAGGTACCGTACTCAATAACAAATAGTAAGCAGGTCTGGCATCAGTGCTTGTCATTCCAATGAACCAAGTCCACTACAGTTGCTAGAATGGCTATTAAAATTGAATCGCTGAGTTGAAAAGGGAAGAAACTCCAAGTACCCTATTTTAAAAAAAAAAAAACTTTAAAAAACTACATCATTTCTTACAGTTTGCTCTGATAACTTTTTGATCAATTACATTATTGATTCTCTGCTTACACAGAATGCAAATACAACAAAAATTCATAATTTCTGTGTTGCATAATGTGTTTTATCCCTTTTCAACTTAGCAATTCAATTATTGTATTTATTTTGTTTACTGACCTTGACTAAAGAAGAAGTTGAAAATTATGTCTCTCTGCTGCAACATATTTCTGATGAAGGAAATTTACATGTGCAAGTTCATCTGCTGTAATTTTCCCAATTTCTTGTACAATATTGTCTTTTAATTCATATATTGTCTTTGCAATCACTGGGCCGTCCTATGAAACGCTGGAGGGAAAATTTTCTATAGGATTGTAACAGGCCTTGGCCTAATACTTGGAAGGAAGAAGAAGAAGATTGTCTTTGCATACTTTATTTTTTTTTTAGATTTCTCCATAAAAAAATGCAGGCTGATAAATCAGGGAACCTAGACGGCCATAATCCTCAAGAATTCATAGGCAATGTGGTCATATGCTGCCTCAAAATCAAGCTCAGGGAGAAAAAGAGATGACTGAGTATAGCGTGTAAGTGCAGTGGACTCTATTCACCAGGTATAACAAGTGGTGATGCCAGACCTGCTTGCCATTGAGTACCATAGAGAATGTCAAAGACTGCTCTATTACGGGGTTTGCTAAACATCTGAGATGGGGGGTGCAAAGCCCTCTTCATTCAGGTTTTCTAAACATGATAAGCCTACTATACTAATTTTAAACCATGCACTGCACATTATATTGGATATGTGGCATAAATTTGTCCACTTCTGACATATAAGAAACAGTATTTTAGTTTTATTTCTCATTTACACTCATCAGTCTTAAATTAAAAAGCTGAGCAATGTAACCCTTACTAATTAATTATTAATGAGTTGGTTATTTTGGTTTCATCGCTTTTGTGCGACATTGTCGATGCATTCAGTTGGAACTGATGGAAAATGTCATGCAAAAGCAACGAAACCAGGTCTGCATAAAAATCAAGAAATATGAGGTGAATCAAAATAACCAATTCATTAATAATTAAAAGAAATCTTGTAGTGTTATTTCCTAAATATATTAAATAACTTCTACCACCTTACGTTTATTCATTTTGTCTAGCATAAGTACAAGGTTACATAAGTCACATTTTGGTTAGATTTTAATATTGTGTAAAAGTAGGTTTTAAACTTAAAAATCTAACACAATGTACAAATTTAGGTAGAATTTTTTTATCATTCACCTCATATTTATTTTAAAAATTCTACCTAAATGAATATACCTCATAGTGTGAATTTCTGAAATAAGTAATGGTGTACAAATATACTTCATATTTACACACATCAGTCTTAAATTTAAAAACTAAACAAAATAACTCACACAAAGTGTATGTTGTTCTTTTTGTCTAAAAAACTGCACAGCGCAACAGGCCTAGAAGGCCCTTGATCTACCAACCGGCTGCTGGCCTCACATCTACATGTGTTAATCACAAAGGTAGAATCATCCTGCCAGTGTAAGGGTGACATGTGGTCCCCCACCCATTATAGCTATTTTTCTCAACCTGGAGTCACTACTTATTGTAGTTATCCAAATGCCTCATGATTCTGGGTGGGTACTGGTCCCATATTGGCTAAAATTCCATAGGAAAATTTCTTTCCCCATGGATACTCGAACCAGGGCAAGTCCCACAGTTCTGAGTCAAGGCATCTTGCCCTACCACTCAGCTACAGCTTTAGTTAGTAGTAAGAACAAATTTCAATTAGATTTTAATTTTCCTTGGTCTTAAACTTAGAAATTTAACATGAATCACAATTAATGTGCTTTATAACTTAAAAATGTACTAACTCTTACTTTCATGGCTGTAGGTAATGTAAAGGTAAAGTGATCCCACTACAGGCCTTAGGAGGCCTATGGGATAGTAGGAGGTTATGGCTTCCATGAAAAGTCAGTTGGGTTGTAAGCCCCACACAACAGCCACCTTTACCCCAGAACAAGTGCTGGCTATACTCATTTCTATAAGGCTATAAGGCGAAGTTGATCCCAGGACTGGTGCTGTCAGGAGTTTTAGGTCAGTTTTAAAAATCTTGACCTCACTGGGACTTAAACCTGAGCCTTCCGGCTTATAGCCTATTACCATAATCAACTAAGCTATAGTGTTATAGAGTAGTTCTGTTGAAATACAATAATAAATTACTTATCAATCTTCATAAATGGCGGAGAGGGGGTTGGAAATAAAACATGGTAACTGTCATTTTGATGTTTTGAAGTTATTAATCTCACATAACAAATTATACATACAGTAGTCTGTAGTTACCAGGAGAGAAAAATCTAAATACTTATACCATCTGTTGACATATTTAAAAAAAAACACTTTCCATTGCAACAAAAAAAAAATTAAATCTACAGTCGTTGATTCCAAAAGCAAAGTCTGAACCACAAAACGTGCTTTTATACTCATTACTGTGTATTTTCATTTTTAATAGTTGGCACAGGTACAATAAAAATTATAAAACAATGGCCAGGTTCAGACTTTTTTGGCAATAAATTGAAATAAAAAACTATAAGTACTAAGGCAGATAGATTATGAGTATTTGAAAATAAAGTTTTTAGGAAAATTTTTGGGCCAAAAAGAGATGAACAGACAGGTGAATGGAGAAAACTATAGTGAGCTACATGCTATATATAGGAAGCCAGATATAATAAGAACATTTAAATCTCGTAGGCTGTGATGGGCAGGACATGTGGCACGAATGGGGGATGAAAGAGGTGCATGTAAGCTTCTGGTAGGAAAACCAGAGAGAAAATGCCCAGTCGATAGACCAAGAATGAGGTGGGAGAATAACATAATCTATGATTTGAGGGAAGTAGATTATACAGGGGATGATTGGAAAACATTAGCTCAGGATACTCTGTGTGTCCCTGAACCTACAGGTTGGATAGAGCCAGTGAGTTAGTTAAATACTAATTGCAAATATATCAAAACAAACATTCCCAAACATGATACATTTCATACCTTTCTGTTAATACAACATATTTAATATTTATGATGGTGCAATATTTATGGTCATCTTGTCATAATATTAATTTGATAATTTTAAGTATTCAGTCTACAATATTTACAATTATCAATTCACATGCTCTTTATAAAAAGTAAAAGTTCATTTTCTCTGATTATAGGATATTTTGTTTGTCTTAATTGCAAACAGTGTGGATCTTGGGACATGTTAGCTAGAGTATTTGCTGAGAAAAAGAAGAGAAAATCAGCTTCTGATAAAACTTTTGATTGTTTTGGAAAAGAATCTATTATTGATAGAGAAGCAGATTCTCAATGGAAGAAAATAAAGGCTGCAACATGTTTAGTTTCATCGCTTTCTGAAGACTTGATAGCTGAGATCTTTAGAAACTTCAAACTCCCAGTAAGTTTACTGAACAGAAAATAAAACTTAACTTCGACACTTGAGGCCTTTGGTCTGTGAGTAGCTATAATACATCTTAATTATTAAACAGAAAGTCCATATGATAGTAGGATGTTGAGGCTTCTATCTTTCTAGACATGTGGCAGAAGATGTCAGCCAGGGTTGTCAGTCCTGCATGATGTCCTCCCTTACCCCCAAAACATATCTGATACTTATTTTATTAGAGGCTGAGTTGACCCCAGGGCCATGGTGCTATCAGACGATTTAAGCCATTTAAAAATACTGATGCCATTAGGACTTGAACCTACAACCTTCTGGTTTGTAGCATATTGACTTGCCCAACTATGCTAAAGCATGGTCCCATCTTAATAATTATATAAATTAATATTACTTTAATATACTATTGTTAAAATTCTGATTATTATTGAAGTTAAAAATACCGTAATATATTAATAAGTCTTGCAAGACATGGAGGGATATGGCTTACATTTTAAGCCAATGGCAGCAAGTACCTAGTACATGAGTATTTAAGTTACTACATTGCATGAGATCTTTCTTAATGATTGATGTTTCTCCATCCTCCTGGTGCAAAAGTAAACCTTTGTCAAACATCCTCTTTCCTGCTACAGTACCCAAATGCTCCCTTTTTCACTATCCATGATCTCCTTCAGAACTTGATCCTTCATTTTCTATTGTCTCAAATACTTTTTCAATTATTTCCTCTAATATACTTTCTTCTCTACATGCCTTTTCAATAAAATGTGTCTGGATCTCAGTGAGTATTGGAGCTGTATTGTTGCATTTCTCATGCCTCTTTAGTTGTGTCCAAATTAATTTGGTTGTAATTTAATGGCAATGCCTCTTTAGTTGTGTCCAAATTAATTTGGTTGCAATTTAATGGCAATGCCTCTTTAGTTGTGTCCAAATTAATTTGGTTGCAATTTAATGGCAATGCCTCTTTAGTTGTGTCCAAATTAATTTGGTTGCAATTTAATGGCAATGCCTCTTTAGTTGTGTCCAAATTAATTTGGTTGCAATTTAATGGCAATGCCTCTTTAGTTGTGTCCAAATTAATTTGGTTGCATTTAATGGCAATGACGTGGCAGAATAATATAACACAATGCATCTTTGTTTCTACTAGAATACACTGTCATAAAAAATAAAACTGAACAATAAATATTATTCGTAAATTAATGAGTAATTTTTAACATCTTACCTCATATTTTATGTTTCTTTAAACACAGGAACTAGTTTTCAAGAGAAGGATCTCTCTCATTTTCAACCGACATTATTTCCCATATTTATTTATGAATAAATATTATATTTAAATTAATGTTGGGAAGTAAACATTATGAGGTTATATCATTAATATTATATAAACATAATGAATATTACCACACTATTCAGAGTTCATATAGTTTTGAGGTCTATTTTACCAAGTTATATTTTATTTATGTAGCAGGTTTAACAGTGTATGTATCTTCGCGTGCCCAATTAATCTACTGTCATTCTCCTCCATTTTTCTCTATTATGGTATTCCAATCTTCATCTTCCTTTTTCCCTCATGCTGTTTATAACACCATCAATGAACATTATTTTGGCTGTCTTCTTCATCTACCAGGTGGCATCAATTTTAGTATTTTTCTTGGGAATCTTGTCTTTTCTTATTTTTACATTTTAACTTTTTTTTATGAAATTCATAATTAAGGTTTGAACTTCATATTTTGTTTAATTACATATAATGTTACATTTTTTCTCTTCTTGAAATCTCAGCTTAATGATTCCAAAAGTCCATTTCTGCAGAATTTAATTTACTTATTGTTCTTGATTTCAATTCCCATGTTTCTGTATTATGTCATTGTACTGGTTTTTTTAAAAAGAACTTACATTCTGTTCCCATAAAAACTATTTAATTTTGATATTGCAGATTTACTCTTATTTATCCTCATATTATGATATCAAATAATGTTAGTGTGCACCTTCGTTTATGGGTCACTACATGCATTAAACTCAGACAAATCTATGGCAACAACAATCAGCATTATGTAGTCAGAATCAGATGATAAAAATACTATATGACTATATTTAATTAATGTTGGGAAGTAAACATTATGAGGTATAATCATTAAAATTCATCGGAGAACATATTGTTTAAACAACTCACCTCATAGGATTCATGCTTCCATGATATTGCGATTTCAAACATAATCATGTTCATCGTCAGCCATAACTCCGTCGGAGTGAGGTAAGATGTTAAAATGACTCATTAATTTATTAATTAAGAACCTCATAATATGTTTCCCAATTTTAACTTTGAATCACTTTCTTATTTCTCATGCTTTGTAGTAAGAAATTAATAACAATTTTTCATACTTTCATATTAAATACTTTTATCTTCTTCTTCTTCCTTCCAAGTATTAGGCCAAGGCCTCTTACGATCCTATAGAAAATTTTCCCTCCAGCGTTTTGATCCTTCCGGGAAATTCTCGTATAAGACTTGAAAGCATAATAATAGTCCCTTCGATTGGTTGCTGGCCAAAGGAAGGCAAGACCAGTGATGGGGCTGCCATCTTATAGCCTCTGGTCAGGCTTTTCTGGAGAGGAGAAGAAAAGAAAATAAAGGAAAGAAGAAATGGAAGAAAGGAAAGATTCCCTAGCCCTCGGATGCCCTAATAGCATCGGAATCGAAAAAAACAAGAGTTAACCAAGAGAGGTTAGATAGTAAAGTTAAAAGAGTGCAAAACACAAGTAAATGGAAGAAATGTTTTGCTCAGCTTGGACACCTTGTGGTCACCATCCACATATCCCCTAGATGAGGACCCCTGAGGGATAAATACTTTTATATTATTAATTATTAGCATATTAAGTATTTATTGCATTATGAAACATAGTTGAAGTCACTATGTAAAAGTTAAAATAATAACATTTGTATCTGGGATCTTAGTCATCCTCAACTAAATAAGATTTCGGCTCAACTGCACTTTTACTAGCGCTTGATTTTTCAGTTATATTGTTGTAAACTATAGCTCTTCTTCTGTATTTACTAACATTATTTAATATTTTTAACTTTTTCAAACAATTTTTATAACATTATTAGACAGTTTTGAAGTATTTATTTGAATATGAAAATCACAATATTATGACACTGTTAGAAATACTGTAATGCTAACTGCTATTTTCTCCACAGAGTATATTACTTAGTCTATGATTTTTCTATCGCTGTTTTGGGTTATCGCTGGTTGGATCAGTGTTAGGGAGCGATAAGTAAGTGTACACCCATTTTTAATAAACGTTTGGTAATTTTAATATTATTAATATAACTTTTTAACATAGATTTGGGGATTTATTGCAAATATTGGCCATTTAAATTTCATAGCGACAGATAGTAAACAAAGATGATAATCAATATGTGGTTCGATTGTGGGTTATCAGTGGCTCTACAAACTCTGGCGCATGCGCACTGTTATTTTATAGAACTTTGAAAATATTTTACACTAGTTTAAGTGCAGTTTTTCCAAGATTTCTTTAAAACACCTTATTGGTGTTGTTCCATCTTCAGGTTTTCAAGATGGTATATGTTCTGAAAGGGGGACAAGGTTGTTCGCCTCCATGCGGTGTCCCTTGGGAGCAGATTTTGATATTTTGCTGCAAAATGAACAACAATTATAGGTGCAAGAAGCACCAGTACAAAACAAAAACTGCTCTTATTAGAGCAAAAGAAAGAACTACACTCAACATCCTCCAGTGGAATGCAGGAGGATTATCTACTGCAATAGTAACAGAATTGATAAATGAAGCGGTAATCCAAGACATAGATATTTTTATAATTAATGAAGCTAATATTAGCCCACAAAATGAACAATTTATCAACACACCTGGATACAACCAACATATCTTATATAAATCCAGACAAATAGCCAGTGGAATCCTAGTAGGGAGTAAAACAACCCTCACCACAAATTTTGTAATTATCAGGCAAATGAATGAGTATGATACATCTCAAATCATAGAAATTGAAGTATGGAAACAGAATTACCACACTAACATCTATGGAATATACAATCCTCCTAAAAACAAACATTTGAATCTAGATATATTAGACCTCACACGTAATAACACTGTAATAGTGGGAGACTTTAATGCAGCTTCCCCAAATTGGGGCTATACTTACAAAAATGCATCAGGCAAAGCCATAGATGAATTTCTAGTATCCAACACTGTAGAAATACTATACAAACAACAAGATCCACCAACATACCTCCATTATAATGGACATGGAACAAATCCTGACCTATCCATTATTTCATCAAATGTTGCAATTCGCACAGTAGAAGATATGGGGACGGAGCATAGAGCAGTCATCACAAAGATCAAATGGACACACACCTATGCACCCACACAAACCAGAATCACATGGAACTTCAAAAAAGCAAATTGGAATAAGTACACAATAGAAACAGAAGCAGACACCAAACAATCAAAAATCGAAACAAAACCAAAAGATGAACTAAGAAACATAACCAACATAATACTACACCGAGCAAAGACTAACATACCAAGGGGGAGGATTAAAAGATACAAACCCTTTTGGAACACACAACTTCAGGCAATAAAAATAGAAAGAAACAGATTAAGAAAAACACCTGAAAGAACAAAAAATCCACAAGACGTACAACACTGGAGAAAACAAAGTGCCATTCTCAAAAGAGAAATTATTAAGCAAAAAAGAACTAGCTTCCACAACTTTATAAGCAAAACAGGGTTTGCACCAAAAGGTAGATCAGTATATACTTTTATCAAAAAAGTTAACAATAATAATGCCAACCGAAACAAACCCCCAATAAAAATAGAAAATAAGCCTATTACTGATGATAAAACAATTGCAAATAAATTTAACCACCACTATGCCAATGAACACAAACTCAACAAATATGCAAAGGACAACCAAAAACCAATCAAAACCAAAATTGCCAAGAGCAACCTAAACAATCACACGAAACCACATGACATATTTAGTAAAAAGTTCTCTATACAAGAGCTGGAAGAGGCAGTAAAGAAGACCAAAACAGGAAAACAAGCCGGACCAGACAGAATATTTCCAGAATTTATAACACATCTGGGATCTTCAATGAAAAGAAGATTATTCGACTTCTACAACAATGTTTGGCAACAACAGTACAGCATACCAGCAGAATGGAAAAAAGCCATTGTAATACCTATTCAAAAACCTAATAAACCAACAGAAGACATAAATAGCTACCGCCCAATATCTTTAACATTCGTACTAGCCAAGATAATGGAAAGAATGGTTATGGCTAGATTAAATTGGTATTTGCAAACACAACACCTTCTGACTCCAGAACAGGCAGGTTTTAGACAAAAACTTTCAACAAGTCACCAATTGGTTAAATTTGCCCAGGAGATCAAGGATGCCTTCAACAGAAGAGAGAGTGTCCTAGCAGTATTTGTAGACCTACAAGCAGCCTATGATAAAGTGTGGCGCACCAACCTTATTTGGAAGCTACAAAAAATGGGAATAACAGACCATATGTTGCACTGGGTTAAATCCTTTGTAACACAAAGATGGATAGCTTCCAAAGTATAACAACCTCCAATCAAATTACGTCCAAACCAAAACAGGACTGCCACAAGGCGTCGTCTCAAGCACCACCCTCTTCAATAGTTACATCAATAACCTCCCTAAGGAAATCAAAACTAATCAGCCATCAAATGTGCACTATTAACAGATGATTTAGTCATATGGTCGAAGCCAACAATTCAGCCAGAAACCACAAAGAACAGCTGCAGAATTCTATGGACAATGCCATAAAAAGGCTACAACAATTAATAACATGGAAATTAGCATGTCAAATACATTTTACCAGTACTTCTCACTAAGACACACAAGTGAATCCTTCAACATACCAATCAACAATAGCCCGATAACCAAATCCAATTGCACAAAATACTTAGGAGTCCATCTAGATAATAAACTAAACTGGGAGCATCATGTCAACAAGATCGAAGAAAAAGCGAACAAAAACTCATACATACTGAAGAGATTAGCTGGAAAGAAATGGGGGAGCTCATTGGACACCCTAAACAAAACATATAAAATCTACATGAAACCAATTATAACCTATGGAGCAGAAACAATAGTAACAGCTAAAGACACCACAATGAATAAACTAGAAATAATCCAGAATTGAATGCTAAGATTAGTCACTGGAGCAGTAAAATCAACTAACACTGCAACTATGAGAATGTTCACAGGCAATCCGTCAATTCAAAATGAGATAGAAAAGAAATCCTGCATCATGAACACAAAATTAGCAGCGCTACCAAAAGCAATCCAACCTCAAAGCACAACACTCCAGATCTTAATCACACAACCTTCCTTTCTCCACAAATCTAGTAATCTTTTCCAAAAACATAAATTAGATGCCAAAACTGAACCAACACCTCAAATACCAAGCCCATTAGATTACCAACTGTACAATGCAACCCTCTCAATAGACGAAATAATAAAGAAAAATGATACAAACCCATCAATAGCCAAACAAATGACCTTAGAAACTATTAGTACAAAGTTCCCAGAACCAGAGTGGCTAAGAGTCTTCACTGATGGCTCCAAAACCAAGAGTGAAAATGCTGGCGCAGGAATCTACTCTCATCTGTTTAGTCAACATGTTGCAGTAGGCACAAACAATACAGCCTTTGATGGTGAAGTAAAAGCCATAGAAGTAACACTCCAGAACCTCCTATTCCGAACAAAAATGTTTACAAAAGCTGTTATTCTGGCAGACTCTAAGTCTTCTATACAAGCAATAACCTCCAACCAAACACCAGAAAATGAAACCATCTTGGAATGCCGTAAACTTCTGAAATAAAACAACCAAAATAAATTAATATCTTTCCAGTGGATACCCTCACACATCGGAATAGTTGGCAATGAAATAGCTGATGGACTTGCCAAAAAGGGTACCAAAATACAGAAAACAACCCACCCCAAATCGAACCTCCACAGAAAGATCGAAGAAATTAAGAAAGCATTCCAAATGGAAAACATGAAAGAAAACATTGCAACAGCCAGAGGGAAATCATGGGAAAAAATTGATAAGCTATACACAGAAATAAAATATAAAGGCCGCAAGGAAGCAGTAGCAAAATTTAGACTGATGTCAGGACACGACTGCCTGGCTCACCATCTCCACAGAATAAACATTTTCCAATCCTACAGACGTGTCATATGCAAAGACCCGGACCTGATCATGGACAAACACCACCTTCTAGTCTGTCCAGCTTTAAATCCAACTGCACAACACTCTAAGGACCTTGTTCGCTTGTACTGGGAAGCCAGAGAGTAAATGACTTAAGTGTCAAATCTCGCCATTAGAAAACAACAACAACAACATATGTTCTGAAAGGCCTACAAGCTGTTTTAACAAAATCTTACCTAGTTGAGGATGACTGTGATCTCAGGTACAATTTTTAATATTTTAACTTTTACATCTAGTATTATTTTAAAAATTAGACCAGAATTATTTTTCTCAGGATAAAGTTATAAAATAACATGGATTAATAGTAAACTGCACTGAAATTTTCATAAAACGATATTGTGGAATATTTATAATTGTTAAGGTAGGATTTTTTATCTCTCACCTCATATTGTTCTTATTTGACTATAAACTAGTTTCTGTTCCATCCTCAGTATCGTCACGACCGTTGTTCTGTCGTCTTGAAGAGCTGTCCTTCACTCCTTCCATTGGCTGACTGAAAAACCTCAAAACCAGGTCATTCTCACCGGGAATTTCAAAGTTCATCAAGTTCTTCTTTTTGCTCTTTTGAAATTCCCGGTGAGAATGATGACCTGGTTTCAAGGTTTTTCAGTCAGCCAATGGAAGGAGCGAAGGACAGCTCTTCAAGACGACAGAACAACGGTCGTGACAATACTGAGGATGGAACAGAAACTATATTCCGAAACTAGTTTATAGTCAAATAAGAACAATATGAGGTGAGTGATAAAAATTCTACCTTAATGAATATATTTTATTGTGAGAATTCCTAAAATAAGTATTTATAATTGTTTTTATTTTCATTACAGACTGTGTCTTCCACAATAGTTAGTCAATTACAAATGCGTACTGATGATTCAAGAAGTGTTCTATATATTCCATTAAATAATTTGACATCAAATGTAGTTGGTTTCAAAATCTTGAAACTTCATGAGGATGAAGAAGTAGTAGTTCCTAGTGCAGGTTGTGGAGGTGTTATTAATTTACGTCCAGTTAGAAACTCAAAACAAGATGCAGCAGTAATAGTTCCTTCAGTTGTCGATGCATTGGCTTTAGCATCTTGTAAAATTAGTCAAAATGTAATTTGCTTACCACATGGTAAGTACAATTTCACATTACTAATGTTATTATCAATATGGGGTGCAAGAGACACAATGCTATCTTTGCCAACTTTTTAACAACCCATAAATCAATTTATTCTTGATTATGACATGTATATGTTGAGCTTAACTTTCACAGGTTTGATAAATCTGCCACAGCAAGTGCTGCCAACTCTGGAGCATTACAGCAAATTAGTATTGTGGTTTGGTAATGATATTGGAGCTTGGGACGCAGCTAGAAATTTTGCTAAGAAACTTGAAGAAAATAGATGTTATTTTGTACGACCCACTGAGAAACAACCTTCACCCTCTGTAGCATTATTAGAAAATCAAGATTTGAAATCAATTATAACATCAGCACAACCAATCTGGCATAAAGCAATCACAACATTCACCACTATTAGAGAAGATGTTCTTTCAGATCTTCAGAACAATGACAAAGTAAGTATAAGTTAAGAGAGATTGAACCAAAAATATATACCTGACCTCATATTTTGTTTTCTCACCTGGAACATGTTTCAGTGAAGATCTTAGCTACTGCACTTGAATTTTGGCTGAGAATGGCAAAAGTGTTCTTGTAAACATGTTCCAGCTGAGAAAACATGTTATGAGGTGACTGTATGATTCAATTCCATAATAAATTACCTCATAGCATTATTTCAAAAATACAAAAAAAGTACTATTATATTTAATTTAACTAAAGTATAATTATAAAATTAATTAATCTGAACCAAATCAAACTATATTGAATTGCACAGTAAATTAAAAAAAAATTGGTGGGCCCAAATATTACGAGGTTTAGAAAGTACCTCACCTTTCTCAATAATGTGTTGGTTTGACCTGAGCAATTGTTGACTGGATTCACCAAACCATGTTATACAAGATGGCCAGCTCCTTGCCTCAGACCTCTGTGTAGTATAAATCTCAGTATCTTCTTAGTGTTTTTTGATTCATCATCATCATTGGTGTGACAGTCCTTTTAGTTTGACCTTAGCCTCCCTCATAACAACCATCCATTCTCTTCGGTCAGTGGCCTTATTTCTCCAATTTGTTATGCTAATCTTCCGTAGGTCTGCCTGTACATCGTCCATCCATCGTAACCTAGGCCTCCCAACTTTTCTCCTTCTATCCAGCTTAGCATTTGATATTGTCCTGGGCAAACATGTCTCGTTCATTCTGCAAATATGGCCCAACCATTCGATATGTCTGACTTTAATATCTATAACTATATTGTTATCTTTATATAGGTCATATATTTCCTGGTTAGTTCTTATTCTCTAGGTATCCTTATCCTTAATTGGACCATATATTTTCCTTTTTCTCCCAGGTGGCAAGTCTTGTAGCAGTTCTTTCTAATTCACTGCCATACACTACAACAGGTTTAATAATAGTTGTTTTGATTAGTCTGATTAATTTTGAGGTTACCACATACATGCATTGCTTCAAACAATGAAATTCTTAAAATGTCACAACCAGATGGACAAGTTAATCTTTATGTTGAAAAATAAAATTGACAATTAAGCAATTTTCTCGCTGTTAACAACATAGGGGTAACATCTTTGCCTCATATGGAGTAGGTCCGGATTCAATCCCCAGTCAGGACAAGTTTCTTAGGTGAACTTTTTTCTCACCTGTAAGACAAATGTCAGGAAACTGTAAACCCCAAATAGTCCCTGAACACCATTTTTAAGCATCCATATCATATTCACATTTAGTATGAGTGAATGGTGTGTCATGTCTTAAAAATGTTTGTGCTGTTTCTGAGGTGGCCTTGGCATTGAGCTGATCACTTATCCAGGGATGCACTCCATGTTCTTGTGTGGTCAAAAAAGAATGTTTGTGATGCAGAATTTAAAATCCTCTCCTGACAGGTTGTGTCCCTGTAAGGCCTGCAAGGAATGAACATAAAAAAATTCTTACAAATGTTACACTAAGAGTAAAAAAGAAAGAGCAAAAAGAAACAATGAATTGCCATTGTGTAGGTCATACTATATAGCAGGAGTCACCAGTTAGATTTCATGGAGGTTGATTTTCAAAGTAGTAAGTTCAGTTGAGATCCGGAACCACAGTTCATTAAACATACGAAGCTTTTATTAAGTAATTAATATTATAAGGAAATTATTTAAATTATATTATGGGTATGAATTGCACAAATTAAACAAAACACATGGTAAATACTGAAAAGATACAGCACAAAAATACACAATTATTAATTCTAATAATTATTAATAAGTTGATGATAAACTTAACATATGGTCAGACTAATATTTAAATATCTCACTTCACAAATGTCATGTTTTTCACAGTACCAGGTTTCAAATGGAATCCCGTTCATCTTCAGTCAAATCTCCGACCATAAGCAATACTGCCAACCAAACCAACAATAATACTATCATGACATGAAATTTAGTACAACTGGTTGTATTAGATGTGGTTGGTTGGTTGGTTGGTTGGTATCTAATGTCGAGCACTTGATAATGAAATCATTCGCTCTCTTGCACTCCAATATTTAGCAGAAAGGCTGGTCTCTTCTACAAAAGCTGGACAACGGAGGAGATGGTTTCTTTCCATATCTTCATTTAAATTGCAAAAAGGGCATTTAGGTGAATCTGTTATGCCAATTCTGTGTAGGTGTTTATTCAAGCAGTCATGTCCTGTTAGCAGTCTGAATGTTGCTACTGCAGATTTTCTTTGTAATGTAGTAATGTCATAAGCTTGTAGATTTTCCCATTCCTTTCCAGATGTTTTGGTGGTGTATTCTTCTCTAAGTTTATTGATGTATTTATTTGAGATAATTCTTTTGATAGAGTGAAAGGAAACTGGAGCAGAAGTTGGGTTGAAACAATTTTGCTACCCTTCTTGGCTAGAAATCGGCTATTTCATTGCCTGTCACTCCACAATGGGCCGGAATCCATTGAAGTACAACTTTTTTATGTAGACGGGATAAATGTTTTTATCATTTTGTGACATTCGATAATTTTGATGCTTTTGGGTGTTGTGTCTCGTGTTATAGCAAGAATGGCTGCTTTGGAGTCACATAGAATTACAACTTTTGTAAATTTTTGGATGTGATATAAAAGATTTTGTAAACTTAAGAAAATTGCTAGAATTTCGCCATCAAAGTTTGTTGAATTTGTGTTTAGTTTTACGGTAAAAGGAAAAAAGTGGACATACTGCACCAGCACCAGTGCCACCATCATTTGGTAGGCTGGAGCCATCTGTAAAAATATGTATCCATTCAGGAGCTGGGTATCTTAGATTTATCATTTCCAGTGACATTTGTTTTAAAATATATGGAGGAGTTTCAGATTTCTTGATGTCTTCTGTTAAATGAAGGTTATATTCGATTTCCAAAAATTCTAGAGGTTGTTTCTCATCTGCATATTTTCTTTTGAATGTGGAAGTTGCAGTTTCTGTTTGATTTCTTGTACAATGCTTAGGAAGCTTTGCTGAGATTTTAAACATACTTGTGGTTTTCTTTGGGTCCAGTTATTAGGGGGTAGCCTTAAAAATTTTTCATACTGTGTGACTGCTGTTTTCTCAATTTCAGATGCTATGTTTGGGTTATTTGTTAAGATTTGCATGCAGTGATTGGTGTTGTTTGTAACGGCTCCTGTTATCAGACGGAGGATTTGGTTCTGCAATTTATTAAGTTTTTTCCACTTTAGTAGTTACTAGGATTTCTTCACAATATTGAAGTACAGGTTTTATGTACATTTGGTAGAAGGTGTTTAGGGTTTGTGTGTTGCAACCCCACTTTTCCCTGCTAATCGTTTTAATAATGGTAACCTTGTTTCTATCTTTGTACATATATTCTCCATGTGTTTCTTCCATGTTAATTTTGTGTCCAGAGTTATTCCTAAATATTTTGCTTCATGTGTTTGAGTTAATAATTCACCCTCCAATTTCAGAGTGATGGGTAGTGGTTTCTTTCTTAATGTAAATAGTTGATAATTTGTTTTCTGTATATTTATCTTCATTAAGTTCTGGGATGTCCAATTCTCTAACTGTATTAGTGATTGTTGGGCTATGGTTATTAATTGTTGACTTTGGTTTTTCGGTTTGGAGACCCATATTACAACATCATCAGCAAAAAGTAGGGTTTTCGTTTTGAGCTTTTCTATATGCTTAGGTAGATCATTAATGTAGATATTGAAGAGAATGGTACTGAGTACAGATGTATTAGATGTTTAACTGATTTTAAAAATTTGATATTTAACCAGTCCGGAAACCAAAGCCCCAGGGTCTGGATCTGGACTGCGGTCCACCAATTGGTGACCCCTGCAGTATTTTAAAAAGTTCTAACAAGTTAGGAGGCTGAACCTTACAGGTGTATAATTTTATCTTCTTCTTTATCCATGCAAGTCTTAGGCTTGTAGACCTGTTATGACAACACTGCTGAACTTTATATCCAGTACTTCCTTGGAGAGACTAGAGATCTCTTCCCTGTTGGACAATAACAAAGCATGGCTTTGGGAACTATCTGAACTCATTCATCGCAAATGATTCATCCAGTTGTTCTGGTATTCATCTTCTTCTTCTTCCTTCCAAGTATTAGGCCAAGGCCTGTTACGATCCTATAGAAAATTTTCCCTCCAGCGTTTCATAGGATGGCCCAGTGATCTTCGTCCTCTTGGTATATAATTATAAACAGCTTTGGGGATCCGATTTGAACTCATTCTTTCAAGATGGTGTTTCCAATTTAGTTGGTACTGTTTAATATATTCCAGAATTGGCGTAGTCTTCAATTCTTTTAAGATATCGGTGTTCGTTTTCCGATCCCATCTGGTGTAACCCGCTGTTCTGCGCATGAATCTCATTTTGCAAGCCGTTATTCTGCTTTCATGTTGTCTTTTTAGTGTCCATGCTTCACTACCATAGGTCAACACTGGTCTAGCCAAAGTGTTATATAAACGTAATCTGGTGTTTTCTTGTACAAGGGATGGTTTCATAACTTGATTAATAATTCCTAAACTTTTATTATAACTAGTAATTTTTTCAGGGATATCTTTTTCATCCCAGATAGAGAGATAATATCCAAGGTATTTAAATTGATTATATCTCTCTAAAATTTTATTCTGGAGACAGATTTTACTTTGTATGGGGTCCTTCCCATGAAATGCCATAATTTAGTTTTTTTTGGCATTTCATGAATATATACTTAATGACTGATTCTATATGTAGTTCCTTCAAGACATCATCATTGCATTTGTAATGCTGTATATGTCATTAATCTCATTTCACTATAAGTTATCCTGCTCTCCTCTCCTATCCCCAAAGTCCATGCCTCACTGCCATAGCAAAGTGCAGGTCTTGCTAAGATTTTGAATAACTGTACTCTGCATCTCTCTGGACTAGTGAAGGTTTCAGTATTGAATTTATTATTCTCAAGGTTTTATTAAAATATATTAATAATTTTATTTGCTATGTCTACTTCATCCATGTATGTTAAAGTATATCCAACATAGGTAAATGAATTTACTCTTTCCAATATTTTTGAATCTATACAAATCTTAATAACAACAAGAATTAATCATTATCTCAGTCAAAAAATTAATTTATTCAAGTCGACATTTCAATCTCCTCGTGTGAGATCATTTTCAAGACATTTGACTTGGTTGTTTATAATAAGTAGAATTGCGCACAAATGTGCATTAAAATACTCTCTTGCTGTAAGCGTTTAAGCTTTTTGTCCTTTTTGTACACAGTTCTAAATGGTATTGGCTGCATTTACATCCACACAGAGAACACACACAATATTCGTCCGCTTGGTGAAATCCTGGTTTTTTGCATATCTCGTGATGAAAGCCATGTATAGAGAATCGAGTAAGTACATGCCGCTGTGGTTGGTCAGGGTTCGCCCACGTTCGATTTATCATTGCTTCTGTGGCGTAGAAGTCCGAATCAATCTCGCTTCTTTTCCTCACTCTTTCCGCTAGAAGCTCGTCATAATGAATTGTTGCCGGTAGCTGTAGCGATATTCTCAGCTCTTCTATTAGAAATGGTTCCCGTGCCAGTTCATATACAAGTCGAGATGGAGTCTTTTTTGATACACCGAGAACTCTTTTTAGGAAAGTGGCTTTTACTTTTTCATGTTGCTTTAGATCGTTTTTCTTTAGGTATTTCCATATTATTTGCAGGCCATAGACAAGTATTGGAATAATCTTTGCAGTGAATAGCTGTTTTGCTGTATCTAGTGACAGTCTATTTATGTATTTTATGTCGTCGATGCCTCTTATGGCTGCGATAGCTTTTTCAGTTACGTGTTTGCTGAAACATGTGCCCGTTGTTTGGAAGGTTACTCCAAGATATTTGTAATGACTTGGTTGTTTATAATACATAGTTACCATCACCAAGACAATTTTATTTACAAATTTAAATGAACAAAAAAAATAAATAAAAAAATTGTCTTGGTGATAGTAACTATGTATTATAAACAAACGTGTGAGATGTCTTGAAAATGATCCTGCTTAAGGAGATTCAAACATCGACTTCAATAAATTAATGTTTTACTGAGATAACAGTTAATTCTTGTTGTTATTATTATTAGCTTCTCTCAGGGAATAATATTTATAAAAACATTTTAAATACTATACATATCTATACAGAATTATAATTTTATGTAGTCACAATATATCTTAAATTGTTAATATTTCAGATTCAAGGTGTTAAATGGAAAAGATTTCCCGCTTTAAACAGATTGATCAAAGGTCACCGGCGTGGAGAATTTACAATTCTCACTGGACCAACAGGCAGTGGGAAAACAACATTTATGAGCGAGTATTCATTAGATCTAGCAATGCAAGGAGTTAACACATTGTGGGGAAGTTTTGAAATTCGAAATGCCAGATTAGCTCGTACTATGTTGCAACAGATGGCAGAAATTCCTCTGGATATCCATTTGGATCAATTTGATATTTGGGCTGATAAATTTGAGCATCTTCCCTTATATTTTATGACTTTTCATGGACAACAGTCAATAAAAGTTGTAATGGAAGCAGTGGAGCATGCAACTTACGTGCATGACATTGCACATGTCATTATTGATAATGTTCAGTTTATGATGGGAATGTCTGAAGAGTCAAAGCATATTGATAGATTTTGGAAGCAAGATGTCATTATTTCTAACTTTAGAACTTTTGCAACCAAGAATAATTGTCATGTAACTTTAGTGATACATCCAAGAAAAGAGAGAGATATGGAAGATCTTACAATTAATTCTGTTTTTGGAGGTGCCAAAGCTACACAAGAAGCAGATAACATTCTCATCATTCAAGACAAGAGATTGACATCTGTTCGAGGCAATTTCTACAGGTTAGTGATAATATTAAATTAATATGTAACTCCTGTTGCTCTTAACCAGAACATAGAGCCTCAGCGAAGCTGCTCTAGCACACCCTATTCCGAGCCAAAACCTTAACCCTCCCCATGTCTTTGCTTCCCTTCTGGCTTCCTCCTCCACACTCATTCACCATGACAATCATGGTCTTTCTCTTTTTTTCTGGTCCTCAGGATTTCAAAATAGAGCTCTCTTAATAGCATCTTTTTCTTCCTTTGGCCAATTTCCTCCTTTTTATTTGGTTATTAACGGGTTTTTCATTTGTTTGTTTCCATAGATTTTGATTGGAAATAATAGTTGGCCAAAATATGCGAAGGATTTTCCTCAGTCATCTGTTAATGAAGACCTGGAGGCTCCTTGTTAAATTAATATGAAAGATTCTAATCAAATTATCATGGTAGTACTTCATTTTGAGTCTAAGAGTCAAATTAAAAATAATACATCACACTTCATAAAATTAACTTTCTCATCTGGACATGTCTTGGAAACTTTTATCCCTGTTTCCAACCAGATTCTATCATCATCATCATCATTAGGACAATAACAAGTTGAGCCTTGCAGGGTAGATCTCCATCTCTGTTTATAATAATAATAATAACAATAATAATAGTTTTATTGTACCTGCCAGATTTAAGGCTTTGTCTACCACTCAACCAGGTTTAAAGAATAAAAAAAAAATTATTCTTAAGTCTAGTTACAATAAAAATATATATTACATAGTATGTCTACAATTTAATTATTATTTACAAAATATTTTGAATCTAATCTAGATTTAACTAATGAAATATAAAATATACAAGATAGAAAAAAATGAGAAAAGAAAAAATTAATGACATAGAATAAATTTAACTCTAAAGAAAAATTAATTATTTGACAACAGGTAACTGTATAAGTGTGACTTGAAAGTGCCAAGTGTGTGGCAACCCCTGATATCTTGAGGAAGGAAATTCCAGGAGTGGGCTGAGGCTACTGTGAAAGAAGTAGAATAAGGGTGACCTTCCACCAGTTGCAAATGCCGAGCTTCTTCACATCCGTAACAACTCCATCTAAGTATTGGTCTTCCAGCTGATCTCTTCTATCTGGTTTTAATTGCATCATCCTCTTAGATATCTTAATTGTGTCCATTCTTTGTATGTGTCTGGCTCATCTTAATCTACTTGTTTTTATTGATGCTACAATATTGGGTAATTTAAAAAGTTGTTTGCTAATGCTCTAGATCTTGGATTTCTTCCATTCTCCATGTAGGGTCCCAATAATATGATGTTTGAAAAATCTCCTTTGATATTTTATATTGGTTGGCAATGTAGTAATTGATATTCGTTGGTACTCTTCTGAGTTATATCTAATTCTTCAAACATTTGCATCCTAAATTGGGCCATATGTTTTACATAATATCTTTCTTTCAAAAGTTCCAAATTTAATTATATCCAGTTGTGACAATGTCCAGGTTTCACAACCCGAATATCAGTATGAGTTTAATAAGTGTTTTGTCTAGACAGTATTTAGAATTTTGAGTTAAATATGTGGATTCATGAATGAATGAGTAATTTTTTATATCTTACCTCATAATGTCATAATGTCGGTTGAAAATGAGAGGGATGTTCCTCTTGAAAATTACAGTTCCCGTGTTTAAGTAAACATAAACTATGACGTAAGATATAAAAAATAACTCATTCATTCATGAATTAAGAACCTCATAATGTTATTTCCCACCAAGTTTTTTTGAATCTGGAAACATCTTACCTCAATTTAATGTTGATTTGTTCTTGAACATATTTCGATATAATCTTCTATATCATCTTCAGCTTGCCCAGACTGAGTATAGATGATGCCCAGTTGATATAGAAAATTATATCGAAACATGTTCGAGAACAAATCAATATTAAATTGAGGTAAGATGTTTCCAGATTTTAAAAAAACTTGATTAAAAGAACCTCAAAATATTACATCCTAAAATAAACAATTATTTCCCATACTTAACACATTGGTGACGGGCCACGGAGATCTCCGTGTTTAAATGGCCACTGCTAGACGACCGGTCACGGAGATTTCCGTTTTTACATTTTCTATGGCTTCCCTGCCTCTTCGCTTTTGAATGAGGCATTCAATTTTGTTTCTTCTCATTGTGAAATAAATTTTAGTTGTATTTGTACCCCTCTCTTCTCTTTTATGAAATTGCCAACTTTACAGAATTGTTTACAATTTTATGACAGACGGCTGGTGAAATATGGAATTTTAGTGCGGGTAGTTAGGCGATTACGGGGGATACATATGTAACCTGTAAATATATTTTGCAGAGCGGAAAAATTAAAAGAAACTCTATTTTGCGTTCTGGAGCCGAATTTATATCTGTGGCATCATGTCCACCAGGATAATTATTATAATAGTGTGGCTATAGCTAAAAATTTGCTCGAAAGAAAGACGAGAGCTTCTGAAGCAATAAAGATTAACAGAGGGCTTCCAAAATCATTTGTGGAAGCAGGAAATAAACTCAAACCAGGAGAAAGTGTTTTCGTAGTAAGGGGGACCTTTTGCTACAAACATGGAAAGATAAAAGAGACGTTAGAATGGTTAGCACATTGCATCAGGCAACACGAGAGTGGGAGGAGTAAAGTTGTAAAAATGCCCTATTGAATACTTCAATATAACAAGTATGTAAGGGTGTAGACAGGGCTGACCAATACCTATCATATTACTCCATCCTTAGAAAAATAGTGAAATGGTGCTAGAAAGTTGTATTGTGGCTTCTGAATTGTACACTCTTTAATGCTTTCAGGGTCTATAAATTTCAAAATCCTAACAGCAAAATGTCAAACAGAAGTTTTTTGCTTGAAACAGCCTCTTGTTTGGCAGTCGTGAAATTAGGAACAGATGACAGAGAAGACGAGGAAAGACAGAGAGAAAAGAAACCACTTCTAGGAGACCACCTCACGACCCACCAGGGAGGCTAAGACATTAAGAAAAATAAATTAACACCAACTGTGATTGGAAAGAAAAAAATACCCTCAAAACTTTTCCGCGATTTTAGTGAACACAAGAAAAGAAACTCGCTATGTATGCTCTTTTGCACTTTGCCTTTACATAAAGGTAAATGTTTCCAACGCTATCAAACCCTCAATTTCTACTAGAAAGTCTGGTGAGAACACTAATAAAGATTTACTTATGCATTATTGTTATTGATTGTAAATATATTGATGTAAAAGCCACACTGTGCTAGCGCGGTTTAAAATTTAAAAGTCCACCCTACTGACAGAAATGTCCGGTCCAGCAGCAGTGGGTGCAATGCAGAGCTGTCGGTCACCAATGTGTTAACTATGAATAGATATGTGGACTTGAAATGCCTTTGTAGACCATAATAACTTCTATTTGCATTCTTTATTCTCCTGATAATTTCCTCACTTAACTGATTGGTGGCATTCACCACTGATCCTAGGTATTCAAACTCAAAAAAATGTAAATGGAAATTTACACCTCACCTTACATTTTTCACTTTCACCGAGACTTGTTTCAAAAGACATTCCCTGCATTTTCAGTCAAAAACAACTGTTTTGAAATCTTGTATATTCTCTTCATCTGCTGTTCGACAGATAAACCTCACACTTATATCCTTCTCTCAACACTAGAGGGAGAAAATATACAAGACTTCTAATAATCATCTCAAAAATTGGATTTTTTACTGAAAATGAAGGAAATGTCCTTCAAAACATGTCTAGATGAGAGCAAAATTTGAGGTGAGGTGAAAATAACCAATTCAATTTTATTGATGAAATACCTCATAGTGTCATTTCCTATCAAATTTGGGATGATTCCTATGTTAACTTTAATGTCGGCTAATTTTTGTCCATCTGGTGGCGGATATACAATCTTCGAGATCACATCTTGCTCTGTAAGAACTTCAAAATTCATAATTCTACTCTTGTTTTTTTTCTGAATATAGAAAGGTATAATTTTAATTGACCATGAAGGCATAGGGGAGGTGTTGATGCAAGAATCATGATTCTTAGCCATAGCATGAGATGGAGGTAGAGTGGATAGACCTGCATTCCAATCAAATTTACTCCAATAAGGTTCTTGGTACTCAATTTATAGAGGTTTAGTAGACTCCAGGACAAGTCTTAACAAATTAGTGAAAATACTTCAGTATTGAACATGAACATGTTATTCAACCCACAAATTAGATGCCTTGCCAGCTCTGTTTTGGTTCTTTAAAAAAAAACAAGATTATATAGTTATGAATTTTGAAGTTCTCGGTAAATAGGTTTTGATCACAGTTCGTATATCTACCAGCAAATAGATGGAAACTAGATGACATCAAAATAAGAATGGAGACAAAGGCCTCTGAAACCTGTCTAGATGAGAAAATTAATTTATGATGTGAGGTATACTAATTATTTAGTGCCTATTACTTCATAGTGTCATTTCATATTGATTGTGTGTATGTTAAATCATTTCACAATGAAAATATTATTACTGCATTGAGTAATTTTACAACAACCGGACTGGTCAAAGGTGATAAGCCAGACAAAAAAAGCACCTTGGTCAAAAGAGTGATGATCTTTCACCATAAAAATACAACTGT
The DNA here is from genome assembly GCA_030220185.1 of Diploptera punctata. NCBI lineage: Eukaryota > Metazoa > Arthropoda > Insecta > Blattodea > Blaberidae > Diploptera > Diploptera punctata. Next base: position 991,674 of record JASPKZ010009819.1, read on the forward strand.
CAAGAAATGCAGACATGGGTTCAACTGGGGTAAAATGCATATTTGATAGCTTTTCACAATATCATATGAAAATTGTCTTAGGAGATTTTAATGCAAAAGTGGGGCAGGAAGATATATTCAAACCAACAATAGGCAAATTCAGTCTTCATGAAGATAGTAACGACAATGGGGTTAGATTAGTCACCTTTGCCACATCAAAGAATCTCATTGTTAAGAGCACATTTCAGCATAAGGATATTCATAAATACACTTGGACGTCTCCACATGATAAAACTCAAAACCAGATAGATCACTTATTAGTGGACAAACGCTGGCACAGTAGCATCATCGATGTTAGATCAGTTAGAGGGGCAGACTGCAATTCGGATCATCATCTGGTCAGGGTGAAAATCAGACAACGACTTTCACTTATGAGAGGAACAAATGCTAAAGATGATCCTGAAAAATTTGATTTAAAAAACTTGAAAAATGATGAAATGCGGCAAGAATACCAAATTAAAATTGCTAATAGATTTGAAGTACTGAAATCTTCAGATGACAATGTGGCAAATGAAGAAGAAACTGATATAAATAAAGAATGGGAGGATATAAGAGATATTATTAAATTGTCAGCATCAGAAAGCATTGGTTATTTAAAAAAAGAGGCAAAATAAGAAATGATTTGATGAGGAATGTGCCGACATTGTAAAGAGAAGAAAGCTAGCAAAAATGAAATGGTTACACGAGCCATATGAGGTAAATTTGGAGCAATTGGGTAGTGCTAGACAGGAAACCATGAGGTTATTAAAGAGTAAAAAGAGGGAATATTTGAGAGAGAAGATTAATTATCTTGAAATGAATGCCAAAAATAGGAACATTAGAGAATTATATCAGGGAACTAGGATAGAAAAGAAAGGGTTTCAGGCTAGAACAATCATAATTAGGAATGAAAATGGGGATGTGATTGCAGATTCCAGGAGTATATTAAATAGATGGAAAAGTTACTTAATCAACTATTAAATGTACATACAGAACAGGATATTGAAGAGGATAATTTACAGACAGCAGAAATGCTAGTCGCAGAACCAAGTGCATTAGAGGTTGAAATGGCGATAGAAAAATTGAAGATGTATACAGCATCAGGTTCAGATGAGATTCCAGCAGAACTGATAAAATCAGGAGGAGAAAAATTGATGGACAAGATACGCCAGTTGCTTAATATGATTTGGGATAAAGAAGCTCTTCGAGATGAATGGAAAGAATCGTTTATCGTACCAATTTATAAGAAAGGAGATAAAACTGATTGCAATAACTATAGGGGCATCTCATTACTTTCAACTTCGTACAAAATTCTAACAAATATATTAGTAAGCAGACTTACTCCCTATATTGATGAGATTCTAGGAGATCATCATTGTGGATTTGGAAGAAACAGGTCTACAACAGATCAGATTTTTAGCTTAAGACAGATTTTAGAAAAGAAATGGGAATATAATGGTACTGTACATCAACTATATGTAGACTTCAAAAAGGCATACGATTCAATTAAGAGGGAGAAGTTATATAGTATCCTGCTAGAGTTCGGAATTCCTAAAACGTTAGACTTATAGGAATGTGTCTAAATGGCACAAAGAGTAGGGTGCTTGTAGGCAAACAGTTTTCAGATACTTTTGAAATCCAAAATGGGTTGAAGCAAGGAGATGCACTATCTCCTCTACTATTTAATTTTGTACTAGAGCATGCCTTAATAAATCTCGAGTAATGCCACTGAGACTTTTTTAGCAGCTCTGCCAGCAAGTCCTAATCCTACGTTCTCGTCGTGTTCCCTGACTGCAGGCGTAATAGACTGTAGCTAACAGGATGGGACGAAAGGTGAGTTCTCAGCGCCTTAAAACAGACCTGTCGGCTAAGGGAGCAACCCCTAAAAAAAAAAACCCCAAGTCCTCCATGTCTGGGGGTTAGGCATCAGGCTGGCAACCTGGTCCTGGAAAGAAGTATATCGCTATGTACTTCAGTAAAATATGTCAGCTGGATGGATTTAAATATGACAGACTTAAGCTACGAAAACGGACCTTTGCTATTGGCACATTGAATGTTCAAGGCTTGAATACTAAAGAACAAGAAGTAATAGATCAGATTACAGCAATGAATGCAGATATAACAAAAAAGAAAGGAAAAGGACAGGAAAAATTAGGAAATTATACACATATCTGGAGTGGAGTAAGTTGGTAAAAATATAGTGTCTTGGGAAGAAATTGATGAAAGAATTATTAAATTAAATCTCAAACTTTTTGGGATAGAGCTTATAATAATAGGAGTATATGCCATAAATGAGGATGTAACAAACATAGAGAAAAATTATTTTTTTGACAAACTGTCAGAAATTTTGGACAAAATAAAAAAAACATCAAGAAGTAATAATAACAGGAGATTTTAATAGTCGAGTAGGAAGTAAATGAAAGATAAAGTGATTGAACCATTTGGGGAAAAAGTGGAAAATGACAATGGAGATAGAAATTGAAGTATGGAAACAGAATTACCACACTAACATCTATGGAATATACAGTCCTCCTAATAACAAACATCTGAATCTAGATATATTAGACCTCACACATAATAACACTGTAATAGTGGGAGACTTCAATGCAGCTTCCCCAAATTGGGGCTATACTTACAAAAATGCATCAGGTAAAGCCGTAGAAGAATTTCTAGCATCCAACTCTGTAGAAATACTATACAAACAACAAGATCCACCAACATACCTCCATTATAATGGACACGGAAGAAACAGAATCCTGACATATCCATTATTTCATCAAATCTTTCAAATGTTGCAACTCGCACAGTAGAAGATATGGGGACGGAGCATAGAGCAGTCATCACAAAGATCAAGTGGACACACACCTATGCACCCAGACAAACCAGAATCACATGGAACTTCAAAAAAGCAAATTGGAATAAGTACACAATAGAAACAGAAGCAGACACCAAACAATCAAAAATCAAAACAAAACCAAAAGATGAACTAAGAAACATAACCGACATAATACTACATCCAGCAAAGACTAACATACCAAGGGGGAGGATTAAAAGATACAAACCCTTTTGGAACACACAACTTCAGGCAATAAAAATAGAAAGAAACAGATTAAAAAAAACAGCTGAAAGAACAAAAAATCCACAAGACGTACAACACTGGAGAAAACAAAGTGCCATTCTCAAAAGAGAAATTATTAAGCAAAAAAGAACTAGCTTCCACAACTTTATAAGCAAAGCAGGATTTGCACCAAAAGGTAGATCAGTATACACTTTTATCAAAAAAGTTAACAATAATAATGCTAACCGAAACAAACCCCCAATAAAAATAGAAAATAAGCCTATTACCGATGATAAAAAAATTGCAAATAAATTTAACCACCACTATGCCAACGAACACAAACTCAACAAATATGCAAAGGACAACCAAAAAGCAATCAAAATCAAAATTTCCAAGAGCAACCTAAACAATCACACGAAACCACATGACATATTTAATAAAAAGTTCTCTATACAAGAGCTGGAAGAGGCAATAAACAAGACCAAAACAGGAAAACAAGCCGGACCAGACAGAATATTTCCAGAATTTATAACACATCTGGGACCTTCAATGAAAAGAAGACTACTCAACTTCTACAACAATGTTTGGCAGCAACAGTACAGCATACCAGCAGAATGGAAAAAAGCCATCGTAATACCTATTCAAAAACCTAATAAACCAGCAGAAGACATAAATAGCTACCGCCCAATATCTTTAACATCCATACTAGCCAAGATAATGGAAAGAATGGTTATGGCTAGATTAAATTGGTATCTGGAAACACAACACCTTCTGACTCCAGAACAGGCAGGTTTTAGACCAAAACTTTCAACAAGTCACCAATTGGTTAAATTCACCCAGGAGATCAAGGATGCCTTCAACAGAAGAGAGAGTGTCCTAGCAGTATTTGTAGACCTACAAGCAGCCTATGACAAAGTGTGGCGCACCAAACTTATTTGGAAGCTACAAAAAATGGGAATAACAGGCCATATGTTACACTGGGTTAAATCCTTTGTAACATAAAGATGGATAGCTTCCAAGTATAACAACCTCCAATCAAATTACGTCCAAACCAAAACAGGACTGCCACAAGGCGCTGTCTCAAGCACCACCCTCTTCAATAGTTACATCAATGACCTCCCTAAGGAAATCAAAACTAATCAGCACATCAAATGTGCACTATTTGCAGATGATTTAGTCATATGGACGAAGGCCAACAATTCAGCCAGAAACCACAAAGAACAGCTGCAGAAGTATATGGACAATGCCATAAAAAGGCTACAACACTGGTGCACAATTAACAACATGGAAATCAGCATGTCAAAAACATTTTACCAGTACTTCTCACTAAGACACACAAGTGAATCCTTCAACATACCAATCAACAATAGCCCGATAACCAAATCCAATTGCACAAAATACTAGGAGTCCATCTAGATAATAAACTAAACTGGGAGCATCATGTCAACAAGATCGAAGAAAAAGCGAACAAAAACTCATACATACTGAAGAGATTAGCTGGAAAGAAATGGGGGAGCTCATTGGACACCCTAAACAAAACATATAAAATCTACATGAAACCAATTATAACCTATGGAGCAGAAACAATAGTAACAGCTAAAGACACCACAATGAATAAACTAGAAATAATCCAGAACCGAATGCTAAGGTTAGTCACTGGAGCAGTTAAAATCAACTAACACTGCAACTATGAGAATGTTCACAGGCAACCCCTCAATTAAAAATGAGATAGAAAAGAAATCCTGCATCATGCACACAAAATTAGCAGCGCTACCAAAAGCAATCCAACCTCAAAGCACAACACCCCAGATCTTAATCACACAACCTTCCTTTCTCCACAAAACTAGTAATCTTTTCCAAAAACATAAATTAGATGCCAAAACTGAACCAACACCTCAAATACCAAGCCCATTAGATTACCAACTGTACAATGCAACCCTCTCAATAGACGAAATAATAAAGAAAAATGATACAAACCCATCAATAGCCAAACAAATGACCTTAGAAACTATTAGTACAAAGTTCCCAGAACCAGAGTGGCTAAGAGTCTTCACTGATGGCTCCAAAACCAAGAGTGAAAATGCTGGCGCAGGAATCTACTCTCATCTGTTTAGTCAATATGTTGCAGTAGGCACAAACAATACAGCCTTCGATGGTGAAGTAAAAGCCATAGAAGTAGCACTCCAGAACCTCCTATTCCGAACAAAAATGTTTACAAAAGCTGTTATTCTGGCAGACTCTAAGGCTTCTTATACAAGCAATAACCTCCAACCAAACACCAGAAAATGAAACCATCTTGGAATGCCGTAAACTTCTGAAATACCTCAACAACCAAAATAAATTAATAGCCTTCCAGTGGATACCCTCACACATCGGAATAGTTGGCAATGAAATAGCTGATGGACTTGCCAAAAAGGGTACCAAAATACAGATAACAACCCACCCCAATTCGAACCTCCACAGAAAGATCGAAGAAATTAAGAAAGCATTCCAAATGGAAAACATGAAAGAAAACATTGCAACAGCCAGAGGGAAATCATGGGAAAAAATTGATGAGCTATACACAGAAATAAAATATAAAGGCCGCAAAGAAGCAGTAGCAAAATTCAGACTGATGTCAGGACACGACTGCCTGGCTCACCACCTCCACAGAATAAACGTTTTCCAATCCGACAGATGTGTCATATGCAAAGACCCGGACCTGATTATGGACAAACACCACCTTCTAGTCTGTCCGGCTTTAAATCCAACTGCACAACACTCTAAGGACCTTGTTCGCTTGTACTGGGAAGCCAGAGAGAAAATGACTTAAGCGTCAAATCTCGCCATTAGAAAACAACAACAACAATGGAGATAGATTGATAAGTTTATGTAAACATCATGGCTATATGATGATGAATAGTTTCTTCTAACATCGGGAAATACACATGGGAACACCAACAAAAAGTCTCAAATCAATAATTGATTATATAATTGTGAAACAAAAATGTGATATGATAGTGAAAGATGTTAGAGTGTATAGAAAACCAGATTGCGGAAGTGATCATTATATGCTTTTGGGAAAATTCATATTAACCAGTAGGAAAAAACAAAATATTGAAGTAATGGAAGACAGAATAAATACAACCCTTTTGAATGAACAAAGATATAAAGTAAGTTTACTCTATGATGAGAGTATAAAATATCTTTTTCAATCAAGATTAAAACAAAAACTTCATTTAAATTTAAATAAATCTGCAGTGGAAATGTATGATCAACTAAAGGAAAGTATACATTCAGCAGCTTTAGAAGCACTTGGGACAGAAAATCTAGAATTAAAAAGAAATAATGAATGGTTTAATCACGATATTAAAAAATTAGTAGAAGAAAAAAAGAAAGCACAGATGAAATGGTTATTAGATCACTCAACAACCATCTCGAAATGAATATATCACTTTAAAACATAAAACAAAGGTGGAAGTGAGAAGAACAAAAAATGAGTACTGGGATAATATATGCTCGAATATAGATCATTCGATTGGATATGCTAGATCCAAAGAACCTTGGAAAACATTACAAAATATCAGGAAATCAGAAAGAAATAAGATAAATATTCATTAATTAAATATGGATTTTCATCAAGTAAACACCAACTCAATTGATTAGATAAATATTCAGTTGATAAGACCATCAGAATGGATGCACCATTATAAAGATTTACTTCAAGAAAATAGAAATGAGTTTTCAACTTCAAGATACAGATGTAGAATATAAATTTGACACTCCAGAGATAACAAAAGATGAAGTAAAAAGAGCTTTGAAAGAGGCAAAAAATGGGAGAGCACCAGGACCAGGAAATATTCAGACGGAACTCCTAAAACATGGAGGAGATATTTTAGTAATATTTTTAACAAAGCATTTTAATAAAATTGAAATTGGAGACGATATCCCAGAAGACTGGAATTTATCGTACATTACTCCTATTTTTAAAAAAGTGATAAAAAACTGTGTTCCAATTATAGAGGTATAAGCGTTATACCTTCAACAGCTAGGATTTTTAGTAAAATTATAAATTTTAAACTTCAAGAGATAAAAGATAACTTAAGAGAAGAACAATGTGGATTCCGGAGTGGAAGATCATGTATTGATAATATTTTCTGTATTAGACAATTACAAGAAAAAATCCTAGCAAAAAATAAAGAACTACGTATGACCTTTATTGATTTAGAGATGCAGATGATAGTGTACCTCAACAATTGTTGTGGATGGCAATGAGAAATATGAATATCTGTGATAAATGGATTAATATTATTAGGAGGATTTATAGTAATACAAAAACTAAAGTAAAAATACAGAATAATTTAACAGAGGAATTCACAGTGAATAAAGGCCTTAAGCAGGGATGCAGTTTGTCACAAATTCTTTTTAACATTTATTTAGACCAGGCTCTTAACTTATGGTATAAAAAATGTTGTTGTTGTTTTTGTTGGTTTTTTCTAATGGCGAGATTTGACGCTTGAGTCATTTTCTCTCTGGCTTCCCAGTACAAGCGAACAAGGTCCTTAGAGTGTTGTGCAGTTGGATTTAAAGCTGGACAGACCAGAAGGTGGTGTTTGTCCATGATCAGGTCCGGGTCTTTGCATATGACACATCTGTCGGATTGGAAAACGTTTATTCTGTAGAGATGGTGAGTCATACTGTCGTGTCCTGACAGTCTGAATTTTGCTACTGCTCCCTTGCAGCCTTTATATTTTATTTCTGTGTATAGCTCATCAATTTTTTCCCATGATTTCCCTCGCTGTTGCAATGTTTTCTCTCATGTTTTCCATTTGGAATGCTTTCTTAATTTCTTCGATCTTTATGTGGAGGTTCGATTTGGGGTGGGTTATCTGTATTTTGGTACCCTTTTAGGCAAGTCCATCAGCTATTTCATTGCCAACTATTCCGATGTGTGAGGGTATCCACTGGAAGGATATTAATTTATTTTGGTTGTTGAGGTATTTCAGAAATTTACGGAATTCCAAGATAGTTTCATTTTCTGGTGTTTATTTGGAGGTTATTGCTTGTATAGCGGCCTTAGAGTCTGCCAGAATAACAGCATTTGTAAACATTTTTGTTCGGAATAGGAGGTTCTGATGTGCGGGCGACAACCATGCTACTCGCTACCATTTGTACGGGATCGTCTTTTGTTTCCATTGCTTCTACTAGCGTAGATTTTATTACATCCAAGGTTATTAATCACAAAGCTTTTTTGCCCCGGGCCCATAGGAGGCAAAGATTGATTCATCTTTCTTTCCTAAGCACTTAAGCATAAATCAATAATAGTTCTCAAAACAGCAGAGTGACTTGAAATGAATGTTTTCACTATAATTATTAATCAGGAAAGCTAGACAGAAAAATAAAGGGAGCTAGAATGATCTCCTAAATGAGTGAGTATCCGTACAGGAATATCAAACAGCCACATGCACATAAATCACTTTGAACATTAATTTGGTTTTGGTATAAAAATTATATTTAATGTAAACAAGAAGTCTGAAGTAAAAACATAACAAAGCTAAACATTTGATCATTAAAAAAAAAGTAAATTAATAATAATACTTTTACAAAAAAAACACATCATACCTCACACCACATTCATGCTAAAGTCCAAGCCAGGGTGGCTTTCCCCGGTCTTCAGGACCAACTTAAACTCCGCGGCTCCAGACGACCTTGTCCACTTAGAGTTCCGATCCCATCAAAGAATGAATGAATGAATGATAACGTTCTCGCTGTGCATAACGTATTTGAGAGTTCCGAGGTAGAAGGGGAGATGCACCGTAGAAACAGCGCACCAGGAGAGGTAAAGAGGGAGAGTGGGAGTAGATGCATAGAGAAAGGATATTGGCATAGTTCACGAATCTTACTGTCCAGGGAGGATAACGACACTGCAGTAGTGAGCCGAAAATCACACTTTCGGTTCACTGGAGTGCTACTTCTATGGCTTTTACTTCACCATCGAAGGCTGTATTGTTTGTGCCTACTGCAACATATTGGCTAAACAGAAGAGAGTAGATTCCTGCGCCAGCATTTTCACTCTTGGTTTTGGAGCCATCTGTGAAGACTCTTAGCCACTCTGGTTCTGGGAACTTTGTACTAATAGTTTCTAAGGTCATTTGTTTGGCTATTGATGGGTTTGTATCATTTTTCTTTATTATTTCATCTATTGAGAGGGTTGCATTGTACAGTTGGTAGTCTAATGGGCTTGGTATTTGAGGTGTTGGTTCAGTTTTGGCATCTAATTTATGTTTTTGGAAAAGATTACTAGTTTTGTGGAGAAAGGAAGGTTGTGTGATTAAGATCTGGGGTTAAAATTCATCGGAGAACATTTTGTTTAAACAACTCACCTCATAGGATCCATGCTTTCATGGAAGCATGAATCCTAGGAGGTGAGTTGTTTAAACAAAATGTTCTCCGATGAATTTTAATGATTATACCTCATAATGTTTACTTCCCAACATTAATTTAATACAAGATCTGGGATGTTGTGCTTTGAGGTTGGATTGCTTTTGGTAGCGCTGCTAATTTTGTGTTCATGATGCAGGATTTCTTTTCTATCTCATTTTGAATTGAGGGGTTGCCTGTGAACATTCTCATAGTTGCAGTGTTAGTTGGTTTTACTGCTCCAGTGACTAATCTTAGCATTCGATTGTGGATTATTTCTAGTTTATTCATTGTGGTGTCTTTAGCTGTTACTATTGTTTCTGCTCCATAGGGTATAATTGGTTTCATGTAGATTTTATATGTTTTGTTTAGGGTGTCCAATGAGCTCCCCCATTTCTTCCCAGCTAATCTCTTCAGTATGTATGAGTTTTTGTTCGCTTTTTCATCGATCTTGTTGACATGATGCTCCCAGTTTAGTTTATTATCTAGATGGACTCCTAAGTATTTTGTGCAATTGGATTTGGTTATCGGGCTATTGTTGATTGGTATGTTGAAGGATTCACTTGTGTGTCTTAGTGAGAAGTACTGGTAAAATGTTTTTGACATGCTGATTTCCATGTTGTTAATTGTGCACCAGTGTTGTAGCCTTTTTATGGTGTTGTCCATAAACTTCTGCAGCTGTTCTTTGTGGTTTCTGGCTGAATTGTTGGCCTTTGTCCATATGACTAAATCATCTGCAAATAGTGCACATTTGATGGCTGATTAGTTTTGATTTCCTTAGGGAGGTCATTGATGTAACTATTGAAGAGGGTGGTGCTTGAGACGGCGCCTTGTGGCAGTCGTGTTTTGGTTTGAACGTAATTTGATTTGAGGTTGTTATACTTGGAAGCTATCCATCTTTGTGTTATAAAGGATTTAACCCAGTGTAACATATGGTCTGTTATTCCCATTTTTTGTAGCTTCCAAATAAGGTTGGTGTGCCACACTTTATCATAGGCTGCTTGTAGGTCTACAAATACTGCTAGGACACTCTCTCTTCTGTTGAAGGCATCCTTGATCTCCTGGGCAAATTTAACCAATTGGTGACTTGTTGAAAGTTTTGGTCTAAAACCTGCCTGTTCTGGAGTCAGAAGGTGTTGTGTTTCCAAATACCAATTTAATCTAGCCATAACCATTCTTTCCATTATCTTGGCTAGTACAGATGTTAAAGATATTGGCCGGTAGCTATTTATGTCTTCTGCTGGTTTATTAGGTTTTTGAATAGGAAGTACAATGGCTTTTTTTCCATTCTGCTGGTATGCTGTACTGTTGTTGCCAAACATTGTTGTAGAAGTTGAGTAATCTTCTTTTCATTGAAGGTCCCAGATGTGTTATAAATTCTGGAAATATTCTGTCTGGTCCGGCTTCTTTTCCTGTTTTGGTCTTCTTTATTGCCTCTTCCAGCTCTTGTATAGAGAACTTTTCACTAAATATGTCGTGGTTTCATGTGATTGTTTAGGTTGCTCTTGGCAATTTTGGTTTTGATTGCTTTTTGGTTGTCCTTTGCATATTTCTTGAGTTTGTGTTCATTGGCATAGTGGTGGTTAAATTTATTTGCAAATGTTTTATCATCGGTAATAGGCTTATTTTCTATTTTTATTGGGGGTTTGTTTCGGTTGACATTATTATTGTTAACTTTTTTGATAAAAGTGTATACTGATCTACCTTTTGGTGCCAACCCTGTTTTGCTTATAAAGTTGTGGCAGCTAGTTCTTTTTTAATATTTAATTTTAGGAAGTTATATTTTGAGGTTATTTTAATTATATTATTTTTGGTCTGGACATCTTACCTCAATATTAATGTTGATTTGTTCTTGGACATGTTTCAAAACAATTCTCTGTTTTATCTTCAGCTTTCCCAGACTGGTTTTATTTATGTTGCATTATGTTGCATTATGTCTAGAAGACAATAAACAAATACCTTTTTTGGATCTTAAATTGGTCAGAAATGAAGAAAAAAGAAAAATTGAATTCAGGATTCATAGGAAAGAAACTCATATGGAAAATTTTATAAAATCAACAGGGTTCAATCCAATTGGACATAAATTAGCAGCATTTAATAGTTTAACTCATAGATTGGTAAACTTACCCTTAAACGAAGAAGATTTCCAAACATGAGAAAAAACACATAATCAAAGTAGCAAGAGAAAATGGGTTTGATGAAAAAATGGTACATAAAAGGATAGAAAAGTATAAAAAACAAAAAATGATAAACAGAAGTAATCTTGAAAAAGAAGAACCACCTATGAAAAAATATAGGAAATTCACATATCACCCCTGGGTACATAATAAATTTCAAAATATATTTGAGAAGTTTAATATTAAATTAGCACCAAAAAATAACTACAGTTTAAATAAACTAATAAAAACCAACAAAAATGAAAAAACTGATAAAAATAAAAAGTCAGGAATATATCAAATTGAATGCATGGGTTGTGAAAAGATATATATAGGGAAAACAAAAAGAAACCTAAAAATTAGAACCAAAGAACACATAAGAAATATTAAAAATGGAGAAATTGAAAAATCTGCAGTTGCTGCTCATGTTTGGTCTGAAAAACATAATATAAATTCAGACACTAAATTATTAAAACAGTTAGAAAATACAAACGAGCTGACTATTTGGGAAAAAATTTATATTCAGAAGAACAGAAACAGAGTTATGAATTTTGATATTCCGATGGAGGGTGACCTTGTTTGGAGGTTCTTTGGCCAACCACAGGATGGAGCTGACATCGACATCCAGGTGGTGCAACATAATGCAACATAAATAAAACCAGTCTGGGAAAGCTGAAGATAAAACAGAGAATTGTTTGAAACATGTCCAAGAACAAATCAACATTAATATTGAGGTAAGATGTCCAGACCAAAAATAATATAATTAGTTCTTTTTTGCTTAATAATTTCTCTTTTGAGATTGGCACTTTGTTTTCTCCAGTGTTATACATTTTGTGAATTTTTTGTTCTCTCAGCTGTTTTTCTTAATCTGTTTCTTTCTATTTTTATTGCCTGGAGTTGTGTGTTCCAAAAGGTTTTGTATCTTTTAATCCTCCCCCTTGGTATGTTAGTCTTTGCTCGGTGTAGTATTATGTTGGTTATGTTTCTTAGTTCATCTTTTGGTTTTGTTTCGATTTTTGATTGTTTGGTGTCTGCTTCTGTTTCTATTGTGTACTTATTCCAGTTTGCCTTTTTGAAGTTCCATGTGATTCTGGTTTGTCTGGGTGCAAAGGTGTGTGTCCATTTGATCTTTGTGATGACTGCTCTATGCTCTGTCCCCATATCTTCTACTGTGCGAGTTGCAACATTTGAAAGATTTGATGAAATAATGGATAGGTCAGGATTTGTTCCATGTCCATTATAATGGAGGTATGTTGGTGGATCTTGTTGTTTGTATAGTAATTCTACAGTGTTGGAGGCTAGAAATTCTTCTACGGCTTTGCCTGATGCATTTTTGTAAGTATAGCCCCAATTTGGGGAAGCTGCATTAAAGTCTCCCACTATTACAGTGTTATTACGTGTGAGGTCTAATATATCTAGATTCAAATGTTTGTTATTAGGAGGACTGTATATCCAATAGATCTTAGTATAGTAATTCTGTTTCCATACTTCGATTTCTATGATTTCAGATGTATCATACTCTTTCATTTGCTTGATAATTACAAAATTTGTGGTGAGGATTGTTTTACTCCCTACTAGGATTCCACTGGCTATTTGTCTGGATTTATATAAGATATGTTGGTTGTATCCAGGTGTGTTGATAAATTGTTCATTTTGTGGGCTAATATTAGCTTCATTAATTATAAAAATATCTATGTCTTGGATTATCACTTCATTCATCAATTCTGTTACTTTTGCAGTTGATAATCCTCCTGCATTCCACTGGAGGATGTTGAGTGTAGTTCTTTCTTTTGCTCTAATAAGAGCAGTTTTTGTTTTGTTCTGGTGATTCTTGCGCCTATATTTGTTGTTCATTTTGCAGCAAAATATCAAAATTTGCTCCCAGGGGACACTGCGTGGAGCCAAACAACCTTGTCCCCCGGTATAAAAAATGTTCTGAAATGGGTATTCCTATAGGAGGAAAAGTACTGCATTCATTGTTGTTTGCAGATGATCAAATAATTTTTGCAGGGGATGAAGATGATATGAAGTATATGATAAATAAACTAGTGGAAGAATATAAAAAATGGGGACTGAATATAAATTTACAGAAAACAGAATATATGTGTTTGGGAAAGGATGTGGATGACCTCATAATTGAAACAGGGAAAATAAAAAAACTGTGAATTTTTTTAATATCTTGGGTCAATAATTACAAGTTTAGGTACCTGTGAGAGAGATGTACAGACAAAAATTGCAATGGCAAAAAATGCAAGTAAGACATTACATGGCATAATTTGGAACAATAATATTACAAAGGAAACTAAAATGAAAATTTATAAGTGCATAATACAGAATATTTTGTCATATGGAAGTGAAACTTGATCTTTGACGGAATTACAATAGAATAAAATTAGAACAGTTGAATTTGATTATTTTAGAAGAAGCCTCCAAAAAACAAGAGAGGATAAAATAAGAAATGAATTCCTTTGGAGAGAAATGAATGTTACCACATCTGTTTATAAGAGGATTAAAAATCAAACGCTTAAATGGTATGGCCATCTACAAAGAATGGAAAATGAAAGATAGCCCTGGAAGAAATAAACATGGCAGATCAAGATGGAAATGGAAAACTTACATCAGAACCATAATGGATGATAGGAATTTGGAAGAGGGAGATTGGAATGATAAGAGAGAAATGGAAACTGAAGACGGCAAACCTATAAGTGGGGGAAAGCCGTAGAAGAAGAAGAAGAAGTCTAGAGTATGCCATCAAATCTTTAGAGGATGAAGAAGGTCTACAATTCAATGGTATTAATAAGCTGTTAGTTTATGCTGATGATATAGTACTATTGGGCGATAGCTAGGAGATACCAAAGGCCAACAAGCACACACTACTGAGTAACACTAAGAAATTGGGACTAGAAGTAAATATCAATGAAACTAAATATATGGTCACACATAGAAATACATTATATAATAGAAATGGACAGCTAATGACAAATGAGAGAAATTTTGAGGAAGTGGCTGAATTCAAATACCTAGGAACAAAATCACAAACAGGAATGAGATGCACAAGGAAATTAAACATAGGCTCAATTCTGGAAATGCGTGTAATTATGCATTACAGAGACTCTTGACTTCCCAACTCCTTTCAAAAAGCGTTAAACTGAAAATATATAAAACTATTATTCTACCAGTTATAATATATGGATTCGAAACATTGACTCTTACTTTAAGGCAGGAAAGGAGATTACGAGTATTTGAGAATAAAGTTCTTAGGAAAATTTTTGGACCAAAGAGAGATGAACAGACAGGTGAATGGAGAAGACTTACATAACAGTGAATTACATGGTCTTTGTAGGAAGCCAGATATAATGAGAACAGTTAAGTCTCGTAGACTGCAATGGGCAGGACATGTGGCACAAATGGGGAATGAAAGACGTGCATGGAAGCTTCTTGCAGGAAAGCCAGAGGGAAAATGCCCAGTTGGTAGACCAAGAATGAGGTGGGAGAACAACATTAACTATGATTTGAGGGAAGTAGATTATACAGGGAATGATTGGAAAGCATTAGCTCAGGATAGGGATGTATGGAGAGCTTATGTCCGCGCGGCCATGAACCTATGGGTTCGATAGTGCTAGTGAGTAAGTAAGTAAGTATAGAGGATACGTTCCGAAATAAAATAAAAATTATTAAAAATAAAATCAATTTAATGAGAGGTTTTGAACAATTTCTATTAATTGTTATTGGAGGCTTAGGCAAGGGCTTAAAAGAACTTAGTAGTATTTCCCTGTTTTGCTGCTTTTAAAAGGTCTTTCAATTCAGATTAGTATTCAGCGATAGGATTCCTTATTTTGTCTTTGGATTTCTTGATAAATCGTACAGTTGATTCATTAACATTGAAATAGCATGATATGGATGCAAACGATCCACCAATGTATAAATGGTCAAGCATTTCTATTTTTACTGTAAGTGGCAACAATACTATTTTCTGCTTCGGAACTAATTTTTCTTTCCTTTTATTCAACATTATAAATTGGGAACAAAGCAGATGAGACACATGTTATTCAATCAAAATTATTGCAACAAATGACAAGTTGAAACAATAAAACACTAATCGTGGCGAGGGTGGCATTTATCAATGGACATAGCAGCATGTGAATTATGGTGGCAGCAGCTTTAACAACCAACTTTAGGCTTAGCGACAATGAGGTTTGTTTTACTTTGATATTTATTTGTCCATTTGGTTTGAATCACTCTTTGTAAAAGCCGCCTTGGCATGTGCCTGCAGTAAAAAAGTTGCCGATGTGTTAATAAAGGATACTAATCCTTCTAATATATCGACAGGATCCGCGGTTAAAGAAATTTTTAGCCACGAACACAAGAACTGTGTCGCAATTTTTAACCCACAAATAATGAAAATATGAATAATGGAACCGTGAATAAGGAGCTTTTAGTGTACAAAGTTAGAAATTTATATCTATTTGTTATTTGAGATTTTTTTTTTAAGTTTATCAAGAATTAGACTAATTTTTTTAAGTGTGTATTTTACTATGAATGAATTAATCTATTTTATTGAATGAGAAGTATGTATTATTAAATTCTTCGAGAAAATTTTTATCAAATATACACAAATTTTCCTGTTATTGTCATGCACTTAAGTTAGTGCATATTCATTATAAGAATTCCGTTAAGTAATATAGGTCTGTGATTATGTTACATTTCAAGTTTTATTTGAATAGGTATGTTGACTATAAGAGATATAAATAAACGGCAGAAGTAACCTGGAAAGACCTAGGAACAGATGGTTGGATCAAGTTAAAATGGATATGTTTCAGATGATGCATAGAAGCATGACACAGAGTCTGTGGATTCCCAAAATTGTATAACAAGCATGAATTGTAATTAGTAACAGAAAGATGAGCTTCTTCACGTCACAATCGCCCACATATTGCCAATCACTTTCTAAGGTCTAATGCATTTTAACTTTTATTTTATTTACTTTCAGATTGCAAAGAATCGTTACAGTGGAGACTTGGGAGTTATGCCTTTGGAATTTGATAAAGACAGCTTGAGTTATGGACACAAGAAGAAAAAAGTTATTACTGAAGGTGATTCACCAAATCAGACATAGCATTTTGATATTAGTAGTAATATCTTGTAGAACTGAGCTGTGTTAGTGTACTATTATGCCTCTTACTAAGGAAAAAAAAATTACTCATAAAATTTCATCACCATTTTAGACTTAAGCTCAATTGAGCCCGTTCCTACATTTTACAGTGTTCTTGATTTCTCCAGGGTTGTCTAGGTCTTTCTCTCTCTCTGTGTTCTTTAGATATAAAACATTTCATAAAACAAATGTTTACAATTAAACATGCTCACAATTAAACTACAATTTATATTGTTTCTTTAAATAATGTATGAAACCAGACAATTTTCAAAGCTGAATGTTAAGTTCGGCATTGATTGCACTTATTAAACAGTTCAACCAAAAAATACTACCTCTTGTAATATTTCATTACACTCTTTAAATACTTCACAGGAAAATAAATTAGTTCAAAAGACAAAAATTAATCAATGAAAGTACACTTAAAAATAAAGAAGTTTGCATTATTCCTATGAAGTACCATAAGTTTCACAAGTTTAAAAAAAAAATTCAAAAAGTTCAACATAAAATTGGAATTGAAAAATTATTTTAGTCTCTGTAGAATAAATCTAACACAAATGAGAAAATGGAAGAAGACAATAAATCAGGTATTTATCAGATAAAGTGTGGGAATTGTGATAAAATCTACATAGGGAAAACAAAAATAAATTTGAAAATCAGAATGAAGAAACGTCTTAGGAATGTTAAAAATGGGGAAATAAAAAATCTGCAGTAGCACTCATGCTGGTCACAAAAAACACCAAATTGAAAAAAGTGTAAATTAATAAAACAAATAGAAGAAAATTAACGAAACTCACAGTTTGAGAAAAAAATATACAATAAAAAAATAATAAGAAGGAGAAATTCCCTGGGAATGTAATTTTATTTGGAGTTTCACAACAGTTGAAAGAATACTGACGATGGAGAATAATTACACTAAAACGAGTCAAAAAATAAAACAAAATATGAGGTGAGATAACTTTTTATTAATTTTAAAAAACAACTAAAAGATATCTTATAACATGCTAATTCTAGTTTAGGTTGTCAATTCCATTAAAAACACTTGTTTTCCAATGTCTTGCAGTTGGGATCCTTTAACCCATTTTGTTTCTTGTTTCCCAGTAAAGTCCACTTAGATTACTTATTTTAGGAATTCACACTATGAGGTATATTCATTTAAGTAATTTTTTTTTATCACTCACCTCATATTATTTTTCTTATTTAACTATAAACTAGTTTCGGAACATAGTTTCTGTTCCATCCTCAGTATCATCACAACCATTGTTCTGTCATCTTGAAGAGCCTTCAAGAGTGATAACAAATTTTTACCTAAATCCACTTAGATTGTTGAAGGGTTTTTGCACAATGTAGCAAATATTCCTGATCCATTCTTGGATTTGGTTGACACCATAAGGTGCATTCTTCATTTTCTGTTATTTTCATCTTGTATAGGTGTGCTGCATGGTCTGTATTCTGTCTAAATGTGGCAACAGCTTGTTTTGTTTAATTATTTAATCATCATCATCCAGGGATTAAGGCTGTTGGCTCGTTCCGGTTTCATGAAAGCTAGAATTGTTAAAATTGTTCAGACCATCTTCTGTGTGGGCAAACCAACATTTCTCCTTCCACACAGTTTATATTTTAGCAATAATTTTGGAAATCTTCCTTCTGGCATTCTATCAATATGTTCTTTCCAGTCATTCCTATATTTAATTATTCGGTCCGTAAGTTTGAAAATATTTTGTTCCTTTCTTATATCTTCATTTCTTTTCTTATCCAGCAGAGTATATCCTGCTATATTTCTTAAAAATCGCATCTCTGCTGCTTCCAATCTTTGTTCTTGTCTTTTAGTGATTGTCCAACATTCTGATCCATACATCAATATAGGAACAGCCATTACTTTATAAAATTTAATTTTTGTTTCTTTTCTTTTTTTTTGTAAGGGTTCTTTTAATAGTGCCACACATTAGATTAAATGTATTTATTTTGTCATTAATATCTTCAATTTTAACATATGATAAATTGAAACCTAGATATTTAAAACTGTTCACCTGCTCTAAAATTTTATTATCAGTTACTATTTTTGCTCTTAAGGTATCATGTCCTTTAAATGCTAAAATTTTAGTTTTAATTTTTGAAATTTTTAAATTGTAATTGGCACTTACTTTTTCCAAATTAAAAATAGCTCTTTTTAGATCATCTTCTGAACTGGAAATCACTACTTGATCATCAGTAAATAATATTGTATCCAACAGTTTATTATTTATTTTAAAATGTTTATTTAAATTAATCTGCCACTTTAACATAACTTCATCTATATATAAATCAAAAAGAGAAGGTGATAAAGGACACCCTTGTCTGACACCACAATTTATTGTTACCATTTTTTGATGTTAAGATTTAAAACCCCTGTCTATTACAATTTTATTATTTACATATAAATTTTGTATAGCCATAATCAAATGTTGTGGAATACCTTTATTTGTCATTATATCCCATAATTTATTTCTATTTACTATATCAAAAGCTTTTCATAGTTTTTAATATCATTTAATATATATATATATATATATATACACACACAGTATTTAATATATGTAGCTTCTTTTCTTGTTTTGACAGTTGTTCTTCCAAGTTTTTCCAATGTCTGCCTATCTTTTACCATTTGCTGGTTGAATCTAATGATGATGTATAGATTAAATTTCACTTTTAGTTTTAATTAATCTCAATACTGTTCGGTGGCTTAAGGTTTGGTTTGTATGATGCAGTTTGGTTCCTTTTCTTTGCCACTGTATCTGCTATGTCATTTCCAAGTAAGCCCACATGTAAAGATATCCATTGCATACAGATTTCCTTTCATAAATGTTCCACTACTTTTATTTACTTTCTTGTTTGGAGTATGTTTTAGATGGTGGATTATTGTTTGAGATTATTGTCTGTATTGCTGATTTTGAGTCTACTAGACACCTTTTTCAAATCTATTTGGCATGTACACAAGTTATTAAGGGAAAAGAATATAGCCTAATCTTAATATACCTTCAATTTCTGTATTACTTTGAGTGTTAAATGTTACCCATAGATGGCAATAGATATTTTTCTAAATATGATAAGCTTTCAATTATTTTTAAAATTCTTGTATGAAATTAATATTATACTTGATATTTTCCAGGAATTTTGGCCATGGTATTAGAGTTGATGGTATTTTGATATTTCATTTGTGGCTACAGTGTGTTCTTGCTATGTTCACTGCTGTGCTTTATCGTAGAATTGATGCCTTGTCCGGTTATGTCTGCATATTTATAATAGCATGTACAGTGGTGATATCATGTGATTGGCTGGCTAATGATGTGCCTTCTCTGACTTGAACTGAGGAACATCAGGTTTGTAAATTTCCTGGAATCCACATCTTGTTCATTTTCAGAAAGTAGAAAAAATAAACAAAAAAGAAGAATATTTGAAGAGAAAAATTATACACTCAGACCAGGACTTGAACCCGGGACCCTTGGTTCTCTAGACCAAGTGCTCTACCATCTGAATTACCTGAGCAAGTACCGATCTAAACGCAAATTTTTCTCTATATACTTTGTAATTCCCGTCCACCAAATGCTATGAAGCCTTTGCTTCTATCTTTGCAAATGGCGGCTCCTATATTAAGAAGACATATTTGGGAATTATACATTACATTATAAATGCCAGTATGGCTTTTTTCGATGTTTTTATTATTAATTTCATACATCTCAATCATGGATAAATCATATTTGAAGAGAAAAATTATACACTCAGACCAGGACTTGAACCCGGCACCCTTGGTTCTCTACACCAAGTGCTCTACCATCTGAGCTACCTGAGCAAGTACTGATCTAAAAAAAGAAGAAACCTGAAAATTAATGATTTGTGGATTCCAGTGCTACATAGCAAAAAATTTACAAACCATAACATCAATAAAACTAAATATATGTTCACACATAGAATTGCATTATATAATGGAAATTGACAGCTAATGACAAATGAAGGAAATTTTGAAGAAGTGGCTGATTTCAAGTATCTAGCAACAGTAATTACAAATAGGAATGAGATGCACAAAGAAATTAAACATAGGCTCAATTCTGGAAATGCTTGTTATTATGCATTACAGGTCCACCGCTGTGGTCTCGAGGTAGTGTGCTGCCTTGTCACGCAGCAGGCCCGGGTTCGATCCCCGGTCGGGGCAGTTTTTCTGGGTGAGGTTTTTATCGGGGTTTTTCCTCACCTGTAAGACAAATGTCACGAAAACTTTAAGGCCCAAACGGTCCCTGAAATCATATGGCCATCATCATCCTTATCATTATCATCATCATCATCCTTCACAGGTGTGGAAATCAACGGGAAGCTACCACACCTACAATTCCCTAGTAAAGCTGCAAGCATAGCATGAAAATGCTATGATTGCAGTGAAGGACCTGCCTTCGGGCAGAATTACTGTGGATGGATGCATTACAGAGACTCTTGTCATGCCAACTCCTTTCAGAAAAGTTACACTGAAAATATATAAAACAGTTATTCTCCCAGTTATATTATATGGATGGGAAACATGAACTCTTACTTTAAGAGAGGAAAGAAGATAATGAGTATTTGACAATAAAGTTCTTAGGAACATTTTTGGGCCAAAAATAGATGAATAGACAGGTGAATGGAGTAAACTACATAACAGTGAGCTACATAGTATGTATAGGAAGCCAGATATAATAAGAACATTTAAGTCTCGTAGACTGCAATGGGCAGGACATGTGGCACATATGGGGGATGAAAGAAGTGCGTGGAAGCTTCTTGTAAGAAAGCACCCAGTTGGTAGACCAAGAATGAGATGGGAGAATAACATTAGCCATGATTTGATGGAAGTAGATTATACAGAGGATGATTGGAAAACATTAGCTCAGGATAGGGATATATGGAGAGCTTATGTATACATGGTCATGAACCTGCGGGTTCGATAGAGCCAGTTAGTTATGATCAATCACAGCTCTGTCTGTTGGAGCCAATCAAAGAGAGCCACATCATCAGCTAGTCATCACAAGATGGCACCTGTACATGGGCATGACCAGACAAATCAGTAGTTCTATGATGACAGCAGAGCAGTAAACATGAGAAGAACACGCCAAATATGTGCTGGAGGCATGGATAAAACATAGAGGAAGCCATCAATTCTGAGACCATGGCCAAAAGCCTAGAAAATATCAGTATAATAAAATTACACCAGCTGCAAAAGCCTTAAATGTTATTTTTTTAAATCTCTTTGGTCAATACATTTTATGAACAATTTTATAATGAGCAGCAGGCATATGTGTCATAGAGATGAAAATTAATTTTTTCTGGTTGATAGCAATTGCCAGAGAAGGAACTTGAAAGAAAATGTTAAAGGACCTAAAAACTGGAAAAATAATGAGATCACAGTAAACTGACATATATTTTTACAGTAACATCATCCTCTTATCATGTCCTCCTTTCAAAAGGTCGATTCATTTTTACAGTAACACAAATCATAATTATGATAAAATAAAATAGTCTATTAAATCTTTTTATGAATGAGTTGGAGAAAATATTTTTAATATGTCACCTTATATAGTTGCTTGTTTTCACAATACTGGTTTCAAAATTATTAAATCTTAGCAAAGGATGTCATCGCATACACTTTTTTTTTTCCCACATTATTATCAATTTAATGGCAATATTAAAGAAGCTAGTACTTATTCATATAAGTTATATGTATTATGTGATATGTATTTGTTCATATACATGCATTTCCTCAAATTAATATTTTTTTGCAACATTTACTTCAAATGAATGATAGAAAAGGATAAGTCCATTACATGTGATAAGGGAGTGGTATGGTTAATGTTAGATGTCAGTTAGGTTTTAAGATTGTTTGCACCTTGTGGATGTGAGGCCAGCAGTAGATTGATAAACCAAGTTCCTTATGGGCCTGATGTGCTATGGGATTTTTTCTTATAAGATTGTTTAACCTCAAATGTAAAATGCTAACATGAACACTTGACCTAGCAGCTTTGAAATCAATGGTTATTAATCAGTCACTAAAATAAACTATGTACCAATGCATGATTAATTTTATGTTTTGTCAGTTTACATTACAAAGTTGTAGGAAGAACCATGTTGTCATGTAATTGTATATTTAGTGCAAATACAACTTAATCCTTAAGTCCTAGCTTCGTTATATTTTCCCATTTTGATATCTATTAAGTCTTATTTTATTCTTGTTTCCCAAATTCTTTTGCTTCTTTAGTTAGAGGCTCAGTCGACCCAGGGCCATGATGCTGCCAGAAGGTTTGGATATTTTTAAAAATCCTGACCCCCACCGGGACTTGAACCCTCAACCTTCCGGCTTGTAGCGTAGTACCTTAACACTACGCTATGGTGTGCCCACTTATATATGTATATATAGTAGGTAAAGGTAAAGTGATCCCACTACAGGCCTCAGGAGGCCCTTGGGGTAGTAGGAGGTTAAGGCACCTACTTTTTCTTGACAATTGGCACTTAATGTCGGCCGGGTTGTCAGCCCTATGTGACGACTGCCTTTACCCCCAGAACAAGATCTGGTATTTGTTTTCATTAGAGGTTGAGTCAACCCCAGGGCCATAGTTCTGCCAAAACTTGAACCCTCAATCTTCCAGCTTGTAGCATAGTACCTTAACCACTACGCTACAGCATGCCTCCACATATAATAGGTGTATATATATATATATATATATATATATATATATATATATAAGAATGTGATAGATTTTTGTTTCTTTCCATATACCATTCTCCATTTGGATCATAAGAATCCCAAGGTGCTAATACAGAGGTGAAGAGAATGAATTTTGCTAGATGGAATCCTCTAGATTAGATGTAATATCAAGTAAACTGAATCGGTTCTTTACACCTCATCTCACTTTACTCTTCCTTGAACTGGTTTTGAAGGAATGTTACCATCATCCTAACCCAACAACTGACTGTTGAGATGTCTGTTGGAAGCTCTGCTCATACCTTCCCTCTAGTGTTGGGAAGACAACTTCATGAGCAGCCATTTCACAATTCATTAGCTTGTTTCTAATTTCCTGATGTAGATATTCTTTCAAACTGTGAATCTTTCCATTGTTGTTGTTTTCTTTTTTGATTGTAAATCTGTTTTTGGATATTCAAATGTTTTTCTGCATATTCAGTGTGTTCATAATTAACATTGATCATCCATGTACTTGCACCAAAATTAAAAAAATAAAACATAGGGTGTGCTTTCATTAAATTACATTAAAATTGCCCATAAAAAGATATGCTAAATTGGTGACAATGGTTTTTCCATTACAAGTCCTGAGATTTATCAATAGAATTTTTTGTCATATGTAAAAACAAGTTTGGTTAATACATAATTTGGTTAGTTTGATGTATTCTTCTAACAACTACAAAGACCAAGAAAACTCACATTTTGGATGAAGATTCTACATTCAGAAAAATAGAGACAAACTAATGAGCAGTGAAATTGGTGAGCAAAAGGATGTCTGTGTAACATGAGAGGGAAGGGATGTGCTGAGCTTCCAACGGATGTCTCAACAGCCCTTTATTGTCTAAGATTAAATACAATATTCCTTCAAAACAAGTCCAACAAACAGACTAATTTGAGGTGAGATGTAAGGAATCAATTCATTTTATTTGATAATACCTCATAATGTGAATTACTATCAGTTTTATGTTAGATGTAAGATATTTTAATCAGATTTATCTTACAGTTTTGAAGTGTATCAAAGTTTGATATCAGATTGATAGAACTGTATATTTTACACTATTAATTTGTGAACTGAAGTTGTTATCGAACAAGATTTAGTAATGAAATTTATCAAGATTAAAGGCATTATCTATAACCATATCAAATTTGGAAACTAGCAGACCATTGAAGCAGAATGTAAATTTATGCTTGTTAATTTTCTTTAATTTGCACATTATTGGTTGAGGTCTTCAACTTGAAATATTTTTTGACTGTCAATTTCAACTAGTGTCATCTTCTTTTTTTTTTTTGATTAAGAGTTAGAGGATGAAATCATTTGTTTATCTACCGGTCCAATAAACTGCAATTTTTTTGTAGTTATTTATTAAGATAAGTGTCAAGTATTAGATGGCTGTTATCAAACATTCTCTCAGGTACCAGGTTAATTAAGATATTCATACCACAATCATCAGAGAGAATAACATTCAGAACAAAACTGATTTCCCCAATAGAGAAAAGATTTGAAACTCTAGGAGTCCTCCATTTCATGTCCCAATTTAAAAAGATATAGTTGATGTTTCAGTAACTGTACACATTTAAACTCAGATTTATAGTTAACTTCTTTTCCATCAAATCTAAATAAAGACAGAGGTCTCCAAAATATCTCAAAAATACATAACCTTTTTTGTGTTTTTATTTTACTGAAGGGTAAATTAATATTTGAAGATAAACATTTACGTCTAAACTGGGATTTGAAGTCTATCATCTATGTACCAGTGCACTAAACCACTGTGCTGCTTAGGCATCTCGCTTTAAATGGAAATATTTTTCTCTCTCGTATACAGTTCTGCACCCAAGGTCTTGAACCTTTATTTTACATGCCATATGGCTGCTTATTATTTGAGAACACTTGTAATGGGATTTAACACAACTATTATGGCCAGTAAAGTATATATTTTTTATGTTTTTATTTTTAATTTATCAATCACACTAAAGGACAAATTAATATTTGAAGATAAAAATTTATGCCAAACTGGGATTTGAACCCAAAGTCTCTGCTTCTACATATCAGCACACTAAACACTGTGCTACTTAGGCATCTCACTTTAAATGGAAATTTTTCTCTCTTTTATATAATCCCATGCACCTGAGGCCTTGAACCTTTGAACAGTACCATAGTGTTTAATGTGGTCGTATGTAGAACCAGAATCCTTGGATTCAAATCCCAGTTTAGGCGTAAATTTTTCTTATTAAATAAGTTTAGTATGTGTTATTTTTACCTCATATGGTTGTTTATGTTAGACATATATTTCAAGACATGTTTACCCCATCTTCAGTTTGTGCAGACTCTGAGTCCTACAAACTGAAGATGGGAAAAACATGTCTTGAAACTTATGTCTAACAGAAACAACCTTATGAGGTAAGAATAACACAGACTAAACTTATTTAATAAGTAAAGCCTTATAATGTTACTTCCTATTGTATTTTCAAGCAAATTTTTCTCTTCAAATATTAATTTGTCCTCCAATGTGAGTGATAAATTTAAATAAAAAATATAAGTTATGCCTATAATAGTAGTGTTATATCCCATTAAAGGTCTTCTTGAATAAGAAGTAGCCAGATGGCATATAAAATGAAATTTGAAGGCCTTGGGCACACTGGATTGTAGAAGAGAGAGAAAGATTTCTAATTGAAGTGAGGTGCCTAAGTAGCACAATGGTTTAGTGCATTGGTACGTAGCACCAGAGACCTTGGGTTCGAATCTCAGTTTAGACAAAAATGTTTCTCTTCAATTATTGACAGCTAACCATATTTATAAACTTTTTATATTCATTATTTCATACAGAATACATTTTTATTAAAAATATATTTATTACTTTCATATTCTAATATTTTTACAGTTATCTGTGATGTAATTTGTAATGTTCAGGTCATATTTATCAGCATATCTCATAATTTATGATGATGAACAATCTGTGATGTAACATTAGAATTTAATCATTTTCTTCTCAATGAAGAGTTTAGAATTTTAGTTTTATAATAAAAATATCAATAATATCTGTATTAAAGTTTAAAATGTATTGGTGTTTGTTTGTATTTAATGCCTACCTACTGCATGTATAAATTCTTTCTACTAATGATTCTGCCACAATTTTGTGGCCTTCAAACTGTTTTGGTACTTGTCCATTATGTACATATTGCCTCATATGATTGGTTGCTTTTGTTGTTTTGGCTGGTCATGGGGAATTCATCATAGGCTGGCAGTTCTAGACATTACAGAGAAGTTTCATTTGAATAATGAAATTTCAATATACAATGGTTTGAATCCAGAAAATATTTGGAAATATTTTAAAATACAATAGGAAGTAACATTAAGAGGTTTGTTTAATAATTAAAAACATTTTGTCTGTTCATTCTTACCTCTTAGAATTGTTTTTGTCAAACATATGTTTCAGAGCTTCTTAGCCCCATCGTCAGCGATTACATATGTTCGACTATAACAACTCTAAGAGATAAGAATGAACAGACAAAATGTTTTAAATATTTGGAGAATTCTCCAAAGCATGTAACCAGCACCCAGTGAGTATATTCCTATTGGCCACCTGATATCAACAAAATCAAGTAATCAAAAATATTCATGTAAGGCAACAGGTATAAAATTCATCATCCAGGGATTAAGCCTGTTGGCTTGTTCCGGTTTCATGAAAGCTAGAATTGTTAAAATTGTTCAGACCATCTTCTGTGTGGGCATCCAACATTTCTCCTTCCGTGCGGTTTATAATTTAGCAATAATTTTGGAAATCTTCCTTCTGGCATTCTATCAATATGTTCTTTCCAGTTGTTCCTATATTTAACCTTTTGGCCGCTGAGTTTCCTTTTTGACAGCTGGGCTGTGGGTGCCAGGTTTTTTACATGTAAAGTTCTACGCCATACTATGTAATATAAACCTATATAAAGTATAATTTACTATCTACATGCCATGCTAAATTGAATTGAAACTCACTATTATACTTATTTTATTATACAACAATATGAGGTGAGTGATAAAAATATTCTACCTTAATCACTATTATACATTTATTTGAAGGTATGATGGTGTTGCTTCCACTTATAAAGATCCCAGGTTCGAATTCAGCACAGTGTCTTCATTGAAATTTGTTATCACTGTCACTAAAACATTTATCCTATTGATTAATTTTGATGGCATTATCACTAAACACTTATCATATTAAATATTTTTGAACATTTTTTTAGGATCCTGGGTTGGAATCAATTCCAATCAAACATCTATTCTATGCCACATGTTTCGTCTGGCATGACACGCCCACCACTGTCACTCACACCCTGTTCATTTAGGTCTACATCAGTTGCTTTACTGTTTACAGGCTTAGATTGTAATAATATTCTCTTAGAAACATGTGTTATCACATTCGTCAAACGAATAATCATTTGATGAACCGTTACTGTTACTTTCATCTTCTGATAAAACTAACCTGTTTATAATTATATACCAAGAGGACGAAGATCTCTGGGCCATCCTATGAAATGCTGGAGGGAAAATTTTCTATAGGATCGGAACAGGCCTGGGCCTAATACTTGGAAGGAAGAAGATAAAACTGACACAATAAACTCACGTATTCTATTTTTGTCATATTCGAGACATGAATCACTGTGTTTCACCGCACGACCTACCCCTAGGTCAGGTATCTTTTCAACTAAAAATAAAATAAATAAAGAGAAAATTGCAACATTCCATAGCCAAAAAAAGACCTTGAAACATGAATATACACAGTCCTTTAGAAAACCCTTTTCCACCAGCCTGTACCATTATTCTGTAAGGGATGTGCAAAGTATTGCTAAGAAAGGATGTACAAACACAACGAAAAATAATTTTAGTAAATTGAAGTAAAAACTTTGGGAAAAAAATATTTAAAATAATAAGATTGATAACCGGAGCTTGCCAGGCATGGCATACCACTGTATACACACCCTCACCGGCGCATGCCAGGCATGGCGTACAAAGGGTTAATTATTTGGTCTGTAAGTTTGAAAATATTTAGTTCCTTTCTTATATCTTAATTTCTTTTCTTATCCAGCAGAGTATATCCTGCTATATTTCTTAAAAATCTCATCTCAGCTGCTTCCAATCTTTGTTCTGGTCATTTAGTAATCGTCCAACATTCTGATCCATACATCAATACAGGAACAGCCATTATTTTATAAAATTTTATTTTTATTTCTTTTCTTGTGTTTTTAAGGGTTCTTTTAATAGTGACATACATTAGATTAAATCTATTTATTTTGTCATTATTATCTTCAATTTTAACATATGATAAATTGAAACCTAGATACTGTATTTAAAACTGTTCACTTGCTCTATTAATATTAATATTTAAAGGAAGTGACACTATGAGGTTTATTTTAATTAATAAATAGAGTTAGGTATTTATGGCTCACCTCATAATTGTATATTTCTTATAGAACAGTTTTCGATACACTACATATTATTATCAGTTCCATCTAACTGTTACATGGAATTGATGATGATATGTAGTGTATTGAAAACTGTTCTTCAAGAAATATACAATTATGAGATGGTGAGTCGTAAAAATCTAACTCCATTTATTAATTATAATATTATCTTAATTAATAATTGAGTTAGAATTTAACACCTAACATCATTATTGTAGTTACCATTATGAGGTGAGGTGTTAAATTCCAACTCAATTATTATTTAAAATAAACCTCATAGTATCACTTCTGTTAAATATTAATGAAAATAATATTATCTATATAAATAAAAAATGTTACCCAAAAATTATCTAACTAAATACATTATACTGTATAATGGAAATGGATAGTTAATCCTTAAATTGGCAATTTATCCTATAAGATACATTGATATTATTTATTTAATATTGTTTTTTGAAACAATATAAAAACAAATAAATAAAAATGACTTAATCTGTGTCAAATTACCCAATAATGTACAATAAATCGGAAAGGCTACTGTCTTTACAGAGAGGAGACCCTTTAATTCCTTCCATCGAAGACTTAAAGGAACCGACCTGGACAGTAACCTAGTGTCCAATCCCTCACCTTCTCGTGGTGCAGCTGTTAGTAATCATTAGAGCTAGGATTTTTATGTAATATTAACATGCAAAATATGTACATATTTATGTAATAATATTTGGTGAGATATGTAATATTACATAAAAAATTCTTAAAATATGTAATTTTAAATACATTAAAATTTAAGTTTTATGTAAATTTATACCAAATATGGTTGGTTGGTATCTAATGTCGAGCACTTGATAATGAAATCATTCGCTCTCTTGCACTCCAATATTTAGCAGAAAGGCTGGTCTCTTCTACAAAAGCTGGACAACGGAGGAGATGGTTTCTTTCCATATCTTCATTTAAATTGCAAAAAGGGCATTTAGGTGAATCTGTTATGCCAATTCTGTGTAGGTGTTTATTCAAGCAGTCATGTCCCGTTAGCAGTCTGAATGTTGCTACTGCAGATTTTCTTTGTAATGTAGTAATGTCATAAGCTTGTAGATTTTCCCATTCCTTTCCAGATGTTTTGGTGGTGTATTCTTCTCTAAGTTTATTGATGTATTTATTTGAGATAATTCTTTTGATAGAGTGAAAGGAAACTGGAGCAGAAATTGGGTTTGAAACATTTTGCTACCCTTCTTGGCTAGAAAATCGGCTATTTCATTGCCTGTCACTCCACAATGGGCCGGAATCCATTGAAGTACAACTTTTTTATGTAGACGGGATAAATGTTTTATCATTTTGTGACATTCGATAATTTTGATGCTTTTGGGTGTTGTGTCTCGTGTTATAGCAAGAATGGCTGCTTTGGAGTCACATAGAATTACAACTTTTGTAAATTTTTGGATGTGATATAAAAGATTTTGTAAACTTAAGAAAATTGCTAGAATTTCACCATCAAAGTTTGTTGAATTTGTGTTTAGTTTACGATAAAGGAAAAAAGTGGACATACTGCACCAGCACCAGTGCCACCATCATTTGGTAGGCTGGAGCCATCTGTAAAAATATGTATCCATTCAGGAGCTGGGTATCTTAGATTTATCATTTCCAGTGACATTTGTTTTAAAATATATGGAGGAGTTTCAGATTTCTTGATGTCTTCTGTTAATGAAGGTTATATTCGATTTCCAAAAATTCTAGAGGGTTGATTCTCATCTGCATATTTTCTTTTGAATGTGGAAGTTGCAATTTCTGTTTGATTTCTTGTACAATGCTTAGGAAGCTTTGCTGAGATTTTAAACATACTTGTGGTTTTCTTTGGGTCCAGTTATTATGGGGTAGCCTTAAAATTTTTCATACTGTGTGACTGCTGTTTTCTCAATTTCAGATGCTATGTTTGGGTTATTTGTTAAGATTTGCATGGCAGTGATTGGTGTTGTTTTAACGGCTCCTGTTATCAGACGGAGGATTTGGTTCTGCAATTTATTAAGTTTTTCCACTTTAGTAGTTACTAGGATTTCTTCACAATATTGAAGTACAGGTTTTATGTACATTTGGTAGAAGGTGTTTAGGGTTTGTGTGTTGCAACCCCACTTTTTCCCTGCTAATCGTTTTAATAATGGTAACCTTGTTTCTATCTTTGTACATATATTCTCCATGTGTTTCTTCCATGTTAATTTTGTGTCCAGAGTTATTCCTAAATATTTTGCTTCATGTGTTTTGAGTTAATAATTCACCCTCCAATTTCAGAGTGATGGGTAGTGGTTTCTTTCTTAATGTAAATAGTTGATAATTTGTTTTCTGTATATTTATCTTCATTAAGTTCTGGGATGTCCAATTCTCTAACTGTATTAGTGATTGTTGGGCTATGGTTATTAATTGTTGACTTTGGTTTTTCGGTTTGGAGACCCATATTACAACATCATCAGCAAAAAGTAGGGTTTTCGTTTCGAGCTTTTCTATATGCTTAGGTAGATCATTAATGTAGATATTGAAGAGAATGGTACTGAGTACAGAACCCTGTGGTAAACCTCGATGTGTTTGTTGGTATTTAGTATTTAGTATTTGGTATTTACCAAATATTAAGTTACTTGATTCCTGATTTTATTAATAAAAAGTAAAGTGTAGGACAATTATTAATTAAACATGTTGATTTAATATATCAAAAGTATTAAATTTATTTATTTTTTGAAAATGCAACAATTAATAAAATGGCTAAATAAAAAAAATCACGTTGCAAAATGTATTTTTAGTTATATTATAATTATACAACGTTTTCGTAATCACTCTTTAACCAATCTTTAGCCCCTACAGCGAATACAAAAACTATCTACTCACTTCACTTTAATTTGCAATGAACTATGAGACACATATCCAAGTTTTCCATTGTCATAGAGTGTCATCGGTCAGAGAGATTGTTTTTATAAACAGAAAATGTTCTTTCCACATTACAGGAAGTTGCTGGTGCAATTTAAGCAGATTGAATTTTTCAGGACAGATGTCATCTGGAGGATTCTCTTCTTCCCTGTTGAGGATCTTACACACTGTAGTCAATGTCGAGAAGCCAGGGTTTCTTTCCATAACAGATTCAAATTCCTTCATTATGTTTATTCGAACATTTCCTTGAACAACCCTTAACTTATATTTAACGTCCTCGACAGTGTCCAGTAATTCCTTCAAAGTCATGCCACAAGTTTCTAATTTTACAATACTGTCAGAAATGAATCCAAAATTGCTTTTAACATAAGCCAATTGGCACTGAAGGCACTTTGAGCCTCTCTGATAGAAACTGCTGATTTACTTGGAAACGAGTCTATTACAGACTTCACTTTAAAATAGTCACTATGAAAGCAGGCAGCCTCAATCCACGTCCCCATCTAGTGAGGAAAGGTTCAGGGGGCAATTTCACATTTGGTAATTGTTCTCTATAGTGTAACACACGTTGGGGGGCCTTAACAAACACTTTCTTAGTGTTTGAAATAATGATTTTGATTTGTGGATAGTTACTTCGCACTTCTTCGGCAACACGTTGCAGTCCATATGCAAGACAGATGAAATGGATCATATTTCGGTAAAAAACACGTAGAGCAGTTCCTTTAGCATGTACGCCGCAGCATCACAATAAAGGACAAAGACTTTATCTTCTTGAACTCTTTAAGTTCATCGTTCACAAAACGAGCCACTGTTGCGTGATTTTCATGCTCCAACGTTTTCGAAGAAATCAGCTTACCAATCACAAGATTGGCAATATAGCGACCTTTTCCATCCGTTGTTTCATCGACAGCAATCCATATATAGTTGTTGCCTATATCACTTCGCACATATGTCATTGCTTCATCGTAACACAAATGCATGTAGTTTTTTCGGAGCATAGAATTGTTAGGAATCTGCCTCCCACAATACTTCTCTAAAAATGCACGATATTTAGGTACCTGGAGTTTGTACCAAGGAATATTTGTGGCAACCATAGCAATACACATGTCATGGAAGAATTCACTCCTTACATTTGAAGACTGTTGCATTTGAGATAGAAGGATAGAAGCACTTGCTTTTTAGATGTTTCTAATCCTTTGTTTTTAGCATGCAGAGCACTGCAAACATGTTGTTCAAGTTGAGATACCATTGAACAAGCCTGGCACAGAACCACATCTCCATCAGTAGTAAAAGAATCATCTATTTTAACTAGACGATAATTTTGATGCTACAGG
The DNA here is from genome assembly GCA_030220185.1 of Diploptera punctata. Lineage (NCBI taxonomy): Eukaryota > Metazoa > Arthropoda > Insecta > Blattodea > Blaberidae > Diploptera > Diploptera punctata. The sequence continues at coordinate 1,024,876 of JASPKZ010009819.1, forward strand.
AGCCATCAGACGAAATTCAATGGAACATTGTGACAGTCAAAATAATACTGATGAAGACACTGGAACTAAAAGTCTTATGGAAGAAAAAATAGAAAGCATCGCAATGTTACTTTTTATTATGAGAGGGGAAAAGAGGTAGGAACAGAAAAGGACGGAAATGTTTGAATGGATGTATAAGAAGTTTAAGAAGTTTCACAACTTTCAGTACTTGTTAGAGATCAAACATCTATGGTGTAAAATCTAATTAATTAAATAAATAAAATATATGTTAAGCCTGATATGATAATATTTAGAATATCTCATTGTATCTTAACAACAAATTATAGTGCATAATTTTATTTTTAAGAAATGTTGATTACCTCTTGTTTTTATTTTATGATAATTTGTTATGGGGATATCAGTAAACGAAAAGAATATGTTTAGATGAGTGGGATAGCAAATGCAAGTGGCCTAAATTACCTGATATTTATATTAGAATTGGGACGCAGATAAAACCCTATCCAGAAAATTAACTTGAATTGATCCTGGATTCGATGGGTGAGAGACAATGACAATTACTCCTGTGCTATTTTTTAAAGTTTTTTCTACATGGACTCAATCTCTATTCCATCAACAAACAATTTTATAAATACAGTACAAAATTATAATTTTTTATGCTCATATTACAATGAAACAAACATTTTTAAACCAGGTTGTATTATATTCCAAGGGATAGAAGAGCAGAGATGAGGGAAGGATACACAATTGTTAACACATGGTGAGTGAGAAACTGTTATGTTTCTACTATTTCATTCATAAAACAGATGGGCCTGTGGTAGTTTTAAAAGAGATCTTCAATGTGGTATCCTACCCAAGTCACAGTGTCTTTGTATAGCTACATTTATGGTGTCAATAATTGAATGGAATTCTTCCTTGACCTCTCTTTTGTAGCTTTTGGATAACTTGCAAAATTCGTTTCAGTGTACATGTACCTGAGTTTCTAGTGTGAATAAAATACTGTCATACAGATAGTTTAAAATTTTATTCCGCTTATGAAAAAAAAGCATTATTTTAAATTAATGGACAGAATATGTAGTTTTACATAAAAAAATATTAAAATATGTAATTATGATGAAATATGTAAAATATGTAATGATAACTTTTGATATTTGATAAGAAAGTTCCTAATTCGTGGACATTTATAATTTTTAGCTGCGTATGAGCAAAGAGAAAGAATATGTAATTACATACAAATCCTAGCTTTAGTAATCATGCTTATGCATGGGAAGGGCTACTCACCAATAAGCACTGGTCAGCTTGGTGAGTTTTTCTTTTTTGACCGAATTGGTATTACTTCTTCTTCCCATACCAATTCCCTCTTTCAACTTTTCTATCCAGTCTCCCTTGACTGACCTCTTGTTTCTTTTGATTCTGATGGTATTAGAGTATTCGAGGCCTAGGGGTTCATTTCTCCTTCCTTCCTATACCTACTTTCTCTCTATGGGTGACGTAACCACCACATATGGTGCCTACTACTAAACGGTTACAACTAGTTTATTGTACTCCAATACAAACATGAAGCCTTGGAAAAAGAAATACAAATCCAGAGGTAAAATAGTCCCCCATTCGGATCTCCGGATGGGGACCTTTCTTCAAGGAAATAAATATACCAAACCAAACTCAATCAAAATCCTCCAGTGGAATACTGGAGGACTATCACAAGCTAAAAAGACTGAACTTACCAAAATGCTATCTGACCACCAAATTGATGTATTCACAATTCAAGAAGCAAATCTGACACAGGAACAGTTGCAATATTACCACTTCAAATATTTTACTGTTCATATACTTCCTAAAGGACGACAAATAAGTAGTGGTATTTTAGTTGGAATTCGAACACACATGACTTCGTCCGTTCAAATTATCAAAGAAATGGACAATGTAGACAAAATTGAAATAATTAAAATTAACATATGGATAAATAAATCTCAGTATAATATATATTCAATTTATAATCCACCAAATAACTCCCCTAATCTTGAACATATTGCATTAAACCCAAATACTATTATAATGGGAGATTTTAATGCCCATTCACGATGATGGGGCTTTACCAATTCAAATAATGCAGGGAAAATTGTAGAAGACTTATTAAATTCAAACACACATAGAAATAATACACAACAAAGAGGATCCTCCAACATATATACATTACTCTGGTTCAGGAACCAATCCTGACTTACTCTTTGTATCTTCTAATTTATACTCCAAAACCAAAAAACAAATTGTAGAAGATCCTGGCTCAGGACATAGAGCCATCATTGCTACTATTCAACTGAGGAATAACAACTTACTTCCAATGCATCTTAAACCCAGGTGGAACTTCAAAAAAGCCAATTGGAAATTGTACACAGACGAACTGGAAACTAAATTTGAAAATCCTTTAAACGAATCACTTCAATCAGATCAAATTAACAAATCTATATGCAAAATAATATTAAAAACAGCAAAAAAATATATACCACGAGGAATAGTTAAAAATACAAACCCTTCTGGAATTCAAAACTAGAAAGAATGAAAATAGACTGAGATCTCGCTAGAAATAAAGCAGAAAAAACAAAAGACCCAAAAGATGTACAAAATTGGAGAAAACTGTGCGCACAACTCAAAAAAGAAATTAACAGCAATAAAAGAGAAAATTTTAATAACTTTCTCCAAAAAATGGATTATAGAGAAAGCATATAGATTTGTATACAATATACAAAATAAAAAAGAACGACAAAAAACACCATTTATCCACAACAACAAACAAATTACAAATGAAAGTAAAATAGCCAACAAATTCAACAAACACTATGCTAACACCTATACTTTGTCCTCAGAGAACAAAAAGGAACAAAAAACAATAATATAAGAGAACCTAAAAAAATTACATAAAATCAACAAGCAGTACAAAAGATAATATTTTTAATAAGAATTTCAACATTAAAGAGTTAAACATAGCCATTAATAGTTTAAAATCAAACAAATCTCCAGGAGCAGATAATATACATGCAGAATTTCTCAAACACCTTGGCAATAAAGCCAAAACTCAATTACTCTCCCTTTATAATCTTTCTTGGAACACAAAAGTTCCTGATGATAGGAAAAAAGCTATTATAATACCTATTTTGAAAACAAAAAATCAGCAAATACTTTTTTCAAATTATCGCCCAATAGCACTAACTAGTGTAATTGTTAAAACTATGGAAAAAATTATTTCAAATCGATTAAATTGGTATTTAGAAACCAATAATTTACTTTCACCCAATCAAGCTGGATTTAGAGAATTATAATCAACAAATTGTACATCTAAGTCAAGCTATTAAAGACAGTTTCAACAGAAAAGAAGACACTCTGGCAATGTTTGTTGATTTCCAAGGTGCATATGACTCTATTTGGAGATATAAATTATTAGAAAAAATGCAGACTTTTAGGCATTCAAGGGAATATGCTACTCTGGATCAGCAATTTTCTCATCCAACGGTTCATCGCTACAAAGTATAATAATCACCTCTCTAAATACCAACAAACACATCGAGGTTTACCACAGGGTTCTGTACTCAGTACCATTATCTTCAATATCTACATTAATGATCTACCTAAGCATATAGAAAAGCTCCAAACAAAAACCCTACTTTTATATATTAAATTTGGGAATTTTTAACATTATGAGGTTCAATTAATAATAATTATATTAATCGTGATTTTTTTCTTACCTCATACATCTATGTTTTTTAAACACAGCACTGCAGTATCGGCGACACTTTGTCGTCATCGTCAGCTGTTTTCACGACTGTCAATTTTTTTTTCTCCTTTTTGCCGGTAATTATCCAGACTGCCATCTGGTGTTCTTTTGAAGGAATTCCTCTTCAAACTGCCATCTGGTGTTATTTTGAATGAATCATTTCCTAAACTGCTATTTGTTGTACTTTTGAAGAACTTTGTAATCAAGCTTGGTTCTTCCGGAATCTCAAAGTTCATAGTTCTAGTATGGTTTTTTTTAATATATATTTTTTCCCAAACTGTTAAATCCAAAGGTTTAGATAGATGTTTTAAAAGTTTTGCTTCTTTTTCAATCCTATGATGCTCTAATAAACTATGTGCTGCTATAGCTGATTTTTCAATTTCTCCATTCTTTGTGTTTCTGAAGTGCTCTTTTTTACGAGTTTCCAAGTTTCTTTTTGTTTTCCTATATATATCTTGTTGCAATCTTTGCAATCAATTTGATAAATCCCAGATTTTTTGTTGTCTGGGGTATTACATTTATTATTAGTTAACAGAAGATTACCTAGGCTGAATTTGTTAATTGGAGCTAATGTTATATTAAAATTTTTTGAAACTTATTATGAACTTCAGGATGGTAAGTGAATTTCTTGAATTTTACATCTTTCTTGGGACCATGATGCAAGGTGGTGTATTCCTGTAACCTTTTTTGTTGTTTGAATTTCTTTAATTTATTCTTTATAATGTCTTCATCGAAACCATTTATTTTAGCAACATGAACAATATGATTATATTCCTTGTCAAAATCTTCTACATTAAGTGGAATATTTAACAATCTGTGTAATAGACTATTGAAAATTGCATGTTTGTGTGTCAAATGATTAAAACCTGAAGATTTTATGTAGTTGTCAGTATGTGTGTCTTTTCTGTAAATGTTAAATTCAATTTTTTGCTGTTGTTCATTTCTTATTAAGTATAAGTCTAAAAATCCCAGACAACAAAAAATCTGGAATTTATCAAATTGATTGCAACAGGATATATATAGGAAAAACAAAAAGGAACTTGGAAACTCGTAAAAAAGAGCACTTCAGAAACATAAAGAATGGAGAAATTGAAAATTCAGCTATAGCAGCACATAGTTTATTAGAGCATCATAGAATTAAAAAAGAAGCAAAACTTTTAAAACATCTATCTAAACCTTTGGATTTAACAGTTTGGGAAAAAATATATATTCAAAAAAAGCATACTAGAACTATGAACTTTGAGATTCCGGAAGAACCAAGCTTGATTACAAAGTTCTTCAAAAGTACAACAAATAGCAGTTTAGGAAATGATTCATTCAAAATAACACCAGATGGCAGTTTGAAGAGGAATTCCTTCAAAAGAACACCAGATGGCAGTCTGGATAATTACCGGCAAAAAGGAGGAAAAAAATTGACAGTCGTGAAAACAGCTGACGATGACGACAAAGTGTCGCCGATACTGCAGTGCTGTGTTTAAAAAAACATAGATGTATGAGGTAAGAAAAAATCACGATTCATTTAATTACCCTACTTTTTGCTGATGATGTTGTAATATGGGTCTCCAAACCGAAAAACCAAAGTCAATAATTAATAACCATAGCCCAACAATCACTAATACAGTTAGAGAATTGGACATCCCAGAACTTAATGAAGATAAATATACAGAAGACAAATTATCAACTATTTACATTAAGGAAGAAACCACTACCCATCACTCTGAAATTGGAGGGTGAATTATTAACTCAAACACATGAAGCAAAATATTTAGGAATAACTCTGGACACAAAATTAACATGGAAGAAACACATAGAGAATATATGTACAAAGATAGAAACAAGGTTACCATTATTAAAACGATTAGCAGGGAAAAAGTGGGGTTGCAACACACAAACCCTAAACACCTTCTACCAAATGTACATAAAACCTGTACTTCATTATTGTGAAGAAATCCTAGTAACTACTAAAGTGGAAAAACTTAACCCATTGAAGACATGTTTAAAGCGCCAGGTAAGTTCACTGGAAACCCATTTAAATCTCCCCAGCGCTACTCCGGCTGCATTGGATTTTAAATCAGAATACCCAGACCATCACACTGCGTTTTATCACAAATGGATTTCAGATAGTTTGTTTACCCCTGTTTTTCTTTGCAGTATTTTGTACTTTTATGAATAGGAAAGGAATGTGGCCTGGCTACAATCCTCTTTTTTGCAATTTAACCGTTATCTATTGTTAGTTTGAAGGCTATGAAAGTTGACTAATATTTCAAAAACCATATTTTACTAAAATGTCTCAGTCATTATATTTAAAGTAAACACAGATCAAAATATATAATACTGCATATTGTAAAAATTAATTAAACTAAACATATAAAAGCATAGGCATATACATTATCAAATCATAGAAAGTTCTTGCTATATATCTTCTCAAATTATTGATAATGTAAAAAGCAATTTTTCTATAGCACTTTACAAATCTCATCATTACTGGAAAACAAAGCCACAACCTTGTCATGTCGATCTTCTCCTCCCATACCTTTATTGTATTCTAGAATACATTTAGCTTTTATGATTTTTTCTTCTTGTTCTTCGTCTTTATTCTTCCATAGCTTCTTACTGGTGTCAGTCATGTCGGCATTTTCGTGTTTGGATGATAATAAATAAATGTCTTTCCTACCTTTCCACTTCTATGCTAGAGGTCTCCGACTAGATTATGTTGTTACCTCTCTTTTTTTTCTTTCCAATTTGATATTCACTAAAACCATAGGCATATTTCTCCTGTTAGATTTTACTGTCCCTAATAATCTCTCGTCTACTCAGCTCTAAAAATAAATTAGGAGAACACAATTATAATGTGTAACCTTTCTCTACGAACGGGCTTGCTAATTCTAGAACTACACTCTTATTTGCTGTAAAATCTGCATTTTCATGTGCATCTTGTCCAGTGTTTATTTGATTTATATCCTGAAGAGTACAATTTCTAATATGTTAATCCAAATCGCGCCGTTTTATTCCGTTTAGAGAGTTTGAACTGAATGTGTTTCTATAAAAGTTACATTTACAACCATGATATTCGAAAAAAACATTGAAACAATATATATATTTTTACGTAATAAATACCTAAAATATATTATTCTATAAATTATATCTATAATAAACTATACAATATACTAGGACTACATATACGCTTTATATAAACCAGCAACAAATTTTACAGATGGCGAACATACAGTTTTAATCAGTAAAGATAGAGCCAACTTCTTATAGTGTCGGGTTTTAACACAATAACAAGTGTAGGTCGTGCTTGAGCTGTTTGGACTTTCTACCTGCTCACGAGGGAGACTCGTTAAAAGTCTCCAATGGGTTAATAAATTGCAGACCAAATCCTCCGCCTGATAACAGGAGCCGTTAAAACAACACCAATCACTGCCATTCAAATCTTAACAAATAACCCAAACATAGCATTTTAAATTGAGAAAACAGCAATCTCACAGTATGACAAATTTTTAAGGCTACCCCATAATAACTGGACCCAAAGAAAACCACAAGTATGTTTAAAATCTCAGCAAAGCTTCTTAAGCATAGTACAAGAAATCAAACAGAAATTGCAACTTCCACATTCAAAAGAAAATATGCAGATGAGAAACAACCCTCTAGAATTTTTGGAAATTGAATATAACCTTCATTTAACAGAAGACATCAAGAAATCTGAAACTCCTCCATATATTTTAAAACAAATGTCACTGGAAATAATAAATCTAAGATACTCAGCTCCTGAATAGATACATATTTTTACAGATGGCTCCAGCCTACCAAATGACGGTGGCACTGGTGCTGGTGCAGTATGTCCACTTTTTTCCTTTTATCATAAACTAAACAAATTCAACAAACTTTGATGGCAAAATTCTAGCAATTTTCTTAAGTTTACAAAATCCTTTATATCACATCCAAAAATTTACAAAAGTTGTAACTCTATGTGACTCCAAAGCAGCCATTCTCGCTATAACACGACACAACACCCAAAAGCATCAAATTTATTGAATGTCACAAAATGATAAAACAGTTATCCCATCTACATAAAAAAGTTGTACTTCAATGGATTCCGGCCCATTGTGGAGTGACAGGCAATGAAATAGCCGATTTTCTGGCCAAGAAGGGTAGCAAAATTGTTTCAAACCCAACTTCTACTCCAGTTTCCTTTCACTCTTTCAAAAGAATTATCTCAAATAAATACATCAATAAACTTAGAGAAGAATACACCACCAAAACATCTGGAAAGGAATGGGAAAATCTACAAGCTTATGACATTACTACATTACAAAGAAACTCTGCAGTAGCAACATTCAGACTGCTAACGGGACATGACTGCTTGAATAAACACCTACACAGAATTGGAATAACAGATTCACCTAAATGCCCTTTTTGCAATTTAAATGAAGATATGGAAAGAAACCATCTCCTCCGTTGTCCAGCTTTTGTAGAAGAGACCAGCCTTTCTGCTAAATATTGGAGTGCAAGAGAGCGAATGATTTCATTATCAAGTGCTCGACATTAGATACCAACCAACCAACAATAAATCGTTGATATGTCCTGATGAAACCTCTAACCGTGTTCTTCACTCATAGTCCCGAGATTTAGGCCGCTTGTTGCAGGAGAGATGATATTTCTTCCACTCCTTCATATTAAACTGGGCCTCATGAAGAACTTTGTGTGGGCATTGAATCATGATGGGTGAAGGTGTTAAGTATCTGAAAGAGAAGTTTGGAAAAATGAAGTGTGATACAAAATTGAAGGCAGGAATTTTCATTAGGCCAGAGATCTGACAGTTGATGTGTGATGCGACGTTCAGGACAAAACTAAATGTTCTTCAACTCGAAGATTGGGATTTATTTGTACTTGTGGCAACAAGTTTTCTAGGAAACTATTGAGCTGAAAACTATGCTGAGCTAGTGAATAACATGCTTAGACCATTTCAGAATCTGAGTTGACGCATGTCTGTAAACATGCACCTTTTATATTCTCATCTTGACTTTTTACCTACAAATGATGAACATGGTGAGAGGTTTCATAGGGACATATCAACAATGGAATCCAGGTACCAGGGTCAATATGGCCCATGTATGATGGGTGATTTCTGTTGGTTTCTACAGCGATCAACTACATTCCAACATAAGTGGAAAAACAAATGCCCTAAGCACTTTTATTAGATTATTTAGTGCTTACTACTAATTGTAAGTTTATATATTCTTATAAATTTATTTAAAGTAATATAATTTAACGATATGTATATAAGATAAACTCAATTTATACCATTGACTTTATGATAAATGACTATAACTAAATAACTATTGAATAAGATTTCCAATTATTTTTAGAGTCCCATAACTCAAAAACTTGATGTGCTAGGATAAATCTGATTACAGATCTGGAATCAGCGCATCACTTTCAGCATAAAAAGCCAGAAATTCCTCAGTAGCAGACAAAAAGTATTTTTTGTAGATTAAGTGTAATCAAATATATTAAAATAAAATTTAGATTATTAATTTTTTTTAATGCCGAAGTTATCATGTGGTTTATGTTATGTCATGTCAGCAGTCTTGTAGTCTCTTCTTTCCTAGCCCCATGTTAAACCTCACAATTTAATATATTGGTTAATTCATATTTTCGGCAGAGATGTGCTTGTTTTCATGTCTTCTGCCTCCGCATTTCATGTTGTAAGAATTCAAATGCTGTTGTCATATTTGATTTACAGAAGACATTATTTATGCCCATTTTATGTTATGACATTGCATTTGAATTCCCATGTACTATGTTTATTATTATTGGTCTTTAATCTAATACAAGGTTGTTGTGATTACAATTATAGACCCACTGCTATGATGTCACCAATGTCATTTATGACAGCAGTTTGTCTAGATCACACTTTATATAAGTCTCTGCATTATGTGAGCAAGTTTCATTGTTTTAGTTCTGCTCTCAGTACGAGCAGGCCAAGATAGTTCAGACAAGTGAATGATGGTTAAGCAAGTTCTCTCCATGAGTGTACAACCAAATATATTTAAAAACATAAAATAACTTGTGGACATAACAATGACAATATTATCGAGCTTTAAATGAACAATTGATGCATTGCATTAAATTATAACTATAATGCGTTTGGCCTAGTGATGGACTCTGGCCGCTGAAAGTTTGAAATTTACCTTTCAAGGAAGGGGATGGACAGCAGGTGCCGTTATAGGACAATACAAAATCACTTATCCTACGGTGTAAACCTTCAGTTCTTCTCCCGTTTCTTATAGTGCTCTGGCAGTGTAAAAATATAAATGTGCCAATAGGCTGCAATCATGGGCATAGCCAGCATTGGATTAAGGGGGGTGCATTTTTTTTTACTGTATATACCTTCCGGTACAAATGAACAAATAAAAAATACGAAATACTACCATTATTTTTTTTAACTAATCTCAATATATAGGTCTCTTCAGAAAGAGGGAACAGACTTCAAACACTTATTTCTTCCAAACTACAAAAAATAGAAACACAATTCCAACGCTCCTGGAAAGAGAGAAGTTTGAAGTTCTGATCACGATCGCATTGGCACTGTTGCTTGTCATGTTGATTGTTTGTATTAAAATGACGACACAGCAGGACATTGGATTGGAAGAGGAGGAACAGAAGATCAACTTCATTACTGGTGGCCTTCCAGTTCACCAGACATAACCCAGTGTGATTTTTATCTGTGAGGTTACGTAAAAGACCGTGTTTGTATCCCCCTACACACTCTTGAAAATATGTGATGTTGAATTGTTGAAGCTGTAAATTTGATAACTAGAGACCAGCTGATTCGTGTGTGGCATGAAATTAGCCACCGTTTTTATTTTTGTCTTGTAACACATGGTGCTCATATTGAATGGATAAAATAGTGAAATTTGAACTTTTCTCTTTCCAGGAACGTTGGAATTGTGTTTACATTTTTTGTAGTTTGGAGGAAATAAATGTTTGAAGTCTGTTCCTTCTTTCTGAATAGCCCTGTATTTCGGAAGAAAACTACAGCGCTATTGAAGAGGAAATATGAAGAATAATAGTGAAATAATTGCAGAATTTTTAGGCTTAGCGAATTAAACTTTTTGTCAAGATTACTTCTTAATTTTTATACCTAATTGTATTGAAACTATTAGTTATATTTTAGCTATTAATACGTAAAGTACAACTACACACACAGTTTGATTCGCCTTTTCGGTAGAGAACATTTTAAGTACGTTTTGTTTGAATTTTTCACTATCATTTTTAATTTTTTTTTTGTGTAGACAGCATACACAGGCCATCAAGGGGATTTTCTGTCATTGTAGAATGGCACCGCGTCTTCACTCTTCTCAGGGTGCTAAAAGTGCATTCAATCAATGCCGTAGTGCATGGTAATGACAGGCATATTACAATTACTTTTGGATGGGTGGAAAAAATCGCACTCATCCACGATGTTAACGAAATCACTTTCTTTATCCTTGTCACTTCGTTTCATCCACATACAGTGCCATAGTTCAATTTTGGTGGGCAAACCCTCGATTTTATAATACTCCGAAATGTTGGTTGTCGTTGCTTGGCCATCTTTGAGAGATGTTTTAGGTTCTTAGGGTGCAGCATTTGAAGTTTCTCCAAATCTGTCTGACAAAGCTGTGTGAAATGAATCCAAGTAGGGATTTAAGATGGCCACCTTAAAGTAATCTTCAGGATTACATTGTGCATTAGCTCGATGTGTCTGCTTATTGGATATTCTTGGTAGTGTGATTTCTACACCTAACTCAGAAGCAATAGTCTCCATCTCTTTTAATGATGCCTTCGGAGAACTCATCACCTTTTTTGCGATGATCTATTAACATGCTTTTAATGCTTTCAGCATGGGCCATTCATTGCATTTAATTGAATCTATAGCCACGGCATGCAGGGAATTAACGATAGGTTCCAAATAACTAGAATATTTTGCTATCAGGCACAAACAAAATATGAAAGTACTTTTACTTGCAGCAGGCAATTGATCAGCTTGTTTTCGGCTTCGTGCATTTCTTTCTATGGCAATCAATTTCAGGCCGTTCATTAATTCCAAAAAGTTTTTCTTAAATATCCCAATACTTTTATATTTTTGCAACTAAGATGTTTCGCAGAGCATGCAGATGCTTGGGACGTGCTGTCTTCTCGACGGCTACTCTTGAAAAAAGTTTATAATATCCTTAATTGTATCTATCGTATTTCTCACCTCGGGCACACTATTCAAATCATTTACTACAAGAATTATTTTATGGCTTGTGCAGTGGAAGTAAATATCTTTGGGAAAAAAATTTGCACAGACGTTTCTGGACCCCGTTTTCTTTTCCTGTCATTGTTGCCCTGGCCGACACATTCTTGCAGGTCAATGTCTATCTCTTTCAAAAAAACTCAATCTCTGCAGCAATTGATTGGTCATCCATTCGTTTTAGTTCAACAAAGCCCAAAAACTCTTCTCGAATTTTATTCAGTTTCTCATAAAAAAAACACACACCAATGGACAATTGCTCCTTTCCAGAAATCTCACAGCTTTTATCAGCTAAAACACTGTAAGCACTGATATTTTTTACATCATCTGCAATCATTTTTTTTACCTCAGTCCTATATTTCATTCAATTCATTTTTAATTTGTGGGAAAATATAGGTAGCATTCTTGGAGTTTAAATAAGGTTTTAAGTTTATATCCCCGGCATCAATTCTCCAGTGAATGAAATCCCTGAAGACGCATTTGTCCGTGTTTTACCCCTTAAATGTAAGTCATGCAAGCCACAAAAGATATGGTATCCAAGATGGAAGACAAATATTTCAAGTAACTCGCCACAATCTTCTTACAAGTTTTTGACTAACAGGGATTTCACTTGAAAACAAGCGTGCTGACTGTGCAACTTCCACATGCCAGCGGATCTCACAATGTTTTTTTGGCAAATTCATGCATTTTGAAGAACTTCTGGAATGACCCTTTAATGCCCCTCACAATATGAGGGGAGAATAGAACACAATATAAACAAAGTGCACCTTTGAGTCTTGCGGAATAGTTTAGCCAGGGTGAATACTGTTGGGTTCAACAATGCTTGAATTTCCATTTTAAATGTTCAGCATCTTTGCTGAAATTGTGGCTTTTGGATGGACTCCAGCTGTTTGTCAGAATTTTCACTTTATTTTCTTTACTCATTAGCTCTGTTCTCCCGAACCAGTTGCCAATATCATTAGGTAGGTAAATGGTGGATAAATCTTATTTTTCGGATGTTATTGAATCCTAAACTATCCGGGAAAATATAATATTGCAATGATACAACTTGTGTATGTACTTACTAAAGAATTTTCTTCTATTCATTTTTACACTTACACACACTAATATGCGTAGTTCAACGTTAAAGCATAAGTCTAGAACCTTCGAGTAAAGAATGTCAATTGGATAATTATTTGAGCCTATCAAATGTACTAGAAAATACGAGACATAGACATGGCGAACCTTTGACCAATATAAGGATGTAAAAAAGGCATTCATTACAGAAGTGTATGCGGCCAATGAAGAGTCAAGGTCAAACGGAGCTTCTAAAAGCATCTAGGCTCAAAAAATAAACTCAGGGACTCAGCTGAAATTCAAGAAGTGAATGCTGCATTAGCCGTTCATAATAGAGGTCTAGAATTTTCTGGCGTACTTTCGATGCTTATGTCCACTGGGACTGGTACTTGATACATTGATATATCACATCGATTGTGTTTGGCGGGGTTATTATTTTTTTTAATTTTTTACATCTATTTTTAACATTTTACACCAAATTTCGGATAGAACAAAATCTCATTCTATCTAGTGTTAATTGGTCAAAAATCAAGGAGGGTGCAAGCACACTCCCCTGCACCCACCTCTTTTTCACATTAAAGTTTTTGTCTACAAAGGTTGATAAAATGGTTATGCTAATTGCAGTGATTTTTATGTTAGTATATTATTATATTATATTATATTATGTCCACTGCTGTGGTCTTAGGTAGGGTGCTGCCTTGTCACACAGCGGGTTTGATTCCTGCTTGGGACAGGTTCCTCACCTGTAAGACAAATGTCAGGAAGCTTATGACCCAACAGTCTCCGAAAATCATCTGGCCATCATCATCCTTATCCTTATCATTATCTTCATCATCCTTCACCGGTGTGGAAAGCAATGGGAAGCTACCACACCTATAATTCCTTAGTAAAGTTGCAAAGCATAGCATGAAAATGCTATGATTGCAGTGAAAGACCTGCCCTCGGGCAGAATTACTATGGATGGATATTATATTATTTATTATCAGTTTGATAAGCATGTATATTGTGGATAAATGTCCTAATGAAAAATGATTGCATTCTCATTGTTAAAGTAGTTTTGACTTGTTTTATTTTGTAATGTTTTGTATAAGGGTCTTCAATGAAAAAAAAAGTTCACATTCAAATATTCATAAGGATAATGGATGGGGTGAGGTTGTTTGTTGCTCACAGGTATACTATAGGCTTAATAACGGTCTTATAAATAGTTATAGTTTGCAAAGCAGACAATAACGAAGCCATTTAATTGTCTTTTTCCGCCCTCTAGGTACATAATTTTTTAAAACCATAGTACATATTTTGTATGAGGATTAAAGAAAATAAAATACCATTCGTCGACAATAGCAGTAGCCCATAAATAAGTTCTCAAATATTCCTAGAAATACAATTGTAATCTAGTAGTGTACACTTCAACTGTAGTCATAAAAGATAGGCGAGAACATTCTCTTTACTCAGAAGTTGTCATAATGTAGAAACACCGAGTGGATCAACAGTACTGCATCACGTGATTGTGGTTTAAAATATGACGCGGGCTTAGTCCATCACCAGGCCAAACACACTATACAAGGATTGCATCACAACGGCTCATTAATGTTCTCTTTTATGTGGTTGTTAGACTGTCAACCATTGCATACCGATACCTACCTTGAAATGTTTCCAGAGAAGCATTATGATGTACCAAGGCCATATCAAATAAAATATCTGCCATTTTTAACTGCAAGGCACTATAATCCAGCATCAAATCTCTCATCTAAACTACAGGGGAGTCATATAATTCATTACTTGATGGATTGGTTAACCCTCAATACCTGCCATCTGCGCTGCATCCGCTCATTCCACTCTGCTCTAAATCAAGCAGAGAGACCATCTGCTACATACAGCGGTTTGCCATTACTGGAATCTGACTTCCATTTTTGTGCCTTGCAGTTAAAAAAGGCAGATACTTTTTTGGACTCTGCCTTAGTACATCACAAAGCTTCTCTGGGAGAAATTTCAAGGTAGGATTCAGCATGCAATTGTTGACAGTTCTCTTGTAAGTCTTCAAGATATTTAACAAGTTGTCGCCTCAATAAGGTATATTTTCTTTTAAATCTTTTTAGCATGTGGGCCACTTTTTAATGAACTTTAAAGAAATATAACAAGATTGTAAGGCCAATAATTTACTTATACTATTTTATCTTAATTATCATGGCCTGTTTACAATAATTAATATTCAATTTACCCTTTACCATATTAATAATAAATATTGCTGTAAATCTGAACCAAGGTTCAATTTTCTGAAGGTTGCAAGTTATTCATGCAAACTAAATCATAATCATTTCTAAATCCTATTTTAGAGTATAATTATTTAGATTTCACCATCATTATGAACAGTTAAGATTTAGCTTTTTATTAGCCTGTTCCTGTTTCCTCCAGAGGAGTCTGCAGTCTCCATTTTGTAAGTGGTCGTCCAATGCCTTGTTTACCCCTCGGTTTGTAGTTTAAAGTCTGCCAAGGGATTCTGGCCTTGGTCATTCTTCTTACATGCTGTAGCCAATTTTGTTGGTATTCTTTAATTTCCTGCACTATATTAACCTTTAAACGTCCAAGAGCCCATATGCTGGATTTTAAATTGTACGTCCAGTCTGCCCGCAGACCCAGCGTATGGGTTCTGTGCAGGCAGACCTGTTTGGTTGCTTGAAATTATACTGGATAATACTACTTTTGTTACGTATCTTTTTTCAGGGTTATCAGATACTTGGCAACGTGGTGTGAAGATAACATTTGTTTATTAAAGGTTTGTTTTTGTGTGATAAGTCTCAAAATAATCACCAATACACAAACTGACATCACACTTTTTACACTTCACTTGCACACATTTTCTGATTCACCGTGCCGAACACACACGACAAATTAATCTTTGTAAAGCTACCAGCCAATGTTGACTAAAGTTAACTTCAAGTCACGAAATGTCTATACCCAATATACTAGGTCTACCAGGGAGTCGTCTACAGGGTGTTCTACCAGCCTGTTCCAAAAGGTCTCTGACAAATCTAAGTCGGAAGTCTCTATGTGTTATTTTGGCCCAATGTTGACTAAAGTTGACTTCAAATCACGAAATGT
This sequence comes from Diploptera punctata, assembly GCA_030220185.1. NCBI lineage: Eukaryota > Metazoa > Arthropoda > Insecta > Blattodea > Blaberidae > Diploptera > Diploptera punctata. Next base: position 1,041,078 of record JASPKZ010009819.1, read on the forward strand.
ATGTAATCAATATACTAGGTCTACCAGGGAGTCGTCTACAGGGTGTTCTATCAGCCTGTTGCAAAAAGTCTCTGACAAGTCTAAGTCGGAAGTTTGAATGTGTTGTTTTGGCACCATTGAAGTCAGAAGAAGAAAACTGTATAGAATGGTCAAGTCTAAGAAATGAAAAAAATAATTTCTTGGTTGAGTAAACCAGCTATAACGGCTGGGGGACTCGACATGCTGACCACATGTCACCCATGCACTGGCTAGATGATCATCTACCTTTGTGATTGACACATGTGGGTGTGAGGCCAGTAGCTGGCTGGTAGGCTAAGGCCCTTCTAGGCCTGTCACACCATGGAATTATTATTATTCCTAGATTATTAGGCATCCCTTTTTTCTTAGGTCTTACTATCCCACAACACATCATATCCCATTAGAATAATTAGGCCAAGAAAAGGTACATTTCTGATTCTGTCATGTCAGGGGGAAGAGTAAAGTTTTCTTCACTGTCAATTCTAGTTCCACGAACCCAAGACCTGACAAAAGTCAGGTGTCTCACAGCTATAAGTGTCAGTTGATTGTAGCTTGTGACTGTCATTGTTATTGTCTTCGTCATTGTCACAGTCCGAGAATGTCTTGTATTTCAGCAGAACTTAGTGATTTTGTACCAGACATATCGTAAACTTCACTCTGAGTCACAAAACTGTGAATGAATATGGGCTGTGGGTGGATTGTGACCTGTTTTTTCAAAGCTTTTCTCCTTTGGGGGGAAAACTGACTGGATGCAACATAAGACGAATTCTAAACAAAAGAATGAATGAGGAATATGTATATAGTTTTTCACTTCTAACCTGATTCACAACACTCTTTTAGTCCCTAAAATTATTTGGTAACTATCGTGAAATTTAAAAATTCTCTCTATGGTATAAAATATTGCCATGAATACCATCGATTTTACATAATATTTAACACTTCAAACGTTGTTTGATGTTTGTGGCCCTCACAGATTTTAAAATATGAGTTAACAAAATTAGCAAAGTTATAGTCAAAAGCCAAGAAGTTTAAAAGCTAGGTGGACATTTAAACCCGGGCTGCCTGCCGCTACCTGGCCATTTAAACTTCAAAATTTTCATATTTTTCAATGTGACTTTATTTTTTGAATTGCTTTTCATATCTACTAACACTTTTTCACATTCTTTCCTGATTATAGTTTTATCTTCATTTTTTAGTTCCGAAATCGCTATTTCCACATCCGCGACATAATCTTCAACATTATTTGAAAAGTTTATGCATGTTTTTAAACCATTGTTAAGTAATTTGGTTTCTTTCTTTGGTTAACACCTCTTTTGAACAATTAATTACAAATTTTCAGAAATTTTAATATAACATTAGCTCCAATTAACAAATTCAGCCTGGGTAATCTGCTGTTAACTAATAATAAATGTAATACCCCAGACAACAAAAAATCTGGGATTTATCAAATTGATTGCAAGGATTGCAACAAGATATATATAGGAAAAACAAAAAGGAACTTGGAAACTCGTAAAAAAGAGCACTTCAGAAACATGAAGAATGGAGAAATTGAAAAATCAGCTATAGCAGCACATAGTTTATTAGAGCATCATAGGATTGAAAAAGAAGCAAAACTTTTAAAACATCTATCAAAACCTTTGGATTTAACAGTTTGGGAAAAAATATATATTCAAAAAAACCATACTAGAACTATGAACTTCGAGATTCCGGAAGAACCAAGCTTGATTACAAAGTTCTTCAAAAATACAACAGATAGCAGTTTAGGAAATGATTCATTCAAAAACAACACCAGATGGCAGTTTGAAGAGGAATTCCTTCAAAAGAACACCAGATGGCAGTCTAGATAATTACCGGCAAAAAGGAGAAAAAATTGACAGTCGTGAAAACAGCTGACGATGACGACAAAGGGTCGCCGATACTGCAGTGCTGTGTTTAAAGAAACATAGATGTATGAGGTAAGAAAAAATCACGATTCATTTAATTATTATTAATTGAACCTCATAATGTTAAAAATTCCCAAATTTAATATATAAATATAACAGACAAGTTTGAAAATATTTAGTTCCTTTCTTATATCTTCATTTCTTTTCTTATCCAGCAGAGTATATCCTGCTATATTTCTTAAAAATCGCATCTCAGCTGCTTCCATTCTTTGTTCTTGTCTTTTAGTGATCGTCCAACATTCTGATCCATACATCAATACAGGAACAGCCATTACTTTATAAAATTTAATTTTTATTTCTTTTCTTGTGTTTTTAAGGGTTCTTTTAATAGTGCCACACATTATATTAAATTTATTTATTTTGTCATTAATATCTTCAATTGTAACATATGATAAATTGAAACCTAGATATTTAAAACTGTTCACCTGCTCTAAAATTTTATTATCAATTACTATTTTTGCTCTTAAGGTATCATGTCCTTTAAATGCTAAAATTTTAGTTTTATTCTTTGAAATTTTAAAATTGTAATTAGCACTTACTTTTTCCAAATTAAAAATAGTTCTTTTTAGATCATCTTCTGAACTGCAAATTACTACTTGATCATCAGCAAATAATATTCTATCCAACATTTTATTATTTATTTTGAAATGTTTATTTAAATTAATCTGCCACTTTAACATAACTTCATCTATATATAAATTAAAAAGAGAAGGTGATAAAGGACACACTTGTCTGACACCACAATTTATTGTTACCATTTTTTGATGTTTAGATTTAAAACCCCTGTCTATTACAATTTTATTATTTACATATAAATTTTGTACAGCCATAATCAAATGTTGTGGAATACCTTTATTTGTCATTATATCCCATAATTTATTTCTATTTACCATATCAAAAGCTTTTTCATAGTCTATAAATCCTATATATGTTGTTGTTGTTTTCTAATGGCGAGATTTGACGCTTAAGTCATTTTCTCTCTGGCTTCCCAGTACAAGCGAACAAGGTCCTTAGAGTGTTGTGCAGTTGGATTTAAAGCTGGACAGACTAGAAGGTGGTGTTTGTCCATGATCAGGTCCGGGTCTTTGCATATGACACATCTGTCGGATTGGAAAACGTTTATTCTGTGGAGGTGGTGAGCCAGGCAGTCGTGTCCTGACATCAGTCTGAATTTTGCTACTGCTTCTTTGCGGCCTTTATATTTTATTTCTGTGTATAGCTCATAAATTTTTTCCCATGATTTCCCTCTGGTTTCATGTTTTCCATTTGGAATGCTTTCTTAATTTCTTCGATCTTTCTGTGTAGGTTCGATTTGGGGTGGGTTGTTATCTGTATTTTGGTACCCTTTTTGGCAAGTCCATCAGCTATTTCATTGCCAACTATTCCGATGTGCGAGGGTATCCACTGGAAGGCTATTAATTTATTTTGGTTGTTGAGGTATTTCAGAAGTTTACGGCATTCCAAGATGGTTTCATTTTCTGGTGTTTGGTTGGAGGTTATTGCTTGTTATAGCGGCCTTAGAGTCTGCCAGAATAACAGCTATATATGTTGGGATGTTAAATTCTATATGTTTTTCAAATAATTGAGTCATTGTGAATATACAGTCGGAACAGGATCTTCCCTTTCTGAATCCATTTTGAACATCCAATATGATAATTTAATAATTAAATTAATGTTTTTATTACTTCACCTCATATCCTTTTTCTTCTATACTGCAGTTTCGGAGCTTATCTCCATCGTCAGTAGCCTCTGGTCGACCGGTGTTATGTCGAAACTGCAGTATAGAAGAAAAAGGATATGAGGTGAGGTAATAAAAATATTAATTTAATTATTAAATTAAACCTCATAGTGTTCTTTCCCTGTGAAAGTTAAATATCCAATATGATATTGTTTATTTTTTATTTCACTCACCTCATACTTCATGAGGTGAGTGAAATAAAAAATAAACAATATTAAAAAACCTCATAGTGTTATTTCCTATCTACATAACTTAATCCAATATGATATTTTCTATAATTATGTTTAAGCGGTTTTTTAGAATATTGGCATACATTTTATAGCATTCCTCTATAATTAGAACAATCTTGTCTGTTTCCTTTTTTTATGTATAGGGTATATTTTGGCGATTTTCCATTCTTCGGGTATATATCCAAATTTCCAACATATATTTATAAAAGGGAACGGGCAATTGCCTAATCCCTGGAGTGATGATGATGATATTTATAAAATCTAGTAGACGAACCTTTAGAGAAAACGATGCATATTTAATTAATTCTATGTTCATATTATCGGTACCCGGTGTCTTTTTGTTATGGAAATGATCAATAGAAGTTGTTAATTCCTCTATGGTTATTAAATCTACGTGTTCATCTGCTTGTATTATTTCTTCTTCATTTTCTTCTGAATTTTTTTCTATCCATAATTCTTGATAGTATTCTATCCATTTTTCTTCTGGAATGTTATTTAATTTAAGTGTATCTCTTGTTTCATTACTTAAATGTTTCATAATTTTGTATGCCTTTTCTTGTTTTCCATGTGCATCGTGTTCGATATCACTTATATATTTATCCCACATTGTTCTTTTAGTTTTTCTAACTTCTCTACGAACTCTTGCACTTTTTCTTTTGTATTCAATTAATGATTCATTTGTTTTCCTATTAAGATAATTTAGATATACAATTTTCTTTTCATTTATTAGATGTTCTAAGTCCTCATTCCAAATTTTTTATTTTTTTTTGTAATATGATTTCTTTCTCATTCCTAAAGATTCTTTTGCAGCTTGAGTTATTATTCTTTTAATCTCATCCCATTCTTCATTTATATTTCTACTTATAGGGTTTTCTGTAATATACTGGTCAAATCTCTTTTGATATAGTTCTTTAACGGATTCTTGTTGTAATAGGTGAACTTTAAATGTTTCATTATTTTCCATCTTATCATAGTGTAATTTCTTCCATCAGGTTGGAATAGCTATTTTAGACCACTAAAAAATGATCAGAATTAATATCAGGCCCTCTATATACTCTAGTATCATGAACTATTTTTGAAAGTTTTTTATTTACAATTACATAATCAATTATACTTCTACTTCCTCTGGCACTCCATGTATATTTGTGAATATCTAAGTGTGAAAAAAAGGTATTCGTTACTTTAAAGCTATTATAGGTGACGAAGTCTATTAAAAGTTTTCCATTATTATTTATAGTTATTTCACCATGTTTGGGTATGGTTTCTGGTATTGGTTTATTTCCTATGCGTGCATTGAAATCTCCCGTTAAAATAAGGTAATCATTTTTATTTATGACTTTCTGGAGTTCTTCGTAAAACTCTATTACTTCATCTCTACTTTGTCCTTCATCTAGGCTGTATATTCCTATAATTGTGTTATATCCTTTTTGTATACACAGTCTTAATTGTATCATTCTTTCATTTATAAATTCGTAGCTATGTATTCTTTTTTTGATCATTATTGCTATTCCAGCCGAGGCACATTTATTTTGAGGTACTCCATGATAAATTAATAAGTAATTTCTCAGTTCTATTGATCCTTTTAATTTCTTTTTAGTTTCGGTAATAACTGCTACATCTATATTCATCTTACCTAATTTGTTTTCTAGTTCCGGTTCTTTATTTCTAATGCCTCTTGCATTCCAAGGGCCAGTTTTCATTATTTCAGATATACCTAAATCTTTAGTCCTATTTCTTGCTTTAGTTGTCTTCGTATGGTCAATCCAGTTGCTTTCGTGAGAACATTTAGTAATGTAGATTGTCCCCTGAAGGTGTTACTGGCACCTCGCAGTATAAGATGATTGAAGGGGCTGCCATATTAATATATCCAGGGAATTAAAGGATCCTGTTCATATTTTGTGGAAAGCAATGGGAAGCTAACACACCTACAATTCCCTAGTAAATCTGCAAGCATAGCATAAAAATGCTATGATTGCAGTGAAGGACCTGCCTTCGGGCAGAATTACTATGGATAGATGTTCATATTTATCTTATGCTATGGTTTATCTACAACGCAAAGTGCCAGCGCAAAAATTGCTCCCCGTGTATTTAAATGGTTGTAGTTTATCTACAACGCAAAGCACTGGCGCGAAAAATTTGCGCTGACATGTCGCATCGTGTATTTGAATCACTTGAATCCGGGATGCAATTTGCCAGCGCAAACAAAGAATATAGAAGATATTATCCGTACTCATTAGTGTAATTGCTAAAATCAAACTAAGATTTTATGACAAAATGTCGGAAATACAATACTTGTTTTGTCTTCTTCTTCTTCTTCCTTCCAAGTATTAGGCCAAGGCCTGTTACGATCCTATAGAAAATTTTCCCTCCAACGTTCGAGGGAAATTCTCGTATAAGACTTGAAAGCATAATAATAGTCCCTTCGATTGGTTGCTGGCCAAAGGAAGGCAAGACCAGTGATGGGGCTGCCATCTTATAGCCTCTGGTCAGGCTTTTCTGGAGAAGAAAAGAAAATAAAGTAAAGAAGAAATGGAAGAAAGGAAAGACTCCCTAGCCCTCGGATGCCCTAATAGCGTCGGGGGTCGAAAAAAACAAGAGTTAACCAAGAGAGGTTAGATAGTAAAGTTAAAAGAGTGCAAAACACAAGTAAGTGGAAGAAATGTTTTGCACAGCTTGGGCACCTTGTGGTCGCCATCCACATATCCCCTAGATGAGGACCCCTATGACGAAATTTAGATAGTTTTGTTGCAAATCATCGAGTTGTATACAATATGAGCATGAAGGAGTTCAGAAAAGAGTTATTATGGCTTGAACTTAGTCAAGAGATAAATAAAAGCTGTAAATATTGTATTGTATCTTAGGGATATTATGGATGTACATAAATTTCGTCTTCTATTAAATTCAAAACTGCTCAGGCGAAAATCTGAAGTGTTCTAAAATTTAGTATTATCATCAACCGTATGTTTATTTAAGAACTAAAGAATAATGTATTCTATAATTTTCCATACAACATTCATATGATGCTGTTGCTCTAGGTACTTTTTCTGCCTTTACTAATATTTTGTACTATTTTAATCGTTTTGCAACGATCCTTAAAACCTTTTTTTATAAAGAATTTTAATATATTTATCTATGTACACAAATTGTGACTTTTCCTCTCAATTATTTTTTGGAGTTCTTTAGAATTGAAGTTGGCATACATGAACGCTTATAAAATTAAATCCATCAGATGGCAGGACATATGTGTGAATGACTAACATTTGCATCTAATTCCAAAACATATTTTAAGAAATAAATGTTCAATCACTTCATTTTGTTAGGTTCCGATGGGTCAGTTTAGTGTACATAATTAGTTTATAGTTTACTAAATAGTATGTATGTAATTTATTTCATTAGGTTATGCAGGGACAGGTTTGTATACATTCATTTTTGTAAACACATTTGGGAATTTATTATGAACATTGGTCATTTTGATTTCCCATATATGTGGTGCCATCTGGCAACAATTCCATAAACATATGCGCTGTAAGGTAGCACTCCATGCGAAACCAGTATCACGCTGAGCATAATGTGAGAATGCATCATGTCGGGCACAACACGCTGTATAATAAACCGTAGCTTTATTCCTAACTACATTTTGGAGTATTTTTAGGGATTCATAGAAAATATCAGAGACGGGAAATAGGGAGGGTTCAACTTCACCTTATTTTTGCAGGAATTATTTATAAACTTTATTTTCATTATCATGAATTTGGTTTTAGTAGAAACATATTTATGTATTATTGTATGAGGCAGGACTCACTGTTGTGACACACGGCGCCCGCGCCGCGTGCTGTCATTCTGAACTACGGCCAGCGCTGAAGTGAAGGATTCTTCCTCTCCACTCTGATCGACCTCCGAGCCTGCTCGCTGGTCGCCATGACAACCGTGATGTCACCCGCTGGAGTCTAGCGTTACAAAATCCTCCAAGTGAAGTATCAGAGAGAGAATTAACTATTAGTTTCAAGGCTTTGTATAAGAAATTCTTTCGTATCGCGCTATTCGGCTATTGTGGTGGTTTAAATGTGAATCTTGTTTATGATGTATTGTGTATTTTATTGGAAATACCCTTTTCACGTTGAAAAGATGGTCATAAATAGGAAGTCTCTGTAAGGTAGAAGAGAAGCTAACATTCAGTTAAACGCTATAATCATAGTTTCAAATTGTCATAGTTTAAGGAATTTTTGTAGTTATGCTCCTCTCCCTCTACGACGGTATCTGAGGAAATAAGCTAATGTTATCTGAAGCAACGAAAAACATACCCGAGGAATACAATTTCGGAGAGAGACTTTCTTCTTTGGGGAATATTACAACTCAGAGAGAACTTCTACTGCTGTTAACGAAGACACACATTCCATGAAAATATCACCGAGAAGTTTGCAGTCTTAAAGGATCGTTTTGCTATTCAAGAAATTGGCGATTTTAATAATTAAGATAAGCATATGTACAAATAATTTTTCTTACTACCGGTTGCTCTTCACCTAATGTCAAAGCCTCGAGCCACCACTGGAAAATATCAGATTGAACTTTTTGTTACCTGACCCCCATTAACACATCTCATGGCTATCGTCTTATCTTGTATAAGACCCATTTTCTTCAGCCACGAGTCGGACGCTATACTGTCGGCGGCCAGGATATTATGAGGACTTGTCCTGGACATTTATATTTCCTAGGCACTCAAGTTTGTGCTCTCGTTTGAATATTTAAATAAACAGACCTTCACGTGCGGAACGCAACACCCCGTTTCAGCTGTATTTCAGTCTGGAAGCAATGTGGAGAATGTATGTGGTTTCTGATTCTGATAATTTTAATTGGACTTAATTATATAGTAATTTCCTGAAGTATTTGAAAGAGTGTATGAACCTAGTCCAAACACGAGCTTCGCGGCTCGTGATAAAGGTCCGTAGGCGATATCTAGCATATATCTAGCAATATCTAGTGTCTGTGCAATGGTTTTGAAAAGGTATACGTAATAAAGTGATAAATGCGCACAAGAGTGTATTGTACTGTGGCTATTTCTTTAAACTTCGGAGCAAAGGAAAATATTCTACATTGTATTCGTTGTTGGCAATACTGAAAGATGAAGTTCCGGTATAGGTTCCATGATATGCACGTTTCTCTATGCATGATAGGTTCTTGTTCAATGGCTGTTTCCGGTATATGTCTTATAAGTGAAGTTGTGAAAACGTGGTAATTTGTAGATAATCGGGTATTATATATTGAAATATGGTGAGGAAAATGTACTTTGAATTCCTCGTTATTATCAAAGAGTAAAATTTTGCTTTTAATTTAATTTTTGCTTAACTTTGTAAGCGAAGATTAGTTCCATATTGTTTTTGGTTATAGTAGTTCATGGGATAAACCTGTGTAAGCGTTGTAATTAGAATTTATTTTATGGTAATATGCATTAGTAATTAATATAACTGTATGTATACGTTCATAATTAAAGCACCACAAAAAAATAGTAGATAATGTAACTTCGTGAGTTATGTTACGATTGCATTACATTCGTGGAAGTTTGTGAATGAAATAAATATCTTTTATTTTATTTTACTCAGCAAAGCTACATATAACATCTAAGGACGTTGGTCATGACCATATTCAGACAAATGTGACAATTTTGAATGATTATGATGTCCATATGTGAACCCATTAAAATGAATAACCATGGTTATCTTTAGGCTATAATTGATGAAAAACTCCATAACATTCCCTAGTCAGAAAATAGATCATTGTAGGAACTCGGTTTGAAGCCTTTCAATAACTTCATCTTTCATTACTACATAAAACCATTGCCTTCGATAAATTTCTTTTTTAAAATCTTAAAATTTATGTGTCCCGCGCCGTAGCCGAGCGGTTAAGGTAGAAAGCCTTGGCGCAGAGCTACGGGACTTGCGCTGGTTCGAGTCTCCATGGAGGAAGAAATCTTCTCATGGTATTTCGGCCAGTATGGGACCGGTGCCCACCCAGCATCGTGAGGCAATTGGGTAGCTACAATGAGTAGCGGCTCCAGGTTGAGGAACCAGCTATAATGGCTGGGGGACTCGACATGCTAACCACATGTCACCCCTACACTGGCTGTTGATCATCTACCTCTGTGATTGACACAGCCAGCTGGTAAAAGGGCAACCGCTGAAAAGTGGAAAGACCCTCAATCGGAAAAAATGTATGTGAGCTGTATTTCCTGAAACTGTAGGCTCTTTTTGAAGCTAAATGTTTTTCTATTTGCAGAAACCTCTTATGCTTCATGGGCATGAACGTGCCATTACACAAATTAAATATAATAGAGAAGGAGATCTCTTATATTCATCAGCCAAAGATCATACTCCTAATGTATGGTACTCTCTAAATGGTGAACGTCTTGGAACATTTGATGGTCATCAAGGAGCGGTATGGGCTATAGATGTTAACTGGGATACAACGAGGTTCATGTCAGGAGCAGCTGATCAGTCTTTACGTATTTGGGATTGTGCAACAGGTGAGTGTCTTAAAAAAAGTAAATACTTTGGTAATTTCGGAAAAAAGTCTGGTTTATGCCGGTGACGAAATCTTCTAAGTCCCACAGAATTGCAGTGCGCATGCGTGAGTCGCAGGAGTTGCTGTAATGGTTAATATAGCCTCTGGTAGATGGCTCTGCAGTCGGCGTTACCAACTTTGAGAATAAATTTCCAAATGCAAAAAAAAATGGACGTTAACTAACTTGCCATTTCCTAACTAAAGAAAACGGATATGCTACACTTCGGGTCGCACGAAAATTTTTCTAAGTTCTATAGAATCGCAGTGCGCATGCGCTAGTGCTCCAATTGTCCCAGGTAGATAAATGCAACCTCCAGCAGTTGGCGGTATATGTATGAGAAATCAGTATGACCAACATTGACACAAAATTCCCAGAACTTGTCTAAAAATGTATAATTAACACGAAATGAACTAGCGGAAATATGATTTTACGTGGTAATCGATATTTTGAATTTTTCATAGAATAACAGATATGAAGAGGTAATTTATTTTACGTATCAAATCACATTTAAAAACCAAGGAACTTAAAAGCTAACCAAACCTAAATCAATTACTGTAACACAAATCAATTACTCTAACGTAGGTGAAATCCAAGGAACGTGGAATCACATTTAAAAAGCAAGGAACCTAAAAGCTAACCAAACCTAAATCAATTACTGTAACACAAATCAATTACTCTAACGTAGGTGAAATCCAGAGAACGTGGAAATGGTTGGCAACATCTGGAGTATGTTGGGTTGTTGATGGTGGCAACGCTGGAACAACATAGGAAGAGGAGGGAAAATAGCAGTAAGCAATGTAGCACGACCATGTTTTACGTAAATATATAAATATAAAAAAAAGATCGTTGCAACATTGGAAGATGTTTAAAATGTGTTTAAAAGTGTTGCAAAATGTTTTAAACGTGTTTAAAAGTGTTTAGTGCATCAGTGGAATAAGATATTAAATTGAAAAATTTTTGCGACCTGAAGTGTACAACAGCCAAGAAAACAATTGACATGCATATTATTTATTCCCAAATGCTTAAAAAATGAACATAAACCAACTTCCCATTTCCTAACCAAAGAAAACAATTTACATGCGTACTATTTAATAAACTATAAACTAATTTTGGATAAGCTATACTTACCGTCGCACATAAATTGTAAGTTCTATAGAATCCCAGTGTGCATGCGCTAGTGCTTTATGTAATCCCAGAAAGATAAATGCAACCTCCAGCAGTTGGCAGTATATGTATGTGAAATCAGTATGACCAACATTGACACAAAATTCCCAGAATTTGTCCAAAAATGTATAATTAACACGAAATGAACTAGTAGAAATATGATTTTACGTGGTAACCGTCTGACATTTAATTTTTCATAGAATAACAGATATGAAGAGGTAATTTATTTTACGTATCAAATCACATTTAAAAAGCAAGGAACCTAAAAGGTAACCAAACCTGGATATGCTACACTTAGCGTCGCAAGAAAATTCTTCTAAGTTCTATAGAATCGCAGTGCGCATGTGCTAGTGCTCCATGTAATCCCAGAAAGATAAATGCAACCTCCAGCAGTTGGTGGTATATGTATGTGAAATCAGTATGACCAACATTGATACAAAATTCCCAGAACTTGTCAAAAATGTATAATTAACACGAAATTAACTAGTGGAAATATGATTTTACGTGGTAACCGTCCGATATTTTGAATTTTTCATAGAATAACAGATATGAAGAGGAAATTTATTTTACGTATCAAATCACATTTAAAAAGCAAGGAGCCTAAAAGCTAACCAAACCTAAATCAATTACTGTAACACAAATCAATTACCCTAACGTAGGTGAAATCCAGGGAACGTGGAATCACATTTAAAAAGCAAGGAACCTAAAAGCTAACCAAACCTAAATCAATTACTGTAATACAAATCAATTACTCTAATGTAGGTGAAATCCAGGGAACGTGGAAGTGATGTTGGTAACATCTGGAGTATTTTGGGTTGTTGATGGTGGCAATGTTGGAACAACATAGGAAGAGAAGGAAAATAGCAGAAAGTAGCAAGGAAGAATGTAGGACGATCATGTTTTATGTAAATATATAAATATAAAAAAAGATCGTTGCAACATTGGAAGATGTTTAAAACATGTTTAAAAGTGTTGCAAAATGTTTTAAACGTGTTTAAAAGTGTTTAGTGCATCAGTGGCATAAGAAATTAAAATAAAAATTTTTTGCGACGTTTAGTATACAACACCCCCGTAACACAAATCAATTACTGTAACGTAGGTGAAATCCAGGAAACGTGGAAGTGATGTTGGCAACATCTGGAGTATTTTGGGTTGTTGATTGTGGCAATGTTGGAACAACATAGGAAGAGGAGGGAAAATAGCAGAAAGTAGCAAGTAAGCAATGTAGCACGACCATGTTTTACGTCATCATCATCATCTGCATTCATGGATTAGGTCTGTTGACCCGTTCCGACTTCAACCCATATCTTTCTAGGTCTGCCCACATCTCGGGTGCCTTTAGGTTTGTATTTTGTTATTTGTTTTGGATATCTATCTTCATTCATTCTGTCTATGTGTTTCTTACATTTTTGTCTATGTATCTATTTTATCAGTTATTGCAAATATTTCAAGTTCCTGTCTTATTTCTGTGTTCTTGATTCTGTCTTCCTTAGTGCACCCTTTAACAGATCTCAAAAATTTCATTTCTGCCACCGTTATCCTACTTAGATGTTTTACATAAATATATAAATATAAAAAAAAGATCGTTGCAACATTGCAAGATGTTTAAAAGTGTTTCAAACACTTTTAAGTGTTTAGTGCATCAGTGGCATAAGAAATAAGATTGAAAATTTTGTGCGACGGTTTGTATAGCACACCCCTAATTTTACGTACACTAACACTAAATATGATTTGAAATTATTTTCAAATGTTAGCAACGTTGGAACAACATGGCAAAGTAGGAAGTAAGTAATGTATCCACGATCATGTTTTACGTAAATATATAAATATAAAATATTGTAAAGAAATCTTGAAGAAGATTTTCGGGCTGTAGGCCGTGGTCGTGAGGCTTGTAGTTCCCCGACGTTTCGCCAGTCTCAAGACAACCCTTGAGGATGCCAGACGTAGTCTCTGGCGAAACGTCGGGGAACTACAAGCCTAACGACCACGGCCTACAGCCCGAAAATCTTCTTCAAGATCATCATAGCAACTCCGGCCGTGAAAGTCTACGTGAATACATTCTAAAGAAAGCTTGAAGATCGTAGCAAAATGTTTAAAACAGTACGAAACGTGTTTACAAGTGATTAGTGCATCAGTGGCATAAGAATGTGAGTGTAGAATTGTGACGGGCATAAAATCTACCTCACCTGTAATTTCGATGTATTAATTTAAAGGCCCAAGTCTAGTATTTGTCGCTCACAATTTTCCACACAGCATTCTTATGCCACTGTTGCACTACAAACTTTTACCATTTGTAATAAAGTTTCGTACTATTTAAATATTTTTTAATGCTCATATGTTGACAATGTAATTGCTGTCATGAATCATAAACAAATAGAGGATGCTTTAAAGCTTTTGAACATTCAGAGTAAAACTATAAAATTTACCATGGAAACTGAGGAAAAAGTCCGACTGTGGTGTAGAAACCGTCGCACACAATTTTCCATGTAATACTCTTATGCCACTGATGCACTAAACACTTTTCAACCATTTATAATAATGTTTGGTACTATTTTAAACATTTTGGAGACATTTTATAAACATTTCTTACGATTTTTAAATATTTCTAAATTACGGGAATATTGATAATATGCATGTAAATTGTTTGGAAAAAGTCGGGTATATGTCGGACACGAATTCTTCTAAGTTCCACAGAATCACAGTGCGCATGCGCGAGTTGCTATAATGGTTAATATAGCCTCCGCTAGATGGCTCTGCAGTCGGCATTACCAACTTTGAGAATAGATTCCCATTTTGTTAGGTTAGGAAATGGGAAGTTAGTTTACGTCCATTTTTTGTTTGCATTTGGAAACAAATGATATGCATGTAAACTGTTTTGTTAGTTTAGGAAATGGGAAGTTAGTTTACGTCCATTTTTTTTAGTGTTTGGGAATTTATTCCCAAAGTAGGTAATGCCGACTTCAGAGCCATCTACCAGAAGCTAGCAACTCGCGCATGTGCACTGCGATTCTATAGAACTTAGAAGAATGAATGTGCGACGGTATATACACCTTATCCAAAAGTCCAGTAATTGGCACACACAAATTCTTCTAAGTTCCATAGAATCGCAGTGCGCATTCGCGAGTTACGGGAGTTGCTGTAATGGTTAATGTAGCTTCCAGTAGATGGCTCTGCAGTCGGCGTTACCAACTTTGGGAATAAATTCCCAAATGGTAAAAAAATGGACGTAAACTAACTTCCCATTTCCTAACCTAACTAAACAAATTACATGCATATTATTTAATAAACTATAAATTAATTTTATGTACACTAACTTGTCCCATCGGAATCTAACAAAATTAAGTTAATTTCTTGAAATATGGTTTGGAATTATTTTTACATGTTGGTAACTTCAATTTGAGAGCCACCTAGCAGATGTTACAAGAAGCATTTCCACATCTGTAGAACTCGATTCACAACATTCGCAAAATTTTTAAATATTTAAAAATTGTAAGAAATGTTTATAAAATGGTTCCAAAATGTATAAAATAGTACGAAACATTATTGTAAATGGTTGAAAAGTGTTTAGTGCATCAGTGGCATAAGAATGTTAGATGGAAAATTGTGTGTGTCTTAAAAGTCTACCTCAGCCAGAAATGAAAAAATCAAGATAGAACTTGGAATACACAGAAAGAATACACACAAGGCCTCGGGATTCAACCATTTTGCTCACAAAGAGGCAGTGTTCAGTAGTTTGACACACATTAGTAAGACTGAAGTTTCCATTAAGCGCAGTGAGAAATTTTTCTAAGTCCCAGGCAGACATCATGCACTTGTGCCAACAAGGTTATTTTCAAATTATTTCCAAACATTTACAATAAATTTTACATTTTTCTAATGATTATTTCAATATATTTTTCTATGATATATAACTACATGCGTAACATTAAGACTTTTGCAGCCATATTGATTTTAACATGTTCTAGTGCAGCCAACAAAGAGTAAGTACTTCAAAATTTGAGAACTTACTATTTATTTTTGGGCATTGTATTCTTTCACAAGTTAGAGTGATTAAATTGTGTTAGATTAGCTCTTAGGCTGGTCTTTCACAGGTTAGAGTACTTAAGTTGCATTAGGTTAGCTTTTGGGTTCATTAAATATTATGTATATGTAAGCTGCATCGATGATTCCATAGTGTAAACTCCTTCGCGTTTGTTGGCGTATGCGCATGGTGTCTGCCTGGGACTTGATTTCTCACTGCGTTTAATGGAAACTTAATCCTATTAGTAATATACCTATGGACAAAGAAAATTATGAAAAAGAAAAGTAATACATAATTATTGCAGCAACAGAAAATGGTTTTGAAAAAAAAGAATAAGGTACACAAGAAAATAAATAAGTTTAATAGACAAAGATTAATTAATGAAAGCACACTTATAAAACAAACAGAAGAGAACATAAATTGAAGAAATACACTTACCATCCATTGAAACACCACAAGTTTAAAAAAAAAATTAAAAAGCTTAACATAAGATTGGGACCGAAGAATAAATACAGCCTAAATAGGATAATTAAAATCAACAAAAATGAAAAAAATTGAAGAAAACAAATCAGGAATTTATCAGATCAAATGCAGGGATTGTGACAAAATTTATATAAGAAAAACAAAAAGAAATTTGAAAACAAGGGTGAAAGAACATCTTAGAAATGTCAAAAATGGTCAAGTGGAGAAGTCAGCAGTAGCGTAATTGAATTGAAAGGGAACCTAATTAAACAAATAGAAACACAAAAAGAACTCACGGTTTGGGAAAAAATCCACATTAAAAAAATAATAAAAAAAAACTTCTGAAATTGAAAATTCCCAGGGATTCTGATCTGATATGGAGGTTCATTGGTCCACCAACAGAGGGAGGAAGGAGCAGTTCTCCTGATTGACATAACATCAGTCGACAAGAAATTACTGAAGATGAAGCTGTCCAAGCTTCAAAACCGGTATAATTAGAAGATTGGGTATGAGGTGAGGTATAAAACATTTTAATTGAAATCTTAAATTAAACTTCATAGTGATTTTTTCCTATAAAAGTTCAACTTAAAATTATGCCAAACTTTTTAAGTGCATTCAGACATTGTTACTAAATATTGGGAAGCTCGAAGAAAAATTACTTTATTTTCAATGCCTGAACATTAGATACATATTTTACAGTCTTTTACATTTTCATTTGCCAGAACATGGAATTCTCTTATGCCTTATATCAGAGACTGTTAAATGATACCATTGTTCAAAAAGAAATTGAAGTATTTAATAACAAATTAACAGAAAAACTTCACCAATAGTATTGTTTTAGCATGAAAATACAATAGGAAGTAACATTATGAGATTCTACTTAATAAATAAGTTAAGTCCGACATCTTCTTACCTCATATTTTGTATGTACCAACTGATGATGGAGCAGAGATGCTTTGAAACATGTTTTACAAGAAACAACTGAATATGAAGTAAAATGATGGTGGACACAACTTATTTATTCTTTTAGCAATTAATAGTTTATTTTATTTTATAAAAATTATCTAAGATATACCAACATTTTAAGGATTTTTTTTGCAATAAAAGTGAAGATTGCAATAAAGATAGTATAATATTTAAGTAAATGGAATATTAAATAATTAATTATATTATTTTTAGTCTGGACATCTTACCTCAATATTAATGTTGATTTGTTCTTGGACATGTTTCAAAACAATTCTGTTTTATCGTCAGCTTTCCCAGACTGGTTTTATTTATGCTGCATTATGCTGCACAACCTGGATGTCGATGTCAGCTCCATCCTGTGGTTGGCCAAAGAACCTCCAAACAAGGTCACCCTCCATCGGAATATCAAAATTCATAACTCTGTTTCTGTTCTTCTGAATATAAATTTTTTCCCAAATAGTCAGCTCTTTTGTATTTTCTAACTGTTTTAATAATTTAGTGTCTGAATATATATTATGTTTTTCAGACCAAACATGAGCAGCAACTGCAGATTTTTCAATTTCTCCATTTTTAATATTTCTTATGTGTTCTTTGGTTCTAATTTTTAGGTTTCAAAAATGAAAAAACTGATAAAAATAAAAAGTCAGGAATATATCAAATTGAATGTACGGGTTGTGAAAAGAGATATATATATATATATATATATATATAATATATATACATATATATAGGGAAAACAAAAAGAAACCTAAAAATTAAAACCAAAGAACACATAAGAAATATTAAAAATGGAGAAATTGAAAAATCTGCAGTTGCTGCTCATGTTTGGTCTGAAAAACATAATATAAATTCAGACACTAAATTATTAAAACAGTTAGAAAATACAAAAGAGCTGACTATTTGGGGGGGAAAAAAAATATATATATTCAGAAGAATAGAAACAGAGTTATGAATTTTGATATTCCGATGGAGGGTGACCTTGTTTGGAGGTTCTTTGGCCAACCACAGGATGGAGCTGACATCGACATCCAGGTTGTGCAGCATAAATAAAACCAGTCTGGGAAAGCTGACGATAAAACAGAATTGTTTTGAAACATGTCCAAGAACAAATCAACATTAATATTGAGGTAAGATGTCCAGACTAAAAATAATATAATTAAAATAACCTCAAAATATAACTTCCTAAAATTAAATATTAAATAATTAAATTGGACATTTTTACACCTCACCTCATAAAAATATGTATTCCTTACCGACTAGTTTCAGAAGCCATCATCAGTTAAACTTCAACTGTTGAAATTGAATTGTTCACACCAATCTTCTACCAGCCACCGGGTGCAGGTTGCTATGGGTTTAAGTTCTGATAGTGGGTTCGTTTTTAATGGTGCCAAGTTATCTTGCATTATTAACATGTTTGACTTTATATTAAATTAATGTTGGGAAGTAAACATGAGGTATTATGATTGAAATTCATTGGAGAACATTTTTTGACAACTCACCTCATAAATTTCATGTTTTTCACAATATTTCATAGTTTCAAACGTAATCACGTCCATCTTCAGCCATAACTCCAACTGATTAAATTCTTTGGCTGTCAACTCTTCTTTTGTCATCATCTTCAGCGTGCCATCTATGGTTAAATTTATGAACTTCGAAATCAAATTTTGTTCATTAGGAATATCAGAATTAATTGATCTATATTTATTTTTCTGAATGTATATCTTCTCCCAAACTGTCAAGTCTAAAGGTTTATCTACTTGTTTTAAAAGTTTTACTTCTCTTCCAATTTTATGATGTTCTAATAAACTATGTGCAGCAATTGCAGATTTTTCAATTTCACAATTTTTAATATTTCTAAAATATTCTTTGGTGTGAGTTCCTAAATTCCTTTTAGTTTTTCCTATGTAAACTTTATTGCAATCTGTACAACTTATTTGATAAATTCCAGATTTCTTACAGTTTGGGACATTGACTTTTAGAAGATTACCCAGACTAAATTTGTATATTAGTATAAACTTTATTGCAATCTGTACAACTTATTTGATGAATTCTAGATTTTTTACGGTCTGGGAAATTGACTTTTTTTATTTATACTTAGAAGTTTGCCCAGACTAAATTTATTTATTAGTGCCAAAGTAATATTGTATATATATTTAAATTAATGTTGGGAAGTAAACATTATGAGGTTATATCATTAATATTGAGTGGAGAACATATTTTCAATAACTCACCTCATACAATTTCAAATTTCTTTGATACCATTGGTTTCAAACAAACTTTTCGTTCACTTCAGTCATGACGAAAAATTTATTTGAAACCAATGGTATCAAATAAATTTGAAATTGTATGAGGTGAGTTATTAAAAATATGTTCTCCACTCAATATTAATATTGTATTTGCATAATTTTTTTTTTTTTGAAATTTTGAAAAACATGAAATTTATGAGGTGAGTTATCAAAAAATGTTCTCTGATGAATTTCAATGTTTGACTTTGTTAGTGCAAAATCAATTACCTTCCTGATTGAATTTACGAGTTGCTAGTATCATTATTTAATTTATGGAAGTTATATTTGAGGTTGCTAGATCCGAGGAGTTCTCTCTCTTTTTTTTTTTTAGTCAGACAAGTGGTTAAAATAACAGATATATTTTATACAACAAACTAACGATAAATCTTTCTTCTACAACAATTTTTTATTTAGATAATAGTATCTGATGCAACTCTGTATTCTTCTGATTATTTCTGTTTGGATTTATGCTTCTTTGTTAATTTAACTTAAAGTATAAAATTATGAAATATTTACCCCATGAATCTAACTAAACTCAAATCTTACATTTTTATAATTTTTTTCTTGTTATTTTTATCATTAGTCCTGCATCATAGCTGAGCGGTCTAAAGCATTATGTGTTGAAGTAGAGATACTGGATTGGCTGGTTCGATTCCCCATGTGGAAAAAAAAAAATTCATGGAATTTGTTAGCATCAATAACTAGAGGCTCCACGTATAATTATTGTTTATTAATAAAAACCATTTATGAAGAGATGCAAAATAGGATTTATAATGTAACTCATTAAATGGTTATTGCCAATGGCCTTAAGTGAGTATGATCTCGGCTATTATCTTTATCAAGTTCAAATACCCATCATAGTAAAATAAATCCCCAACCAAAATCCATTCTTAAGTTATGTAGATAGGAAATAACACTATGAGGTTTTTAATATTGTTTATTTTTTATTAAAGCACATCCATTGATGTTTAAATTTTGGAGAAGATATGTAGATGATATCATAGCAGTAGTAAAACAGAAACAATTAGAAGATGCCATTAAACTGTTAAATATTCAAAATAAAACAATCAAATTTACAATGGAAATAGAAAATAATCATGAAATACCATTTTTAGACCTTAAATTTGATTAGGAATGAAGAAAAAAAGAAAATAAAATTTGGAATCTACAGAAAAGAAACTCACATCGACAATTATATAAAAGCTATTGGATTTAACCATTTTTCACACAAACAGGCAGTATTTAATAGTTTAACAAACAGACTTGTGAATGTCCCCATGAGCAAAGAAAATTACAATAAAGAGAAAGAACACATCATAAAAATTGTGAAGGATAATGGTTTTCAAGAGAAGATGATACACAAGAAAATAAATAAATTCGAAGAACAAAAAGTCATTAATGAAAGTACTCTTCAGACAGATAAAAATATAGGCAAAAAATTCAAGGAGTTCACATACCATCCTTTAGTATTTGACAAGTTTCAAAAAATTTACAACAATTTCAACATTAAATTAGCACCAAAAAATGATTACAGCTTAGGTAATTTAATAAAAACCAACAAAAATGAAAAGATTGAAGACTGCAAAAAATCGGGAATTTATCAAATTAATTGTAAAGATTGTGAAAAGATGTACATAGGAAAAACAAAAAGGAATCTAAATACAAGATTAAAAGAACACCTCAGAAATGTTAAAAATGGAGAAACCGAAAAATCTGCAATAGCTGCACATGCCTGGTCAGAAAAACACAGAATAGAAACCAAAACAAAATTACTTAAACAATTGGAAAAACCGAAGGAACTCACAATTTGGGAAAAAATTTACATATACAAGAATGAAAATACAACTATGAATTTTGAAATACCCGGTTATAAGGAGAGAGGACTGATTTGGAAATTCTTCGGTCGGCCACCAGATGGCGCGGAGGTCAGTCTGCAGGATAGGAGGCCATTGGACGTCAGTTGTGAACGTGACACAGCATTGAGAATGTCACAAATTATGTGAAGAAACCCTGGGTCTGCTATGAATTATGAAGTATGAGGTGAATAAAAAATAAACAAAATCCATTCTTGTTTAAGGTTGACAATGCATGTCATATTTTGATATCTGTTCCGTATTTCTCATTTGTGACCATTGGCATATATAGATCTCGTGATTGGTAAACCACATATTTCATTAATAAATTACAATAGGAAGTAATATGAGGTTCTTATTAAATAAGACAAGTCTGTTCATCCTACCTTATAAATTGTTGTGTTTTTTGGACTTGTTTTAATATGTTCAGTGTAACCAAGCTGAAGAAAATATGCAAGCATATTGAAACATGCCCAAAAGTACACAGTTTTATGAGGTAAGATGAACAGACTCACCTTATTTTTATATTTGATACAAATTCCCTGCTTGGAGCAGGGAAAACTCACACTCAGCCACTCATTTGTCATGCCCTAGCTGATTTAGAACATCACCCCTTGATGCGAAATGCCTCCCCTTCAAATCCTGTAGTCATCGTAATTAATTATCAAAGAACCAGGCTCTTTTCCTGATCTTGGAGAAAAAACCCACCTTAACATTTACCTCACTTCTGTGTTGCCTCTTGAAAATTTTGTGAGGCACTCTAATTAATTTTCATAGAATCATGTCCCCACCTGAACTTGTAACACATGACTATTCCTTCCTCCAAAATACAAAAATGCATACCATCAACCGGATACTGTGGCACCTGCTGTCTGAACGTGAATATCCAGTCTCTCTTGGATTCACATGGTATATGTTGTCTCTCAACTTCCCTTCACTAAAATTTTATATTAATTGGCCTCTTTTTAAATTTATTAATCAGACTTTTGCACCCTATCCAGAATTTGGAAGGAAAATTTTTTTGCAGGGTTGGAGACCTCAAATCTTGCAAATCTACATTCAAAAGAACAAATATAAAGGCTATCCACTCTTAATGTGATCCTCATCAAAACAAAACCATGTGACCTTCTCGCTTTTCATTGGGCATGGGCACGACGTACGATGTAGAAGCAATATGTACGCGAAAAAGTAGTTCCCTTTATTAAATTAAAAATATGTCCTTAGAATATTTTTGTCATTCTTCGTGAATGAAATTAATAACATTCAAAACATAAAAAATATTCTAAAATATACTAATCAATAATTACAACTTAAGTTAGTTTATTACATATAGATGATACATTTGAGTCAGGCTTCAGTCATTTCTGATGAAACAAAATGGCTGAAGATGTCGTCTTCTGCTGCTGTGTTGCCATCAAAATTTTTAAAACACAAGTCTGCAAACCTTAGACTAGTGGTCAAAAACACTTATTTTAAATGTATTTCACAAGTTCAGTGAAAAATGTCATCAGCTTTCTTGTAATCTGCCCCATTCAATGATCACATAAACATTTTTTTTTCTGTATTCATAACATATTTGATCTTAGAAATCAATTAATTATAAATTTCAGATTCTTAATAACCTCTAATTTGTTGCTTGAATTTGAAATATTATATTTATATTTATTAAAAACCAAAGACTCTAAATTATTCAATAACGTGCTATTTATTTACTTAGAGGAAACCACAGGGAAATGCTCCTTTATTACCAACTTACACAAGAAGTTAGCAGTAAAGATATATACCTGTGCCATTCTCCATCCTCCTGGATTTCTCCAAACAAATAAACAGTATGTGCGGTAACAGATTAACAACAAATAAGTTTTTTTCTTAGATACATTGTCAGAAATGATTAAACTATTTCAAAGTGAGAAGCTTTGCTTTCATGATAATTGCTAGATAGTATCTGATCTGACTTTTTGTTATTTTCTATTATAATTTTTAAAATTGTAATTTTATGCAGTTCTTTAAGATAAAGTCATTCTTAATCTGATTTCATTTTTCGATATCATATTTCCAGTTTTTTCAAGAATGTTTTTGTTTTAGGTTGTACAATTGGGAAAATTGAGCACAATTCTTCAGTTCGATCATGCAGTTTCAGCTATAGTGCTAATATGGCAGCATATTCAACTGATACACATATGGGACATCAGTGTGAGATTTTCATTATTGATGTCAGAAATGCTGATGAATCCATAGGTAAAAGTGTAATATCATTTAATTTAGTAGTACTTTATTGCCCAGGAACTTGGATGAATTCAATTCTCCTTCTTAATTATAATATATGTTTCTTATATTACAGAATATTAGGACTTTCTGTAGTGACAAAGGAAGCAATTTTTTACATTTTCTATTTAGGGCCAGTAGTAGTTATTGATTATTGTATTTGGTGTTTCTAGAGATGTTTCCCTACAATATGTTGTTGCAGATTCATCCGAAACTTGGTTTGAGACTTGAAAGCAAATGTAAATTTTTTCGCCCAATGGGTTGCTGGACCAGAGGGGTATTATTGTGGGGTTCCCACTAATGTAGCATTTCCTCTACATTAAAGTGTTGTGGTTATACCACCAGTACTCAGTCCTCAGAGCCTCATTTGTAATAGCAAGTTGCACCATGAGCAAATGAGATGCAATTTATGCACCGTACAGCAGGCTATACAAAGTGAGACCATAAAAGAAATGAAGAAATTATGGAAAAGTTGGATGTAGACCCCATTCTTCACCATATACAAAACTACCAGACAACAGGAAAGCCCATCTTCAACGAATGCCCTCTCATAGAATTCCAAAAGCAATGCTTCATTATTGCCCCCAAGGCGAAAGATTGCAGGGACGTCCAAAAAAAGCACTGGATGGAAAACTTCCCTTTGAGACCGTAACAGGCCACACGGCCTAATATTTGCATGGATGATGTTGCAGAACTTTCTATGCAGTTTCCAGTTTTCATTAGGCTCCACCCATAGTTATGTCATCCAGCTGCATTTATCAGTAGGGTTCAGAAGTTGAGGAAAAATCCTTTTTTTTTTTTTTTATTTTGTGTCTGAAGACGAAGGCTGACACAATATATATATATATATATACATACATTTTGTGTGATTGTAGGCCAGAAAATAATATATTTTATTAATTTTTTTTGTCCTTTTTCGACTTTTTTTGTTTTGGTCCTTTTTCTTTACCTTTTTCAGGTCTTAATGGCTTTTTTTCTCAACTTTACCTTATTTTGATTATATTTATACCATTTGTATAATTCAAGAATCTGCAGAGTCTTGTCTCAGTTCCAACTTTTTTAAAAACACTATCTAGTTTTATATTCTAAATACTTTTTACATTCCAAACACTATTGAACCCTCACAAAATATCACATTATTTTTAACCACAAGCTTACTGACCATATGAACTATTGTATTGAGACTTCAAATTTTCTAAAAAGTTGCAACTTTGTGACATTTACCTCAAGCAGAGGGTGAAGGCAATGATGTTGACTCTATCCACTCATTAGCAACTGCAACACTTTTTATGTAATTTTTCCAGTTTTCAAGTATTTTATAGGATATCTTTAGGTATTTTTAAAAGGTCTTTTATAGGCCCTCGACTTCCCAGCCCTAGTTATCATATACTTTTAAATGTAGGCAGTAGGCTACATATTTAATATACGAAAAAAAAAAAACAATATTTAACTGAGCTATTTAAGGCATGCCATAGTGCAGAGCTACAAGACATGCATTGGTTTGAATCCTCAAAGGGGAAGCTCCAGGTTGAGAAAACCAGCTATAATGGCTGGGGGATCTAACTTGCTGACCATTCATTACCCTTATACTGGCGGATCAATTGTCCATTTGTGTGGTTAATACATTTGAATGTGAGGCCAAGCAGTTGGCTGATAGGCTTGTCGTGTCATGGGAGTTTTTTAATTAGTTGAGTCCAGGACTCTTACATTTAGATTATCTGTTTACATTTTCAATCTAGGTCCATTAATTCATTGTAAATGATTTCATATCATAGTCTTTCACAGTGACTCAGATGTTAGTAAGACTAGTGTGTCTGATGTAGGAGGATGGAATTTTAATATGGAGATATTTAGTGTAGAGTGGTGTGTATTTTGCATTCACATTTTTGGTTATCACAATAAAAAATAATTTTACTTAGGATTTGATAAAAGTTTTATTAAATGTGACATCTGTGTCAGTTTGCATGAGTGAAAATACAGTAAGAACTCTCTCCATAAAATAGATTGGTTGATTTCATATTAATTTTAGTTTCTTAAGAAAGTTGTAGTTTTTTGAATACCTCGAAGTAAATGTTAATATATAAATATATTATCTGCTTTTTATAATTGCCAGAAGTGATTAAATGTAAGCATTGAGAAGCTCTATGATGTTTGCTAGATAGTATCTGATCTGGCATTATATACATATAATTTTCTTTATTATAGTTCAGTCGGAATTACTCTCTGCTACAGTGTTAACATCCAAGAGGTCTCAAATATGATTCCTTGTTATACCATAGAAACTAGACACACAGTTCATTCTGTACTTTCCATAATGCCCATTGGATCAGCCAAAAAAAGTCCTTAATTTCCTGGTGATGTGTGGAATAAATAAAATACCTCATTACAATATTATAGCCTCACTATGATGGTTGTCTGTTTATATAAAAGTGGGTACCACACGACAATGCTTGACAATGATTACCATGCAGAACTGTTATAGTGGCTGTAGATGGCTTCTTTGTATTTATTATATATAACAGCTGCGAGGAAACAAAGCGAGCCCTGGACAATCATCATAATGAGGCGATAATAACGACATTGGACTATAGCCATCTAATTTTCATCAGAAATTGAGTTTTTATTGGAAAGCCTGTAATTATAAAATGGATGCCTTTTTTTAAAGAACTTTTTAAAACTATTTCACACTGATGGAAATCCCTAATATTACCACATTTACTCGTACAATATATTGCACTTTTTTCCAATAATAATTCTGGAGTGCATCTGTTATGCAAGGAAATAATTTTAATAAAAGAGACAATCTAAGGAAAGCACCATTTCGATTGATGAAATATTTGATAATGTACTTGGCATTAGTAGTAACTATATTAACTTTTAATAAAATATTTAAGTCTGCAATCTGATTGGTTATTAGTAGGGCAAGGCATTTAATTACCTGTAAATTGGTAAAATATGCAAAATAGAAAATGCATTTATGACCTAAATGCAAAAATGACCAATAAAATTAAAAAAATTACGAATAAAAAGTTAAGAATTACAAATAAAAATACTATTTATTAGATTAAGTACTCACTTGTTTACTGAATTACATAAAATTTAACTTCACATCGAAATATTAAAAGAAAATTATAAAAAATATATATTACAGTACCTTTTATTGCAGAAAGTCCATTTCAATTACACAGTGCACTTTTACAACAATTTTGAATTGCAGTTAACAATCAGAATAAGGGTAGCATAATCTCTAAGAAATTGAATAAAATTCCTAGAAGTGGGCAAGTTCATTATGCACATACCGTGAAAAATAGGGGTATTAGTTAGCAAAACAACGACTTAACTCCAAGAAATTGTATATACAAGGAAAAATACTGAATTATAATAAAAATCTTAAATCAAATACAGATAATGTCACAACCTTCCAGAAAAGTGTAAAAAATGCTCAAAATTGCCAAAAAATTACCTATACCTAAGAAAGTTAAGAAAATGCAAAAAAATGCCCTAATGAATTGCTTTTATTTAATCTGTTTTTTAATGCCAAACATTTTCATATATGCAAGCAATGTTTTAACCTTCATAAGAAAAAGATGCAAAATCATTAATTGCCTTGCCCTAGTTATTAGTTAGCAATGAGAAAATGTGAATATCTTTTAAGTGGTTATGGCTTAGATTTTTTAAGATGGCTGAATTGGTAATATCAATTAAAAAACAAAAGCACAGCAAACTGTTACAAGCAGTTCAGAAGGAAATACAGGCATTTCTCATTGATAGACATGATAGTCCATTCGTAGAAAGAAGTTACTATGTTACAATATATAGGAAGTGCACTAATAACATGCAAGTTTATAAGAAGCTGATTGAAATATTCTTTCATTTAGATCCATAGAAGTGGAATAATACATTACTGCAATGTAAATGGGAATCCACTACACAAATGATATATTGATTGTCTCGTGCATTAAAAGACCATTATGATAGAACTGACTTTTTAAACATAATTACTATGTTTTATTATTAATTTCATATATCTCAATGATGGATAAATCATATTTTAAGAGAAAAACTTCAACATCGTTGAGATGTATGAAATTAATAATAAAACATCGAAAAAAGCCATACTGGCATTTATAATGTAATGTATAATTCCCAAATATGTCTTCTTAATAAAGGAGCCGCCATTTGCAAAGATAGAAGCAAAGACTTCATAGCATTTGGTTGGCAGGAATTACAACGTATATAGAGAAAAATTTGCATTTAAATCGGTACTTGCTCAGGTGGTAGAGCACTTGGTCTAGAGAACCAAGGGTCCCGGGTTCAAGTCCCAGTCTGAGCGTATAATTTTTCTCTTCAAATATAATTACTATATTTTATACAAATATAAGACAGTTTTTTTTCTCATCTGAAATCCATAATTGTGGCTCTCTTAAATTTGCCAACTAGGAATTAAGTCCAGTTGAGATCATTGTATAGTAGGCGACATAAGTTGCTGGCTGGCAAGGTTTTTATGTTGCAAGATACACATTTGCCTGTTTGGAATTTATTGCAGATGCAATAAGACAATAGTCATATGTCATGCGTCGTAATAATGATTGAGATGTATGAAATTAATAATAAAAACATCGTAATAACAATGTTTGAATTTTGCGGGCAAAGTGGTGGAAATAGGTTTGCGAGTCGAAAGGCCCGCGCAGGCCATCAAAATGTCTAGGCTCTCATTCCAGAGATTTCTACGAGTCTATTATCCTTTTGGAAAGTTTCGATGGCTAGAATTTGAACCCCATTTGGAAGTGTCTCGACCATAAGCCTAAAAATGTCCCTCCCTGCCTATATATCTGTGGCAAAGGCAGGAAGTGAGAATGTTGTGTTTTTGACAGTGATAGTGAATGGAGAGAGGACAAATTGTAGTGAGCAGACAAATAATTGTGAAACAGATAAACACTGAATCAAAATTAATTGTTAGTGCAAATTGCAAGTAAATTACTACTGATAATTTATAGAATTAAATAAAGTGATTGTGAAATGTTACACACCATCTG
Organism: Diploptera punctata; assembly: GCA_030220185.1. Classification (NCBI taxonomy): domain Eukaryota; kingdom Metazoa; phylum Arthropoda; class Insecta; order Blattodea; family Blaberidae; genus Diploptera; species Diploptera punctata. Next base: position 1,069,615 of record JASPKZ010009819.1, read on the forward strand.
TGTGGATTATTTACGACAAAAACTACATGAAGACGAACCCCCGACCAACATCTGACAATATAATACATGGTACAACTAGGAATCAAATATTATACTCTTGGAATTCTATAGAGATGTTATTATAATGTGTTGCGAGAAAACAAAGTGCTGGTAAATGGTTATGCATTCACCGGAACTGCTAGCAGTGGGCCACAAGTCTGTTTTATCACATCACATTATAATTTCCCTGTAAATGGATGTATTAGATCACAGAGACAATCGAATAATTTGTGAATTTAAAAATGTATGTAAAATCATTTACTTGCTGTGATGTCAAATTTATTTTAATTTAATTTAGAAACACTTCTGATTAAAATCTAATATTTGTTCTTTGTATGTTTTTTTTATTAGAAACTGAATCCCCCATACTACGTATTCCCATACAGGGACCAAAAGTGACTTCATTATTATGGGCAAATCTAGATGAATATATAATCACGGGGCATGAGAATGGAGAACTAAAACAGTGGGACGTACGTGTAAGTATATTTGTGACGTACTATAGTAGATATAATATATTAAATTAAATTCACTAACACTTTGGCATATAAAGCCAAAGGTTCTGGGTTCAAACCCCAGTCTGAGCATATATTTTTTTTTTACTGGAATAAATACTTCATTTTATTTATTTATACGATAGGAAGTAACATTAAGACCGGTATTCAGAAACCAGTCTTTACGCAAAGAGCGACTCTTTCCCCCTCTCTCTGATGTAGAGAATATTCATAAAACCAATCTTTACGCAAAGAGCGACTCTTTCCCACTCTCTACGATGTAGAGAGTTCTCATAAAACTGGTTTTATGAATATTTTCTACGTCATAGAGAGGAGGAAAGAGTTGCTCTTTGCGTAAAGATTGTTTTCTAAATACCGACCTAAGAGGTTATACTTAATAATTAAGCTTGGTTTGTATATTCTTACCTGTTATGGTAAGCTTAATTTATTAATACCTCAAAGTGTTAATTTCTAAAAAGTCAAATGCACTAATATGTTTGTGGCTCTTATATTTTAAAGTGCCTCATTTTAAATCTCATACAAATTGTTTAATATTAAATTTATCATACTTTTTTTTTAATTTATAGACAGGAAAGAATGTGAATACTGTTAATGATCACACTAAATCTATAAATGATATGCAGATTAGCAAGGATGGAACTATGTTTATAACAGCATCAAAGGACAATACAGCAAAACTTTTTGACTCAGAATCACTTCTTTGTCTAAAGTGTTACAAGACAGAGCGACCTGTAAATAGTGCAGCAGTTTCACCACTATATGATCACGTAAGTGATAGATATTATTTTATAGAAAGAAGTAATTTCTGATGTTTCATATCATGCAAGTAGTAAAGATGACATTTCAGCTATTCTCTTACCCCATGTTCCTTTAGGCTAAGTACTAGATAGCAAATAAAGTAGATTTAGAGCCGCATGCAAATATAGGGTTTCCAGTATAAAACCGGACACTCTGCGGCTGGCAGAGTGAAATGCGGACGAGGAGAGAGCGCTGCCTGACGGGTGAAACCCCGTGAGGCGTGTCCGGTTTTATATTGGAAGCCCTGTACATTAGTCTCTGGTGAGCTGAGTTTTCTGTGAGCACGTGCAAAGTTCGAATTAGCGAGTCGCTGACTGGTCATGCATGAAAGTAGTTTTTTTCGTAATATTGGCAAGAAATTACCCAGAATTCTCAGCGATAAAACCACTTCCGTTATTTTTGTCTGCTAGAGGAATACATTTACACTTGCGTCCTGCAAATAAAACCGTATATGTCTGCGTCGTGCGATATTACGCCGATTCTCCTGTTCTTCCAGTTGAATTCTTTGGTAGACTATCAAATTCCTCTTCTCCGCATGTACCAAAAACATGATCAAAGTCTTCAAGGTCCGACATCTTGGATAAAGCAGCAAGGTTTCAAAGTACATCGGTTCCCATTGGGTTGCTCACGATTCGTTCTCTGCAAAGTCACCTCGCCAGGTAGCTTAGGAATTTTGACAATTATTATCGCATGAACAGATTTTTGAGTACGCAAACACGTCTTTGGATGCAACTTTCTCAGCAGAGTACAAGCTGAGACCGACTTTTATGGTCTAATGCATTCATAGATACGACCCTTAGGGCCGCATGCAAATACATTAGTCTCTACTCAAATTACTTCCAATCACTGGTGAGCTGACTCACCTTGAGCAAGTGCAAAGATCGAATTAGCTACCCACAAACTGGTCATGCATGAAAGTTGTCGTTTTCGTAATATTGGCAAGAAATTACCCAGAATTCTCAGCGATAAAACCACTTCCGTTATTTGCGTCTGCTATAGAGGAATGCATTTATGCTTGCATCCCACAAATAATACTGTATACAACAACGTCTGCATCGTGCAATATTACGCCAATTCTCCTGTTCTTCCAGTTGAATTCTTAGGTAGACTCTATCAAATTCCTCTTCTCTGCGTATACCGAAAACATGATCGAAGTCTTCAAGGTCCGACATCTTGGATAAAGCAGCAAGGTATGCGGCAAGGTTTCAAACTACATCGGTTCCCTTCGGGATTCTCACGATAAGTTTCTCTCTTAAGTTACCTCGTCAGGTAGCTTACGAATTTCAATAATTATTATTGCATGAATAGATTTCTGAGTAAGCAAAATCGTATTAGGATAAAACTTTCTCAGCAGAGAACGCCTTTTACGGTCTAATGAGTTAAAAAATTCGACCCTTAGGATTGGTTGCAAGAACTTGTAATGTCATCTCCACTTCTCAGTGGCAGTAGGAAGGTGAGTGAAGAATTGAGTTCCTATTGAATGAACCAAACAAGTAATGGTTTGAAAAAAGTTAAAAAAATAGATTTTATGAAAATACCAGAAGTCACTTCTTTTACCACAGGACCATAGAGTAAATTAATGTTTTGACATGTATATTATAGATTATTAACCAAGTATTAACTTCATAGTTAAATATGGGAAATAACATCATGAGGTTCTTAATTTATGAAGCATGAACTTGTTTTGTGGTTGGTTGAGGATTGACCACATTGTTGTTAGACTAATTAATAACATTGAATTTGAAATATGCATCTCATCTCATAAAATTAATTTTCTCTCCTAGTCATATTTTGGAATCCATTGTGGCCTCAGTTTAGAATACCTTCACCTATGATTCTCCATACTACATTCTTGTAATATTGTTGCTCTATGTACTTTTTCCATTTTTACTAACATTTCGTATTATTTTAAACGTTTTACAGTGCTACTTAGGCTACAACATTTTTTTATAATTATTAAATATTTATCTACATCTGCAACGATTTGTTCAAAGTTCAGTAGAATTGTTGTGCATATACGCAAACACTTAAAGAAACTTCTGCTAGATGGCGGTGTAAAATCGGAATGACCAACATTCAAAAATATATTTTAAGAAATGGATGTTCACTCACTCCATTTTGTTAGGTCCTGCTGGGATAAGATTAGTTTACTCTTTATTAAATAATATTTATGTATTTTGTTAGTTTAGGAAGAGGGAAGCTGATGTACATACATTTCTTATAAATGTTTGGGAATTTATTGTGAAGGTTGGTCATTCCAATTTTATATGTCTGCCATCTAGCAGAAGTTTCTTTAAGCATTTGTGCATGTGCACTATGATTCTATAGAACTTAAAGAATTATTGGTAAAGGTAAACTAAAATGTTACTGCCATTGCTCCCTCTAATAGATTCCTGCTGTTTGCATTGAGTTTCTCTTGTTTGCTGTTTGTATTTCGGTGATGCATAGATGAACATTAAAGTTCACGGGAATTCTGATTTTGTTTTTCTGAAGATAGATTTTTTCCCCCATATTGTTTTTATAATTGTTTTAATAATCTTGTGTTTTGAAATGTTATGTATTTCTCTCCATAAATGAGAATTGCAATACACACTTGATGGATTGAAGAAATGACATATAGTGGCAGTGATGGCACTACCTGAATGCCAAAGTGGGAAGAAAGAATCAAGTTGTAGAGAATATTATGGGTAAATGGGAGATTGGAATTATAATGATGGATCTTGTATTGAGCAATGTGAAAAATATGGACTGGGGGAGGGGGTTGGGGTATCATCTTCTCCCGTAAAAGTTGCTGTAAGATCACATAGAGAAAAAAATAAGACCATTTACCATTAATAAAACTGGCGATCCTCCCTGCTAGATAGATGGCGACCTGGGCTGTAACCACCATTTAGTAATGGAGACTCTCCATTTGAAGATGGCAACTATTAAGGGTCATTATAGGAAAGAAAGAACATTATTTAGCAAGATATAAGGAAGAGAGTACCCAACAATTGTTTAACAATTAAGAAATTTATTTGAATGGTTACTAGTAGATGTATGTGAGAGCAATATTGACCAACATTGGAAGAGTATAGTGAAGACATCACAACACATGTGAAGAAATTCTGGATAATGTAGAGCAAGTCAAAGTAGACTGAGTGAATGAATGCATGTGACAGATGATAGAAACGAAGAAAAAATACAAGGTAGAGATTAATATAGTGAGATTAAAAGAAGAATAAAAAAAAACAAATTTAGATTTTAATAATATAAATTGAGTAGGCAAAAGAACTTCTTTGTTTTGATTAAATTGCTGAGATACACAAAATATTAATTTAATACTTCTCACTGAAGGATAAATTATATTTGAAGAGAAAAATTATACGCTCAGACTGGGGTTTGAACCCAGGACCTTTGGCTTTCTATGCCAATGTTTTACCAACTGAGCCACCTGAGCACTCCAATCTAAACACAAATTTTTTTCATATACATGTTGTTGTTGTTTTCAAATGCTGGGCCTTGGCACCGAAGCCAATGGCGTTCTTGCTCTCCAATATTTCTCTATGGTGGATCCAACAGGTAATACTTCACAGGTTTGTAGGTGTTCTTCATTAATTTCTTTGTCTTTATTGCATAGAGGACAATTTGGATTCGTGTAGATTCCTATTTTATATAAATGTTTGGCCAAATAGTCATGTTCTGTAAGCAGTCTAAATTTTGCTACTGTAGTTTTACGTGGAATTTCTGGAATAATATCTGGCTTCTTTACTAAAATATTCCATTTTTTGTCTTTGGCTTTATTACATAGGTCTTGGTTTTGTTTGATTTTATATTTGTTTTTAATTATTATTTTTATGGATGTGAAAGGTAAGCTTTTAGTAGTATTCTGAATTAAATTGGAGCCTTTTTTGGCAAGAAAATCAGCAGTGTCATTTCCAGCAATTCCACAATGTGCAGGTATCCATTGCAATTGAATTCTTTTCTGTAGTTTTTGGAGTTGTTGAATCATTTTGTAGCACTCTTTAATTTGTATTGACTTCATTTTGTATGAATTTATTGGATATATTGCTGCCTTAGAATCAGAGAGCATTTTCATATACATTGTTAATTATGTTTCTAGTGTCAGTCCCAATTTTAGTCTTATGGCTACTATGCTTGCTTCTGGAGCTGAAATTTGAGAATTCAAGCCCAGTTGGGTCAATGGATAACTTGCTTGGGATGGGGACAAAAATATGAGATTAATGATAAAAGTCATTATAAACTACCTTTGAGGTCACTATAAAAGGTTAAAATAATAAAATGTAAACCTGAGGTCTCAGTCGTGCTCAGCTAAAAAAAACTTTATAGACCCTTCAGAACATGGTCCATCTTCACAAAAGGTGCTTTTGTTTGGGTTGTTCTACATAGAGGCTTCAGGCCATATGGTAAAAACATGAAGATTTCTGAAGAAATAAACTCAAGATTTCTGAGTAAAATTTGTAAGTTCTTTTATGCAGCTTTAAATGACAACAACAATGACCTGAGATATTAAAATGTCATTGAATATTCTTCTACCTAATGTACTGCTAGAAAACAAATTAATCGTACTAGCCGAATCCTGTGCATCTTTTTTTCAAATTTTAACTTTTCTTTTTTGTTTTTTCATATGTGTATAATATATGTATGTTATTATGTAGATTTTTGCAGATATAAGTATGATTATTAAATGTTTTTATTATTAGTTTAACACTTCTCACTGAAGGATAAATTATATTTGAAGAGAAAAATTATATTCTCAGACTGGGGTTTGAACCCAGGACCTTTGGCTTTCTAGGCCAATACTCTACTACTGAGCTACCTGAGAAAGTCCAATCTAAATGCAAATTTGTCTGTTATACACTGTTAATTCTCAATCCCCGAATGCTACGAGAATTTGGTCGATCACACAAATGGCGGCTTCTTGTTTGAGAAGACATTTATTTATTTAATAATAAAAACAGCAAAAGAAGCCCTACTTGCTTTATAAAGTAGTGTTTAAATTCCCAATAAATGTCTTCTTAAACAAGAAGCTGCTATTTATGTGATCGAGCAAATACTCATAGCATTCAACAATTGAGAATTAACAGTGTATAAAAGAAAAAAATTGCATTTAGATAGTAGTTTCTCAGGTAGCTCAGTGGTAGAGCATTGGTCTAGAAAGCCAAAGATTCTGGGTTCAAACCCCGGTCTGAGCATATAATTTTTCTCATCAAATGTGATTAATAAAGTTTTCTTGGGTTTTCCGCATGATGGATTCAAGACTGGCCTATGGCCACTGATTCTGACGTTTCGGCATGATCCCACATGCCATTATATATATATATATATATATATTAAAATAAGCAAAGAATAAACTAAATACAAAATTTTGTAGTAGAGTGAGTTAATGACCTATAAATTGGTAAAAAATGCATTTATGACCTAAAAAATATAAAAAATGACCAATAAAATTTAAAAAATGACATTAAAAGATAAGAATTACCAATAAAAATACTATTTATTAGATTAATTACTCATTTGATTATTGAATTATATAAAATTTCACTTGACATCAAAATATTAAAAGAAAAGTATTAAAAAATACATATTACAGTACCTTTTATTGCAGAAAATCCATTTCAATTACAGAGTGCACTTTTACAACAATTTTTAATTGCAGTTAACAATCAAAACTTGGCGGTGATTCTCAAATATAAATGATTGTCTATTGTCTGCTAGTACTGACTTATAAATGGAAAAGCTCCTCTCTACTTCAAAGCAAATAATTGAAGCATACTGAAAGCAAGCAATATCTCCTGGATTTAACTCACAGTCAGCAAGAGAAAAATTTTCACCAGACAAAGCTCTGCCAGTTGAACACAATGTTGTGTACCCCTTGTTCTTGGTTATATACTTCTTCATTTTCATTGACACTGTATCACCCACTTTACCACATGCACGACTCAAAACAGGTGAAAAGGGCAATTGTATTTCTGGAGCTTCTGTTTTGAATGCTAAAATTCGAGAGGGGGCTTTCAGGAATACTTTCTTCACGCATCCAATTAATTTATCCACTTCAGGACAATTTGCACGTACTTCTTCCGTGACCTGGTGTAATGCATGCGCTAAACACGTCACATGCACCATTTTTGGGTACAGTGCACTTAAAAAAGCATCTACTTTCATCATATAGGATGCTGCATCTGTTATAAAAAGCAATACATTGGAATTTCGAATTCCATCAGGCCAAAGTATTCTCAATGCATGGTCAAATACTAAGCTGATTGTTGAGTAGTTGACTTTGTCCAGCTGCTTACAATGTAGTAGAAATTGTTCTCCAGGGCTGTGTGCTTCTAAAATTCCAACAAAACATTCGCTACATAACAGCCCATAGAGTCTGTTGTCTCATCAATGGATACGAATACATTTCTTTCTCCAATCCGTTCTCTTATTTTGTGCAAAGTTTTGTCATAGCACCGAGCTACATAGGTTCTTCTCAATGTTCTGGGATCTGGAATTAATTTTCCTGTCTCCTCTTCTAAGAAAGTTCGCAGCTTAGGGTGATTCAATTTGTGAAATGGAATATCAGCAGATAGAAAGGCTTCACATATTTAATTTTTATAGGAATTAATCACTATGAGGTTTAATTTATGGTGAAATTAAATGTTTCTTACCTCTCCTCATATAAATTTTCTAAGTTGATCGCGATTTCGAGACTATAACTATCTCATCATCAGAACTTTGTTGGCGACTGGTGTTATGTCGATCGGAAGAAACTCTTCTGCTTCCCTCTGATGATGAGACAGTTATAGTCTCGAAATCGCGATCAACTTAGATGAGGAGAGGTAAGAAACATTTAGCTTCACATAGTTTCTCACAAAATGGCGAAAACGTTGAACAAGTTTCCCCCAGAAGCATTTGCTGTAAGTTTACACTGGATTTATTTTCAAGTCGCTGCAGACCACATTTATGTTTCCCCCGTGACATGTGTTGTTCTACTGTAAACTTTTTTCGGCAGTCACTCTCACATCACAAATCTTGCAGAATAAAATACGACCATCCGTTGAAAAAATATTTTCTCCATATTTTGAAACAAATGCCTTTAATTTAACACTATCACTTTCCTTTAGTCTAGGCATTTTGCTCTTAACCTGTTCATACAGATGGCTAGAAACAACCGACCACCTCACTTTAACAGCATAACAATGGGAGTGTGGGCAAGTCCATTAAGCACATTCCTTGAAAAATAGGGGTAGAAGCTAGCATAAGCTTCAAGTAATTGAATAAAATTCCTAGAAGTGGGCAAGTTCATTATGCACATACCTTAAAAAATAGGGATAGTAGTTAGCAAAACATCTATTTATTCCAAGAAATTGTATTGACAGGGAAAAATACTGAATTATAATAAAAATCTCAAATCAAATACAAATAATGTTACAACCTTCCGGAAAAGTAAAAAAATGTTCAAAATTACCTAAAAATTGCCAAAAATGACCTATCCCTAAAAAAGTTAAGAAAATGCAAAAAAAAAAATGCCCTAACGAATTGCTTTTATTTAATACGTTTTTTAATGTTATACATTTTCATATATGCAAGCAATGTTTTAACCTTCATAAGAAAAAGATGCAAAATCATTAAATGCCTTGCCCATGTGATTAATGATAATCTAGTGACAAATTTTACACAAAAAATTGAACAAATGTTACTGCCAGACCGTAAGGACTAAACTGCTAGTATGTGAGAGATGAGTATTTAAGGAAGGGAAAAAATGTTTCTTACCTCTCCTTATATAAATCTTCTAAGTAGATTGCGATTCCGAGACTATAACAGTCTCATATTCAGTACAATCTTGGCAACTGATGTTATGTCGATTGGAAGAAACCCTTCTTCCCTCTGTTGGTAGACCGATGAACCTCTGGATCAGGTCAGGATTTTTGGGATTTTCGAAGTTCATAAGTTTTCCTTTTTTCTGAATGTGGATTTTTTGGAAGTATTTGATAACCTCTCATTAGATAACTCGTTTCAACCGATAGAAAAATTAGGGAACACACAATTAGAACCAACAGACAGATTAGTAAGTGATATTTGAAGAGAAAAATTATACGCTCAGACCGGGACTTGAACCCGGGACCCTTGGTTTTCTAGTCCAAGTGCTCTTCCATTTGAGCAAGTACCGATCTAAACGCAAATTTTTCTCTATATACGTTGTAATTCCCGCCCACCAAATGCTTTGAAGCCTTTGCTTCTATCTTTGCAAATGGCGGCTCCTATATTTAAGAAGACATATTTGGGAATTATACATTACATTATAAATGCCAGTACGGCTTTTTTCGATGTTTTTATTATTAATTTCATACATCTCATTGATGGATAAGTAATATTTGAAGAGAAAAATTATACGCTCAGACCGGGACTTGAACCTCTTCAAATATTACTTATCCATCAATGAGATCTATGAAATTAATAATAAAAACATCGAAAAAAGCCGTACTGACATTTATAATGTAATGTATAATTCCCTTATAAGTCTTCTTAATATAGGAGCCGCCATTTGCAAAGATAGAAGCAAAGGCTTCAAAGCATTTGGTGGGCGGGAATTACAACGTATATAGAGAAAAATTTGCGTTTAGATCGGTACTTGCTCAGATGGAAGAGCACTTGGACTAGAAAACCAAGGGTCCCAGGTTCAAGTCCCGGTCTGAGCTTATAATTTTTCTCTTCAAATATTACTTATCCATCAATGAGATGTATGAAATTAATAATAAAAACATCGAAAAAAGCCGTACTGGCATTTATAATGTAATGTATAATTCCCAAATATGTCTTCTTAATATAGGAGCCGCCATTTGCAAAGATAGAAGCAAAGGCTTCAAAGCATTTGGTGGGCGGGAATTACAACGTATATAGAGAAAAATTTGCGTTTAGATCGGTACTTGCTCAGGTAGCTCAGATAGAAGAGCACTTGGACTAGAAAATCAAGGGTCCCGGGTTCAAGTCCCGGTCTGAGCGTAAAATTTTTCTCTTCAAATATTACTTATCCATCAATGAGATGTATGAAATTAATAATAAAAACATCGAAAAAAGCCGTACTGGCATTTATAATGTAATGTATAATTCCCAAATATGTCTTCTTAATATAGGAGCCGCCATTTGCAAAGATAGAAGCAAAGGCTTCAAAGCATTTGGTGGGCGGGAATTACAACGTATATAGAGAAAAATTTGCGTTTAGATCGGTACTTGCTCAGGTAGCTCAGATGGAAGAGCACTTGGACTAGAAAATCAAGGGTCCCGGGTTCAAGTCCCGGTCTGAGTGTATAATTTTTCTCTTCAAATATTACTTATCCATCAATGAGATGTATGAAATTAATAATAAAAACATCGAAAAAAGCCAGACAGATTAGCGTCGTTTGATGTATAGTTTCATTTTTTCCCAGTGTTCCTAGAGAAACCACTATTGAAATTTTGGAAAAATGGTTAAACAAAAACAAATTAGAAAAAAGAATGTATAAAGGAATTTATAATTCTAACCAAATTATGCATTGAACAAATTTTTTTTTACATATAACGGAAAATTTTACAAACAAAATTCTGGACTTTCTATGGGAAATCCTCTATCACGCTTTTTGGCCAATTTATTTATGGGAAGGTTTGAGCAGAATATAACTAGTGGACATCCTTTGATTTTCAAATTTTGGAGTAAATACGTTGATGATGTAATTGCTATTGTGAATCACAAACAGAGGATGCTTTAACCCTTTGTACGCCATGCCTGGTGTGCGCCGGCAAAAGTGTGTATACAATGGTATGCCATGCCATGCCCGGCAAGCTCTGGTTTTCAATCTTATTATTTTTAATATTTTTTCTGGAAGGTTTTACTTCAATTTACTAAAATTATTTTTCATTCTGTGTTTGTACATTCTTCTTAGCAATGCTTTGCACATCCCTTACAGAATAACGATACAGGCTGGTGGTAAAAGGGTTTTCTAAAGGAGGGTGTATATTCATGTTTCAAGGTCTTTTTTTGGCTATGGAATGTTGCAATTTCAGGATTTTCTCTTTATTTATTTTATTTTTAGTTGAAAGGTACCTGACCTAGGGGTAGGTCGTGCGGTGAAACACAGGGATTCATGTCTCGAAGATGACGAAGATACAATATGCGAGTTTATTGTGTCAGTTTTACCAGAAGATGAAAGTAACAGTAACAATTCATCAAATGATTATTTATATTTAAATTAATATTGGGAAGTAAACATTATGAGGTTATATCATTAATAGTGAGTGGAGAACATATTTTAATTGACTCACCTCATACATTTTCAAACTTCTTTGATACCGACGGTTTCAGACAAAATCATGTCCTTCTTCAGTCATAGCTTCCACTGATGAAATTCCGTGATTGTTGATTTCTTTAGTGACATCACTTCTTGTGCTGCCATCTTTCGTTGGGATTATAAACTTTGTAATTAAATTTTTATCCACCAGAATATCAAAATTAATAGATCGATATTTATTCTTCTGAATGAATATCATTTCCCAAATTGTCAATTCCAACGGTTTTTCCAATTGTTTCAAAAGTTTAGCTTCTTTTTCAATTTTATGTTCTAGTAACCTATGTGCAGCAATTGCTGATTTTTCAATTTCACAATAAATAAATGTAGTCTGGAAAAACTTCTAAATACCAGTAAAAAATCAACATCCCAGACAGTAAGAAATCTGGAATTTATCAAATTAATTGTAATGATTGTAGCAAAGTATACGTAGGAAAAACAAAAAGGAATTTGGAAAAACGCACTAAAGAACATTTTAGAAATATTAAAAATTGTGAAATTGAAAAATCAGCAATTGCTGCACATAGTTTACTAGAACATCATAAAATTGAAAAAGAAGCGAAACTTTTGAAACAATTGGATAAACCGTTGGAATTGACAATTTGGGAAATGATATTCATTCAGAAGAATAAATATCGATCTATGAATTTCGATATTCCGGTGGATAAAAATTTAATTACAAAGTTTATAATCCCAATGAAAGATGGCAGCACAAGAAGTGATGTCACTAAAGAAATCAACAATCACGGAATTTCATCAGTGGAAGCCATGACTGAATAAGGACATGATTTTGTCTGAAACCGTCGGTATCAAAGAAGTTTGAAAATGTATGAGGTGAGTCAATTAAAATATGTTCTCCACTCACTATAAATGATTATTTGTTTGACAAATATGATAGTAGTCCTGTTTTTAAAAGAATATTATTACAATCTAAGCCTGTAAATAGTAAAGCATGTGATGTAGACCTAAATGAACATGGTGTGAGTGACAGTGGTGGGCGGGTCGCACCAGACAAAACACGTGGCATAGAACAGCTGTTTGACTGGAATTGATTCGAACCCAGGACCCTAAAAAATGTTCAACAATATTTAACATGATAAGAGTTTATAATGCCATCAAAATTATTCAATAGGATGAATGTTTTAGCGATAGTGATAACAAATTTCAACGAAGACAACGTGCTGAATTCAAACCTGGGATCTTTACAAGTGAAAGCAACACCGTCTAACCTTCAAATAAATGTATAATAGTGAGTTTCAATTCAATTTATCATGGCATGTAGATAGTAAATTATAGGTTTATGTTATATAGTATGGCCAAGTGCTTTACATTTAAAAAACCTGGCACCCACAGCCCAGCTGGCAAAAGGAAAATTTAGCGGTCAAAAGGTTAAAGCTTTTGAACATTCAGAATAGAACTATAAAAATTACCAAGGAAACTGAAAATGAAAGCAAATCCTATTTTTAGATCTTTAAGAAGGAATGGAGAAAACATGATAGAATTTGGAATATGTAGAAAGAATACACATATAGACGACTATATTAAAGCTTCAAGATTGAACCATTTTGCTCACAAAGAGGCAGTATTCAATAGTTTGACACATAGATTGGTAAATATACCTATGAGCAAAGACAATTATGAAAAAGAAAAAGAATACATAATTAACCATCTCATACTGATACCACTATCCATAGTTCTTCTCTTCACCCATATACTCATAAGATGGCAGCCTTTAATAGTTACATTCATAGACTTCTAAATATCCCTCTTTCACCCTTGGAATATAATAATGAGTTGAATATTATTAAACAATTGGCTGTTAATAATGGCTACGACTCTGAAATTATAGAATGTTTAATTAAGAAGGTTCATTACAAAAAAGCAATTAACAAAGTTTTTCCTTTACCCAAAGAAAACATAAAGAAATATGTCGTAATGTCATATAGAGACCCACTTTCAAATAAAATATCTAAACACTTTAAAAAGTTGAACATTAATGTGGCATTTAAAACTAATAAAACTCTACAAAAATAATAAAAAACAATAAAACCAAAACAAAAAAAGAAAAATTATCAGGTGTATATAAATTGTAAGTGTGGCACATGTGACAATGTCTATATAGGACAAACTGGTAGACCTTTTATCTCTCGGATAAAGGAACACATGAGAGCATATAACAGAAATTTAGAAAATTCAAAATATGCTAACCACCTATTCCAATTTAATCATTGTTTCGATCCAAATTTTGAAATTTTACATATTTGTGATAAGTGTAATAAGTTAGATCTTTTTTGGATGCTGGGGGTAAGAAATGACATAAATTTCAAAAAAAGTATTACAAAAACTGGTTTTTAAAATTCTTCAACTTGATTTGGAAAATGAATCCCCTTTGTTGTTAATTAAAAATATTTAAATAAATATTGTTGTATTGTTGCTTAGAACAGTTTGAACACAATTCATAATTTATTAACATGTCTGAAGAAGGTACAGTGTACTGAAACAGCTGTCACTGAATTATATAATAAATATGAAAATCAAATAAAACTACGTTTTATTTTTATTTAATTAATAAATACATAATTAATCTTGCAATAGATAACAGTTATGAAGAAAATATGGTATACAAGAAAATAAATACATTTAAAAGACAAAAATTAATTAATGAAAGCACACTTATAAAACAAACAAAAAAAAAATTCAAAAAGTTTAATGTAAGATTGGCATCAAAGAATGAATACAGCCTTAATAGGATAATTAAAATCAATAAAAATTAAAGAATTGAAGAAGAAAACAAATCAGGAATTTATCAGATCAAATGCAGGGATTGTGACAAAATTTATATTGGAAAAACCAAAAGAAATTTGAAAACAAGGGTAAAAGAACATCTTAGAAACATAAAAAATGGAGAAGTAGAAAAGTCAGCAGTAGCTGCTCATGCTTGGTCTGAAAAACATTTAATTGAATCAAAAGCCAGTCTAATTAAACAAATAGATAAACATAAGGAACTCACGGTTTAGGAAAAAATCTACATTCGGAAAAACAAAGGAAAACTTATAAACTTCGAAATTCCTGCAAATCCTGACCTGATCCAGAGGTTCATCGGTCTACCAACAGAGGGAGGAAGAAGTGTTTCTTCCGATTGACATGAGTCACCAAGATTGTACTGAAGGTGAGACCATTATGGTCTCGAAATCGCGATCTACTTAGAAGATTTATATGAGGAGAGGTAGGAAACATTTGATTTTATCATAAATTAAACCTCATAGTGATTAAATTCCTATAAAAGTTTAAAAAAGGAAAAAAAAAAAAACTTAATTTCAATGTCACATTTATCTGATGAAGTTAACGGTGGAAAACAGAAAATAGAGAAATTGAAATATAAAGGAAAATAATAAAATCTTAGTAAAATTAAGAAAAAATGTTTAATCCTACAATGTTAAAGCAGGGCAATAATATTTTTCATGCTTGTAAAGAACGGATTCTTAATACAGAAGTGCCTTGTAAAATGGATGGTAGTAGATCACTTTAGGTTTGTAATGTTGTTGAAATATAAGAAAAATAAATGATACCAAAAAAATCACTCTTGTAAGCAGTATTTTTCTGTTTTTCCCTCCTATGAGGGTCATACTGAAAGTCATGAGCAAGATTTTTTTAAACAATCATAATATTTATTTTAGACAAACCCAAGTACACCATGTTAATCTACAGACCTTTGTGCTACTTTTCAACATAGTCTCCATTTCTTTGCACACATTTTGTCCAGCGTTCTACAAGCTTGAAAATTCCCTTATGATAGAAGTCTGTTCCAGCTGCTCGAAGACACTGACTCACTGCTTTCCGAATATCCTCCAGCGTCTCATAGCATTGGCCTCTCATCTGCTCCTTCACAGAACTGAAAAGATGGTAGTCGGAGGGTGCCAAATCAGGACTATAGGGAGGATGTGGAAGAGTTTCCCACCCAAATGTCCTGATCTTCTCCACAGTGGCACGAGCAGTGTGAGGACGCGCGTTATCGTGTTGCAGAATGATATTCCTTCCAGGGCGTTTGTCGTGCAATGCACGACGGAGCTTCGCAAGTGTCTGGATATAGCGGGCAGCATTTATGGTTTGTCCAGGTTCAAGAAATTCAACCAGAATGCAACCTTGCACATCCCAGAAGACGCTGCCCATAACTTTCCCAACAGATTGCACTGTCTTTGCTTTTTTCTTTGATGGTGAATTCAAGTGGTGCCATTCCATACTCTGGCGTTTTGTTTCAGGCTCATAGCGATGAAACCAGCTTTCGTCACCTGTCACAATACTCGTCAAAAAATCATCACCATTTCGAAATCTCTGAAGAAGGTTATGGGTGATGGTTCTTCTCTGAAGTTTGTGGTCTTCACTCGTGGAACCCAACAGGCACTAACTTTTTGGTAACCTAAGCTGTGAATCATTTCTTGTGCTGCACTGTGTCCTACTGCAAGTTTTTTTGCGATTTCATTCACTGTGATATGACTGTCGTCTCTAATGAGCGCATCAACTCTTTCCTTGTTGCAATCCATGGAGGCAGAGCGTGGGCGACCGCTATGAGGCTCATCTTTGATACTCGTGTTCCCATCTTTAAAATGTTTCACCCATCTCCTAACATTGCTGGCACCCATGCAGGCATCTCAGTAAGCACATTGAAGTCTTTGGTGAATATCAACAGCAGATTGTTTCTCTTTAACAAAGAATTCAATGACAGTGCGCTGTCGAAACGAAACATTGATGTCTGCCATTTTGGAAACACTGCATGTGGTCACATGATAGAAGCTATGACGCCACAAAACAGCAATGTTGTGGTATAAAAGTGTAGATTACGATCCTGCAGTTGTTTTTGTTACATTGTTGAAATTTGAATTTTAACAATGGCTTGCTCATGACTTTCAGCATGACCCTTGTATTTTGTCACTAAATGATTGTGAACTTGCAGGTTGTTCTTGGTGGAGGTCAAGATGCTATGGATGTGACAACAACATCAACACGTATTGGAAAATTTGACTCTAGGTTTTTCCATTTAGTATTTGAAGAAGAATTTGGTCGTGTAAAGGGACATTTTGGACCTATAAACAGTGTTGCTTTCCATCCAGATGGTAAAAGTTACAGTAGTGGTGGAGAAGATGGTTATATTCGGGTTCATAATTTTGATCCTGCATACTTTGATTTTAATTTTGATTGTCAGTAAGTAAAACTACAATTTTGTTATGGAAGTATCAGAAACAATATTATTGAGGTACTAAGGATTATTTCTTTCTGAAATCATATTAGTTGTATTGAAAGGAGAACTTTTCATCGTAACTTGTGATTTTTTTAAGAACTGTACTTATTGATGTGCTAAATTTATATGAAAAAAAATTTAATTTCTATTGTAAAGCAAACTCCTGATTATTCAGGTTAATGAGGATGTAGGATTGTCATGAACTCAAAAGCACATATAGTCCAGCTGCTATGAATCTCTGGCCCTGTTGTTTTCACGATAGTGTTGCCGATATAGATATTCAGTGGGAGGAGCTGCTTTATGTACCATGCGGAATATCAATTCACGGCACTTTCTGTTTATCCAGAATGTAAATATTAGAAATAAATGCTCATTTTATTATGCGAAATTGAAACAAAAATACAAGATTTTCATTTATCACTGCAAAAACACACCGTTCTCGGTTAGCAGAAATACAGCCGACAACATCGCAGCAATTTCAAACCTTACTAGTGGCGTCAAGAGCAGTGATTGGGTGTAGCAGACGTTCACTCCCACTCAACTATTTCCTTATTGGCAGTAGAGGGCAAGTTTCTCCCTTTACCCCTCGACAACTTAAATGTCAGGGCCGGAGACTTAGCGGCTGGACTGTAAATGACTTAATGTGAAATGTGTAATTTAAAGAACAAGCAATATTAAAAATGCATGCAATGCAGTATTAGAACATAAGCTCAGTCAGATTGCTTTATAAAATAGTATATTTTATCTTTCAACTTTCATTTATTTATTTTATTGAAAACTGCCATAATTTTTTTGAGAGTTAAAAGTTGAAACAGTTTTGTCCTACATAATCTAACAATACATTAAAATTGCAAACATGAAGAAACAGACTGGGAATTAATCTAGTTTTTATGAGAACAGGAACATCTTACCTCAAATTAATGTTGAGTTCTGTTTGAACATGTTTCGATATAATCCTCTATACCATCATCAGGTTGCTTAGATTGTTGAGTTTTATGTTGTGGATCCTGGATGTTGATATCAGCTCCCTCCTCTGGCTGGCCGAAGAACCTCCAAACTAGGTCATGTTCAACAGGAATTTCAAAATAATAGTTATCAATTTTGAAATTCCTGCTGAACATGACCCAATTTGGAGGTTCTTCAGCCAGCCGGAGGAAGCAGCTGATATCGACATCCAGGGTCCACAACATAAAACTCAACAGCCTGGGCAAGCTGACGATGATATAGAGGATTATATTGAAATATGTTCAAACAGAACTCAACATTAATTTGAGATAAGATGTTTCCATTCTCATACAAACTATAGATTAAAAAGAATCTCAAAATATTACTTCCTAAAATAAACCATTAGACTGGCAATTGTTCTTATAAGACTCTATTTTCAGATACACCTCCAATCTAATATTAACTATTCCTAAATCCAATAAATTGGCTGAAGTAGCAAAAACCTAAAGGAATAAAGAATATATATATAAATAATGAATTAAGATTTAGACATGATACACAAACACAGCTACAATATTTATAACTGTTGTAACACCATTAAAATTAATTAAAACATTTTGCAGACTTAACATGTGAACACTGCTTCTTAATGTAATACTATAGGACCTCAGCAAGCATGCAACTTGATTTTTGCCCAAAATTTGTACATTCCTTTTTTAATTCTGGGATAGTTGCATTCTATCGTAATATCTCATTACCTTCTTAATCATAATCCCATTTAGAAGTATATATTTTGAGGATAATGCCTTGATGCAAAGCTATGAGATTTGTTCCCATGGGGAAAGAAATTTTCTTACGGAATTTTGGCCAGTATGGGACTGTTGCCCACCCAGCATCATGAGGAATTTGGTAGCAGCAGAAATTAGCAACTCCAGGTTGAGAATATCAGCTATATTGGCTGGGAGATCCAGCACATGCCACTCCTGTACTGCCCTAATGATTACTGTGTACTGCTGTGATTAACATATGTGGATGTGAGGCCAGCAGCCAAGTGCTTTCTAGGCATTGTGCCATGAAGTAAGCAGGGGGAAAATATTGAATATAATTAACAGAAAATAGTATATTTTTGTGAATTAATAGTGAGTGGAGAACATATTTTTAACGACTCACCTCATATAATTTCAAATTTGAAATTATATGAGGTGAGTGTTAAAAATATGTTCTCCAATCACTATTAATGACATAACCTCATAATGTTTACTTCCCAATATTAATTTAAATTTAACATTTTTGTGAGTTTGACACTGTTCAAATTGTCCTCTGATACGCTGTCTTCACTTTACAATTCTTTGTTGCCAATTTCTTGACAGTAAATCATCTTTGGTGCTGTCAAGACATTTGAAATTGTATACTTTTTTAATGTTCCAATGATGACATCTTTCCATGCATTATCAATCCACTAGTGATTTGCAGGAGGCCCGTCTACTTGATGTGGCTGGTAGGTTTTCTTTTTATCAGCCAGTCCATGTACATATCTCTCACCTTGTTTTTGAGTGTACACATCCAATAATTAAAGCACTGACATCATCCCACCAGAAATCATAAGCATATCTGTCTTCTTTACTTCTACTGTGTGTCCGCTTATGAATCCAAGACAAGAAGACTTGGAAGTTGTAGCATTGCTCCAGGGGAACATTGCTATACCAACTGAAATTACTTTTTCACCATATCATCAGTGAAGCATTCTTTCTCATTAGCTCAAATAATCACATTCTGGTGTATAACGAAAGGGCAGTCATCTATTATTTTTCACAGTAGTCATTAAATATTTCACTTCTTCCCTTTCTGTCTACAGTATAGTTTACTGGTATATCAAAATATACTGGAATCAGCATTATATATGTAGTATGCCTTCTGATGATGAAGCATTGAAAATCTTTAAGCTTCTCTACATAGCTCTCAGGGAATAAATATACATCTATGGAGCCAAAATCCACAACACTTCATAAAAAGTTGTACCCATTGTCAATTAACTTTAAAATTGTTTCCTTTTAGTTCACATGCATTTTCATGAATCTTAATTTATATTACTTTAGCAGTCACTGGAAGACACTTATTTTCCTGCTCATAGACATTATTATGTAATACAATAACCACTGCATAGCAGCAACCATGTTTTGTCCTAAATGTTGATCCAATAATGATGCTTAGCTACAAAGTTAACTTTCTTCTTGAATTCTTGTAACCATTATGAAGAAATAAATATTGTTAACATGTCTGAAGAAGGTACAGTGTACCGAAACAGCTGTCACTAATTATATTTGAAGAGAAAAATTTATCCTTCAATGAGAAGTGTTAAATTAATAATAAAATAGTCAGCTGTCACTAAATTTATAATAAATATGAAAATCAAATAAAACTATGTTTTATTTTTATTTAATTACTAAAAAAACTATTAAAGCACAGTACTAAACTTCAAACTGGAAGCTATAAATTCTGGAATGAAAAGACGGGACAAAAAAAATTGTTTTTGGTACCCAGCATTAGATACCAATACATTGACACTATCAGTAAAAGGGTCTTCATACTTTTAACAGCATGAATAATAACCTCAATTTTATTTTTTTGAAAAATGAGAAAATTGAAAAAAGGTCTGGTTATAATCAGATAAATACAGTAACCTCATCCATCCATAGTAATTCTGCCCAAAGGCAGGTCCTTCACTGCAATCATAGCATTTTCATGCTATGCTTGCAGCTTTACTAGGGAATTGTGTAGGTGTGGTAGCTTCCCATTGCTTTCCACACCTGTGAAGGATGGTGATGATAATGGTAATGATAAGGATGATGATGATGGCCATATGATTTCGGGGACCGTTTGGGCCTTAAAGTTTTCCTGATATTTGTCTTACAGGTGAGGAAAAACTGCCCCGACCGGGGATCGAACCCGGGCCCGCTGCGTGACAAGGCAGCGTGCTACCTCGAGACCACAGCGGTGGACTAGTAACCTCATAATGTTAAAAAATTTCCAAATTTATTATATTAAATGCAGTAGTCTCACACAAGGGATCAGATACCAAACTTCTGATTACATTAGATTCACTACAGTGAAATGTGACCTACCATTCAATTCCCGGTCAGGACAGATTCCTTGGTTAGGTTTTTTTCGGGGTTTTTCCTCACCTGTAAGACAAATGTCAGGAAACTTAGGGCCCTACAGTCCCTGAAAATCATCTGGCCATCATTATAACAGTGTGGAAAGCAACAGGACGCTACCATACTTATAATTTCCCAGTGAAGCTGCAAAGTGTAGCATGAAAATGCTATGATTGCAGTGAAAGATCTGCCCTGAAGCAGAACACTACAGAATAGTCTTTAAGTCTATAAATGAAACAGACTATTCATAACATACACAACTGATTAAAGTGGATCTGGTGAAATTTTCTTGGGAAGAAACTTTCAGAAGGCAGATTTGTGGTGTTTATGCCTCCAGTACTTTATGTTGAAACAATTTCTTCACTTGGCTGAATTCAGCTTTGTCTCATTATCTCTAACTGTTTCAGTCAACTGAAGAAACTGTAAGAGAAGCAAGTACTTTTTCTACAATTTTATATTAAAGTTTCACTGATTTTATTATTAATTTCTTGGTTTAAAAATCTTTATGGAAAATAGATAAAGATATAATATATATACATGAATAGTTGGGAGTTTGCTGTATTTAGTAACAGTTTATGTATCTGAAAAACATTAAGGAGAATAAAAAAAAAGGCATATGCGGAATATACTTCTTAAAAATGAGATTGTTGCTCTATCGGATGAGCAGACAATAACAATGTTAGCAGTATTTATTGCCTCTCTTTGAGTGAGCTGAAACAAAAAATGCATCTGGGAAAGCTGAAGATAAAACAGAGAATTGTTTTGAAACATGTCCAAGAACAAATCAACATTAATATTGAGGTAAGATGTCCAGACCAAAAATAATATAAAAAATGCATTACTGAACATTTCAGATCAGTGAACAATACCATTAAATAAAATCAAATTTTAAACTCTGGCTTATGAACTTGTGGTCCTGCCCTTAGGTGAGTGGTTAATGCAGAGCTATGGGACTTATCCTGGTTCATTTCCCATGGGAGAAGAAACTTTCTCATTTTATTTTGGCCAGTATGGGACCGGTGCACACCCAGCAACTTAAGGAATTTAAGTAGCTGTAGTAAATTATATTTGAAAAGAAAAATATATGCCTATATTGGGGTTTGAACCCAGGACCTTTGACTCTCTATGTCAATGCTCTTCCAAGTGAGCTACCTAGGCCTCACTTGGAAGAGCATTGACATAGAGAGTCAAAGGTCCTGGGTTCAAACCTCAGTCTAGGCATATATTTTTCTTTTCAAATATAATTTGTCCAACATTAAGATGTTTAAAAACTAATAATATGAAAGCTGTAGTAAATACCTGGGAATCTAACATCTTGACAACATGTCACCTCTACTGACTGGAAGATCATCCATCTCTGTGATTAACATATGTGGATGTGAGCCCAGCAGCCAGCTGGTAGGCCAAGGGTCTTGATCCATGTGAGACTTTAAAAACCACACCAATTCAGCAAAATAAAGAAGACTGCAGAATACATACTTTATCATGGGTTTGTCAAGTGCAATCCCAAATTTTGTACACTTTCTGCTTAGTCAAAAGTGTAAAGAGCTGAAGGTTTTAACAATAAGTGAATACTTGTTTTTGTCAAACTAGACAAACAATTGGAATAATAATCATTCACTCCAAGCAGAATTTTTAACTATAAGCATCTATAAACTATAAACATCACAATCGTGGTCATGGTGTTGCATCGAAAATTTCACAAAGACAGTGACGAAACTTAAGTTTGCATAAAAATCAAGAAATATGAGGTGAGTCAAATACAACTCAAATTAATTAATATGACGATTTTATTATTGATTTAACACTTCTCATTGAAGGATAAATTATATTTGAAGAGAAAAATTTTTTGTCTAGACCGAGACACGAACCCGGGACCCTTGGCTTTCCGGGCCAAGTGCTCTACCAACTGAGCTACCGAGGCGAGTTGCGATCTAGATGCAAATTTTTCTCTTATATACATTGTAATTCCCTCGCGCCAAATGCTTGAAACCGTAGCTTCTATCTTTTCAAATGGCGGCTTCTTAGTTAAGAAGACATTTATTGGGAATTTAACACTACTTTATAAAGGCAGTAGGGCTTCTATTGACGATTTTATTATTGATTTAACACTTCTCATTGAAGGATAAATTATATTTGAAGAGAAAATTTTTTTGTCTAGACCGAGACACGAACCCGGGACCCTTGGCTTTCCGGGCCAAGTGCTCTACCAGCTGAGCTACCGAGGCGAGTTGCGATCTAGACGCAAATTTTTCTCTTATACACATTGTAATTCCCTTGTGCCAAATGCTTGAAACCGTAGCTTCTATCTTTGCAAATGGTGGCTTCTTAGTTAAGAAGACATTTATTGGGAATTTAACACTACTTTATAAAGTCAGTAGGTCTAGGCGAACAATTTTCTCTTCAAATATAATTAATATGAACCTCATAGTGTTATTTCCTACCTACATAATTTAAAAAAGGCTATTCTTTATTTAATATTTGTAGGAAATAATACTATGAGGTTTCTTTTAATTACTATGAGTTATGTATTTTGACTTACCTTATGTTTTATTTTTTAAATTTTTTGCTTACTGTAGTTTCATTGCATTTATGCAACAACTGAAAATGCAACAGTTATGATTCATCGACAATGCGACAAAACTATAGTCTGCAAAATATAAAAAAAAAGATGAGGTGAGTCAAAATACATAACTTATAAGGCTGAGATGTATGAAATGAATAATAGAAACATCAAAAGAAGCCGTACTGGCTTTATAATGTAATGTAAAATTCCCACGTAAATATCTTCTTGATAGAGAAGTCCCCATTTGCAAAATAGAAGCAAAGGTTTCGTAGCATTTGGTGCATGGGAATTAACAGCTTATAAGAGAAAAATTTGCGTTTAGATTGGAACTTGCCCAGATAGCTCAGTCCATAGAGCACTTGGCCTAGAAAGCCAAAGGTCTTAGGTTCGAGGCCCAGTCTGAACATATAATTTTTCTCTTCAAATATGATTTATCCATCATTGAGATATATGAAATGAATAATAGAAACATCAAAGGCTATTCTTGATTTAGATTTCCTCCCATCAATAAACATCAGAATTATATCCAAGAAGGAATGTGGAGATTATGCATCTGGTCAAACACTGCTAGGTACCATTTTACCAGTGACAAAATGTCAATCATCAGATCTCTTCTATGACTGATGTTCTGCAGAGGAAAATCATTGCAAGAAAAGGACAAAATGATAAAATGAAATTTTAATATCAACAAGAAAACTGAGAAAAATGGTCAAGCACCTGAAGAAACAGGAAAAGTGTGTCACACTAATCAGAAACCCAAATCAAAAAGTTTCTTACCAAAGTATAGCTTGTACTTGTGAAGAATGGACTCATATTCAGTATACTTCATAGTGATAATGTTGCCTATTTTGTTTGTGAATATTGTAAATAAAAATATATATCCTCAATTTGTGTCCATCTCAGGGTCGTGTCGAGGGACGAGATGATCCCCATATATATATATATATATATATATATATATATAGATAGAGGTCTGTGAATAACAAGGGCCGTCCATGCTTGACACACCATCGCAGGGACAGATGAATGAAATGGATGAGATGAGTATGGAGAAAGTGGTGGAATGAAATTGTGGTAGGGGAAAACGGGAGATATCCCAAGAAAAACCTGCCCAATCTCCGTTTTATCCACCAGGAAACCACATAGAGTGACTGAGACTTTATCTTGGGACCCCAGAGGTTAGCATCTAACCGCTTGTGCCATGGAGCCGCACCTGTGAACATTGTAATCAAGTAAATTGGTGTATCAGATATAAAGAATTTTTAATATATTTTTTTTATTTTTACTTTTCCACTGTTTATAAATGAAAAACAATCTGTCCATTACTGAGACACATTTATGAATGATACTATTTGAATTACTTTTAAAAAGACAAAAATAAATTATCTTGATACATTCTTATTATTTTATATTAAACACATTTCCCTTGAATCTCGGGATTTTATTTCATTATAATTATTCAACAGATTATAAAGAAATAGTAAAAGGCTTAACTGTCCAGTATTGGAACAATCTCCTCTATATTAAGTAACTATACAACATAATGAGCACCATAATTACCCAAACTAGTATCAGCAGTTTGGTTTGATGGTGGGTATGTTTCTTTTGTATAGATAAAAATGATATCTTCTACAGATGACACTGGTTGATAATCATCATCATCTTCAATCATGGTTGATTTAAGCAATAATTACCTTTAGCATTAACTAAGCTACTTTTTTTTAAGTATAAATCTATAAACAACAAAATTAATGTAATAAAATTATGGGAAGAAATATGATAATAAGAACATAATGTTCTTAAATGCCATGCTATAAAATATCTTGTGAACCATGAAGTAAATGAGGAAAAGCAGATGATGTAAAGCTTTATATCAACAGTAATAGTTTTGTATTTGAGTAGTTGTGGATCTCAGAATGTTTCCTTTAAAACATGTATCAATTAATTCTGACTTGGAACAGTTTATTCATGCTTAATAAAATATATGATAAATAGGTATATTTGTTTGTTTATCTTGAAGATGTAGCTGTTATGATTTAAGTTAGTAGTTCAGAAATCCTTAATGAAGAAGTACGGAAGTATATTAAGTTTTGAAGAGGAATTTTTTTTGCCCAAATCTGAGTTTGAACCCTAAAATCTCTAGTTCTACATATAAGCACTATGATATCTGGGCATCACACTACTTTAGATAGAAATGTATATATCCATGAGTATTACTGATTTATTTTTATTTCATATGAGAACATTATAAGCATTCAGGGTTTGATTATATTATCTCACCTTTTTTACATCAATTTTATCAAATTTTCTTCATTTTTCTTATACTTAGGGGTAGTGACTTTTGTAAATGCAATATAGCACAAAATAAAATCAAATGTTTCATACCTCTCCTCATATTAATCTTCAAGAAGAAAAGAACAGGGAAGAAGAAGTGGTTTTTCCGATCGACATAAAATCAGTCATCAATATGGTACTGAAGATGGGACCGCTATGGTCTTAAAATCGCGATCTACTTAGAATATTAATATGAGGAGAGGTATGAAACATTTGATTCTATCTTAAATTAAACCTCATAGTGATTTATTCCTATAAAAGTTCAATAGCAGATGCTAAAGGCCAACACGCACACACTACTGAGTAACACTACGAAATTGGGACTGGAAGTAAATATCAATAAAACTAAATACATGATCACACATAGAAATACATTATATAATGGAAATGGACAGCTAATGACAAACGAAGGAAATTTTGAGAATGTGGCTGAATTCAAATACCTCGGAACAATAATCACAAACAGGAATCAGATGCACAAGGAAATTAAACGTAGGTTGAATTCTGGATATACGTGTTATTATGCATTACAGAGACTTTTGACTTCCCAACTCCTTTCAAAGAACGTTAGACTGAAAATATATAAAACTATTATTCTACCAGTTATATTATATGGATGCGAAACATGGACTCTTACTTTAAGGGAGGAAAGGAGATTACAAGTATTTGAGAATAAACTTCTTAGGAAAATTTTTGGACCAAAAATGAGATGAACAGACAGGTGAATGGAGAAGACTGCGTAAAAGTGAATTACATGGTCTTTATAGGAAGCCAGATATAATGAGAATAGTTAATTCTCGTAGACTGCGATGGGCAGGACATGTGGCATGAATGGGGAATGAAAGATGTGCATGGAAGCTTCTTGTAGGAAAACCAGAGGGAAACGCCCAGTTGGTAGACCAAGAATGAATTGGGAGAATAACATTAACTATGATTTGAGAGAAGTAGATTATACAGGGGATGATTGGAAAACATTGGCTCAGGATAGGGATGTATGGAGAGCTTATGCCCATGTGGCCATGAACCTACGGGTTCGATAGTGCCAGTGAGTTAGTTAGTTAAAAGTCCAATAGCACAAGATGCTCATAGATACTTTAATCTTATATTTTGACAGCCTGTAAACCACTTTTTAATGTGTTTTAAAATTATGAAAAAATGCAAAATTGGCTCATAATATGAAAATATACCAAAATCAGACATTTTGCTTTCTTTTCTTCTGGAAACTTTTAGACTTTTAAAAATATAGACTGCCTGCAATTGATGTTGGCTGTTAAGCCCAGATTCTTAGTCTTTGCCTAAACAGCTTTGCAATGCATTTCTGGTCCTAACAACTTTGTAGATGTGAAATATATTTCAGTAAATACAATTTAATTGTAAGAGACAGGAGAACCTGAATGACGGATCAAAATGTTGTGGTATGTTCTTTGATTTCGTTCAGAAGTGCTGCTGGAACTTTCTTTAACATAAGTTAATTTTACGTAATAATTAATTTGAGTCTTCATCTTACCTCATAAATTGTTGTGTTCTTGACAACATGTTTCAATATGTCTTCATATTATCATCTCGTGGCGTCTGAACGAGCTGACATTAATATGAAGACATATTGAAACATATTCTCAAGGACACAATCATTTGTGACATTAATTATTGAAAAACCTCATAATTATACAGTAAAACTTGTTTAATCCGGAACATGAATAATGCAGAAATCTGTCCAATGTGAACAAATGTATTGGTCCCAGCGAAATAATAGTAATTTTACATGTATATACTTTGCATAAAACAGAATCTGTCCAATGCGGAAATGGAAGGATATTTCTACCCAATTCATGAAAAAATAATTTATAAACCAGAAAGACAGACAGAGAAATAAATTAGTTTCCACTTCATTGAATTCCCGTTAGGCCCAAACAAATTATTCCTGCCGTCGGGTGAAGTAGTACCTGAAATTTTCTTTCGGCCTCACTGCACACCCGATGCGAAATACAGATACCTGTCTTACAAATAACCATTGCACTGTAAAATCTTAAATTAGTTTAAGTTCTGAGACCGATCTTTCACAGGTAGCATTCTGAATTTACGGAATAAAGATGGGTAAAACGTATGTATCATTCTCATTAAACAAAAAAGTGAAAGTGATTGAAGATAAATCTCCAAATTTCTGGACTGATGCTCCAAAGTCAAGCTCTAGCTATTTTTAAGTCCATAGGAAATAACTTTAACTTTTAAGCGCCCAAGTTTAAATGGCCAGGTAGCGGCAGGCTGCCTAGGTTTAAATGTCCACGTAGCTTTTAAACTCCTTGGCTTTTGACTATAACTTTGCTGATTTTATTAATTCATATTTTAAAATCTGTGGGGGTCACAAACATCAAACGTTTAAAGTGTTAAATAGTATTGTAAAATCAGTGGTATTCACGGCAAAAACCCGTAGTGATATTTTATACCATAGAGATAATTTTTAAATTCACGATAGTTAGCAAATAACTTTAGGGACTTTAGAGTGTTGTGAATCAGGTTAGAAGTGAAAAACTATATATAAATTTAGGTATATTCTAACCCTCGTTCATTCTTTTGTTTATTATGTTGCATCCGGTCAGTTTTCCCCCAAAGCAGGAAAGTTTTGAAGAAAAAAAACAGGTCACATTCCACCCACAGCCCTTATTCATTCACTGTTTTGTGACTCAGAGTGAAGTTTACGATATGTCTGGTACAAAATCACTACGTTCCGCTGAAATATAAGACATTCTCGGATCGATATCAATGACAATCACAAGCTACGATCAACTGAAACTTATAGCTGTGAGACACCTGACTTTTGTCAGGTCTTGGGTTCGTGAAACTAGAATTGACAGCGAAGAAAAATGTACTCTTCCTCTTGACATGACAGAATCAGAAATGTACCTTTTTCTTGGCGTAATTATTCTAATGTGAAATGACATGTTGTGGGATAGTAGGACATAAGAGAAAAGGGATGCCTAATAATCTAAAAATAATAATAATAATTCCATGGTGCGACAGGCCTAGAAGGCCCTTAGCCTACCATCCAGCTTCTGGCCTCACACTCATATATGTCAATCGAGCCAGTGCATGGGTGACATATGGTCAGCATGTCCAGTCCGCCAGCCGTTATAGCTTGTTTACTCAACCAAAAAATTATTTTTTCATTTGTTAGACTTGACCATTCTATACAGTTTTCTTCTTCTGACTTAATTGGTGCCAAAACAACAGATAGTGACTTCTGACTTAGACTTGTCAGAGACTTCTGCAACAGACTGATAGAACACCCTGTAGACGACTCCCTGGATAGACCTAGTATATTGAGTACGACATTTCGTGATTTGAAGTCAACTTTAGTCAACATTGGGCCAAAACAACACATAGAGACTTCCGACTTAGACTTGTCACAGACTTTTTGGAACAGGCTGGTAAAGCACCCTGTAGATGACTCCCTGGTAGGTAGACATAGTATATTGAGTACAGACATTTTGTGGCTTGAAGTTAATTTTAGTCAACATTGGTCGATAGCTTTACAAAGACTAATTTGTTGTGTGTGTTCGGCACGGGGAATCAGAAAACGTGTGCAAGTAAAGTGTAAAAAGTATGATGTCGGTTTGTGAATTGGTGATTGTTTCAAGGCTTATCACACAAAAACAAACCTTTAATAAACGAATGCTATCTTCACATCATGTTGCCAAGCATCTGATAACCCTGAAAAAAGGTATGTTACAAAAGTAGTATTATCCAGTATAATTTCAAGCAACCAATCAGGTCCGCCTGCTCAGAACCCATACGCTGGGTCTGCGGGCGACTGGACGTACATTTTAAAACCCAGCATATGGGCTCCTGGGCATTTAAAGGTTAATGCATCTTCAGGTTGGCTAGACAGTTTTAAAAGACGACACAATGTAGTGTGGAATGAAATATGCAGGGAATCAGAGGATATGGACAAAAGTGTAGTTAGTGAGCGGAAACCTAAGCTGCATACTTCAATTTCAGGATACGCATAAGACACATTTTTAACGCTGACCAAACGGGACTGTTTTTTTCATACGTTACTGTAGAAGTCGCTCATACATACTATACTTCACTTTTCAACGTCAGCAGAACTACAATTAACCAAGGTACGTAAAAAAAGACATAAGGTACTCTGTAATCTAAGATTATAAATAGTTTTAGTTTTTTTATAATGTGGAATTTTGTCTAATGTAGAAAAATAAATTGGTCCCATGCAATTCTGCTTTGAGCAAGTTTTACTGTATTTGAAGAGAAAAATTTATCCTTCAGTGAGAAGTGTTAAATTAATAATAAAAAGTCAAACCTCTTTATTATAATTTTATTAATTTTATTTTCATTATTCTGTTTTAGTTAATTTTGTTTATTCTCTCTGGTTTTACATCAGTATATATATATATATATATAGAGCGAATGATTTCATTATCAAGTGCTCGACATTAGATACCAACCAACCATATATATATATATATATATATTTTCTGTTTTTACCCTACATCAAATTTTTTTTTGTGATACTTTAAATTATATTGATTTAAAATAAATGCACAATTTAATTTATACATTTTTATCTTTATAAATGTGATTTTAATTTCACGTTAGGCAGTTTCATTAGTTATTTCATGACCGATGTTCGGTCATCCAGAAGAACTGCTTCTTACTCCATCTGTTGGTGGACCGATGAATCTCCAAATCAAATTCCCCAGGTTTTGAAACTGGTTTAATTAGAAGACTGGATATGAGGTGAGATGTAAAGAATTTTACTTTAAATCGTAAATTTCAAAAGTCATTACTCATCATTGGAATTAACTCATAATACCTTTTTTTATGCTAAAAAAATACAAAATTTCAAATGTATAAACACTACAAAATGTTGAATTTATTTAAAAATGCTAAAAATCATCACCACTACTTGTACTATAATTCATATCTAAAAGTATTTCGTAGATGAGAATAATTTCCACTTTAACAACTTAAAACAGTATAATTCCTGCGTCATTCTCTGTATTATTGCAATAATAATGTATATTCATAAAAATATAATATGACAAGAATAAAGTAAACAGAAATCCCTATAATGCAAAATAAAGATTTTTTCAACATTTCAGAATCTTGAAAACCTTAAGAAAAACAAGTATTTTACATGATTTACATACCCTAAAAGGTGAATTTATAAATATGTTTATTTTAAAATATTTTATTACATCCCTAGTGTACATGCATATATTTTCAATGATTCATATAATAATTGTATATTTGACTGCAAATAGGGTTACAATATTGTCCATCACATTGTTTCCCAACCTGTGATTCACGAAACCCCAAAAATATTTCAAGGGCTTCACTAAAACTTTTTCCATAATGGCAGATTTCGAGGTTAGGTCCATTATTGCTTCCTTCATTTCTGTGGCATTTGTATTTATAATAATTACACTGGGCAACAAATTTTCACTTTCAGAACATTGCACAAACTTTGAGTTATGCCCTAATATATTTCAAGTATGCTGCAACCGAATCTGCAAACGGTTTCTTTGTATCACGTCAAGATTTGTTGCAAAACAGAGATTAGTGTAACGCTCAATGCACAAATGCAGTGGTTTTAAGACAAACTTCTTTTATGATGTTTTAAGTAAAATAATAATGCAGTCACTGTTAGAAATTACTAAATATTGCAATATTGTCAATTTAATGGTCAACTTAATATATAGTGATAAAGAATACAGTTAATCTTCAGTATTCAATGTGATTTTGTTTTTTTTTTTTTTTTTTGCATGTGGAGCTTTTTCCTGTGCGCTTCCTTTTATAAACACTTCTAGGAGTTTCCCTCTTCATCGTATAACAGTAGTTGGCGAGCATTTTGGTGCTCCACCTGCCTTGGTATCTTGTTTCTAATTCCTTGAGATCTTGGTGGAATCTCTCCCCACTGTAGTCCTCAAGATTCTCGGGAAAGTAGTCCAAGAGAGAATGTAGCATGTGGACCTTGAGACTCATGTTACATCCAAGTTCCTTGAATGCGTTCAACATTTTGTTTACCAAGTTTTTGTAATCTGGGTCCTTTATATTACCTAGAAACTTTGTAACATCTCGGAATTATTGCCATGCTAACATCTCTTTTGAATTCATTTTACTTTCAAAAGTATCATCATGCAGCAGCTTCTTGATATCCGGGCCTCTAAATATACCTTTTTTCACTTTTGCATTGCTTAAACCTGGGAACTTTTCACAAATGTACAAGAAGCAATGCCCTTCCTTGTCCAAGGCCTTGAAAAATTGTTTTGTGAGCCCTAACTTAATATGGAGAGGAGGTAAGAGAACATCAGATGCCTCAATAAAACTCTTCTTCTTAATGTTTTTTTGAACCAACATTCCATTGTCTTCGGTGTCATTCCTTCTTAATCCAATGTTGTGCCTTTGCCCAATTTTCCCACTCACAAATAAAGCACGGATATTTTGTATAACCTAACTGTTGACCCAACAAGAGTGAGGTAACTTTGAAATCTCCATACACTTGCCATTTATGTTCTTCATATTTTGTCTTGATCAACAGTAGTTTCAGATTTTCATAAGACTCTTGTTGTGAATCACTGAGTAACCAACTGGAAGTGAAGCATGTAAATTCCCATTATGTAGGAGAACACTCTTCAAACTGCGTTTTGACGCATCAATAAAAAGTCTCCATTCAGTAGGGTCATAATTATAATTTCTGAGGAAATGTGATAGGATTTTTCTGAGTTCAAATCTGGATTCTGTAGGTAAGTTTCACCCTAGAAACAAAATTAGACTTAAACATAAACATAAATTTGCAGGTATTGTGAAACAAGGTTTTTCAGAACACTACACATTATGAAAATTTGTAAACTATAATTTCTGAGAAAATGTGACATGATAGGATTTTTCTGAGTTCAAATCTGGATTCTGTGGGTACGTTCCACCCTAGAAACATTCAGAAGTTTCATGCAATGAAATCATTGTTGCCCAGTGTTAAAATTATTTTAAAATTAAATTAATTATTAGTAAATAATGGTAACCGACCAGAAAGACCAGGGAGACCAAAGTTAACATGGAAAGAAAACATGAATACAGTAATGCAAGCAAGAGGGCTAAGCATTGAAGATGCCCAAGATCGTAGGTTTGGCAGCAGCTGTAAAAAAAACCCAAAGATAGATAGATAGGTATTAATAATTATTATTAGAACAAACTAACACATTTAACTACCTTGGATACCAAGTTACATACAAACAGGAAAAATATTTTAGTCAAAAAATTATAAAATTTAACAGAGTAACAGGAATTATAAATAATATTTTCAAGCCAAACACAGTACAGCAACACACACGAACTAGAATTTATAAAACACTGGCCAGACCCATATGTTACGGTAGTGAGGCCTGGACAATTTGCAATGTAGATGAACAAAGGCTAACTGTGGCAGAAATTAAATTTATGAGACATACTGCAGGTTTCTCAAGAACAGACCATAAAAGCAATTCTAAGATTCTCAGAAAATTACAAACAGAATCAATCATGGAATATGTACAAAAATACAGAAACAACTGGAAATCTCATGTAAGAAGAATGAGCAGAACAAGAATACCACGTCATATCTTAAATTACCAGCCATCAGGCAAGAGATCTATCACATGAAAGGAAGAAGAAGAAGAAATTAAATTCTATAATTCCCCTTGTTACATATATGTAATATTGGGAAATTATCACATTATTTCCACAATAAATTAATATTTACCACAAATGCCTGATTTACAGTAATCTAACAACGTTAGGAATGCATTTAATTTCGCTATAATGGAAATTTAATCTGCCATCTTCTTTGCGTTCTAACAATACTAACAACAGTACCATGACCCAACTAAGGAATAGTTACATGGTGGTCAGGTCTTTGTGGAATTTCAATGAACTTATATTTAATTTTGTATTTTCAACTATAGGAAAATTTCTCTTTGAGACCGTAACAGGCCACACGGCCTAATACTTGCATGGATGATGATGATTTTCAACTATAGCCTACTTTCCTGGTTACAAATGCAGTAAGTTGTCAGTTGTGTATCAGAATTGTTTTCGTTCACATTAAGATGGAATTTTACACACTTCTAGTGGCGTGTGTCAGTCCGATAAAAGTGAACCGTGTGTAAAGAAAAGAAAGTACAATGATAATTACATTAGGTTTGAATTTTCATATATAGGTGACAAGGACTGTCCAAGACCACAATATGTTGTTTGTGGCGACATACAGTAGTCTGAAACCTTCTCTAGTTAAATGCCATTTAGAAACTGAACACTCCACCCACATAATCAAATCTGCTGATATTTTTACACATAAAGCTAAGAGTGGAAAAAATTATTTAACTACTTTTGAATTTGCTGCAAACAATGGCAATGAGAATGCTCTTGAAGCATCTTATTGCATTAGCTGCAGAATTGCTAAAACTGCAAAACCTCATTCAATAGCTGAATATTTAGTGCGGCTATTTATAAATTATGTAGTACAGTGCATGCTTGGAGAATATTTCACAAAAAAAGTCAAATATGGTACCATTGTCCAACAATATGATCAACTGCCGGATTAAAGACATGGCAAATTATGTTGAAAATGAAATTCTGGAAAGAGTTTGTGCTAGTCCTTTTTTTTTGCATTTCAACTTGACAAATCGACTGATGTTGCCAATTTAGCCATTTTGTACTTTTCATCTGTTATATTAATGGGAAGCTATAGAAGAGGAGCTACTATTTTTCAGACCCTTAAAAGAGAGAGTATGGAAGGAGATATATTTCAGTTAACTGACTAATATTTTCACGAAAATTCAATAGACTGGACTCCCTGTGTAAGCATTTGTTCAGATGGTGCAAAATCTATGATAGGGTGTTATGCTAGGTTTGCTGTCAAAGTGAAATCGGTAGCGCCAAATGCTTCTTGGGCACATTGTTGCATTCATAGATAGGCTTTTGTTTCTAAACGCATGCCTGATAGATTGAAATATATGCTGGACGATGCAGTGAAAATAATTTTTAACCCGCATCTTTGCAGTGCTTTGTGAGAAAATGGAAAGCATATACAGTATAAGTGTTTATTGGCTCACACTGGCTATCTTGAAGTAGAACTATTTCCAGACTGTATGAAATTAAAGACGAAGTTTACGTTTTTCTCACCAGTCATGCCTTTTATAAAGCAAAGTGCAAGGGAGATGTTGAAATGTATTTTTTATGATTTTGTTAATCCAAATCATTAATTCAGCTTGTCCATGGGTTTTCCTGTCAACACCACTATATATATATATATATATGTACATAATTTTGTGTTCCTTTAAGTTCTTCTTAGTTTTTGTAGTTACTGTAATATCAAAGTTACTCTTCATAACTATACTCTCTAGTTCTTCTTTTTCATGGATGCTTCGGACATTCCAGGTTCCTTGTAAAGTTTACTTTTAACCGTTTTTCTTTGCTGTGGGTTGTCATAATTTAAATCCATCTGGCTTTCTTCATGTTGAGACTTGCAAGTAAAGTGGAGTTTCCTTAGGACCGGTTATTGGCTTAAGTATTTCAGCGGTAAGACTGTTACCTTTTAGTCTCTGGGCAGATATTAGGATACCGAATTTACTCAGCATGATTCAGTCCTCAGAGTCTCGTTTGTTAAAATGGATTGTACCATCAGAAGGTGACAATGGGAATTGGATAGGAGAGATTTTGTTGCACATCATTATACCTTTCATCCTCTGAATTCATTCATTTCAATATTACACATGTATTGATGGTTCACAATATTATTCAAATTATCTCCTACGTAATTGGGTATTTTAAGAAGAATTTGCAAGAAAAAAAATGGATGCATTTCTAAATATATACTCAAAAGAATTATATGGTCATGTTCACAGTGTTAAAGTACCACAATAAGTATTAGAATGCTAACTGGCAGTTAAGTGAGAGTCAACAAAAACAAGTGAATGGGTGACATGTCTGATGCTATGAAGAAAAGATTTAATGAATTCATGCACAGAAAATAGTGGTGTCTGTGGGTAGAGAAGTGACAGTTATAAATGCATAATGTTACAATATTTTATCTTATTCATTCATAAAAAAAAAGAAACTATGAAGATTAATAAAATTTGGATTCTGGAATTATATAACACGAGAATAAAACCCATGACTTATGCCAGTGACAACCAATCAGAAAAATAGCTCCAAAGTAATGGACCGTGTAGAAAACATCACCAAACAATACTCAACTGTAAATAAGGACACGATTTCCAACACACAGCCAGTCTGCAGCCGACATTTGAAGAGTTAAGAAGTCAAAGAACATGCAGAATCTCCTGAGGATGTCTACCACAGTAGTAGACGAAACGTCGAGTTTTAATAAAACCAGACCACGGCCATTTAGCCCGAAAGACATAAAATACATGACTAACATTTATAAATAACCTGCCCACACGACAACTCAATAGTACCATATTGGTAACTAACCCCTGTTTTGAACCTGTGATCTCAAATTACACTACTCAATCAATAAAACATTTGGTAGGTGCATCAACTTCATCTCCACTGTAAAAAACCTGTGACTTATCTGCTCAGCCTCATCTCCATTAAAAAGAAAAGTACTGGTGATAAAGAGATAATTTATGAGTGTACAAACGATGACTTTCCCATATCAACATTTAATTGGCCTTTACTGAATACAATTCCTATTCATTGAGCAGGCATAGCAGTTGAAGTATTCTTGTAATACAATCAGATTTATCAATTTCATCATTGTTGGAAACATGTAAGTCTGTCATAATGAATTCAAATCTGTCTGTTCCTTGATACTGCATTTGTAATGAGATTATTATGGGTGTCATCTCATTGGTCATACATTTTTTTAGGTACTACCACAAAACTACCGAGGAGTAGAATTGCTATGAACACCAACATTTTGTTTGTACTGCAATTGCTGAATCTAATTCACTTTGATGTATACTGATTAGCCCCGTCCTAGTGAGTGCATGACCTTATATTTGGTGGTGGGGTACCTCGGTGACCCTGAGAGCTATGCCAGCAGTAGCATAGCTATTGGTAGGGTCACTCTAGCCAGACAGGTCAAAGGAGAGAGGTCAGATGAAGAAGCACTTCAGAAGAAGATCTCTAATGGCTTTGTAGGCGGATGAAAAGTTTGCTCTCAACGGCGAAGAAGGCAGATGAGACTACCTCAAAGTTAGGGAGCTGTTACCTTGCAGGATGTGAATTGGTTTTCTAAAGGCTATGGGAAGAAAACCCAGAAAGAAAATCACTGTTCTCCAGGTGGGGGTTGAGACATGGGGCTGACAACCCCATTCTTGTAAAAAAAAATTATTGTTGAACTGTTCAGGACATTAGTCAGCTGCCTTTCTGGAAGAGGAAAAGGACAAAGGTTTGAAGAGATTGATGGAGTAGAGTAGGACCTCCGAAAGCTCAGGGTCTGAGGATGGAAAAGGAGGGCGTTGGACAGGGATGCATGTGTCTTAACAGCAGCCAGGACCCAGGCCCATAAAGGACTGCAGAGCTAAAAGAAGTATACTGATTAGTGTAAGTAACTAACAAGCTGATTATATCATCAGCCAATGCTTTTCCACTCATAACAATCGCATGGGGGGGGGGGGTTGCATTGACTGTGCTTAGCAGAATGTGTGTCTATACCGAATTTCTATTAGCGGAAAGTAATTATACTTTCCAATAATAATGCATATGATCGAATGCTTGAAATTTGTACAAGCAGAACGAAGGAAATTTAGATCACCTGCATTTCAGCATAGAATTGTTTCAGCAATTTTAGAGTCCAACAAAAGAATTGTCCAAGGGAAGACCATCCAAGGGAATGAAACTTGATTCACATTATGATGAGTAAGAACATTACATAGCAAATCTACCAGTGCACCAGAATATGAAGAAAAATAAGCAGCTGCATTGCAGATTGTGTTCCAAGAAGTCAACTATTGTATGCCTC
The DNA here is from genome assembly GCA_030220185.1 of Diploptera punctata. Taxonomy (NCBI): domain Eukaryota; kingdom Metazoa; phylum Arthropoda; class Insecta; order Blattodea; family Blaberidae; genus Diploptera; species Diploptera punctata. Next base: position 1,107,493 of record JASPKZ010009819.1, read on the forward strand.
AAATGTGAACTACTACCCCATGGTAATTTGTTTTGTCTCTTTCCATGTTAAATGTTCTATTATAAACAGCACTAGCTCAATTATATCAGTGGATTTTTTAAAATATTTTTTGAAAATGTAGTCATATTGTCCTGATGTCTTTCCAGAAAGATGGACCATTCTGCTTAGACTAAAACTGTTATTAACATAAAACTTCTTTTAGGCTCAACTGCACTTCTACTAGCGCTTGATTTTTCAGTTGTATTGTTGTAAACTATAGCTCTTCTTCTGTATTTACTAACATTATTTAATATTTTAAACTTTTTCAAACAATTTTTATAACATTATTAGACAATTTTGAAGTATTAATTTAAATATGCAAATAATATTATGACACTGTTAGACAATATTGTGATGCTAACTGCTATTTTCTCCACAGAATATATTACTTAGTCTATGATTTTTCTATCGCTGTTTTGATCAGCGTTAGGGAGAGATAAGTAAGTGTACACCCATTTTTAATAAACGTTTGATAATTTTAATATTATTAATATATTTTTTTAACATAGATTTGGGGATTTATTGCAAATATTGGTAATTTAAATTTCATAGCGATGGATAGTAATCGAGGATGATAATCGACATGTGGTTCGATTGTGGGTTATCGCTGGCTCTATAAACTCTGGTGCATGCGCACTGTTGTTCTATAGGACTTTGAAAATATATCTCGCTAGTTTAAGTGCAGTTTTTCCCTTCTTTTATAATGTTTTTAAATGTACTTTGTGATAAAGTAGTTTTCATTTAAAAGTGAGAAAAATTATTCAGAATCATCTGGATTAAACACTATTTTTAAATTTAACAAACTGGCACGCTGTCTGTTAAGGCAATATGATACAAGCCAGAAGGTAGGGGGTTCGAATCCCAATTGATCAGGATTTTTAAAGTGACTTAAACCCTCTGGCCTTGGGGTTGACTCAGTCCCTAACACTGAAATGTTCTGGTGGGGGTAAAGACGGCCGTTATGCACTGGTAACATTTCATGCTGATTGTCTAGAAAAGTGGGATCCTTAACCTACTACTATCCTAAGGGGCTCAGAAGACTTGTGGTGGGATTACTTTACCTTATCGCGACTATAATTTTATTCTTGTACAGTGAAAATAATATTCCACAATAAATTATTATGCCGTAGATTTTTAAATGTCAAGCGAATAAGTATATTTGAACATGCCTCTGGGACGCCATATTGTGGAGTGACTCTTTAGTAATTTTTTCCGCCGCTAGGTGCTAGCAGACGATTCTGTCCAGCACAGCAGACGACAGTTGCGCAGTACAACAGTGGGGATGTGGGAAAATGGTTCGTGAACGTTGTGCTGCCAATCTTTTGGACAGCTGTTGTATGCATATCCTGATTTATTACAGTACGCGTGATTTACTATATAAATGTGAATGTGTGATAAATTTAAAATAATATTTTTTGTGGTTCTCATATGTGATAACCGGCATGAACTCGCCCAAGCTCAGTGACAAAGTTCCAAGAGCTCAGGGGAAAAGAACAAAACAGCAGCAACAACCACCCCAACAAATCGAACATAGTGAAGAAGAAGTAGAATTATCACCGGTAAGTCATTTTCTTATATTAAAATTAAGTTACATGACTGAGAAACACTGTAATCGAATATCCAAACATATATTTTCATCCACCTCAAATCGCTGCTTAACTGGAAATGCCAATAACGTAGGATTAAATATGTTGCAGTAATAAAAACATGTAACATTTTACTATTTACTAATGGGTTCGTAATATTTTAGAAACATTCAATTTAAAAACTCGGTAATCTGATATACTTCGTGTATTTTTTTCGTAAAATTGCATACATTATAAATTAAGCCATTTTATTGACAGCTTTTAATGGTTGTTTAGATGTGGGTGATTATAGCCAACATTGTTATTTCATTATTAGCTAGTATTTGAAGAAATTTTATTATTTTAATCGATTGATTGGCCCTCGTATGGACGACACATTTGCTACAGATACAATTGAAGTTCGATAAGCGAGTTCTAATTACAATGCTGTTTTTAAATAAATACAACTATGACTTGTATGCACTAAAGGAAATAATATAAATTTACATCTGCTCAAAAAATCCTAAAACTCTCAATGTATCTACGAATTCTAAGACTTTGTTACAAAAAAAAGTATGTTTAAATAATGTTTATGATAAAAATATAAATAATGATCATTAACAATATTTTTATATGCCATCATTGTTGTTAAGATTATATTGATTTTATTTTTGGGAGGAAGTTATATGTTATGTTTATACGGTAGCAAAATGATTAATAGATTCCCATATTGTCACAATGTTTATTTGTGTAATGCAATAATTTTTACTTAAACTTTCCATACACCTCCATATACCATTAAAAGTTAAATTGATATTTAAATTCAAAATGAACCAGGAATTTATGTAAAATACTTGTCACAAGTGTTTGCGATAGTATACCGGTATTTACTGCAAATACTGAAAAATAGTTATATGCGTAATATAAAAATGTTGAATATACTAAACATGAATCTGAAGTATTCAAAACAAATATTTAGTTTAACTACATATTAGATATTTCATATATACTGTATAACCTAAAGATGTGGAAGAAGGACCAAAATAAATAAATTGAAATAGAAATGAAACCACGAAAATGGAATTTGGCAAGACATCAATTATTGAAAAATGTCAACAATGGAAAAATAAATAATAGTAAGCAAACATGAGGAAAGCAGAGGCGAAAAAATAGTGTGAATATGATGAAGTGACAGAATTGAACCTATGGAAGCACTAAGTTAAAACAACATTACTAATTTTTTTTGTAGGGAGGGGGGTTAAAACTAGTCTGGGGCGGCAAAATTCTTAGATATGGCCCTGACTTTGTGAATTATATATTTTGTAAATGTATTGAGAAAAAAGTTTTCGACGGGCAAAATAATTAGAAATATTTTCCTCGATAATAAATGAATTAAATGCAAACTGTCAAATCGATAATTTTTAGACTATATTAATCAGAACTTGCAACATATATAGAATAGCTTGAACCATATGTTAATCTCAATATGTTTGTGTATTGAGTATATGTTACGAAACAAAGCATTCCGCGATACTGCGTTTATTGCTAAATATATTCCTGCGTGCACGGAGCATGCAATGAGCAATAACAACCTTAAATAGCGCACTACAAGGTAAAGGTTTAACGGTTATGTAACGCTACACATTAGAAACAGCTGTATCTTCCTTAGTTACTGAAAATCTCAAACAGTAGACAATTATTTTACAATGTCTCAAAAGTGAATTAGACGAATTTAAGGCTCAACTGCACTTCTACTAGCGCTTGATTTTTCAGTTATATTGTTGCAAACTATAGCTCTTCTTCTGTATTTACTAAATTATCTAATATTTTTTAACTTTTTCAAACACTTTTTAAAACATTATTAGACAATTTTGAAGTATTTATTTAAATATGCAAATCACAATATTATGACACTGTTAGACAATATTGTGATGCTAACTGTTATTTTCTCCACAGAGTATATTACTTAGTATGATTTTTTAATCGCTGTTTTGGGTTATCGCTGGTTGGATCAGCGTTAGGGAGTGATAAGTAAGTGTACACCCATTTTTTAATAAACGTTTGGTAATTATAATATTATTAATATATTTTTTAAACATAGATTTGGGGATTTATTGCAGATATTGGTAATTTAAATTTCATAGCGACGGATAGTAATCGGGGATGTTAATCGATATGTGGTTCGATTGTGGGTTATCGCTGGCTCTATAAACTCTGGCGCATGCTCACTGTTGTTCTATAGGACTTTGAAAATATTTCACGCTAGTTTAAGTGCAGTTTTTCCGAATTTAATTCACTTTATCAGCAGCTGTGTTGAACTCGCTATCGTTATATTGATATGATTGCTAAACAACCGAAAGACAAGTACTGTACTAACATTCTGTATAGTATCGCTAGACCTAGAATTTAGGGTTAAATGCCTATGTTTGTAGGACTAAACTGGAATTAATTAAAGTATTGACTTCTGATATTCCGATTGAGGGTCTTTCCACTTTTTAGTGGTTGCCCTTTTACCAGCCGGCCGCTGGCCCTTCACACCCACATGTGTCAATCACAGAGGTAGATGATCAACAGCCAGTGTAGGGATGACATGTGGTTAGCATGTCGAGTCCCCCAGCCGTTATAGCTGGTTCCTCAACCTGGAGCCGCTACTTATTGTAGCTACCCAATTGCCTCACGATGCTGGGTGGGCACCGGTCCCATACTGGCCGAAATACCATGAGAAAATTTCTTCCCCCATGGAGACTCGAACCAGCGCAAGTCCCGTAGCTCTGCGCCAAGGCTCCCTACCTTAACCACTCGGCTCAGAAGTACCAGAAAGTCAAAATTAGAACATGTCACAAGTAAGGAAACAATGGAAGCAGAAGGAAACATAATTAAAAGAATTAAAGCGAAGGAATTAAAATGGTTAGGACATATTTTAAGAATGGAAGATGGGCGATGGCCGAAACAACTATATAATGGCAACCGACCAGAAAGAAGAAAAAAGGGAGACCAAAGTTATATGGAAGGAAAGCATGAGGACTAAGCATTTTGAAGATGTCCAAGATCGTGGGATTTGGAGGTTTGGCACGGGAAGACGGCAAAAGCTGTAACAACCCGAAGATAGAACTTTTCACGTGCATTACAAGCGTGTGGTAAGAGTATTATTTAAACAATGTTTTTTCTTTGCTTTTATCATTTTATCTGAGCCCTTCAATATTAGTGTTAACTGTAAATTCATTGGTAAAATATCCTAATTAATTTAATCTATCTGCGACCACAGACTAATACGTGTAGCAAATTAATGAAATGATTCGCTGTTATATAGGTAGTGCGCGGGTTCGATTTCCGGCGTGAAGGGGATTTTGAATATCCGCTTTGGGTCTGGGTTAGTGTTTCTAGTCATGTCCAGCTCAGTCCGTCATACGCAATGGCTGTGGGAACGGTTAACCGCGGATCTATGTAGGCCCGACAGTAGTCATCAAAGCTTATTTTTTAAAATTCCTGATCTCTTACTACAGTCGCTTGAAAGTCCCATGGGATGATAGGTTATACAAAAGGAAGAAGAGTAAAATAGAAATAAATAGGACCTATTTAAATGTAATTTGAAACTGAATAAAATAATTTTTAACTACGATACTTTTTTATTAAAAGTACGTCGGATTCAATAACTCATTTCCTGATGTGGAGCTTAGGGCATTCGCAAAGTAGACTATTTCTCGCCAACTTGTTTACTTCATTCTACGTTTTCCCCCCTTAATTTTTTTTTTAAAAACTATTCTCTTCAGTGTGTTTCTTGGTCTTTCTCTACCCTGGATGATTCCATTCCAAAGCATTTCTTTCCATTAATTTATCTTATCTCCTTAGTGTGTGTTCTATCCATTTCCACTTTCTTTTTATTCATTTATTTTATATTGTAAATTCCTTTGATTTCAGCCGGCTGGTAGGCTAAGGGCCTTCTAGGCCTGTCGCGTCATGGAATTATTATTAATATTAAATTATCTTCCATAGTTCCAAATTTTAAATTGTAACTGGCAAATCTTATTATTATAATACATATGCCTTGAATTTTTTAGGGGAATTAAACCCAATGGGTACAACTAGGACACGACACACACCCAGTCCAAAAGTTAAGATTTTTTTAAATTCCTTACTCTGCCGGGAATCGAACCTGGGTCGCCGGAGTGGAAGGTACCGACTACGCCACAGCGACGGACATATGCATTGAAATTGAAGTTACGATTATAATTACGTATTAGAATTAATTTTATTCATTTTATATGTAAAAAATACTATTTAGTGTATATTTTAGATTAAAAAATTGATTTTGAAGGGCCTATTTATCCGGGCTTTTTACAATTTGAAATGTATATTGTAGTGGTAGCAATAAGATAAATACATGGCAATCTAGATTTTCACCTGAATAGACATTTCCTAGGACTCTCTTTTTGAGAAGATGCATTGTTTATTATGGTTAGGACTCTGGTATTGGTTAGTTGTTGTCTAATATGCTGCATCTAACACTGAAGTCATTAGCAGTCTTGCTCTCCAGTACTTTGAAGTTTTGGAAGTTTCCTGTTTGACGGCTGTAGAGTTGTAGATGTGTTCGCCATCCATTTCTTCCTCTGAATGGTTGCATAGAATACATCTTGGATATTTAGGTGCCAAAATTTGATTGAATTTCAGCGCATCATGCTTTTGACAGAGGTACGGAATTTCGGCCAGTATGCGACCAGTGCCAACCCACCATTGTTAAGAATTTGAGTAGTTATATTAAGTAGCGTCTCTAGGTTGAGAACACCAAATATAATGGCTCGGGGACTCGAAATGATGACCACACATCACCCCTGTACTGGCTGGATGACTATCCATCTCAATAACTGTATATATATATATATATATATATATATGGATGTGAGGCTAGCAGCCGGTTGGTAAGGCAAGGCACGTAATTTAGTTTAATGATTATTCAAGAATTGATTCGAATAATATATTTTAGATGGCTGGTAGACCTATATAAGAATCATCTGAATTTCTAAAGTGTGTAGTTCAGTCAAAAAATATATATCTTTGGTTTCTCGATAGTAATTATGTTCCAACATACCTATGTTATTTATATGACTAACTCCATGGCGCGTCAGGCCTAGAAGGTCCTTGGCTTGCTATCTGGCTACTGGCCTCACATCCAAATTGTTAATTACAGAGGTGGACGATAATCCAGCCTGTTTGAGAGGGTCACGTGGTCAGCAAGTCGGGTCCTCCAGCTGTTATAATCAGGAACCGCTACCCTATTATAGTAATCCAAATTCCTCGCGATATTGACTGGGCACCGCATCGGTCCCTTAACTCACTGGCATTATCGAATCCTTAGGTTCATGGTTGCGCGCACATAACCTCTCCACACATTCCTATTCTGAGCTAACGTTTTCCAATAACCCCTGTATAATCTACTTCCCTTAAATATGGTTAATGTTATTCTCCCACTTCATTCTTGGTGTACCAAATGAGCGTTTTCCTTCCGGACTTCTTACAAGAAGCTTTTACGCCCCTCATTCATTCCCCATTTGTGCCACATGTCCTGCCCAACGCAATCTACGAGATATAACTTCTCATTATATCTGGTTTCCTATATATATATATATAATGTAGCTCACTGTTATGTAGTTATTTCCATTAGCTTGTCTGTTCATCTCTCTTTAGTCAACATTTTTTCCTAAGAACTTTGTGCTCACATATTCATGATCTTTTCTACTCACTGAAATTAAAAGTCCATATTTCGCATCCATATAGGCCTACTATAAGTGGGAGAATAAGAGTTGAATCATTTTCAGTTAAACGTTTTTACAGAGAAGTTGGGTGGTAATGTTTAGTTTCTTTGTGCATCTCATTCCTTTTCGTAATTTTTGTTCCTAGGTTATTATCTGAATTCAGGATCTTCTTCAAAATTTCCTTCATTTGTCATTAACTTTCCATTTCCATTATATAATGTGTTTCTATCTGTGAACATATATTTAGTTTTATTAATTTTTTACGTATCCCAATTTCTTTCTGTTACTCAAATGAATGTGTAGGTGCTGGCCCTTAGTATCTCCTCGCTATCGCTTAATAATACTACATTGTCAGCATAGACAGCTTATTAATACAATTGAGCTGTAGACCTTCATCCTCTAAACATTGGATGTCACGCTCTAGTAGAAAATTGTATAGTAGAGGGGATAGGACATCTCTTTGCTTCAACGCATTACGAATATCAAAAGTATCCTAAACTGTTTGCCTGCACGCTCCTTACTCTTTGTGACATGTAGACACATTCGAATAAGTTTAACTTTTAAGGAATTCCGAACTCCAGAAGGATACTCTATAACTTCTCCCTCTTAATTGAATCATATGTCTTTTTTGAAGTATACATATATAGCGAGTTTCACTCGACCTACGGCCGATAGCAGGAAAAGTGACTGCAAGCATTGAGTCATCAACTCGCGCTGCCCACGCAGTGTCTACGCTAGTGGCCGCAAGTCGAGTGGAACTTACTGTAGTTGATGCACAGTGGCATTATATTCCCATTTATTTTATAAAATCTTTCTTATGCTAAACATCTAATCTTTTGTAGACCTGTTTCTTCTAAATCCACATTGATCTCATAGAATGTCATGAATATAAGGAGTAAGTCAGCTTACTAATATACACTGCTCAAAAAAATTAGGGGATATTGTAGAATAACCTATTAAGACTATGTTTTTAGGAACAGTATTAGATGCAATCACTTTCTATTACTCCAAAAAAATGTAAACAAGAATTTGAAGTCATTACGTAACCTCTGTACCACGCCAGATGTCAAAGAGATCCTGATATGGCAAACAAACAAAGCAACATTAACATGGGTGAAAATGTTTCTTTAGTATGGTGTATGGTCTCCTCGAACGGCCAGCACTGCCTCACACCTGTGTGGTATTGATGCAATGAGGTTAGCAATGAGTTCTTGGGGGATACGTGGCCACTCTTCCATAAGAGCAATGTGCAGGTCTGGAACAGTTGTGGGAGGTGCTGGTCTGCCTGCAATGCACCTGCCTAATGCATCCCACACATGCTCAATCGGCTTTAAGTCCGGGGAGGAAGCTGGCCATTGCATACGCTCGATACCCTCCACTTCCAGCATGTCGTCCACCAAGCCAGCTCTGTGGCGTCGTGCATTATCGTCCATAAAAAGAAAAGAACCACCTATGGCACCAGCATAAGGCACGACAAAAGGTCGGAGAATCTTATCTCTATACCTTACCGCAGTCAAAGTACCACCTTGGATGACGTAGAGGTCCGTACGTCCACCACTACTGACTCCTGCCTACACCATCAATCCACCGCCACCATATGGGGATCTTTCACGTACAAAAGCTGGATTGTTTCGTGTCCCTTTTTCTCTCCAGATGAATACACGCCGACTATCACATTCCATGTTGAATCGCGACTCATCAGAAAAAAGAACTGATCTCCATTCAGCATGCCTCCACCCACGATGTTCCTCCGCCCAGTTTCTGCGATCTCTACGGTGTTGTGGAGTTAACCTGGTACACACCATGGGCCTACGGGCATAGAGACCACTTCCATGCAGTCGATTAGGGACAGTTTGAGTTGACACCCTGCGTCCTGTTGCTGTTTGAAGTGTATTTCGCAGTTGAGTTGCATTCTGCTGTCTATTCCGACGGGCTGTTAACAAGAGGTAACGGTCATCCCTTGCTGTTGTTGCCCTTGGTCGACCTTGTCCGGCTCTTCTGTGAACAGTATGTTCTTTGAAAATGCTTACAAAGTCTGGAAATCACGCTTTGAGACACCCCAATGGCTTGTGCCACCTCTTGTTGTGTCTGTCCAGCTTCCATCCTTCCTATGACCCTCCAAGCCATTGGTTCAGGTAAATCACGTTGTCGAGGCATCACTGTCCCTAAGGCAAGTCATTCACTAATTGAAAACTGGACTGGATTTAAAAACAGCAACAAAACATTCACCTTCACACCACTGCCCTCTGGTGTGGTACCGAGGTTACGTAACAACTTCAAACTCTTATTTACATTATCTTGGAGTAATAGAAAGTGATTGCATCTAATACTATTCCAAAAAACATAGTCTTAATAGGTTATTCTACAATATCCCCTAATTTTTTGTAAGACTTGTCGAAGTTGAAATAATGAGATGCTCCTGGAGTTGTTGCAATTAGTTTTATCTCCTAGATTTGTTCAATAATAGATTCTTTCCATTCATTTGGAAGGACATATTTTTCCCCAAATCATACTAAGCAACCGACGTATCTTCACCGTCAATTTTTCTCCCTCTGATTTTATCAGTTCTACTGACTGAAATTACAATAGGATTTTCACTGTTAGGTCTCGAACCAGCGCGTAGTTCTGTACGAAGGCATGATGTCTTAAACCTCTCGACTACGACGCGGGACATTCGGAAATTAATTGCATGTTCACTATTTGGATAGTGGGCTAAGTTCATTCGTTGTTTTTATAACGTGTGACATTTCTTGTGCACAAGAAAGTCTATGTAAAAAGTGTTTCTTTGAAAGGTCTGGTGTGTAAGGGTAATGCCATATGATTAACTAACTAACTAACTCACTGGCACTATCGAACCCGTAGGTTCATGGCCGCGCAGGACATAAGCTCTCATAAATCCCTATCCTGAGATAGTTTTCCAGCCATTCCCTGTATAATCTACTTCCCTCAAATAATGGTTAATGTTACTCTCCCACCTCATTCTTGGTCTATCAACTGGGCGTTTTCCCTCTGGTTTTCCTACAAGAAGCTTCCATGCACGTCTTTCACTTCCCATTCGTGTCACATGTCCAGCCAATCGCAGGTTACGAGACTTAACTGTTCATATTATATCTGGCTTCCTATAAAGACCATGTAGTTCACTGTTTTGTAGTCTTCTCAATTCACCTGTCTATTCATCTCTTTTTGGTCCAAAAATTTTCCTAAGAACTTTATTCTCAAATAATGCTGTGTGCACATTATTTGAAATAGGGTTTTCTATTTAATTAAAATTTTAAGTTAATAATTATTTGAAATACCGTAATTAATATTTTAAATTCTGAATTAATGAGAAGTAAACAGCTATATTCCTCGGGAGAAGAACGTATGTGGTACACTACCATAATTATGATCAAATGCATAGGGACATTCATCGGTCATCAATAATTCATAGTTATATTTTCCTCTAGACTACACTCGGATACTGAAAGTAGAGTGGGTTCATCCTTTGCCTTTATGACAGCCATAACTCTAGTACGAAGACTTTCCAACATATCTGAAAGCCAGGCTGACGGTTATGCCCTTCAGAATCCCCCCTTCAGATCATATTTAAACCGAAGCAATCATCAATAAGAACAATAAGTTTCCCGTAAAACATCCCACTGATTTTCTTTTCATTCTTGTGGGTGTGCGATCGTTTGTGGAGGAATGAGAATCCGTTCACCTTACAGAACTGTAAACAGAGAAGGTAATAGGATTGGGTAGTTGGGATCTGGAGTGAAGTCTCCGTTCTAATTCATCCCACAGATGGTGGGTTTGATTGAGATTTCCTGAACGTTATTGCCTCCAAACCATCTGCGTATAGACCTTTATGACATAAAGTATCATACTGGTGCAAAAAATGATCATTAAACGTGTCCTCTACAGTAGGTAATACTAATCCACGCAGGATGTCTTTATAACTTTCGGAGTTTAGATTTGAATTCAGTTATATCTTAGAAGCAACCCCGCACCCTACTATCTTCAAATTTCACTGTTGAAACAATACAGCCTTGCAGATGCCGTAAATCCTCGATTTAGCCACTGCCAAGTCCTTCCATCAAATTCTCATGGCGTATAGCGTGACGAGTTGCTAAAAATCACCGATTTGCTATTATTCACTCCCAGTAAGATTCTTTACATATTATAGGAGATGCTTAGTATCCACAAGGACAGTATTTGATTTATGTCCGGCCATGACTTCACTGCTGGTAGCACAGTAAAATTCTCGGCGATCAATTAAGCTGATAACCGACGACTTTTTAGATATCGCTCATTTCAGAAATTGATTTATTTCAAATGTTGGAAAATTAAAGAAAATCATATACACGTGATAACTTGCAACACAGATTGTTGAAGTATCTGACTGTTGATTAATTCCACAAAATACTGACAATAGCAGTGAATGTAATATTTCGATCATGTTTAAGACAGCGGTTCCCAACCTTTTTCGACTCGCGAACCCCTTCCACAACGATTAAATTGGGTGAACCACTGACTTTAAATATACATACAGTAGACATGCATAAAATTTAATTCCAAGCAAAAGGTTTAAGAACCTTAAATTGACTTAATCCTTAACGGTTAAAACCTAAAGTTACTCTAGTTACGGCTTAAACGTTAAAGTTACACAACATGTAGGCCTAGTTGTAAGCGAAATCAAATATATTCCTAACGTTGTTACATAACTGTAAAATCAAGCATTAGCGGTAAATATTAATTTATTGTGGAAATAATGTGATAGATTCCCGATCTTACACATATGCAACAAGGAACATTATAGGGTTAATTTAATTTAAAAAAAATATTTTCATCTTCTTCTTCTTAAACTTAATTTGTAGGATTTTCATCCTGTTTATTTCCAAAATGACTCCTCGGAGGAAGACGTATTGGATGTGCAATCACTGTCTATCCATCTCTTGGCTGATCTTCCTCTTGTTCTTCTCCCGTCCATTGGTCTATCTTCTTTAGCTCTTTTTGCAAGCCGGTTTTCTTCCATTCTTTCTATATGACCCTTCCAATATTTTCGTCTATTTATAATAAATTTGGTTATGTCTTGAATATGGCATTTGTCCCTAATTTCTGTGTTGTGTATTTTATCAAATAATGTTTTCCCCTGAATAGTTCTTAAGATTTTAATTTCGCATGTGCTTATTATTTGTTTAGTTTTTGTTGTATCAGCCCTAGTTTCTGCTCCATATACAACAACTGGTCGAACTATCGTTTTGTATATGCGGGTTTTGCTTTATTAAATCTTTCATATACCCTGATATTTGTGCTGCTTTATCAGCTTGTTTCTTTACTTCTTTCATTAAGTTTTTAGTGTTTGTTATTAATACACCTAAATAATTAAATTCTGACACTTGTTCTATAATTTTTCTTTCCACTTCTAATTTGCATCTTACTGGTTCTTTTGATATTGTTAAGCATTTTGTCTTATTCGTGTTAATTTCCATATTGTATTTTCTGGCATTTATATTAAATTGATGTAAAGATCTTTGTAAATTATCTTCAGATTCTGAAAGGAGAATGACATCATATGCGTTAACATATTAAGTGAAATCTAGTGTTTCCCATTTTATAACCGAAACATGGTGGTATGTTTTCAATAATTTTATCCATTATAATATTAAATAAGAATGGACTTAAAGAGTCACCTTGCCTGATGCCCTTTGTGAGGGTTATTTCTTCAGTTTGCTGTTCTCTTACTTTGATTACTGTTTTGCAGTGTGTGTTAATTGATATTATTGCTCTAATCAGTTCATTAGGAATTTTATTCTCTCTCAAGATATGTAGGCCTACATCTTCAAGCTGTACTCTATCAAAAGCTTTCTTCATATCTATGAAACATAAGAATACTGGTTTATTGAATTCCCATGATTTTTCCACAATTTGTCTAACTATGTAAATTGCATCTAATGTGGATCTATTTTTCCGAAATCCTTGTTGTTGTTCTTTAATATGGATTAACGCGTTTAATTTGTTGTTTAATATTTTTGTGAATACTTTTAGAGAACTATTAAATAATGTAATTCCACGATAATTTTCTGGTTTAGTTTTATCACCCTTTTTAAATATTGGGATAGTTATACTCGATTTCCATTCTAGTGGGGTGGTACCGCTTATTGTGATATTTTGGAATAACTTCTGTAGTTCATTTATCAGTTGTATTCCTCCAAATTTCAACATTTCATTTGTTATCGTATCAGGACCTGCAGCCTTTCGATTTTTCAATCTCCGTACTGTGTCAGTTACTTCATCTATTGTTATTTTCAATTAATTCATCTTGATTTTGATATTCATAAACATCCTGAATATTTTCCTGATTATTTTCTTCTTGTTTATATAGTTCCTGGAAATAATTATTCCATTATTGCATTGTCAATTTGTTTGTTTGTATACTATTCCTAATCTCCATTTTATTTCTTCTTAATGTTCCCCATATTTTTCGTTGGCCTCCATATAGGCCTAGATGATGTTCCATGTCTTTGGAATATTTTTCCCAATAATCTTGCTTAATTTTTCTAATTTTAGAGTTTGCTATATTGCGTTCTGTTGTGTATGTTTTCCAAGATTCAGGGGTTTTATTTTTCAAAAATTGTAAATATGATTCCTTTTTCTTTTTGGCTATTTCCTTAATTTCAGGTACAAATATTATCAAATATCATTATTATTATTATATTATTATTATTATTATTATTATTATTATTATTATTATTATTATTATTACAATGCTGCAGAAATTAAGGAAACAATAATAGACCTAACCTCGAAACCCGCCATTACGGAAGAGTTCTGGCGAATCCCTTGAAATATTTTGCGAACCCCGTGGGAAATAATGTGATAAGGTTGGGAAACGATGTAAGATACTAAGATGTCAGTAATAGTCTTGTCTTTTTAATGTCAGTCTCATAGCAAAACCAAATATTTATTAACACACTTTGTCGCAGATAGAGTTTAGCCTGTTTTGCTACAAATTATAGTCCAAATTGACTTTTGACTGTAATTACATCACTTAATTAAATTTTTCTAACGGTACTTATTTTGGATGCATTGCCCTACATCATATGATTTGTTCAAACTGCCGTATTTTACTTTTTAAATTTATCCGTTCGAATTTTTAAGTTTAGAATCGAGCTTCGTATGTTCGATTAAATTTGTTGAGTGAAGAAATTTGAGGACGTAACTCCCGTCTAAAGATGAATTAAAATTCGTCTGTTCTGTGCCACAGTGGCACGTTAAAAAAAAACTTGTTTGCGAAAATCATATCCCTAATAATATTACTAAGTATAGGAGCACACTCCCCGGGGATCTCGATTAACTTCGTAGATTACATTTTAATGGAAAATTCTATACTGACAGAATTATGACCTCAGATTATGTTGCATATAATTAAAACTACAATAGTTGCAAAGTTACGCGATAAAACAGAATTTTTAAAGTCTGAGCTGCAACTTTCTTTTGATATTTCGTGAAAGTCATATGGTACTTATGTAAAACGTTACATAAAATATACCTAGAGTAATAACAGCAATGTTACTTGTAGGCTATTGCGTCGAACGAAAAAACTGAATAAAAGTAGTTGAAAATATAATACTTTATATTATGTTACCGGCTTTCTGTTTCCTTGTATAGAAATAACTCGATGGTGAAAATCTTGTTTTATTTCCTGCCAGATGCATTTCATAGGATATATTCAGGTGAAAGGCTTGGAATAACTTACACCCTACAGTATATGATCTGAAATAAATCATATGAGAATGATAAGCTGATTGCGATTCAAGTTCAACCTACTTCGCCATTTAAAATCTCACATTATATTATCTTATATTTTAAATTGTTTATAAAAGTAAAATAAAAACGCGGGTTAAATCCTGTCCATATAAGTGAATTTAAGTTTTTAAAATTCAGAATAGGCCTACAAAAACACTTCCTCTAATATTGTTTATTGAGCGAAGATTCATAGTTTCTCGTATTGTTGGCTGAGCGATCTAAGACATCCCTGTCTTGTCGCAGAGCTGTATTCTACGGGCTAGTCCCCAATGAGGTAGAAATTTTCTCATGGAACTTATCCGCACGGAATCATGAGGCATTTGGGTAGCTCGATAACTAGCGACTCCATATAATGTCAGGGGATTCATCTTTTTTGATTGGCAGATTTATGTGTGAAGTCAGCAGCCGACTGGTAACAAAAGACGTTCCATAGAGTTTACAACTATCATAAGTAAAAAAATAACAATAACAAAATAATAATAATAATAATAATAATAAATATATATATATTTCCGGTTTTAACAATGTTGATACATTTTTACGGTACCAATGATTTTTCCGCCATGGCCGGTCCCAAGCCCGAATGAGAAAGGAGGAGGGGGAGGAGTAATAACCTCATTAAAAAAATCAGGGTTCAGTTGGCTCCGACTGATAGTACTCTGTAAGTACCTCAACGGTAGAGTCGGCGCAGAAGGAATCCTTCAAGACGGCGGATCTGTCGGAAGATGCAACCCTATCTCTAAGGGAAATAGAGAAACGCTGCATTGCGGCGAAGAGGGATCTTCAAAGACCATGGGAAGAAAACCTAAACAGAAAATTTTCTGGTCCTCCAGGTTGGGAGTTGATGCGACGTGCTAATTCCCCGTTCATTGGGGGGAAAAAAAAAGATGTTAAAAACCCAATGATAATGATGATGATAATAATAATAATAATAATAATAATAATAATAAATAAAGTCTCGTAACTACGGTACTTTGAGATCAGACGCCGAAAAGTCTTTTACACCTTACGGCCAGGAACGATTTAATTTACCAAGGAAACATATCAGAAAGTTTAATAACTTCTGGAAAATGATGGCATTAAATTAATCACATGATTTGCCGCTGTATAGTGTAATCTAGATGAGCAATACGTTATATGAACTGTAATTTGATAAATAGGTGCGGAATTAGAGGGGAACATAGTTTAACTATTTGAGTCAACACTTCCCTTAATAAACTGCTATTAATTACTGATGTCTGTTGTAATATAGGATTTAGCTGGTAAAGAACCCCGCTCATGTCAGAGGCCCATATATTATGTGGAACTCTATTCTTGTCACATTCTTAGCGATCATCTGCCTAGAAACACTAGTTGTGTTACAATGAGAAAATCTGACATTCTTATGAAACTATCCAGGACTTGGCGTATTTTTACTAGAAGATCTTATCTAACTTTCTTAGGTAAATTACAGGATGTTCACAAAGTTCTGCTACCAAAACAATGTAACTTAGCTCGTAAATTATTTGAGATAGAGACATGCGGTTTTTTGCAACGTATTCTACACGTCTCAAAGTTTTGTTTACATTTGTTGCAGGTTGTGATTTAAACGATAATGACGACACCTCGGGAAAAGACCCAATGTGTATGGTGGTATACTGAGTCTGGTAAATCACCAGTACCCCCATATCCTGACGTTATGGCGGTTAACATGTCTAGACACATAGAAAGTCGCTTGTTCAGAGAACATCACTCTCTGCAGGTACTCATTGTATTTTTCAATTGCGTTCAGCATGGAATCAGCAAATTCAGCACGCAGAGGGAAGTCAATTGGCAGCAACGCATGCGTAATTTGCGCTTTATAGGCCTGAAGATGTAGCCGCTTATTGAGGACTTACTGAATGGTTCATTTTGGTAAATTCAATTCTCGTGAAGCACGACGAACCGATTTTTGAGGGCTGCATTGAAATGCAAGTTGCACATTGTCGTTAGTTTCTTGACTCACGCCTGGTCGCCCACTCCGTGGCAAGTCTTACACTGCATGTGGCTAGAAATTTCTCGTCCCATCTAATTATGAATTGTTTGGATGGGGGATCTATTCCATGTTGCCGGCGGAAATTTCGCTGAACAGTTTTCTGGTGATTTGCGAGACTCAGCTTACCATCATACACATTGGGTCTTTTCCTGAGATGGCATTGTTGTTTAAATCAAAATCTGCAACAAATGTAAAGAAAACTTTGAGAGATCTAGAATATGTTGCAAAAAACTTCATGTCTCTATCTCAAATAGTTTACGAGCTAAGTCTTGCTAGTAGGACTTTGTGGACAACCTGTATATGGGGCATTATGGTAAAGTAGGTTCACATGCCAATTATGAAATTTCTTCATAACTTTTGACGTCAATGCCTAAAAACTGTAACACAACAATTTACCATATTTGCAAGATGGGGGCTGCGAGTTTTAATATTCTATTCTATAGTATTCTGCCCTAGAGCAGGCCATCCACTGCAATCATAGCATTTTCATGATATGCTTTTCAGCTTTATTAGTAGAGAATTATAGGTATGGTAGCTTCCCGTTGCTTTTCACGCCTTGGGAAGTTTTAATATAAACATCACTTATCGCTCATTCTCAAGAGGAGTGACACATCTAAAGAATTATACGTCTTGATTCTTAAGATTTTTATACTTATACGTATGTACCGTGTATAGCACTTAGCGCTTACTGCAACTATGAAAGCTCTATAGTGTACTCTACTTCTTGATTCTTAACGGTTTTATTGGTTTTTATCTACGCTGTAATGCACTGTTTAAAAATATAAAATATACCCTATGTTTCGATTCCTAAGGGATTTATTGATTTTATGTACGCTATATAACAGTTACTTCTGACTGCAAGTGTAAAAGGGCAAAACCTTTAAGAACCAAGACACAGAATATAGCTTACAGAAAGGACTGAGTTGTAAAATTTAGTATTTTTGAGATGTCAGTTTTTATGCGGATGAGCATTTTATTTGATATATTATAGTGTAACATTGATACCGATATGTCATATATTGTGGTCTCGGGGTAGCGTGCTGCCTTGTCACGCAGCGGGTCCGGGTTCGATCCCCGGTTGGGACAGTTTTTCTGGGTGAGGTTTTTATCGGGGTTTTTCCTCACCTGTAAGACAAATGTCAGGAAAAATTTAAGGCCCAAACGGTCCCCGAAATCATATGGCCATCGCAATCCTGATCATTCATATTAATCTTAGGTTAAGCTTAGGATTAAGGACTCTCCTGGCGCACCATTATCATCATCATCACCCATCATATCATCGGGGCAACGTAACCCCGCCTTCCAGGCGCCCCAACCTCAGAAGTGGGTTACAAGTACGCCATGCCAGGAGAGAAACCAGGAATGTCGAAAGACAAACCTGGGGCATTTGGGGGGAAAAAAATGATTGCTAACTGTAGATATTGTTAATTAGATATAGCGGAACAAGTAATGGTAGCATTTTTTCGTCTAGGGATTTGTATTATTGAACGAAAAATATTACATTTTTAAAGATGATCGATTTTTATGCAGAGTTTTCCCTTCCCCGTTTACTGAAACAAACCGAGGAAAATGGGTAGAACGAACGTAATCTATATCTTACTCATTCCACATCTACCACAGTAAGATTATGAGCATTTCTTCTTTTCCGAGTTCGATTGTTTAGACGAGACCAAAGCTATGTAGCGGCGTATTCCAGTAGCAACGTGATGTAATAGTTGTTGTTATACTCTTGATCTCTTAGTTAATAGGGTGCTGATAAATGTTAATACAAAGAAACAAGCGTTTGCATTATAGTAATTAACATGTGTTTACATAAATAGAAGGAAAATAATAATGTTGTGTTACTTTATTCGGTAAACAGATCGAAAGAGCAATGAAAATAGTAAATCGAATGCAAGTACTTTTCTTGCAACAGTGGAGGGGGTTCAAATTATGATTGAGAGGAAGGGAACACATTGTGCCACTTTCCCCATCGCTGAAATATACCATCCAAATAACTCGCACAAGTAACTATTCTGGTCACTTATTGTTAAATGTAATATGTAGGCGTAAATACTAACATTAAATAAAAATAATGTTTAAAACTAAATTGTGTTGGTCGCACGGACTGACACGTGGGTTCTAGCGCATGTGAAGAAGGAAAGATAATATGAAATAGGAGTAGTGGGATTTGATGCTGAAGATTGTAGAATCTCGTTTAGGTATGGCGAGGTTGTTTGCAGACGGCATTGAACCGTTTATTAAAAGTCAGCTGTAACTGAATTACAAAGATCTTATCAAGTTGACGTTCAGCTTTTAAAAAATGGAATTTTATTTGTTTGATATCAGCTCAGCGGCGAAATGTTTTGAAGGTCATTACCACAAGAGTTTTTATTTTGTAAATAATTAACAACCGGAGCATAGTGATGGAGTGGGTTGTGTAATGAGATGAAAGTCTTGAGGCATTTTAAGACTATTTTGTAAATTAACATTTTAATAAGGACTCTTATTCTTGTTTAACCTCTCCATATTAGGTACTTTTTACGAGTCTCATGCCCCCCCCCATCTGAGCAATACAGTGACTATTTAACTCATGCCCCAAATGAGACTCAATGGCCAATCACGTTTCAATGATTTCTGTTTTACAACCAATCAGAGTCGTGTTTCACGAAATATTTATCAGTGTTATAATTACCATATTAAAGAAAGCTCCTCCTTTTTAATATTCTGAACAGGTCTGACCATTATTTTGCAGTGACTGAGCCTGTGACAAATACGGCTACCAGATTGTATATATAGTGCATGAATGTCAACACATGCCGCATGCGGGAGTTAATATAAAAACATTTGTAGCAGTTGATTATACCACCAAAAGAAGAAACCACTGTTTGCACTTTCTTAAATGTATTTTTTTCCCAGGTAACAATCCAGAAAAATATAATTGTCATATTTACATCATACGACATCAGAAATTAATTAATATACAGTTTGATGTTTCATTTTTTTCTCCACTAGAGAGCATTCTTACAATATTGCGTTCCTTTGGCAATAAATAGTATGATCTGGTTGCAGTGATAAACAAAAGAAGCAGATGAAGCGTACCTATCGCTTCTCATTTGTTTTCAAACATCGCCGTTTACATTAAATATATAAATATTTTAAAATAACTATAGTTAAATAATGATTTGTGAGTGAACAGCTTAATTTTATTCGTTAAATAGTCCTAACAAATGCCACTTTTGATTTCCAAATTCTCTAGATAAATTGGAAATCACTCTTGGCATTACTTATGATAACTTCTGTCAGGAGAGGATGTTTAATCTTTGGACCACATATTTACTTTTTTTTTTCATACAAGGACATGAATCATCTTACCGAATGAGGCATCAGTTCAATGCGAGGCCATCTTCAAAATAGCACGAACATTTGAGACAAGACACCATTCACTCACATTTTCATAATAAACAAGGCGAATATGGTAGGGTGTTACGGTGGTGCCTAAACGTTTCCGACATTTGTCTTATAGGTGAGGAAAACCCCGAAAAAAATCGATCAGGGATCGAACCCAGGCCGCTGCATAAGAGGCAACGAAGTTACCCTTAGACAACAGACGTAGACTGCAATTTTAATCAAATTACATATTTCACATAATATAATTAAATTAAATCAATTTTTTAACAATGTTGTGGTAGAACGGCATCCTCTGTTCTGTAACTTAACAATCAGAAACACTTGCTAGTCAGATATGACGATTTCCGTAGAATTACGTATCAGGTCTGACAATTTAATTTCTACAATATTTCAATATAGTCCATCATGACTGGTTCAAACTGATATGGGATGTAAATTGGATTGTTCATTGTTCAATGTAACATTATTATTTAACAAAGTAGTAGTTTAGAATAAAGCGAGTTAACCAAGTAGTAGCGCCTGGAACCCAAATTCGATACGTTCGGGTTAAATCTCCGGTGCCGAAAACCTGCTAAGGGTATTTACTGGTTTTCCCCGGTCTTCAATGATAATGGTGCTTTGGAATTTCATTACCAGAATCCAATTCAACATATTCACAATTTTGTAGTAGGTATTGTAAAATAAAATAAGTAAACGCGATATTGACCTTAGATGTTAAAAAGTCTAGAGATAAGATTGAAATAAAAATAGTCGAAAAAAGGCAAAGCAGATTATAAGGTCTTGAGAATTAAAGTGATTTATGTTACCGCATCGCACATACTCATTCTTCCTTTTATGGTTTGGCTACTTGTCCTTATTTAGTGCACATGTGATTAAAGTTAATCTAGCACTTGTGTAATTAAAACGCTTTTGCAGATCATTTCCACGTCCTCGCGGACATGTTTATATCTCAAGCATTGCACTATTTTTACACTTATTGTGAAGATTTGTGTCTCCGACGATGTTCATCCTGCGACGGTAATTATGCGAGATATTAACGAGGACCATTACTACTGCTGTTACGGCTCGACGAAGATTACTATCAATATAATCTGAAATTTGAAGTTCTTGTTTACCTTATGGTCATAGAAATGAGATTTGTTTTTGTTCTATATCTTTCTTAGTTTAACTTCTACCCTGTTCGTAAGTTTATTTACACGAACTGCCTGCAGAGGATTTTTAAACTCTGGATAGCATCCATGTTTTTTTTACCACACAAGAAAATGGAGGGCCTCTCCTGATGAGCTCAATTATAGGACCACCTTCGTCACAACACGAACATTTCGGGCAAGAGACACCATTCACTGATACTACGAGTAAATAAGACGAATATTGCAGGATGCTTATGATGACCAATTGAAGTTTCCCGATATTTGTCTGAGGCAACGACGTTATGCCGATATCACATTAGTGGACCGCAAATAGGGTTTGTCATCTTCGCCTAAGGCAACGCCATTTCCCTGAGATCGCTGCGGTTGACTGCAAGAAGGTCATGTCAGCTGCGCCTTGAAAGAAGGGCGTTATACCGAGAACACAGCGATGGACCATAGAGAGGTTATGTCATCTAACTAATGTTATCCAGATGTTCTAAATTTACTTCATTTGACTCGTGTAGCTAATTAATTTTTTTCTAGCTTCCTTTTATTTATGCAGTAATGTCAGCACCTTCTTCATCGAACTCTTATTTATTTTGCCCCTTTTTATTTTATTAATCTACGCTTTCTGGTACTGATAATTTAGTAGTTTATCTTATATTATCCTATTCTCTATTAATATCAAATTTATTGTTAGTTTGCCACATTTTCATCTGAAAATTAAGATATTCAAAATGTGACCTAGTAATTTTGCCGCAGTTCATTATTTCTCAAATTATGAAATTCCATTTTTTTATTATTCTTTAAATTTTCACCGTTACCAGATGATGGTCGTAATCTCCTTTCCTTCCTTAAAGTAAGAGTCCATATATATATGGATGCGAAACATGGACTCTTACTTTAAGGGAGGAAAGGAGATTACGAGTATTTGAAAATAAGGTACTTAGGGCAATTTTTGGACCAAAGAGAGATGAACAGACGTGGAGAAGACTACATAACAATGGACTACATGATCTTTATAGGAAGCCAGATATAATAACAGTTAAGTCTCGTAGACTGCGATGGGCAGGACATGTGACACGTATAGGGAATGAAAGACGTGCATGGAAGCTTCTTGTAGGTAAACCAGTGGGAAAACGCCCAGTTGGTAGGCCAAGAATGAGGTGGAAGAATAACATTAACTATGATTTGAGGGGAGTAGATTATACAGGAAATGATTGGAAGACATTAGCTCAGGATAGGAATTTATGGAGAACTTATACCCGCGCGGCCATGAACCTACGGGTTCGATAGTGCCAATGAGTAAGTACCAGATGATCCGAATTACAATCTATCCTCATGACTGACCTAAAGTTGATGTTAATCTAATAATAACCTAATTATCTAATTGCTTTCACATTTCACTATCTGGAGACGCTTAAGTGCATTTTTGAATATCCTAAAACTCAAATGTTGTGCTCTTAACAGGTAGATTTTTTGATGTGGCGGAGAGTCCTTTCGTCGTTACCATCTTCATGAAGACTGAATTTACCTGTTGTTGGGAAGAATATTCCCGTCCCACGTGTACATTGAAATCTGCTAGGACTATTTTTCACGTACAGTAAAAGCTCCTTATTCGCGGGGGATATGTTCCGTAGAATTGCCGCGAAAATGGAATGGCAATTTGTATGGATATATAGGGGATCCAAGGTTCCGGAATAAAATAAAAATTATAAAAATAAAATCAATGAGAGGTTTTGAACAATTTCTATTAATTATTACTGTCAGGCTTAGGCAAGGGCTTAAGGAACTTAGTAATTTTTTCCTATTTTGCAGCTTTTATAAGATCTTTCAATTCAGATTGATATGTAGCTGTGATTTCAGCGATATAATTTCTTATTTGTCTTTGAATTTCTCGATGAATCGTACAGTTGATTCATTAACATTGAAACAGCGTGATATAAATGCAAACGGCTCGTCACACGCAAACGCTCAAACATTTACATTTTTACTTTAAGCGTCAACACTACTCTTTTTCCGTTTCGGAACTAATTTTCTTTCCTTTTACTCGACATTATAAATTAGCAACAAAGCAGAAGATACACGTGTTATTCAACCAAATTTATTGCAACGAATGACAAGTTGAAACAATAAAACGCCGATCGTGGCGAGGGCGGCATTTATCAACGGACATAGCGGCACATGAATTACTGCGGCAGTGGCTTTTAACAACGAACTTTAGGCTTAGTGACAAAAATATTTGTTTTACTTTGATATTAATTTGTCCATTTGGTTTGAATCGCTCTTTGTAAAAGCTGCCTTGAAACGTGCCTGCTGTAAAAAAAGTTGTTGATGCGTTAATAAAGGATACTAAATCCTTCTAATATACTGATTAGATCCGCGAACATTAACATTTTTAGCCGCGAATACAGGAACTGTGTCGCAATTTTTTAACCCGCGAATGATTAAAACACGAATAAGGAGATTTTACTGTATAGCGAAAATCAATCAAGTACATAACCTAATTTTTCATAGAAAGCTCATCCTTGATATCGTCATCCTTAACTCTTATAGAACCATGTACAATAACAATTGCGAACTCATTTCGTTTACCCTTTAGAATCACGTATGGAATCCTATCGCTAACTTAATATTCCCAATAGGTGAGAGATTAAAAAAAAACCGTTACGAATTCTGGTCTTGCCGAACCTCCATAGGACAGCTTCCTGATTCCTGACTATAGAACATTACATTGAAATGTTATTAAAATTAGCTTGATATTGATAAAATGTTTAAATGAGTAAGAATATTTGACTGCATTTAAACAGGGAACAAAAGTTGTCTGTAAAACGTGTAGAAATGGTAATAAGGTAGTGTGCGAATAAAAAAATGTGGTCTGACAATTCCGGTTTCTTCTTCCATAAGATGAAAGTAAGCGTGTTATTTAATATAATAGACATGGTTTGCTTAACGGCAATTTTATGACTTTGGGACAGTAAATTATAAGCCTTGCTATAAGCATAGAATGCTTGGAGATTTCAATAAAGTTATATTATTTTACGTTAAATTGTAATACAGGGTGTCTCATTCAAACCTCTCACATTTTAATTAATCATAACTAACAAAGTATGCGGAATTATGAAATGAGGCCGATATTAAACGAAACAGAAACTCGAAGAATTTTCATCGCCACACACTAAAACACCTCTATATGTGGACCATTAGTAGCACGAACAATATCAAGTCTATATTCGATTTCGTGCCACGTTCTGTCCAACATGTCCATTGGTACTGTTGCAATTGTATCAAGGATACGGGTTCGTAAATCATGAAGATCTTGTACTGGAGTCGCAAACACACGGTCTTTTACATACCCCCAGAGGAAGAAGTCCAGTGGAGTGATGTCTGCTGAACGTGGTTTTATGTCATTATTGTCCAACATGCGACAGATGAATTAACTACAACAATGAAAACAAAAAATCTTCGAATTTCTCTTTCTTTTAATACCAACCTCATTTCATAATTCCGCATACTTTGAGAGTTATGATTAATTAGCATACGGGAGATTTGAATGGAACACGGTGTACTGTTTGTAGTCTCTAAGTATACTCTTCTTCCTTCTTCTGCTGCTTATTCTTCATCTATCTCAGCTGCTTAATGCCATTAGGCATCGGGTTTACTTCGGTCAATCCATTTGCTCTATTGCCTTCTATTCATGCACATTCTTCTCATTTCCACCATTGTTTTCCGCCTTGTCCTATTCTCTCCACTGTATTTACCATTTTTGTGGAGGATGATTGCGAAAAAAAATAAAAAAACCTTATCAAATATTTACATTTCTTATTCTAATTTTTTTGACAATATTTAAAACTGTCGTGTTAATTAAGAATAGTCATACATTTAGGTTTAAAAATTATATAAATTCATTTTTATCCAGTATCATTGGCTAGTGGTCAGCGTTTCTGACTACTGTTCATGAGGTCATGGGTTCGATTCCCGGTCAAACCATAGAGATTTTTCCGTAAAGGGAATCATTCCTGTGGTTTTCCGTGGTCTGAAATTTAGGTTAAGAACTCTCCTGGCGCTTCATTATCATTTATCACCCATCAGATCACCGATGTAACGTAAATTCGCCTTCTAGGCACCCCCAACTTCAGAAGTGAGTTACAATTAAGCAAATGCCAGGAGAGAACACCAGAAATGTCGAAATGGCAACCTAGGGCATTAAAAAAATATACGTTTACCATTCAATCTAAATGAATTGTTAAGACGTTTTTTTGTGTATGACTTACCTAAGTTGATGTTCAGTTTTCACGTAATATGTAAGAAAGTGAAATTTTAACTACAAGTTGTCATTATGTAGCCCGGCCGAGGTAGATGGAATCCAAGAGACAAGTCCTGCAAGAGGGACTTTAAGCCGTGCATCCTGAGTCTAAGATTTTCAGGCTTGTAAAAAAAAATCTCAAGCCTGAAAGAAGAAGCCGCTGAACGAAATTTAACCGACTTTCTTCCATCCAAGTAATACCTTAGTTACTTACTAGATATCCTGACCACATATCACACTCGATATCTATAGACAAATAAACGTAACTATATCAGATTGATCATGAGACTCCAAAAGGGGAGATATAGGGTGGATAGGATGGTCATTATGTATAAAAATCTACCCTAGCAATTTCATTGCTGTGCCTAACTTTTTTAATTTAAATTTGAAAAAAATTATATATTTCAGAGTCCACCCCCTGTGGTCTCGAGGTAGTGTGCTGCCTTGTCACGCAGCGGGTCCGGGTTCGATTCCCGATCGGGACAGGCTCCTGGGTGAGGTTTTTTCGATTTTTTTTCTCACCTGTAAGACAAATGTCAGGAAGCTTAGGGCCCAACGGTCCCCGAAAATCATCCGGCCATCATCTTCACCCTTATCATTATCGTCATCATCCTTCACCGATGTGGAAAGCAACGGGAAGCTACCACACCTATAATTCCCTAGTAAATCTGCAAAGCATAGCATGAAAATACTATGATTGCAGTGAAAGACCTGCCCTGGATTGATGGATAGATTTCAGGGACATTATTTATGAATTTTTAAGGACTATTTTATTGAATCTATTAGATGAGGTTCCTCATGTTAGTGAAGTAAGTGTCTTAAAATTTCGAAGCCCGACCGCAAGTAGTTCCTGAAAAAGTGCACCAAAGGTTAAGCAAATATTTTTCTTGAATTATTTAAAAAATAACTTAGACTGAATGGCACTCAATATATTTTAATATTTTATGAAAATTTTATGTCCACCGCTGTGATCTCAGTACCGTAGCTGCCTCATAGCAGAGGGCCCGGATTCGATCCCCGATCGGGACAAGTTTCTTGGGTGATTTTTTATCGATGCATTTTCCTCACGTGTAATACAAATATCAGGAAACTTTAAGGTCCAAACAGTCTCCGAATATCATCTGGCCATCATAATCATCATATTCACCATCTTTAGTAAGAATATGTGACAATAGTGTGTTTCCTCTTAGTGTTGTGTTGTATCGGCAGAGGCCGTGACATTCTGTTGATTACTCATTCGGAGAGGCTCTGTGTGGTCAAAAAAGTATGTAGCTATGTGATCAACAATTTAAATTCCTTCTCCCATCAGGTCGTGCCACTGTAAGACCCGGGTGGCGTGTGACATGTAAGGTGAGAGGTTAAACTGAGTTAGAGGAGGAGGAGGAGGAGAAGAAGAAGAAACAAATTTATATTTTTTTTAAAGCTGGAAGTATTCTTAAGTAACACTAAACACTTCAATAATATCCGATAATTAGAATCTTCATTTTTTTTATTACGAGCTATTTTTTACCTTATTTCACAAAATCTTCAGTTAACTCTGTCTTCCCCTTTCAATTTTTCTGGGTGTTCTCATTTCCTTGACTTGTTTGAAATTCCTTTCCATACGGCATACATGCCCAAATCGCTTCATTGCCAAATTGCCTACTTAAAATTCCTGTGAGGACAAAAGTTTATATATATATATATATATATATATATAACCACACTGAAAACTGAAGGTGTTTAACTACATAATAACCCCGTAGTCCAGTAGCAAAGATCTAGTGGTTGGACATTAAAAAGCCTGCCGTCAGGTTTCTGTTGAATTTGTATGTTATGTTATTGTTGAGTTTACTGAAGACATGTGACAAGGCATGACGCACCCTCCCAAGCTTTGGATGTAAAAAATTTTTGGTTTGACATAATGTATATCAGAGGTATTTTCATCTCATATAATTGTATCAGTGCTATTGTACTATCTTGTTATTGCAATTTATTTCCATTTGTAGAAGGTTTCTTTCTGATTGAATATATGTTTTTAAATAGTGTTCTTATTATTTGATGGTAACTTCATTTCGATTTAATTTATTATAAATTGGTTAATTGATTTTTGTTTTCACTTTTTATAATTCCTTGAGTTTAAATGCAGTGGTATTAATAGGTGCATTTTGAATAATGTTGCCTATTTGAGGTCTATTCATTGCTCTTAATTTATATTTTAGGCTGAGATTCTTAAGGTTATTGGTAATAGGTTCTGTTTTGGTTAAGTTATGAAGTGGTGCATTGGGAAAAGACTTTTTCAGTTTCATACAGACTCTTAATGCTTTGCTGTAGACTGTATTTAATTTATTTGAGTTCGTTTTGTTTAATTTTAATAGAAATGGTGCAGCAAATGTAAGGGAAGACCTTATTATTGTGTTAACTAAATGCATTTTTGTCATGTTATTCAAGTGTGAGTTTTTTCGTGAGAATAAATGGAGTGTTTTAATGAAAGGCTGTGTTCGTGTGATTATTTTATTTATGTGTTCTGTTAGACTAAGTTTATCTGTAATAGTGATTCCTAGATATTGTAATTGTTTTTTGTATGGCATATGTGAATTGTCTATTACTATAGGGTGTTGTAGGAAGATCAATTTTTTGCGTCTTTTTCGTTTTATAAGGATTTCTTGTGGTGTCTGTGTTGATAGTTATTCGCCATTGTCTTGTCCAGTCCATGTAGCATGATAGGATTTTATTCATTTTTGCACTGGCCATGTCCACCCGCGGTGCTGACACATATAAGCATGTGTCATCCGCAAACTGGGCAAGTCCAGTGCCATTTTCTGTGGGTTGAGGAATATCATGGGCATATAGATTATACAAAGTTGGACTAATTGCAGAGCCTTGTAGTGCTTCTGCATTCATATTAATTTGTGAAGAGAGATTATTATTAATTTTAACTTTGGCTGTTCTATTTGTTAAGAAATTTGATATCCATCGTATAAGATTAATTGGGTAATTTAGTCGAGTGAGTTTGATTCTTAATTCATTATGCCACATGGAGTCGAAAGCTTTTTGAACGTTCATAGCAACTATGATTGACGTTAAACCTTTATTGTAGTTTGCGTTTTCTATTGGTGTAAATACTCATAGTAGCTGATCTGTGATTTCTATTCCTTGTCTAAATCCAGCTTGACTATCGGGTAGTGAGGTATTAATTAAATTATTAAATTTTGCTACTATTATTCTTTCTAATAATTTTGAAATGGTATTAGTCAAGCTTATAGGTCTATAAGAGAGTACATTACTGGGATCTTTATTGGGTTTAGGAAACATTAAAATATGTGCTTTTTTCCATCTTTGTGGAAGATATCCAAGTGTGAAGCTTGCTGAGAATAATTTTGTAATATAAATTAATGCTTTTTCAGATATATGTTTCCAGATGACATTAGATATGCCATCTGGACCCGGGGCTGTATCTTTTAATTTTTTGTGTGCTAATTTTGTATCTTCAATTGTAAAGAAGTCAAAGTTTTGTGGGAGAATTTGTAAGGGTTTAAATAAGAATGGGTGATTTTCAATGAAATTTTCAGCTTCTAAGAGTAAATTATTGTCAAAATTTGGGCTCCTAGGAATCCGGTAAATTTCTTGGAGCATATCCTTAAATTTTTCTGCTTTTTCCATATCATTAAGGATGATGTTGTTGCCATCCTTAATTGGCTGATTTGAATTAATTTTATTTCCTCGGAATTTTGAAATATTTTGCCAGAATTTTCTTGGGTTTTTTTTTTTCCAAAGTTCTTGTATAAGTTCTGTTGTTTTTTTCGTAATGTTGTATTTCAAAATTTGCTATGGCCGTTTTTACGTCTTCCTGTAGTTTTTTGTAAAGTTTTCTATTATCATTAGTCTTAGTTTTAATGTATAATCTGTACGCTCTTCTTTTAATTTTTATTATGTCCAAAATATGGGCTGGTAATGTCCTATTATGTTTATAGTTATTAATTTTGATTTGCCTAAATGGAATTGCTGCATTTTGTGCCTTTTTTATGGCATTCATAAGATAAGCATCGTATTTATCAATGTCATCAGTGTCAATTCTGGTAATGCTCTATCCAGAGTTTCGTTAAACTCTGTCTAGTCCGCATCTTCAAAATTGGGTATCTTTTTAACACTGATTTCCGCGGTGGGTTTCCAAGATGGTGTATACAGAGTGACTTCAATAGGGGCATGATTAGTATTAGGTGGGTCATGTAGTTTGATGTCTTTAATTCTGTTGTAGATAGGTAATGTTGATAGAACTTTATCAGGAGATGTGAAGGTTTGCAGGTCAGTGGAAGGATATCTAGTTGGACCAGGTAGTGTTACATGTGTGAAGTTCGATTGTATTAATAGTTCCACCAGGTCCTTACCTTTACGGTTTGTGCGTGAAGGACAATCTCCAAAGAGATGGTGATGTGTATTTAGGTCTGCTAAAAGGATATATTTATTGAAGAGTGAGAGGTATTTAATGAGTTCTGTCGGGAGAATATCCTGGGGAGGAGAGTAAATAGTGCTTATGTAGATTGGCCAATTAGGTATGTGAATCTTAATGGTAAGAGCCTCTAGATTTTCAAACTGATTAGGCAAGCGAACTTCACTGACAGGTAGAGTTTTTAGATATAGGATAGCCACTCCGCCATTGTTTCTATGTAATCTATATTGCAGTTTATATATGTTAATTTATCTTTGGGTTTCAAGAATGTCTCATTTAGTGTAATAACATGTGGTTTAATTTCATTAAGGAGAGTGTCAAGTTCTGTTCTGCTAGTAAAGAGACCGCGGATATTTAAATGTACAATGCTTATCTTATCATATTAACTGAATGATTATACATTAATGTCCGGAGGTTCAGGAAGTTCTATTGTGTTATTGTCATCAGTGTTTTCAGTCATGTCCAAGTTTACTTTGAGAAGATGTTTTAAGTTGTTATTTAATTTATTGGTCATGTCATTAATGAGTATTTCTATTCTATTTCTTCTAAGTGGAAAGCACTTGTACTCCTTTATTCCACAAAGCTTTGGATGTACTATTTACTAGTGGCGTTGTATCGTTGCTACTTGGTTAATTATTGTTGTGGTGAATTTAATAACTTGTTCAGTTAGAGCTTCCACTCTAGCATCTATGTAGGCCTCCAGTTTGCGGGTCGTGACCTCCATGACTTTCGCCATGGCTGCCTCGATCCGCTTGTCGAAGTCTTCTGTCGTAAAATTCGTAGGTGTGGATTCATTAGTGTTTTCGTCTGAATTGGTTAAACCTTGGATGGGTGTACGTCTTCGGAAACGGACCACAGCGAAAACTCTGTGTTTAATTATATAAGACCTAAACCTGTGACTCGAACTTATCATTCGTTGATAATGGCATGTGAGATCATGCCGAAACGTCGGAATCAGTGGCCAGATGCCGAACTTGATTCCAAGACGCGGAAAACCCAAGAAAACTTTCTTATTCATATATACGTATATATATATACATTTTTTTTTCCTGTTCTTGCATTTTATATCTCCCAACAATGGTTAGAATACGAAATAAAGCAATAAGGGAAATTATGGGTGTACAAGAGGAGCCGGACATCATAACCATTATAGAAAAGAAAATATTGCAGTGGTTGGACATGTCAAAAGAATGGCAGAGCAAAGATTGTCTAAAATTGTTATGGAATGGATCCCAATGGAAAGGAGGAAGAGAGGAAGACCGAAGAAAACTTAGATAGAAGAGTACAAGCGGGTATGAATATCAGAGGATTGGAGAAAGATCAATGGATGGACAGAGAGGAATGGCGTTTGATTTCCGGAAGACGGTGGCAGCTGCCATGATACCGGATGATGATGATTATATATTTTTTTTTCTAGATACAAGGATTTATTAGATTGTATGATTGGTCCCCTAAAGAACATCTTCGTTACTCCCAGCATTAGATGATTGGTATACTTTCCCTCAATCTGACTCTGGTCCCTATATTCAAAGATAAATTATAATAACCAGGTAGTTTATATGTCAGTTCAAATGATGACTCCTTTAATGACAGACGTTTACTGATATAATTTTAATGCTATAAAATAGGCCTTGATAATGAAACCCCGTTCTTATTGAAAGAGCAAAACCAGAAAAAACACATCCAGATTAGCCCCGGGATTTGAACCCTTGACCTCCGAATACTACTACCGTCCGAACCAAATATGAATTAAATTATATATTTAAGCCTAATTTAATACGATAAATGATATATAGCCCCCCCGCCACACACACACACACATTTCTGGCTTTTACCCGTGGCATTGGCGGAATTGCAATCAATTTCTTAAGTTGGGGCGGAGTTACATTACCCCGATGATGTGATGGGTGATAAGTAACAATGAAGCGCCAGGAGAGTCCTAAAACGAAACTTAACCTAAATTTCAGGCCATGGGCAACCATAAGGAAAACATCCTAAGGTCTGACAAAGGGAATCAAACCCGGGACTTCATAAACTGTAGTCAGATATGCTGACCACTAGTCCATGAGGCTGGTGATTATCTATATATATAAACATTAACAATCTAATATATAAATCCTTGGAACAACACATTCAAGAACGAGGGTTGCTATCTCTACTAAACAAATTAGTGATGTGCAGCAACACAACTTTAGTTACAGTCTTAACCGGATTTCACTATTTCTCATGTTATCAAATAACCACACAGTTGTCCTCACCAAGCTGAATAGACTTCATTTCAGACTCTATATTCAAACAAACCGTCTATTATAAAATCTGTAGCCAGAAATTTAACCCGGGCTCCTGGAATACTGTCAACGATTACGCCACAAAGGCGGAATAATAATAGTATTACATAATAATAATAATAATAATAATAATAGCAGCTCAGGATAGGGATGTATGGAGAGCTTATGTCCGCGCGGCCATGAACCTACGGGTTCGATAGTGCCAGTGAGTAAGTGATGATGATGATGACGACCACCACGACGATAATAGTTTTGTAGCATACCCTCAATACAGTAATTTCTAGTTATTTTCGTAAGATCAGTGATAATTTTTAATACCGTAGCATAATTTTTAAAATGCAGGATAGCTTAGGGTGTCAACATAATGCTTTTTAAAAAGAGCTGCATTTACCATATTTACAGGTTGTTCTGTAACTTAATCGTGTGTGAACTTATTAGCTTAATTTCTTTTTTTTTTTTCCTTTTTAATTACCCAGCAATAAATTCAACCTAAAAATTAAACATTTAGTAAGAATTTATTTTAATTAAATGCTCCAGAGTTGTCATTTTGACATTTTCTGATGTTTTGTCCTGGCATTGGCAATTTGTAACCCACTTCTGAGGTTGGGGCGCCTGGAAGGCGGGGTTACGCTTCCCCGATGATATGATGGTTGATGATTGTGATAGTGGTGCGCCAGGTGAGTCCTAATCCTACACTAATCTAAGGCGAATGAAAATGATGTTGCTTATGATGGCGATATGATATTCGGGGACCGTTTGAGTTCTTAAAGTTTCCCGACATTTGTCTTACAGGTGAGGAAAAACCCAAGAAAAATCTCACTTGTCCCGACCGGGGCCCGCTGCGAGACAAGGCAGCACGCAAGCTCGAGACGACAGTGGTCGACATTTAGTAAGAATATAATTTTTTCCGTCACTATTATTGATTAAAAAAAAAGTAAAGTGATCCCACGACAGGCCTCAGGAGACCCTTGGGGTATAGGAGGGTAGTAGGAGGTTAGGCTCCCACTTTTCTATATAATCGGCATTTAATGTCAGCCGGGTTGTCAGCCCTGCGTGACGGCCGCCTTTACCCCCAGAACAATCGTCTGGTACTAATTTCCGTTAGAGGCTGAGTCGACCCCAGGACCATAGTGCCGCCAGAGGGTTTGGGTCAGTTTAAAAATCCTGACCGCCCACGAGGCTCGAACCCTCGACCTTCCGGCTTGTAGCACAGTGCTTTAACCACTACGCTACGGCGTGTCCCCGATTATTGATTTAGGTTATTAATTATAATCTTAATTATATTTAGTAAGAAAATAAATAACTTAAATGAATAATACTGAAGGAAAATGTTCTATGTTCCACTTTAGAAACAAATGCATCTCTAAATTTGGATTACGCAAGGAAGACATGTCAAAAGGTGCCACATCACAAATATTGATTTTATACCTACATTCAGCTACGACATTTAAATATTATATATTTTGTTTTTTATTCAGTTAAAGTTTGTTTGTCGTTGCGAAAGCAATATTTAGTCCTACATGTATTAAAATAGGTTCAATACCCAAAACTTTGTAGGAAGATTTCAATAACTATACCAAGCGAGTTACCTCATAAGGTAGTGTTTGAGACTCGTACTCGCAACATCAGTCATTTCGAAAAGGGATCATCTCTTTTTTCATTATTCCATGTTTACATACGTACCTACTTCCATCGTGTCCGCGTGAGAACGGATCAACTAAACTATTCCTTTACCACTTTCTGACTTTATTCAGTAGTAATTTCAGATTCAGTGCTTTATCCTGAACAAGTTGAATCAGTTTTTTCCCTCTCCTGTAAAATTTGATCAGCTGTAAATTATCTTTTTTCGAAATGACTCATTCAATTTCTTCATTAATTACAATTTCATAAATTCGTTAAAAATTACACTGTGAAGTCTTAAGTTATAGGAGTCGATCGCTGTGACTTTGTGGTATCATCACTGCCTCAGACGCAGGGACCCAGGTTCGGTCCTCGATCGGGATAAGTTTCCTAGGTGAGTTTTCTTTTATTTCCCTCACCTTTAGATAAATGTTAGAAATCTTTAAGGCCCAAATAGTCCCTAAACACCATCCGGATATCACAATCGTCCAATCACATTCTTCTTGTTTAGTATGAATATATGAGTGAAATGATGTGTCTTGTCTTAAATGTTTCGTGTTGTCTCGGAGGTGGTCCTGCCATTCAGGTGATCACTTATCAGAGGAAGCTCTCCCAGTTCTTGTGTTTTAAAAATTGTGTGTGTGATCCTAAGTTTAAAAAATCCTCTCCCGACAGTTCGTGTCTCTGTAAGTTCCGGGTGGCGGGAGGCATGTTAAAGTACAAACAAAAGGAGAGGTTATAGGAATCGGTAAATGTTTTACTGTAAGCGTTATTTTCCTGACCTATTTAAAACGGAAAGAGGGTTGTTTTATCCAGTAAGTAGGCTACCACGTATGTGTGTATTACATGAAAGCTGTCTCTTTTGCTCCCCTTTGCAACATGACCTACTTTTATATCGTATTCGTTGTCATTTTTTTATATATCTATTACACAAATGACACATTCCCCGTATTTTTCCCTTAGGCGAACAATAAATATTTTCTGCTGTAGTGGCAGAATTCAAATAATTACTAACAGGAATGAGATACAGAAGATATTTAAGATGTACTCAACTCTGGAAACGCATGCTGCACAATAAGGGCATTCGTCATACCAACTCCTGTGAAAAAGTGATACAAAATATAAAGCTGATATTCTTCCAGTTATGATTATGAAACATGATCTCTTAATTTAACAGGGGAGAAATGATAACTATTATTTCAGAATAAGCTGCTTAGGAAAATTGTTGGACCAAAGAGAGGCGAATAGAATGATAAATAGAGAACACTACATAATAGGGAGCTATATGATATTTATGGGTAATCAGTCATAATGAGAATCTTTAAGTCTCGTAGACTGCGATAGACAGGGCATATGGCACGAATGGGGAATGAGTTATGGGACGAAGAAACTTTTTATAGAAAGCTAGAAGGAAATCGCCCAATAGGTAGGCAAAGAATGAGTTGGTAGAATAACATTATCAATTACGTGAGGTATGTAAATTATACAGCGTTTAGTTTAGGATAGGGATATATGGAGAGCTTATTCCACACGTTAATGAAATTCGGGTTCGATAGTGCCAGTAAGTAAGGTACGGATGGCGCGTGGTGCTATTTGATTTATTTAAAATTATTAATATACGCATATATAATTTATAAATAAAATAAATATCCTCAACTCGTGTCCAGCTCAGGATCGGGTCGAGGAATGAGATGAGATGAAGCCCTATATTTATAGAGGTCTGTGAACTACAAGGGTCGACCACCCTTGACGCACCGTCACAGGGGCGGGTGGACGAAATGAATGAGGCGAATATGGAGAAATGGTGGAATTAAATTTGTAGCATGGGAAAATGGGAGAAACCCAAGCTCCATTTCGTCTACCACGAAACAGACTTGATCTTCGGATCCCAGCGGTGAGAGGCTTGCGTCTAACCGCTTGTGCCACGGAAGCGCCTGTATAAGTTATATACAGTAAAATAATTATAAAGGTCATGGCATGATATTGATAAAATTAAGTTTTATTACAGTGCGATCAGTATACCACTGGATAGCAGACGCGGGGATTTCACTATACACTGCTGACGCACTCACGGCGGGGAACGAGCAGCGTAGGATCGCGGTGATACAACCACACCCATTTTTGTAACTATTTTACAAATTGTCGTACTTACCAACTTTATTGAAGCAGGTGCTGGAACTGTTCACCTTCGTTGTCCATGCATTTTTTGACAGCTCTTTATAAAATTTGTTGTATACAGATTATGGACTGTTGAACGTGACGGAATTTTTACACCTAGGAATCGTGTTTCAAGAAGTCTTCGTATTTGGCTGGCAGACTGAGTTAACAAATATTGATTATAAATAAATACACGTTGTTCAGTAGAAAACATATTATTAGCCATTATACAGTATACACTTTACATTTATACACACGTCATTCAGTTTACACTTATACACGCCTGTTTCATAAAATGCAGATTTTAAAATTGAAATAACTTATACACACGTCATTCTGTATACAAGGAAAAGCGAGCGAACACCTTATCAACTCGAAGCACACAATCTGACTGCGACCGTGAATGCGTGGGCTGCGCTTGTATACTGCTGAGTCTGCGCACATTTCAAGTCGGCGTGTCTGCGCGTGTAGGCCTTCGTCACCGCACAGAACAAACCCCGTGTCTGCTGTCCAATACTATACTGATCGCACTGTATAAGTGAATATAATTTGAAGTGGTGGTAAATGGTATGCAAAGCAATTAAAGCTGAAGCCATTGAAATAGATAAGACTGAATATAAATATTATTCAAAAGGTACAATTCATTACAAAAGTCATACGGTTAAATTGCAGTGATAGTGGCGGTATGTAGGTCTATTATTTTACTTAATGGCGCTCTTTAATAGTTTGGATATCGGAGTCATAGTGTGTGAGAAATGGCAGATTAATTTGGCTCAGAATCTTTTTTCAGTGTTACGTTTCTTAAATCTACGACATGTGAGTCATGACTTTACTTCCTCTCCAAATTAAGTCACACTCTGATTTTTTATACATTAACAACTCCATCGAAGGTGTTAAAAAATCGTGAATATGGCTTCCTTTACAAAGGAGGTAAAGGCTCAGGTCCTGGCATCTATAATAACCTCTATCTATCTTCGGGTTTTTACAGCTGCTGCCGTATTTCCGTGCCAAACCTCC
Source organism: Diploptera punctata (assembly GCA_030220185.1). Classification (NCBI taxonomy): domain Eukaryota; kingdom Metazoa; phylum Arthropoda; class Insecta; order Blattodea; family Blaberidae; genus Diploptera; species Diploptera punctata. The sequence goes on from JASPKZ010009819.1 coordinate 1,144,986, forward strand.
AAAACCTACGATCTTGGGCATCTTCAATGTTTAACCCTCTTTGCTTGCACTACTATCCTCATGTTTTCCTTCCATGTTAACTTTGATCTCCCTCTTTTCTTCTTTTTGGTCGGTTGCCATTGATATAGTATAATAACCTAAAGAGTGAAATAAGAGGGTTCTGAGCCCTTTCATGCTCAGAATTGAATTGCGATGCTAATGGCCTGATTGTTAAAGAGCGTGATTACTGATTAATAATACTGAAACCAAGGACTTCTGTGATTCGGATGTTATAGTTAAATTATTTGAAAATTGTCTGCAATTCTACAAGCAACCAAATTATATTAAACAGACGTGTATCTATAGACAAGTTCCTCTTTAATCTCAGTCATGGATGTGCCAACGAATTAAGTTATTTTATTATCATGATATTGAAGATTGTAATATTTTATGACGATTAAACATTGGCCAGCTGCATCATGGTAATTATTTTATACATTATTTTTTCACTTTTAAAATTATTATTTAATGTCCAAATATTGTTTCAGTCCACCGTTGTGGTCTAGTAGTTATGTTGTTGCCTCAGATGGAGTGGGCCCGGATTCGATCCCCGCTCGACATAAGTTTCTTCGGTGAGTTTTTCGTGAGTTTTCCTCACCGTAAGACATATGTCGGCCTAAGTAGTCCCATAACTCCATCCGGCCATCACAATCATCCATACTACATTCGCCTTGTTTAGCATAAATGTATGAGTGAATGATGTGTCTTGTGTTGTCTAGAAGGTGGTCCTGACATTGAGCTAATTGCTCATCCAGGTAGGACCTTCTAGTCCTTTTATGGTCAATAAAGTATGTATGTGATCGAGTTTAAAATACTCACCTCACAGGTTGTGTCCTGTAAGTTCCATGTGGCGTGGTACCTACAAAGGGAGATGTCAAACTCAGATAAAGTCCACAATTAATATATATTGGCTTTAATGATCGGAAATTTTTATTTGTTACGGTTATGGAAGACGCGAATGGTAATTTTCCACTGCAGGAAGTTAATGGGTGGGATGGAATAAGAATTTTAACGCATTAAAGTAAGTTGAGACAAGAGTGCAGTGACTTTCCAAACCAGTCGATGACTACTGGGCTTGTATACGTTGGCGTGTTTTGAATTTCTCATGTAAATTAATAGAGGACAAAGCACCATATGTGTGTAGGAAATGGAACTCCTGTGCAAGATTTGGAATATATTTGAAATCACATTCTAATAGTAAGTCATTTCAAAACTTAGGTTGCGATCACTAAGAAATACATTTGAACATATTTAGTAGTGTAAAAGGCACTGGTAGGGATAAAACAGTTTTGATATTCCTCAAATTGGCCAGAGCTAAAGACCTAAACTATAATGTATTTGATGATGGATTGATGACAATCTTAGTCATGTTTCAGCAATGCATTTAATAAAATGTATAATAATGTTCCAAGCGCGACAGGCTTTGGCCTACCAGCCGGCTGCTGGCCTGACGTCCACATGTATTAATCACAGAGGTAGACGATCATCGAGCCAGTGTAGGGGTGACATATGGTTGGGATGTCGGGTCCCCAGCCGTTATAGCTGGTCTTCTCAACCTGGAGTCGCTACTTATTGTAGCTACCCAAATGCCTCACGATGCCGGGTGGGCACCGGTCCCATACTGGCTGAAATTCCATGAGAACATTTCTTCCTTCATGGGGACTCTAATCAGCGCAAGTCCCGTAGCTCTGCGTCAAGGATTCTTGCCTTAACCACTCGGCTACGGCGCGAGATATGTGTAATAATAATAATGATAATGAATGTGATAGTTATTGTGATAGTGATAGTGATATTATTAATAATAATAATAATAATAATAATAATAATAATAATAATAATAATAATAATAATAACAATAATAACAATTTTTTAAACGTTATTGTGTCACTCTAGTTCCAAAAGTGAAAATATGTAATTTGATTTTTAAATATTTTATGTACATACGGTAATCATTGTTCCTGATTTGGCTACAGAATATTTTGTTTTACAGCTGAATAAAGCTGTAAATAATTTTGTGTTTCTTTTGTACCGTGTAATTTTTTCTTAGTTTCTGATAATACACCAATTGAAGTTTCATTTTTGGCCAGTACATCAAGCTGATCTTCCTTAAGTGTAATTCCATGACGTCAGCATGTGAACTATGTCTAAATCCAAGACTCCTAAGTAATTTAGAAATGCCAACCATGGTAGTAGATCGTTCAGACGATTTGGGAAGAGATGGTTGGAACATGTTTTGTAGACCGTTCCTTTCAGAACTAAAATATGAATGATATATTAATAATAACAATAAAACATTAATAAATATGTTAAAATAAAAAATCCTTATTAATAAATAGAATGAGGGCTTATGTTTTAATATTGGTAAATATAATTAGGGCATTTAAGCTAGACATAAATTAATTTGAGAAAACTGCTACAATGATATGAAAATATTGAATTTATGGAACATCTGATAAAGTAATTAAGTGCGATTTGTTCTATTGTAGATAAGTTAATTAATTTTAAATTCTTTATCGTCCAATCCGGCTGCTAGAAATCGATTGTCGGCGGGATAGAGCATTTTTTATTGTCTACTTTGGATATTAGCTTGTGCCCTTGTGTTAAGTGGGGGCACGCCGTAGCGTAGTTGGTCAATGCAACACGCTGTAAGCCATAAAGTCGAGGATTAGAGTTCTGAAAGGATCGGGATTTTTTAACTGCTCTGAACCATCCGGCGGCACTATATCCTGGACATTACCCAGCCTCCAGTGGAAATGATCATCAGACTATGCTGTGGGAGTAACAACCCGGCTGACATAACGTGCCCATTGTATAGAAAGATGGGAGCCTGAACTTTCCACTATTCCAAGGGTTTCCCAAAACTTTTACCTTACCTTGCCTTAAGTTGTTTTTTTGTGATCATTTCATACTATAGTGTATTATTCTTATAGACAGAATAAGGGATGCTCAACATCTTATTTACGGCAATAGACCCTCCATCTAAACACATCAGTGGCGTTATGATCCTCTATATCAGAATAGACAGCTACTGAGAGAACATGTTGATTATTGGTAGATAACACAAACATTCAGGAAACCTCACTCATTTTAGTAGACACTGCAGAACAATTGAAGGGCTTAGGGCAATAACATGATAAGCCACATATTGTTCTTTCTGAGATATAAGGATTCTAACATTTCAAAAATTATAAAATTGTGCAGTATTGTTGTTAATACATCATGTGTCTATATGTTTTAACTCATCACTGGCGTACTTACAAATTGTTTTATGGATATTTCAATACATTTATTTGCTATCATTGTAATAAATTATATTTCTTAACAGAATGTGGCTTATCACGTTACTGCTCTAAACCCTTCAATTTAACAATAAAACTTACTCCTGCACAGTTAAGACGCCAGTGATAACTCCATAAAACAAAACTTAGTCTACAAGAAAGGATGGTGTAAAGATCCGTTCTCTTCAAGAATTTGAAAGTATTGAGATAAAAGCATAAAGTTTTCCCTACCCCCTGCCAGACAAGGACAATCACTCTGATACATAAGCAGGGACGAAGCTGAATTGGATTAAAATTGTATGTTGTATGTGTGATACAAATATCAACAAGATAATCTTTAAAATTAAATACTCAGTTATTTGAGCACAGTGTAATAAATCATTCGGTGACAATAAGCGTGAGTCTAGGATGTGCGAGTCTCCGCTGAAATGCTATAGATGAGTGGTTTAGTTTGGGCCCGGACTCCAAGGGTTGCTACCTTTAACGCCTCGGAGTCTGGATGATTCGGACTCCCTATAATTATATATAACTAGCTTCGCCACTGATAAAAGATGACTCATTCCTCAAGCATTGCACTAACCACAGATGTCTTGCGAACATGTCTGTCTCTGCTTCAGAGCTGTTGTTTCCTGCCTAAACGCGACCGGCCCAGCATAGCAGGTACTTATGTTCTACAAAATTATAATAGAAGAAAGAATGAATAAAAAAGTATTACATCAACCTGATACAGCCTATAAATTAAAAAATCTTGGATTGGTTATCAAGATTTGATTGAAGAAAATAAAAAAAGCTATTTACACTACTAAATGTATTGTTACACACAGAAATACATTATAATGGAAATGGACAGTTAATTACAAATGAGGGAAATTTTGAAAAAAAAGAAAAAGAAAAAAAGGTGCCTGAATTCAAATAGCTAGGAAGAATAATTACAAACAGGAATGAGGTGCACAAAGAAATTAAATAGGCTTGTTAGGCTCAATTCTACAAAAGCAAGCTATTTAGCATTACAGGACTCTTGTCTCAACTTCCCTATAGAAATATTAACTGAAAAAAATTATAAAACTGTTATTCTCCCAGTTATATTATATGGATGCGAAACATGGACTCTTACTTTAAGGGAAGAGAAAATGTTACCAATATTTGAGAATAAAGTTCTTGAAATATTTTTTGACCGAAGAGAGGCGAGTGAAATACATAAGTGATCTACATGATCTTTATGGGAAATCACATATAACAAAAACAGTGAAATCTTATAGACTGCGATGGGCAGGACATGTGGGATGAAAGGGGAATGATAGAGGGACATAGGAAAACCAGAGGTAAAGCTTCCAGTAGCTAGGCCAGAAATGAGGTGGGGGAATAACATTAACCATGATTTGAGGAAAGTATATTATACAGGGGATGATTAGAAAACAGCTCGTATGTATGAAGAGCTTACGTCCGCGCAGCCATGAACCTAAGGGTTCGGTAGTGCCAATGAGTTAGTTAACTCTAAATTATCGCTGTAGTCTTGTAGTAATCTCGTTGCCTCTAAGTAACGGCCTCGAGTTAAATCACTGGCCTGAAGATTCTTTCGGGATTTCTTCTCACATGTAACAGAAATGTCTGGAAACTTGAACACCCAAATAGTCTCAAACACTATTTGACCATCACAATCACCCTATCACATGCGGCTATTTTAGTATGAATATACACTTTGTGGTCTGTCTTAAATTTTTGTGTTGTCTCGTAGGTGGCCTGGCATTTGCTGATCACTTATCCGGAAAGGTCTTCACGTGGTTAAAAAAGACGCGCGCGTGTGTTAAAAAAATCTTGTTGCAATGTGTTGCTGTAAGTCCATGGAGGCATTGGGCAGCCAAAAACCTGCAAACGAAGAGGTTAAAGCTGTGGAAAAGAAATAAACATTCTATATTGAAAGGTTTTCAATGACTTTATTTAAAGTTACAGATTATTATGTTTAATTTTAAAAGCAGTTGATTTTCTGTTGAAATTTTTCTAATTGGTTATTATATTTTAGAAGAAAAGAAGAATTAGTCACCAGAAATATCATTCACCCTGGCAGTTAGTCTTTTAGCTTCTACTTTTATAGTAAAAACTCTAAACAATTGGTGAAAACTCTCTATAAGTCATTCGTGTCTGTGCAATAAAATACTGGTGTCTGTAATGGACAGCTTTACATTATATTGGGGAAATTCACTCACCCTATGTAAACGAACGATATTTTTAGTGCATAAAATATTGTTTTATAGATTTATGAGACGGATTACCCTTTTCCCTGCGATTTCAAAGAGTGATTTATATTCATAAATGTAACTGGCGAGCTTCAGTTTGGTTCAAATTATAGCGTTAAAGAAGAAAAAAATCTTGGTACAACAGGTTAGAAGAGCCAAGGCCAAGTATGATTGCTGCATATAACAGGACAGGAAGTAACGTAGTTAGCGTGACACATGCTTTCAAATTTAGTATCAATTCTCTTAATTGGATTTCGCTACCTCTTAATGCAAGAAGTAACTATTCAATTGTCTTCATGAGGCTGAGTGAATCACTTTCCATACACCACATGTGGCACAGTCGAGAATTGAATTCGGTGTATGTTATGCTAGTCAGACAGACTGATCTATATTGACCTACCATAGTGACATTAGCGCTGTCAAAATGTAATATATATTATTCAAGTTTGGATTGTCTTTGGATCGATTTACCAATAGGATGGATTTTCTTATGTTATTTATTTAACCACACTCCTTAACAGTTAAGGAAATTAGCGTCGCAATTTAAATCTGAGTGTGAAAGGGCCGACAAGTTTTGCCCAGAGACTTTCTCCCCCCCCCTCCATAGTATCTTTACCATGTGGTGGAGTGGCTTGCGTGCTTAAATGATCCCGAGAGCTATGCCGGCGGTAGCATTATTGCCATGCTGGACTGATCGAAGGTGATAAGCCAGACGAAAAAAGTACCTTGGTCGAAAGAGTGACGATCTTTCACCGTAAAAATACAACAGTCAAGAAAAGCGGACATGGGTTCAACTGGGGTAAAATTTTCCGGAGATCAAATAGTCCCCCATTCGGTTCTCCGGGCGGGGACTATTTCAGAGAACCCATGCCAAAGGCTCAAACATAGGGACATGTTCCTAGGAACATGGAATGTTAGGAGTTTATACAATAGCGGGGCGTTAGAGGTATTAACCCGCGAATTAGAAAATCACCCTTGGTTATAGTCGCTTTACAGGAAGGTTGGATGGCCAGGAGAAGGTAGTCAGGAATCAGGGAGTTTTGCATTATACTACGGGGGTGCAGAAACACCTGAATTTGGAACGGGTTTTTTAGCCCGAAGGAGGATCCTATCCGCTATCCGAGATATTAAGTTTGTCAGTGATAGGATATCATACATAATTCTAAGGGGTAAACGGCATGATTTTGTAATCGTAAATGTACGTGCTCCCGCAGAAGATAAAGATAAGATCAAGGATGAATTCTATGAAGAATTAGAATGCGTATTTGATAACCTTTCACGATATCATATGAAAATTGTCTTAGGAGATTTTAATGCATAAGTGGGGCGGGAAGATATATTCAAACCAGCAATAGGCAAATTCAGTATTCATGAAGATAGTAACGACAATGAGGTTGGATTAGTCACCTTTGCCACATCAAAGGATCTCATTGATAAGAGCACAACATTTCAGCATAAGGATATTCATAAATACACCTGGACGTCTCCAGATGGCAAAACTCGAAACCAGATAGATCATGTATTAGTGGACAAACGCTGGCACAGTAACGTTATCGATGTTAGATCAGTTAGAGCAGCGGTACTCATTACGCGGCCCGCGGACCGCATGCGGCTCTTGAAGATATTTATTAAGGCTCTTGGAATAATTTTACCTTCATTACATTACATTTAAATTACATTACATTACATTTAAATTCTAAGTATAAAATAATATTATCTTTATTGAAATTCTACAAAACTTTGGATATCCCTGTGTAATTCCGAGCAGTATAGTAGCGCACGTGTTCAACAATGCAATGCAATGTCCTGGCTAGTGTTATTGGTTTTGAATATGTGTACGTTTGTTTTTAAAAGCGTTTAAACTTCTACATTGTCGTCCGAATCTTTCACAATTAAATATTATACAATTCAGTTTCTATGAACAAGCGACTGGATACTGTGTGTTACCTAATCAATTGAAGTGAAGTGAAGTGAAGTGAATTTCAGTGTTTAATAATGGCTGGTGTTTTTTCGAAAGGGAAAAAGAGAAAAATCGAAGATGAAGGAAGAGTTTTTCAAGATACTTGGGAGCATGAATTTTTCTTCATACCTGCTAAAAAGGAAGGCAGTGCGATGTGTTTATTATGCCGAGACGTAGTTCAAGGTTATAAACGATTTAATCTTAATAGGCATTATAAAACGGTGCATTCAAATTTTGGCAAACATCCTAAAGATTCTAAATTGAGAGCAGAAAAACTAAAAACATTAACAATGTCAGTAATGTCTGAACGGAAAATGATGTTGGATACCGTAAGTGAAAATAAATTGATAACAAAAGCATCATATGAAGTAGCAGAAATTTTAGCACGCATAATGAAACCGTTTGCCGAAGTAGAGATTTTTTAAGGAGTGTTTTCTAGTCGTTTGTGACACATTATTTTCTAAATTCCCAAATGCAAAACAGATAAAAAGTGACATACAAAAGTTACAACTTTCCGATTCTACTTGTGTTAGGAGAGTTAACGAAATGTCTGTAGACATGCTCCTTTGTACTCTCGATTAAATTCGTAAATGTGACTATTTCAGCCTTGCTCTGGATTCGTCCACAGATATTAGTTCCACCTCTCAGTTGCTTTTATTTGTTAAATATTGTAATAAGATAGGGATTATAAAGGAAGAATATTTAACTGTAATACTTATGACAGGTCAGACACGGGGAATAGATTTTTTGAAGCAGTTAAATCTTTTTTTGACAAATACAAAATTGACCTAAACAAACTTATATCAGTGTGCACTGACGGTTGTCCCTCAATGGTAGGTTGTCACACAGGATTCATTTCTCTGTTAAGAAAAAACATTTAAATAGAGACCACTTATTAACATACCATTGCATTTTACATCAAGAAAATCTTACTACTAAATTTGACGAAACTTTCAGATCTGTGATGAAGAAAGTAATTAATATTGTTAATTTCATTAGATCACGTGAACTAAATCATAGGCAATTCATAGAATTTCTCAAAGAGCTTAATTCACAGTATGATGATGTTATTTATCACAGTGAGGTCAGGTGGCTGAGTAAAGGAAGAGTTTTGGAACGATTTTTTTAATCTTCGCCATGAAATAAAACTCTTTTTAAGTGAACGAGATAAAGAATACCCTGAACTAGACTCTTCTTCATAGTGGTTAAAAGTTGGCTTCCTGGCTGACATATCAGGAATACTGAATGATGTCCAAATTAAAATGCAAGGTACAAATAAACTTATTACTCAGCTCACAAGTGTAATTTTTTCTTTAGAAGAAAAATTTAAAATGTATACAGAAGAACTTAGTAATAATGATTTCACTAGTTTCCCATGTTTCCAACATCTTATTGAAGAATATTCAGAGGAAGAAATAAACTTGCAACCCTTCATAGAATTGCTCACTGTAGCCTACTACACCATGATTTCGGCGCGAGATTTAATGATTTTGGAAAGTTTCGAAACCCATTTCGATTAGTTGAAAATCCCTGTTCAATAACGACAACAGATGTAACTGGGTTGTCAATTTTTGGTCCTGAGATTAGAAATCTAAAAAATGAACATATTGATCTCCAGCAGGATTCAGAACTGGAAGATATTTTCAAGAGAAACGAAAAACGAATTCAATTTTAGAGTTTTGGAATACAGTTCCAGAAAAACAGTTCGAAAACTTGGTGTCGTGTGCATATAAAATTCTGTGTCTTTTTGGATCAACGTATGTTTGTGAAATGACTTTCAGTAAGATAAAGTTCATCAAGGGTAAACATAGATCTCGTCTCACCAATGTGAACTTGGAAAACCTGCTGCGGATATGTGTGGCAAATCAACCAGCTCGTATCGACAAAATTGTGCAGGAGAGTAGCAGAGTTCGACCATCAAATTCACAGCAGTAATCTACACAAGTGTAAGTTGCCTTAAAAGTATGTACAGTACCGTTAATAATAATAATAATAATAATAATAATAATAATAATAATAATAATAATAATAATAATAATAATAATAATAATAATAAACAGTTAATTATTAACAAAAATTAAATGACAGTAATCAGTAATTGTGTTTTGTCCATAAATGTAAAAAAAAAAAGAAAAAAAGCTGCGTGTTACCAAGACTGAGAACTGTGAAATTTGGTGCGGCTCTCGAACAGATATGGTTTCTTATATTCGACTCTCTTGTAATTTCTAGTGAGTACCACTGAGTTAGAGGGACAGACTGCAATTCGGATCATCGTCTGGTCAGGGTGAAAATCAGACAACGGCTATCGCTTATGAGAGGAACAAACGCTGAAGATGATTCTGAAAAATTTGATTTAAAAACTTGAAAAATGATGAAATGCGGCAAAAATACCAAATTAAAATTGCTAATAGATTTGAAGTACTGAAATCTTCAGATGACAATGTGGCAAACGAAGACGAAACTGATATAAATAAAGAATGGGAGGCTATTTGAGACACTATTAAATTGTCAGCATCAGAAAGCATTGGTTACTTAAACAAGAAATGGTTTGATGAGGAATGTGCTGACATTGTAAAGAAAAGAAAGCAAGCAACATTAAATGGTTACATGAGCCAAATGAGACAAATTTGGAGCAATTGGGTAGTGTTAGACGGGAAACCACGAGGTTACTAAAGAGTAAAAAGAGGGAATATTTGAGAGAGAAGATTAATGATCTTGAAATGAATGCCAAAAATATGAACATTAGAGAATTATCAGGGAATTAGGATAGAGAAAAAAGGGTTTCAGGCTAGAACAAACATAATTAGGAATGAAAATGGGGATATGATTGCAGATTCCAGGAGTATATTAAATAGATGGAAAAGTTGTTTTAATCAACTATTAAATGTACATACAGAACAGGATGTTGAAGAGGATAATTTACAGACAGCAGAAATGCTAATCGTAGAACCAAATGCATTAGATGTTGAAATGGAGATAGAAAAATTGAAGCTGTATAAAACATCAGGTTCAGATGAGTTCCCAGCAGAACTGATAAAATCGGGGGGAGAAAAATTGATGGACAAGATGCTTAATATGATTTAGGATAAAGAAGCTCTTCCAGATGAATGGAATGAATCGATTATCGTACCAATTTATAAGAAAAATAAAACTAATTTCAACAACTATAGGGACATCTCATTACTTTCAACTTCGTACACAATTCTAACAAATATATTAGTAAGCAGACTTATTCCTTATATTGGTGACATTCTAGGTGATCATCAATGTGGATTTAGAAGAAACAGGTCTACAAGAGATCAGATTTTTAGCTTAAGACTGATTTTAGAAAAAAAAGGCAATATAATGGTACTGTACATCAACTTTACGTAGACTTCTAAAAGGCATATGATTCAATTGAGGGGGAGAAGTTATATAGTATCCTGTTAGAGTTCGGAATTCCTGAAAAGTTAATTAGACTTATCCGAATGTTTCTAAATGGCACAAAGAGTAGGGTGCGTGTTTGCAGCTGTTTTCGAACACTTTTGAAATCCACAATGGGTTGAAGCAAGGATATGCACTATCTCCTTTACTATTTAATTTTGTACTGGAGCATGCCATCAAATCTTTAGAGGACAACGAAGAATGCCTACAACTCAATGGTATTAATAAGCTGTTAGTTTTGTTGATGATATAGTACTATTGGGCGATAGCGAAGAGATGCTAAAGGCACTACTGAGTAACACTAAGAAATTGGGACTGGAAGTAAATATCAATAAAACTAGCTAAATACGAGTATATGGTCACACGTAGAAATACATTATACAATGGAAATGGACAGCTAATGACGAATGAGGGAAATTTTCAGGAAGTGGCTGAATTCAAATGCCTAGGAACAATAATCACAAACAGGAATGAGATGCACAAAGAAATTAAACATAGGCTCAATATTGAAAATGCATGTTATTATGCATTACAGAAGCTTTTGACTCCCCAACTCCTTTCAAAAAACGTTAAAATGAAAATGTATAAAACCATTATTCTACCAGTTATATTATATGGGTCCACCCCTGTGGTCTCGGGGTTGCGTGCTGCCTTGTCACGCAGCGCCCCGGGTTCGATTCCCGGTCGCGGCAGTTTTTCTGGCTGAGGTTTTTATCGGGGTTTTTCCTCACCTATAAGACAAATGTCAGGAAAAATTTAAGGTCCAAACGGTCCCCGAAATCATATGGCCATCGTCATCATCCTTATCATTATCATCATCGTCATCCTTCTCCGGTGTGGAAAGCAACGGGAAGCTACCACACCTACAATTCCCTAGTAAAGCTGCAAAGCATAGCATGAAAATGCTCTATGATTGCAGTGAAAGACCTGCCCTCGGGCAGAATTACTATGTATGGATATTACACTGCTCAAAACAATTAGAGGAACACTTGTAATAAATTGAATAAGTAATTGTTTTTTAAAGCTGTGATGCTGAAAGTTGGACAATATGTAAATTGAATTATTAATTTTATCATTGGGTACAAATTTTAAAGATCCATGGCCTAAATACAGAGAAATTACCTCAAATAACAAATATAGAGATTTTTTTTTATTTTGGAAGGCACTGGCCACTTCTAATTGGTAAGCTTCCTGATGTTGCTATAGTGACGAATGTTGATTATTGCCTTGTTTATTGAAGTCTCTGACAAAATGAGGCATTTAAATGAGTTTGAAGTGTATCATGCTCTACATCTTTTACGACAAGGTCAATCTCTGCGACAAGTGGCTAGAGAGCTTGGGGTTTCTCCTTCCGTGGTGTCCAGGTTACGCAACAGGCACAGAGAGACAGGTCAGTATTGTAGAAGACGTGGCTAGGGCCGTAAATTTAAAACAAGCCCCCAGGATGACAGATACGTTGTTCTTTCTGCTCTTCGACAGCGTACAAAAACTGCAAAAGACCTGCAGAATGACCTTCATATGGCTTCCGGAATCCGGGTTTCAGACCAAACCATAAGGAACAGATTAAGGAAAGAGAATATTCGTCCAAAAAGGCCCGTTAAAAAACCACGCTTAACAAATGGGCATAAGGCAGCAAGACGTACGTATGCTGAAAACCATGGTGATTGGAACCTGAACCAGTGGGAGTCTGTGCTCTTCTCGGACGAATCCAGGTATCGTCTTACACGTTGTGATGGTCGATTGAGGGTGTGGGGACGGCCAGGAGAAAGATTTTCTGCAGAGGCTGTACAGGAAATTGATAGATTCGGAGGAGGTTCCATAATGGTGTGGGCCGGAGTTATGTACAACAATCGTACGGACCTTGTACTTGTTCCCCAGCGACTGAAAGCTGTCCGGTATATCGAGCACTTTCTGGAGCACGTTCTGGAAGAGCATGTAGTACCTGCTGCCATTGGAGTAGGCCCTGGATTTCTGTTTATGCAGGATAATGCCAGGGCACATTCTGCGGCTGTCACCAGGGATTTCCTGAGGAGGAATGAAATTGAGGTAATGGAGTGGCCAGCGGTCAGCCCAGACCTCAACCCTATTGAACACTTGTGGGATCTTCTAGACAGGAAGGTCAGGAACCGACATCAAGCTCCACAAACTCTGCAGCAACTTGGAGATGCTCTGAAGGAGGAATGGGAGAATATCCCGCAAGAGGAAATCCAGAATCTTATTGGGAGCATACCACGAAGGTGCCAAAGTGTCATCGAATGTCGTGGAGGCCATACACGATACTAACTCTATATAACGAGTGTTTAACTTTGAAAAATAAGCACAAGATTCAATTGCTTACATAGCGGAATTATTTGAAAAGTTAATTGTCAGCGTTATTCATTTGTTTTTACTGACATGAGCAATAAATAAATAAATAAATAAATAACCACAAATAATGTACTTTATTAATTTCATGTTTGTACCTTTATCCAATGAAAAAATATTTGCATATTTCATAGTGTTCCTCTAATTGTTTTGAGCAGTGTATATGGATGCGAAACATGGACACTTACTTTAAGGGAGGAAAGAAGATTACGACTATTTGAGAATTAATTTCTTAGAAAAATTTTTGGACCAAAGAGAGATGAACAGACAGGTGAATGGAGAAGACTGCATAACAGTGAATTACATGGTCTTTATAGGAAGCCAAATATAATGAGAACAGTTAATTCTCGTAGACTGCGATGGGTAGGACATGTGGCACGAATTGGGAATGAAAGACGTGCATGGAAGCTTCTTGTAGGAACACCAGAGGGAAAACGCTCAGTTGGTAGACCAAGAATGAGGTGGGAGAATAACATTAACTATGATTTGAGGAAAGTAGATTATACAGGGAATGATTAAAAACATTGGCTCTGGATAGGGATGTATGGAGAGCTTATGTCCGCGCGGCCATGAACCTACGGGTTCGGTAGTGCCAGTGAAGTTAGTTAGTTAGACTTTTTTTGTATGCTTGAAGTTTTGTTAAGTCCCGTAAATCTACGACACGGGGTTCACGGTTTTAGTTCCCTTCCGAAGGAACCCATATTTAGAATTTTTACGCCATGAAACATTTTTAAAGCGGTTTGAACTCGCGAACTTTGAAACCAGATGGTAACCACTGGTCCCCCGAGACTCTTCTGTAAAATAAAGTCTGGAAATTTAATCACTCTGTTCAGTAGGCCTATATTATTTTCACCAGGACGACAATAACTCAACGCCCTATCGAACGCAGAGCTTCACGGAAAGTAGGAGAAGTAAATCTTTATTTTGGGCCGAAGGTTAGTTTTGCCTTCATGACAATAAGAAACTTGTTTGTTAATGAAGTTTTAAAATAAGATTTTCGTTTTAATTTCTTCCGTTCTTGGGAGTAGTTGCAAATGTCGTTTTGGAAGAGAATTTCTCGATCATTGTATATAGTCAATAAGTTGGGGGATGCCCATCTTATATTGAGTACTGCTAAGATTTTGATCCGGAAATTGCCGAAACACACACCTAGAGTATACATTTATGATCTTAAAAATTCCCAAAAACGTTAAAGAAGGAAGAAAGTTTAAAATTTTCAGCTCTAACAACATTGGTCGTCTATTTTTATCATCCTCCTTCACAAAGTTTATAATAATACATGAGGTTAATTTAACATCCTTTTTGATTCTTGTTAAATTGGTTAAATGACCGTGGTCCAGTTTTGTTGAAACTGCAGCCGGTAGTTGAGGAGTTCGCAGAGGTACACCGAATTTCCTGAGGATATTTACCGCAGTAGAGGACGAAACGCGAGTTTCAACAAAACTTAACCGCGGTCATTTAATCCGGAAAACCAATTTAACAAGAAACAAAACACCGGCCATGAAACCTACAATTTACGTTAACTTGCTATTTGCTAAGTTTTAAAATTACTGTTAATATGAATCAATATTTCAAAATTTAAAGACAACAAGATCATTGTTTTTTAAAATCTATAGAGGGGACGAATTTCCTAAACTCTTACATCTAAACTTTAGAATAAGGATTGATTTAGTGAATATAATAAATTATACATTTATTTTATGTATCCTTCTATTTCTCCTCCCCCTTTTTTCTAATTTTATTCACTAATAAATATTGAAGTCCGTCACGCAGGATTTGCTTAAACTAAGCTAATTCCTCAGAAAGTCGAATTTATAGTCAGACTTTTATTGTTTACAGAGTATATCATTCTTTTGTTAATTACCGTAAATCGTTTGTATCCAGATACCCTGCGAGAAAACAAACATGACCGCTAGACAGATTTTTAAATTACGGTTTCCTAATATTCGGATTTCACTGACTTTTGGAGGATACGTTTCTTGTTTTATTTCAATGGCATGTAGCGAGATTCGGTGCGAAAAACTGAAAATTGCGGCCGTTAGAGCGATTTTTAATTTTTTTTTCAGGTGAACTGCCACTCTCAATGATTCAATTTTGTTAGTTAATATAGGCCTTATATATAAACTCCATCTAAGCGCTGGGTGTGGAGCCCGAAGCACGTAACAACAATGCGTTGGCACACACACACACACGTAGAGATCAGATCTCATAAAAATTAAAAATTAATTAAAATTTAACATTCAAATTAGATTCTATATTCATATCCACTGTAGTCTATAAAAGGCCATTGACCAACCTGTGATATTTACATATTTTAAACCTATCAACCCAATTACTGACCAGTATATACTGAACTCAAAACATGTTTTAAAAATAATACTTATAAAACAATATTCCAAAATGTTGTTTTATTACACAATGTATGAAATACTATGGAATAAAATAAAATTGGTATATTAAGAAGCAATAAATGATTTAAAAACATGTATTCAGTTTTTTATTTATTTTGTTTAGTTTAACCTCTCCTTTTGAAGGACTTTCAACATACCTCACGTTGCCCGGACCTCACTAGGAAACGATCTTTCTGGAGAGGAATTTAAACTCTGGTTCATATACATACTTTTTTTGACCAAGCAAGGACATGGTAGAGGGCCTTCTCGGATGAGTGATCCGCTCAATGCCAGGACTATCTCCGAGACTACATGAACATTTATGACAATATGTAAGACCTACCATACATAACCATGGTGAGTATGATGTGGATTATTATGATACCCAGAGACCTATTTGGGCCATAAAGTTTCTTGTCTATAGCAACTAACACAAAATGCATCTTGGGGTACAGATAATTATCGAGGACATAACATAGATGGAGAAGTGGAAAACCTTAGACAATACATTTCATAAGGCATTCGCCGTGGCGTAGTTGGTAGAGTCCCTACCTTCCACTCCGGCGACCCGGGTTCGATTCCCGGCGGAGTACGGATTTATAAAAAATCTCCACCTTGGGTCTGGGTGTGTGTGCTGTCCCTGATGCTCACCTGAGTGCACATTTCCTAATAAAAAAGGCATAGATTTAGTTTGTTAATGAAAAACTATTTATTTTGTGGGTTAATTTATTTTTATCTCCAATGCGATAAATGGCGATTTTTAAAATATGTTAATGTTACGATATAAACAAGTTTAATCCCTACCTCCGAAAAAAGCTAAACTTGATGCCTCTTCTACTCTTGTGTAATTTGATAGCTCCCGGTAGAATAGTAGTTACCATGCTCGCCTCTGGTTCCGGATCTACGGGTTAAATCTCGGCCGTAACCGATAGATAATCCCCCCCCCCGCCTCCAAATGCTCCAGGTTGTCATTTCGACATTTCTGATGTTTTCTCCTGGCATGGCGTACTTGTACCCACTTCTGAGGTTAGGGCGCCTGGAAGGCGGAGTTAAGCTGCCGCGATGTTATAAGACTTGATGATGATGGTAATGATGCGCCAGGAGAGGCCTTAAACTAAACTTAGGCTAATTAGATGAATATTATATTGATGGTCGGATGATGTTCGGGGACCGTTTGAGCCTTAAAGTTTTCTGACATTTATCTTACAGGTGAGGAAAAAACTCTAAAATACCTCACCTAGGAAACTTGTCCCGACCGGGATCGGACCCGGGCCCGTTGCGTGACAAGGCAGCACACTACCTCGAGACCACAGCGGTGGTTTAGGGCGTAAAAAATCCTGAATATGACTTCCTTCGTAAAATAAACAAAGCCGTGGGTCTCGTGCCGTGGATTTACGACACGTAAAAGAACCTGAAGCCTAAAATAAGAGCTCTCTGTGCAAAATTAGTCTTCCTTTTCACAACCATGTTATAATTGTGTCGCTAATGACCTTAGCTGTTAAAGATAAATAAAAACAAAATCTTATATATTCCTGAGAAAACAGCGAAAATGATTTGTAAACAGATGTTTCTCTGAAGACTATGCTCTGAGTTGTTACAACATTATAAGCTAATTATGGTGTAATCTTTGGGGTGAACAATTCAGTTAGTATTGGAAGTTCTGAAGAGGGGTCTCATAAGGCAGAGTGAGGTTAAGTGGAAAAGTTGTGGCACTTAGCGGTCTCAGGAGTGAAAGTTTGCCGGACTAAGGCATAATTACTGGAACTTTAGCTGCAAATGTATACAGTATCGCATTAAAATTCTATAATCACCGGTTGCATATGTTAAACAAACGGTACTTTATATGAACCCACGGCGTGGTTGAACACTTCATGCTCATGTGCATTTAATTTTTAATTAATTTCTCTCTTTCTCCAAATATAGCTATAAGCCGCATTTTTGCACAAATAGCGTTAAGCATGAAATAATATAGTATCCTTTTGCTTCGATAATAGACGGTACTGTTACCTCATTTAAATTATTTTCCTTAACATATTGGACTCAAAGTTGAGCATGTGAATTGAAGATTCATA
The DNA here is from genome assembly GCA_030220185.1 of Diploptera punctata. Lineage (NCBI taxonomy): Eukaryota > Metazoa > Arthropoda > Insecta > Blattodea > Blaberidae > Diploptera > Diploptera punctata. The sequence continues at coordinate 1,162,746 of JASPKZ010009819.1, forward strand.
AGTCTTCATTATTTATTTCTTAAAAGATAGGCTACCATGTTAAAAAATCATTTTATTAAAACATTGTAGTAATGATCATATACAGTCATATAGGTAACGTAACATTTTTTTAAAACGCAAACTTTACGTGTCTTATTAAATTTTTAGTTTTTGATTTATTAATGGCTTAATATTAATAATATATAGCTTTTTCAGAGAATGACTTACAAAGAGCAATTTTTAAATTAAATAATATTGCAAAATATTAGAACCTAGAAATTTCTTCAACAAAAACTAAAGTAATGGCTCAGTGTGGTAAAGAAATGGAAAGAACAAAAATAGTACTAAATGACAAAACGCTAGAGCAAGTAAAAGTTTTCAATTATTTAGGTTATCTTTAGCTCCTACTAGAGAAAAAGACAAATAATATGTTACAAATATTTCAATATCTATGTGACACCCTTAAAAGAACAATGGGAAAAATAGTAAGAAAATATACACATTAAAAATTTTATAAAATGCTAGCTAATACCCGGCGTGCGCTGCTACACCTAAATAAATAATGCCTTTTTGCATTTAGTTGAATAAGTAAAAGGAAAAAATAAATATAAATTTATATCGTTATTCTTTTTAGATACCCCTTGCTGATTACCCGGCGTTGCCCGGGAATCTACGCATCCCGATGTACTTGGCATAAATGAGCTGAAACACAAAATTCGTTATTTTGAGTTATCTATAAAAGAATTACCCGCCGTGCGCTGCTATGCTTGCCCGGGAATCTACTTATCCCGATCTTCTTGGCATCAATGAAAGACAAAAAATGTTATTGTGAGTTATCCTTAAAAGATAAACATATGCTGTCGCGGACTTTTCTATAGAATTTTTTGAGATATTCAATTCTGTGTACAATAATTTTGTGTATTTGTTATAGTTTAGGCAGCGTAAGCCATTTAAGCTTACAAAAAGCGACTTTTTTTTCACGTTTTTTCACCATAGAAGGTGATTTTTAAGGGCGAAGGACTTGAGCATTAAAACTCTCTTATAACCTATAACCTTCCCGGGAAAATCCTGAACATTTTGCAAAAATGACAATCGGATGAATGGTATGGCAGCATATGCTTGCCCGGGAATCTACTTATCCCGATCTCCTTGGCATCAATGAAAGATACAAATGGCTATTGTGTGTTATCTGTAAAAGATAAACATATGCTGTCGCCGACTTTTTTGTAGAGTTTTTTGAGATATTCAAACCTGTGTACATTAATTGTGTGTATTTGTTATGGTTTAGGCAACGTAAGCCATTTAAGGGTAAAAAGGGAACTGTTTTTTACGTTTTTCACTACAAAGGATTTTTTTAAGGGTGTAGGAGTTGAGTATCTCAACTCTCTTATATCCTACGTTCATCCCGGGAATCTCCTGAACATTTTGCAAAAAAAATCCCATTACAATCGGATCAACGGTACGGCCGCGCATAAAGTACGAGCAAACTAACAAACAAACCAACAAACAAACATACATTCATTTTATATATTAGATTGGCTGTGCCTGCGATATTGTATGGCTCAGAAATATGGACACCGAATAAACAGAACATTCAAATAATAGAAGCCGCAGAAATGAAATATTTACGATTTGTGGCAGAATTTGCTTTAATGCATAAAAAACGAAGTGAAGATGTTCATAAAGAACTACAATTATTCAGCTTGACAGATAAAATAGAAGAATATAGGAGAAAATTGTATCAACATATCTGCAGAAAGGAAACCTACTGATTGCCTAGGAAAAATCTGAACTATCATCCGAGAGGAGGAAAAAAATATTGGGGACGCCCACGAAAGAAATGAACACAGCAGCAATAATAATTGTAGCCGGAACGAACCAAAAAGGTTTAATCCTTGTAAGAAGAAGAATATGTTAATATTGACGAGAAGGATGCTTCTTTTAACTGTGTCAAAATAAATAAATTTATAAAATGTATATATTTATATTATTTTTATGATTAACTATCCAAATTGTAATTATTGGGTGTTTCTAGGCATCTTTATTGTGAGCTACATTATTTATGTCTATTTAACTCATGCCCCAAATGGGAGTCAATGACCAATCACATTTCAATGGATTTTGATTTACAACCAATCACTCTCGTTTTTCATCTTGATTTTATCATCTTAATTTTATCGCATTGAAATCATTCTCCTCCTTTTTAACATTCTGAATAGGTCAGAGTATTATTTTGCAGTGTCTTACTCTCTAAGAAATACGGCTACCATATTGTATATATAGTGCACGCATGTAAACAGATACTGCTTGCAGGATATAATAGAAAAAAAAATTGTTGTAATTGATTATCATCATCATCATCATCATTCATGGATTAGGTCTGTTGACCCGTCTCTTTCTAGGTCTGCCCACATCTTGTATTTTGTTATTTGTTTTGGATATCTATCTTCATTCATTCTGTCTATGTGTTGCTTCCATTTTTGTCTATATGTATCTATTTTATCAGTTATTGCAAATATTTCAAGTTCCTGTCTTATTTCTGTGTTCTTGATTCTGTCTTCCTTAGTGCACCCTTTAACATATCTCAAAAATTTCATTTCTGCCGCCGTTATCCTACTTAGATCTTGTTTTTTGTGTGTCCAGGCTTCTGTTCTATAGAGCAGTACCGGTACTGCCAATGTTTTATAAAATTCAATTGGGTCTCTCTTGTTGTTTTATTATTTAGTGATCGTTTTATCGTACCACATATTCCCTGGAATTTTGCTATTTTATTAGTTATATCATTATCATAATTAAATGAAATGTCACATCCTAGATAATTGAGATGGTTCACCTGTTCTATGATTTTGTTTTCTATTACTATTTTGAATCTGATTTGATTTTTCCCTTGGAATGCCATTACCTTAGTTTTTTCTATGGATATTTTGAGATTATATTTTTCACATATATTATGTAATTTAAAAATATTCCTTTGAAGCTCGTCTTCCGTATTTGCTATTATTACCTGGTCATCAGCATATAATAATGTTTTCAAGTAGTGTGTTTTATCTAATTTTATTCCTTATTTGTTTCTTCTCTTTCTTCTTTGTTTCTTCGTTCCGTTTTTTTTATTATATCATTGATGTATAGGTTAAACAAAACTGGAGAGATACTGCATCCTTGTTTAACTCCTTGATTAGTATGAATTTTATTTTTACTTACTTCATTTCTAGTTTTTATAACAAAATTTGTGTTCCAGTACAAACTCTTTATAGCTGCTATTAAGTGTTTCCGATTTCCTTTTTCTTTTAAAATTGTCCAGAGTTTTCCTCTGTCTACTTTATCAAATGCCTTGACAAAATCAATAAAAGCCATGTGCGTTTCCTTGTTATATTCTCTTCTTTTGTTTATAAATTCTTTTATCGTAAATATATTATCCATACATGAACGCCCTGGTCTGAATCCACTTTGTTCTTCTGTTAACATTACCTCTGCTATTTGTTTTAACCTAAATGTTAAGATTCTTGAGTATATTTTATAGCCTGCAGTTAAAATGCTTATTCCTCTGTAGTTGTTGCAGTCGTTACGTTCTCCTTTCTTAAAAATAGATTGTACTATTGCTGTTGTCCAGGTTTCTGGTATTGTTGCTTGTTTCCAACATAAATTTAAAAAATGTAATAATCTCAGTTTAAAAAAAGTCCTCCATATTTTATTAATTCCATACTAATTCCGTCTATTCCAGCTGCCTTTCTGTTCTTGGTTGTTTGCAGTACTTCTTCTAATTCTTCCATTGTTATCATATCTATTCCTGTCTCACACTCATATATGTTATCTTTAGTTATTTTATTTTCATTATACCACAGCTTTTTATAATGTTCTTCCCATTGTTTCTCCTCAATTACATTGATCTTTATTGTATCTTTTTCTTGTTTATTTAGATGTTTCATTACTTTATAGGCTATTTTTTGCTGCCCATGTATATCGTATTCTAGTCTACTTATATATCTATCCCAACTGACTTTGTGTGCTTTTTTATTTCTCTTTTGGCTATTGCACTTTTATGTTTGTAATCAGCTCTTAATTCTGGTGTTCTATTCTGTAAATATTTGTGATAAGCCTCTTTTTTATCTTTTATTATCCTCTCTAATTCTTCATTCCATATTCTTAAACCCTTCTTGTTATATATTTTATATTTTGTGCCTAATGCCCGATATGTTGCTTTATCAATACTTACTTTTATATTATCCCATTCTCGGTTTATTTCTTCGGAAGTAGGTTTTAATATTAATTGTTCATTTAGTCTATTCTGATAAAGATTTTGCATACTTTTATCTTGTAATAAATGTACTTTGAATGTGGTCTCTTTATTTCTATATTTGTTTTTAGTTTTCTTCCATCTCGCTAATATATTTATTTTTGAGATTACTAAATAGTGATCTGAATGGATATCACTTCCTCTAAATACTCTCGTATCTGTTAATAATGATGATGCTTTCTTATTGATTAACACATAATCTATCAATGAACGAAAACCACGTGCTGACCATGTATATTTGTGAATATCTTTTTTCTTATAAAATGTATTTGTTATTTTAAAATCATTAAAAATTGCGAATTGTTTTAATTCTTGTCCATTTTTATTTATAACATTTTCTCCATGGATCCCAATTACATTTGCCACTGGTTGATTCCCCACTCTAGCATTAAAGTCTCCTGATAATATTATTATGTCGTTCTTGTTTATCTTATTTATTTCCTTTTGTAGAGTAGTATAAAATGTTTTTGTTTCTTCATCTCTCCCTTCCTCCGGTGCATATATTGTATATTCTATAATTGTCATATGTTCTCTATTATGCTTAAATCGCATTGTCATTATTCTTTCGTTAATACAATTATACGTGTCTATTTTGGATCCCCATTTCTTATCCACAAATTGATTATACCACAATAAAAAGAAATCACTGTTTGCACTTTCTTAAACGTATTATTTCCCAGGAATTTACGTTCCGGGAAAAATATAATTTACATCATAGGGCATCAGAAATTAATTAATAACCTATAATGTTGGTTATAAACAGTTTGATGTGTTTCATTTTTTCTCCACTAGGGTGCATTCCTACAATTTTGTGATCCTTTGGCAATAAATAATATGATCTGGTTGCAGTGATGAACAAATGAAGCATAACAAACGTTTCTAGTTTGTTTTCAAACATCGCCGTTTACATTAAATATATAAATATCTAAAATAACTATATTTGAATAATGATTTGTGAATAAACAGCTTAATTTTATTCGTTAAATAGTCCTAACAAATGCCACTCTTGATTTCCAAATTCTCTAGATAAATTGTAAATCACTCGTGGCTTTACTTATGATAAATATAATCCACATTTTGACACCCATAATATAACATATAACAAAGGGTAGAAGTACCATGAAATATGAACGTTTAATATATTTACCTATTCGAGCTCCCTTATAACTGAATATAATCCAGTGAATTTAGAAATAAAATGAAACTTGTATAAATATAATTTAATGAAAAATATTATATCCTGTTTAAATATTGTATTTATATATATATATATATAATGCATCTATATACTTAAACTTGTGCCTGATTTTGTTTTCTTGTTTTTATTGTTAATTGTTTCATGGCCATTATTTTTTGTATATTGCCCCTTAATATGAACAATCTTGCTCTTTGGGGTCTTTGAAGAAATAAATAAATAAATAAATGATATGAATGCTATTATCCGATATTGAAAGGTAAATATGTATCGAGAAAATATAAATTTGAAATATATTTCTTCATTAGACTTCATTGAGAAACCCTTGTACTAGCAGTTGGCTCTGGCCTCACATCTATATATCTTAATCACATAGGTGGACGATCATCCAACAAGTATAGGTGTGACATTTGGTTGGCATGTCGGGTCCCGCAGCACTTGTAGCTGGTTTTTTTTATTCTCGAGCAACTACTTATTGTAACTATGCAAATTCCTCACGATATTGGGTTTGCCATACTGGCCGAAATAACAAGAGAAAATTTCTTCTCCCATGTGTACTCTAACCAGCGTTAAGTCCTGAATTTCTGCATCAAAGCTTGATACCACTCCGTTACAGCGCGGGAGACATTTTTCATCAATATACATGTAATTTATGGTGCACAAAAGTGGGTTTTAAAAAAGAATAATAAACAAATTTAAGCTACTTGTGAAAAAAAATTGTATGTAGAGTATATGGAGGAAAATATGTAAATAGAGAATGGAAGTCACAGATATATACAGTTTGTTTGATTCTCCTGATGTAATAGTAAGGCTACTGATGCATATAGAGTGGGTGGAAATGTAAATGTTAAGATTATTAGAAGGTAAAGCAAACGGATTGGGTATGCCAAGATTAGTTGAATGTTGTGGAAGATGTAATACAATTAGGACTCAGAAGATTGAGACGAAAAGCCTGAGGGTAGAGAGGAATGACATGAATTGTGAGGGAAGCTATGGTTGTGCAATGATTGTATTGCCTTCGGTAATGATGATACAGTATATTAAATAGTTTGCCTGGTATAGTATTTTCTTTTTTATCTCTCGCCTTATATTTAAGTTTACATACGATACGTCACCCGGGCTTTGAACGACTTGTCAGGAGAGGGATTTTAAACTTTGGATTTCATACTTTTTTTCTTTGACCGCATAAGGAAATGAAGGGTCTCCCAGAATGAGTGATCAGCTTAATCCATTGCCTCCTCCGAGACACGTGAACATTTAAGACGAAATATACCATTCACTCACATGCTCATATTAAACATGGCTAATATGCAAATGACGATTACGATGGCTAGATAATGTTCGGGGACAATTTGGGCCTTAAAGTTTTCTATCGTTTGTCTTACAGGCGAGGAAAAACCTCGAAAAAACATCACCCAGGAAGCTTGTCCGGACCCGGGGATTGAACCCAGGACAGCTGGATACGAAGAAACGACATTATCGAAACCATAGCGTTGGACAACGCATATTTTAGATTGTGAAATTAAAATTATAAAAATACATAGTGTGTATATAAGCATGCATATATACGTATATATCGTTTCCGACCTCTGAGGTTGAACGGAGAGCAGAATTTCATTCCCAACTGCATCATATTACCTTTTTTCTGAACTACCAATTCTGGAATGAAGTCTACTCAGCCTCGTGACAACTGAGGTACTTATGAGTCCGTCGCCATGGCGTAGTCGGTAGAGTCCCTACCTTCCACTCCGGCGACCCGGGTTCGATTCCCGGCGGGGTAAGGGGATTTTAAATCTCCACCTTGGATCTGGGTGTGTGTCCTGTCTTGTGTTTGTATGTGTGAATAAGATAAAGAGGTTAACAAAGGTAAAACAAAAAAGGAAGAACAGTATAAACGAAAGAAAAAGACAAAGAAAGAAATATAAAAAATGAGACGCAGCAAAAACAGATTAGCAAAACTGTAGCACAATAAATTATGTCATGCTATGTCATTCCTGTTGCTGTCAACTGTTGTTTAATGTGCTGCATCTAACACTGAAGTCATTAGCAGTCTTGCTCTCCAATACTTTGATGCCTTAGAATCTTCATGTTTGATAGCGATACAGTTGTTTAGTTGACCTTTCGTCCATTTCTTCATCTGGGTGATTGCATAAAATGCATTTCGGTGAAGGCAGAACATTGATTTTGTAAAGATGTTTTGCCAGACAGTCGTGGCCCGTTGTCGTTCTAAAATGTGCTACTTCTGTTTTTCTTGGTATGTCAGGTATATCAACATTTTTCATTAGTTATTCCCATTTTTTGTTTCTGGCCATTGTTTGAAATCTATCGTCATTCATAGTTTTGGATTTTAACTTTATGTGGCGTTGTACTGTACTTTTGTCGACCTTCCATCAGAGCTGCATCATACACACATATACCACATGCACATCACATATAACAATACTGTAAACGCGTGTCAGCATACTTAATATGGTAAAATTCTTATTTTTGAGAATGCCGCCTTTTTAACTTATTAAATGCAGTTCAGCTTTAAATCAATGTTCGTTGAGTATAATTCTCAGTTACCAATGCTATGGCAATATTTTAAAGTGCCAATTAACATGTGTTGCGAAACAATATTGAATATGGCAAATATATGGTATTGCAGAGAAATACTGGATCAGTTCTGTGCCATTGTCCTATTTTCATATAATTTATTAGTCTCTCCCTCACTATAAACTTGAATAGCAGAGTATCATGGAGCCAAAAGCAGACAATAGAAATTGAATATCTTTCCAGTGAAATGAATTGAAAACATGAAATTCTAGATATACGGTTTGAATTAACCTATTGAAACCTCAATGCAGCATAATGTCCCATTATCTCCCCCTATATAACGTAAATGAAATTAAAGGTGCCTACAATTGAAGATTAGGCTTACTTTTGAAATAATGTTGAAACTTTTATATTTTTATTTCGAATTTATGGGGAATTTTAAATTAGATTGAATACCTAGATTATTAGTACCCGGATTTGTTTTTATAGTTTTACATGCTTTGCTTTATTAATTTCTTATGATGAAATTATGGCGACGATTTACGATATTTAACATAAAATACATTTTTTTTTGTGTATAACATTTCCTATTTTGAATTAAATTCTTAAGTATGTACGTAAAACTGATATTTATGAAATTTTTGTAGTATTAAATCTTTTTTTTTTGTTAAACTATTTTTAACTTTCAGCAAAGTAATGTTATCAGATTTTCCACGAGAATCCTCACAGAAGTGTTTTAATTTAACAAAAAAATTGATTTCCTTCATTTTATGTGGTATTATTGACTTGTTCCTGCCTTTACAATTCATTTTAGCCTCTTCAATGATCCATCTCGTTCTCCTCTGTCATTAGAAATAATTGGATAATTAATTTTGGAAATCGTAATCCGCACATTCGGTTCACATATCGATCCATTTTTTTCACATATCATCTCGTGCACTTCACTCATGTAGACCTCTAAATACGCAGTTTTCATCTTCAATTAATTGAACTTACAAAGACAGGTCTGCTTCAAAATGTATTGCATGTGTGTGTAGGTGTCCAATGTTACCTATCGGTTTACACTCTAGGCGAATATATAGTATTCATGTTGTTTATTTTCTTTTTATGCACCTCTTAGGCAGACCACTTTACTCATAGTCAGATTGTGTACACAGAGGAATAGGCTATTGGGTGAATAAATTGTAAGAAAAGGAATTTGAAAATATTATTCGTTTATTAAAAATAACAATAACACACACACACACACACACACACACACATATATATATATATATATATATATATAATACAAAGGTGCACGCCGTAGCATAGTGGTTAAGGCAATACGCTACAAGCCGGAATGTCGAGGATTCGAGTTCCGGTGGGTTTTAAACTGACCCAAACCTTATGGCGGCACAGTGATCCTGGGGTCGACTCAACCTCTAACGAAAATGAGTACCAGACGCTTGTTCTGTGTGTAAAGACGGCCGTCACGCAGGGCTGACAACCCGGCTGACATCAAATGCAGATTGTGTAGAAAAAGTTGGAGCCTTAACCTCATACTACTCCAAGGGCCTCATGAGGCCTGTAATGGGATCACTTTACCTTCAACACTACCTTCTTCGGAGAGACACAATGAACAGGTCCTGGAAGACCAAAACCGATAATTAAGTTGTAGCAAACAAAATTGTATGCAGCCTGCAAGGGTCCGATCCCCGGCCGGGAAAAGTTTCCTGGGTGTTGGTTTTTTTTTGGGGGGTTTCCTCATCAATAAGACAAATGACAAGAAACTTTAAGATCTAAACTGTCCCTAAAATTCACTTGGTCATGTTTTTAGTATGATGGTGTGAGTGAATGGCGTGTTTCGTCTTAATATTGTATTATTTAGGAAGAAGCCCTGCATTAAGTCGATAATTTATTCGGGAAGAGCCTCCATGTCTTTGTGTGGTCAAAAAGTGTGTGTGTGAGATTCAAAGTTTAAAATCTCTCCCGACAGGTGGTGTCACTGTAAGGCCCGGGCGTCTTGGGGCATTAAAAGTATCTACGCGTATGAAATGAGGGGTTAAATTACGACGGTGAAGTAGTTCAATATTTGTTTGATCATGAAGTAGGCATTTTGTAAAAATCGGATTCTCTATTTTTTAAAACAATCAATTTTGGATTCCTCCGCTATCTGAATTTATTTGATCCAAGAAGTCTTGGACCTTCTGTATAAAATAACAAGTGCTACGTACTATCTGAGGCACTCGGGTCGACGTGCTTAATGTTCATAATGCAGAAAATGATTTGACAAATTCCTTTAATTCGTCATGGATTTATGACATATGGTGTCGAGTTCATGCAATATGAGGTGACGAAGTACTTAGACACTATACTCCAATATAAGAAGAAAATTTTCAGCTAAAATGCAAAAATGAAAATCCATTCGGTTAACGAAGTTCTTTGTTATAATAATTTCCTTCAAAATATTGTACAAATTATCAGACTACGTTTTTATTTCTTCACTCCAAGTCAAGAGATACTTCATTATAATAATATTTTATAAATAAAACGAATATTTTATAAATATTTTTACACAACATAATTAATTTCTTACATTTCTTTCGCAGCTCTGGAAGTTCATAGATATTATTTTGTTAGTTTCTTCATCATGAAAAATCGTCCAAAATATAGCGAATATCTTGGACATTTTAATAAAATAATAAAGCAAAATAATAGTGTAAATGATAGTAAAAACAATAATAGATAAAGTATATAGTATCAGAAATATTTGAACATTAGTCCCTACTCCGTATTGAACAAACTCTCTATTCTTTCGCTTCAGCTAACTTATATATAAGATATACACAGTGTTGCAAAAGCACCGTCAACGGAGGTGAGGTGGTGTATTGAGGTATGTTGATCATTTTTTAAGAAGGTACCTATGTCCGGAAATGATGCGTTTTCACACTATGAGTAGCTAACTTTTCAAGAGTTCTTCAGTTGTATTTCAGGACTCAATACTTGACAATACTGTCACAATCACATCAAGTTTTCAAAATATCTACCTCCCATCTCATTGCAGGGCGTACATCGGCAGTGTAGTGATTGATGCACACGTTCAAATACTCCTGGCCTCGTTTGAATTATTTCTGTAGCAGCGTGGATTCGGGCTATAAGATCCATACGTAGGCCTATCTCTACTGCAGGGATGTAAAACACGTACCCCGTGAGACGGTGCGCTCCGATATGCACCAGGAGCGCTCCGCTGGACAGGTAACGCTACCTGGTGACTTGGTTCAGTTTCACTCGTCAAACGCAATGATGAGCATGGCTACGTTCAGCAAGGAGACCTTGCGAAAATCAAGCCTTCGTATTTTTTTTTTTGGCACAGAATATCTCTCCCAATTTTGAAACCGTTAAATTAGGTAATTCGATTAAAAAACAAGACAAAGACATAAAAATCATCTTTAAAACTAATAACAAACTCAACAACATCGTATCAAACAAAACTGAAGTAACAAATAAATAAATAAATAAATAAATAAATAAATAAATAGATAAATAAATAAATAAATAATATATATATATATATATATATACCGCATTAACATAATATATGAAAATAAAGACGTTTATAAACTAAAGTATAAAATTGCGATAAGTTTTACATCGGTAGAAGAAGTAGAAATTTTAACACAAGATATACTGAACATTAAAAAAGATTATTATTATTATTATTATTATCATTACCTGGAGGACCAGGTAATTTTTGGTCAATGTTTTCTTCCTCTAGCCTTTGTCAAACCAGATAAGGGGCCCTCACAGGGTACTATCAGCCGGGCACACTGAACCCTGGTTTTTTAACGAGGTTGTTACTCCTCCCCCTCTCCCTTTTCTAACCTGGCTTGGGACAGGCTTTGGCGTGTAAACATTAAAATTCTGTATATAAAATAAAACATTATCATTATTACTATTATCATTATTATTATTGTTATTATTATTATTATTATTATTATTATCTTTCTTCTTCCTTCCAAGTATTAGGCCAAGGCCTGTTACGATCCTATAGAAAATTTTTCCTTATGGGAAATTCTCGTATAAGACTTGAAAGCATAATAATAGTCATTATTATCATTATTATTATTATTATTATTATTATTATTATTATTATTATTATTTAATCTCCAAATATTTTCAAAAAACCCCATTTCGCCATAAGGGCATGTTAGGGTTGTAGCTTGTTATAACAATATTTTACTATATTACTCGACCGCATTAACTTTTTAGCCGGTGAGGGAAAACAATGGCGCTGGTGGTGAAGAGGAGAAAAATGTCTCCTTCCACCGTTGGTACAAGCGAATGACTGGGCAAGTGGTATAATCAGTTGCAAAATATAGTGGTAGACCTACTTGAAATAGGAGATGAAGTTAATGAAAGATTATTCGAGGTTGTATACCTACGGGTATCTGGATAATGTGACGTACAGAGAAATTAAATCAGAACTGATTTCCCACAACTGTCTGGCAGATTTAAATGTGTATATACTGTGAATATAGGGTCAAAAATTTCGCACTTGACATTGTCACTAACAACTGACTATACACGACTGACGGATAATAAACATTGTCACTGCAATCTGAGACATGGATCTACTACCTCAAACCCCTATTAACCCATACCCACATTATTTTAGTTCCCAGTTTTTCCGCATTGAAAGTTAACGTGTCCCCGTGCCGTAGCCGAGCGGTTAAGGTAGGAAGCCTTGGCGCAGAGCTACGGGACTTGCGCTGGTTCGAGTCTCCATGGGGGAAGAAATTTTCTCATGGTATTTCGGCCAGTATGGGACCGGTGCCCACCCAGCATCGTGAGGCAATTGGGTAGCTACAATAAGTAGCGGCTCCAGGTTGAGGACCCAGCTATAACGGCTGGGGGACTCGACATGCTAACCACATGTCACCCCTACACTGGCTGTTGATCATCTACCTCTGTGATTGACACATGTGGATGTGAAGGGCCAGCAGCCGGCTGGTAAAAGGGCAACCGCTGAAAAGTGGAAAGACCCTCAATCGGAAAGTTAACGTTGTAGAGTAATAATACATTGTAAAACAGAAATATTATCTTATGGTTTTGAATGAGTGTTTTGAATTACGTAAATCGTCTACAGAAAATACGACATATTGTTATGAATGTGTGTTACTAATTTCATAAAATGTTTATAATAATTTTGGTTCTTAAAAATCGCTTCACACATTGAGGCAGAAGCCTCATCATCATTTAAAAGTAAGTTTAACCAGAATCGTTGTCTTTCGAATATAGACAGGCACAGGTGTTTTGTGTAATTTTTTATGTTATGTTATTTTTTATGTTATTTTTATGTTAAGTTATTTTTTATGTTATGTTATTTTTTATGTTATATTATTTTTATGTTATATTATTTTTATGTTATTTTTTATGTTAACATAACATAAAAACTAGTAACAACGAAGAAAAATCAAGTTTTGCCAAACATATACTAGAAACGGGTTATCAGTTCGACAAAATTGATAATACTATGTCAAAATTACACAGAAAGAATAACAACAGCATCCTAGAAGACATAGAAATTTTAAAAGAAACTGAGAATAAAGACTTTCTCAACAAGAACACGCCCGCAGACCTAAACCCGTTGTACAACTTATACAACATTAGTATTGTAACCCCACTATTATGGTTGTCCAGCGGCTCGCTTTGTTTCCCCGCAGGTCTTATATATAATTAAATACAAAGATGCCGACTACCGCCACTATAATAATTCCGCATGTTAATCATTGTCGTCGCTTTTATATAAACGGACAACCATAATAGTGAGGCGATAATACCAGTTGAAATGCAGAAGATGAAACATTGTTTTGAAAGGCCATCATATTTTTAACTACTTGGAGTTTTCAAACATAACTTTATTTTAGATGAGGACGACTGGTTGATCAGGTACTAATTTTATATTTTTAATATTAAATTAGTAAATGGGAGTAATAGACGAATAAATATTATAGCATTTAGACCATCTTTTAAAGTTGGTATGATATTAGATCCCACAATCCGTTTTGAGACACATAGTGGCCAATCTGAGGAAGTTGACTATGAAAAGAATGCCATGTATGAACCGACAGTTGACTATTAGAAAGATAAATGCCAATTAGATAGTATAACTATCACAGGATTGATGATCGAGGCAAGAGGTACTATACCAGGATTCTTAGCTAAATTTTGGAATTTCTTAGATTTGGACAGTGTGTACCTTTCTAAAATTGCCATCGCTGCCATTAGAGGATCAATTTCAATTTTAAAAAACCATGTTTACAAAATTTCTACTTAATAGAAAATACTATAATTACAATTTTAAATTTTTTAATGTATTTTATCAATTTCGAAAATTAATTGTCTGTAATCACTTTGTCCTTGTGGCAATCCTCTAATGAGGAAAGTTTTATAAAAAATATAATAAAACAAAAATGTCAAGTGTCAAGTAAGAATGCTCGGTAAGTAGCACGCTGAAAAGAGGTGATTTATTTTCCTACAGAAGGAACAATAAATATACCCACTATTTTTTTTTCCTGTACCAAGAGATATTAAATCATGTGTTTTTAGGCAAATATTAAATATTGCAGATTAAAATCTTTTGAGGTATTATTTAATACTGTAAACCAGTTAATACTATTCATTAATAAATGCTTTACTCCTGTTTGTGCGTTGTTTTATATTTCGATTCCTCCTGTTATAAGCTTACATGGCAATGGTAGTCTTTCGTACAGGTCCCGCCGGAGTAGTAGGAAGTAGAATGCATGCTCCAGAGTTAGTAAAGCGCTCCGCACGAAACTTGGAGCTCTGAACTATGACATGTCTGCTCTGCTGGAATCTGATAAAGACTGCTTCATGTCGCTCCACAAAAAGTAGTCGAGAGGGTTAAGATCAGGTGATCTCGGAGGCCATGGGACTTGGCCCCCTCGACCTGCATACATAGTATCCAAATGTCTCCTCACATTAGCATCAAAGTGAGCTGGAGCTCTGTCGTGTTGCAACTACATTCCGTTGCCAAGCCACGTATCACAGGTTCCGTACCCGTGAGTTGTTGTCAAGTAATGTGTCTTCAAATCCTTGGAACTAACACTGATATTGAGACATAATTAACTAGTCATAGTGTGAAAACGCATCATTTCCGGACATTGTTACCTTAGTAAAAAATTATCAACATATCTCAATATACTACCTCATCTCCATTGTTTTTTTACAGCTGTTGCCGTCTTCCCGTGCCAAACCTCCAAAGCCTACGATCTTGGGTATCTTCAATGCTTAGCCCTCTTGCTTGCATTAATGTCTTCACATGTTTTCCTTCCACGTTAACTTTGGTCTTCCTCTTTTCTTCTTTCTGGTCGGATGCCATTGATTTAGTTGCTTTGGCCATCGCTCATCTTACATTCTTAAAACATGTCCTAACCACTATAATTCCTTCTCCTCAATTTTTTTTCAATTATGCTTTCTTCTGCTTCCATTATGTTTCTAATTTCCTTATTTGTGACATGTTCTAATTTTGACTTTCTGGCACTTCTGTGTAAATAATCCATTTCTAGAGCTATTAGTCTATTCTTGTAGTACACTCTGTATATATAATATATATATATATATATATATATATATATATAATTCTTCTGTACGTGTGTTTGTCACTGAACTCGTAAACGACTGCATCGATTTTGATGAAATTTTGTGTGTGTGTGTGTGTGATTGAGTCCCTCGGTGGTTGAGATTCACAATTGGACCCTCTAAAACCATTAGGTGTAGGAGTTCACCTGAAGTGAACATTTAAAAATCGCTCTAGCGGTCACATTAAAAAAAAATTCACAACGAAACTCAGTACATCGTATCAAAAAAACAGAGGTAGGTATTATCCGAAAATGAGCGAAATTCGACAATTAGAAGTGGAGGTTTTCTTAAAACTCGAAATTAAAAACTGCCTAAACGACTGGATCGATTTTGATGAAAATTGTGTGTGTGTGTTTGAATGGGTCCCTGGATGATTCAGATCCACAATTGGACTCGGTAGGTGGCGCTGCGATTGGGCTAGAGGACTTTTTATGTCAGATTTGTAGTCATTTGCATTATCGACATATTCCGCGTGAAAACAATGTGATGTCATCATGCACGCTTCTTGAGCCACAACAGATGGCAGTGAGTTTTCTTGCGAACTTATTCAATCTATCTAATATATAAAAATGAATATTTGTTTGTTTGTTCGTATTTTATGCGCTGCCATATATTTCATTCGATTGTGGTGGGGCTTTTTGCAAAATATTCAGGAGATTACCGGGATGACCATAGGCTATAAGAGAGTTGTGATACTCAACTCCTACACCCTTAAAAATTACTCTTTATGGTGAAAAAACGTAGCTTTTTGGACGCTTAAATGGCTTACGCTGCCTAAACCAAAACAAATATACAAAATTAATGCACACAGAATTGAATATCTAAAAGAAAAAAAACTACAAAAAATCAGCATAAACATATGTTTATCTTTTACGGAAACAATAACCATTTTTTTATTGATGCCAAAAAGATTGGGATAAGTAGATTCCTGGCCAAGCTTAGCAGCAAACAGCGGGTAATTCTTTTACGGATAACTCACAGTAACGATTTTTTTCTCTGATGCCAAGAAGATCCGGGCAACGTCGGATAATCAGCAGGGGGTATCTAAAAATAATTACGATATAATTTTTCTCTTTTACTTAAACATAAAAACACATTCATTTTCATCTTCCAGCTCACTTATGCCAAGAAGGTCGGGCAAGTAGGTTCCCAGGCAACTCTGGGTAATCAGCACGTTGTATATAAAATAATTAAGATATCAATTTTTCCTCTCACTTATTCAACTATACATAAAAACACTTTACTTTTCGCCTTTCAGCTCATTTATGCGAAGAAGATCGGGATAAGTAGATTCCCGGCAACGCTGGGAAATCAGCACGGGATATCTAAAATAATTACGATATAAATGTTTCCTACCACTTATTCAACTAAACATACAACACATTAATTTTCACCTTTCAGCTCATTTATGCCAAGGAGATCGGGAAAAGTAGATTCCCGGGCAATGCCGGTTAATCAGCACGGGGTATCTGAAAATAATTACGATATAAATTTTTACTTTTACTTATTCAACTAAAGATAAACACACATTAATTTTCGTCTCTCAGCTTATTTATGCTAAGAAGAACGGGATAAGTAGGTTCCCGGTCAACGATGAGTAACTAGCACGGGCTATCTAAAAATAATTACGATATAAATTTATAATTATTTTTCCCTACATTTATTCAACTAAACATAAAAACACATTAATTTTCGCCTTTCAGCTCATTTATGCCAGGAAGATTGGAATAAGTAGATTCCTGGGCAACATCCTGTAATAAGCTTGAGGCATCTTAAATAATTACGAAATAAATTGTATCTCTTACTTACACAACTAAACATAAAACACTTTAATTTTTGTCTTTCAGCTCATTTATGCCAAGATTATCGGAATAAAAATTCCCGGGCAATGCCGGATAAACAGATCTCGTTATCGACAAATAATTACGATATAAATCTTGCCTCATACTTATTCAACCAAACAATAAATAATAGTTTAAAAAACTAAAACAACACGCTTTATTAGAAAACCGAACAAAAAAAAAGGAAAATAATTTTGATTCCCAACACGCTTGGGGTAAAATTAAAGTGGTCATAAAAAAAATCATCTTCAACACATCTATAATAAAACCAGAGTTATCTACAAAAAAAATAATTTTACTATCAAAAACGTGGAATGCTCTTTATCAATTAATATATTTGATAATAAACAGATGTTGGTAAAAGTAAAGTCTCTAAGAAGAAAACGTAAAAAAAAAAGAAGACCCCACGCTTTTGATGGTAAAATTGTTTTTCTTTTTGTTAACTCTAGTTTTATTCTAGATGGTTGGAGATGATTTTTTTGTTGACCACTTTAATTTTATCCCAAGCGTGTTGGAAATTAAAATTATTCTTAATTTTTTAGTTCGGTTTTCTAATAAAGCGTATTGTTTTAGTTTTTAAACTATTATTTATTTTATATTTTTCAGTTTGGTTTTCTAATAAAGCGTGTTGTTTTAGTTTTTTAAACTATTATTTATTTTTTTCATTTCTAGTTTAATTGATTGTCAGAAACCGGAATCCCATGAACATTTAATTGCTTACGATATTTTTTATATACTTTTTAAAATTATTATTATCTAATATTATATTTTTGAATATTTTAATATAGATAAATAGTTACAGTTAATCGTATCCTTCTCATATTTTTTTGGATAAATTACAATGTGGCAAGTTTACAAAATTATCATTAACATTTTACAGAATAGGATAGAAATGTAAATATCTTTAAATTCGATACTATTATGAGGTAAAAGTAATATCTTCTAAAAAAATCGTCCGGGCCGCATTTGAACAAGCGACCTATGGATTACTGTCCACCGCTCTACCAACTGAGCTACCAGAGATATAATATTAATTTCTTACAACTATGGACTAAAAAGTCAATAATTCCGCAACCTATTATATATTAGAACCTATATATTATATATTATTGATGAAATTATTGTATTGTCATTGGTCCTTTACAAGTATACAAAGTTTGGAGTCGATCCAATGTTTTTAGGTGGGTGAAAATCGTGTTGAAAGATTCCGTTACATAGATAGACACGGCTCAAGCTAATATAAAGCGTATATAAAACACATTAATTTTCGTCTTTCAGCTCATTTACGCCAAGAAGATCGGGATAAGTAGATTCCCGGTAACGCCAGGTAATCTGCTCGGGGTATCTAAAAATAATTAAGTTATAAAATGTCCCTCTTAATTGTTCAACTAAACATAAAAACACATACATTTTCGTCTTTCACCTCATTGATGGCAATGGGATAGGGATAAATAGATTCCCGGGCATCGCCAAGTTAATCAGCACGGGGTATCTAAAAATAATTTCGATATAAATTTATATATATTTTTTGCCTTTCACGTATTCAATTAAACATAAGAACACATTGATTTTCATATTTTTTTTTGGCGCAGCAGCGCACGCCGAGTGTTAGCTAGGATTTTATACAATTTGCTCTTTGTTTCGCGTGTCGGATATTTTGAATTTAAATACTTTATTTATTGAAAAATAACATTTCTTAGTATTTTATATTCTTTCATTTATGTCTTCCTGGATATTATTATGTTTTATGTAGTCCATTTAAACAGGAGTCAATTTATTTTTTTTCAGTTATTGAAGTAATGCCAATTTTTCTATTTGGGACTTGCTGATAATATGTGTCAATTCTAACAAAGCCATCACAGTCTTATTCGATTAAGTAAGTACACTCCACCAATTAATCGACCTAACCTTAAATTGGCGAAACAGTAATTCATTCTGCCAGTTATTTATATATTTCGGACCGCAAAGAAAACAAAATCATATAAAACTCTATTATTGTACATTACTATGTAATTTGATGCAAATGTAAGTAATTTCTACTCATTTGTTTTTCTATTGTTTTATATTATATAATCGAATGTATGTATGTTTGCCCTTTATAGACTTCTAAACCGTTCAACAGATTTTCATGAAAATGTGTATGTACAGGATTTCAGATGCGGCAAGTGTTTACTCGTTATCTATTATGTTCTAAAATCATTAAATGTAGTTCACCTAAAACGAAATTTTAAAAATCGCTCTAGTCATTGCAATTTTCGTCGTTTCACAAAAAAACTCGGAATATGGTATTAAAGTAAACCGAGGTATGTATTTTCCAAAAATCAGTGAAATCCAACCATTAGAAGTGGGGGTTTACCTGAAATTTGAAATTAAAAATTTACTCTAGCAACCGCCATGTTTGGTTTGTATTAATGTATAGGCCTACTATATTATTAATTAACCCTCAATATTAAATTTATTAAGGCGTAGCAGCGCACGCTGGGTATTAGCTAGTAATATCTAAATACGTCGTAATTAGTGAATGTTATGGTAAAAAAAGTACAATTATTTATCGTCTGGCCATAACACGAGAATTGACGTTGGAGCAGGACAACGTCTGCCGGGTCCGCTAGCTTTTTCTTTTATTAAAAAACTTGCATTCTACAATTAAATTATATTTGTTATTACGTGTGCACCAGTTTTTATCAGCTGTAATATTAGCAATATTCTGAGCTTTATTCTTCTGGAATATTAACATTTTATGACAATTTTAAAAAACTGTAGCAAACTTTTCGCTTTATAAAACATAATACAATAAATAAATAAATATAAATAAATAAATAAATAAATATATATATATATATATATATAATGAAGAGCGCACAATGTGCATAATGTTAAGTTCATTCACCATGGTCCACTGTTCAGTCCCCTCCACAGTAAGTTCTCAGGGACACGTCTCGCCTCCGACACGACATAACATGGTAACGGTCGCAGTGTTCAGCGCACAGCTCACAGATGCACTGGGAGTCTGGTCCGTGATGTTTGTTGATCCTACAGATCCTATGATGGAACCCATGTGTTGCCATCCTCGTCATCAGATATCTGAGGTCGTATTCTGCTTGTCTCCAATCCATTGTCATCATAGCGTCCGTGGAGTAGAATTCCATCCTGATTTGGTCTTTCTTCCACCTTAGTTCCTCCATTGCGATGTTGTATGCGTCTGTGGACTGCAGATGTAGATCTTTTCGCAGCTCTTCAATATACGCCAGTTCATATAAGAGGCGTGACAGTGTGTATTTCGACAGACAGAGAGCTTTTTGAGATACGTAGCTTTCACCTTCTCTATTTGTAGGAGATCTCTCTTTGTTAGGCGAGTCCATATATTGTCCAGTCCATATGTGACAATCGGCGTTATCTTTGCTTTGAGAAGCGCTAGTGCTGTGTCCAGGGAGAGTCGGTCTCTGAGGTTGATGTCATTCATAGCTAGTGTTGCTGCTGTTGTTTTGTCTGTGATATGCCTGTTAAAAACTGTTCCGCGTGTCTGAAAGGTGACCCCCATGTACTTAAAATTGTTTACCCGTTGAATCTTCTCATTTTTTGATGAAGATATCATCTTTCGGTGTTGTTCGTCCTCCTTTCATGAATATCATCGACACCGTTTTGTTTTCATTTATGTGAAGGTCGTTTTCACTTACCCATACTTCTAATTTGCTACATGCGAGCTGTAGTTGTTCAGATTATGTTGACATCAGCACCATGTCATCAGCGTAAGCAAATACTTTTACTTCGTCTGTCGTGATGGCTTGAGCAACATCCATTGTGGCAATGTTGAATAACAATGGGCTCATTGGATCCCTTGCTGGACTCAGTTGAGTAGTGTTATCGGGGCTGAGGTCTCTATCTGGTTGTCTATGTGAACATAGTTACATGCCAGGATATTATTCACAATTCTTGTGAGGTAGTGTTCTTCTCCTAGGAGACTTCTCAATTTCTTGATGATGTATTGCCTGTTGATTAAGTCGAAGGCTTTACTATAATCTAAGAAGACAGTGTGAAGCTTCCTTCCTTGGTATCTTAGTGCTTCTTGAATTTCGTCTTGAAGGCATTTTATAGCATGCGTGGTGGATCGACCTTTCCTAAAACCAAATTGTTCTTCCGGTAGTTTTTCGTCGAGTAGGTTGTTCATTCTCTTGGTTATTAGTTTGATGAATATCGTGAAGGGTGTGCATTCTAGCGCGATGCCTCTGCAGTGGTTTGGGCTTGCTACGTCTCATTTTCCTTTGTAGAGGATCTTGACTATGGAGGTTCTCCACCTGTCTGGGATGGTTGACTGCAAAAGGAATTTGTTCATGAGGTTGGTCCAGGGTGTATTTAAGAGTTCAATGGTGCTTTGAAAATGTTCGTTGAATATATGATCTGGTCCGCATGCTTTCCTTTTCTTGGACTGTGCGATTGCATCTTCAATGTCGCTTTCGTTGAACAGGTCGATGTCTTGTACTTCACCATCTAAATTGGGAATTGCCAGAGGTCAGGTTTCTTTGAACTGTAGTACTTCTCTGAAGTGGGTTTCCCAGGTATCTATGGGTATTCTTGGTTGTCTTGTTCGTAAGACTTCGAATGGGTCGTTTTCTGCCGTTTCTATTAATTTGGTTTCTTCCAAGATGATATAGTTTTTCCTCGCGGTTTTTAGGGTTTCCTTGTACTCTTTCCTTTTTTTTAAATATTGTAGCTTCTGTTGTGATTGTTTTTGTCTGTAATTATGAAGTGCCTCTAGCGTAGCTTTCCTTGTCCAGTAGCAATCAGCATTGAACCATGACTTAGATCTCCTTCGATTGTTTGGTCTTTGTTTTACTAGGCCGTTGATTACTGATTCTATTGTTATCAGGGCTTCGTTTAGATCCTTTTCGTGTGTGTCCTTTAATTGATTTGATGTGTTAGCTAGTGCTTCTTCCAGTTTTTCCGTATCTGTCATTCTGGTTCCATGGCTATGTTTGGTGTGTGTGTGTGTGTATATATATATACACACGCATACCGCATACATACACACATACATACATGCACATTTACTTACATGCCTACATACATACATACATACATATAAACTTGCAGAAATAATACATACATTCATGCAAGCGCGGTTAGCTGTTTCCGCACATTTGATACTTTTAAGTCACGTTTATACAATTACTTGTTAAATAATTAATTTTTCTCAAGAATTAAATTTATTCTATGTCATAACTAACTAACTCACTGGCACTATCGAACCGATAGGTTCATGGTCGTGTGGACATAAGCTTTCCATACATTCCTATCCTGAGCTAATGTTTTCCAGTCATCCCCTGTATAATCTACTTCCCCTAAATCACGGATAATGTTATTCTTCCACCTCATTCTTGGTCTACTAACAGGGCGTATTCTCTCTGGTTTTCCTACAAGAAGCTCCATGCATCTCTTTCATCTACCATACGTGCCACATGCCCTGCCCGTCGCAGTCTACGAGACTTAACTGTTCTTATTATAGCAGCCTTCCTATAAAGATCATGTATCTCACTGTTGTATAGTCATCTCCGTTCACCTGTGTGTTCATCTCTTTTTGGTCCAACATTTTTCCTAAGAACTTTATTCTCAAATACTCGTGATCTTCTTTCCTGCCTTAAAGTAAGAGTCCATGTTTCGCATCCATATAATATAACCGGAAGAATAACAGTTTTCATATATTTTCAGTTTAACGTTTTTTGAAAGAACTTGGGAGTCCCTGAAATTCATAATAGCATGCATTTCCAGAATTGAGCTTATGTTTAATTTCTTTGTGCATCTCATTTATATTTGTAATTTGTTGTTCCTAGATATGTGAAATCAGCCACTTCTTCAAAATATCCTTTTCTTTTGTCATTAGTTGTCCATTTATATGCCATAAGTAGATTTATTTTTCTATCGTCACTATTTTATATTTTATTCCTTAAATACATAGTAAATTAACATAATAGTAAATAATAATTGTATTGTAGATATACCATGTAATCGTTTATGTTTATTGTAATTTAGATATAAGGCAGATTTTTGTATTTTTTTCTAACCTGGTT
The DNA here is from genome assembly GCA_030220185.1 of Diploptera punctata. NCBI lineage: Eukaryota > Metazoa > Arthropoda > Insecta > Blattodea > Blaberidae > Diploptera > Diploptera punctata. The sequence continues at coordinate 1,186,299 of JASPKZ010009819.1, forward strand.
GAGTGGTAGACAAGGTCTTAAAGCTTTAACTCTGCCAGGTAAAATATTATTATTATTATTATTATTATTATTATTATTATTATTATTATATTCAGCGTAGTAAATGAATTAAATGAAATAAATGTGTGATAAGTTACGGAGGATTTTCAGGCAAGTTATTTCAGATAGTAAGGAAAACAGGATTCGATACAAAATATCTCAGTTAAGTTGTTTGAATTTGATATTCAATTCAGTGGACAGCAATTTAGACTCTATATCGAAAGACAATTTTCTATGATATAGCTGAAAATCAACTCGGGACCTCTGACACGTATGACGTGGTAGCGGTTACACCACAGTGGCGATCCATAATCTAGCATAGAAGAAAGTAGGGAGATGGAGCTCTGCAATGATTTAAACATTCGTTGGGGATTATATGATGAACACCGCTAATAAACATATTTTTTTCGAATTCATATTTTAAAAATCTGTGAAAATATCTGCAAATAAATTAGTTATTTGAAGAGATTGTATAAAATCTAAATTTAAAAAATACGGTCATACCATTCTACACTTAAATTTCCTTTTCTTACTGGATTACGAGTATTAAACGTAAAAGAATGACAACTCATTTGAAACCCTAGATTTTATATCTCAAATTGCTTGTCTTGTAACTCTTCTGTAACATTTATGTTTAATTAATTCTTACTTTATGTTGTAACTTAACCTAATTTAGTATCCCAATTAGTATTTTATTTAACACTTTTTAACAGCTAATGTAATTAGCGTCGTAAATTAAATCTGGGCGTGAATGGACCCATACATTTTGCTCGGTGGCTTCTTTTTTCAGGGTTGAGATTCTTTTACGTACTGTGAATCTACTTCACGGAATCCACGGCTTTAGTTCTCTTTCGAAGGACTCATACTCAGGATTTTTATATCCTGAAAAATACGTAAACCCTGACTGGGTTTGAACTCGTGAACCTAGAAACTAGAGGCGAGAATAGGAACCACCAATACACCAGGACTGACTTAAACCTAATATAATCCGGATTAGACGCAGCTTTTACTTATTGAGATATTTTAACTATACTCATGCAGTCAGCTGGTATGAAAGAAACAATACATTTATAGAACTGTTACGGGCTTCACATCTTTAATCATTAAACGAGAGAGGTTTTAAATCCATTCTTACCTATAGAATTGTTCAAATTATATTTTTATTGAAAATATTTTATGGCCACTTATTATCTATATTTTAAAATCATATGACAATAAATTGTTTATTCTCAAATTATTTCGTGACTCTATTAAACCCGTCTCGTAATTAGCAAGTAAAATATGTGATATCAATTTCTTGTACTAAATTATCCCAATGGCGTTGTTTTGAAAGTTTTGACTTCTACAGTGAATGCTTGTGCACACGCTACTGTTATTTTAGACTGTTTCCATTGTCCTTAATGTATATTAACTGATAAGCAAAATTGAGGGGCAGTTAGTTCGTTGACCGTAAAACTCTAACGGTGTCATCTTCATTAGAGAGCCCTCAAGTTTTTATCTACCGATATACACATTTAAGGGAACCCCACTTTCGTTGACATCCACAATTTCCTGTCTATTAGACACTTGAGATTACAGTAATGGCACAAATGCAATATGGCAGACATGCATGTTTTGTATCTCTACTCTACCAATAATATTCATTATAAAAGTTTAAAAAAATGTTCGTTCCTAACAAAGATATTTATTTATTTATTTATTTGGTCTAGTGCAGTTAAAGCCATGTTCGTCCTTTTCCACTCGACCATGGCAAAGCATGTTATATTAAAATAAAAATTGAATAATTAGATACTAAATGAAAATTTGATCAAACTGGCAATAGAAATAGTGGTATATCTAAGACGTGAGATAAAGTAATACAAGGAAAAACAAGGTAAAGTAATGTATTGATCTATCGGTTATTATAATTATTCAACTTAAATTATTTATCAATTAATAATATTTAATACACAATTACACATTATTATTAAATGATAAAAGAGTGTTGTTATTGTGAGATGTAAGCCCTATAAGTTATTTAATAAATAAATTTCCAACTTATTTTTTAATGATGTTATAGTTAGATGATACATGCCTCTTCGTCTCTCTTTGGTACAACAATTCCAAGATTTTTATCATCATATACTAGTAATATTTTATCTGCTCTTGCAATAACACAACATGTTTCGCATATACTGCTACAGTAGCTGTTTTATATACTTTTAGTAAATGAAGATTGAAGACACTATTTTAGATTATATTAAAACTCGGCAATTAAGATGGTACAGACATGTCCAGCAAATGGAAGAGGATCGGCTACCAAAATGTGTTTTGGAATGGAAACCTGAGGGAAGACGAGGCAGAGGAAGATGTAAAACTCCTGGAGTCAGGGAATATATTTATACATGAAGGAGAAACCCCTAAAACCAGGAGATTGGATGGACCGACAAAATTGACTATTAGGAATCAGACGATGTCAAAGACATCAATCAACCGATGATCTATTTTTAGTATAACATTTCTTGAGAGAAGTTGAGATAAGAGTCCTATAATGGTTAATAGCATTCGTTTCAAGAGTTGAGCTTATGTTATTTTCTTTATGCATCTCATTCATTTTTATTGATGTTTACTTCCAGTCCCAATTTCTTAGTGTTACTCAATAGAGAGAACGCATGCTAGTCTTTAATATCTCCTCGCTAGCGCCTAATAATACTGTATCATCAGGCTGTAAAAGGGAAGATGCTAAGAGGAAGGAGAGCCTCTAATTGCTTTAAATTCTAAGACTTAGAGGAACCGACCTGCACATCTTCCTAGTGTCCAATTCCACACTCACGTGGTGCAGCTGTTAGCAACCTTATAACTTATACGTATAACTTATGTGGTGAACGGAAGGGATGGGCTACTCACCAATTGCACTGGTCAGCATGGTGAGATATTGACCGATATGGTATTACTACCACTTCCATACCATATCTCTTTTTTATCTTTCCTATCCAGTCTCTCTGGACTGAACACTTGTTGTTTTCCGATCCTGATGGTATTAGTGTATTCGAGGCCGAGGGGATCATTTCATCTATATTTTCTGTCAAATTCTTCCTATAGGGCAGATCAGGCTCTTAGCTGTAGTGAAAGCAACTGATCTAAGGATGGACACCTGAAAAAAATCCCTGGTCCTCCAGGTTGGGGGTTGATGCGGTAGGCCAGCTCCCTACCATCAGAAAAAAAATTGCAATGCTAAAAAACCTAATAGAGTTAAGCCGTTCGGATTAAAAGGAAGACGGATCAAGCTACGGAAACGAACTCTGCTAATTGGAACATGGAACGTACAAGGCATAAGGAATAAAACGAAGGAGGTCCTTAAACAGATGGAGGATTTGAAGCAGGACATAATCGTACTGACAGAAACGAAGAAGAAAGGAGAAGGAATGGAAACTTTAGAATCGTATGTTCACATTTACATTGGTGTTAAAAAGAATGAAAGGGCTAAAAGAGGGGTTTCAATACTTATCAAGAAGAAATATAAGAGATATATCACAAACTGGGAAGCAATAAATGAAAAATAATTAAAATTAATATATCTCTTGTTGGTATAAATTGCTCTATATTAGGAATATATGGAATTAGTGAGGATGGAAATTATTTAATAAAAGAAAAATGACAATGGTAGAAGGTTGTGAACAATATTCACTTAAATTCCTAAATGGATTTTACCAACATAGAGATATTCGTAAGTATACTTGACACCAAGATACTCTTAATCTACAATCGATAATAGATTTTGTAATAATTAAGAAACATTCAATTATAAAGACCCAGCATGTAAGGGCATATAGAGGATTATCATGCGGAAGTGATCACTATTTATTGAATGCAAAAATAATATTTCCATTCCAAAGTAAAAATGACAAGCTAAATAAAACTAAAAATGAAGAGGACAGTTTCCATGACTTGTCAACAACTCTATACAACTTGGATAGTTTGGAGAATGAGAGCACATCATATCTGTATAAGAAAAGGTTAGATGATCAGTTACTAATCTCTCTCTACGTTTGACAATGCTCAGGAAGAATACAACTACGAATATATAGTAAAAAGTATTCATCAGGCGGCAAAAGAAGCTTTAGGAGAAGCAAATAGAGAAATAAATAAAATCAAATATTTTTGGAATGAGGACTTAGCGAAAGAAATAGCAAACAAAAAAGAAAAATATTTAATGTGGTTGAATACCAAAGATCTGAAAGACAAAATACAATATAAAGAAGCTCAAGCATGAGTTAGAAAGAAAATTACGGAAGCCAAAAATCAGAGCTGGGAACAAAATTGTTTAAAAATTCAAACATGTATTGGAGGAAAACGAAGTTCTGCATCTTGGAGAATTTAAAAAAAAATTGAGAAATAAAATAAGTGGACAAACAAATGTTCAAACAATACCTATGACTTAATGGGAAAATTATTTTAAAACGTTACTATCAGAAAACAGGGTATTTAATTTAGATAATGTTCAAAATATTACAGAAATAAATGAAGATGAATATATACAATTGGACATAGAGGATATTAAAATGAATGTTCAATCATTAAAAAATAAAAGATCTAGTGGTCTAGGAGGAATTCCAGCAGAACTATTAAAACATGGATCCGACCATTTATTTGAACGACTGAGAAAATTATTTGCAAAATTTATAAATGGTGAAAAAGTTCCTGAAGAATGGAAACTAGGATACATTTCGACAATCCATAAAAAAGAAAAACAAGACCAATGTGAAAATTATAGAGGTATAACAGTGGCAAGTACTATGAGTAGACTCTATGGACGTATACTAAAATATTATTTGGAAAAAAAACTATAGTGATATGGAATTAGAGGAACAGTCAGGATTTAGAGCAGGTCGTTCTACAACCGACAATTTATTTTGCATTACTCAGGTAATAGAAAAGAAAATGCAATATGGACAACCTTTGCACCTACTATTTGTAGATCTAGAGAAAGCATACGACAATGTCCCTATAGAGAAACTATGGATTGCTTTAAGACGTATGGGAATTAAAACTATAATAATTAAAGCTATACAAAATTTATATGACAATTGCATGTCTAAAATTAAAATTGGCAGTAAATTGTCACATGGTTTTACGATAAATAAAGGTCTTCGTCAAGGTTGTTGTCTACCACCGACTCTGTTTAAAATATATATGTACATGAAATATTAAAGAACTGGAGGAGAAAATGTTCAAGTATGGGAATTCCTATTTCAAACAACAAAACTTTATACAACTTACATTTTGCAGATAATCAATTGTTAATTGCACAAGATTATGAAGATTTAGAATATACGACTAGAAAAGTAATAGAAGAATATGAAAAATGGGGTTTAAATTTAAACATGAAAAAAACAAAATATTTATCAATTGGTGAACCATAACAAAATTTAATTTTGGAGACTGGAGAAACAATAAAATCTTGTAGTGAGATCACATATTTAGGAATTAAAATAAATAAAAATGGGAGTTATGAAGAGGAAATAAGAAATAGAAATAATAAAGGAAAATTTGCAATTGCTTGCCTCAATGGAATATTGTGGGATAAAAATATAAGTAATAAAAATAAAATGAACATATATCATACAATTGTTAAAAGCATCATTACTTATGGAGCAGAACTTTGGCCATTAACAAAAACAAATAAGTACCTTTTGGCAACGGAAATGGATTTTATACGAAGGGCCGCAAGAATTTCAAGAAGAGAAAAAATTAGGAACTCAGTTATAAGGGAGAAAATGAAGATTGAAGACACTATTTTAGATTATATTAAAACTCAGCAATTAAGATGGTACGGACATGTCCAGCGAATGGAAGAGGATCGACTACCAAAATCTGTTTTGGAATGGAAACCTGAGGGAAGGCGAAGCAGAGGAAGACCTGAAACCTCCTGGAGTCAGGGAATATGTTTATATACGAAGGAGAAACATCTACAACCAGGAGATTGGATGGACCGACAAAATTGGCTATTAGGAATGGGACGATGTCAAAGACATTAATCAACCGATGGTCTATCTATCAGCATAATCTAACAGCTTATTAATACCATTGAACTGTATACGTCCTCTTTATCCTCTAAAGATATGATAGCATGATCTAGTACAAAACTGAACAATAAATATTATAGCCCATCTCCCATAGAATTAAAAAAAAAATCTGAGAACTGTTTGTCTACCCGCTTTGTACTCTTTGTTGACACATTCATATAAGTATTTTTTAAGAATTCCGGATTTCAGCAGGATACTGCTTTTTACAAATTCTCGCTCTCAATTGGTTCGTATGTCTTCCTGAAATATACATATAGTTGATGTCCAGTGCCGTCATATTCCCGTCTCTTTTCTAAAATCTGTCTTATACTAAAAATCTGATATATCGCAGACTTATTTCTTCTTAATCCACTGATGATTACCTATTATGTCGTCAATATAGGTAGTAAGTCTGGATTCTAATATTTATATAACTATATATATATATATATATATATATATATATGTGTGTTGGAATTTTGTAAGAAATTGAAAGTAATGAAATGTCCCTATAACTGCTGCAATCATTTTATCTCCATTCTTTTAGATTTGATAAAATAATCGATTATTTCCATGTTTTAGGAAGAGCTACTTATTCCCAAATTATAATAAGCAAACGGAATATCGCATCGATCATTGTTTTGCTGTCTGATTTTATCAGTTCTGGTAGGATACCATTTGAAGCTTTATATAAAAATATAATATTTTTGTTGTATGTTAAGCATCCACTTTATTATCCTGTTCTACATGAACATTTAATGACTGATTAAAGTAATATTTGCGCCTATTTGATATATTCCTGACTATGCAATCATATAATCAATTTATTTCCTAATTATACTTGTTCTAGTCTGAAATCCTTTACTTTCTATCTTAATTCCTAGTTATAATTCTCTGATGTTTTTATTTTTTTAAATAATTTCGATATTATTAATATTCTCTCTCAAATACTCCCTCTTATTATCCTTTAAAAGCCTAGCGTTTCTCGTCTGATGTTTCCCAACTGTTCTAAACTTATTTCATGTGATTCATGTAACCAATTCTTTTCTGCCATCTTCCTTTTCTTTACAATGTCAGGGCATTCCTCATCAAACCATTTCTTATTTCGCTTCTTTTTAATAACGTAAGTTTTCTGGTGCTGATAATTATTATTAATTCTTGTAGTTTCACATTCTCTATTTTTATTAGTTTTTTCTTCGGTTGTCGTATTTTCATCTCAACATTTCAGTTTTTCACATCTTAGAATTTGTAACCTGCATCCTTGCAGCAGTTCATTATTTCTCTAGTTGTTTAATTTTAAAAAAATCAGGGCCATCTTTAGCGTTTGTACTCTCATGTATACAATTGAATCTCTATTAAACGAAAGCGTGCTTTAGGTTCACAATTATAAAATTATAAGTATAAAATTATTTTTCTTGTTTGCTTAGTCTATTCCTTTGCACATTCGCTCAATGTGTAAAATATATAAAAAAAAAAGTGGAACATCTTATTGACGACGTTACAAACTTGCCCACGTTTCTATGAAACTATTTGCAATGCAGCATCATGTTTTGTGGCAGAAAAAGCTGGTTTAGTCCCCTCCACATTAATGTTAGCAATATAAAAATATGGACATTGTGCGCGACAGGATATGACATGTTAAAATAATGGTTCTCAAGGAAAAACTTTAGCTGCGGCTGCCTGAATATGAATGTGTGTCATAACACAGATGTAATACAAAACAAGTAATGAAGCCCTTTGCCAAAATGTATACATATTGCAGCGTTGTTATTCTGTGTATCCTACCAGTTATTGTTTAATACAGTAAAAGCTCCTTATTCGCGGGGAACATGTTCCGCAAATATGCCGTGAATATGGAACGGTAATTTATAGGCCTATGGGTATAGGGGAGATACGTTCCCAGGCTCCATAATAAATAAAAATCAATTAATGAGAGATTTTGATCAATTTTCCTTTAACCCGACGTTATAAATTGTCAACAAAGCAGATGAGACGCGTGTTACTCTGTCAAAATTATTCCAACGGATGACACGTTGAAACAATAAATCGCCGATAGTGGCGTGGGTGGCATTTATTAAAGGACATAGCGGCACGTGAAATACAGCGGCGGTGGTTTTAAAACAACGAACTTCAGCTTAGTGGCAATAAGGTTTATTTTACTTTGATATTAATTTGTCCATTTGACTTCAATCACTCTTTATAAAAACCGCCTTCACACGTGTCTGCAGTAAAAAAAGTTGCCGATGTGTTAATAAAGGATACTAATCCTCTAATATACCGACTGGATCCGCGATTAAATACATTTTTACTCGCGAGTACAGGAACTATGTCGCAATTTTTTAACCCGCGAATAAGGAGCTTTTACTGTATCATTATTATTATTGAAACAGGCAGGTATAATTTATACACACTTGCCTTGTGAATGTTTTGTATACATATTTATTTAGCTTCTGATTAGACAATTAATTGGTCACTTATGACAATGCATAGTTAAACATGTGTACCATAAATTCTAAAATTATAATATTTACCTAAGTTACTCCATTAATTATGCATGCGCTTTTATATAGTTTAGAATAAAAGGTTATTTTACACTATTGCAACGCCCCCGGAAAATGAGGGGGGGGGCAGAAAGCTGGTAATGTTAACTAATTGGCACCATCGAACCCCGAAGTTCATGACCACGCGAACAAAAGCTCTCCATGCATCCCTAACTTGAGCTATTGTTTTCCATTCATTCCCGTATAATTTACCTCCCTTAAATTATGGGTGTTACTCTCCCACTTTATTCTTGGTCTTCCTATTGGGCGCTTTTCCTATGATTTTCCTATAAAGAGTGTCCAAGCGCCTCTTTAATCCCCATACGTGCCACATGTCCTGCCCATCGCAGTCTACCAGCCAGTCTTAAATCTTTTATAAGTTTCAGATAATAGAAGTAATCCACATATTTTCAAAGAGACAAATATTTTAGCCCATTTCGAATATACACATTTATTGTGTAGACTACCTCCAGGATCATGATCATTAGGTTTTCATTCTAAGAAATTAAAAAGAGTATCAGATTATGGTATCCTATATTCTCTTCTTGACATATATAGGCCTATTCACTTTATGAGTGAATTTTAAATATTTTTCGCCTATTTTTATCTCTGATATTCGGTCTAAAAATAAGTAGTGCCTAATTAACATTACTTTTTTTGAAATACTAAATTTTATTAATATATATTGTTACTTAATGAAAAACTAGTAGAATTTTGAAGAAGTGGCCGAATTAAAATACCTAGGAATAATCGTTACAAGTAGAAATGAGGATTATAAGAAATTAAACACAGGCTCAATTATGGAAATGCATGCTATTATGCGTTACAGGGATTCTTATCATAAAATATACACTTAAAAAAACTAGTCTAATTCTAGATAATCTTAAAAAATAAATCTTAAAAAGCAGATAGATATAACATTTCTTTAAAAAAATAGTCGTACTGAAAATATGTAAAACTGTTATTCTTCCAATTAAATGCATGCGAAACATTGGCTCTTATTTTAAAGGAGGAGAAAAATATTACGAGTATCTGAGAATAACGTTCTTAGGAAAATTTTTGGATCAAAGAGAGACGAGTGAATGGAGAAGACTGCATAACAATGAGCTACATCATATTTTTGGGAACCGATATGTAATAACAACAGTCTAATCTCTAAGACTGCGATGGGCAGGGCATGTGGCACCTGTGGAAAGTGAAAGAAACTCCAAAACTCCAAGCGCGACAGGCCTAGAAGGGCCTTAGCCTACCATCCGGCTGCTGACCTCACATCCACATGTGTTAATCACATAGATAGACGATCATCTAGCCAGTGTAGGGGTTACATGTCAGCATATCGGGTCTCCCAGCCGTTATAGCTGGTCTTCTCAATCTGGAATCGCTACTTACTGTAGCTACCCAAATGCCTCAAGATGCTGGATGGGCACCGGTCCCATATTGACCGAAATTCTCATGAGAAAATTTCTTCCCCCATGTGGACTCCAACCAGCGAAAGCCCGTAGCTCTGCGCCAAGGCTTCTTGCCTTAACCACTCTACTACAAGACATGAAAATTCTTGAGGAAAACCAGGGGAAAGCGTCCAGTAGATAGGCTAAGAATGAGGTGGGAGAATAACATTACCGTGATGTGAGGGAAGGATAATTGGAAAACATTAGCTTAGGATAAATATGTATGGTGAGTTTTTGTCCTCGCGGCCATGGACCTACGGGTTCGATAGTGCTAGTGAGTTAGTTATGTAAAAATTCCAAATTGTTAGTTCATTTAGTGCAAGATGGACGCTACTTTTATAGCTTTTTTTTTTAATTTTTTAAAGATAGTATAAAGCGTTAAAATTTTTCTAAGATAATTTGACTTTTTGCTGTTATCATAAATAATGCCACGAGTGATTTCCAAATTATCGATAAATTCACGACTCACGAAGTGAGGAGTGAATTTATCTAGAGAATTTGGAAATCAAGAGTGGCATTTGTTAGGACTATTTAACGAATAAAATTAAGCTGTTTACTCACAAATCATTATTTAACTATAGTTATTTTAAAATATTTATATATTTAATGTAAACGGCGATGTTTGAAAACAAATGAGAAACGATTGGTATGCTTCATTTGATTATTTTGTTCACCACTGCAACCAGATCATATTATTTATTGCAACGTCATTTCCTGGAAAATAATTCGATTAAGAAAGTGCAAACAGTGGTTTCTTTTTTGTGGTATAATCAATTGCTACAAATGTTTTATATTATCTCCTGCATGCGCTATCTGCTGACATTCATGCACTATATATACAATCTGGTAGCCGTATTTCTTGGAGAGTCAGTCACTGCTAAATAATGCTATGACCTATTCAGAATGTTCAAAAGCAGGTCCCTTCTGTAATATGATAAACCTTCGTTGATAAATTCGAGGCGAAACACGACTGTGATTGGTTGTAAATAAAAATAATTGAAATGTGATTGGTCATTGGCTCCCATTTCGGGCATGAGTTAAATAGTTGATGCAAATTATTTTACATCAATTAAAACAACCAATAAAATAATAAAGGAAAGGTATCGCACTACAGGCGTTAGGAGGGCCCATGAAGTAGGCCTAATAGGAAGTTCAAAATAAAATCATGCAAATTTTTGGGTACAGTAAGAAAATTGAGATATAACAAAATTGTAGCTTAAGGATATATGTATTAACAATAAGAAGAATCTCAATATGGTCTTTGTTTTCGATCTTTAATCATGTTATATAATAAGTAGGTCTGATAAGTTGAATAGTCTGATAGTGCACTTAATGTCTGCAGGGACGGGGGGAGGGGGGTATGAGCGTGCGGTGTGTATATGTGTAGGGGTGTGTGGGTGTATGTGTGTGTGCTTTTTTTTTCTAATTTGTTTTCTAGCATTTTTTTTTAATATTAATGTACGGAATGTGGATGAATGTAGATATGTATTATTGTGATTTAGTGCAGACATAGATTTTACTTATATGTAGCCTGTTATTGTTTTTTGATACAGGTGTATTTGTAGGTATTTGTTTATATTATTAGTTTTATTTTTTTATTCATGGAAAAATAATGCACGTACGGCCAAGCAGGCCCGTGCGCAATGTAAATGCATATGTATTTTCTTTATTCTGAAAAAAGGCAATAAATTCCATATTCTTCTCTTAATAGGAAGTTACTGATCCCACAATTAAAAACAACCCGCATGACGAATCAGCCCTGTGTGGCAACCGCCTTTACTCCTAGAATTTGTGGATGGTACTCATTTTCGTAGAAATTGAGTCGACCCTGGACCATGGTGCTGCTAGAAGTTTACGCCAATTTAAAAATCATCACCCCATCGGAAATCGAACCCGTGACCTTCGGGCTTGTGGCGTATTGCCTTAATTAGTTACGTCATGGTGCAGCGTGTCTCCTCAATAAAATAATATTACAGGAAAAGTAAATAAGATGAAATCAAATTTTGGGTTACTTCAAAAAGTAGTTGGGTTTTGTCTCGTCTCGAAGATCAGAAGAAAGAAAATACAGGTCTATAATTATCTAAAAAAACCAGTAATATTTCATACAATTTTTATTATGATAGAATTGTTAATGTTCGACAAGATAAAACCAGCGAGAGAATTTCCCTAAAAGCTTCCGGTCTCTTTTACAGAATTGGGACACACTTTGCTTTTAAAATGAAAGTGGACATCCCTTGCAAGCTTGTACCAAGATAAACGGGACTAATTACCCACATTAGAGTGATATTTCACTTGTTTAGTGAAACTAAATTTAGAAGTCGTTGCAAATTACATTAAATTCTTTAGCTGTTAGTAAGGTTATCGTTTTATGCTGTATCTGCTAATCTTACTTACTTACTCACTGGCACTATCGAATCCGTAGGTTCATGGCCGCGCGGACATAAGCTCTCCATTCAGCCCTATCCTGAGCTAATGCTTTCCAATCATTCCCTGTATAATCTACTTCCCTCAAATCATAGTTAATGTTATTTTCCCACCTCATTCTTGGTCTACCAAACTGGGCGTTTTCCCTCTGGCTTTCCCACAAGAAGTTTCCATTCACGTCTTTCATTCCCCATACGCGAAACATGTCCTACCCATCACAGTCTACGAGACTTAACTGTTTTTATTATATCTGGCTTCCTATAAAGACCATAGAGTTCATTGTTATGTAGTCTTCTCCATTCACCTGTCTGTTCATCTCTCTTTGGTCCAAAAAATTTCCTAAGTACTTTATTCTCAAATACTTGTAATCTCCTTTCCTCCCTTAAAGTGAGAGTCCATGTTTCGCATCCATATAATATGACTGGTAGAATAATGGTTTTATATATTTTCAGCTTAATTTTTTTTAAAGGAGTTGGGAAGTCAAGAGTCTCTGTAATGCATAATAGCACGCATTTCCAGAATTGAGCCTATGTTTAATTTCTTTGTACATCTCATTCCTAGTTGTGATTATTGTTCTTAGGTATTTGAATTCAGCCACTTCCTCAAAATTTCCCTCATTTGTCATTAGCTGTCCATTTCCATTATATAATGCATTTATACGTGTGACCATATATTTAGTTTTATTGATATTTACTTCCAGTCCTAATTCCTTAGTGTTACTCAATAGTGTGTGCGTGTTGTCCTTTAGTATCTTCTCGCTATCGGCCAATAGTACTACATCATCAGCATAAACTAACAGCTTATTAATACCATTGAGTTGTAGGCCTTCCTTCTTCTTCGGCTTTCCCCATTTATAGGTTTGCCGTCTTCAGTTTCCATTTATCTCTATCATTCCAATCTCCCTCTTCCAAATTCCTATCATCCATTATAGTTCTGACGTAGGTTTTCCATTTCCATCTTGTCTGCCACGTTTATTTCTTCCAGGGGGTGACCATTGGTATATATTTTTTGATCATCTTTCACTTTCCATTCTTTGTACATGGCCATACCATTTAAGCGTTTGATTTTCAATCCTCTTAACAACAGTTGTAGTGACATTCATTTCTATCGAAAGGAATTAATTTCTTATTTTATCCTGTCTTGTTTTTTGGAGGCTTCCTCTAAAATAATCAAATTCAACTGTTCTAATTTTATTTTTTCGTACTTCCGTCAAAGACCAAGTTTCACTTTCATATGATAAAATATTCTGTATCATGCTCTTATAAATTTTCATTTTGGTTTCCTTTGTAATATTTTTGTTCCAAATTATTCCATGTAATGTTTTAGTTGCATTTTTTGCCATTGCAATTTTAGTCTGTACATCTCTCTCACAGGTACCTAAACTTGTAATTATTGACCCAAGATATTTAAAAAATTCATATTTTTATATTTTCCCTGTTTCGAGTATGAGGTCATCAACATCCTTTCCCAAACACATATATTCTGTTTTCTGTAAATTTATATTCAGTCCCCATTTTTTATATTCTTCCATTAGTTTATTTATCATATATTTCATATTATCTTCATCCCCTGCAAAAATTATTTGATCATCTGCAAACAACAATGAATGCAGTACTTTTCCTCCTATAGGAATGCCCATTTCAGAACATTTTTTATACCATACGTTAAGAGCATGGTCTAAATAAATGTTAAAAAGAATTGGTGACAATTGTAGGCCTTCCTCATCATCTAAAGATTTGATGGCATTCTCTAAAACAAAATTAAATAGTAGAGGAGATAGTGCATCTCGTTGCTTCAACCCATTCTGGATTTCAAAAGTGTCCGAAAACTGTTTGTCTACACGCACCCTTCTCTTTGTGCCATTTAAACATCGCTATGATAAATTTTTATTTCATATTTTAGCAGCAGTCATGTCCCTCGTCGTAGCTGAGTAGTTTAAGGCATCATATCTTGTTGCTGGGGACTTGGTAAGGTTGGAGTCCTTACGAGGAAGAAATTTTCTCAAGTAATCTTGACCAGTATAGGACGGATGTCCACCCATCATCCTAAGGAATTTGGGTAGCTAAAATAAGTAGCAGTTCTAAGTTGAGAAAACCAGCTATAATGACTGGGGAATCCGTCATACTGTCTATATGTAATCTATAGGGTTTCCAGTATAAAACCGGACACTCTGCGGCTGGCAGAGTGAAATGCGGACGAGGAGAGAGCGCAGCCTGACGGGTGAAACCCCGTGAGGCGTGTCCGGTTTTATATTGGAAGCCCTGTATAAACTGGATAGATGCTCGTTAGCCTCTATGATTAACACGTGTGGATGTGAGGTCAGCAATCGATTGGTACTTCAAGGAACGTCTAAGTCTGCGTGCCATGATTAAAAGAAAGATTAGAACCATCATCGCCTGATGGTTTTAATAAAAATATGGGAAACATTAACGGTGGACAATATACATTGAATGTTCTTTTTTTTTTTTTTTTTAGATTGAGGGTAATTGCAGCGCTTTCGTAGCTAGATGCAAGCCATTCGGGATTTATACGAGCCACTATGTAATGCTTACCTCAACAATGAGTTACCGGGAAATTTAAAAACTGCGTTTTCCCCGATTTTATTTTGAATGTTTCTGTTTAGTTGAATATATTGCAAAGTGTCCACGCTTATCATTGTATCCTTTATATTTTGAATGCATTAAATCAATTAACTGCTTTGGAGTTTGATAAGTCATTACATTTATAAATAACACTGGAAATTATCGAAAATATTCGTGTACTTCATTTTCGCACTTTCACAAACTACAACAATACTACTACTACTACTACTACTACTACTACTACTACTACTACTACTACTACTACTAATAATAATAATAATAATAATAATAATGATAATAATAATAATAACAATCTCACCTCTGGCGTAATGCCAGATCGAGGGATGAGATGTGATGAACCTCATATTCATATTATTGTATGTCTGTGTTATACGTGGATGCCGGCTGACTAGGCTTGTGGCACTACCACAGGAGCAGATGAAAAGATATATGGAATGAAATGTATTACCCGAGTATGGAGAAGTGATGGGAGAATTTTGTGGCATAGGGAAAACCGTGAGAAAAACTTGTCCACATATTCCATATGGAATGACCGAGACACGAACTTAGGACCCGAAGTTGAAGGGCGCGTGCCTAATCATTTGCGTTACGAAGTCGTTTAATAATATTGTTGGAAATGATAATGATGATAATAATAATAATAAATAATAATAATAATAATAATAATAATAATAATAATAATAATAATAATAATAGGCATAATAACAATAGTTTTTCATTCACGCATTTTTTGTGAAGCAACACATTTTGTAATGTCGTCATCCAAATTTGTTGTGTTGGGCATGCTAATTCTACACAAAATTTAAGCGTCTGATATGACAATAATTGTTAAAAACGACGATGATGATAATAACACTGGGTAACAAATTTTGCGCAACTTTTTGTTCCTCTCAGTTTTTTCATGGTTCTTATATAATTCAGGCACGCTGAGCTCAAAAATATCAGTTTCACGTACATAACGTCAATAGTTCTATGCAAGATTAATATATTTGAAAATGTGGGAATTAACACAAAAATATATCCACAAATATAGATGGAATAAATGTCAGCTTATGTTGGTATTGCATCTGATGATATGAAATGGGATTTTGTTTCAGCATCACTGACTTGGCAATCAGATTTATTAAAACTGAAGTTGTGACCGTTCTTTTCTTTTGTGTTGCTGTGGACTGTCCCTCACCAAACTACAAACGTAGTCCCCCATCATGTTTATATCCCACCTGCCCTGGTATCTTGATTCCATGTTTTTGAGATCCTCACGGAATCGTTGTCCATTTTCTTCACTCACATCGTCCAAATTCGATCTAAATAAATCTAAATGTGAGTACAGATAATATAATTTAGTTGATATTCTGCAACCTAATGTACGATATGTACTCAGCAAGTTTTCAATCAACTCTCAGTAATTTGGACTCTTCTTGTTTCCAAGGAAGCCATGCACAACATTACGAAATGCTTGCCATGCACTTTTTACAACTGGTGTCATCTTTTGTTCTAATTCTGCGGACTCCAGCATCTGTCTTATTTGAGGTCCTATAAAAACCCAGCAAATACTTCTGCATCAGACAAACGTGGGAGCATAGAGCGAATATGTTGCAAAGCATTTGATGATTTAACCAAAGCTTTAACATACTGTTTTTCTAGCCCCAATTTAATGCGGAGCAGGTGGTAGTCTTCTTTCCTGTTAATAAGATGTTCATTGTAGAACGTTATTTTCTCCTGAAACAAGTTCGTTTCTTGAAGGCCACGCTTGAAGGATGTAGTGTTGGCTAGTTCCTCGGCTGTCCCATAAACAAAGGAAACATGGATACATGGATGCGATTGAACCGTTAACATTTGGAGAAAAATAATATTAACCAATCTTATACTTAAAATTAAAAAAAAAGTAACGAAAATAAAAATCGCGATTACTATCGAACCGTTGACATATGGAGAAAATTAATCACATATTTGAAATCAGCGCAAAAAACTGAGCCAGAAACACTTAAAATATGCAGAGAAACATTTTCATTGTTACCCAGTGTAATAATAATAATAATAGTAATAATAATAGTAATAGTAATAATAATAGTAATAGTAATAATAATAATAGTAACAGTAATAGTAATAATAATAGTAATAATAATAATAGTAATAATAATAGTAATAATAATAGTAATAATAATAGTACTAATAGTTATAATAATAATAATAATAATAGTAATAATAACAGTAATAATAATAGTATTAATAGTAATAATAACAGTAATAATAATAATAATAATAATAATTGTAATAATAATAGTAATAGAGTAATTCCATATGTGACTGACTGACATTTACAATACACTTTAGCAGCAAAATGGTTGCATAAATATTACAATTGATTGAAATTAGGGGTCTTATCTACGTGATATGATAGAGGAATAGTGTTTGGTTTTAAGACTGTACTTAAATATCCCACTTTGGAATAAAAACAGTGCTGATTTATTATCTCTCCAAGTATGTGTGACTGACTGGACATAAATGTCGACTCATCATGCAGCTTAACATGTTCCATCTGGGCATCATGCTCTGAACTGTAATTCCTAATTCAATTTTCCAAAATACCGTTTGGAGGACACATTTCAAGTTACAATTCTCAATAAAAAACTAAACAAAACATCGCAATTAAGCCCAGAGTTATAACCTAATATATGATGTGTGACTGACTGACATATCTGAATTTTATTTTGAATTTAAATATTTCTGGAACTGACAAAATATTATACAAATATTAAAAAAATATATGAAATTATAATACGATAAGTTCACCGCTGTGAGCTCGAGGTAGCGTGCTTCCTTGCCACGCAGCGAAGGCCCGTGTTCGAATCCCCGGTCGTGACAGTTTTTCTGGTTGAGGTTTATATCGGTTTTTTTCCTCACCTGTTATATAACTGCCAAAGGAAAACTTTAAACGCCCAAACGTGTCCCCGAAACCCATATGGAGCCATCATCATTATCAATGTAACATCATCACATCATCCCTCACCGGTGTGGAAACCAACGGGAAGCTACCACATCTACAGTTCCCTAGTTAAGCTGCAAGCATAGCGTCAAAATGCTAGTTATTGCAGTGAAAGACCTGCCCTCGTACAGAATTAACTTACTATAGATGGCATAATATCTAGATAAAGCGATAATTTTGGGATGAATAGGGGGGGGTTGGGGGGGGGAGAATTCACTCCTTTTATCATGTCTGTTAAATGTACAATTTGATATGCTGTAGAAATATTAAATAAATAGTGTAATTTTTATTTGACTTGGTTACCAAGTAATCATATTTAATTTCCCAAAATAAAGAAATATGTACTTTTTTAACAACGTAGGGCCTTCTCTATAGTTTAAATATGCCTAATATGGGTATAATTTTATTACAACCATATTCACTGATTAAAATTTGTTTGATACTGATAATGGATTGAACCATTCCAAAATAAATAAACATGCCGATATGGAATTTGCATTGTTCGTTCCAGATCACTAATATGAACTTTTCACGCGTCTCAACTATGAAGACAAAAAAATATAACGAAAAAGTACATTATACACAATATTGAAATTTGTATTTAACTATTGAGAATTCTGTTATAATTCTTTCAAAAGCAACTGATTACAAATTATTTTGCTGACATGATTTCTATTTTTAAACTAAACCAATCGAAAGAAATCTCTTACAACGCGCGAAAATCTTGATTGCCTGTTTGGCAGCAGGTGCACATAGTAAACATGTTGTCATAACACGTATTTTCACTGTTGGTTTCCAATAAAACTTCACCCAATAATCATCTTTATTTTACACTACAGGTTATACATACTTAATGACATATACGCTCCACGCCAATTGTATTTTTTATACAAGAAACTTCATATGATTTAAAACGGTTTTTTGCAATTAACAAGCATGACTACTCTGTTCACAAGTGAATGCTAGTACAATGTGTCAACATCGCACTGTGAATTCCCCGATAATACGGCACACATAGTTATGTTAAAGGTCAAACTAATGCGAGAACCTTTCTCAGGTTCAAGGCCTTCCACACACACATTTTCTAACAACATATGAACTCGCGCACCTGCTTCTAATTCCACTGACTTAATAACATAACCTATTGCAGAATCGCATAATGAAAAATTTTTTTAATGCGCATTAAATAACCTATAAAATGTAATTCATATAATTTAACGTAACTACTTTGTAACACAATGTCGTTAAGAGGTTTTTGTTAGTTATTTACCGTAACGTATTAGAAGAGTCGGGGGGGGCGAGGGGGGGGGGGACAGGGGGGGGGGGGTTCCCAGAGGAAATTTGGATCCATCAATTATCGTATTGTTTAACACATAATTTTTTTATGTTTTATGTGGCTGACTGTAGCTTAACCCGTAATAATTATAGGGCGTATTTTAATTATCTAGAATATTATATT
This sequence comes from Diploptera punctata, assembly GCA_030220185.1. NCBI lineage: Eukaryota > Metazoa > Arthropoda > Insecta > Blattodea > Blaberidae > Diploptera > Diploptera punctata. Next base: position 1,205,842 of record JASPKZ010009819.1, read on the forward strand.
ACAATTATTAGTATTACATTTATGATCAGGAAGGACCGAAATATGGTATAACAAAAGAATCGGTGAAACAAAACAAATTTATATAGTGAAATCGTAAAACAAAATTTCGTTTAATTTTGCATGTGTTTTCAGGTTTCGGAATATATCATGTTCTACTATTCATTTAGATCAAAATAATCCGTATTTCAAACATTAACTTCTATAATCGGAAAATTTAATCTGCAAAAAAAAATATCTCATCGAAAAAATTACTCCTGCGCCAATTTCAAAATTTTCACATCGGTATGACTTTTTCATGTAATTACTCTGCATTTAAATCCTTCCGCGGACTGCCTTTTAGCTCAAATTGTCACAGAAGAAGGGCCCGTAATTATTTTATGAAACAGCTGAGCCGAACAGTCTACCAGATTTCCTAAACCATGTTTATGTTAATACACAGCTGAGTTCGACAAGCAACTGACTGCGTTATGCGTATTAGCAATATAAGTGAGGCGACAAAAAGTCAGTCAGTCACGGGACTCCAGCGGGTAAAATAATGACTTTACAAGAAAATGTCATCTATACGTTTTTGTTAGTTGTGTTCCGATAACGTAGAATCCAAGAGGATATTTTAATCCATCAATTATTATGTTGTGTACAGTAATTTTTATCCGTTTTCTGTGACTTACTGACCATAACTTACAGTTAACAACTATAGGACACATTTAAGGTATATATAATATTATAATCCAATTAATATTGTTTAATTTATGACCAAGGAGGACCAAAGTATGGTTTAACAAAAGATTTTGTGAAATAAAACGAATTCATACGACCAAATCATTAAACAAGAAATTGGTAAAATTTTGCGTATTTTTTCAAGTTTGGAATATGACAAGTTCTACCGCTATTATTAGATTAAAATAATGCACATTTGAAACATTTTCTTATAGAATTATAAAATTTGATATTTGCAGATATATATTATATCAAAAGAATTATTCCTGCGTCAGTTTCAAAATTTTCACCTCGGTATAACATTTTCATGGAATCGCTCAATAATAATAGTAATAATAATAGTAACAGTAATAGTAATAGTAGTAATAATAGTAATAATAATAATAATAATAATAATAATAATAATAATAATAATAGTAATAGTAATAGTAATACGCTGAGCCTTGTCGGTAGAGTCCCTACCTTCCATTCCGGCGACCCGGGGTAAGGGGTTTTTAAAATCTGAACTTTAGGACTGGGTGTGTGTGTGTAGTGTCAAAGTTGTACCCATTGGGTTTATTTCCTAACAAAAAAAATAATAATAATAGTAATAACACAATGATATTTCATTCACGCATTTTTTTCATGAAGCAACACATTGTCTAACGTTCTCATCTGAATTTGATGTGTCAGGCATGCGATATGATTCACCACTTCTCATCGAGGATCGTTTTTCAAAACTAGTCTACAAATTTTACAGAATTGAGTTATACAACAATGAAACAGTCAAGTCAGTTGTTTAAGTTAGCAATCTGTAGATGTCAAGTTAAAAAAATAACTGAAATAAGTAATAGTTTTAAAAAACTAAAAAATCACGCTTTATTAGAAAACCGAACTAAAAAATTGAAGAATAATTTTTAATTCCAACACGCTTGGGATAAATAATTTTACCATCAAAAGCGTGGGGTGCTGTTTACCAATTAATATATTTGATAATAAACAGATATTGGTAAAAGTAAAGTCTCTAAGAAGAAAATGTAAAAAAAATCATAAAAAGCACCCCACGCTTTTGATGGTAAAATTATTTATCCCAAGCGTGTTGGAAATTAAAATTATTTTTCAATTTTTTAGTTCGGTTTTCTAATAAAGCGTGATTTTTTAGTTTTTTAAAACTATTACTTGTTTTTTATTTTTTAGTTTTAATATTTTACAGAATAGGATAAAAATGTAAATATCTTTAAATTCGATAGGTACTATTGTAGTATGAGCTAAAAGTAATACTCTTCTAAAAAAAAAACTCGCAGCCGGATTTGAACCAGCGACCTATGGATTACTGAAATTATATACCATTAGAGCTCACTGCTCTACCATCACAGCTGTTACAACGATTGACTAAAAAGTCGACAAGTCCGCAACCTATTATACCAGTTTTTATTTTTTTTTTTTGATTTTCTGATGATTCTGGCCAGGATTTTAGAAACAAAATATGAAATTATTGTATTGTCACGGGTCCTTTACAAGTACACAAAGTTTCAAATCGATCCAATGTTTCTAAGTGGGTGAAAATCGTGTTAAAAAATTCCGTTACATAGATACAAAGACACTTTTTTGATTTTCTGATGATTCTGGCCAGGAATTTAGAAAATATATATGAATGTATTGTATTGTCACGGGTCCTTTACACGTATACAAAGTTTCAAGTCGATCCAATGTTTCTAAGTGGGTGAAAATCGTGTTAAAAATTGCGTTACATAGATACAAAGACACTTTTTTTATTTTCTGATGATTCTGGCCATGATTTTAGAAACAAAATATGAAATTATTGTATTGTCACGGGTGTTTTACAAGTATACAAAGTTTTAAGTCGATCCAATGATTTTAAGTGGGCGAAAATCGCGTTTAAAGATTCAGTTACATAGATAGATAAGGTCAAGTTAATATAAAGCGTGAAAAAAACTCAGAATTATTTTTCTTCTAATATAAATATGAGGCAAATATAAATACTTCAATATTTATGGATCTGGATTCGATCTTTAATATGATACCTTTGTGAAAATATTAATACATTTTAAAAAGTTATTCAATTAAATGTGTTTTCTGAAAATTTTACTTTTTATACATGTTCAGTTTCGTAAAAACGCTCCTCAATTTGGCTTTGCCGAATCTGAAGCTAGAGTTTTATACAAAGATACAACACTGTTCTTTTCACTAATTAATGGCTTCATATTTACAGGGCGATTCACAATAAGTTTTACAGGCTTCTAGGGGTTGTAGAGGGGACTCAGTAGATAAAGTTTTGATAAGGAACCCATGTCCGGAAACGTACCATTTTGATGTGAAGTACGTTTGAAGATCGAAACACAATCGGCTAATATCGTGTGTATATTGAAGTATTTCAGACTTCAAGGTGTTGTGCTACACCTATCGAGTCGGAGGAAGATCTTCTTTTACGAATTCTGGCGATAGGAGAAATGATTGAGCACACACCAGGTCTTGTGTGGCGTGTATATGAAAACATGCGAACAACAGGTCGCCACATGGAACCACACTTGTAATACAACCCTTAAACGTCTGTAATACTTATTCTGAAATACAAGACGCGCGATATCAGCCTATTATGTTTCAATCTTCAAATTTATTTTACATCAAAATGGTACGTTTCCGGACATGGGTCCCTTATCAAAACTTTATCTCTACAACCCCTAGAAGTATGTAATACTTACTGTGAAACATCCTGTATATTTACTTAAATGCGAGTGGCCTATTAAAGTCGGCCCTTTTGGACTAATGATTATGATATTCGTATCTGGTTCAGAGGTTCGTGAATTCAAACCCGGTCGAGGTTAATGGATTTTGAATGTGATTTCTTTCGGAATGGAAGTAAAGCTGAGAGTCCCGTTAGTAGATTTACGTCATACAACATAGCCTTAAGCGTGAAAAAACAAGCACTTTCACCCCCAGAATTGAATTACGAACATTGATTTTAAATAATAGTTCGCATTTTGTGGCGCCTCCGTGGCGCAAGCAGTTAGACGCTCGCCTCTCACCGCTGGGGTCTCGAGATCGATTCTTGATAACTTCGTGTGGGTTTTGTGGCGGACGAGACAGAGCTTGGGGAGGTTTTTCTCGGAAGTTATTCCGTCTTCCCCTGCCAAAAATTTCAACCCTCCATTTCACCACATTCATCTCGTTCATTTCGTTTCATCTGCCCCTGTGATGGTGCATCAGGCGTAGTCATTCACAGACCTCTAAAGGTATGTGCTTCATCTCATCTCATCCCTCGGCCCGCCCCTGAGTTGGACACAAGTTGAGGACATTTATTTATTTATTGTAGTTTTCATTTTGTATAAATTTGATATAGCGGTATTTGAACAAATGTCATCATAGCTTGACAGCATAAAGGATAAACAGTGAAATATTTCATCATGTTTAATTTATTTTATATATTTGTATCCCTTTTAAAAAGTACTTAATATGAAGCTTGGTAGGAATATAATTGGATTAATAGTTTTACTTTTATAAATTCAGCCTTGACTAACGATGACGAAGCTGTTGTACAAGTTAATTATCATAATATTAATATGTGAGAATATAACGCACCATATAATGCTGTTCCCCTCTAATAAATATGCACAGCGTTAATGATAAGTGGGTCATTAATTTATGCGCAGAAATAAAGCATTGTCATTTTGGGAATGCTATAAAAGTAGAATAGGCAGTATGTGGTCCCAGGAGTGTACATCTTGCTGTCTTGCTGGAGGATGCACACTAATAAAACCCATGAAATGCCATTCATTCCTGCCCAGTCCAATGCACCACGTCCTCGTCGTGGCTCCTGGTTAATACCAAGAAGTGCAGGGGCGAGAAAGCGAGTTCCCATCGCTTAAAAATTGGTACATACCAGCTAGGAGAAAACCCCAACAGAAAATCAATGACCCGCAGGATCGCTGGAGGTTGGGCGTGGGGTTGACATCATCACCCCGTAAAAACAAATATGTTCAGAAACCAAACATGCCTCGGAATGATGGTCTATAACAACGACGACTAAAGCAAAGGACTGACCTTGTCACTTTTATTAAATTAAAGTAATTGCAATGGGCTGGCCTTGTACAAAGGCTCTCAACAGACCGAGCACCAAAAATGGTGCTTACAGCTAGTTTTATGGGGAATAGACGAGTTGGAAGACCGAAAAAAAAAAACGATGGGAGGATGGTATTAAGAAAGATGCTGCAAACTTACTTAAGTGTCGCAACTGGAGGCTTCCTGCGCAAAATAGAAATGATTGGAGACAGAAGTTAAGGGAGGCCAAAACTTGAATTTGAGCCAATCAACCATTGGATGAATGGATGGATATAAGTACAATGTTTGTAAACTAGACTTCATAAGAAGGGGATATTTCAAGTCCGGCCAGAGAGGATAGATTTTTAAGGCTGTAAAACTCCAGAGTTTGGCTTCCGTTGAAAAGGAAGTAAACTCGTGGTTTCTGGCATAGATCTACGGTACATAGAGGAAACTTAACACCGTCATAAGAAGTCTGTGTGTGGATTGTCAGTTGCGTCCCCTGGTAACTTTTTCAAGTTACTTGTCACAAGTATATTTTGGGTCGAGCGTCAGTTCCGTTCGAAGAAAATTTTCAACTGCACTCATTCCCGCAACGACCAGTCTTTCTCTTTCCATTTTGCATTCTTAGGACTATCGGTAACGTACTGATTTTGCTTCCATTAACGTTACAGATATGTCAAAATGTATTGAGATTTAAAAAGTTGATAAAATTCAATCTCTTGATATTAAGAACAAAACGTTCTTTGGCTAAAAACTTATAGGCCTATTAAAATGTCTATGAAATTATACATGTTTGAATGGATATAATTTAAAATGTTTCTAACAAGGGAACTTTCAACTATTGCATGCCGAAATTTACCTTGAAATTTCTTTCAGAGAAGTGTTGTGATGTATCAAGGCTCTGTCCCCCCCCCAAAAAAAAACCTCGCTCTTCTTAATTGCAAGGCAGAGAAATCGAAGCCAGAATCTGGCAATGGAAACCTACTGTGCGAAGCAGCTTGAGTAGAGCGGAGTGAAGTGATGCGAGACGCGGAGAGGGGACAAGTCGTTAGGGTTATCCAATTCACCAAGACAAAATTTTTATTACTTCCCTACAGTTTAAATGATAGATTTGGCGCTCCATGTTAGTGCCTTACAATAAAAAATCACAGATATTTTTTAGACACGGCCTTGGTATTTCACAACGCTTCTCTAGGAGAAATTTGAAGGTAGGTTTCAGTATATAATGAATGAAAGTTCCCTTGTCAGTTTGGAATGAAATGGTTCCTAATCATTAACAGTTCTGCACTGAAATGTGACACGTACACCCACATTCCTTCCACTTGCATTCTTTATGTAGGAAAACAGTATTTATCTTAGCTACGCAAATTCCTCACGATACTGGGTGGGCATCGGTCCTATACCGGCCGAAATTCCATGAGAAAATTTCTTCTCTCAGTTGAACTCGAGCCAGAACAAGTTCCGTATTTCTGCAGTATGGAATAATGCCATAAACCGCTAGACTACGGCGCGGGACACACTCACACACAATTATAGCACATATATATATATAATATATATATATATATATATATATATATATAATTAGCAAGTCATACTTAGAACACAATCCTTTTGAGATTACTTCTTAATATCAAAATTTTTCCCGATTTTTACATGCTTTATATTAGCTTGACCTGTATCTATCTATATATATATATATACAGTATATACTTACTTACTTACTCACTGGCACTATCGAACCCGAAGGTTCATGGCCGCGCGGACATAAGCTCTCCATACATCCCTATCCTGGATATATATATATATATGTAACGGAATCTTTCAACGCGATTTTCACTCACTTAGAAACATTGGATCAACTTGAAACGTTGTATACTTGTAAAGCACCCGTGACAATATAATAATTTCATATTTTGTTTCTAAAATCATGGCCAGAATCATCAGAAAATCAAAAAAAGTGTCTTTGTATCTATGTAACGGAATTTTTTAACACGATTTTCACCCACTTAGAAACATTGGATCGATTTGAAACGTTGTATACTTGTAAGGGACCCGTGACAATACAATAATTTCATATTTTGTTTCTAAAATCCTGGCCAGAATCATCAGAAAATCAAAAAAATTGAAACTGGTATAACAGGTTGCGGACTTGTAGACTTTTTAGCCAATCGTTGTAAGAGCTCTGTTGGTAGAGCGGTGAACTCTACTGATATATAATTTCAGTAATCCATAGGTCGCTGGTTCAAATCCGGCTGGGAGTTTTTTTTAGAATAGTATTACTTTTAGCTCATACTACAATAGTATCGAATTTTAAAGATATTTTACATTTTTATCTTATTCTGTAAAATATTAAAACTAAAAACTGAAAAATAAATAATATTTTTAAAAAAACTAAAATAACACGCTTTATTTAAAAAAAACGAACTAAAAAAATGAAAAATAATTTCAATTTCCAACACGCTTGGGATAAATAATTTTACCATAAAAAGCGTGGGGGGCTTTTTATGATTTTTACATTTTTCTTCTCAGAGACTTTACTTTTACCAATATCTGTTTAATATCAAATATTTTAATTGATAAAGAGCACCCCACGCTTTTGATGATAAAATTATTTATCCCAAGCATCTTGGAAATTAAAATTACTTTTCATGTTTTTAGTTCGGTTTTCTAATAAAGCGTGTTATTTTAGTTTTTTAAAACAATTATTTATTACACGCTTTATATTAGTTTGACCTGTATCTATCTATGTAACGGAACTTTTCACCGCGATTTTCACCCACTTAAAATCATTGGATCGACTTGAAACTTTGTATACGTATAAAGGACCAATGACAATACAATAATTTCATAATTGTTTTCTAAAATCCTAGCCAGAATAATCAGAAAATAAAAAAAAATAATAACCGGTATAATAGGTTGTGGACTTGTCGACTTTTTAGTCAATCATTGTAAGAGCTCAATTGGTATAGGCCTAGCGGTGGACTGTAGTGGTATATAATTTCAGTAATCCATAGGTCGCTGGTTCAAATCCGGCCTGGAGGATTTTTTTAGAAGCGTATTAGGCAATTACATTTTCATGGGATTCCGGTTTATGACAATCAATTAAACTAAAAATAAAAAATAAATAATAGTTAAAAAAAACTAAAACAACACGCTTTATTATAAAACCGGACTAAAAAATAAATAATATTAATTTCCAACATGCTTGGGATAAAATTAAAGTGGTCAACAAAAAAATCATCTCCAACACATCTAGAATAAAACTAGAGTTATCTAAAAATAATAATAATTTTACCATCAAAAGCGTGGGGATGCTTTTTATGGTTTTTACGTTTTCTTCTTAGAGACTTTACTTTTACCAATATCTGTTTATCATCAAATATGTTAATTGACATAGAGCACCACACGCTTTTGATGGCAAAATTATTTTTTTTGTAGGTAACTCTAGTTTTATTCTAAATGTATTGGAGATTTTTGTAGTTGCAGAACGGGCATCATCACCCAATACTGCATTCGGAAGAAGAAGAAGAAGAAGATGTATTGGAGATGATTTTTTGTTGACCACTTTAATTTTATTCCAAGCGTCTCGGAAATTAAACTTACTTTTCATATTTTAGTTCGGTTTTCTAATAAAGGGTGTTGTTTTAGTTTTTTTTAAACTATTATTTATTAAATAGTTGTCTTAAACTCTTTCAAAGTTACTTTGTTGCTATGTGTGTAATGAGTGGAAAGTCAAGTTTGGAGAAATTCAAGAATGTTGAGAGTAGGCAATAGTGTCCCGGATGTCATTTATTTATGATCCGCGTTCTGTGGATTGTGAATGGCTGGAGGTCTTTATCTCACGCGACGTTTCACCGATGTCTACGTCCGCCATTTTCATGAGTTTGACAATCAAAATCTTCAACACTTACCGGATTCAGAACCATGTTATCTACTAACGTAATATTGGAACTCGAGCAAGCAATAGTTAATGCAACTTCATTCATTCATTTTCAGAATTTTCCTCTTCATTGAGGGTTTCCCTCCAACCAATCTTAATAATTAACATGAGTTTTAAAAATACATAAATGGCTACGGACTTACAGACTACTAGTTTGTAACAAACATTCACAAATATCCATGAATTAAAGTTCTCCATTGTTCTCTGTCCTCTGTGTCTTCATCCGTTACACCAAATTTCCTCATTGGATTTTGGATGTTATTCTTCCAGGTTGTTCTTGGTCTTCCTTTTCTGCTCCTTCTTTTAATTTTCCATGCATGGACGGCCGTTGGTAGTCTTCCATTCTGAATTCTTCTTACGTGTCCATACCATTTCAGCCTTCTGTATTCAATCTCATCCATTATACTTCCTTCTGCATTCATCCATTTTCTAATTTCTGTATTTCTAATTCTTTCGAGTCGAGATTTTCTGGCAGCTCTTCTCCAAAAATCCATTTCAACTGCAGTTATTCTGTTGGAATGTTGTTGTGTCATTGTCCAAACTTCCAATTCATATACAATTATAGGCCTACTTTCTAGCATGGACTTATATATTAGTTGTTTTGTTCTGTTAATGATGTTTTTACTCCATAATACTAAGGTATATATATTAATTGGTGTTTCTCGTATAATTTATCATATTTATATTATTATAATAATTATTATTATATTATTATTATCGTAAGTATTATTATTGTTATTATCGTATAAAATGTTGTTTGTACATGAAATTACATTGCTACATTTAATGTATCTTTAACTGTTTATAATTAGTATAGTGTATATCTATATTTGTCAAATATTTATTTGTATTTGTGCTGGTTGAGTGGAAGAGAAGGCCTTATGGTATTAACTCTGCCAGGATAAATAAAACATTATTGTTATAAAGAGAAAAAAACACCTGTACCAGGATTTGAATCCAAGATCGAAATTAATTTACTCAGGCATGCAGTTCGCATGGAATACAACTAAAGAAAAACATATATTTTGTTCGTAATTAGCTAATGTGATACGAAATAAATCCCATCATAATATCTTCTTATTAGAAGCAATCTTGTTAAAATGAGAGTAGAAGTTCACTACTACTGGGTTCACAGGGAATTAAAAAAATACCTGCTCCTGTATAGCATATTTTGTTAGTGTGTCAGCGTGTAAAGCTGAAGATCTTGATTGGATTCAAATTCCGGCAAAAAAAAAAAAAAACAAAGCTTTAGTTGTAGATCTACAAATCTTTGGGAATTGACGTGTTAATTCAATATAGATAGGTAGGTAGGTAGATATATAGATAGATATATAGATAGAAAGGTGCATGCAATCTACAGTGTATTCACTTGAAGTTTTAATACGTGTAAATAACAATATAATGTCTGAAGGCAACGCTGTGTTTGGTTATTCTTATTACTTATTAGCAGGGCTAGGATTTATATATAATAAAATGGCAAAGTATGTACACCCTTCGACAAAAAAAAAATGAGTCATCTCTTGAACGCACATTTCTTCTAAATCATACTCGGCACAGCGCTGGGTTCAAACTAGGAAACTAGTCATAATTGTGCAGTCCCTGTTTGTGTTAGTGAAGATCGCAGGTTCGCGTTTTCAATTACGCAATTTTTTTTCGTGATATTTGTATTAAAACGTTTTATGAATTAAATACATTTCATTTCGACATTTGAATTAATCTATACTTTTTAAGTTCATAATTGTTTTTTATACCGTTGAGGTTATAACAATGTTATATTATATATTTTTATACGCTTTATATGAACTTGACCTGTATCTGTCTATGTAACGGACCTGTACCTATATAACGGAATCTTTTAACACGATTTTCACCCACTTAAAAACATTAGATCGACTTGAAACTTTGTATACTTGTAAAGAACTCATGACAATATAATAATTTCATTATTTTTTTAAATCCTGGCCAGAATCATCAGAAAAAAAAAACTAAAAACCGGTGAAATAAGGTTGCGGACTTATCGACATTTTAGTCAATCGTTGTAAGAGCTCAGTTGGTAGAGCGGTGGACTATAGTGGTATATAATTTCAGTAATCCATAGGCCGTTGGTTCAAATCCAGGCCGGAGGATTTATTTAGAAGAGTATTAAGCAATTAAATTTTCTTGGGATTCCAGTTTATGACAATCAGTTAAACTATAAATTAAAAAAATAAATAATAGTTTAAAAAAACTGAAACAACACGCTTTATTAAAAAACCATACTAAACAATTTTAAAAATAAATAATATTTAAAAAAAAGTAAAACAACACGCTTTATTACAAAACCGAACTAAAAATGAAAAATAATTTTAATTTCCAACACGCTTGGGATAAAATTAAAGTGGTTAACAAAAAAATCATCTCCAACACATCTAGAACAAAACTAGAGTTATCTACAAAAAAAATAATTTTACCATCAAAAGCGTGGGGTGCTTTTTATGGCGTTTACGTTTTCTTCTTAGAGACTTTAATGTTACCAATATCTGTTTATTATCAAATATATTAATTGATATAGGGCACCCCACGCTTTTGATGGTAAAATTATATTTTTTTTGTAGATAACTCTAGTATTATTCTAGATATTTTGGAGATGATTTTTTGTTGATAACTTTAATTTTATTCCAAGCGTGTTGGAAATTAAAACTATTTTTCATTTTTAGTTCGGTTTTGTAATAAAGTGTGTTTTAGTTTTTTAAACTATTATTTATTTTTACCTTGTATACTACCGTCTTCCTCAACTATTTAAAATTTTCGTTGATTTCACTTTAGGCCTTTCGATGCATGCTTCATCTTCTGGAGTTGTTGTAGTAGTATTGAATTAACTGTATGTCTAATAGAGGATTTTGCTCATTAGGCATATTTTCGTTGAGAATGTTTGTATTTTTGGCCTTTTTGATAATTTCGATTTCCTCTAAAATGTTAATTTTGTGTCTGTTGTTTTCCCTGTGTATAATTGACATTGTATTATCGATATTGTTGAAACTGTGGCCGCTTTCTGAAATGTGTTTAGCTAAATTTGATTTGATTGTTAAAGGAGAAGGCAAATCAAATTTCGCTGTTCACCTGATTTGAATCCAATCGAAAATGTGTGAGCTAAGATAAAATAGAGATGAACTCTAATTGGCCTGCAGATGCACGAAAGACGAAAGATCGCTTATGGCACAAATTCAAGACGCCTGGGATGCTCTAGACGATTGTCCACTTGCCTGTAGAAATTTGATTGCATCAATGCCCCGAGGATTGAGGGCGGTAATAGATGCTGAGGGTTCATACACCCGATATTAATTTTGTTAAAGTTTTCATTTTAGAAGATATTATTTTCTTTCTTCATTTATTATTAGAAGGTTTTCATTTATGTGTTTTGTGTGTGCATTAAAACCATAAAACTCAAATATGGAATTATATTAAAGGCGAAATGCTATCCTAACAATCAGTAAAAAAAAAAAAAAGAAGTAGAACGGGAATCGAACCCGTGAGGTTACGAACGCAGATGTTGTGTGTTAAACCTCTCGACCACGGAAACACACAAAGGCAATCTCTCTCTTTTATGTTACTTGAGTGTGCACTGCGTTAACTAGCAAACAACACAGTACAATTACTGAAAACGTGTTAATGTGAATAAGGCTTCTGCGAGTGCTCACGAAGTTCCCCGATCGGTTGATAGAATCAAGAGATGACTCAATTTTTTTGTCTAAGGGTGTACATGTATATGATCTATTTCTTTTTATAATAGCGGAGCAATTGTTTTCTTGCAGGCATTACAAAAATGATTCTACCACTTGTTTATAATGCTTCATTTGGAAAATTACAATCGTAATTTTACAGATGAATATTTAGAATCTGGTGGTATTTTAAGAATGAATGAACAAGTATACAATCCACGCTGAAGATATACTCTGAGCTCATAAACTACTGTTGAGTTTATGAATAGAACATGTTAAGCAAATTCTTTGAACCCTGTTACCGACTTGTTTTACTGATTACCAGGACCAGACCTGCTGTGGTCAGGAATAACAAATTCAGTTGTCACAGAGGTTGGTTGACGAAGCTCAACAATAATAATAAAAAGTGCGTAACACACAACTTGTTTTAAAAATTCCATAAATTCAAAAATATTATTTGAAATAGATACTATTTAAATAAATTTAAAACATCTAAGAAAAAACTTTGAAGTTAGAAAATATGGAACACGTTTAATATAAAACTTTCTATTTTATGTAAGATATATTATGTTTCTGAAAAAAAGTGAACATGTGTAGTATATCCTGAGATGTGGACAAATGTGGGAAAAAAAGTCTTAAATCACCCGTAAACATATAACGAAATTTAACTTTGACTAATATAAAAACAAATATATATTTACATAGAAATCCTAGCACTCGTTAAACGTCTGTGAAATCGAAAATTAGTTTGTGAATTAAAACCGAAGAAATCGTTTGAAATTAAATAACCCACAGCAAAGAGATGTGTGAATTAATGGAAATAGTTTAATTCACTTTTAACGACAATTAGACTAGCCTCACGGGCTAGTGGTCAGTATTTCTGACTTCAGCTCAGGAGGTCCCGGGTTCGATTCCTGGTCAGACCATATGATTTTTTTCTTTAAGGAAATTATTCCTGTGATTGCTCATGGTATGAAATTTAGGTTAAGTTTAGGTTAAGAACTCTCCTGACACTTCATTATCATTTATAATCGGGTTACTCCGTATTCCCGGTACCTCAACCTAAGGAATTGATAACAACTCCGCCAATGCCACGGGAAGCAATGCCATTTCTCATGAAAAGGCAACCTGGTAGCATTGAAGAAAAAAAAAGTATTAGAAGAAACGAGACAAATTAATATCTTTAAAATGATTATGGTTCAGATTTTTCAAGATGGCTTAGTTTTTGACACCAGTTCAAAACATAAGTTCGATAAACCGTTACAATTAGGTCAAAAGGAAATACTTGTTGATAGAGACGATTTATTGTCGTTTCTCGAAAAGAGTTAACAAATTACCAGATAGCGATTAATTGGTAGGCGCACTGATTACATACATGTTTATGTCAAGGTCTATTTGTCAGCTTCTTTCCATTCGGCGATCTTCTTTTCGATTCGTTGTAGCGGAATGACACATCACTGCAATCTAAAAGTGAATTCGTTATAGAATTTTGATACGAAAATTAGATTTTTTCAATAAGTTAACATTCATTTTTTTTCCCAACATACATCCATAGTAATTCTGCCCGAGGGCAGGTCTTTCACTGCAGTCATAGCATTTTCATGCTATTCTTTGCAGCTTTACTAGGGGATTATAGGTGTGGTAGCTTCCCGTTGCTTTCCACACCGGTGAAGGATGATAATGATAAGGATGATGTTGAATGCCGGATGATTTTCGGGGACCGTTGGGCCCTAAGCTTCCTGACATTTGTCTTACAGGTGAGGAAAAAAAAAACCTCACCCAGGAGCCTGTCCCGACCAGGAATCGAACCCGGGCCCGCTGCGTGACAAGACAGCACGCTACCTCGAGACCACAGCGGTGGACTTTTCCACATAGATGTTCGTAAATTCCCATTACAAACATATATGGCTTGTAGAGGGGACTGAGTAGACGTTGTTATGAATAGGAATCTTTGTCCAGAAACGTGCCGTTTTCGTGCTGCAGGTACAATTAGTTCGCATTAAGCATATAAATCTCCTGCATTTGCCGCAGATAAATCGATAGTAAATTAATGCTTTATAACTCGATTAATAAGTTACATTCACTGATTTCGTAATAATGTCAAGGAAAAATAAGAAATTTCAATTTGTCATTGTAAGAATAATTGTTTATACGCAATCTAACGAAACATCTATATTTTTTCTATATATTGTGGTTAGTACTTATCCACTACAACAGCGGTTCGATTTGGCGACCACCAAGCTAGTTGCATATATTGTACCTACGAATTATATTTTGGTAAACTCGCTCGATCATATCCGATATCTGTTGAATTTCTTGTACAAACGTCAGAACTCGTTGCTAGTAGATCTACCAAGAATCCATAGGGGTCTGATACCTAGAGACTTCATGTGGCCTCACAGATATAAGTCTTGTGGACTTAAAACCGGCGATATGGAGGTCATGCAACCGGGCTGCTTCGGTCTATCAATCTCTGACGGAATACGGCGATCGCGAATGTCACGTGCAAAATTTCGCATCAGTTGTCCCATACGGTACCATAAAAATCTAAATTGATAAACTACCTCGAATTGTCGATCCTGATTCGTCATCGATATCTGATCCAGTTGATCCTCTTAATATTCATACTTCGTGTTTGGATAACTCTTCTCCCGGAATTGAATCATTTATCAGCAAATCATTTTATAGTCTTGAAGAACTTGCGACAACGCCAAAAAGAAGATAAAAACATCGGGGGTCACAAGACCAGCCATAAATTCGCGAATGAACGAGCCGAAAAAGAAAATTCAGGAGAAAGAAACTCATCCGTCTAAACTGAAAAAGAGACCAATAATAAAAGAGTCATTGACCAATAAGTCAGGGAACAAACAGCAGTAACCCAGCAATAAAATGCTCAGAAAACTACACAAGTTACAACTTGGTACTGCAGTATCTGTCAGTCCAAAATCAAGGATATGAGACATTGTGATAAGTTCTAGCACGTAAGGTGTGTTAACCTTACTGTGTTGAAAAATGTTTTTATTTGTCCAAATTGTGAACATTAATTTTGTTAACAATATAATGTTATGTTTTGTTAGTACTCTTCTCTTGAATCATTTCACACTTGTTTTTTTTAATCAATGTCAATTTTGTAAACAATTTCATATTTAATGGAAAATATGATTTTAATGATAAAAAGGATTATTTAGTATCACTTTTATTGATTTTACGCCAAAATTGTTTAATTTTAGCAAATCTGTACCGTGGATCCGAAAAAAAATGATTGTAGAACATGAAACAAGGATGGCCATATCATGCGCATAGGTTCTTGACATGGCCACTGCGTAGATTTTTAGATATTTTACCAGTAAAACTAATTAATGGTGAATGAAAGTTATTTTATGAAAGTCATTAGTCTGGGAATGATTGAAAGCAAAATCTAGTTTTGATTTTTAAAGATGGCGATGGCGGATAGAAAAGTTTACACGCCTTAGTATTTCCATATCAGGGACGTCTACTTACCTTATGGTTACTTCGAAGTCGTATAACTTATCATCGCAGTGTAGGCCTATTCCACAGCATTGTTTACTTAGGTGTGAGACAGTGGACCTTTTATAGGTTATAACAAAGTAGCAAATCATCTCTTTATGTATGATCAAACTCAAGAGCTTAGTTTAAAATACAAATAAAGATTATGTAATGGGGTTTGTATGAAACTGTAAATAAGAATTCAGTTACTATTAATTAATAAAATTATCCCGTATCAAATTTTAAAAAATGCAAACACGTTTTTCTCTTTTTTATTATATTTATTTATAAACAGGCTTACAATGTAATAAAACATCTTCCTGTTCCCAAAGCTTTTGAAATTTGTATCTTCTTTCTCCACTCTTCTCTATCTTCCCATTCCAATTCTTCAGACCTAGCTCCTTCATACCTCTTCTTACATTATCCATAAATTTAAATCTAGTTCGACCTCTCTTTCCTTTCCCAGTTGGAATCCATTCCAAATCTTGTCTGGATAATATTTTCCCTGGCATCCTACGTATATGACCGTACCATTCTAGTTACCTGTATCTCACAAAATCTAATACCGGTATTGAATTTTGGACTTTAATTTATTGCCTGATGATTGTAATTCTGATTTTTTTTTTTTTTTCCAATTTAGAGTGTCTAGTTAAGCGTCTAAAACAATCCATTTCAGTAGACGTAAGCTTTAAACTCAAATTTTTATTCAACTGCCATTTTTCTGCACCGTATGTTAGCGTGCTTCGAATTATGGATTTATAAATTTGTAATTTGGTATCTATTCCCATGTTCTTATCCCACAAAACTCAATTTAACATTGTTATTAACGATCTGCCTTTTTTAATTCTATATTTTATGTCATTTTATTGGGTACATTCTGAGTTAATTTTGATCCCCAGATAATTACATTCTTTACATCCTTTGATACATCCCATTTCATCTTCCAAAACTAAATCTTTCTTTTCACCGCCACAACGTAAATAAAATTATATATTCAAATTTACTTTTAAACCCCATATTTAATATACTCTTCTATGAGTTTTCGATTCATATCTTCCATGTTCCCATAATTCTGTGCTATAACAACCGGTCAGCATATTATATGTGTCGAGAAATTCGAACTGTATAATTATGATGGCTTAAATTATATAATATACACTCTATATAATAATCGATGAAAATAAGTTGTCGATTGAGAATTGTTTTACTCGAATGTGCTGTTTTCTTATTCAGTTCGATTGTGTTCATGTTGTAATGATGAATAACGATGTTTTGTGGACGCTAACGCGATAGCGAAATTGACAGGACTGTAAATGAAATGGAGAGTGGAGATAATGAAGGCGGCAGGTGCAGACCCTAGACCAGATTAGTGCAAGAATAATCCCCCTAACTGCATGAAGAGAGGGATAGATTGTAATGCTTACAAGGGATTGAAATTCCCATGCGAAATTTTGAAACTTGTTCTACATTAATAAAGTTGAAATTGATATCGAATCTATACCAAGGTTTTCAAACTGTTTGCTGTCAGAGCTCCCCTCAACCGCTATATATTCTGCAAGTGTCTCTCATGTCAAAAGTGTTATCTGTTTACACGTGTCTCCAAAAGATAGACTATCACTGTAGTAAAATATGTTTAATAAATTAATCTTTAATGGAAACATGTCATTAATAAAGGTGAACTACACCTTTTATAAAGTTATTGGTCGGAGTCACTTCAGTGAGATAACAGAGCCCGGATTTTGATTAAATGTTATATTTTTTATGAGTTGTCAGAGACGATGCAGATTTATAATTAAGTGCATTGTGCAATATATATGAAAATTTTTGGACCAAAGAGAGATGAACGGACAGGTGAATGGAGAAGACTACACAACAATAAACTACATGGTCTTTATAGGAAGCCAGATATAATTAGAACAATTAAGTCTCGCAGACTGCGATGGGCAGGACATGTGGTACGTATGAGGAATGAAAGAGGAGCATGGAAGCTTCTTGTAGGAAAACCAGAGGGAAAACGCCCACTTGGTAGACCAAGAATGAGGTGGGAGAATAATATTGATTATGATTTGAGGGAAGTAGATTATACAGGGAATGATTGGAAAGCATTAGCTCAGGATAGGGATGTATGGAGAGCTTATGTCCACGCGGTCATGAACCTACGGGTTTGATAGTGCCAGTGAGTGTTAGATATATGAGGTTTCTATAGGCCATTAAAATTCATTTTTTCCACTTTTTTCTGATAGTCATTTTATGAATTTTGTTATTTTAGGTCATTTTATTTACTTTTTGTACTTTCATACGTCAGTTTTTAAATAATCTTTGGTTAAATGTTCATTTTTATGTATTTTCTGCTATCTCTCTCTCCCTTTTTTTTTTTTTTTTTTTTTTTTTTTTGCTCAGGCAAGTCAGTGAGAAACCACAGTGCGTTGCCTCAAATAACGTGAAACAACTGTGATCTGCCTCCACGTAGATTGATTCGGGACTCCCTTCAATGCGGAAATCTTTCGATTTGTAATATTTTCGTTTGTCTCACGAGAGTAGCGTTTCTGTATGATTGTATTGATTTTCGTGCAGTGCAAAATGCCAAAACAAAAAGTATCTAGTGCTATCCGTGTAAGACAGTATGTAACAGAATTCGGCGAACAAGTAATTTCTACAGAAGGAAGTGTATTATTTTGCAAGGTGTGGAAATTAAAGTCGCTGCAGATGAACGTTTCACAGTACATCAACATATCGGGCGCGAGAAACATTTGCGGACTCTTAGAAATGTGAACAAAAGAAAAGTGTCTCAATCACTGTTAAAACAAACTGCTTCCACATCAAATAGCAAGTCATCCTTATTTTTTTAAAGAATTATGTGAAGTGTTTGTGAGTGCAAATATTCAACTAGAAAAACTAAACAATTCTAAACTACATAATTTCCATGAACGCCATAGGCCATACTGTTCCAGACGAATCAACATTGCGTAAAAAACTATTTAATAAAATGTTATGAAGACACATTAAACCATATAAAACCGTGTCAGCTGACAACCGCCGATCGTTCACTTTTGATAACTTATGGATGACTATGGTGGTGTATTGCAATGCCAACTAAGGTATGTTTAGTTACCGTATTTTACGGATTATAAGACGCACTTTTTTCTTCGAATGCCTCTAAAATTCAGGTGCATCTTATACTCGAAATTAATATAAAAAGGTCCAGTGTTCGATTTAAAATTCCGTCCAGTCCTCAAAATGGCCATATATTCGATTCCGCGGAAAACCTTTCTCTATCTGACAACATTGGATTCAACTGGAAGCAGCAGTACACCGATGCGACGAACATTAGTTTCGGGGATTCACAAGTTTGCTAACAATGTCTCCCTCCCGCCCCGTCATCACAAACCCAGAACAATGTCTAGCCTATGATGCGTCATTGCGGTCTACGATGCCAGTGAACTTGAACAAATGGATGATGGATGAAACCCAACATGAATTCACGCCGAAGGGAGCTTTAAAACGACCTACAACCAAACATGTGTTAGTGGATAAAACAGTGGTGGTCTAGAGTGAGAGAAGACATTATTGTTAAATCATTCGAGAAGTGCGGCGTAAGTAACGCTCTTGATGGCAGTGAAGACCATCTTATATATGAAGAGGGCAACGATGACGAGGAAGAAGAAGAAAGTTCAGATGATGTTCAGTGATTTTAAAGATCAGAACGGTTTTATAAACTAAGATTTTTTAAATTCTGGCTTTGCAATGTAATAATAAAAATGGCAAAAATGTTATTTAAAAAATGCTTAAAATTAAGATGCGTCTTATAGTCAGTAAAATACGGTAATAGTTTTTCATATTAGTTTAATAGAAATGAGATTGGTCTAGTGATAATTATTATTTTATATTACAACTAAGAACAGGAATTGCTTTAGAATAGTTACCGCAATCAATAATAATCATTATTTCTCTTAGACCATTTTAATTAATAAATTAATAATTATTAATTAGTTAATTATTATGAAATTTATAATTTGCATTAGGTCTTTTTTACACTTTTAGGCCATTTTAAGAGAATTTTAAGGGAATATTATAGGTCATTTTAAACACTTTAAGGTCATAAACATCCGGGCCCTAGTGATAAGGTATCCTTGTTAAAATACAAGAAGAGAGAAAACTTACATAATATTAAGACTTAGGATTACTTTATTATTTCGATTAATGTTTATTTATGCAGACTATTTATACGTGTTGCATTATACATATATTTATGATATAGTATGAGTCCTATAATATTATGAAACATTTTAGGATCTTTTTTCAAAGTTTTCGTACCTCCCTCAAAAACTTCGGCCTCCCCAGGGAGCCACAGTTAGAAAATCGCTATAGACTGTGTGTCTGATTATAGAATTAAATATCATTCATGATATATTTTGCAGTACATCAGTTTTTATAGTCCTCATTTTTATACATCATATTTTATAATTCTCAAGGTTAGATTAATTAATCACAAGTGCAACAGTTTTTCATATATCGCTCTATTAAATAAACTTTAGTAGGTACGCCATTGACATAAATGCTTCAAAAAATTTACTCGGTTGCAAAATTTTCTATCTTTTTTTTTTTTTGTTTATACTGGTTTTCCTTATTGTTTTACCTTTATCTTTGTTTGTTTTACCTGTTTGATAACTTTCTTTAATTCTCACATAGACACAAGGACAGGCCACACACACAAAGACCCAAGGTGGAGATTTAAAATCCCCTACCCCGCCAGGAATCGAACCCGGGTCGCCGGAGTGGAAGGTAGGGACTCTACCGACTACGCCACGGCGACGGACAGTATCAGTGACAAGCGAGAAAAAATATACTCACTCATTGATTATAGAAACGTAAACAGTAGTATAAACTGTAAAATTGCATGTAAAGTAAAGTGATCCCATAACAGGCCCGGAGGCCCTTGGGGTAGTAGGAGGTTAAGGCTCCCACTTTTTCTAGACAATCGGCACTTTATGTCAGCCGGGTTGTCAGCCCTGCGTGACGGCCGCCTTTACCCCCAGAACAAGGGTCTGCTACTCATTTCCGTTAGAGGCTGAGTCGACCCCAGGGCCATAGTGCCGCCAGAGGGTTTGGGTCAGTTTAAAAATCCTAACCCCAACGGGACTTGAACCCTGGACCCTCCGGCTTGTAGCTCAGTGCCTTAACCACTACGCTACGGCGTTCAAAATTAATATAATATAGTGATATTTATTAGTAAATATTGGATAAATTAAATATTCTTGTTTTTTTATAATGAACTATAATAGAGCTAAACATATGTTCCGTAGTGTTACCTTCAGAGACTCTTACAGTTGCGTCAAGACTTCTAATTATAAAGTACTAGATCATCACATGGGTGGTACTGACTTGTCACCTTAGCACGCCGCATCACACATCGTAACTAAAAAACAAATGTTAAGATTACAAAACAATATTAGGATTTGTTAATACGACTGCTCTTCTAAATTTAATAACTTTGGCAAGATTTAAATTAAAATGTAATAATAATAATAATAATAATAATAATAATAATAATAATAATAATAATAATAATAATAACAATAGTACATATGTTAATATATGGAAGCGAAAAATTGGCAATTACTAAAACATACACAGAGAAAAAAGAAACAGCAGAAATGAAGATTTTACGACCTTCAGAAAGTAAAAATACGAGTAGAATAAAGATATCCATCCATAGTAATTCTGCCCGAGGACAGATCTTTTACTGCAATCATAGCATTTCCATGCTGCTTTGCAGTTTTACTAGGTAATTATAGGTGTGGTAGCTTCCCGTTGTCTTCCACACCAGTGAAAGGTGGTGATGATGATGATGATGATGATGATGATCCCAATATTCAGTCCTATGGACAAAAATTAAAATATCCAGTATTGTTTGGTTCAGCACACAGAAATAATGTCGCTAAATATGAACTCAAAGCTAAAATAAATATTGCTCATATCATAATGACATGGAAGATCTCAATTTCATGCCAACGGCCTAATTGCAGGAACGAAAAGAAGAGAAAATAATAATAATAATAATAATAATAATAATAATAATAATAATAATAATAATAATAATAATAATAATAATAAAGTACTTAGGAAAATTTTTGGACCAAAGAGAGATGAACAGACAGGTGAATGGAGAAGACTACATAACAATGAACTACATGGTCTTTATAGGAAGCCAGATATAATAAGAACGGTTAAGTCTCGTAGACTGCGATGGGCAGTACATGTTGCACGTATGGGGAATGAAAGATTTGTATGGAAGCTTCTTGTAGGAAAACTAGAAGGAAAACGCCCAGTTGGTAGACCAAAAATGAGGTGGGAGAGTAACATTAACTATGATTTGAGGTAAGTAGATTATACAGGGAATGATTGGAAAGCATTATCTCAGGATAGGGATGTATGGAGAGCTTATGTCCACGCGGCCATGAACCTACGGGTTCGATAGTGCCAGTGAGTAAGTAACTAACAACAACACTTACGGTAATAGATTATATAATTTAGACACCCTATTATTTGCAGATGACATTGTGTTTATAGCAAATTCAGAAGATGACCTACAACGTTCAGTCAACTCTTTTCACCAAATTGCAATAAACTACAACATGGAAATTTCAAAACAAAAATCTAAAGTCATGGCTTTCCTAGGAAAAGGCCCAGTTCGCAGTAATATCAGTATTAATAATAAACTATTAGAACAAACTAACACCTTTTACTACCTCGGGTACCAAGTTACATACGAAGAGGAAAACAATTTTAGTAAAAAAAAAAAACATTATAAAATTTAACAGTAACAGGAATTATAAATAATATTTTCAAGCCAAACACAGTACAGCAACACACACGAACTAGAATTTATAAAACACTGGCCAGACACGTATTGTGTTGCGGCAGTGAGGCCTGGACAATTCGCAGCGTAGATGAACAAAGACTAACTGCGACAGAAATTAAATTTATGAGACGTACTGCAGGTTACTCAAGAACGGATCATAAAAGGAATCCTGAGATTCTCAAAGAATTACAAACCGAATCAATCGTGGAATATGAACAAAAATACAGAAACAACTGGAAAATTCACATAAGAAGAATGAGCAGAACAAGAATAGCACGTAAAATCTTTAATCGCCAGCCACCAAGCAAGAGATCATTGGGCAGACCCTTCAAACGTTGGATTGAGACCGTAACAGGCCGCTGGGTCTATCACATGAAAGGAAGAAGAAGAAGAATAAATGTATTACTCATTATTATTATTTTTCCATTCCATAAACTTAGTTTAAGCTCTCACCTTAAAAATATTTGCCACACATCACTCGGACATGTCGGGAGATGAATTTTAAACTATGGATCATATAGATAAAGTAAAAGTAAAGTGATCCCACAACAGGCCCGGAGGCCCTTGGGGTAGTAGGAGGTTAAGGCTCCCACTTTTTCTAGACAATCGGCACTTTGTCAGCCGGGTTGTCAGCCCTGCGTGACAGCCGCCTTTACCTCCAGAACAAGCGTCTGGTACTCATTTCCGTTAGAGGCTGAGTCGACCCCAGGGCCATAGTGCCGCCAGAAGGTTTGGGTCAGTTTAAAAATCCTGACCCCAACGGGACTTGAACCCTCGACCCTCTGGCTTGTAGCTCAGTGCCTTAACCACTACGCTACGGCGTATATAGATAAGCCTATTACTTATTATTTTATTTATTTTTTATCATCGAAGCTCAGATTTCAAATAGTAAGTGCACCGTCTCTCAATGAGTAAAATGCATGATCATCACCCATGTTTTCATCAGTTGTTTTATTCGAGAAACTTTTCCAACTGGTAGACGAGTGTAGAATGCCTTGGTGCTCGTTATTGATTAACGGTTCCCAGACATGTAATTAAAATTTTATAACTTAAAGTTTACATCTTAGTGGCAGTTAAATGCTTTTAAAATACATTTTAGATTACAACGAAGTGAATTTGGGCTGCCACACTGCATAAACCGCGAGAAATGTTTATTTCCAATTTTAAAAAACTTTTTTATTTCATAAAAAAATTCCATAAAAGACGTAATTGTAAATATATATTGTGAATTTTAAACTTTAAAAAAAATTATGGTAAACGAGTTTCACTTTAACATAGATGTGTAGAGAATATTTGCAACATTCTTATATCAGATTTATCATAAGTAATGCCTCCTCACTTCGTGAGTCGTGAATTTATCAATAATTTGGAAATCAAGAGTTGCATTTGTTAGGACTATTTAACGAATAAAATTAAGCTGTTTACTCACAAATCATTATTTACTATAGTTATTTTAAAATATTTTATATTTAATGTGAACGGCGATGTTTGAAAACAAATGAGAAACGATTGGTACGCTTCATTTGCTTCTTTTGTTCATCGCTGCAATCAGATCATATTATTTATTGCCAAAGGATCGCAATATTGTAAAATGCACCCTAGTGGAAAAATTTATAACCAACATTATAGGCATTAATTAATTTCTGTTGTCCTATGATATAAATATGTCAATTCTATTTTTCTGCAACGTCATTTCCTGGAAAATAATTCGTTTAAGAAAGTGCAAACAGTGTTTTTTTATGGTACAATCAATTGCTACAAATGTTTTTATATTATCTCTCGCATGCGCTATCTGCTGACATTCATGCACTATATATACAATCTGGTAGCCACATTTCTTAGAGAGTCGGTCACTGCAAATGATGCTATGACCTATTCAGAATGTTAAAAAGGAGGAGCTTTCTTTAATATGATAAACTTTGGTTGATAAATTCGAGGCGAAACACGACTGTGATTGATTATAAATCAAAGATCATTGAAATGTGATTGGTCATTGACTCCCATTTGGGGCATGAGTTAAATAGTTATAAGTAATGCCACGAGTGATTTCCAAATTATCGATAAATTCACTACTCACGAAGTGAGGAGGTGAAAAACGACTGTAATTGGTTGTAAATTAAAATTCATTGAAATGTGATTGATCATTGACTCCCTTTTGGGGCATGAGGTAAACAGTCAATTGATATTACTGGCTACTTTAAATATATAAGTAAAAATTAAAGCTCCTAGTTTTAGCTGCCTATCTATTACGGAGTAAAAAAGTAACTATGTAACGTTAATTTAAAATATATATATTATTTTTATAGTTGTAAGTCCTAATGTACGTATGTGTATATTATTAGGTTTATAGTTCAAAACTGATCGGTCTCTTAATCTCGTAGTGACCACACCTGCTTACAGAACAGTAAGCTCCGGTTTCAACTCCGACCTTGCACATGTAGGCTAGTACTTTCCTCAAGATTCTTCAGCGCCTATATATATATATATATATATATATATATATATGTGTGTGTGTGTGTGTGTGTGTGTGTGTGTGTGTGTATTTAATGTAAAATGCGAAAAGGAAAGGTAAACAAGGAAACACTAGAATATGCACGTTTTTAATTTTATTGGGTGTTGCACTCTGTGTTTGTATGTGTTGTAAGACCTACCAAATTGCTTGCTCCTTCTTTTAGGCAGAAATGCCATTAAATAAATTGAAACATTATAAATATATAGGATTAAATATTCGTACAAGCAAATGGTAAATTACATAATTTAAAACAGTCGCTCCTGTACTGTTCACCATGCTATACTGGCATGCCTACTTATACTTTGTAGAGTTGACTTTTTAACCCTTAAATTGGCAATGTATTCTGTAAGATACATTGATTTAATTTATTTAATATTGTTCACAAAACAATAGAATAACAAACGAACAGAAATAATTTAAATTTGGGTCAAATTTAGCAATAATGTACAATAATAATAACTTACAGTTTTATATGCTTTTGTTTTCACTGAGGTAGGGAACATTTAAAATAACCAGCATGAGATATTATTGTTTCGCCAAGTTAAGGGTTAATAAGCAACTTCAAACCCATTGTAACTGTAAAATATCTATGTTTTGATTTGAACTCAAAAAAAAAAAATATATAGGCTATATAGAAAGGGTACTGAAGATGTGATTGAAGCCATAGAAGTGAACAATTATAACAAATTTTAAATATGTTAACTACATTGCTTTATGTATTTGTAATATGAAACTATCAAACTGCCTTGTACAATAAATCTAATGTATACGTCATCGTTTCCCAAGCTGTGATTCGCGAACTCCCAGGGGATTCGCAAAATATTTCAAGGGATTCGCCAAAACTTTTCCGTGATGGCGGGTTTCGAGATTAAGTCTATTATTGTTTCTTTCATTTTTGCAGCATTGTACTACTACTACAACTACTACTACTACTACTACTACTGCTGGCGAAGCGGTGGGGGACTGGAGATCAGAAGCTCCTTTCTCTTGGTTCAATGAACCCGAGGACCTCTGTGGGGGTACCATGGGCGATGAGCACCCTTGGATGCCTACTTTTGCTCAGTGTGCTGGACTCACAGCAGCTGCACGACAGGCTTAGTCTTGAGAACGGGCTGGTTGGGACAATACCGGGCGTAATGCTGGGAATTACCACCAGGTCAGTAAGCTCGGAGGAGGAGGAGGAAGCGCTGTCTTTTGGGTTGCGGGATTAACGCCGACTCCGAGACCGAGTGACCCAAGGACAATCTGTGAGGTCATCAGGAGTTGAGCGACCTGACGTACTAATGCTCAGGCTGGACCCACTTCAGCAACAAAACACGTCCCCAGCTGGTGCACTGGGGCAACGATCGGTGGATCTGCTAGACAGTCCTCCCGGCTAAGTCCAAGGGACTCGTGAACCATTAGTGGGGTCGACAGGAGTTGAGCGCCTTGTCGTACTATTGCTCACCTGATGGAGCTTGCGAGCTCCGTGCTGGACCACAACTGCAACAGGACACGTCCCTGGGGCACACCAGGGAACGGCTCTGACCAGTGCAGAGGGGAGCAACTGTACTGGTTCCCGGCTAAACCTACGGGCTAGTGGACAAACTGTGGGGTCGCCAGGAGATGAGCATCTGAATGTACTAAAGTTTCACACTGCGGGGCGTTTGAGGATTCAAGCCCTAGCCGGTCTCACAACTGCTGCAGGATGCGTCCCTGGAGGTAGAACAGGGGAACGGTCGATGGATCTGCGACAGTAGTCTTCCCGACTAGGCCCGAGGAGCCCGTGGACCAACTGTGGGGTCGTCAGGAATGAACGACCTGACATACTATGTAACTCAGCAATTTCCCTGAAGTTGCGACTCCAACACCTTCTCCCTGAGGTGTTGGTTTTAAGCCGAGAACCTTGAACGTGGACGCGAACAAGATAGGGAGGACAAGATACTGGGACTTGGGAGTATGGTCTTTGACCGAGGTATCCCAAGAGGTGGAGGCATGGGCCCAGATGCTGCTGCTCCTACTGCTACTGAAACTGCTACTAATACTAATAATAATACTAACAATACTAACAATTTAAAATTAAATTAATCCTATAATGCTCCTTGTTGCATATTTGTAACATCGGGAATTTATCACATTATTTCCACAATAAATTAATATTTACCGCGAATGCCTGATTTACAGTCATGTAATAACATTAGGAATGCATTTGATTTCGCTACAACTAGGCCTATATGTTGTGTAACTTTTAAGTAACTTTTGGTTTCAACCGTTAAGGTTATTAAACCTTTTGCTTGGAATTAAATTTTATGCATATCTACTGTATGTATATTTAAAACTCAACGGTTCACCCAACTCAGATCGTTGTGGAAGGGGTTCACCAGTCGAAAAAGGCTGAGGAACAGCTGCCATAAATGACTGATTGAATATTGTACGTATATTGTATTTTTTGAAAATTATCTCTCTTTTGTTTTAAATTGACTTGTGATTATGTCGTGCGGTAATTTTTCTTAAGAACAATGTCTGTGAGTCCGTCCTGGTGGTTACCAAGCTCAGTTCGCGGAATAAAACCCAATCGGGTCGATGGGGTTTTAAGAGCGTAAAATTCTTGCATGTCTTCCTTCGTAAGGGAACTAATGTCATGGGTCTCGTGTCGTAAAAAATACAAGTTTAAATTAGAGACCTCTGTGTAAAATGTGTCGGCCCTTTCACGTCCAAATTTGAATTGCGACTGTAAAGATCTGATATGTTAAGAGTGTCGTTAAATGGAAATGTTAATTAACTACACTGTCAGTGGATTCTACATGAAATGTGTCACTATTTTATAGACAGCGGCTTACAAAATATTAAACGATCCGGGGTTTACCAAACGTTTTGTAAAATTGAATAATTTGGACTTTCTAAACGGTTCTATTAAAACATTCTCTATAAATACGCAAAGTAAGTAAAAGTAAAGTGATCCCACAACAGGCCTCAGGAGACCCTTGGGGTAGTAGGAGGTTAAGGCTCCCACTTTTTCTAGACAATCGGCACTTGATGTCAGCCGGGTTGTCAGCCCTGCGTGACGGCCGCCTTTACCCCAGAACAGGCGTCTGGTACTCATTTCCGTTAGAGGCTGAGTCGACCCCAGGGCCATAGTGCCGCCAGAGGGTTTGGGTCAGTTTAAAAATCCTGACCCCAACGGGACTTGAACCCTCGACCCTCCGGCTTGTAGCTCAGTGCCTTAACCACTACGCTACGCTTTACTTTACTATAAATACGCAGACAATTTAATTTAAAAGCATAACTGTGCATATCATTATGCTGTCTCGGTCGACACGTGGCTAGATCGCGTGATTGCCCCGACTAGGATCCCAGGTTCGAATCCTCGCTGTTCTTGATGGTTATTACAGCTGGGCCACACCGGGAATTTTCAGGTTTTTCTCGGGTTCTCCCGTATGTTAAAGAGTGTCGTGAATGAATTTCATCCCTCCCTCATCATTATTCATTCATTTATTTCCTTCACTTAATCACATTTTAGATAAATATCCTGCTTATCTAAACTTACGGCGGAATTGCTCAAAGGTAGTGTTGTAGTCTCTCCTCGAGGCCCTTGGCCCAGCCCAAATAAAATTCCGATATGAATTAGGCCTATATGTGAATATTTGATCTGTGTCCAAACCAGGAACCACCATAACACTCTCCATCATCATCAGCATCATCAAGGATTAGACCTTACGGTCTGTTCTGATGTCATGCTAGAATTGGTCTGTAAATCTTTTATTGTGTCTTCCTATATTTCTTCGTCCTAGTGATTTGTAATGAAGAATCTGTTTCGGAATTCTATTGTTAGCCATTCTATTGATATGGTCCAGCTATCCATCTCTGTATTGTGCAATTCTATCTAATAGTTTGAATATATTTACTTCACTTCGTATATTTTTATTTCGTTTTCGATCCATTATTGTATATCCGGCCATACTCCTCAGAAACCTCATTTTTGACGTTTCTATTCTTCGTTCCTGGTTTTTGGTTAAGATACAGTGTTCTGATCCATATAGTAGTGTTTGAACCGCCTTGTTTTATAAAATTTTAAAAGTGTCTTCTTTCTAATTCCTTAAAGACTTCGTTTTATGGTGGCACACATTTAATTAAATTTATTTATTTTGTTTTTCAATGTCTTCACTTTTTCTATATGACACATTGTATCCCACGTAATTAAAAGTGCTCACCTGACAGACTACAAACACAGTAATTTAGATTTAATTCCATTCATTCCAAAGATGGTCTTAACTCCATCAGGGTAAAGAAGTAAAGTAAATAAAAAATAAAAGATTGGGAAAGTGCAGTAGATCTTTCAGGTCACAGCGCAAGGGCAGATTACCCTCCCCCAGTTTATATATAGAAAATGATGCATAACATTAATTTTCTAATTAAGTTAACATTAATTTTTCTAATTAAGTTAATTACTATCTCCAGAGGTATAGATGATATATGTTCATATCTTCTGTCAATCTACAAAATGTTCAGTAGGGGTTGGTAGAATCCCGTTATGTTATGCTGATAGGCTGAATATCGCAACTACTGCGAAAAGGCTTTGAAACTGTTCTAATAAGTGTTAAATATATTTCACTGCTTCATGTTCAACTCCGTAAAAATAATTATTTCAGAAACCAATCAGCAGTGTATTATAACCAGGGAAAGTACCTTAGTTGGTTGGGAAATGAGGTATACTACACACACAACCATTGCGTCTGTATTATTGACCCTCGTATGCACCGTAGCTGCGCACTAGGCTGCTTTGCTGTATTGCGCCGTCACATCGCATGCATACTCAGGTTTCAGTCAACTTGTATTCACTATAGAGCACTACAATGCCAACCAAAGTACTTTCCCTGATTATAACTGTACAAAGGCTACTTGTACATCCAACGTTTCTAACATTTTGTTGACCAATGACTCAACAACCTCAAGTGTCTGATGTCACTGGCAGAGTGTCTCGTGATTAGCGTGACGGAATTTCTTTAATATTATATTTTTTCTTAACTGGATTATGCTACTTTTCATATCAGGTAGCTACTCAGTTGTTCTCATGAACCTGGATGGACCCTGTTTAAGACCTTATAGGCCTTCTAGGTGGAAATCAAACAAATACCCAATGATTGCGAACTAGACACGCAAATCATAGAGCCGGTAGTTTTATCTCTGAAAATAACACACATTTCTTTTCGTAGTATTTGGAATATAAAGGGTTTATTCTTCTTGCCATGGCGATACAGATCTAGAAGGACCTTGACCTACCATTCTTTTTCTGATTTTACATCCATCTGTGTAATTTACAAAGTAAATGATCATCCATCCAGTTCTGGGATGACATGTGGTCAGTATGAGAGGTCCCTCTACCGTTACAACTGGTTTTCTCAATATAGAGAAGCTACTTATTGTAACTACTCAAATTTCTCACGTTGCTGGGAGAATCCCTGCCCCATATTGTGGGAAATTACATGAGAACATATTTTCACCCAAGTGACTCGAACTTGTAAATGTCCTGTAGGTTTTCACAAGATATAACTGCTCGTTTACGACGAGGAACCTAAACGGTTTATAATGGTTATAAAAATAACTTAAAAGATTGTAAACGCATATTTTATGAAAACGATACTGTACAATAACGATATTTTTTACATTGACAATTTATTTAAAAACTTTGAGATTAACCTCTCATCTTCTATTCTGTAGTGTTCTGCCCTAGGGCAGCCTTTCACTGCAATCATAGCATTTTCATGCTATACTTTACAGCTTTACTAGGGAATTATAGGTGTGGCAGCTTCCCGTTGCTTTCCACACCGTGAAGGATGATGATGATGATGGCGATGGTGATGATGGCCAGGTGATGTTCGGGGACCTTTTGGGCCTTAAAGCTACCTGACATTTGTCTTATAGGTGAGGAAAAAAATCTCACCCAGGAAGTTTGTCCTGACTGGGAATCGAATCCGGGCCCGCTGCGTGACAAGACAGCGCGCTACCTCGAGACCACAGCGGTGGATATCTCATCTTAACACTTCTATTTGTAAAACATGGAAACGTTCAGGCAATATTAACACTCCACATTTCAAGTGTCATATTATAACTTATTCCTCGTAACAGAGTAGCAGTGGAATGAATTTTGGAGTATATAAATGCTTCTATGAGAGCAATTAGTACAATTTATCACCAAATTCAGTTGTGTTAGGAATTAAAAAGCTTGTTATTTTCATAAAAAGTAAGATTGGTTGGGACATGTAAATATCATTAGAGCTTAAAAACAGAAAAGTTGGTAGACTTACGCCCATAGGCCTATTAAGCTGGATTATCGATGTCCAGACAGATTCAAGAAAACAAGCATACTTCTAAGGAACTGGAGAGAGAGAGGGAAGACAGGTGATCGAAATGATTGGAAGGCTGTACAAAGAAAGGTCAAAATCACTCTACAATGACCTAAAATATTGATGATGAAAAAGTGAAATAGGGCTGGTATTGATGCAAGTAGAAATTCTTTCAAAAGTTATATTAGGAAATCCTTAAGGAAAGGACCACATTAGAAAGATGTAGGCGTAAGCGAGAGAATAATGTTCGGATATCGGGAATGATGTATGAACAAGATTCAATTGACTGAGAAGGGGGACCAGAGGACCTTAAAAGTGCGAGAGAAATAAATGATAGCGTATGTATATATTTATGTTGACTATTTAACTCATGCCACAAATGCTAGTCAATGACCAATCACGTTTCAGTGAATGTTGTTTTACAACCAATGACAGTCGTGTTTCACCTCGCTTTTTATCGATTTCTCTTTATCAGCTCCTGCTTTTGTGATAAAGAAAGCTCCTCCTTTTTAATGTTCTGAACAGGTCAACGCATTATTTTTCTCCAACAAATACATTGAATATAGCAATTAATGAAAATATTCCTTGTTGTTTACTAAAAAAATAAATGAATAACCCGTAATGTTGATTATGATATATAGTTTGATGTGTTTCATTATTTCTCCACTTGGGTGCACTCTTACAATATTGCGATCTTATTTGGCAATAAATAATATGATCAAGCAGCAGTGAATGAACATAACCTCACATTTCTGATTTGTTCTCAAACATCGCCGTTTACATTAAATATATAAATATTTTAAAATAACTATAGTTAAACAGTGATTTGTGAACAAACAGCTTAATTTTATACGTTAAATAGTCCAAACAATTGCTACTCTTGATTTCCAAATTCTCTAGATAAATTGCAAATCACTCGTGGCATTACTTATGAATAATCGTTTTTGATGTTATCTGAAACTTAGAATCTTTGCTTCTTCCGTGTGTTGCACTCTGCAGCAAGAAATAGGCCTATCTTTGAATATAGGAAAGAAGTAAGAGTCATTTTGATGCAGAAACAACAAACACGTAAGTTACTCAATTCTCGCCTGTGAATGCAGCATTGAACTTGCTGTTTTTATAAGCTACACAGTTAGTTCCATAATTAACGAAGAAAAGTAGAGTTTTTACATTGCATAAATGAGTCATCGGGATGGCTCTGGTCTCATTTATAAAACAATGCTGTGTGGTTAATAACAAGACAACTACAGTAAAAGCTCCTTAGTCACAGGGGATATGTTCCGCAAATATGCCGCGATACAAAAAACCGTGAATATGGAATGGTAATTTATATGGGTATATTAAGGGATACGTTCCAAGGCTACACAATGAAATAAAAATTATCAAAATAAAATCAATTAATGAGAAATTTATGTACATTTTCTATTAATTATTACTGTCAGGTAATGATGTATGTATTACAAGGACTTAAAGAACTTTGTAATTTTTTCCTGTTTTGCCACTTTTAAAAGGTTTTTCAATTAGGATTGATATTTAGCTGTGTCGCAATTTTTTAACCCGCGAATAAGGAGCTTTTACTGTATTTCATTTTCACTACCATATTTATAATACATTCGAGATACTATGGTTTAGATAATAACTTCTTACACCCACATTCGGGAGGTCCATAGTTTAAATTTTCGGAGATGACCAACCTATTTATTATGATCCAATTTACATTTAATTTAATAATAATTTCTTAATCAATTAAAAATAAATATAGGTAAATTTGCACAAGACTCACGGCATTAGAAATAGGCATATTACATTTTAAACGCAGAACGTCGCCATGGCGTAGTCGGTAGAGTCCCTACCTTCCACTCCGGCGACCCGGGTTCGATTCCCGGCGGGGTAGAAGATTTTAAATCTCCGCCTTGGGTCTGGGTGTGTGTCCTGTCTTGTGTTTGTATGTGTGAATCAGATAAAAAGGTTAAAAAAGGTAAAACAAAAAGGAAGAACAGCGTAAACGAAAGAAAACAAGAAAGAAATTAAAAAAAACGCTAAAAATCTTTGTTTCTGTTTGATTTCAATGTTTTAAAACAGGCTTGTGGTCCAGGGATAGTTTTAATTGGGTCGTCCAAGGATATGGGTTCATGGACAATTGTGCTCCGGACTAGTTGGGTTCAGGTTTCGGTAAAACAATGGACTTAAATCTCGGGAATCCGTGAGGAAAGGATGTTCACTTGGGGAAAAACAGTAGGCCCAGTGTGCTATCTTGTAATTAATCGATGCACTTTTATTGTCACTTGTTGTTTACGTTTGTCGTATTAGACGACGATTTGACGAGAAGGCTCTTGGTGAATCAGAACTAATAATGTTTATATCACTCAACGACGCGCTGAAACTTATACAAAAGCGGTGTGCCTTAATTTATTTCGTTTATCGACAGCCCTGCACTGGCACACCCGCTAGTCGCTACTGACCACCCAGCTGACGAACTGTACTAACAGAACTGAACTCTAGTTTTCGCAAGTAAAAATATTTATTATTTCTGAGTGGGCCGGCATTAGTCCCTTCCACCAAAAGTCTTAGCGTCTCACAAACAGTTTATGTGTTATACTAATTTTGATTGGTGAATTTTATCTTAAGGGCGTTGTCGTGGGTGTTAAACTCAGGCGTCTGTGGCCTCATTCCCTCCCTTTAAATTAGTTGCCTCATAATATAAAATTTCCAGGGTTGATCAAATGGGTGATCTTTAAGAGGACGCGCTATCGACTGTCGGCATCTATCTTTTGCCGCCAAAGAAGGTACCCGCTGTTAGCTACATGTACTAGTTAAAATTAGTTTGGGGATAACTCTTTCCACAAGTTACCTAGGGAAATCCAATTGCTTGTTTGTGACTTCCCAGCCTTTTGTAAGAAGTTTTTGGGCTTAGCATTGTTATAGCAATTTGATAATAGTGCAGTCTTGTAAATCCTCTTAACAAAGGAAACTGCAGACTTTTTCCTCATTGTATAAGGACTTACGGATCCATTGTAAGATGTTTACTAATTTCGTTCGCTACAATAGCAAGGGTCCAGGTCTAAGACTGGCGCTAATTGCTTGGTACTACTGTTTTATTTATTGCTTATTAAATTATTTTGTGGTAGGTTATATCATTTTAATTTTGTTACTATTGAATTCCTATTTTCATTACAATTCATTTGAATATAAATATGCCCTACTTCTGATAATAATTACGGGTTCATAAATTATTCACTTTTGATGAAAGTACTTATTTATCTGAAATAAGAGGCTGAGTGAATGACTTGCCACAGTTTAAAGCGTCTGAAAGGAAATTAACTTATTAAGATAGATATACACGGGCTATTGGTATAGGCTTATATCCAAATATTCTAAATGTGTTAATATCCTAACCCAGGTTCAGCAACTTTAATAAAGGGAAGGGCCACATGGATGAAAAATAGAGCCTATTAGGCTATTATTTAAAGGTTGAACCCAACTTCAAGCTACATTTTATAGCACGGTCTTCACTAGCGCCATTAAAGAACTCGAAAGCACTAAATTATATAATAGTTTGGTATTTGTGAATTAAAAGAGTGGAAAGGCATGCTCAAAGAGACATATTTAGATCGCGAGCTACAGGTTGGTCAACTCGGTCCTAATCTGTTGATCTGCAATAATATAAAAATAAATTCACATAACATTGAATTGGTCCCGACTTTGCGATAGATTTTGCGGTTGAGTATAGTGTTTGGGAGTTCCACTCAATCATGCGATAACAGAGAAGATACTTGATATGAGAAATAGCGAAATCCGGTTAAAAAAAGCTGAAGTTTAGGGGATTTCGTCACGATAACCAGTTAACTTTATGTACTGTCATCTCCTAGTAATGGATCTTCGGAGTTATTGGCATGGGTTTAATCATTTACTTTTTAAACCATACAATATCATTATAAATTTAAGTAGGTCTAATAGGTAGTAAGAAAAAACTGTTTTCATTACTTAACTATGTCAGTATCACCACATGTCTTATATAGTTCATCGTTTTATCTAATGCGCCAATTGCCATTATCAAATACAGGGCCAATCATTCCCTTAATTTTTAATACGATTTTTAATCTATGCTAAGCTTATTTCCTTAGAGTTTTGTTAGGGTCCAACTTTTAGAGGTGCAGGTAACTAACGGTCTCAAAAGTCCTTTATATATATTTTATCTTGGTTTGAAGACAAAATTATCAAGAGATTAAATTGCTTTTTAAATCTAAAATATGGTCTGTTACCTAATATCAATCTCTGATTTCCTTTCCAGTCTTTATTTCTTCTACAACTATTGTGAGTAGCTGGTTGATCATCTCATTCTAATTATTATTATTATTATTATTAAGGTTATATGCACTTTGCAGAAACTGTTTCTTAAGAGGCGAAATTAGCATTAATTCATTAAATTATTTAGTACCCTTTACCACTTGTTTCACGAATACGGGTGACGTAAACATAGGAGGAAGAGGAATTAAGTGCATAAGATTTGTTGATAAGATTCTTGAATTTTCTTAATATGTGTTGGGAGAATCATAATATACCAGCAACATGGAGACAAGGTATAGTAAAACCAATTTACAAGAAAGGAGAAAGAAACCAACATCTAATTACAGAGGCATTACCCTCCTAAATAGTGGATATAAAATCTATGCTAGAATAATAGCAAAACGAATACAACGAATTACTGAAGTAACACTAGCAGAAGAACAGAACGGGTTCCGAAAAGGAAGATCTTGTACCGATGGAGTATTTGCCCTGAATCAGATAATAAACAAAAGACAAGAACAAAACCTGGAAACACATTTGTTATTTATAGACTTAGATAAAGCATTTGATCGAGTAAACAGGGAAATATTGTGGAATATCCTAAAAGAAAAAGGCCTCCCTATTCAGATTATAGAAACTGTTAATGGAACAAATATTTGTATTGACCCTCAGTTAACAAAAAATAAGACATTTTTTCAAATAAACCAAGGAGTACGACAAGGGTGTTCACTCTCACCTATATTATTTAATATTTATATGGACGATATCCTAAAAGAATGGAAGAAGGTTTTAACTAATGAAGGAATATTAATTGATAATAAAGATAAAATAAATGCTTTATTATTCGCTGACGATGTTGTACTTTTAGCAGAATCTGAAAATGAGTTCCAAATGTTAGCATATAAATTTAAATTAATAGCCAATAGATATAATTGTAAAATATCAATAAATAAGTAAAAAGTAATGACATTTATTGGTAAATATGGAATTAGATCAAACATTGTACTGGATAACAAAATAATAGAACAAGTATCACATTTCCAATATTTAGGATGTGATATAACTTATAGAGAAAATAAAGATATAGAAAAATAAAGTAAATAAATTTCAGGCTATTTGTGGAACCATAAAAAGAACCTTAGGTCGGAAAACAAGGAAAGATACGAAACTTAAATTATATAAAACAATGGCTGTTCCTTTGTTGTTGTATGGAAGTGAGAATTGGATAGTGAAATCAAGGGATAGGTGCAGGATACAGACTGCGGAAATGCTGTTTTTATGTAATGTGAAAGGATGCACAAGAGCGGATAGAATAAGGAATGAAACTATACGAGAAGAATTAAATATATATAAAATTGAAGATAAAATCAGCGAAAATAATAGGAAATGGACAGAACACTTAATGAGAATGAACAACGAAAGAATACCAAAAAGAACCTTCCTGTATAATCCCAGAGGAACAAGAGATGTTGGCCGACCACGTAGAAGATGGACTCCACTTTTAACTTCGCCGGAACAGGCTGCATAGCCTAAACCTTGTAGTAGAAGAAGAAGGAGATTTGTTGATGATATGGCTTTGCTAGCAGAAGATGCAATGACACTGAGGAACATGTTGGTGGAGCTGAATGACCGATGCGAGGATTATGGGATGAAGGTAAATATAAATATAAAGCGAAGGCCATGATTGTAGGAAGGAAACCAAACGAGATAGACATGAGGATTAAAGATGAGGCCATTGAGCAAGTGGACAACTTTAAATTCTTGGGTTGTACTATCAATAGTAACACGAACTGCTGTCAAGAAGTAAAGCAGAGAATAGCAATGACAAAAGAAGCTTTTAACAAGAAGAGAAGCATTTTCTGCGGACCTTTCGCAAAATAATTACGGAAGAGGCTAGTGAAATGCTTTGTGTGGAGTGTAGCATTGTATGGTGCAGAGACTTGGACGTTACAACTGAATGAGGAAAATCTACTGGATGCTTTTGAGATATCGAAAAGGACGGAGCGTATAAAATGGACAGACAAAATAAAAAATAAAGATGTGCTAGACAGAGTGGGGGAAAGAAGAACAATTATGGAACTCATAAATAAGAGGAAAATAAATTTGATTGGCCACTGGCTAAGAAGAAACTGCCTGATAACGGATATCCTAGAAGAATTATCAATGGAAAGTAAGGTTAAAATAAATAGTTTGTATGCGGATACAAAAAGGAAGGATGAGTTAAGGAAAGAGTGGAGAATACTGAGTTTGTAGTGAAAGACCTGCTTCTGGGCAGAACACTATGTATGTACCACTTGCGCTGCGATGCGAGCAAATTTATTTATTAATGCTACGCAGTTGACGCACTGAGGTCATACACACCACTGTATATTATTACTGTTAGTTTCCAAGCATACATATTAACATGGATTCGTTAACCAAATTTGGGCCAGCGGGAAACATAATGACAAATAGCAATGTGATTTGAATGTTAATTAGGCCGTCAGTTGCTGGAAGATTACGTTATATGGCAAAGTGATGGGCCCTCTATTGTTGTTGATAGAGTGATTCAGTGTCGTGTCTAGATTCGCTAATCGGAAGGGAAGTCGTCGCTAGCGTAGCATGATTAACCGACCTTCATATCATAGCCATGTCGTGTTGTATCATCGAGTATTTAGGCCAAGGGTTTCTGTAATGTTGTGAGCACATACCGTGTCCATGTAAACTTGACTCTTGACATGCGACTCTCATGAGGATTGCATTAACCACGACAAGGTTTGAGTAAATTAATTCCCAGTGCAATTTACACAGCAGAATTTATTTCCCAGGAGATTTACTTCAGTGTCACACTAATTAAATGACATCCAACTTGATCAATTTAATGAATTACAATATTTTATTTCCCTTCAGTACATTTCCGTTACTTTGCTTTTAGCAGAACCCTTCCTAATAGTAATAAGTGCATATGTTGGTAATAGGTTGTCTTGACGTGGCCTTCGTAATTGTCGAGCTTTATTAGACTTTCCAACCTTATGAAATAGTCGCCTTAGCCTAACAGGAAATGTAGGACTGACACATAACAAGGTAGTGGTGGTATTATAGTCTCACTATGATGGTTGTCCAGCTGCTCGCTTTGTTTCCCCGCAGCTGTTGTTATAATTAAATACAAAGATGTCATCTACCGCCACTATATCTCGTGGCACTCACTTTTATATAAATGGACAACCATCATAATGAGGGGATAATAGTACGGTACTGATTATTATTATTACTATTATTATTATTATTATTATTATTATTATTACCTAACGTAATCCAAGAGTTAATTAAGGACGTGTGTCTATTTAATTGGGATCGAAATTCTTAAAAGTCACACGAATGTGGCTTCCTTCCGATGGAAAGTAAAACATTGGACCACATATCGTACATTTACGGCACGCATATCTAAAAAGAGGTATCTGAGCAAAATTTGTCTGCCCTTTTCCACTTATTTTTTTAATTGTGTTGTTCAAGAGCGTCGTTAAATAAAATGTCATTATTTATTGAATTTGCTGCCTCCCTATTTTATTTTCTCGCATATATGTTAATTTTAGACCTAAATCATGAAAAATATATTAAAAAGTTGGATATATATATATATATATATATATATATATTATTTTTCATCATTTACTGTATTGGACCGACATAATGCATTTTGTTGTAAACTACGAGTGCAATACAAAGCAAAAATGTTTAACATAAACAACACTTTGACATTCCCACAGAATAAACAAATCAAGTATCATGTGATTACATAAGTGATCTGCATTATTTACGGCATGCTGATTTGAAATTCCGAAATGTTAACATTTTGCTTCGTTATAAGTCATCGGTGCATGAAAAAAGAGTGTTATTTTAGGATAGTAAAAATATTATACACTTATTCAAATTAAGCAAAATAATTACTTTTATTGAGTTAACTCTGTATATTTAGAATATAAAATACGATGTATGAAATTTGTGTGTTCCAAATGCCACTCTACTCTCCGCACTTGCTGAATAGATGGCGTTAATGTGATTTTTTTTTTTTCAATTTTCGCAATATTTTGGTAGATATGTATAGGCCTACTTGTATTGTGTACAGAAAGAAATGTAGGATATGTGCACTAGGATTATAATTTTACAGCCTCACTTTCCTGTATCGTAATCTGATGAACATTTACCTCTGTACGAAGAATCGACTAGTCATTTTAATATTCCTTTAAAAAAAGTCACCCCGAAATCAAAATTCATATTTCAGTACTGGCGGATTATTTTGAAACACAAGATATATAGGCCTATTGTAATACAAACAGTAAGACGAAACACGCCATTCACTCACACAGTTATGCCAAACATGGGGAATATGAAATTTTGAAGAACTAGCTGAATTCAAATACCTATGAGGCTGTTAACAATAATTACAAATAGGAATGAGATGCACAAACCTATTAAACATAAGCTCAATTCTGGAAATGCAAGCTATAAAGTATTACAGGGACTCTTCTCGTCACAACACCTTTTAAAAAACGTTAAATTGAAAATGTAGGCCTATAAAATTGTTATTCTAACAGTTATATTATATGGGTGCGAAACATGGACTTTTACTTTATGGGAAGAAAGGAGATTACGAGCATTTGAGAATAATGTTCTTAGGAAAAATTTTGGATGTCTTTCATTCCCCATTCGTGCCACATGTCCTGCCCATCGCAGTCTACTAGACTTAACAGTTCTTATTATATCTGGCTTCCTATAAGGACCATGTAGTTCACTGTTATGTAAGTCTTCTCCGTTCATCTGTCTGTTCATCTCTCTTTGGTCCAAAAATATTCCTAAGAACTTTATTTTCAAATATTCGTAATTTCATTTCCTCCCTTAAAGTAAGAGTCCATGTTTCGCATCCATAAATCTAACTGGTAGAATAATATTATATATTTTCAGTTTAACGTTTTTTGAAAGGAATTGGGACGTCAAGAGTCTGTGTAATGCATAATAGCATGCATTTCCAGACTTGAGCCTATATTTAATTTCTTTGTGCGTCTCATTCCTATTTGTGATTATCGTTCCTAGGTACTTAATTCAGCCACTTCTTGAAAATTTCCCTCATTTGTAATTAGCTGTCCATTTACATTATATAATGCATTTCTATGTATGACCATAGTGCATTAGAGATTGAAATGACGATAGAAATATTGAAGATGAGATCCGAGCAGAACTTATAAAACAGGCGGAGAAAAATTTATGGATAAGATACATCGGTTACTTTGTAAGATTTGGAATGGAGAAGCTCTACCAAATGAAATGGAAAGAATCGATTATCATACCAATGTATAAGAAAGGAGATAAAACTGATTGCAACAACTGCAGGGGCATCTCATTACTCTCAACTTCGTACAAAATTCTTACAAATATATTAGTAAGCAGACGTACTCCCTATATTGATGACATTCTAGGAGATCATCAATGTGCATTTAGAAGAAACAGGTCTACAACAGATCAGATTTTTAGTATAAGATAGAATTTAGAAAATAAATGGGAATATAATGGCACTGTATATCAACTATACGTAAACTTTAAAAAGGCATACGATTCATTTAAGAGGGAGAAGTTATATAGTATCCTTCTGGAGTTCGAAATTCCTGAAACGTTAGACACAAATAGTAGGGTTAGTGTAGGTAAACAGTTTCAGACAATTTTGAAATTCACAATGGGTTGAAGCAAGGATATGTTCTATCTCCTCTACTATTCGATTTTGTATTAGAGCATGCCATCAATTCTTTGGAGAATGAAGAAGGCTTACAACTCAATGATATTAATAAGCTGTTAGTTTATGCTGACTATTTTAACTATTATTCTACCAGTTATATTATATGGGTGCGAAACATGGACTCTTACTTTAAGGGAGGAAAGGAGATTACGAGTATTTGAGAATAAAGTTCTTAGGAAAATTTTTTGGACCAAAGAGAGATGAACAGACAGGTGAATGGAGAAGACTACATAACAATGAACTACATGGTCTTTATAGGAAGCCAGATATAATAAGAACAGTTAAGTCCCGTAGACTGCAATGGGCAGGACATGTTGCGCGTATGGGGAATGAAAGACGTGCATGGAAACTTCTTGTAGGAAAGCCAGAAGGAAAACGCCCAGTTGGTAGACCAAGAATGAGGTGGGAGAACAACATTAACTATGATTTGAGGGAAGTAGATTATACAGGTAATGATTGGAAAGCATTAGCTCAGGATAGGGATGTATGGAGAGCTTATGTCCGTGCGGCCATGAACCTACGGGTTCGATAGTGCCAGTGAGTAAGTAAGTAAGTATTTAACTCATGCCCCAAATGGGAGTCAATGACCAATCACGTTTCAAAGATTTCTGTTTTACAACCAATCAAAGTCGTGTTTCACGAAATATTTATCAGTGTTATATTTACCATATTAAAGAAAGCTCCTCCTTTCTACTCGTAATATTCTGTACAGGTCTGACCATTATTTTGCAGTGACTGAGCCTACAAGAAATACGGCTACCAGATTGTATATATAGTGCATAGATGTCAAAACATAGCGCTTGCAGGAGTTAATATAAAAACATTTGTAACAATTTATTATACCACCAAAAAAAGAAACCACTGTTTGCACTTTCTTAAATGTATTTTTTCCCAGGTAATAATCCAGAAAAATATAATTTCATATTTATATCATACGACATCAGAAATGAATTAATATACAGTTTGACGTGTTTCATTTTTCTCCACTAGAGAGTATTCTTACAATATTGCGTTCCTTTGGCAATAAATAGTATGATCTGGTTGCAGTGATAAACAAAAGAAACAGATGAAGCGTTCCTATCGTTTCTCATTTGTTTTCAAACATCGACGTTTACATACTTACTTACTCACTGGCACTATCGAACCCATAGGTTCATGGCCGCGCGGACATAAGCTCTCCATACATCCCTATCCTGAGCTAATGCTTTCCAATCATTCCCTGTATAATATACTTACCTCAAATCATAGTTAGTTATTCTCCCACCTCATTCTTGCTCTACCAACTGGGCGTTTTCCCTCTGGCTTTCCTACAAGAAGCTTCCATGCAAGTCTTTCATTTCCCATATGTGCAATATGTCCTGCCCATCGCAGTCTACGAGACTTAACTGTTCTTATTATATCTGGCTTCCTATACAGACCATATAGTTCATTGTTATGTAGTCTTCTCCATTCACCTGTCTGTTCATCTCTCTTTGGTCCAAAAATTTTCCTAAGTACTTTATTCTCAAATATTTGTAATTTTCTTTCCTCCCTTAAAGTAAGAGTCCATGTTTCGCACCCATATAATATAGCTGGTAGAATAATAGTTTTATATATTTTCAGTTTAACGTTTTTTGAAAGGAGTTGGGACATCAAGAGTCCCTGCAATGCACAATAGCACGCATTTCCAGAATTAAGCCTATGTTTAATTTCTTTGTACATCTCATTCCTATTTGTGATTACTGTTCCTAGGTATTTGAATTCAGCCACTTCCTCAAAATTTCCCTCATTTGTCATTAGCTGTCCATTTCCATTATATACTGAATTTCTACGTGTGACCATATATTTAGTTTTATTGATATTGATATTAAATATATAAATATTTTAAAATAACTATAGTTAAATAATGATTTGTGAGTAAACAGCTTAATTTTATTCGTTAAATAGTCCTAACAAATGCCACTCTTGATTTCCAAATTCTCTAGATAAATTCACTCCTCACTTCGTCAGTCGTGATTTTATCGATAATTTGGAAATCACTCGCGGCATTACTTATGATGATGTAGTATTATTGAGCGATAGCGAGGAGATACTAAGGGCCAACATGCACCTCTATTGAGTAACACTAAGAAATTGGGACTGGAAGTAAACATGAATTAAAATAAATCTGTGTTCACACACAGAAATGCATTATATAATGGTAGTGGACAACTAATGACAAATGAAGGAAATTTTGAAGAAGTGGCTGATTTCAAATATCTAGGAACGATAATTAGAAATAGGAATGAGATGCACAAAGAAATTAAACATAGGCTCAATTCTGGAAGTGCGTGCTATTATGCATTACAGAAACTCTTGACTTCCCAACTCCTTTCAAAAAACGTAAAAATGAAAATAGGCTATATAAAACTATTATTCTACTAGTATAATATATGGATGCGAAACATGGACTCTTACTTTAAGGGAGGAAAGGAGATAACAAGTATTTGAGAATACATTTCTTAGGGACATTTTTGGACCAAAGACAGATGAACAGACAGGTGAATGGAGAAGACTACATAACAGTGAACTACATGGTCCTTATAGGAAGCCAGATATAATGAGAACAGTTAAGTCTCGTAGACTGCGATGGGCATAATATGAGGCACGAATGGGAAATGAAAGAGGTGCATGGAAGCTTGTAGAAAAACCAGCGGCAACGCCCGCTTAGTAGACCAAGAATGAGGTGGGGAATAACATTAACCATCATTTGAGGGAAG
Organism: Diploptera punctata; assembly: GCA_030220185.1. Classification (NCBI taxonomy): domain Eukaryota; kingdom Metazoa; phylum Arthropoda; class Insecta; order Blattodea; family Blaberidae; genus Diploptera; species Diploptera punctata. The sequence goes on from JASPKZ010009819.1 coordinate 1,250,237, forward strand.
TAGATTATACAGGAAATGATTGGAAAACATTAGCTCAGGATAGGGATGTGTGGAGAGCTTATATCAGCGCCGCCATGAACCTACGGGTTTGATAGTGCCGGTGAGTTAGTTTAGTTATTATGATGGTCAGGTGACGTTCGGGGACCGTTTGGGCCTTAAAGGTTTGTGACATTTATCTTACAGGGAGGAAAACCCTGAAAAAAAAATCATCCCGGAAATCTGTCTCGACCGGGGATCCAATCCGGGTCTGCTATCTACGAAGCAGTGACGGTACCTCGAGGCACAGCTGTGGACATGTAGCAGTTGCAATTTTATATTTAAATTCAGTATTTTCTGGCACTGGCTAGCATAGGTCTAGGACAGTACAGAGATTCACAATGTAATTTCGGATTTCTTTACCCAATTTTTATATTTCTCATATCATGAAGTAACATGAAGACACTATTGAGGGTCTTTCCACTTTTCAGCGGTTGCCCTTTTACCAGCCGGCTGCTGGCCCTTCACATCCATATGTGTCAATCACAAAGGTAGATGATCAACAGCCAGTGTAGGGGTGACATGTGGTTAGCATGTCGAGTGCCCCAGCCGTTATAGCTGGTTCCTCAACCTGGAGCCGCTACTTATTGTAGCTCCAATTGTCTCACGATGCTGGGTGGGCACCGGTCCCATACTGGCCGAAATACCATGAGAAAATTTTTTCCCTCATGGAGACTCGAACCAGCGCAAGTCCCATAGCTCTGCGCCAAGGCTTCCTACCTTAACCGCTCGGCTACGGCGCGGGACAGACACTATTTTAGATTATATTAAAACTCAGCAACTAAGATGGTACGGGCATGTCCAGCGAATGGAAGAGGATCGGCTATCAAAAGTGTTTGGGAATGGAAACCTGAGGGAAGAGCTTAAACCTCCTGGATTCAGGGAATATATTTATACATGAAGAAAAAACATCTACAACCAGGAGATTTGATGCACCGACAAAATAGGCTATTAGGAATCGGACGATGTCAAAGACATTGATCTATGAAGTAATATGTTGTACTCTTGAGGTTATAGTCCTATTTAAAAATCTGTATTGAAAGAAAAATTGTTTTATAATATAGAGGGAATCGAATCCCGTTAATCACAGTTAGATTAGAGAGAGTATAATTTTATATTTCGTCACAATAAATATAATAGAGGATTTGAATATAAGGTTTCCAGTACGTTGCAGCACTACTTACACTGATTAACAATACCGTTACTGTGTCACTGTTGTTAGTTGCAGTTGCTTACAAATTACTGTGTTGGTTCAAATTAAATTACACTTAATGTAGCATAACACCCAGTAAAAATAAATTGTGTAATGGTGATTTTTATTTACTGCCTGGTTTATTACACTAATAGACTATAAACACGACAACATTTACGCAATGAAAGATCTTAAGTTACTAGCGCGCGCGCGAACGTCAAGGATTAATTTAAATTCTGACAAAACAGAACAACGATTTGGGAAAAATTTAAAATTGATTTTATATTGAATAGTTATCACGTATCAGCTTAAAATTTTCATTGTTGTATTTAATAATGTGACTTGAATGATTGAAATAAAATCAAATATCATTCTAATAAACATATTACAGTACTTACATAAATCAGTAAACAAGAATTCAATGATCATGATCGTATGAAAGACACAGTAATAAAAAATATTGCAGGGATGAAAAAGAAGGAGACCAGGATGACCAAAAATAAAGTAATTAAAAAATTGGAAGGATGGGTTAAGGTAGAGATAATTTATTGAAGAAGAACAGATCTACTTTGGAAGCAAGAAGAATTCTTATACAAATATCTCACATTCTGCTTGCATAAATTCATGAGTTAAGATTTAAAAACATTATTTCTAATCTCGCTTAAATGCCAAATTCTTAAAAATAATTTAGTATTTTTAATTATAGTGCTCGATATTGATCAATATTTTTGGAATAATAGTAATAATAATAATAATAATAATAATAATAATAATAATAATATCTTAGGAATTTTTCTACAATACAGTAGTTTTCCTTCAACCCACTATAAATTTTACTCCTCCATCAATCCCTATTCTCTGCATCACTCTCGACACCATACTCATATGCACTCCTTGAATCCACTGTCCTTTTGGTCCCCCCTCCTTTCTTCTGTTGCCCTCCGCTTCAAAATTTAATATAATCTTGGGTATCCTGTTATCTGATATCCTTTTTACATGGCCACACCATTTCAGTCTTCTTTCTTCAGTAACTTGTAGAACATCTTTTTGAACATCTATTATTTCTCTGATTTTAGTATTTCCAATTTTGTCTCTTCTTGAATTTCTAGAAGCCCTCCCCAATATAGTAATAATAATAATAATAATAATAATAATAATAATAATAATAAATAACTTAGAATTTGATATCATCATCATCATGAACAGTTATAGTTTAGCCTGTTCCTGTTTCCTCCAGATGAGTATAAAGTCTCCATCTAGTTAGTGGTCGTCTAATGTCTAGTTTACTCCTCGGTTGTAGTTTAAAGCCTGCCATGGGATTTTGTCCTTGGTCATTCTTACATGCTGTAGCCGATTTTGTTGGTATTCTTTAATTTCCTGCACTATATTTATTGTGTCCACCGCTATGGTCTCGAGGTAGTGTGCTGACTTGTCACGCAGCGGACCCAGGTTCGATTTTTCGGGGTTTTCCTCACCTGACAAATGTCAGGAAACTTCATCCGGCCATCATCATCACCACCACCACCATCCTTCACCGGTGTGGAAATCAACGGGAAGCTACCACACCTATAATTCCCTAGTAAAACTGCAAAGCATAGTATGAAATGTTATGATTGCAGTGAAGGACCTGCTGTCGGGCAGAATGGATGGATGGATGGATATTTATTTCATTAAATTTTTGCCTGATAGATTCACTTCTTATACGTTCCATACGTGTTACTCCCATTATATAACTAAGTCACTGGCACTATCGAACCCGCAGGTTCATGGCCGCGCGGACATAATCTCTCCATACATCCCTATCCTGAGCCAATGTTTTCCAATCGTCCCCTGTATAATCTACTTCCTCAAATCATAGTTAATATTATTCTCCCACCTCATTCTTGTCTACCAACTGGGCGTTTTCCTTCTGGTTTTCCTACAAGAAGCTTCATGCACATCTTTCATTCCCCATTCGTGCCACATGTCCTGCCCATCGCAGTCTACGAGACTTAACTGTTCTCATTATATCTGGCTTCCTATAAATACCATGTAATTCACTGTTATGCAAGCCTTCTCCATTCACCTGTCTGTTCATCTCACTTTGGTCCAAAATTTTTTCTAAGAACTATATTCTCAAATACTCGTAATCTCCTTTCCTCCCTTAAAGTTAGAGTTCATGTTTCGCATCCATACAATATAACTGGTAGAATAATAGTTTTATATACTGTCTCCCATTATACGCCTGAGAAATTTAATTTGTGTATTCCTTTTTCTCAGTATCCATATATCACTACCAAATTTTAAGGCTGTTTTTGCTGTCATATTGTGAATTCATAGATTTGTAAAATAATTCATACGTTTCCCAAAGCGTTTAATGGTTCCATTAATTTTATTATGGTTTGAATTTTGGTATCTAAATCAGTTTTGAATTCTGATATCAAATTGATAACATTATTTACTTGAAATTATAAAATATAAAACAACAATATAAATAACCCTATGACTGGATACATATGCTATTTATTGTGTAAGTGCTTAGTAACTTTATTTTTTAACTGTTTTGAGACGGGTATTCCTTTATATAACAGAAGAAGGAATTCCATATGTGAGGTGGTCGATTTAAAATAGCGAGTTGTTCGATTTAGAGGTTCAATTAAACGTTTTCTGTCTATCTTTAATGTTTCATGGGAAGATACTGAATGAAAGCGAGTTGAAAATAATAGGGTGATGTGGACAAACTGTGCATCCATACGATCGCAGTGACATACATTTATACCCCATAGGCCTATAAACAAAATAAACTAATGCATCAATGCCTACAATATTTATGACAAAAATGTGTTTCCTTCACAACTAAATTATTTGAAATCAAATGTCCTTTTAATGATGAATTCAAATATGCTTTTAGATTTTTTGTCGGATAGATTATTTTTATGGACATATTTTTAAAATTTGACATAATTAGCACTTAGGTAAATTCTGAAAGTTAATTGCACAACCAAAAGTTCTGTATCATTATTTTAGGTCATATAGTAACAATGATATGCCTCCCTCCGTGGTACAGCTGAGGTCGCCCGACATCCTGGTACTCATTTCTCGTAGTACTTTTCATAGCAGTACTATACTGCTGATGTTCATTACTGCCAGACTCAAGATTTTCTTAAATGTATGTCATGAAATGAAAATTTATTCTTTTATAACTTCTAAAATTATAACATGGAAAATACAGACTTTTATACAAAAGTTTGTCACAAACTATATTCATTGGAAGATTATGATTAAACATTCGAATTCTAAAAAAATTGCACTTGATAATTATTTTTATGAAACATCACGATGGCCCATGTAATTTAGAAATTCTGTGCCTAGACTGCATTTTATGCATTATAAACGCTTTAAACTGTCTCAAGAAAGTAATTATGCATTTTCTTACCCATTCTAATTAGAGTATTTCCACCTACAGAATATTGTAAGGTTCGAGAGAATTACATGACAACATGTAAAAAAAAAAAAAAGGATTAGAAGTAGAAAAAAGTGAATAAAATGTATAATATAAGGTATATAAAATAAAAAAATCAGAGTGTGTCAGTAAATACTAGATTTCTGAGTTCATCGGCTTGCAAATGTTTTTTCTTTCAGAAATTAAATATTAGTTTTCTTTCTGTTATGAATTGAAAATTACTCGTAGTTACATTATTTATTCGATATTATGCATAAATTCTCCAATGACAATTTTTTCTTTTCGAAGGTTGCAGAAAATAAATGTGACAGTAAACAATATATTCATATCCTGCAGTTTTTCCTTAAACGTTATTTTATTGTGAGATTTTTTGGCTGGTAATATACCTCGAAGGGATAATGACAAAATATCTAGCTTCAAAAACTTTTAAAGTGGTAATTTTCATAAATATCACAAATAAACCCTTCTTCGCACAAAGAATAAAAAAAAACTGGTCTTGAACCCGTCAAAGTTGATGAGGGGAAGAAGTTAAAATATTTTGTTTTCGCGGGCAGCACCAATTAAAGAAGATATTAACAGGGTCTGCTCAAACAGAAGGGTCCGCAATACCCGAACTTCTCTGTATATATAGACCTATATTTTTTATATCCTGCAATTTTTCCTTAATATCTTATATTTCTTTATTGTGAGATTTTTGGCTGATAATATACCACGAAGAGATAATGACAAAAATATATCTAATTTATAATTTTGAGGGGAAAAAATAGCTTGAATTTCTGAACTGATAATTCTAAGCAAACGCCATTTTGAGTAAAATCTTGCATACATAGGCCTGTAAAATTTAGAGTTCTTGGAGTAACAGATGTCCATCGCTGTGGTCTTGGGATAATGTAGCTGCCTCTTTACGCAGCGGGTCTGGGTTCGATCCCCAGGCAGGAAAAGTTTCGTGGGTGATGGAGTTTTTCAGGGTTTTTTCTTGACTGTAAGACAAATGTCAGGATACTTTAAGGTCAAAACAGTCCTCCTAACATCATATGGTCTTTATAATCATAATCATATTCGCAGTGTTTAGCCATGTTTAGTATGAATGTGTGTGTGTGTGTTTCGTCTTAATGTTGTATTATTTCGGAGAAGGCTTTGGATTGAGGTGTACACTAATTCATGTAGGCCTTCCATGTTCTTGTGTGGTCAAAAAGAAATGTGTATGATCCAAAGTTTAATACCCCTCTTCCAACAGGTGGTGCCAATGTAACGCCCGGGCAGAGTGTGGCATTTAAAAGTACCTCTAAGGTGAGAGGTTAAAATACGATGGAGAAGGAGAAAAATGAAAATAAGTTAACAGAATCCATATTCTAAATTTGTCAACATGTTCAGTAATTTTGCTAATTTTTAAATTAACAAATTCATTACTATGACTGACTGACTATACCCCATTCGTTCCTCGTGGGAACATGGGTGCTCCCCAGCGGGAGTTTCTTAACCAAGCTAATTTAGTTACGCTTATTTACCCATAGATGTCAACGAGTGGCATGTGGTTAGCACATCGCTTTAATGAGACACCTAATAGTCTACTAAGGTATTATTTGGATGGGTGAAGGCTTCTTTATTCAGGCGTGTGGTTCTTTAACGAGCCTGAAAATATTCAGACTCGAGATCCACGGCTTATAGTCGCTCCCGGAAGACTTTTCCTTTGGATTTTTCCATCCTAAAATTGCATCGACCACAGCCGGGTTTGAACCCGCGTACTCATTGCTGCAACCTCTTAACATTTCAACATTTTAATGATCCATCCATCCAAAGTAATTCTGCCCGAGGGCAGGTCTTTCACTGCAATCATTGCATTTTCATGCTATGCTTGCAGCTTTACTAGGGAATTGTTTGTATGGTAGCTTCCCGTTGTTTTCCACACCGGTGAAGGATGAGGATGATGAAGATGAAGATAATAAGGGTGATGATGATGGCCATATGATTTCGGGGGCCGTTTGGACCTTAGTTTTCCTGACATTTGTCTTATAGGTGAGGAAAAACTCCGATAAAAACCTCACCCAGAAAAACGCCATTTTGAGTAAAATCTTGCATACATAGGCCTGTAAAATTTAGAGTTCTTGGAGTAACAGATGTCCATCGCTGTGGTCTTGGGATAATGTAGCTGCCTCTTTACGCAGCGGGTCTGGGTTCGATCCCCAGTCAGGAAAAGTTTCGTGGGTGATGGAGTTTTTCAGGGTTTTTTCTCGCCTGTAAGACAAATGTCAGGATACTTTAAGGTCAAAACAGTCCTCCTAACATCATATGGTCTTTATAATCATAATCATATTCGCAGTGTTTAGCCATGTTTAGTATGAATGTGTGTGTGTGTTTCGTCTTAATGTTGTATTATTTCGGAGAAGGCTTTGGATTGAGGTGTACACTAATTCATGTAGGCCTTCCATGTTCTTGTGTGGTCAAAAAGAAATGTGTATGATCCAAAGTTTAATACCCCTCTTCCAACAGGTGGTGCCAATGTAACGCCCGGGCAGAGTGTGGCATTTAAAAGTACCTATAAGGTGAGAGGTTAAAATACGATGGAGAAGGAGAAAAATGAAAATAAGTTAACAGAATCCATATTCTAAATTTGTCAACATGTTCAGTAATTTTGCTAATTTTTAAATTAACAAATTCATTACTATGACTGACTGACTATACCCCATTCGTTCCTCGTGGGAACATGGGTGCTCCCCAGCGGGAGTTTCTTAACCAAGCTAATTTAGTTACGCTTATTTACCCATAGATGTCAACGAGTGGCATGTGGTTAGCACATCGCTTTAATGAGACACCTAATAGTCTACTAAGGTATTATTTGGATGGGTGAAGGCTTCTTTATTCAGGCGTGTGGTTCTTTAACGAGCCTGAAAATATTCGGACTCGAGATCCACGGCTTATAGTCGCTCCCGGAAGACTTTTCCTTTGGATTTTTCCATCCTAAAATTGCATCGACCACAGCCGGGTTTGAACCCGCGTACTCATTGCTACAACCTCTTAACATTTCAACATTTTAATGATCCATCCATCCAAAGTAATTCTGCCCGAGGGCAGGTCTTTCACTGCAATCATTGCAATTTCATGCTATGCTTGCAGCTTTACTAGGGAATTGTTTGTATGGTAGCTTCCCGTTGTTTTCCACACCGGTGAAGGATGAGGATGATGAAGATGAAGATAATAAGGGTGATGATGATGACCATATGATTTCGGGGGCCATTTGGGCCTTAGTTTTCCTGACATTTGTCTTATAGGTGAGGAAAAACTCCGATAAAAACCTCACCCAGAAAAACTGCCCTGACCGGGGATCGAACCCGAGCCCGCTGCGTGACAAGGCAGCACGCTACCTCGAGACCTCAGCGATGGACCCGATCTAGATCGAGAAGAAAAATACTGCGGAGTTTGGGAATAAGGGGATGGAAGAGGAGAACTAACTGTCATTTTTAAGAAGTAGGTTCTTAATGGTTCTGAAGTTAGCGGATTCAAACCCGTTCGGGGTCGATTGAATTTTTCAAGGCTTAAGTATCCCCCCCAGGTGGTGGATAGGGGGAAGCCCGGCAGCTATGCCAGTTGTCAGGGAAATCAAATACCTGGGCGAACCAACCAGCGAAGAGGAGTGGCTGTCCAGATTGAATGGCTTAAGAGCCGTGGAGATGGCAATATAGAGAAGATGGCTCGAATCAACTCCCGCAGTCCTAGAAGCGGTAAGATAGCAGCCCTATCACCAGGATAGTTTTGCGTTGCGCTCGTAACGCACTCAGGGCGAAATTCTCAATTTCTGGCAAGTTCCACATATTAAGCCAGCACAGCAGCTTGGAGCCGGAACGAACCAATATGTTCAATTCTTGCAAGATGAAAGAGAAGAAGTATCCTGAATGTGGATTCCTTAAAAAAGGAACAATAATCACGGGTTCCGTGTCTAGGCCTATATTTACAGCACGTAAAAGGATATGAGTCGGCCGCGGTGGATTAGTGGTTATGCTCCTTGTCTCTGCTTTCGAGGGTCGCAGGTTCAAACCCGGCCGGGGTCGATGAATTTTTTTAGGACGGAAAAATCCAAGGAGGGACTTTAAGCCGTATGTCCCGAGTCTGAAGATTTTCAGGCTCGTAAAAGATTCTTAAGCCTGAATAAAGAGGCCTCTAAGCAAAATTTATCGACTTCAAACGTTCTAGTAATACCTTAGTTGTCTGTTTGATGTCTCGTTGGGTCGGTGTGTTGACTGCATGACATCTCTCAGCAAATCAGGTAACTAAAAATTAACTTGGTCTAGTAACTTCTTACAAAGAAGAGGCTATGCTCAACAATGGGCTACGCCATTATAAAGAAAAATGAAGTCTCTGAAAGGAATAGACCTTTGACATTAGATCCTGTTTGGTGTAAAAATAGCAAGTGAATCATTACTATTGCTACAATGATGAAGGGTAATAAAAATGTCTCGGTCCTTTCACGCCCAAATTTAATTGCGACCCTAATGCCCTTAGGCGTTAAAGAGCGTCGTTAAATAAAATGCTGACTGAAGAAGGAGGCACTACCTGAACTATAGAAGTTACAGAAGAAGACAATGGTTTGTTTGTAAAGGCCTTTCAGTTTTGTTTTGCGTCACTGCAATTTTCTTTCAATCCGGATGTTGTTGCTAATTTATTTTAGAAAATAAACTCTACAGGAAGTAGTACGCGGCTTTGTCACAGCACTCTTAAAAAAACTTGATCTGTAAACTGGAACAATTTATTGTAATGTATACGTCACCGACAAAACCGCTGCAATGAAATGGGAAACCAATTGGTGCGTAAAAAGTAAAAACGAGAGTGGAATGTTCAATATGACCGCAGGTGACAAAATGTAAACAGGTTTTTGTTATCCTAAGTGTAACATGATGATGCAAGACTATTTGCTTTCAAGTGGAACCTTCACGCACTTTTTTTAAACCTGCATTAGGTTGCAGAATTTGCTTTTACAAAATTAGCCTATATTTTAGTGTCAAGAACTAACTCTTGAACATCAAAATTGTGTCAGGCTTGTTATCCTTTATATGAAGAAAGATATAAGGAAATTAAGAACAATTTTCTTCCTGCATCGTCTTAATACTCAAACTGTGGGTCACGACACCTAGACGTATTGGAATTATTATTGGTGTATATTATTATTATTATTATTATTATTATTATTATTATTATTATTATTATTATTATTATTATTATTATTGTTATTATAAAAATTATGTTGATGGAAAAAGATTTCTTGAGGAGAGCAGCCAGATGTTCAAAATTAGAAAAAGAAGAAGAAGAAGAAGAAGAAAGAAATACTGTAATACGAGAAAAAATGAATATTAGATCTTCAATAGTAGATTATATAAGATATAAGCAATTAAATTAGTATGGGCACGTACGACGAATGAAAGAAGAAAAGTTACCCAGAAAAACATTGGGATAGTGTCCACCTGGAAGAAGAAGAAGAAGGAAACAAAGACCTCGAAATTCGTGGATGTAAGAAATAAGAACTGGAATGAGAACAAGAGGACTGGAGGACATGGAGTGGATGTATAGAAGGAGTGAAAAAGGAAAATAAAACTTTAGGCACAGAAAAAAGTGTAAACGTTAAAAATTTGTGTATAAAATATAATAATAATAATAATAATAATATTATTATTATTATTATTATTATTATTATTATTATTATTATTATTATTATTATTAAAGTATCGTAGACTACGACGGGCAGAACCTGCGGCAGGAATGCGGAATGAAAGTGACCATGTAAATTCCTTGTAGGGAAAGCGTCCAGAAGTTGGCCAATATTGAGGTGGGAGAATAACATTAACCATCATTTGGGGGAGGTAAATTATACAGGAGATGATTGGAAAACATAAGCTCAGAATAGGGATTATGGAGAACTTACGTCCGCGCTGTCATGAACGTACGAGTTCCACAGTGTCCGTGTGTTAGTTATTAATATTAAAAATAGTGATGAACCTGCTTAAATGTTATATCACGTATGTAATGGGTGCTGTTTATAAATAATAATAATCCATCTATAGTAATTCTGCTCGAGGGCAGGTCTTTTACTGCAATCATAGCATTTCCATGCAACGCTTTGCAGCTTTACTAGGGAATTATAGGTGTGGTAGCTTCCCGTTGCTCTCCACACCGATGAAGGTTGATGATGATAATGATAAGGATGATGATGATGGCCGGGTGATTTTCGGGGACCGTTGGGCCCTAAGCTTCCTGGACTTTTGTCTAACAGGTGAGGAAAATCCCCGAGAAAACCTCACCCAGGAGCCTGTCCCGATCGGGAATCGAATCCGGGCCCGCTGCGTGACAAGGCAGCAAGCTACCTCGAGACCACAGCGGTGGACATAATACTAAATAATAATAATAATAATAATAATAATAATAATAATAATAATAATAATAATAATAATAATAATAATATGACTATATGATAGTAAAACTGAAGGAGGAATGCGAAAAAATGGTTTTGAAGATAAATTTGGATAAAAAGCAGTATATGGGAACAAGGGGATAGCTGGTGTTAGAAGATGGACATGGGAAAATTAAAAACATTTGACGATTATGTAATTTGTTTTTCATTATATATATATATGCCTCCGGGCCTGTTGTAGGATCACTTTACTTTATATGTATATATATCTTAATATATAAAAATTACGTGTCACGTTGTTTGTCCGCGATGGAATCCTAAACTACTGAACCGATTTTAATAAAATTTTGCACACTGTGTACTGTTTGATCCAACTTGAGACCTACGGTTGTTTATGACTAAATTTATAGTCGCATTATTTTTATTGCAAATTGTTTATTATTTAACAAAGAGTTATAGCCTAATTATCTGTGAGTTCCATACGATTCTAACAGATGACTGTGTAAGGTAATTGGTTTATTATTTAACCAGGTGGCTGTGCTTTTTGTTGCGAATTTCAATTGAATTACAAATATTGATTATTTCATAATTTAAGTGAGTTCAGTGTTTATTTTATTTTCAATATATTGATAATAATATTAATTTTGTGTGTAAGTATTAGTTTTAAGTAATCTAGCTGAAAGACAGCAACTTAATTTAAATTTAACTGGACCGAGAAGGAACATTGAACAATATGGCGAATCAGTTCTAGAGACCATGAATGATAAGATATCAAATGAATTTCCGCAAATTAGTATAGGCCTATGTGACATAAATCTTACATTTAAGAAGAATGTCATTTTAAAAACATATGAAGGTCCTAAGGAACGGAATAACAGAACTGTAAGTAAGTCTGTTAGTTATAATAATATACCTAATATTACAGAAACAATCTCCATGCCTCAATTAAATGGAAAACAAGATGACTATAATATATCACAAGATGATATTACTACACAGAGACTTCCTGATGATGATGAGAATCCAAACTGCCAACAAGTTCGTAGAAAAAAACGAAGGTATAATGAAATCAGCAAACCTCAAAATATTCCATCAATAAATGTATATAATCCTTATGATACACTTATGGATGATACTGAGAATGTAGACAACATAAATTCATCTCAATCAACAAAACCATATGGAAAAATTAACGTAAAAATAGTTTAAGGCGATACGAAGTTCGCCGGGCCATCTAGTGTATATATATATATATATATATATATATATATATATATATATATGAATAAATTAATAAACGAATGGAGGAAAACACAACAAGTATATATATCCATGAATAGGAACCTCAAACTCGATGCTATTCTTTTTGCAGACGATTTAGCTCTTCTGGCACTTTCCGAAAATGATTTCCAACGATCAATTTATAATTTACAAAAAATAGGTGCCAAATTTAATATGGACATATCAATTAAAAAAACTAAAATTATGGCATTTCATGGGAAGGACCCCATACAAAGTAAAATCTGTCTCCAGAATAAAATTTTAGAGAGATCTAATCAATTTAAATATCTTCGATATTATCTCTCTATCTGGGATGAGAAGGATATCCCTGAAAAAATTACTAGTTATAATAAAAGTTTGGGAATTATTAATCAAGTTATGAAACCATCCCTTGTACAAAAAAACACCAGATTACGTTTATATAACACTTTGGCTAGAGCAGTGTTGATCTATGGTAGTGAAGCATGGACACTAAAAAGACAACATGAAAGCAGAATAACGGCTTGTGAAATGAGATTCATGCGCAGAACAGCGGGTTACACCAGATGGGATCGGAAAAGGAACACCGACATCTTAAAATAATTGAAGACTACGCCAATTTTGGAATATATTAAACAGTACCAACTAAATTGGAAACATCATATAGAAAGAATGAGTTCAAATCGGATCACCAAAGCTGTTTATAATTATATTCCAAGAGGACGAAGATCATTGGGCCATCCTATGAAACGCTGGAGAGAAAATTTTCTATAGGATCGTAACAGGCCTTGACCTAATACTTGGAAGGAAGAAGAAGAAGAAGATATTTGGTGACAAAAATTAATGCATATGGAAGTCATGATGTTGAAATTAATGAGAGGATAATAAACATGCAATATAAAAATTATATGGCATTTTTTTGGGATCAGAATATATAACTAATGAAACATAATCATTTTAATACAAAAATAAGGAATATAATGGCATATGCTATAGAAAGATAAGAATTAAAATCTAGAACAGCGGTCGGCAACTGCCGGACCGCGGAAGGCAAAAAAACTGGTCTCCAAAAATGACCTCATACTCAACTCACGATAATATGTAAATTGAATGAATTTTAATTATAAAAAATCGAATATAAAAAGAATTTTCCAATTAGGTTAATTTATTAAGTAGTTATTTTCTTTCAACGTTTCAAAACATGAGAACATTTTTGTTTCTCATTGTAGTTGTTAAGCTGTGCAGCGCAGGAGAGTTCGCTGGAGAGCGGGGGCAGAATGGAGAAGCTAATCGGCCGGCACACATAAGAGCTCTGTACACTCGAATGCAATACAATAATTTTATTTAATGAAGTAAGACATTTTATAAATGTATCTCTGACTTTGGCAAAATCTGAAGCCTCTTTTAATCGGAGCAGTCATATTCATTTAAACACAATATTTGTGTTCGTAACTCGAACGAAAGCCTAACACCACTTTATGAAACTTATCTTTCAGGGGGTGTACTCGGCGCCGGCGACCTCTGATATGTGGTGCAGCTCCTTTGTCGTGTGCCAACATACACTTTGATATGTAAGCGGCTCCTTTGCGGTGAGTCGGCACAAATATCGCTCAAGATTAACGGCCGCCCATCTTGAAGACACTCTTCGCATAAGTTGCTCCCCGCGTGAACCTAACTGTAAAAAACTGGTTCAAGACCTCAAATGTAATTTATCCCATTGATATTTTTAATTCAAATATGCCTATCTATAGCATTTCATATCATTTTGTGAGTGAAAATGAAAACAAATGTTAGGACCTCGACAAAATTTTTCAAACGCAACCGGACCCCACCTAAAATTACTTACCGACCCCTGTTCTAGAGGATGAACTGCAAGATTATTTTATTCTATGATAATTTTCATATATGAGAATTTATAGATATCATTGGTTTTGTATTATAACCAGAGACCGGTACTTTGACAGAATGTCTTTTTTTAATGTGTTAAATCTGTCTTCAATTTGAAAGTATTTGTTCGATTTATATCGTTGTGATTGAAACCTGGCAGTTTTATGTTGGCTTTTCCACCTTTTCCTATAAAAATGCCTAATAGGGATATAAGTGTCTTTCGTTGCCTTTATTATTATTATTATTATTATTATTATTATTATTATTATTATTATTATTAGTATAATCATCATCATCATCATCTTCATCATTATTATTTATTCCGTTATTACAAAAAATTGCCTGTATGCGTATTTAATTTATTTCTATAACCGATACAATAAATGTGACTGCACCGAAACTTTGTGAATTTTATTAATAATTACCTTCGAGTCGGTTCATATTCTCTTTACAAGCAACAATATGTTATTTAGAAGTGTCGCCATTAAAAGAGATAAGGTAGGTAAGGGTTTTAATTATGGCTTGAGTTTACTTGGCTTTCTATCGGATCATACCACCTTCAAAGAAACAATCTATGATGGTTTATTACAGAATACTTGTTTTAAAAGTTATACATGCAGTATACATTCAGAAAGCGACCATAAGTATTTTGGTAGGTTGCAGAGAAAACTTAAAATCAATCATTTAATCAACGATTACTTCAAATACAAAGAATTTTGTGACGCATTGTTGAGCCGTTGTTCAATTAGCCGCCTTTGAATTTCACATTCGGTGACAGGACAGCTTTATAAGGCAGCAGGAGTTGGATTCGGATCGTGTGCAATTTGCAAATGTCCTCTCCAGACGTGCTTTCTGAAGGAATCATTTTCCAGGTACGTTGATTATAGAAGAATCGAGGTTTCGGGTTTTCAGTTCAAGAGAGGTCGGACTGGAATTCCAGATAATTCTGACCTTGCATGTGTAAATAGGATGAGTCGATCGACTAGTCAATCCTGTTCTAGTTGTGGACGAGAGAAATTATATAAGCATGAAGACAAGTAATTATTACCAGTGAGGTTATTATGAGTGTGAAGAACCGAATTATAAAATAAACTATGAAGAAGAGACTCTAATAGCATACAATTATATGAGTGTATATAGTGAAGTATTCCTTCTTCTACAATTGCATCACAACCCACTGTCGAGTCTTAGCCTCCTTTATCCTTTTCCATCTCCTTCCCTGCCCAATGTCATTCTTCTCAACGATGTGCTGTCGAGTCAAGGAGTATTCTAGGGTTTTTTACTACAGCACCAATTCATAAATCCTTGGATCTTCCAACTCGTTTTTCACCAAATAATTTTCCTTCCATAATATTCTTTTGCATCCTGTATTCATCCATCCTACAGATGTGACCAGCCCAGTATAATCTTCTCAATTTAATATGAGTAACTAGGTCAGAATTTCTATATTCTTCATACAACTCATTATCATATCTACTCTCTCCAATTTGTGTTGTCTTGCACTGAACCAAAAATATGTCTTAATACCTTCCGTACAAATACCCCAATCATCAGTTCAATTTTGTTGTATATTGTCCATAGACCGAAGTATTGGGGGAAAATGGAAATTTTATGTAAATATTTGGTTAGTCGAATTAAATAAATTTCATCTGTTGCCTATGTCACCACCATCCGTCTCAACATGGTACACGTCTAACATATGAAGAACACATTGCTTCGTAGTGTGTCACTAAGAGACAGTGGGTTCCTTATATTAAAAAAACTTATCCAACATCCCTAAACAACTCTCTTTCATTCTCTATTTTAGCAGATGGACAATTATGCTTGATTCAAATATTAGCTCTGTTTTTGAACTGTAATTTCTGTGTTGGCATTGGAAAATTAAAAACATCAGAAATAAATGGAAATACTTTTCATAAAAGGCAACATAAATTTATTTTCTAGTATACATATATTATACAAGCTAAGGTTGTTGAATGCGTTGTGATAATCCTTGTTGAATGCGTTGTGATAAGCCTTGTTGAATGCGTTGTGATGATCCTTTGTGAATGCGTTTGATGCTAGTTGTTGAATGCGTAGTGATGTTCGTTGTTGAATGCGTTGTGATGTTCGTTGTTGAATGCGTTGTGATGCTAGTTGTTGATTGCATTGTGATGCTAGTTGTTGAATGCGTTGTGATGTTCGTTGTTGAATGCGTTGTGATGTTCGTTCTTGAATTCGTTGTGATGTTCCTTGTTGAATGCGTTGTGATGTTCCTAGTTGATTGCGTTGTGATGTTCGTTGTTGAATGCGTTGTGATGTTCGTTGTTGAATGCGTTGTGATGTTCGTTGTTGAATTCGTTGTGATGTTCCTTGTTGAATGCGTTGTGATGTTCCTTGTTGATTGCGTTGTGATGTTCGTTGTTGAGTGCGTTGTGATGTTCGTTGTTAAATGCGTTGTGATGTTCGTTGTTTAATGCGTTGTGATGTTCGTTGTTAATGCGTTGTGATGTTCGTTGTTAATGCGTTGTGATGTTCGTTGTTAATGCGTTGTGATGTTCGTTGTTAATGCGTTGTGATGTTCGTTGTTAATGCGTTGTGATGTTCGTTGTTAATGCGTTGTGATGTTCGTTGTTAATGCGTTGTGATGTTCGTTGTTAATGCGTTGTGATGTTCGTTGTTTAATGCGTTGTGATGTTCGTTGTTAATGCGTTGTGATGTTCGTTGTTTAATGCGTTGTGATGTTCGTTGTTGAATGCGTTGTGATGTTCGTTGTTGAATGCGTTGTGATGTTCGTTGTTGAATGCGTTGTGATGTTCGTTGTTGAATGCGTTGTGGTGTTCGTTGTTGAATGCGTTGTGGTGTTCGTTTTTGATGCGTTGTGATGTTCGTTGTTTGATGCGTTGTGATGTTCGTCGTTTAATGCGTTGTGAAGTTCGTTGTTTAATGCGTTGTGATGTTCGTGGTTGAATGCGTTGTGATGTTCGTTGTTGAATGCGTTGTGATGCTAGTTGTTGATTGCATTGTGATGCTAGTTGTTGAATGCGTTGTGATGTTCGTTGTTGAATGCGTTGTGATGTTCGTTCTTGAATTCGTTGTGATGTTCCTTGTTGAATGCGTTGTGATGTTCCTAGTTGATTGCGTTGTGATGTTCGTTGTTGAATGCGTTGTGATGTTCGTTGTTGAATGCGTTGTGATGTTCGTTGTTGAATGCGTTGTGATGTTCGTTGTTGAATTCGTTGTGATGTTCCTTGTTGAATGCGTTGTGATGTTCCTTGTTGATTGCGTTGTGATGTTCGTTGTTGAGTGCGTTGTGATGTTCGTTGTTAAATGCGTTGTGATGTTCGTTGTTTAATGCGTTGTGATGTTCGTTGTTAATGCGTTGTGATGTTCGTTGTTAATGCGTTGTGATGTTCGTTGTTAATGCGTTGTGATGTTCGTTGTTAATGCGTTGTGATGTTCGTTGTTAATGCGTTGTGATGTTCGTTGTTAATGCGTTGTGATGTTCGTTGTTAATGCGTTGTGATGTTCGTTGTTAATGCGTTGTGATGTTCGTTGTTAATGCGTTGTAATGTTCGTTGTTTAATGCGTTGTGATGTTCGTTGTTAATGCGTTGTGATGTTCGTTGTTTAATGCGTTGTGATGTTCGTTGTTGAATGCGTTGTGATGTTCGTTGTTGAATGCGTTGTGATGTTCGTTGTTGAATGCGTTGTGATGTTCGTTGTTGAATGCGTTGTGATGTTCGTTGTTGAATGCGTTGTGGTGTTCGTTGTTGAATGCGTTGTGGTGTTCGTTTTTGATGCGTTGTGATGTTCGTCGTTTGATGCGTTGTGATGTTCGTCGTTTGATGCGTTGTGAAGTTCGTTGTTTAATGCGTTGTGATGTTCGTTGTTTAATGCGTTGTGAAGTTCGTTGTTAATGCGTTGTGATGTTCGTTGTTAATGCGTTGTGATGTTCGTTGTTAATGCGTTGTGATGTTCGTTGTTAATGCGTTGTGATGTTCGTTGTTAATGCGTTGTGATGTTCGTTGTTAATGCGTTGTGATGTTCGTGTTTAATGCGTTGTGATGTTCGTTGTTAATGCGTTGTGATGTTCGTTGTTAATGCGTTGTGATGTTCGTTGTTAATGCGTTGTGATGTTCGTTGTTAATGCGTTGTGATGTTCGTTGTTAATGCGTTGTGATGTTCGTTGTTAATGCGTTGTGATGTTCGTTGTTAATGCGTTGTGATGTTCGTTGTTAATGCGTTGTGATGTTCGTTGTTAATGCGTTGTGATGTTCGTTGTTAATGCGTTGTGATGTTCGTTGTTAATGCGTTGTGATGTTACGTTGTTAATGCGTTGTGATGTTCGTTGTTAATGCGTTGTGATGTTCGTTGTTAATGCGTTGTGATGTTCGTTGTTAATGCGTTGTGATGTTCGTTGTTAATGCGTTGTGATGTTCGTTGTTAATGCGGTTGTGATGTTCGTTGTTAATGCGTTGTGATGTTCGTTGTTAATGCGTTGTGATGTTCGTTGTTAATGGCGTTGTGATGTTTCGTTGTTAATGCGTTGTGATGTTCGTTGTTAATGCGTTGTGATGTTCGTTGTTAATGCGTGTGATGTTCGTTGTTAATGCGTTGTGATGTTCGTTGTTAATGCGTTGTGATGTTCGTTGTTAATGCTGTGTGATGTTCGTTGTTAATGCGTTGTGATGTTCGTTGTTAATGCGTTGTGATGTTCGTTGTTAATGCGTTGTGATGTTCGTTGTTAATGCGTTGTGATGTTCGTTGTTAATGCGTTGTGATGTTCGTTGTTAATGCGTTGTGATGTTCGTTGTTAATGCGTTGTGATGTTCGTTGTTAATGCGTTGTGATGTTCGTTGTTAATGCGTTGTGATGTTCGTTGTTAATGCGTTGTGATGTTCGTTGTTAATGCGTTGTGATGTTCGTTGTTGAATGCGTTGTGATGTTCGTTGTTTAATGCGTTGTGATGTTCGTTGTTAATGCGTTGTGATGTTCGTTGTTTAATGCGTTGTGATGTTCGTTGTTTAATGCGTTGTGATGTTCGTTGTTAATGCGTTGTGATGTTCGTTGTTAATGCGTTGTGATGTTCGTTGTTAATGCGTTGTGATGTTCGTTGTTAATGCGTTGTGATGTTCGTTGTTAATGCGTTGTGATGTTCGTTGTTATATGCGTTGTGATGTTCGTGTTAATGCGTTGTGATGTTCGTTGTTAATGCGTTGTGATGTTCGTTGTTAATGCGTTGTGATGTTCGTTGTTAATGCGTTGTGATGTTCGTTGTTAATGCGTTGTGATGTTCGTTGTTAATGCGTTGTGATGTTCGTTGTTAATGCGTTGTGATGTTCGTTGTTTAATGCGTTGTGATGTTCGTTGTTAATGCGTTGTGATGTTCGTTGTTAATGCGTTGTGATGTTCGTTGTTTAATGCGTTGTGATGTTCGTTGTTAATGCGTTGTGATGTTCGTTGTTAATGCGTTGTGATGTTCGTTGTTAATGCGTTGTGATGCTAGTTGTTAATGCGTTGTGATGTACGTTGTTAATGCGTTGTGATGTTCGTTGTTAATGCGTTGTGATGTTCGTTGTTAATGCGTTGTGATGTTCGTTGTTAATGCGTTGTGATGTTCGTTGTTAATGCGTTGTGATGTTCGTTGTTAATGCGTTGTGATGTTCGTTGTTAATGCGTTGTGATGTTCGTTGTTAATGCGTTGTGATGTTCGTTGTTAATGCGTTGTGATGTTCGTTGTTAATGCGTTGTGATGTTCGTTGTTAATGCGTTGTGATGTCGTTGTTAATGCGTTGTGATGTTCGTTGTTTAATGCGTTGTGATTTCGTTGTTAATGCGTTGTGATGTTCGTTGTTAATGCGTTGTGATGTTCGTTGTTTAATGCGTTGTGATGTTCGTTGTTAATGCGTTGTGATGTTCGTTGTTAATGCGTTGTGATGTTCGTTGTTAATGCGTTGTGATGTTCGTTGTTAATGCGTTGTGATGTTCGTTGTTAATGCGTTGTGATGTTCGTTGTTAATGCGTTGTGATGTTCGTTGTTAATGCGTTGTGATGTTCGTTGTTAATGCGTTGTGATGTTCGTTGTTAATGCGTTGTGATGTTCGTTGTTAATGCGTTGTGATGTTCGTTGTTAATGCGTTGTGATGTTCGTTGTTAATGCGTTGTGATGTTCGTTGTTAATGCGTTGTGATGTTCGTTGTTAATGCGTTGTGATGTTCGTTGTTAATGCGTTGTGATGTTCGTTGTTAATGCGTTGTGATGTTCGTTGTTAATGCGTTGTGATGTTCGTTGTTAATGCGTTGTGATGTTCGTTGTTAATGCGTTGTGATGTTCGTTGTTAATGCGTTGTGATGTTCGTTGTTAATGCGTTGTGATGTTCGTTGTTAATGCGTTGTGATGTTCGTTGTTAATGCGTTGTGATGTTCGTTGTTAATGCGTTGTGATGTTCGTTGTTAATGCGTTGTGATGTTCGTTGTTAATGCGTTGTGATGTTCGTTGTTAATGCGTTTTGATGTTCGTTGTTAATGCGTTGTGATGTTCGTTGTTAATGCGTTGTGATGTTCGTTGTTAATGCGTTGTGATGTTCGTTGTTGAATGCGTTGTGATGTTCGTTGTTTAATGCGTTGTGATGTTCGTTGTTGAATGCGTTGTGATGTTCGTTGTTTAATGCGTTGTGATGTTCGTTGGTTAATGCGTTGTGATGTTCGTTGTTTAATGCGTTGTGATGTTCGTTGTTAATGCGTTGTGATGTTCGTTGTTAATGCGTTGTGATGTTCGTTGTTAATGCGTTGTGATGTTCGTTGTTAATGCGTTGTGATGTTCGTTGTTAATGCGTTGTGATGTTCGTTGTTAATGCGTTGTGATGTTCGTTGTTAATGCGTTTGTGATGTTCGTTGTTAATGCGTTGTGATGTTCGTTGTTAATGCGTTGTGATGTTCGTTGTTAATGCGTTGTGATGTTCGTTGTTAATGCGTTGTGTTGTTCGTTGTTTAAGTGCGGTTGTGATGTTCGTTGTTAATTGCGGTTTGTGATGTTCGTTGTTAATGCGTTGTGATGTTCGTTGTTTAATGCGTTGTGATGTTCGTTGTTAATGCGTTGTGATGTTCGTTGTTTAATGCGTTGTGATGTTCGTTGTTAATGCGTTGTGATGCTAGTTGTTAATGCGTTGTGATGCTAGTTGTTAATGCGTTGTGATGTTCGTTGTTAATGCGTTGTGATGTTCGTTGTTAATGCGTTGTGATGTTCGTTGTTAATGCGTTGTGATGTTCGTTCTTAATGCGTTGTGATGTTCGTTGTTAATGCGTTGTGATGTTCGTTGTTAATGCGTTGTGATGTTCGTTGTTAATGCGTTGTGATGTTCGTTGTTAATGCGTTGTGATGTTCGTTGTTAATGCGTTGTGATGTTCGTTCTTAATGCGTTGTGATGTCCGTTGTTAATGCGTTGTGATGTTCGTTGTTTAATTCGTTGTGATGTTCGTTGTTAATGCGTTGTGATGTTCGTTGTTAATGCGTTGTGATGTTCGTTGTTTAATGCGTTGTGATGTTCGTTGTTAATGCGTTGTGATGTTCGTTGTTAATGCGTTGTGATGTTCGTTGTTAATGCGTTGTGATGTTCGTTGTTAATGCGTTGTGATGTTCGTTGTTAATGCGTTGTGATGTTCGTTGTTAATGCGTTGTGATGTTCGTTGTTAATGCGTTGTGATGTTCGTTGTTAATGCGTTGTGATGTTCGTTGTTAATGCGTTGTGATGTTCGTTGTTAATGCGTTGTGATGTTCGTTGTTAATGCGTTGTGATGTTCGTTGTTAATGCGTTGTGATGTTCGTTGTTAATGCGTTGTGATGTTCGTTGTTAATGCGTTGTGATGTTCGTTGTTAATGCGTTGTGATGTTCGTTGTTAATGCGTTGTGATGTTCGTTGTTAATGCGTTGTGATGTTCGTTGTTAATGCGTTGTGATGTTCGTTGTTAATGCGTTGTGATGTTCGTTGTTAATGCGTTGTGATGTTCGTTGTTAATGCGTTGTGATGTTCGTTGTTAATGCGTTGTGATGTTCGTTGTTAATGCGTTGTGATGTTCGTTGTTAATGCGTTGTGATGTTCGTTGTTAATGCGTTGTGATGTTCGTTGTTTAATGCGTTGTGATGTTCGTTGTTTAATGCGTTGTGATGTTCGTTGTTTAATGCGTTGTGATGTTCGTTGTTAATGCGTTGTGATGTTCGTTGTTAATGCGTTGTGATGTTCGTTGTTAATGCGTTGTGATGTTCGTTGTTAATGCGTTGTGATGTTCGTTGTTAATGCGTTGTGATGTTCGTTGTTTAATGCGTTGTTATGTTCGTTGTTTAATGCGTTGTGATGTTCGTTGTTAATGCGTTGTGATGTTCGTTGTTAATGCGTTGTGATGTTCGTTGTTAATGCGTTGTGATGTTCGTTGTTAATGCGTTGTGATGTTCGTTGTTAATGCGTTGTGATGCTAGTTGTTAATGCGTTGTGATGCTAGTTGTTGAATGCGTTGTGATGTTGATTGTGTTGCGGTGTTAATTGTGGATCGTGTTTGTCTCTTTCTTGCACTGAAGGGACCCAATATTCTCTTGGATATTTTGATGTTAGTTGTTGAATTTTTTTGTCTCTTCTCCCGTTCGAGTATATCGATATGGTTCTCCCTACGAGTTGGGCATCATTTTGTGTAACATTGTCGCATCTTCTTCCACTAATAATTGCTCCCTCAGGAGTGATAGCGACGTTAACATAATATTAATGTTTCATTTTACTCAGGAATTATATTTTTCTGGATTAATTATACTTGCTTTTGAATAGATTATCCAGATGTCTTCTATAATCTTTTTTGTTTTATGTATACTGCTTTATTTATGTATTACAGCTTCGCTTTTGGTCAAATATTGGTCTTGGTTTATTAAATTTTATTTATTTATTTATTTTAGTTTACAGAAACACATTTACCTTATTGATAATATTTTCTTTATATTTAGCATACAAGAATTTGATTTATTTTTCGTTCAGTTCATTTGTTTATTGCAGTAATTTACTCAATTCATGGATTAAATATACCTTACCATCTCTATGCTCAGTTATCGCAGTAAATGATTTTGAACTTACGGGTGTAGAATTTGTCCATTCCATTTCTTGTGATTTCATTCATTTACCCAGAATTTAGTAAGTATTTATAACTAATGATTGATATAATTTGTTTTCATTTAAGAGTCTAGTTTCATAGCAACTGTTTTACAATAATATTTTTCATAAACTTAACAATTGAGGCGTCTAGTGAGAGAGGGAACTATGCCACTTTGACAATAAATGGAATTAATCAGTGCTATTTATATTAAAATTTATATTTTTACTTTTGCATAGTTTACAAAACAGTAAGTTAAGAAGAAAAACGTTACCCCTTTATTGTACAAATAATGTCAAATAAAATGCTTTATTAAACGCAATTTATTTTCATTTCTTCTCAAAGTGGCATAGATCCTTCTCTCACTAGATGAGAATACAATTTATTTTCGTGTGGTTTGTAATATTGTTACCTAGGAACAAAAAATGGTAATAAAAAATTAAACGTGTAAAATCGAAGTACGATTGATAGCTATCCGGAGAGGGTGTAAGACTGTTTTACGTCCTTATACGGCTAAATGTCATGAAAATGTTAATGGAAAAGCTTTATTTCAAAGAAATATCAAGTTTGTTATTTAATTTTAAGTAGTACCTGTATGTTATTTGTTTAGAAGAAAAATATATTAAATCCTAAAATGAAGTTTTGAGCTGTAAAGACTAAATGTTTGTTTAAATCATTAAGATTTTTTTTGAACTCTTAAATGGTAGAACTTTGTTCCTTTTCCCTATAAACAGAGCATAATGTGTTGTACTTATAAACTAGGCCTAACCAACTCACTGGCACTATCGAATCAGTAGGTTCATGATCTAATGTTTTCCAATCATTCCCTGTATAATCTACTTCCCTCAATTCATGGTTAGTGTTATTCTTCCATCTCATTCTTGTCGACTGGGCGTTTTCCCTCAGGTTTTCCTACAAGAAGCTTCCATGCACGTTATTAATTCCCCATTCGTGCCACATGTCCTGCCGATCGTAATCTACGAGACTTAGCTGTTCTTATTATATCTGGCTTCCTATAAAAACTATGTAGTTCACTCTTATGCAGTCTTCTCCATTCACCTGTCTGTTCATCTTTCTTTTGTCCAACAAATTTCCAAGTACTTTATTCTCAAACACTCATATTCTCGTGAATGTCCATGTAAGAGTCCATGTTTCACAACCATATAAGTGGTAGAATAACAGTTAACAGTTTAATGTTTTTTTAAAGGAGTTTGGACGACAAGAGTCCCTTTAAAGCATAATAGCATGCATTTCCAGAATTGAGCCTATGTTTATTTTTTGTGCATCCCGTTCCTATTTGTGATTATTACCATTAAAACTCATTTTTCACACTTTTATACTTAAACCATTTTCTTGGTAACTCCACATAGGCTACGTGTTATATTGATCATGTATTTGTATACAGATGCGAATTTGGTAATATGTTAGTGTATAAGATAAAATATAGGCCTGTTAGTGGCCATAGAAAAATCAGGAGTGTCAATTACTTAAGTTAATAATTCTCGTACGAACAGTGAATACTGTTAAAATCCATGATACAATGTAATAATATCCTCAACTCGTTTACAAGTCAGGGTCAAGTCGAGGAATGGGATGGAATGAAGCCCCTATATTTTATAGAGGTCTGGGAATGATAACACCGTTCTGCATTTTAAAACTTATTTTATGTTTTTTTTAAATCTGATAGGTGATTCTAACGGAGTTTTTGTTCTGAATTCGAATATGATCTCCATTTTCTCCCATCACGTCAGGTTGTCAAAATATTCATAAATAACTTGAAATTAAATTATAGTTCTGTAAAACGTAATAAAAATTACTTTCAACAAGAATTTTGTGTGAAAAAGTAGACCAGAATTTATTTTCCACTAATTAATCATTACTTAATAATAATAATAATAATAATAATAATAATAATAATAATAATAATAATAATAATAATAATAATAATAATTAATAATTATAAGCATTCCAGGCATATTTCATTTTCGACTCATAGTATTCTCGAACTGACTGCCCATCATCAGTTTTCGAATTTGTGGGCCAACGATTACAACAGCTTTAATTTTTCATAGGATACTGAAGAAAATATAGCGCAAAGGTATTTAAAACACTCGATGTCTTTATCTAGAGTTTTCACAAATTGTTTCATTGAACCTAATTTTACATATAGAGGTGGCAACAATACTTTTGAGGGATCAATAAGAGGTTCGCTTCTTATATTTTTTTCGCCCGGTATTAAATTAGTCCTACGTGGCCACTGTTCCCTTTCCCAGGGTTCTCACCTAGCTCTGCTATCCTATTCACATACCAAACAAGGTTATTTTGTGAAACCAGCTTGCTGACCAACTAATAATCCAATAATCATGAAATCTCCACAGAATAGCATAGATAGTTTTCGTACTGCAGTTTTTGTAACAAAAACTGTACATTTTCATATGTCTCCTTTAAAACAAAAAAAAATGGACCATAGGAATGGAAGGATGGATGTTTCCATTGTGAAGCAAATCACCTTTAAGACTTTTTAAGAAGAATCTATGAAGAACCTTCACTCTTTGGAATTATAGTTTGTTACAAAATTTTAATACAGCAGGGATGTCTTGGCAATAAACTAAATTTTCTTCTTCGGCAAAAAAGGGACAAATTCCTTCTCACGATGCCTGTAACATGAAAAATATGTCCTCTCAGTCAGTACTTTCTTTACTTTTATCCTAGAGCCTAACAGTTCTGCTGATTATTTAAATTTAAATCCCTCACTAAATCATTAAGCATTAAAACATTTATCATGATCAGAATTATATGGTTCATAATCCACAGGAGATTGAGTTTCAGTGCTACTGGATTCAGACGGCAATATATCTGATTCAGGGTGTAAGGGAACCAGAATATCAGGACCATGAGGTACAGGATGAATGGCAGAGGGAATGTTAGGATATACAATATCGTTCTTCTTTTTAGCATTATATCCTGCTACCTTAACTGTCCAAAAATAACAATTGTCTCCATGATTTGTAAGTTCCCTCCAAATCATAGGGATACCAAAGGGCAATGACTTCTTTTATCCATTTTTCCATCTCCTCAACTCTGCAACATAACTACGACACACTTTGTGAGGGCACCATGATTTATCCTGATTTCCTAACTTAATGCCGAAGTATTGAAATCAGTTTTCTTTACAAAAGCAGTTATATTATTTGTTTTACTAAAGTATATGACCCAGATATAATTATAGCAAAACAGATTTGGGTCATTTACACAACCACAAATTTTTGTACGGACCTAGGGCTGATATGGTTAGTAGATTTTAATAAATATAAACATAATTTAAAATATGAACATAAATAATATTTATCTTATTTCACATTTTAAGTAATAAAGTCGAAATTATAAACTATTGGGCCTTTCTGACAAACGATAAGCCCACTGTAATATTACTATAGTACGTATATTACGAAAAATATTCAAAACATAAAAATTTGAATTGTAAAAAATTCTGACGTGGTACGCAAAAACTGATTTCATTTTTGCGATCAGTGTGAAATTGTGATTTAGAAAGCGTTCGTTTATTTCAATAAAACAAAATCCATGCAGAACGGTCTAATGATTTCGGCCGACCTTAACTGACGCACCGTCACAGGGGCGGATGAACGAAGTGAAACGAAATGAATGAGGTATGAAGAAATGTTGGAATGAAATCTGTGGCAGGGTAAACGGGAGAAACCACGAGAGAAACCTGCCCAAGCTACGTTCGTCCACCACGAAACTCACATGGAATGACCGAGATCCGATAGACATGCACTACGGAGCCACCTAAAATCCATGTTTTACTAACTTGATACCTCAGTGCCTTTCCAGTTACGCTATCCAGGCATCCTTGTGGAAACATTTATTCCTTCTTCTTCTTCTTCTACTACAAGGTTTAGGCTATGCAGCCTGTTCCGGCGAAGTTAAAAGTGGAGTCCATCTTCTGCGTGGTCGGCCAACATCTCTTGTTCCTCTGGGATTATACAGGAAGGTTCTTTTTGGTATTCTTTCGTTGTTCATTCTCATTAAGTGTTCTGTCCATTTCTTATTATTTTCGCTGATTTTATCTTCAATTTATATATATATATATATATATATATATATTTAATTCTTCTCGTATAGTTTCATTCCTTATTCTATCCGCTCTTGTGCATCCTTTCACATTACGTAAAAACGCATTTCCGCAGTCTGTATCCTGCTTTTATCCCTTGATTTCATTATCCAATTTTCACTTCCATACAACAACAACATTTATTTTTCCTTTATATATGTTTTCTGTCATGAGAGGTAGCAGGAACTCGGCCTCACTGCCCTCCCGTGGCTACTGTAACAAGTAAGCAAATTAAAGAGTTTTTTTTACTTTATAGTAGTGACGCTTCTTTATTTCGATATTATAAATAAATTTTGACATTTAGCAATGAAGGCTTAATATGACATGAGAGGAAAAATAAATGATTGTGCTTGGATGCCCGGATAGTGTAACTGGTAGCGCGCTAACGTATCAAAATAGAGGTCCTGTGTGCAAATCCCTGGTCAGACGATTATTTTCCTTTTCATGTCATGTTAGGCCTTCATTTATAAATGTCAACATTTAATTATAACATCGAAATAAAGAAGCGACACTGCTATAAAGTGAACATTTTCTTTAATTTGCTAACTTGTTATAGAAGCCACGAGAGAGCAGTGAGATCGAGTTCCCGCTACCTCTCTTGATAGAAAACATTATGTGTATATATATATATATATATATAGAGAGAGAGAGAGAGAGAGAGAGAGAGAGAGAAGAGACATAAATGTTTGTGCTATGATGTATGGATAGCGTAACTGGTAGCGCACTACCTTATCAAGTTAGAGGTCCTGGGTTCAAATCCCGGTTCAGGCGTTTATTTTTCTTTTCATGTCTTATTAGGCCTTCATTGCTAAATGCCAAAATTTAATTATAATATATATATATATATATATATATATATATATACGTATAGAGATAGCATTAAATTTTACATAGGAAAAAGCATCAGGCATTTTAATATCGGATATAACGAAATGTTTAAAGATTTAAAATTTGCAGAAGGCAAAACAAGTTATGCCAAACATGTTGTACAAAGAGGACATCATACGGAAAACATAAATAACAATATCACAATATTGCGCAACGAGAGGATTTGAACAAATATGGAATAGAGATTATAAAGAAATCGACAATAACTAGATTTTAAACGAGAACGTATCCAGTTTATAGACCAACGGTCGGCAACTGGCAGGCCTCGGAAGATAAAGGTCCGGACCGCGGAAGGTCAAAATACAAAAAAAATGGTCGCCAAAAATGACCTCATACTCAACTCACAAAAATATATAAAATAAATTAACTAAAATATAAAAATAAAATTTGCAATTAGGTTAATATAAACAATATTTATTTAAGTAGTTATATTCTTTCAACATTTCAAAACATGAGACAAATTTTGTTACTACTTATAGTTGCTAAGCTGTGCAGCGCTGGAGAGCGGGGCGGAAGGAAGAAGCTAACCGGCCGGCACAGTATATTATGTTACTCGATCCATAAAAGCTCTACACCCGAATTCAATACAAGAACTTTATTTAATGAGATAAGAAATGTTATAAATCTATCTCTGACTTTGGCAACATCTGAAATCTCTTTTAATCGGAGCAGTCATATTCAATTAAACATAATATTTGTGTTCGTAATTCGAACGAAAGCTTAACACCATTTTATGAAACTTACCTTTCGGGGGAATACACAGTGGACCAGAAACGAAATCTAGCTGGAAAAAACTATTTTCACTCACCCTCATCAATTTATCTTCTTTTTTCACTCTAATATAATTGTTATTAGATTGTTCTTAACTAATCTGCAAAGGGGGATGGAATTCTAAAGTTTATGAAGACAATATAAACATCGGAAGTTGCCGATAGTTAAGAACCCATCTGGTCATCCCAGTTGTGTTCTTGGCGTTGTGTGTTCAAGTTCAATGAGTTTTTCTTCTTATTCTATGTGGATACTTCACCTCAATGTTTGTAATTTTTATTGATATATTTAACGTTTTTTTCTATGTAACCAGATATTATGTTAAATACATGTGGAATCATACCTATCAAACAATAAAAAGTTTACAGAATCATCTTATATTAAATTGAGCTACAAAGAAAACAGTTATGAACAGTAGCATAAATTTTAGTTATAATATAGAGTGATTTATGGACTTCAATTTCCGAACAATAACGTGTGCAAATTATTGCGTGTTTTTTTAAAATTAGGTGTCTCATTACAGGAGGCAGCCAGCAATTGACGCCTACCGTTGCGCGCAGAGAATAATTGCTTGATTTGATATGGAAAAAAGTGTTCGATAGAGGCAATAAGTTATCATTTAGTAAACAAATTAGGGGTAGGGGATGTTAGGAGAATGTTTTAAATGATATTAAAAATCAATATATTTTTTGAAAAGCGATTTTCTCAAACGTAAGAAGTTGTGCGCGAGAAAAAAAAGATTTCTACTGAAATATTCTGATTGGCTAGAAGTGGATGTTAACTTTCCCGTTATTAAGAATTAATTTAGAACAATGACAGTCGTTGGAAAATTCTGTTCCATCTACTTATGGAATTGTAAGATCCAAAATAACTTTCGAAGAGGCTGGAATAAAAAGAAAATGTTCACTTAAGCAGGAATTCTCTCGCGATGAACTTGCTCTTGCAACAGAAATATCACTTCGGTCATATGGTAAACGGGATACTGCTGATCTTTTTAAAGACACTACTCAAAAAACCACAAAAATAGCTTCAAAGTAATAATAATAATAAACATTAGAAATCACCCCGCTCAACTCCCCTGTCTTCTATGTCCGACGAAGCATTATCTTTTTTGACAAAAAATATCAATACGGCGATATATTAACATGAGACTAGATGCCAAAAAGAGAGGTTGTGATATTTTATCCACCCTATAATGCTACCTTTCCAAAGACAGACATTTCAGCACAAATATGAGTATCTTTTTTTCTTTTTTTAGTTTTTATTCCAGCCTCTTCGAAATATATTTTGGGTCTTACAATTCCATAAGCAGATGGAACAAAATGTATTGTTCTAAATTCTTAATAACGAGAAAGTTAACATTTACTTTTAGCCAATCAGAATATTTCAGTAGAAATCTAACGTTTTTCTCTCGCACAACTTTCTATGTTTTAGAAAATCGCCTTTCAAAAAATGTTTTTAAAAATATATTTTAAAACATTCTCCGAACATCCCCTAACTCTAATTCATTAATGAAGGATCACTTATTGCCTCTATCGATCAGTTTTCTTCATATATTCAATCAAACAATTCTCTACGCGCGACGGCAGGCCTCAGCTGCCGGCTGCCTCCTGTAATAAAAAAGTTAATTACAAAAAAACGCAATACTTTGCACACATGTTATTGTGCGGGAATTGAAGTCCATAAATCACTCTATATTCTAACTAAAATTTGTACTACTGTTTAGAAATGTTTTTTTTTCGTTGCTCAATTTAAAGGAAAATGATTGTGTAACTTTTTTAGTGTTTCGAAGGTATGATTCCACGTGTATTTAACACAATATCTGGTTGTATAGAAACATGTTAAATATATCAATGAAAAGTACAAACCTTGAGGTAAAGTATCCATATAGAATAAGAAGAATAACTCACTGAACTTTAATGCAAAACGTACTTATTTCGACAGCTCGGAACACAACTGGGATGCGGACCAGAAGAGTTCTTAACTATCGGCAACTTCCGATGTTATATTGTCTACATAAATTTTAGAATTCTACCCTCCTTTGCAGTGAAGAACAGTCGTCTCACAATCATTTTAGAATGAAGAAAGATGAATTGGCGAGAGTTAGTAAATGCTTTTTTCCAGCTACATTTCATATCTGGCCCACTGTGGGATGTACTCGGCGCCGACGATATCTGATATGGAAGCGCCTCCTTTGAGGTAGGCGTGCGCCAACATACACTTTGATACGTAAGCGGTTCCTTTGCGGTGCGTCGGCACAAATATCGCTCAAGATCAACGTCCGCCCACCTTGAAGACACTTCGCATAAGTTGCTCCCCGCGTGAACCTAACTTTAAAAAACTTGCTCAAGACCGCAAATGTAATTTATCCCATTGATTTTTAATACAAATATGCCTATGTATTGTATTTCATATAATTTTGTGATTGAAAATGAAGACAAAAATTTAAGACCTCGACAACATTTTTCAACCGCATCCGGATTCCACCTAAAATTACTTGCCGACCCCTGTGGTAGAACAATAAGAACATTAAATTCTACAGACATGGTGTTTTGGAGGCATTGAGTTAGAATTTCTAGAAGAGATAAATAAGAAACAATGTAATTAAAATATGAATATTGAAACTTCTATTGTGGATTTGATAAAAAAAAATTGTACGGTTGTTTAAAAAGAATGATAGAAGACACATTCGCAAGAAAAATAGTATGGGCGCCACGTGGTTAAAACGGCCAAAAGTAATGTTGATTAATGGTGCTTCGAGCAGCATGAAGCGTAGAAAGATTGGACGATGGAGATTTGAATGACAGAGAGATGTAGAGGACTAGGGCAGTATGTTAATTGGGCGCAAGATGATGTTGGGAAACCTGCTAAATAATAATAATAATAATAATAATAATAATAATAATAATAATAATAATAATAATAATAATAATAATAATAATAATGTGACTGAATAATACCGGGTGCGGCAGCATAACTTCCTTTTTTTAAAACTTAATAAAATGCATTGTATGAATCAGAAATTTTTTATTCGTTTTTTATAATATAGGCACATATATAAAGTTTTGTTTTACTCAGTTTTGAAGATCAAATCAGGTAGATGACGTCCTCCATTCTCCATACACTGAGTAAACCGATTTCTGGCGTTTGTCATGACTCCTGCCAGCATAGCAGGCGTTATGTTGGCAATTTCTTCCTGGATGTTGGTCTTCAAATCTTGTAGGGTCCTTGGACGGTTCACATAAACACGGGATTTCAAATAACCCCATAGAAAAAAATCACAAGGGGTCAAATCGGGAGAGCGGGCCGGCCACTTCAAATCGCCCCTAATTGAGATAAGGCGCTCTGGGAAGTGTTCCCTCAAAACAGTCATCGATGCTCTTGAAGTGTGTGCCGTTGCACCGTCTTGTTGGAACCAAGTGTCCCCTAAGTCCAACTCATCTAGCCGTGGGAAAAAAAATTCCTGTAACATGTTTACATACCGGTCCGAATTCACTGTCACTGTGACTTCATTTTCCTCAAAGAACCAGGGACCAATAATTCCACTTGAGGAAATTGCACACCACACTGTGACTTTAGGTGAATGCAAAGGTCTTTGATGCAATTGTCGAGGATTGGTGTCAGCCCAATAGCGCATGTTTTGTTTGTTGACGGATCCACACAAATGAAAATGGGCTTCATCACTAAAAAAACAATAGCGTCCTCAGGAACGACTTCCAGAAGAACCTGACACGCGTTCCTCCGAGAATTGAAGTCACGTTCAGAAAGTTCCTGCACAATTGCCATCTTGTATGGATGGAAATGAAGATCATCATGAAGTATTCTCCTTACAGAACGATCGGAAAGTCCAAGGGCAGACGCATGTTTGCGCGCAGAACGCC
This sequence comes from Diploptera punctata, assembly GCA_030220185.1. Classification (NCBI taxonomy): domain Eukaryota; kingdom Metazoa; phylum Arthropoda; class Insecta; order Blattodea; family Blaberidae; genus Diploptera; species Diploptera punctata. Next base: position 1,283,229 of record JASPKZ010009819.1, read on the forward strand.
GTGGTGATCGCAACATTGAAGCTCTCACTACCTCAATGTTCTCAGGTGATCTAATCGGCCGAGGGACTCCAGTTTCTTCGTCTTGTCGCACTTGCAGTTTGTCTGAACGTAGTGACCCACGTAACAATTGATTTCCGGTCCGGGACAGGGGCCAACGGGGCTAATTTAAAGCGATTCCGAAAGGCGCGCCGGGTTGCGATCACAGAACATCCGCTCGAAAAGTAGGCCTCAATGGCAAACGCACGCTCCTCACTGTTCCAACGCATGATGGCGACTGAACTGTGTCAGGACAAAACTTTATAGTCCCCCCTCTCGAACGAGACCACTAGCGCTCCGCTACGACATCAACCGACTAAATGGCGCACATTTTAAAAAAGGAAGTTATGCTGCCGCACCCATAGGCTTAATTTGTTTATCTTCATCCCAACCAAGTCTTAGGTCTATAGGCCTCTTACGATCTCGCTGATGAATTTTGTATCCAGCGTTTTCTTGGACGGCCGAGATCTCTTCCCTGTTGGACTATAACGAAGGATATCTTTGGGAACTCTATCTGAACTCATTCGTCGCAAATTATTCATCCAGTTGTTCTGATATCTACGTAGGCTATGTATTCATTGACCGGTTATAAACGTATTTCTTTCAAAATATCATCATTGCGTTTGTGATCCCATTTGGTTTAGCCTGCTGTATATCTCATGAATCTCATTTCTCTATAAGTTGCCCTGCTATTTTCTCATTTCCTCAAAGTGTAAGCCTCACTGCCGTAGCAAAGTGCAGGTCATGTTAATGTTTTGTATAACCGTATTCTGGTCTCTCTTTGGACTAGCAAAAGTTTCATTATTGAATGTATTATTTCCATGATTTTTTTAAAATCAATAATCTTATTTTCTATGTCTATTTCAACCAAATATGTTAATGTATATCCAAGGTAGGTAAATTATTATTTTTTTCTGTATTAAACAAATTATACACATTTTGTTACGTACATGGTATTTTCCTTGAAAATCCATTACTTTTGTTTTCTCTATATTTTCATGATATATTTTTATGGCTATTTTGTTAAAATTATATACTGAATATTGTAATTCGTTCTTCGAGGGTGCCACTAATGCTACATCATCTGCGATAATTTAACGTATCTAATTTCATATTTCTATTTAATTGTATGTATCATTGACGTAGTTATCTCCATTCTCTATCTGATTCATATATATATATATATATATATATATACAGCGAATACCCGGCGTGCGCTGCTACTCCTAAATAAATGTTAATATGTTTTTACCACCAGCCGTGCGCTGCTATACTTGCCCAGGAATCTGCTTATCACGATCTTCTTGGTATCAACGAAATACAAAAATAGTTATTGTGAGTTATCCGTAGAAGATAAACATATGCTGTCGCGGACTTTTTTTTGTAGAGTTTTGTTCTGATATTCAATTCTGTGTACATTAATTTGGTGTATTTGTTATGGTTTACGCAGCGTAAGCCATTTAAGCGTCAAAATAGGGACTTTATTTCACGTTTTTCACTACAAAGGGTGATTATTAAGGGTGAAGGGGTTGAGTATTACAACTCTTTAATAGCCTATGTTCATCCCCGGAATCTGCTGAACATTTTTCAAATAGCTCCATCTCAATCGGATGAACGGTATGGTAGAGCACGCTTGCTCGGGAATCTACGTAACCCGATCTTTTTGGTATCAGTGAAAGACAAAATTGGTTAGGCTATTGTGAGTTATCCGTAAAAGATAAACATATGCTGTCACGGACTTTTTTGTAGAGTTTTGTGAGATATTCAATTCTGTGTACATTAATGTGGTGTATTTGTTATGGCTTAGGTTGCATAAGCTATTTAAACGTCAAAATAGGGACGTTAGTTCACGTTTTTCACTACAGAGGGTGATTTTTAGGGGTGAAGGGGTTGAATATCACAACTCTCTTATAGCGTATGTTCATTTTGCAAAAAGACCCCATTAAAATCGGATCAACAGTATGACCGCGCATAGAATACGAAAAACAAACAAACAAACATTGATTTTTATATATTATATGATAAAAGTGGTGATAGAGTGCATCCTTGTCTCACTCCTGTATGAATTTCCTGCTATTGTGATAGGTTATTGTACTTTTTACTGCAATTAAATTTGATTTGTACATATTATATATATTTAACATGTTGCGGAACCTGGTCTATGGATAATATTTTTAACAGTTTGTTTCTATGTACTCTATCATAAGCCTTTTCCAAATATAAAAAAGCGATATGAGTTTCCACATTGAATTATCTTTGCTTTTCTATTAATAATTTGAATGAAAAATACCCATCACAACACAATTTTTGTTGTTGTTGAAGCTTCAAATTGTGAAACCTGCTAAATTTTCAAATTGAAGCGCGTGCGGGAATTTCAAAATTAATTATTATTGAGCAGAGAAGTAAACGAAGGGGGTCCCCAATATATTTTAATTCTCATAAAGGGGGGTCGTGTATGAAGTTTGGATACCGTAATGATACACATGAGCGACTACAATGTCTGTTGTTGCTACGTTATTTTTTCCCTCTTGTCTTTAATTCCACTCATTTTTGCTGTTACATACGTACACACGCAATGTGTACAGGCTAAAATGAAAAAAATCCATATATCCAATGTTGGATATTGAACCAGGCCTCTTTCAGGCTTACTACTATACAGGGATTTGGTCAACATGAAGTGCGTAACTGTCTATAAATATCTACTAAGCATATTATTTTCCTGTAGGTATTATATCAAGGAAGTCTTCGTATTTAATTAACAGGCTACTTTTTTGTTTTATCTATACGGTGCTATAACAATTTAAGATATTCGGAAAAATTGAATACATTCACATCATATATTAAAACTTAATGTAATTTTTATCAAATGGATCAATCCTGGTGGAGAAGGTGTTTACTGTGATTGTCTCTGTTTCGCGGACTCAAACCTGGTCTGAGCCGATGCATATTTAAAGGTGTAAATTCCCGATTATGGGTTCCTTTGGAAGGGAACTGACATCTTGCGTCCCGTTGTCGTAGGATAAAGGACTTACAAGGAAAGTACTTGGGCTCGAACAAACATATCTGTATGAAAGTTTGGTTACAGGACCATTACGTACCTCTTAATGTGCTGGTGGGTGTCGTTTTTCTACAAAACTCTGCAATCATTATCTAGATATCACTGTAGATGTCATTGTAGAAGCCATAAGTAATGCAGATATCTTGTAAATAGGGACTTTCAATAAAATGCTCACAGCAATATGAATGACTACAAAACGCACAGTGAAGAAAAGCAAGTTGATCGCATGTCATATTTGCACATTCTATAATATCAGTGTTGAACGCCACCTAAATTACATTTTTGAAGTTGTCCACTGGTTCACCAATATTATAGCCAGTATTCTGCCACGCGTAACGAAGCATTGGTCTATATACTCCCGCAGATAACTGATTGTAAATGACAGAATGCAAATTCATTATAAAGAATCTGTCATGCAATTTTGGCTGCATATTACTGGAACGTAGTTTAATAAAGTCTGTTATTCTCTTGGCATATATTTTATATTGCCTGATGAAATACACATCCAGAGGTTGTGCATATTTTGTAGTTTTAGGTGGAATGATTTTTAAATGTACATCTTTTCCGCCAGATGCTTCCAGTAGTACTTGTTCATCCGTATGTCCAGGAGTCACAAAGTACTAATGACTTTCTCGACAAATTTGGATTCAAAACTGACAGATGTAGTTTCGTCATCTTCCCACTCACACTTGCATCGAAGAAGACATTTGGAGGGCACCGAATTTCTATTTCCTTTGACACACGGGGTCCAAACTTTCCACTAGGTTCTTGGAAGCAAATATAGAGTTTGTCTGCCAATCGTCCTTCCATTGATATAGCAACATCGATCATGTAACTATGTGTTGCACTGTTAACTGAATGCAACATCGAAACAGTGTTTCTCTCCCCTTTCATGGATAGCGTTCTGTCAGAAGAAAGCTCATAGTTGAACTGGATCTGATCACAGTTCCATACAGAACTAATTTCGATTTTTTCTGTCGTGATATGCTCATTGACGTCAGCAACGAACGTTTGAGCTCTTTGAATCAGCTTTTCTTCGTCTTCCTTATCTTTTCGTGCTTGGAGCCTAGTGATATGGCGTGATGTTATCCTAAACTCCTTTTTCAAATTAGTAATAAATCCTAGTGAAACTGTAAAGTTTGTACACCCGAGATTTCTGGCTACGTCCAATGCCCAATGTTTTAAATGCCAATAATGAACGGCGGAACCGTATTCGCGCACTTCATCGAATTTCGCCATTACACGCTCCTTGATGATATTGAACTGCAGTGTACGATTTCCTTTGAAAACTGTATTTCCTTCTCGTTTCTTTGCCACGTAGTCCAATATGTTTATACTACTGCTTTTAGCCTTGAGTTTAGGGCATTTTTTCAGAAGCTTGTCGTATGTGTTGAAACCTCTTACGTGATAATCATCGTATATGTTCTCTAGTGTGTTGTCATCAAACGCCGTGATGATACTTGCGACTTTAACCTTCTTATCAGGAGAGGGTTGGGATTCACTTTCACTACTTCCATCACCTCTTCCCGCACTTGCCGTATCACCACCACTTGCAATGAGTTGTTCATCATTATCATCACTAGCATCATAATTATGTGTTAGTGTTATAACAGTTTCTAACTTATGCTCATATTTCTGCACTATAATAGATACCATGAAACATGCGAATTATTCATCTTCTACACCAATACCATCTTCACGAAGAAGAATTCTTCGTAACTTCATCTCAACCAATCGCAATACACTAGCAGGACTGATTACCAATCGCCGACCCATCTGATGCTTCACTACACAAATAACTTCATAAAACGCAACTTCGAAGGCACACTGCACCATCCCTACTGGTCTCGACTGGCGTACCGGCAGGTCAATGTGCAATGAGGCATGAAGAAGAATTCTTCGTAACTTCATCTCAACCAATCACAATACACTAGCAGGACTGATTACCAATCGCCGACCCATCTGATGCTTCACTACACAAATAACTTCATAAAACGCAACTTCAAAGGCACACTGCACCATCCCTACTGGTCTCGACTGGCGTACCGGCAGGTCAATGTGCAATGAGGCATGACACACGCAGAGGCCTCTAACGGACGACTGCAGAGTTTTGCAGATGAGCGAGTATCACTAGTGCAATAAGGGACCTTTAAATTATCTCTCACACGATTTTGGTGTATAACTTGTGGCAATTCATTCATACAGCCTCCTGTGTAAATCTAAATAAATCCCTATCGGCAATAATAATCAGATGAAATTATAACATCATTAAATGAAGCAGTTACTGGACTTAGGTCATATTTATATTCAAATTGATCAGGGAAGCGAGTGGAACCTGATTATGTAGGAGCAAAGGCCGTATAAAATGATCCAAAGAAGTCAGCATCAATGTAATCAAATTATTAGTTATTAAAGAAGACTGACAACTCAGGTAATGTAACCCTTTCTTTTGTGAAGACGGAAGTGGCTGACACATGATAATAACTTACTAATGACAATAATCCTTTGCTCGACAGATTGAGTAGAGATATCTTCTAAGCCTCCAGTTAACTGATTTATCGTGATAACCATAACCCATTAGCTAATGTACAAGCGGGGGTTTTACCCTGACACAAACTCGTTAGCAAAAAAGTGTGGGAACATGGCAAGTTTCTAGCGTCAGAAGCCTAGGAAAAAAACCCAAGCCTAGCTAATGTTTGTGACCCGACTGTACGTGAAGCCAGCACGGGGGAAAAAAGGTCCAACCTCTGAAGGCGTAAATCGCCAATAATAAATTTGTAACACCCCCGGGATCAAAATAGGAGGGCGCATTAACCAATTATATGTTTCGTTATATGTGCCTAAGCACTGACCTTAGGTCCACGTGATCGAGGTAGTGGGAGTAACTAATTTACCTATAGGCGAGAGAGGCTTCTCCTCGTCACTCCTCGTAGATAAATTCATCAACTTACTGCTCGTAGAAAACTACATCAAGTCACTTCTCTAAAAACACTTCGTCAAGACAGTTAAATAAATTCACTTCGTATAGACGATCACTTGCAGTGTATAAAAGTTAAGAATAAACTACTTTTACCAGAACTTCTTTGCACATTAATTCTGCCCGACGAAGTCCTCGTGGAATCCCGAGATAAGAACCTCAACTCTACCGAATACCAACCTGAGCAACCTAAGTTCTCACACATGGAGAACTCCTTCAGTATTCCTAGTGTCACTAAATCCAATCTTTACCTCTTTGCCCAACAATAACCTTCCTCCATATTGGCTCCCTAACGTGCGGGCAGAATAGGTCGTAAAAGTAACACACGAATAGAAATCAACGGCAGAACGACTAAGTCCCACGACCACGAGGCAACCAGGACAGAGAAGATGATGGCAACAAGCAGGCAACCCTGGATGCGGAACGAGAAGACAGCGACTGAAGGAAGGATGCAGTAAGTGACACAACAGCAGAATAAGCATTTTCTTTACTTTTTACATATATCTGTGTGTATTTATGTTGTTAAGAAGTAAGAATAGAAAGAGGCAGGCAAATAAAGATAAAAAAAATGGATAGGAAACACGAAGAGATTAGGGACAAGGCTTGTGGGCAACTGATTGAAGGAGAGAACGAAATCGTAAGGATGGGAGAGGATAACGAAGATGGCAGAGAGAACTTAGAGCAGAGCACAGGGGAAAGTAGTGAAAGCAACGCAGGAGCAGAAGCTAGAGGGGAAGTAGAGGACAAGGGAAATCCGAGCACCGACACCATGAAATACATGGAAATGCTAATGTCGAGAATAGAGGAGATGGATAGAAGTAGGAAAATGGATTTAGAGACGATAGAGAGAAGTAGGAAAATGGATTTAGAGACGATGGATAGAAGTAGGAAAATAGATTTAGAGACGATAGATAGAAATAGGAAAATGGATTTAGAGGCAATGCAGAGGAATATGAAACGGGAACTTGAAACTTGGAGAGGACAGATGGAGATAAGCAGGGAAAAGGATGTATTTACGTTGAAAGAAACATTAAGGGATGGGATGGGAAAAAATAGAGAGATGCTAGAGGCGAAAATAAATGAATCGTCAGCGTGTGTAGAACTAAAGATAAATAAAATGGAACAAAAACTTATTAAAGACTTAGAGAAAACAGAAAACAGGGTAATAAGTCAAATGAGAACAGAGATGAACAATAGTATAATAACGTTACAAACTAACTTAGGGGAGAAACAGGAGGAATTACAAGGGGAAATAAAACGAGTCGACAAGAATGTGCTCTGTAGGTTGGAGAACGCGGACAAAAGGGTAAATTATATGTGTCTATTTGTACAAAAGCCAGCCCACGAACAAGAAACACTAAAGCCCCAAGTAGCTCAGAAAATTGCAGAGCAGGATAAACGCTCTGAATTGATTGAAATGATAGTTGATTCTAGATTTAATGAGTTAGGCACTAATATAGAACAGAAAGTGACTAATGAAATCAGCAAACTAAATGAGGAAATAAGCGTCCTCACAGAGAAAATTAATAGCGGATGTCAAAAAGATAGGACTCCGGAAAATGAATCACAAGCGTCGGATAGTGTTTCTTGGACGACGGCTAACCACAAAGCACGTGCGCATACAGAAGTACTAGGGAACCAGGAGATCGCTAGTAGTTCTGTGGTGCATACTAATGTAAGCGAACCAGATAGTATACACGGGTCAGCACCGTACTACAATTCCTCTTTCATTGATATCCCATTGCCGGAAATAACGAAAGTGAAACAAACCCATCCAGTTCATTGAAGAACTGGAAAACTATTTCAAAATTAAATGTATCCCGAAACACTTGTATATGTATATTGTTAAAAAGTGCCTGAAAGGCAACAGTCTTATGTGGTTCGAGGTTACTTTATCCACTGATGCTCCATACGAGACATTTAAGCAAACATTCCGTAACAAATTTTTTAGTTACGAGAAACAAATGGATATAAAATACGAGATACGCAATGGGACATATGATAAGAGGAAAACTTGACGTACAGCGAGCATTTTCTGGCCTTGGCTAAAAAAGCCAAACTTATCTCACCGAGTTACCCTGAACCGGAATTCGTACGAACGCTAATCAACCATTATCCGCAGGCAATTAGGCACAGCTTGCTAATCGCGCGCGTTAGCACATACGACCAAATGATAGAAATGCTAACTATCCTGGAAGCGGGCGACAATAGGGGTAATAATCAAAGTGGAAATAGGGAAGGAGGAAATAGCAGGGAAAATACGAGTAGGAAACAACTCGAACTCCGGACCTAACCGTTCAGACGAGGGGGGGCAGCCGCGCCCGACATACGGAAGGACAATGACCACTATCGAGCAGAGCACAGGAGATTTAGTAATATGCAGGGTAACAATAGACAATACAGGAACGAGAATAGGGACAACAATGGTTATGGTAGAGGGTACAAGGATCTCAGTTGGGACCAGAGGGGTAAAGAACCTAGGGTCAACATGATAAACATAGAGAGGAGTGCAGAGGGCCCACGGAACCAGATTTATGGAAATGTAAGGGACCATAGATACATCCCAGCGCAGAGGGGATACGATTATGACCGTACATGCACAAGGCCAGGAAATGAACAACGTACTAATCAGGTATATGTAAGCGAGGACCTGGATAGATGTGAATAAATTACCATGCGAGTGTTCAAAGTTTATTTGCGTGTGGGCGTAGTATCGCAAAACATGTATATATAATAATAGTACAGGAGGCCTTTGCGAGTCAACAGACTGTGAAATTAGACACTAATAGTATTAAGGGTAGATAGACGGACAGTGAAAATGACACTCGAAAAAAAAGGGAGAGATTTTTACACGTAAGAATGACAACGGAATGGATATATTACGTATGTATGTATGTCTTGCATTGTACTATATTGTATTGTGTGCACAGGTAGGCACTACCGTGATTTTGGGCACGAGATAAATGTCCATGTAAACGCTGAAATTATGCAGTACCCAGGTAAGGAAGTGGTTATATACCGACAGAATTTTGATATAACATACAAAAGGTACAAACATATAAGCTCTACATAATCCCCAAACAAAATTAAAAACAAGACCTGATAAATTATACTTAAATGCATGAACCAGTTTTCACGGGATTCGAACTCAATACTAGCTGAGATTAGGACATAAATGAAAAGTATTAGTGAAAAGAAAATAAATAAATGTTGTATGGTAAAATACCAAATATAATCAGTAATTAAAATAAATAACACCAATAAAGTGATTAAATAGGCCTAGATTAAAACGCTAATCGCGAGAGGAAAGGGCACAATGACTGCGAAAAAAAAATAAAGTGAAATGTCGATTTAGATATTAATCGTGATAATACCCCCATATTGATGAATATGATATAATTAATTGAATTAGGGTGAATACATAACACATGCATGTCCACTTTCAGCTAAGATTGAGGGTGATTAATAAATTGTTGATTTGAACTTAACGATGGAGAATGGATCTATATTTTTAAATGTTTTTAACCCAATCGCTCGAGCAGAAAGCTGCAGTATCTACTTAATCCAGTAAATGTTAAAATGAGCCCAGGTAGGCCATTGTCATTGTTTAATACATATAGGTAATTGAAGAAACTTGTACAACAATCTGAATACGAATAATATCGTGATGATTATGATTCTTTTGTCTAAAATAACAATCAGACAGCGTAAACATAGGAGCTAATGAGACAGGGTGAAGCTTAATGCACCTTAATTGAAAGGCCGAGTGGCGGTGTGAACCTATAAAGCGTGAGGAATTTATTTGTTGATTATATTTACAGAATTTAATTTGTAGACGTGGGCCGAAGCGGCACGTCACTGTGTTTGTATAACACGTGCTATTTTGTTGAAAATATTTGAGGGCAAGGGATCCCGTATTATCTAATAATGAGATGAGATGAAGTCATGGTCGCTGGTGGAAGCGAATGTGACAATTTGTGCGAATTTGTATTCGATGTTAATAATGAGATGAGATGAGGTCATGGTCGCTGGTGAAAGCGAATGTGACAATTTGTGCGAATTTGTATTCGATGTTAATAATGAGATGAGATGAGGTCATGGTCGCTGGTGAAAGCGAATGTGACAATTTGTGCGAATTTGTATTCGATGTTAATAATGAGATGAGATGAAGTCATGGTCGCTGGTGGAAGCGAACGTGACATACTATGCGATTTTGTATTCGAATGAAATGATTTTGCACGCTTAAGAAAATAACGTCGTTTGGCTGAGCAATGATATAGCCAGCTATGCTTTGGCAAAGTAAATGGGCCGAAATATGTTGAGAATAAAATATTAAGAATCATGAATATTTCATGGATTAATAATCATGATGAATTCGTAAGTATGTAACACCTATGGGGAAAAAAATGATATCAGGGTGTAATACTATCAATAATAAATGTTTATAACGATAGCACAGCTGCTTAAACGCGATATTTTAGTATTTTGTTCGCAAAGATATAGATCCATGTAAATAAGTCTTATTGACTCAATTTAAATTAAATTTAGCAAGACTGAAGTATTTATTCGACATATGGTTTGAAGTAGACAAAACTGGTTCATCGCAAATGAATTCCCAAGCTGTAGACGCACATTATAATGTAGGTAGACATTAAGGTGTAAATTAAATTGAAAATAAACAGTTACACATGAAGGAGCAAGTTATGCTATACTGGTATACAACTAAATAGTTTTGAATGGTAATTGTATAAGCATGAATGGTTTGAGTAGACCACCAAATATATATTAAAGGTGTATCTTTTTTTTTCTTTATGAATATTTATGTATGTCTATATTGCAGAAAGTGAGTCTATTTAACCTCAAAGAACGATCCCAGGTAAAAGGGATACATATCAGTGTTTACAATCTGAACATAATTGACGTGCTGGCAACACTCTTAGGGTTAACGTGCTCTAACCAAAATATTATAAGCCATTTTCTTTAAGGCCAACATAGCTATGATGCTAGCATTATATTATGCGAGAGGATTATAAACAAATGAAAAAATCCCTTGATTTTTCCATTTGAGTATAGGGCATTTGTGGCAATTCATTCATACAGCCTCCTGTGTAAATCTAAATAAATCCCTATCGGCAATAATAATCAGATGAAATTATAACATCATTAAATGAAGCAGTTACTGGACTTAGGTCATATTTATATTCAAATTGATCAGGGAAGCGAGTGGAACCTGATTATGTAGGAGCAAAGGCCGTATAAAATGATCCAAAGAAGTCAGCATCAATGTAATCAAATTATTAGTTATTAAAGAAGACTGACAACTCAGGTAATGTAACCCTTTCTTTTGTGAAGACGGAAGTGGCTGACACATGATAATAACTTACTAATGACAATAATCCTTTGCTCGACAGATTGAGTAGAGATATCTTCTAAGCCTCCAGTTAACTGATTTATCGTGATAACCATAACCCATTAGCTAATGTACAAGCGGGGGTTTTACCCTGACACAAACTACGTTAGCAAAAAAGTGTGGGAACATGGCAAGTTTCTAGCGTCGGAAGCCTAGGAAAAAACCCAAGCCTAGAAAAAAAACCCAAGCCTAGCTAATGTTTGTGACCCGACTGTACGTGAAGCCAGCACGGGGAAAAAAGGTCCAACCTCTGAAGGCGTAAATCGCCAATAATAAATTTGTAACACCCCCGGGATCAAAATAGGAGGGCGCATTAACCAATTATATGTTTCGTTATATGTGCCTAAGCACTGACCTTAGGTCCACGTGATCGAGGTAGTGGGAGTAACTAATTTACCTATAGGCGAGAGAGGCTTCTCCTCGTCACTTACTTCTCGTAGATAATTTCATCAACTTACTGCTCGTATAAAATTACATCAAGTCACTTCTCTAAAAAACACTTCGTTCTAAAAGTTAAATAAATTCACTTCGTATAGACGATTAACTTGCAGTGTATAAAAGTTAAGAATAAACTACTTTTACCAGAACTTCTTTGCACATTAATTCTGCCCGACGAAGTCCTCGTGGAATCCCGAGATAAGAACCTCAACTCTACCGAATACCAACCTGAGCAACCTAAGTTCTCACATATGGAGAACTCCTTCAGTATTCCTAGTGTCACTAAATCCAATCTTTACCTCTTTGCCCAACAATAACCCCTTCTCCAAACTTATGTTTTTGTTCGAGCCCAAATACTTTCCTTGTTAGAAATGATACGCTACATGCCGGAATATTTAATCTTCTCTAGTTCATTTGCATTCTATATGATAATGAGATATTGATTTTTTCTCAATCTATAAACAATTAAATTGCTATTTTTATAATAATTATGTTATAATAATTGAATAAAAAATACAAGAAAGTGATATTAAGAACAGAATAAATGAAGGTAGAGCAATAACAGCAATGATGAATGGAGTCTTATGGAACAGACATTTAACCAGATAAAATAAGTTACAAATATATAATTCAATAATGAGACGTACTGTCACATATAGAGGAGAAGTTTAGAAATTCAATAAAAACTAAGAACAAAAACTTATGTCTATGGAAATGGATTTATTGAGGAGAGCAGCAAGATGTTCAAAATTAGACAAAATAAGAAATACTGTCATAAGAAAAAAACATGAATATTGGTTATTCAATAGTAGATTATATACGGTATAAGCAATTACATTGGTATGGGCACGTACGACGAATGCAAGAAGAAAGATTACCCAGGAAAACATTGGAATCGTGTCCACCTGGAAGAAGAGGAGAGGAAGACCTCGAAACTCGTGGATGCAGGAAATAAGAACTGGAATGAGAGCAAGAGGACTGGAGGACATGGATTGGATGGAGAGAGACGAGTGGAGAAGAAAAATAAAACTTTAGGCACAGAAAGATGTGTAAACATTAAAATTCTGTATATAAATAAATAAATTTTTATAATAACGTACTTGGTTGTGTAATCATACTTTTACATTTTTTCTGTTAAGGTTAGGTGGCAGCACTGTATACATTTTAAAATATAATATAAATCTATAGTGCCATAAATTATAACCACTTAACCTCCATAACATTTATTCCTTTTTATAAGAATGTAAACAATTTTGCTATTTGTTAACTCGTGTTACAAAAAAAAATTGTAACTCTTCAGATCAACTTTGAATTCGCACAAAGACTCTTAAATTTGAAGCTCAAGAACAAATTTTTTATTTCAAAATTAACATCGCTTTGCGTTAAAAAAACACAAAAATTAAATTATGTTATAATTATACTTTAGGACTGAAAAATGTTTTATTATATTATGCACGTTTTCATTTATAAGTTTTAATTTTATATATTCAATATAAATTAGAAATTACAACTTTAACAGTTTGTAGGTACTGATAATTTTTTAGTGTCACTATAAATTTAATATTTTAATCCCTAGGAAATTGTTAAAGAATTGTTGTGAGTAGGCACATTTAGTACCATATTTCATTTAATTATATTCTTAAACATCCCAAGTTACTAGCACCGCAATTAAAACATATATTCGTCAAAGAGCCTATGGATTTTGCCCAGAGGCCTCTTATTTCAGATTTATGTTCTTTTGTGTGGCCGTAGCCTAGTGGTTAAGGTACTACGCTACTAGCCGGAAGATTGAGGGTTCGAGTCCCGGTGGAGTCTCAGTTTTTGAACTGACCCAAACCTTTTGGCGGCACAATGACCATGGGGTTGACTCAGCCTCTAACGGAAATTAGTACCAGACGCTTGTTCTGGGGGTAAAGGCGGCCGTCACCCAGGGCTGACATCCCGGCTGACATTAAGTGCCGATTGTCTAGAAACGTGGGAGCATTAACCTCCTACTACCCCAAGGGCCTCCTAAGGCCTATAGTTGGATCACTTTTATGTGTAGCAAATATAGGACACCAGATGCACTTTCTTTTCCAACGAAGGGGTTAGTCACAATTTTTACGATTTAAAAATCCATCGAATCCGGTCGGATTTCAACCTGCAAATTTCGAATAGGCCTATAGAGACGTTTTAATAACGACAAGTGTTAACCATTTTATTTAGAGCGAATAAAAACAAATTCGTTGTTTTATAAACGTCTAATAAATTAGCCTACATATTAAAGTAAAATTATAGGAATTTATGTTTCGCACCGTAGCAGAGCAGTTTAAGACATCATGCAATGGAACAAAGCTACGGAACTTGCACTGGTTCGAGCACCCATGGAAACATATAAATTTTTTCCAGGATTTTCTGCCTATATGGGACCAATGCCCAGCAGTATCGTGAGGAATTTCGTAGCTAAAATAAGTAGCGACTCCAGTTCAGTAAACCAGCTATAATGGTTGGGGGACCCGACCAGCTGGCCACATGTCACCACTATACTGGCTGGATTATCATCCACCTCTTAACACTTGTAGATGTGATGCCATCAACCGATGATAGGCCATGTCTGCCCATGGAGTTTAGTTCACTTTAGTAGCAGAACTTATGGAACAAATTGTATGGCCAGAGGACTTTACTAACAAGATCATGTAGGCGTCAAATAGTGTATTTTTCACATCATGAATTGTAGATCAGTGCCCATTCGTGAATTGCACACGGTTGCGCACCGCTGAATTACAATTAAGTTTTAAATTCTCCACCCACTAAGGTCGTGTCTTGTTATGTTATTGGTGTTACAGTTTTTTTTCTCTTATTTCGAAATTACTGTCAATCTTTTGTTTAATCTACTGTACTCTGTCATCCATTTTAAACAGTAATAATGTTTTATTCTTTAATAAAGTGCATGAAACACCAATTACGAAATATCTACACACTATATTATTTTCAGTGTTCTAGAACATTATGATCAGAAACAATTTATTTTCACGTACAGCGTTGAGATTCACTGCAGGTTATGACTATCATCAAACTCATTTATATGAGAATAATTATTATAATAACTATGATTACATCTCTATAATACGTGTTATTTAGGGATATGATTGCTATTGAATCGACATCCTGTGAAAGGAGTTTCGTTATGTGAAATAAAACCAGCACTCAACTTATTATTGCTTAACATCTTTTCTCAAGTACAATCATAAAAAATTGAAATTATTAAGTGTGTGGTAAGAAGTATTTCAATTCACTTTAAAAAATATATTTTTCTTCTTTTTTTTCAGGTGAGTAGACAAGATTGCGTCATTACAACATTTAAAGTTGTCCCAGAATAGATGTGAGTAATTTTATGATTTAAAACAGTTACGTCATATTATTAATTAATATTAATATGTATAATTGTATTAGTCCTAATTAGGAATTCAAAAGCATTTTGAATTATTCGTTCATCATAAACGAATCATTGTACTGAATGAAACGATTTTTTTTGTGAATCGAAAGTTAAAAATATTACTTTTTACAACGAAAGCCTTTAGAGCTTATTCGTTTTTAATTAATATTAATAGAAGTCCACTGTATGAAATATTTCAAGGACTCGACAGTGAATTTAAATAAAATCTAACGGTTCATTAAAACATTATAAGTCGGCAAAAGAAAGTAATTAGCGTGTTGCATTGTAAAAAATATATATGTCTCGTCAGTTATTCTTTCTTCCTGACTGCACGTATATTTATTTATGCCATGACCTCAAAATTGTCGTATTCCGCTTCTGTCAAAACTCATCTGAATATGTTCCTAAAAACATCAACAAGCTCCTGGCATGAGATTTTGTAAAAATGTATACTGATTGATTTCTCTATTCGATGTGATTTACTTTCACATAAGTTATGTTATCTTGTTTTACATAACCACGTAAATTTTATTATCCAGAAAGTTTATAACTCTTCCTTAAATCAATCACTGACATTTACTATTGCTCATAAGCTGCATGATAGCACGAGTATAAGCTTTCCATACATCCTTATCCTGTGCTAAGATTTTCCAATGATTCCCTATATATTTCACCTCCCTCAAATCATAGTTAAGGTTATTCTCCCACCTCATTGTTGGTCCCTATTGGGCGCTTTACCTTTTGGTTTCTAGTTTTCGTGCTCTTCTTTCATTTCCCATTCATGCCACATGTCCTGCCTTTCCAAATCTATGATACCAAGTTTTTATACAAACAAACAAACACACACAAACTGTGTGGATACTGTCTTAATTCCGTGGAATAATACTGCAATCTCGCGATCGAGAAAAACGCTGCATTGTTTAGTTTTAGAATGAGAAATGAGATAACGTTTTGGCTAGAGACATACCAACTCAATCTACAGTATAACTTGTGGATTAATTTCATTATTGATTGCGGCAATTACTCAAATTCAGTGGCTTCTTTAAATTGCATCTGACTATAATCTTAATCAGATTTCTATTGTCAACCGTGAAAACATCTGAGTCTTGACATTATGAACTTGTAGTGACCTACATTATATAAATGAGTTATGAATACCTTGAGATGAGTTATACGTAATCGACTGTCGACACACTAGAGCATCGTTTCCCAACCTGTGGTTCGCGAACCCCCAGGGTTTTCCGTGATGACGGGTTTCAAGGTTAGCCTTATTATGGTTTTCTTCATTTCTGCTACATTGTCATAATATATATTATTTGTTATTATTATTATTATTATTATTATTAACAAATGCTGGGAAAATACATGTCAAAAAATACAAAGGTACATTGGAGGAAAAAGAAATGCGGAAGCATGGAAAACTTTAAAGAATGTAAGAAAGAATGACAAAGAAGGATTTAATAAATACATCAATTTCCAAACTTGGGATAAATACTTCAAAGAATTATTAACAGAAAACAGAGAGCAATATATAAACCCTATAGAGGAAGAATTTGATGCAGAACTAAAAGAAAATGTACACCTAAACATAGAAACAGTGAAAGAAGCAGTAAGTCATTAAAGAATAGAACGTCACCAGGGAAAGGAAATATTCCAGCTGAATTAATAAAACATGGAACAGATAAGTTGTTCGAATTATTGAGAAGTCTATTTGAAAAATGCATAAATGGAGAAGATATACCATCAGATTGGAAAATAGGATATATTTCAACCATACATAAAAAAGGAAAAAAAAAGATGAATGTAAAAACTATAGGGGAATTACAGTCAATAGTACACTAAGTAGACTATATGGAAAGATAATCAAGTATTTCCTAGAAATTGAATACAAAGAGTTAGAACCTGAGGAACAGGCAGGATTTAGAGTGGGCAAATCAACAATGGACCACATTTTCAGCATACGACAGATTATAGAAAAGAAAATAATCAGAGCACAACCGCTACATCTAGTATTTATAGATATAGAAAAAGCCTACGATAACATTCCTACATAAAAATTATGGAAAGTCTTAAAACTAAAAAAAAAATAAATCCAACACTGATTGAAGCAATTCAAAAACTATATTCAGAATCATATGTGCAAGTAAAAATGGGGAAGTACTTGTCTAAAGGTTTTCAAACAAATAAAGGATTACGACAGGGATGCTGTATATCTCCAACATTATATAAGATTTATGCTGAAAAAGCTATTGAAGAATGGAAAAAGAAATGTAAACCGATGGGAATACCACTAGATGATAATTCAACAATATATACACTCCAGTTTGCAGATGACCAATTGATATTGGCTCAAGAATTTGAAGATATAGAATACCTCACTAGAAAATTAATACAAGAATATAGTTTATGGGGTTTAAAGATCAATATGGATAAATCTAGATATATGACAATAGGGGATCTTCCTCAAGATTTAATACTAGAAGAAAATTTAGGGACAATTAAATACACTGAAGAATATAAGTATTTGGGAATTAAAATTACTAAAGATGGAAAACAAGAAACAGAGATAAGAAACAGGATCAATATAGGAAAGTATGCTATATCTGCCCTAAATGGAATAGTATGGGACAAACATATCTTCAAAGAAACAAAAAAAAACTATTTTTAATACAATAATCAGAAGCATTATTACCTATGGAGCTGATGTGTGGTCTTTAAATGCACAAATGAAAAAAAAAATTACTCGCCACTGAAATGGACTACTGGAGACGTGCTGCAAGAATATCCAGGAAGGATAAAATCAGAAATTCATATATAAAAGAAAAAATGCAGGTACAATATTCAATATTAGATTTTATAAAGAAGAAACAATTAAATTGGTACGGACACATTAGAAGGATGGAAGAAGGAAGACTACCTAAGATAATCATGGATTGGGAACCACAGGGAAGGAAAAAGAAGGGTAGACCAAATATTACGTGGATTCAGGGAATCAATGAAACTAAGAGGGAATGGGAAATAGAAGAAGATATATGGATGAACAGACAAGAATGGAAAAATGTGTTGAAACAAATGTGTAGTTAACTGTGAACATGGGTACCGGAAAAATGTATATTCATTGTAAAAGCCGGAATAATAAATAAAAAAAATATGATTATATAGAGAGGATGTATAGAGACGAGTGGAGACGAAACATAAAACTTTAGGCACAGAAAGATGTGTAAACATTAACATTTTGTATATAAATAATAATAATAATAATAACAATAATAATAACAATAATAATAATAATAATAATAATAATTATTATTATTATTATTATTATTATTATTATTATTATTATTATTATTATTATTATTTTATATGGAATTTATGATAAAAAAGGTTGATAAACACATGTGAATCATGGGGTCTCACAGTAAATTTACAAAAAACAGAATATCTGGCAATAAATAGCAATGAAAGAGAAAATTTAATATTGGAAGAAGGAATCCAAGTAAAGCAAGTGAAACAAATTAAATATTTGGGAATAATTATGGATAACATTGAAGGTATAGGCAAAGAGAATATAAAACATAGAATTTAATTGAGTAGCAAAATAATATCATCGTTAAATTCCATATGGTGGGATAAGCATATTTGAAAAGACACAAAAAAATATATTGGTGGAATCTGTTGCAATGTTTGGAAGTGAGGTATGTACAATCAGTAAGTACTACAAGAATAGACTAATAGCTCTAGAAATAGATTATTTACGCAGAAATGCCAGAAAGTCAAAATGAGAACATGTCACAAATAAGGAAATTAGAAACATAATGGAAGCAGAAGAAAGCATAATTGAAAGAATTGAGTAGAAGGAATTAAAGTGGTCAGGATATGTTTTAAGAATCGAAGATGAGCGATGGCC
The DNA here is from genome assembly GCA_030220185.1 of Diploptera punctata. Taxonomy (NCBI): domain Eukaryota; kingdom Metazoa; phylum Arthropoda; class Insecta; order Blattodea; family Blaberidae; genus Diploptera; species Diploptera punctata. The sequence continues at coordinate 1,302,470 of JASPKZ010009819.1, forward strand.
AAAGCAACTATATCAATTGCATTCGACCAGAGAGAAGAAAAGAGGGAGACCAAACTTAACATGGAAGGAAAACATGAAGAGATTAATGCAAGCAAGAGGGCTAAGCATTGAAGATGCCCAAGATCGTAGGCTTTGGAGGTATGGCACGGGAAGACGGCAGCAGCTGTAAAAACCAGAAGATAGAGATTATTATTATTATTCAAAATTTTAATTAATAATATAATGCCCCTTCTTACATAGGCCTATGTATACCCCTATTTGTACGGAAAGTCTTTTTTTTTCGTATCTCTATTTAAAAAATAAATACAGAAACAGACTTCGTGCTGAAAGTTATTTGAGGCTTTATTTAACTTCTATGGTTCCTGAATTCAAAGCTATGTGTCATGAAAAGTTGGCGCAACATTCTCACTGAATTCCAAGGAAGAGGTGAGTAATTACAATGAAAACTTGTAATTATTATTGCAACTAGGCCTGCATGTTGTGTAAATTTTAAGCCGTAACTAGAATAACTTTAGGTTTTAACCGTTAGGGGTTAAGTTAATTTAAAGTTGTTAAATCTTTTGGTGTCCACCGCTGTGGTCTCGAGGTAGCGTGCTGCCTTGCCACGCAGCGTGCCCGGATTCGATCCCCGGCAGTTTTTCTGGGTGTGGTTTTTATCGGGGTTTTTCCTCACCTGTAAGACAAATGTCAGGAAAACTTTAAGGCCCAAACGGTCCCCGAAATCATATGGCCATCATCATCATCCTTCACCGGTGTGGAAAGCAACGGAAAGCTACCACACCTACAATTCCCTAGTAAAGTTGCAAGCATAGCATGAAAATGAAGTGAAGGACTTGCCTTCGGGCAGAATTACTACGGATGGAAACCTTTAGGTTGGAATTAAATTTTATGAATGTGTACTGTATGTATATTTAAAAGTCAGTGGTTCACCCAACTCAGATGGTTGTGGAAGGGGTTCTCGAGTCAAAATAGGTTGGGAACCGCTGTAGTAGAGGCTACAAAAATCACTATATCCGTTCTATTACACTCGACTGACTTCGTCTTTTGAACCCAGTGAAGTGAATTTCTGCCGGAAATAAAGTCTCGAGCTTACAAAATTGCATGAACAGATAGATTTTTTTCTTCTTCTGGTACTTAGCTTCAATACAATAAAATTGCACTTGCCCTTGTATGATTTGTTTTCCTTAACTTGGTGGTTTTTCCAAGGTTAGCAGTGTGCAAGCACTTTATATAGGTACGTACAGTTTAATGGAATAGATTTCCTCATATCAATAATTAAAATAATCTTAAATTTATCATTGCCAAGAAAAGCAACTGTTTGCAGGAATATAGTAGTCTATTATTTTCAGTGTTTCTCATCACAACCCACTATTTTATATCATAAACAAAGCGTCATTAACATAACATAAAATGACGAATTACAACCATTTAAAATTCGAGGAATTAATGAACAAAGATTATCATAAGTAATACCACGAGTGATTTCCAAATTATCGATAAATTCACGACTCACGAAGTGAGTCGTGAATTTATCTAGAGAATTTGGAAATCAAGAGTGGCATTTGTTAGGACTATTTAACGAATAAAATTAAGCTGTTTACTCACAAATCATTATTTAACTATAGTTATTTTAAAATATTTATATATTTAATGTAAACGGCGATGTTTGAAAACAAATGAGAAACGATAGGTACGCTTCTACTGCTTCATTTGTTTATCACTGCAACCAGATCATACTATTTATTGCCAAAGGAACGCAATATTGTAAGGAGGAGCTTTCTTTAATATGGTAATCATAACACTGATAAATATTTGGTGAAACACGATTCTGATTGGTTGTAAAACAGAAATCATTGAAACGTGATTGGTCATTGACTCCCATTTGGGGCATGAGTTAAATAGTCATCGGAATTAAAAAGATTATGATGAGAAAGATTCATGTTTTTTTTATCTAGTTTGAAGTAGATTTATTTTTAAAAGTTGATTATTGAAAATGATTGAAAATAGTAAATTTTAGTTTCCAGTTGTCCAATTTGTCATCAAATACCTCTTCATATTTTTACCCGCAAGTGGTCTGAATTATAATCTTTTCACCAAATAATATTTTAGAAAGCGGTTTGGAAACTAGTCTATCCGTTTCTATAGCATCCAATACTTTCTAGATATTTTGGCAACAAGCACGTACTGTAATATACATCGCAGGTGAAATTTATTATTAATAGCCACTTCAAACATTTTATTTGATGTCACTAATCCTGCAGTTCCACTATCAAATAATATATACCAGTGGTCGCCCAGCGGTCGAAATTCGACCACAATTCATTAAATTTTTAAGTTTGTCACAAATATGTCATTATGCATTATTTTTTTATTTATTTGAAAAATACCAACGATAAAAATATGTGGTATAGCTTGGTTAAGCCATATTTAAAAACCAATAAGGCGTCATTTGACATTTATATAGGCTACTATTTATAATATTTAAATTTGGGTTTGCTTATTATTATTATTTTACGGGAATACATTATATATCCCTTCTTCTTTGTCTCTTACTTCGACCCATCAATGTTCTATGTCGAGGCATAATGGAAGTAGGTGCGAATATGTAAATATAAAAAAAATTAATGAAATTACTGAAACCAAGATTAGACAGGGTCTAAAATAAAATGTACTTACTTTTTAAACCACTAATAATAAATACGCGAGAGTAAGTCAATTCACATTGCTGCTTCACAATTTCTTTTTTTGCAACAACGCACTTTTAGTATGAACGTAAACAAATGAATGAGTAATACACATAAGTTCCTTAGAGACAATTTATTTTACTGTTTAATTTAATTATTTGTAACACATATTGTACATACATTTTATTTTCTGCACTCCTCTATATGTACTTTAATTATGCCAAACATCACACTCCTCCGTGCGCGCAATGTACTTAAAAAGGAGTACGAATTTTTTTCTTCACGTATTAATATATAGATTGTAACATATTGTACCGTAATTATTATAAAACGTCTATAAGTAAGTAAAGAGTCTATAAGTAAAATAGCATAGACTATTTGTAAATATATACAATTATACAGAGCGGTCTATAAACATTCCATACGGACTCGGCGACAAGCGAGGCTGGGAATAACGCTTGTCTTTCCCGGTGAGAGAGGTTCGCTGCAATCACACTTTAGTCACTCTTTCTCCTTCTGGTCATGCTTCTCTCTCTTTCCGTGCTTCAAGGTTAATAAGCATAATTAATACTATAAGTTCAATAGCCGATTCTATCTAACTCCGTTCACTGGGAATGGCAAGCGCTGACGCCGGGCCCACTCGCCGTCGAGTGCTGTAGAGAATAAGCTCGTTTACACACAGTTCTCCATGCAGTCTTGGAGTGTGTGCTCCAGAGGCGTGGTCCAAATCTGTGCGTGATGAATACTGACTCCGAGATACCGGAAGCGTGAGATAAGAGCGCCGCACCTGGAGTGTAGATTTTCACCTGCACAGGCAGAGTGCTGGAGTGGCGCGTGTAGTTTCCGCCTCAACCTCTCCAAAGTGTTTTTACACGGGCGGTTTTGGTCTGTCCAATCCAATTCCACACTTCCGGAGCGTGGGTCAGGAGAGTCGTCGTTTTTTTTTTACCACGTTCCAACCTCACGCTCCTGGACTCCCGCTCCGGAACGAAGCGCCAGGAGCGGCATTTTGGAGGTACGTGTAAACGGGCTTAATTATTATGAATATTATAATAATGTTTCTTCATCCTGGGCCAAGGATTTTAATTTATTTTCCATTAAAGCTTGTCAGATCTTCCGTGTAACTTTAGATTAATTTTACTAGACACCAATTATAGCATTTTTAGTAATTAGCACGTATCAGTAAGGCACTGCGCGTTCATGATAAGCGAATCGAGCAAATGTAGGCTATAGGCCTACTTTTAAAGACAAAGTGGTAATGTTTGATTACTATAGATCTGTAACAGGTTGGTCGGATAAGGAGTAGAGAAATTTAAAGAAGCGCGAAGAATATGTGTTGAAATTTTAGATAAAATTTCAAACTACTGGAGACACGCTAGCGTTGCTGTTAATCTCATAGCAGAAATGGAGAATGTTTAACCCTTATATAGCATATCTGCAATATAATTTAGAATGATATTTTACATACTCCTATTTGGGTCTAGATTTTTCTAATGATTTTCCCCCAGGGTTTCCCATTAAAAATACAATTTCCACTGTCGCCCATCTATCTATATCAGCGTTTCTCAACCATTGGTCCATTGATCACAGCTGGTCACGACAAAGGGACAAATGGTCTGCAGGCAGACTTAGAAAATTTGAAAATGATCCAAATAATAGTACTAGTAATAATGAAATAAGAAAATAACTATAAAAATAAAAATAAATAAATGGTTACTGAAAATAACCAAGTATTCTAATTTTAATGAACGGAGAAGAATCCAGAATGTAATGTGTCAAATTCAGGGTTGGACTGATGGGTGAGATGAGATGAAACCTTTATATTTAGAGGTATGTGAATGAAAAGGGTGTCGGCCATCCACGCCTGACGCACCATCACAGGGACATACGAATGAGATGAATGTGACAAAATTGCGGAATTAAATTTTTTGACAAGGGAAAACGGGAGAAACCTCGAGAAAAACCTCCCCAATTTCCTTTTCGTCCACCATGTAGAGTGACAGAGACTCGATCTCGAGACCCCAGTGGTGAGAAACTTGCTCTACTGAGCCGTTATATTGCCAAGATGTGAGGAATTAATTATTTTTCATGTGTTCAAACAATTATTTTGGAAATTATATTTATTACATTATAAATGAATGGGTGAAATCATTACAGTGTAAGTGATATTTTTGTGAAAATTGAGTGAAGTATAGTTACTGCATGTTATTGAGTCCTACTTTCAAATGGTAGAGAGATTCAAGTGTATGCTGTCTGGCGACGGATGGATACATGATTTTCATTGGTTTGATACCTATAGCAATTTTTTTAATTATTTTTTCTCTGAATGATCTAAATATAACTTATACCGTTATGGTTTCCACATTAAATTTATCAATATGTCCAAATTATTGATAATTCCTACATATACTTAAAAAAAATAGGCGTACATAAATTAGTGGCCAGTAGATTTTTTTATACATTCTATTGTCCTTGGCTTAAAAAAGTTAAGAAACGCTGATATATTTGATCAGCCCATTTTAATCTCCTATTTTTTACAATTGACAACAATATACATAATTGGAGTTCCTCGTTATTAAGCTGCTGCTTTCATTCGCCATTCTCATCTGACATTGTATCGAATCTTCGTCTTACCATTTTTCGAAAACCTTTAGCTTGTTTTCTTTCACTAATGTAAAAACGATGTTTCATGCCCATAGAGTGCCGCATACGTTTTCCATAAAATTAACAATCTATTAACCCTAGAAACTGAAATTAAAAGTGCTTCATTATTTATAGTAGACAAAGGATAAGCATTCTGGGCTGCCTGGAAGAAATAAAATATTTAAACCTTTCTAGGCGTTTGTTCGTTAATATTTTTTTTCAAGCGCTAGAGGTTGAATTGAATGTTCAGTTTTCAGCTTGTACCTCTGAGGCCATGTACTTGGAAAGTGACTAGAGTATTAACATTTCACAAGCTTGAAATGTCTTATATATCTACCTCATTAAAATAAAACAAAATAAATGTTTATTTTACCTATTGACACTAATTTACATGACTTCAGGTTTACCAATAAATACTACTATTAACTTATACCTGAAATCTCAAAAACTGCTACATCAAGTTTCGGCGCTACTAACGTTTAGTGAATGAAAATACTTGTAATGTCGAGACGATTTGAGGTTATCTTACAATATGTGTGTTAATTTGTGAAGTGATTACAGATCTGATTTATATATTGAATGCCTATTTTAACTCTTATTGCACTGGTTAAAATGGTTAACATTTAAAATATTATTATTATTATTATTATTATTATTATTATTATTATTATTATTATTATTATTATTATTATTATTATTATTATTATTATTATTATTAACTATATAAAACATGATCTTGAAGAAGATTTCGGCTGTAGACCATGGTCTTGAGGGGAACTTCAAGCCTCAAGACCACGGCATACAGCTCGGAAATCTTCTTCTAGAGCATCATAGCAACTCCGGCCGTGAAAGCCTAAGTCAATATATGAAACATCTTTCTCTCTCAAATGCTTATAGTCTTATTCTTTTCATCCAACTTTCTGTCTTCACATCATTCCCGTTCTTGTATAGGTTTTCACCCCATCTCTTCAAAGGTCAGCCTATATTCATTTTTTATTACTCTCCTCCTGGCGCGACAGGCCTACAAGGCCCTTAGCCTACCAGCCGGCTGCTGGCCTCACATCCACATGTGTCAATCACAGAGGTAGATGATAATTAGCCAGTGTAGGGGTGACATGTGGTCAGCATGTCGAGTCCCCCAGCCGTTACAGCTGGTTTTCTCAACCTGGAGCCGCTACTTATTGTAGCTACCCAAATGCATCACGATGCTGGGTGGGCACCCAGCTTTCGATATATTCAAGTCTGGAATTCGTTGAATGTGATTTCTCCAGTTTGTTCTGCATTTCTCAACTATAGATTTAATTGATTCTATATTTAATACTTATCTGTTATCTTTGTTCCTTTTGGTGTCTATAAATGTGTAACATGATACAAATATGAGAAATCTTATTTATCATTATTAGATTTATCTTAACTGATCTGATGTTAAGGTCCAGAATTTGCTTCAATATAATAATAAGGACAATGCAATTACTTTAGCATATACATTTTTAATAACGTTTATTTTTTTGTACATTGTGTTTTAATGTACTTTGTATAGTTCCACAAAACTGTGTAACTCTATTTAGTTTTATTCTTCAGATTTTTCTGTACTCTAAATTATATCGTAGATATTTGAATTCATTTCGGTATTCAATGATTTTTCCATTTATTGCAATTTTAGCTCTTCTGGGTTGTAGTCGTTGGAATACAAAGTTTAGTTTTATTTGTAGAAATAATCGTGTTGTATTTATGAGCTTTGTACTGCTCCTTGGACTTAATTTTCTGTTCTCCCTGTCTGTTCATCAGCAAATAGTAATATTGTAAAATTTACTATTTTATTAATAAGCTATAGGCCTAATTATTGTACACATAATCTACAGTAAGGTAACATAATGAGAAAGAATAAACCAGAATCCCCTATTTAACATTTCAAAGATCAGCACTTAGTAAGGGAAGAAAATGTATTTCGAATACAAAACCCGGGAGATATATTGCAAATAGAACATAAATCATACCTGACTATACATGATTTATTATTAACTTATAACTAGGGCCCGGATTTCATGTAGGCCTACATAAATATATATAGCAAATATTGACGAAATATGTAATGAAGCAATTGTATATAAAATCTAAAATTTAATTTATTTGCTACAAAATACCAGTTCATAGGTAGAATAGTCAAATGTCTATGTTAATTTTTAATCAGTTCACATATGCTACAAAGTCCTGAAGTACAAGTGTCTCCCATTAAAGCGTTTAAGTCACATTGGTACGGTATGCAAAATTGATTAATTTTTTCAAATATTCTGTTGTCATGCAGAGTCTTCTATCTGACAGTGTTTGTATAAATATAGAAATATATTATTTATTTATTTAGAGCCCAATCACCACCCCCCGGGTTACCTCGGTCATAATGCCCTTATCCCCGGGTCTGCTCTATGTCCCTATCTATATCTTATCTTTATTGAAATACATAATACATATACAATTCGGGTATTTTAAGTGTGTAGTTGTTATGTGTAATAAAAATAAAGCGTGTTTTGTTTGTTTGTGTATGTGTGTGTGTGTGTGTGTGTGTGTGTAGTAGTAGTAGTAGACTGGTGACGTTTTTAACGCCTCTCTTGTCTCCGCTGGTCTTCGTCTCTTCTTAATCCCAAGACTCTTCTTGTGTACTTGGTGAGGGATTTGAAGGCTTCCTTCCCGGTCCAGAATTCTAAGGCGGGCGGCCATTGTGTTTCACCGATCGTGGCTGCTTCCTCCAGCTAGATAGGTCAACTTCGCAAGAAGTCAACTGTGCATATTTATATAGAGGAATTGTGCTAGGAATAATATTGCCATGGGAATTCTACAATTTCGCCACTAAATAAGCGTGACAAAATACCAAAATTCGAGTAGCCTATCCAGGTTTCTTATTCAGCACAAATTGCAGTTTAGTGGAAACTGCACCAGTTCACCTGGTTACAACACTGACTTTCTGAACTGCATATTCCCACAACTTCTTGGAGAGGCGTACTTCAAGCCTCCACTTTTTTGATGCTGTCAGGAAGCCAGCTGAAATGGCTTGCGAACTGAGCACTTTAGAATTGTTGAATAGTTACAAGGATCCACTCACAGACACTGTAGGATCAATAGAAAATCTCTCCATCAATGAATTCACAGCTTCGAAGTGCTTACTGTAAAAAAAATCACAGATTCAATCCATATTGCCCACCTTATTATCACTAGTTCCGGAGGCAGAGGAACATCAGGTAGTTTGTGCATGTACACGATACGGATATTTCAAGAAAACCTTCGATGCTGATATCAGTATATTTACTTCTGGGAACGTATTCTGTCTCTACCACTTGTTGCAATGTATGAGCCGTACGTGTGACATGCACTAAATTTGGACACAATATTGTGAGCGATTTCCTCGCTTTCAACATGTATGGAGCTGCACCTGCGTATTAATACATCAATAAGGCCCTCTTTTCTTTAACACTGTCTAGCCATACTACCTTAAGTACCGGTACATCATTAATGAATCTAGCAATTGTTGAACTATTTGTTGCTTCCAAAGGTTTACAATAAATTAAATACGGTTTTGATGCAACTTCAGAATCCAACTTGCCCACAATTATGTGAGTAATGAAATGATCTGCAGCATCAGTTGTCTCATCAGCAGAAATCCGTATAGGTGATTTGGGTATGTCAGCCTTGGTTTTTTTTAAATATGTCAACATAAGAATCCAAGTATTTTTTCCTGCGAGAGTGATCTCGACGTAAATTTTGCCGTTGCAGTATGTTTTGTATGAAATGTTTAAAATCGGATACCTGAAGTTAATTCCACGGTATGTTCCCTGCAACCAATGTTATTCACAATTCTTTGTATGATTCACTGTTAGATTATATAGGCTGCTACTGCAACTGTGTAATTAGTACCTTTTTTTAAGAAACCAGTTGATTATTCCTAATAATCTTATGTAGATTGCTTGGTAAATGTTGTTCAATTTCATCATATACCTTATATACGTTTATCACAAATTTGACAGATGACTATTTTACCATCAGTGGTTAAAGAACTGTCAATATAAATCAATGTTTTCAGCTTTGATGACAACGAAGACGCAACTGGTGCCATGGTTAACTTAAATTCAACTGACTATTACAAATTCTGAAGCGTTTGAGAACAAAAAAGTGAAACGTTTGAAACGAGTCTTTTTGTCAGTATCGAACTCTTGTAATGTAGCTTTGAATATAACCGACATGTATGGGATTGACGACAATGTATAAGAAGCACAATAATAAAACTTACATTTTTTTAATATTTTTTGCTATGTAACGAAAATAAATTGGATTGACGAAAATGTTCCGCAATAATATTAAATATGTAAAATTATGTACTGTGGTGTGAAATATGTATTATAGCTCAAAATATATAAAATTATGTAATCTAATATTTTGGAATAACGGTCCTCTCAGAGTAATTCATCGACAGTTTAGCTTTTCTTATAACTACATATACAGGAACAGAAAATGTAATTCTATAACATTCGGACACTATTTATAACGATAGAAAAATCAAATGAAACCGAAACTTGAATCAAATGTTTCAGTGTTCTTTATATGTAGGCTATATGACTGTATCAACCTCACTACCACTGCATAAGCAAGCTGCCCACATCTGTGACATCACTTACCGCTACTCCGCAGGAATAGCTCTCGCTCTGCCACTCTTTCAGACTTTAATGTAGCAATCCTGTAGTGTCTGGTGTTGACGGATTTATATACAGTGACAGCTCTTCAAATGGACCACAAATATTTAATCTAAAAGTTGTCGTCTAGAGGAATGTCTTCTTAAGGGGGGGGGGGTTGAATATCGCCCTGAATACATGCTTGACATCTGTATTTTAAATTGTAAAATGTGTGTGTATTCTAATGCCACCCATTGCACTTTACTTGCTTCGAGTACCGCGCTGATGGATAGATGGCGATACTAATTAATTATTCCCTTTGTTCACTGGTCTTCAAGGCCGCACCAAGAGGCGGATGAGAAATTATTACAATGTAAAAATACCTTACGTATATATATATGAAAACATTTTAATATTTCCATGTATGATTGTTGTATTACTAGAATACAATAGACTAAAGGTGTAATATGTTACAGGTTATAGGATTTACTCCTTAAATTGGCAATTTATCCCATAAGATACATAGATTTCATTTTATTTACTTGTTTTTTATATTGTTTATAAAACAATAGAAAACAAACGAATAGAAATTATTTAAATTCGTATAATATTACACAATAATGTACAATAATAACCGAGTTTCACGTGATTTTGTTTTTACTGCGGTCCGAAACATTTAAACAACTGAGGAGAAATTATTGCTTCGCCAATTTAAGGGTTAAATAAATATTATCTTCCTTCGGCACACAAGGACAAGAATATAGCCTTCACTGGAGTTAGTCTTAAAAAGTATGAAACCTTTAAAAATCGGTCAAAAACATGGTCGTTGGTCGGGGAAAGAGGATTAATATATTAGTCTTATGGGAATAATATTCCGTGCCGAGTAAAATCGGCCGTCTATAGAACTTTCACTGTTCGCATATGTGTGTTCGCTTTGTGTCCCTATAGAAAATAAAGGCAAAAATTTGAATTAAAACAAATAGTATAGGGAAAAAATCTACTATATTATAAAACCAAAAAAAATTGAAAATTTTAAACCAAAACTTGAATTTATTTTCTGTTGCTGTCGCTAGTGTTTATGTAGACTCAGAGAGTACAAGATGAAAATATACTTAGACCATGTGAGAGAGTTAGTGAGGTGCAGGGAAAAAGTATACCACTGTAATTGTGTAACAATGCAAATTGTCATACTTTTATTTCTCAAAGCCAGCATAGACATTAGAATTTTCGTAGTCTTAATTAACGGAATATTTTTAATTTTGAGGGTGAAGTACAGTTTTCATAAGCATTTTCTTTATCATTTACCTAATTCTAAATCAATTTACAAAGTTAATTTGAATACGATGATTTTAGTTGCCCCCGCAAGAATATGAGCGGTGAAAATAAACTCATAAAAATACAACATACACAATTTCCTGTGTTAATATTCTCTCTCTCTCTCTCTCTCTCTCTCTCCACCTTACTTTAATCTTTCCCCTTGTAGATGTGTTTTATATGACTTACAGGAACAGATATATCGGGATAGGATTCCTAAAACTCTGGATCATGTGCTTACTTCTTTGATCATACAAAGAACTGGAACATTTGTCCGGATGAGCGATCAACTGATCAGCTTACTACCAGGGCCACATCCCAGCCCATATGAATATTTATATTAAATACGCATGATACACTAATAAATATTTTAAAATAAATAATAGTTTTAGAAAACTAAAAAACACGCTTTATTAGAAAACCGAACTAAAAAAATGAAAAATAATTTTAATTTCCAACACGCTTGAGATAAAATTAAAGTGGTCAACAAAAACATCATCTCCAACACATATAGTATAAAACTAGAGTTAACAACAAAAAGAAAATAATTTTACCATCAAAAGTGTGGGGTGCTCTATATCAATTAATATATTTGATAATAAACAAATATTGGTAAAAGTAGAGTCTCTAAGAAGAAAATGTAAAAATCATACAAAGCACCCCACGCTTTTGATGGTAAAATTATTTTCTTTTTGTTGATAACTCTAGTTTTATACTATATGTGTTGGAAATGAATTTTTTGTTGAGCACTTTAATTTTAACCCAAGCGTGTTGGAAATTAAAATTATTTTTCATTTTTTTTAGTTCGGTTTTCTAATAAAGCGTGTTTTTCAGTTTTTTAAAACTATTATTTATTATTTATTTTTCAGTTTTAATATTTTACAGAACAAGATGAAAATGTAAATATCTTTAAATTCGATACTATTGTAGTATGGGCTAAAAGTAATACTCTTCTAAAAAAAAATCCTCCCAGACGGATTTGAACCAGCGACCTATGGATTACCGAAATTATATACCACTTGAGTTCACCGCTCTAACCAAATGAGCTCTTACAACGATTGACTAAAAAGTCGACAAGCCCGCAACCTATTATACCAGTTTTAATTTTTTTTTTTTTCTGATGATTCTGGCCAGGATTTTAGAAACAAAATATGAAATTATTGTATTGTCACGGGTCCTTTACAAGTATACAAAGTTTCAAGTCAATCCAATGTTTCTGTGTGGGTGAAAATAGTGTTCAAAGATTCCGTTACATAGATACAAATACACTTTTTTTGATTTTCTGACGATTCTGGCTAGGATTTTAGAAACAAATATGAAAATATTGTATTGCCACGGGTCCTTTATAAGTATACAAAGTTTCAAGTCGATCCAATGTTTCTAAGTGGGTGAAAATCGTGTTCAAAAATTCCGTTACATAGATACAAAGACACTTTTTTTTATTTTCTGATGATTCTGGTCAGAATTTTAGAAACAAAATATGAAATTATTGCACGGGTCCTTTACAAGTGTACAACGTTTCAAGTCGATACAATGATTTTAAGTGGGTGAAAATCGCGTTTGAAAGATTCTGTTACATAGATAGGTATATATATATATATATATATATATATATATATATATATATATATATATAGACAGACAGACAGACAGACAGACAGACAGATAGATAGCCAGACAGATAGATAGATAGACAGATAGATAGATAGATAGACAGATAGATAGATAGACAGATAGATAGACAGATAGATAGACAGATAGATAGACAGATAGATAGACAGATAGATAGACAGACAGATAGACAGACAGATAGACAGACAGATAGACAGACAGATAGACAGACAGATAGACAGACAGATAGACAGACAGATAGACAGACAGATAGACAGACAGATAGACAGACAGATAGACAGACAGATAGATAGATAGATAGATAGATAGATAGATAGATAGATAGATAGATAGATAGATAGATAGATAGATAGATAGATAGATAGATAGATAGATAGATAGATAGATAGATAGATAGATAGATAGATAGATAGATAGATAGATAGATAGATAGATACAGGTCAAGCTAATATAAAGCGTGTAAAAAGGCGAATGTTTATGGGTGATAATGATGGTATTAAACTATTTGGACCTTGAAGTTGTTTTTTTCTTAAATATTTCAGGCGACGGAAGAAACCGAAGGAAACCTCAGCCTAGAAACTTGTACTCTGGGGATCGAATCCGGGCTCGCCGTGTTTTACCGTATATAGAGCGGTTATATATATGTTAATATATTTACTTTCCTGAAATCAATTAAATTAAATTTATGGTGGAAGGTATCGTAGATAATATTGTGTTCATATAATTTAGTTAAACTGGAATGTTTCTCCTGTGTTATGTTGACTGAATACAGAGAATAATTACACAACACTACTGGAGGTGGCAACTTATTACTTTGCCTTCACTACTGACTATAATCCAGCAATAAAATGGCTGGGACTTATTGTTCTGCAGGAAATGCGCAATAAACCTGTTCTCATGTGCGACTATTTAAAACATCTTTGTAGTTAGCTGTATATGAATCTGCAAGTTATTATAATTGTATTCTATCCACGAAACTCTTTCAACTTCCTGGACTTCATAACACTACAATAGTATATTACTATAATTATAATCAGACGTACAAATGCTCCAGCATGAGTACGGCCTACCTAATTACAATACGGACGGCTTAAATTTACAGTGGTGCAAGTCATTTTCGTCAGCTGAAAAAAGTATAACCTACAAGTTCGATTCAAGTCTCTCGATCCAGGTAACACCATTAAAATGACTATTTAACTCATGCCCCAAATGGGAGTCAATGACCAATCACTTTTCAATGAATTTTGTTTTAAAATCAATGACAGCCGTGATTCACCTCGCTATTTATCGACTTCTGTTTACCAAAATAAAGAAAGCTACTCTTTTTTAATATTCTGAACAGGTCAGAACATTATTTTGCAATGATTGACTCTCCGACAAATACGTTGAATAATGAACAGATTCCTTCGAACAACACATTTAATAATTGTGTGTTCAATAATTGTGTTTTTAATAATGATTTCACTGAGTTGTTTCCTAAAACAATAACCTATAATGTTGGTTATAATATACAGTTTGATGTTTTTCATTTTTTTCTCCACTAGGGTGGATTCTTACAATATTGCGATCCTATTTGGCAATAAATAATATGATCAAGTTGCAGTGATGAACAATTGAAACGTAACCAAACATTTCTCATTTTTTTCAAACATCGCCGTTTACATAAAATATATAAATATTTTAAAATAACTGTATTTAAATAATGGTTTGTGAGTAAACAGCTTATTTTTTTTCGTTATATAGTCCTAACAAATGCCACTCATGGTTTCCAAATCCTCTAGATAAATTGGAAATTACTCGTGGCATTACTTATGATAACACTGTAACATTTTTGTTTCAGAATTTATTGAAGTGTGTTTTGGTTTATATTAATTTCTGGAAAACAAATCTCACTTACACCACCATTTCATACGGTTGTTCTTGTTTGAGAGTGTGGATTTCTACAACTTATAGATAAATATTTTTAGAGGCATTACTGACTTTGACAGACCTAGAAGGATCTTGACCTCCAACAAAATTGCTGGCCTCATTTGTGTCAATAACAAAGGTGGGGGTTGCATGGGTCGCATGTCGGGTCTCTTAAATATTACAGCTGGCTTTCTGAACATGGAGCCGCTATCGTAGATATGATAGCAGTGCATTATTCAGATTATTCGCTCTTAATTTCGATGTGGGTTATTATTTTATTTTTAGTGCGTCTCCATGTTCAGAAAACCAGCTTCTACTATGGAGACTCGAATTAGTACGTATCTTGTATCTCTGTGCCGGAGCATGATACATTAGACCGGTGGAATATTGGTGCGGGATAGTTTTTTTCCTTCATCTTAAAGATTTAATTTATTTTTTTATGTTCATTGCTTTAATTCTCATTTTACACCTAGAGCTCCCAAATCATTCTTCACATCATCCAGCAGTCTAAACTTTTCCAGAAGTTTTGAAGATATCCACTGGTTTTGAATTGTTTTGGAATTTGAGATATTTCCTTTCAACTGATATGCATTCGGATAGAGATCATATTAAGCCAACTATCTTAACTTTATATTTTGACTCTGAAATATATTACGATTTTCATGTGTTTGTTGCGATTTTCATGTGTTTCCCTATGTTTTATCAAATTATCTTTATGCACGTTAGTGCGTTTCGTCGTATTTACAGGAATAACGACCATAATTGAAAGATCAATTTCCTAAATTTTAGGGTTGCCAATCTATAATAACTAAACTATACTGTAATATTACAAATGACCTACCTAGGGCGGTATGTAAAACTACTGCCCTTTATGTATACTATGTAGAATGTATATACAAACGGTACTGTTAATATACATTATACGAAACAAATCACTGCATTTTAAATGAACTGAACTTTATTTGAAACAATATAAAACAATACATTCATACTTGCCGCCATTGTATACATGATTGGTGTCACGGCCTGCTGTAGTCTCAACAAAATTATTTTCGCCATTTACCGCATAAACATTGACCACACTAATTATATTATTTTTGGTCTGGACATCTTACCTCAATATTAATGTTGAGGTAAGATGTCCAGACCAAAAATAATATAATTAAAATAACCTCAAAATATAACTTCATAAATTAAATATTGACCACACTGTTAATGAACGCAAATAATTCCAACAAATATATTATTTTACTATTATTTATTATTTTGAAGACATCACCATGCAAAAACAATAATGTACAACACACATTTGTGAAGTATTTTACAGAATCTCGGAAATTAAAAACCTCGCTATCCCTCGGTTTTTAATCATTTTCTCGCTCCTGTAAAGACCACTCCCCAACCTCGCATTGTAAGATACTATTATCATCAGCCTCTATATGTTAAATCAATCTCTATATCATGTTTTATGTTGTTTGTGTTATATTATTTAATTTAAACTCCAACAACCTCCATATATTTTAAATCGTTCTGTCCATTTGTAATTGTTTCTATAATGATTAAATTCGATGGTTATTTATGGGTTAGTTGTAGCCTATGTTAGATAGTTGCATTCATTAATTTTTATTTTCTTATTTTAATCCTTTTAAATATTTATTGCATTACAAAACATTATATTTTTAAAGGAATCCTAAAAAAATAGAGAATCCAGCAAACCTTGAACCCAGAAAACTAAGTGTGTCCCGTTAATAGTTAACTATTTTGTAATCTTTTTTTACACGCTTTATATTAGCTTGACCTGTATCTATATCTATCTATCTATCTATCTATCTATCTATCTATCTATCTATCAATCTATCTATCTATCTATGTAACTGAATTTTTCAACGCGTTTTTCACCCACTTAAAATAATTGGATCGACTTGAAATTTTGTATACTTGTAAAGGACCCGCTACAAAATACAATAATTTCATATTTATTTTCTAAAATCCTGGCCAGAATCATCAGAAAATCAAGAAAAGTGTCTTTGTATTTATGTAACGGAATCTTTGAACACGATTTTCACCCACTTAGAAACATAGGATAGACTTGAAACTTTGTATACTTGTTAAGGACCCGTGACAATACAATAATTTCATATTCATTTTTACACGCTTTATATTAGCTTGACCTGTATCTATCTATCTATCTATCTATGTAACAGAATCTTTCAACGCGATTTTCACCCATTTAAATCATTGGATCGACTTGAAACTTTGTATATTTGTAGAGGACCCGTGACAATACAGTATTTTCATATTTATTTTCTAAAAATCCTGGCCATAATCATCAGAAAATCAAAAAAAGTGTTTTTGTATCAATGTAACGGAATCTTTCAACGCGATTTTCACCGACTTAGGAACATTGGATCGACTTGAAACTTTGTATACTTGTAGAGGATACGTGACAATACAATAATTTCATATTTGTTTTCTAAAATCCTCGCCATAATCATCAGAAAATCAAAAAACGTGTTTTTGTATCAATGTAACGGAATCTTTCAACGCGATTTTCACCCATTTAGAAACATTGGATCGACTTGAAACTTTGTATACGTGTAGAGGGCCCATGACAATACAATAATTTCATATTTTGTTTCTAAAATCCTGGCCAGAATCATCTGAAAATCAAAAAAATGAAAACTGGTATAATAGGTTGCGGACTTGTCGACTTTTTAGTTAATCGTTGTAAGAGCTCAGTTGGTAGAGCAGTGAACTCTTACTGGTATATAATTTCGGTAATCCATACGTCGCTGGTTCAAATCCGGTTGGAAGGGTTTTTTTATAGAAGAGTATTACTTTTAGCTCATACTACAATAGTATCGAATTTAAAGATATTTACATTTTATCTTATTCTGTAAAATATTAAAACTAAAAAATAAAAAATAAATAATAGTTTAAAAAAAATAAAAGAACACGCTTTATTAGAAAACTAAAAAATGAAAATAATTTTAATTTCCAATACGCTTGGGATAAAATTAAAGTGGTCAACAAAAAAATCATCTCCAACACATATAGAATAAAATTAGAGTTATCAACAAAAAGAAAATAATTTTACCATCAAAAGCGTGGGGTGCTTTTTATGATTTTTACATTTTCTTCTTAGAGAGCTTACTTTTACCAATATCTGTTTATTATCAAATATATTAATTGATATAGAGCACCCCACGCTTTTGATGGTAAAATTTTCTTTTTGTTGATAACTCTAGTTTTATTCTATATGTGTTGGAGATGATTTTTTTGTTGACCACTTTAATTTTATCCCAAGCGTATTGGAAATTAAAATTATTTTCATTTTTTAGTTTTCTAATAAAGCGTGTTCTTTTAGTTTTTTTAGAACTATTATTTATCTAAAATCCTGGCCAGAATCATCAGAAAATCAAGAAAAGTGTCTTTGTATTTATGTAACGGAATCTTTGAACACGATTTTCACCCACTTAGAGACATTGAATCGACTTGAAACTTTGTATACTTGTAAAGAACCCGTGACAATACAATAATTTCATATTTATTTGTAAAATCCTGGCCAGAATCATCATAAAATCGAAAAAAGTGTTTTGTATTTATGTAACGGAATCTTTGAACACGATTTACACCCACTTAGAAACATTGGATCGGCTTGAAACTTTGTATACTTGTAAAGGACTCGTGACACTACAATAATTTCATATTTTATTTCTAAATTCCTGGCCAGAATCATCAGAAAATCAAAAAAATTAAAACTTGTATAATAGGTTACAGACTTGTCGACTTTTTAGTCAATCGTTGTAAGAGCTCAGTTGGTAGAGCGGTGAATTAGTAGTATATAATTTCAGTAATCCATAGGTCGCTGGTTCGAATCCGGCAGGGGAGGATTTTTTTTTAGAAGAGTAATACTTTTAGCTCATTCTACAATAGTATGGAATTTAAAGATATTTACATTCTTATCTTATTCTGTAAAATATTAAAACTAAAAAATAAAAAATAAATAATAGTTTTAAAAAACTAAAACAGCACGCTTTATTAGAAAACCGAACTCAAAAATGAAAAATAATTTTAATTCCCAACACGCTTGGGATAAATTTAAAGTGGCCAACAAAAAAATCATCTCCAACACATATAGAATAAAACTAGAATTATCAACAAAAAGAAAATAATTTTACCATCAAAAGCGTGGGGTCCTTTTTATGATTTTTACATGTTCTTCTTAGAGACTTTACTTTTACCAATATCTGTTTAATATCAAATATATTAATTGATATAGAGCACCCCACGCTTTTGATGGTAAAATTATTTTCTTGTTGTTGATAATTCTAGTTTTATTCTATATGTGTTGGAGATGATTTTTTTGTTGGCCACTTTAAATATGATTTTTTTGTTGGCTAGTTAAATTTATCCCAAGCGTGTTGGAAATTAAAATTATTTTTCATTTTTGAGTTCGGTTTTCTAATAAAGCGTGCTGTTTTAGTTTTTTAAAACTATTATTTATTCTGTTAAAGTGATTTAACCAAGCAATCTGCGGACTTTAAATTCTGGCATTTCTGAAAATTTTATTGAATTTTCAGTTCCAGATTATATCTAAACTTATAAAAGTTATTCACATATTTAACTCCGTTAATCTTCCTGAAGATGTTTCTCTATCGGAATATTAAGTAGTATGATATTATTTTCTTGGTAAAATCTAATTTTAACCGTTATCCCTTGAGCACAGTGTCCTTTATATCCCTCCTCATCATACTACCTATTATTCGAAATCTTTTACAGTTTCTCTTGCTAGAACATGGAATTCACTTCCACCCTATGTCAGAGACTGCCAAACTTTACCATCTTTCAGAAATAAATTGAAAATAAAATCACTAACAGAAACAACTCACTAATACTACTTTTTAAGAATTAATAATGCGTTTTTGCATTATTTAATAAAAATAGACTTAGGATTTGTTAATATATTTACCTAATGCCTTGTATAAAATCGTAGATTAATTCATTGTAGTGTTTTTTTTCTCTTCTTTTTATGCATAGTAGATTCGAGCTGTTATTCCTTTTTTATTCATTGTATCATTAATTTAATTTTAATTGTATTTAGTTTCATTCTATTATTAGACATTAATTTCATTATTATTCAATATGACAGATAATGAATTGTTCAATAACTATTATTGTAACTTTTTTTTGTATTCATATGTAACATGTTTGTCCTGTCTAATATGACTACTATTGTAATTTTTTTGTATTCATGTGTAACATATGTTTGTCCTGTTTTATATGACTATTATTGTGTTTTTTTTTTGTATTCATATGTAACATATGCTTGTTCTGGTGAGTGGAAGAGAAGGCCACATGGCCTTAACTCCACCAGGCTAAATAAATAAATAAAAATAAAAAAAAAAATAAAGTAGGACTGGCGTCATAATACAAGTAAAATACCTTTTCATCGTTACTTTTCAATTGAAGATACATTGGACTTATTAACCTATAATTGGATTTTATTCTATAACGTATCTAGTGTTTATGGTTTTATGAATCATTATAATAGAATAACATAGTATCCTAAACATCAATAGACTACATGTTTCAATTCAACCTCCATGTGTTTTGTAATAAAACCAGTTGAAATGAAATGGCTCGAAACTTCGAAGAAAGATAATGGACGTGGTAATACGGGTGAAATATTTTTCACCCGTATTTTATAGTTATTTATAATTAATTATATATTATGCGGGATACAAAAAAAAGGTTGTACCTGCAATTTTCAACAGAGAATTCTAACAAGTTAATTGTGCACAGCATTACATAGAACACAATGCACAGCTTGTGATGGCGTCCCGTAAATAAAATTCACTTAAACGATTTTATTAAATTTGTAACTGTGCATTGGAATTATTTATCCACCTCAATGGTCCCTGTGTAGCGTTGCTGCCTCGTACGCAGCGAGCCAGGGTTTGGTCCCCGGTCGAGACAAGTTTAATGGGTGATTTTTTAAGGGTTTTCCTTGCATATAAGACAAATGTCAGGAAACGTGAAGGCCCAAACGGTCCCTGAACATCATCTAACCATCATTATCATATTCGTCATGTTTAGTATGAATGTGTGTGTGAATTGTGTGTTTCGTCTTTGTTTATCTTGTCTCGGAGGAGGCCCTGACATTGAGCTGATCACTCATTTGGGGAGACCCTCCATGTCATTGTGTAATCAAAAAAAAAGTTTGTGTGAGATCCGTAGTTAAAAAATCCCTCTCCGACAGATCGTGTTACTGTAAGGCCGGGGTGGCATATGTAGCTGTAAGGTGAGAGGTTAAACTGCGTTAATGGAATGGAATTAAGCATTATTTAATTACTTTATTATAATTTTTAATATTTTGGATTGTCAGAGAATAAACCTTTGTAAATCAACATAACTATCGTTTTTAATGAGTGCAAAAGAATGTTGGAACTTCACTTTTTTATATATTGCTGCAATTCTTTGGATTTTCGTCTATTCAGACAGCAATGAGATTAACAGTAAGAAATACTAACAAGTACATGCTAACTAAACTTTTTAAAAATTGTTATGAAAATCTTATATTTAGGAATGCATGTAATTAATTATTAAATCTACCTTATTGTTTTAAAACAACACGCATTATTTTGTAATAAGTTTATACTTTTCAGGTATGTTGGAATTTATAAATTTTCCCACAGCATTGTAAAAAGTAAATAAATAAAATAGCCCACAAAATAGGCTGCATGATTTTTTAGCATTAATTTTTTATTTGTTTTAATCACATGAAGTAACAAGGTAAATTCCTAAGAAGAAAATTTCTGCAGAATGTTGATAGGGTAAAAATATGAAAGATTGTTTGTTGTTGATGAAAAGAGTATATTTCGTCGTTTTCTAGATTAGGAATTTCATTTCGAATAACCTAATTTAGATATGAAAGTAAATGATACGTGTGTGTATGTATGTATGTATATATATATATATATATATATATATATATATATATATATATATATATATATATGGTCAAATGCTTAATAAAATTAAATATACTTTCACTAGAATGTCATGCAAAAGAGAACTTTAACGATGGGGGAAATTAGAAGGTTTTTCAGTTACAAATATACGCACCTGTAAATATGAAAAGCGGTTTATGCTTCTGGTAGCAATTTGAATGTGCACTGATTTAAAACGAATAGGGAGCTAAAGCCACAGCCGTGACTGAATTATACCACTTCACCCAAGCGAAACATGCGTATCGCGGATCCGTTATAATTCATTCATTCAAAAGTTCCCCAGTCCTCTCATACACTCGTATGTAGTTAGGCAAGTCCAAATCATGTTGTGCAGCAGAGTGATTTCTAAGAGCTCGAGAATATCTTATGCTTGAATCAAGCATGATATAATTGTATTTATTTTCCTTACGTTTTCCTCCCCCTTTGTAGGTAATGTTACATACCCCACGTCCTCTCAACCCTTGCAAGAACACGACCTGGATTACGTCCGTACTATTTTGACCTCATAAAGATAAGGAGAGACTCCCCTGATGAGTGATCAGCTGAATGCCAGTGCCACTACTGCGACAAAACGAACATTTAAATCGATGCACACCATTCATTCGTACACTTATACTAAACAAGGCGAATATGATATGGGCGATTGGGAAGGGGGCTATTTTGCCTTTAACATTCCTAAGGTTTGCCTTATACGTGAGGAAAACACCCTAGGAAACTTGTCTCGACTGAGTAACATACTACAGTGGTGGACCTAGATATAATTTTAAGATACTACCTTGGAAAATATTGTTAACCAATTACA
This sequence comes from Diploptera punctata, assembly GCA_030220185.1. NCBI lineage: Eukaryota > Metazoa > Arthropoda > Insecta > Blattodea > Blaberidae > Diploptera > Diploptera punctata. The sequence goes on from JASPKZ010009819.1 coordinate 1,325,124, forward strand.
CTGAGCAACAAAAAACAAACTTTTTTTTTTTGTCTCAGAAAGAAAAAATATGTGATTCTGATAGTATTTTTTTTTTCTCTCCTGAATTCAAATATGATATCGGTTTTTCTCCATCACGCAAGGTTTCCGAGAGACAGGAATTTATAATTTCAAACACTTTAATATTTTCTACATTCGTAACTATACAATATTCGAACATTCGGTCTCGCCTAGATAGTAAGAAATGACGATTTTCTGCTATATTTCGCCTGTGGAGCATCCCTCTTGATGGTCCAACAATAATCGGCCAGCAAATTAGGATTCCATTTGCCTTGATATATTTTTTCCGTAGCTGAAATCATTTGAGTTAGCTCATTTGGTTTTATTTTACAATGGTCAAATGGACGAAAAAACGTTTATTAAAATAATAATAATAATTTAAATCCATTAATTGAAATTGAAATAAAAAAACTGTCGGTGATGGAGAAATTCCGAATACATATTTGAAAACACGATAAAAAACTGCATTAAGTACAATTATTGGTACTCATGAGACAAAAATCATGTTGACCAGTGTTATTAACAGTTTCCCGTGACCGTACGAATTGAAATGGATCTATTATGAATTATCCTACTGTTTTACTTTCGTATTTATTTATCAATATTAGATTTTACTTAAGTAGTTCGCCGTAGCGGTTTAAGACACCATACCTTGAAATGCTACGGAATTTGTGCTGATTCGAGTCTACGGGGGAAGAAATGTTCTCACGGAATTTAAGCTAGTATGGGACCGCGTCATGAGGAATTGGGTAGCTAGGATAAGTAGCGGATTTAGGTTGAGGAAACCGGCTACAACGGCTGAGGTACCCAAAATTCTGACCACATGTCACCCCTGTACTGTCTCTATGATTAACACATATGAGTATGAGGCCAGCAGCCGGCTGTCGCGGGATGGAGTTAGTTATTTTGATCTCGATCATTTTACTTTACAAGACACTGGTTCTCTATGTCATATGGCTTTTGTAAGGCTACTCTGTAAAGCTGTTAAAATTATGTGTTATAGTATTTTTTTTTTGTTCAAAGCCACAGGTTGTCCTACGACAATTCTGGCATTTTATCCTGACATTGGCAGAATTGCAACCCACTTCTGTAGTTGAGATTAATATTAACATGTATATTGCTCACATATTTTTAATCGACGTAATATTATGTCAAATGATCCACAGATTATTAACAAGGTTTATTGAAAATATCCGTGCCTTAATTTAAGTAAGTTACCAATGTTATTGTTCTTACTTTGTGTAGAGAACTTCAGATGTAAAGTAAGATCTTACTGTACGCAATCCTACTGCTAAATGAATGAGGTTACATATTATATCTTATAGTGACCTCATCTTAACCTTCAGATGATGTAAATAAAGTCGTACGGTTTATGATCGTATTGGGTAGACTGATTATTCGGTCGTCATTGTAATTCTAAATATATTTATGACATTGGTATTCTAACAATTTTGTTCCTTGAACTAAGAAAATGATTCGTGCTGATATAATTGTTTCTACGAGTAGTTAATTGTGTTTTTTAAATGCTCTATATTTTCTATTTCCTGTTTTATTTCCTAGTTGTAACTATAATGAATATCAGGTTGACAGGTTGCAAACGAAATACAATATTTGTAGAAAATATATTTAAATATCCAAATAGTTGCGAATTGACATTTTCTTGTTCCTAGACACACAAATGACAACAAAGCGTGATTCATTCATTTTTAATTACAAATGCTGATTTTTTATTGACATACAAGAATTATTTAAGAACACGATTTTGTAGGAATAATACTCATAATAAATAACAATAACAAAAAAATAGCAGTATAATAATAAAATAACAGCTTTACTTTACCCGGCAGAGTCAAGGCCATGTCCATCGCTCAACCCGGTAATATGCATAGTTTTACATTAATTTTATAATACTCTCTTTTCTCACCCCGTCTCTCTCTACATCATAGGCCTACATTACTGTTTTATATAAACAACAGAAATCATTATACAACATTTACTCGCGTATTTTGTGCACCCTAATTTTAAAATTATTATTTTGAACTTATATTTGCTCCGTGTATTTTGCGCATACATTTTAGGTGGGACCTACATTTTCTTTTTCGTGTAGTAGGAATTTTCCTTCCCTGAATTCCATTGCCAATTCTTACATTCCAACGTAGGCCATTTAGTAGCAACTGAACTACCTGCTTCACAAAGAAACCCAAAGTCTCGCTACTTTAACAATGCTTGCCATTGATAGAGACAAGTTTTAGAATAGTAAATACCGGTATTTCAGTTGACTTTCAACACTTCTAATGTGCACTTGCATTTATACTGTATTTCAAGATGGGAAAGAAAAATAACAACTACACAGCATCATATAAATTGAATGTGATAAGTTTCGCGGAACATTTCAGAAAACGTGCAGCAGAAAGAGAATTCGGAGTTCTCGAATTCAACGTGCGTTATTCGAGGGGGAAAAAAAGACGCGCTAAATAATGCAAGAAGTGACCCAGTAGGGCATTTCGTGGCCCGAAAACTGGTAAATATCCCGTTCTAGAAGATTAACTTTGAATTTATTTTGAACAGTTGCGGAACGACGGTATCGCAGTTACACATGGCATGCTACAACTACGTGCACATGAAAGTGCTAATTTTCACAACGTAGACGATTTACGGTATTTGTATTGTTTCGTTTTTATAATTATTATTGTTTATAGATGTATTATTGCATGATTATTATTTTTATTATTCGATTTTACCTACAGCGTTATGCTATAAATGTATAAGAGATGACAAAGTTACTGTACTCTTAATTACTATACTTGCCTACCATAACTCAGACCAGGACCTCTAATTTTTTTTTTAAATCCGCATATTTTACCCAAATTTTTCGGTGGCCAAAGTAAATTAAAAAGTGCGCAAATTTCGCGAACAAATACGATAATCACACTATAATTTAAAAGGACGCCTAAAGGATTATATATTGTTACATATTGTTGGGCCGGATTTTAATTTCGCGAACTACAATAAGACTCCAGAATTTCGCTTATCTGACATTTTTGTATCGCGACTCACGAGTCGAAGTTCTCGCTGGGAGTTTTACAGATAAGCCTACCGTTGATTCTCGATCATGAACGCCGATCTTCCCAGAATCTTTGATGTCCGTTATAAATGTCCCTTCAGAGCAGTTGGGAGTCAGTAGTGATAGTGATCTGGTAGGCAAAGAGTGAGTTAGGATCTGAAGAGGAAGATCATGTTGGAAGTTAGTTCCTGCGAGTGTGAAGATATGAACTACATACTGTGTTATGTGAAACACTTAAAGCGGAATAATGATTGTGAACTAAATAAAAAGAATTGGAAATTTTTGTGAAAAACCGGTCTGAAGTTATTAAATAAATATGTTCCTGTTCAAACGTCACCGCTATCAGTGACAATATTTAAAAAAACTTTTATCGAATTATATTGTAACCTTTAAAATATAAAAACTCACAATGAACATTGAATAATGTGTTTATTATTATTATTATTATTATTATTATTATTATTATTATTATTATTATTTTATTATCATCATCATCATTATTACCATCATTATTATTATCATTATGGTATTATTTTATTATGGTTGTTATTTATTGAACAGGGTTATAATATAATAACATCTTCCTATTTTTTCAAAATTTCACTTTAATGTTTTAGTCCATTTATTTCCATCTTCCCAATCTCCTACCTGCTCCACCATCGATCTTTTAATCACTTCTATCCATGTAATCTTTAGTCGACCCTTCTTTTTTCTTCGCTGGGGAGTTCGATAAAACATTTTTTTAAGGTAGGTCCCTAATTTCTGCTCCGGCATTCTTGTGACATGGCCATACATATTTAAAACAATAAAAGTTGTACCTGTGATGGTAGTCGTCCTCAACAAATTCAAATTGTTTAAAGTAATCAGCTAGGACTTTCGGAACTAGTTCCATTTCCAAAACTGTTCTGTATGGTACTGATTGTGATTTAACTAGCACGTTGTACGAGTATAATGGTTTGGTAGGGTGAGTTTTCGTTCAACAGGTTATCATTTCTAATAATGTTTTTTAAATGTAATGACCATACATCCAAATTGTGTATATTTAATGAAATGTAATATGGAATTTTGGACCTTCATTTCCCGCCTGATTACATCATTCCTAATCTTTACCAATCTAGATTGCCCAGCTAAATTAATAATAATAATAATAATAATAATAATAATAATAATAATAATGATGATGATGATGATGATGATAATAATAATAACAGTAATAACAGGCTATTCTTTACAACATGTGACGCGACTTTTTAAATTATTTCATAAACTCGTATCAAATTTTATTCTTAGGGTTTCATTTTTCAAATTATTTCCCACCATTTACAATGATTCTTACATTTTTTCTAACGATTATTTCAATATGTTTTCTATGATATTTAACTACATACGTAGCATGAAGACGTGGCAGTCGTATTGATTATAAAGAATATTCTAAGTAATGCAGCCAACCAATGTACTAATTAACCGTATACTTAATTACATATACTTCAGAATTTCAGAACTTACTATTTATTTTTGGCCGTTGCATTCTAAAGTGCTAAAATTGCGTTAGGTTAGCTTTTAGGTTAGTTAAATACTGTGTATATCTTGGCTGCATCCTGTGATTCCATAGGTGTAAACCGCTTCGCATTTGTAAAGAATCTCCTAATAATAATAATAATAATAATAATAATAATAATAATAATAATAATAATAATAATAATAATAATAATAATGTAAAACATTACATTTTCATTGTAAAAATATTGAATTATTTCAATTATAAACTTATTTAAGGATTAACTAAAAAATCGCTCTATCGACAGCCAGTTTTTCTCGCAACGATACACACGATTTAATAAATATAAGAAAGATATATTCCGCAATACAGCGAAATTATACCATAAATTCTGAGAAGTATTTGGCCATCCCTGTGGATACATGAAAGCTATTTTTATACTGTATTGTGTCCTGTGTTGATTGAAAAGTTCTTTGTTATTTGTGATATTAGTCATAGCAAATATAAAATTGAATTTTGTCAATATTGTCATAGTTTTCCACATCACGCTGTTCTGACAACCTTGGAACCGACAAAACACGTGATGAAGAAATCTTATTTATGTCGTCACGTAAAGCAGAAATTGTTACATTATTATCGTACATCTCTGGCGCTGTCTGAGCAATTAACGAGTTAGTTGTCTTATCTCTACAAATAAGCACAGACTCAATGATTAAATCTTTCTCTGTGTTGTTATTACGGAATTAATTTATGGATTTTTGGCGCACGTCATCTCGCATATCAAATTAAGACGCAATTAGAAATACAGTTATTCAATTAAAGATAGATGTGCTGTAGATAATACAATTTTGGATTGCATTGAAATTAAACTGTTAAAAATGGTATCCCACGTTAAAGACTGGAAGGAACTAACTAAAACTAACCCACTGGCACTATCGAACCCAGAGGTTCATGGCCGTGCGGAAATAGGCTCTCAATACATTCTTATAGTCCGAGATCCGGCTGCAAGATTACTACGTTCATCCAGTCTATGAATAAAATCATTGTTTTTTTTCATAAAATTGTGAATGACTGAATACATTTTTGCCGAGTTGCCTATTAAAATTCGGCCGCCAGTATGTTTAATTTATTTATTCGAAATCATTTGATTCACTTGTTATTAAAATAAATTATCCAGTTCGCAGAAATCGATATATAGAGCTTGAAAAGTTTTGGTTGCCGTTGCACACTTGGCCGTAAACCTCCTCGCGGCTACAGCAAGCTGTTACACCAACCAGTAATAAAATGGCGGTAAGTACGTATTTATTGTTTTATATTGTTCCCTCGCAGCGGGAAGTAAAACCACTGCCCTTTATGTATACTACGTACAATATATATACAAAAATATATCCAAAAGGTAGTGTTAATATACATTATACGAAACAAATCGCAGCATTTTAAATAAACTGAACTTTATTTGAAACAATATAAAAAAAATACTTACCTCCATTTTGTTATTGATTGGTGTCACAGCCTGCTGTGGCCGCGAGGAGGTTTACGGCCAAGTGTGCAATGACAACCAAAACTTTTCAAGCTTTATACATCGATTTCTGCGAACTGGATTATAATTTATGTTAATAACAAGTGAATCAAATTATTTCGAATAAATTAATTAATTATATTTTAATTAAACATACTGGCGGCCGAATTTTAATAAGCAACTCGGCAAAAATGTATTCAGTAATTCACAATTTTATGAAAAATATCGATTTTGTTCATACACTCTTGCAGCCGGATCTTGGACTATATCCGTAGTTCTTCTACTTCTTGAAATTAGATCTTTTGGCCCGTTTTCACATCAAGTGGAATTTAACGAATCTTTCCATCTAGTAAATGAGCGTCCAACATTTCTATGTCCTATTGGTTTGTACTTTAATAACAGCTGAGGGATTCTATCTGTAGGCATTCTTTTAATACGTTTATACATGTTGTTTCTCATGTTGTCAATTCGATTTGTTAAATTAAAAATATTTAAGTCTTTTTTAATATCTTCATTTATTTTCTGTCCAAAATTGTCACACCTGCTTCTGAACGTAAGAACTTCCGTAGTTAATGTTTACAATTATTCCCTGTATAATTTACCTCAGTTCTAGTATGTGTTTGGCAAAACTTGATTTTTCTTCATTATTAATAAAGTTTTTGAAGTGTTGAGAATATCTTGTCTTCAAATTTCTTGTTGTTTTGCCTATGTAGAACTTATCGCAGTTATTGCACTTTAGTTTATAAACGCCTTTATTTTCATATTTATTTATTTCTGTTTTGCTGGAAATGATATGTTAAGTTTATTAGTTTTGAAGACAGTTTTAATGCTCTTGTCTTGCTTCCTAATTGATTTAGCTAGTTTGGTTGTTTCATCTCCTGTATAAGTTAGTGTAATCCAATTGTTAGTATTTATGTTACTTTCTTTTCCTAGTTTTGTTACGTATGTTAAATTGATTCTTCTTCTTTGTTTTCTGACCAATTCTTGATCTTTTCTTCTTTGTATCCATTGTTATGTGCTAGGGATTTTATATAATTTAGTTATTTTTTTGTAGTTAGTTTTGTTTAGTGGTAGCGTTAACATTCTATTTATTAGGCTGATGAAGGTACTCATTTTCTATTATACGGGGTGTCTTGATTTTTGGTGTATAGCTATTGTGTTGCTTGTTGGTTTCCTGTATATGCATATGTCTGGACTATTGTTAGTAAGTAGGTTTTCTGTATATGCATATGTCTAAACTATTGTTAGTAAAATTTACTAACAATAGTCTAGACATATGCATATACAGAAAACCAACAAGCAACACAATAGCTGTATATGCATATGTCTGGACTATTGTTAGTAAGTAGGTTTTCTGTATATGCATATGTCTAAACTATTGTTAGTAAAATTTACTAACAATAGTCTAGACATATGCATATACAGAAAACCAACAAGCAACACAATAGCTAGCTATACACCAAGAATCAAGACACCTCATACAAAAAATGAGTACCTTCATCAGCCTAATAAATAGAATGTTAAAGCTACCACTAAACAAAACTAACTACAAAAAAATAACTAAATTATATAAAATTCCCAGCACATAACAATGGATACAAAGAAGAAATGATCAAGAATTGGTCAGAAAACAAAGAAGAAGAATCAATTTAACATACGCAACAAAACTAGGAAAAGAAAGTAACATAAATACTAACAATTGGATTACACTAACTTATACAGGAGATGAAACAACCAAACTAGCTAAATCAATTAGGAAGCAAGACAAGAGCATTAAAACTGTCTTCAAAACTAATAAACTTAACATATCATTTCCAGCAAAACAGAAATAAATAAATACGAAAATAAAGGCGTTTATAAACTGATGTACAATAACTGCGAAAAGTTCTACATAGACAAAACAACAAGAAATTTGAAGACAAGATATTCTCAACACTTCAAAACTTTATTAATAATGAAGAAAAATCAAGTTTTGCCAAACACATACTAGAAACAGGCCATCAGTTTGATAAAATCGACAACTCTATGTCACTACTACACAGATAGTATAATCACAACAGAATCAGCATCCTGGAAGATATAAAGATTCTAAAGGAAGCAAAGAATACAGACCTACTCAATGAAAACATATCCGCTGATATAAACCCGTTGTACAACCTGTACAACATCATTACAATCGGTACCGTTGAAATGCAAAAGATGAGACATTGATTTTGAAAGGCCTCCATATTGGAACTATTTTAATAATTTGAGGATGACTGTCTTACCAGGTACCAATTTTATACTTAACATCTAATTACACAACCTGAACGGTGCTTTAATATGAATTTTAAAAGTGTTGAGGGATATGAAAGAGCTACTTTTGTTCGTGCGAACATGAACTTACGGTTTCGATAAGTGCCGATGAGTTAGTTAGTAAAATATTCCACTTCATAGTATATGTCCTAAAAATTAAGATGGTATTTGGGATCCATAAATAAAAATCAGAATTTGAGAAAAAATAATAGATGTAAGCAATAAATTTTACAGCAATCATTTAATTTCAAGAAGTAACTTGTATAATGTTCATAATAGTAGAGCATGTTTTATAAAGCATACGTTTGAAATTAACGGTGTATTAAATAATATTTTATAGAAGGAATTTATGCGCCCTTTTCCCACGGAACAAAGGTAGGCCTAGTTGCGTGTATTACTTTTTTTATTACTGGTTTGTTTAATTTTTTTTATTTCTAAGCACTTCCTTTGAGGAATTACTTTCATAACAAAATTAACTTGCTTACCGTAATGATGCCAAAGTAGTTTTATATCGGTTTTTAAGTAATGTAAGTCAAATCGACGGGATTTTATTTAAATAACTTCTAGGAGGATTTAGCCTATTGAAATACATATATTGCTAAAACATCTAGCTTATTCAATCTGATATTGCAAGACAATGAAATATAAACTTTGTAAACAAATTTATTGTTTCCTGTTGGGTTTGTATTCCGGGTTAAATGGCCGTGGCCAGGTTTTCTTAAAACTCAACGTTTGGTCTTCTACTGCGGTAGACATCCTCAGGAGATTCTGCGTGCTGCAGACAGTTGAAGAGTTAGTCTACCGCACTAGTTTTAAGAAAACCAGACTACGGCACTACCGCACTAGTTTTAAGAAAACCAGACTACGGCCATTTAGCCCGCACTAGTTTTAAGAAAACCAGACTACGGCACTACCGCACTAGTTTTAAGAAAACCAGACTACGGCACTACCGCACTAGTTTTAAGAAAACCAGACTACGGCACTACCGCACTAGTTTTAAGAAAACCAGACTACGGCCATTTAGCCCGATAGACAAACCCAACAGAAATCAAGACACCTGCCGTGAAAGCTTACAATTTTACATAAATTTATTTTTCAAATTTCAATTTGCCTACATGTGTTTCTGTAAAAATTACCTATGTATCTGTGTTATAATTTTAATTTTTCACATAGGGCAAATCATAAGAGATGCGTATTTGGACATATTATGGAACTTAATTGACATAATATGGTGTTTTCAAGCTGTTACTATAATTTACTGACATGTCCGAGGATTCTTATACGAAATATTACGCGTCAATGTGGATTGAAAGAGGAAGTTTCAGCCTCGTATCCGAGTTTCAGCTTCCTTATCTTCTTTAAAAATTAGCGTGAGTCTGTTTGCCTGTCCCTTAAGGGCTCAAAAACTACTGAATTCGGGTTACTATTTGGCCGGAGCTTAAAAAGAAAAGTCGCTTTTTGAACGCTTAAATGGCGTACACTGCCTAAACCATAACAAATTGTTCCGTTATTAGAGATATAGCCTACTGTTATATCGACGATTGAAGAGAAATTGCAAAATCGAGATTTATGCAATGAGTGAATATTAAGGCATAGGATCATACACTAATTTGCAAAATCGAGATTTATGCAATGAGTGAATATTAAGGCATAGGATCATACACTAATTTGCAAAATCGAGATTTATGCAATGAGTGAATATTAAGGCATAGGATCATACACTAATTTGCAAAATCGAGATTTATGCAATGAGTGAATATTAAGGCATAGGATCTACACTAATTTGGAAAATCGAGATTTATGCAATGAGTGAATATTAAGGCATAGGATCATACACTAATTTGCAAAATCGAGATTTATGCAATGAGTGAATATTAAGGCATAGGATCATACACTAATTTGCAAAATCGAGATTTATGCAATGAGTGAATATTAAGGCATAGGATCATACACTAATTTGCAAAATCGAGATTTATGCAATGAGTGAATATTAAGGCATAGGATCATACACTAATTTGGCAAAATCGAGATTTATGCAATGAGTGAATATTAGGCATAGGATCATACACTAATTTGCAAAATCGAGATTTATGCAATGAGTGAATATTAAGGCATAGGATCATACACTAATTTTGCAAAATCGAGATTTTATGCAATGAGTGAATATTAAGGCATAGGATCATACACTAATTTGCAAATCGAGATTTATGCAATGAGTGAATATTAAGGCATAGGATCATACACTAATTTGCAAAATCGAGATTTATGCAATGAGTGAATATTAAGGCATAGGATCATACACTAATTTGGAAAATCGAGATTTATGCAATGAGTGAATATTAAGGCATAGGATCATACACTAATTTGCAAAAATCGAGATTTATGCAATGATTGAATATTAAGGCATAGGATCATACACTAATTTGCAAAATCGAGATTTATGCAATGAGTGAATATTAAGGCATAGGATCATACACTAATTTGCAAAATCGAGATTTATGCAATGAGTGAATATTAAGGCATAGGATCATACACTAATTTGGAAAATCGAGATTTATGCAATGAGTGAATATTAAGGCATAGGATCATACACTAATTTGCAAAATCGAGATTTATGCAATGAGTGAATATTAAGGCATAGGATCATACACTAATTTGCAAAATCGAGATTTATGCAATGAGTGAATATTAAGGCATAGGATCATACACTAATTTGCAAATCGAGATTTATGCAATGAGTGAATATTAAGGCATAGGATCATACACTAATTTGCAAAATCGAGATTTATGCAATGAGTGAATATTAAGGCATAGGATCATACACTAATTTGCAAAATCGAGATTTATGCAATGAGTGAATATTAAGGCATAGGATCATACACTAATTTGCAAAATCGAGATTTATGCAATGAGTGAATATTAAGGCATAGGATCATACACTAATTTGCAAAATCGAGATTTATGCAATGAGTGAATATTAAGGCATAGGATCATACACTAATTTGCAAAATCGAGATTTATGCAATGAGTGAATATTAAGGCATAGGATCATACACTAATTTGCAAAATCGAGATTTATGCAATGAGTGAATATTAAGGCATAGGATCATACACTAATTTGCAAAATCGAGATTTATGCAATGAGTGAATATTAAGGCATAGGATCATACACTAATTTGCAAAATCGAGATTATGCAATGAGTGAATATTAAGGCATAGGATCATACACTAATTTGCAAATCGAGATTTATGCAATGAGTGAATATTAAGGCATAGGATCATACACTAATTTGCAAAATCGAGATTTATGCAATGAGTGAATATTAAGGCATAGGATCATACACTAATTTGGAAAATCGAGATTTATGCAATGAGTGAATATTAAGGCATAGGATCATACACTAATTTGCAAAATCGAGATTTATGCAATGAGTGAATATTAAGGCATAGGATCATACACTAATTTGCAAAATCGAGATTTATGCAATGAGTGAATATTAAGGCATAGGATCATACACTAATTTGCAAAATCGAGATTTATGCAATGAGTGAATATTAAGGCATAGGATCATACACTAATTTGGAAAAATAATGGTTAAGCACCTTCCATGAAGCATCTTTGCTACGCATTATCACTGCTACACCAAGTTAATGTACACATAATTGAATGTCTCAAAATAATCTACAAAATGTCCGCGACAGCATATGTGTCTTTTAAGGATAGGCCTAATTCATAATAACCACTTTTGTCTTTCAGCTCATTGATACCAAGAAGATCGGTATAAGTAGATTTCTGGGCAATGCCGAATAACAGCACGGGGCATATAGGCCTAAAAATAATTACAATATAAATGTATATATATTTTTTTCTTTTTACTTCTAAACATAAAAACACATTTAATTTATTTAGGTGTAGCAGCGCACGCCAGGTATTGGCTAGTATATTATATTAATGGGAGAGAAGAAGGAATTGACACATTTCAAAATCTGTTATAAAAAATTGTCCGACTAATTAAAAATGCTAGTCCGGCACACTACTCAGGTGGTAACATGCCTGGTTCCATATTCGATTCAGGGCGGAGTTGTAGCCCTATATTTTAATTGTACAGTTTTCAATATGTCAGCTAGGAGGTATGGTGGTATGATTTTCTAATTGCGTGATTGTACACGAGATGCCTGGATAAAATTCAAAACTCCTCCTTTGTACATTTGGAATGTTAAGAAAATATGTGGTGCTGTTGATAGCAGTACGCCCGTCGGATAGGGACGTTAAGGCTGGCGGTGTCCTTGAGCTTTTCGACAAGAATAGGCTACATGCCAACGGGGGGTTTCATCTTCTTCCTTCTCATCATCATTCTTGATATACTTACACAACACACAATTAGTTTTAAAAAAATTAACTCACCCTGCGCTCGTCTCTGTACACACAAAAAAAAAAAACTTCAAGCCGACAAGCCTAGAAGACCCTTGGCCTACCATCCGGCTGCTGGCCTCACATCCACATGTGTTAATCAGTGGTATACGATTATCTAGCCAGTGTAAGTGTGACATGTGGTCAGCATATGGGGTCCCCACCCGTTATAGCTGGTCTTCTCAACCTGGAGTCGCTGCTTATCATAGCTACCAAATGAATCACGATGCCGGGTGGGCACCGGTCCCATACTGGCCGAAATTTCATGAGAAAAATTTCTTCTCCCATGGGGACTCGAACCAGCGCAAGTCCCGTAGCTTTGCGCCAAGGCTTCTTGCCTTAGTGATCTGAGAAAGTGTTACGGAAATTGAAAATATACCACATTAACGTCTTCTGTCTGCCTAAAACGCAACCCAAAGCACTAAAAAAAGAGTGAATAACATAGAAACACAAACACACACACACGTAACAAAATACATGGATAAACTTTCGGACCAATATCGCTGCTGCTGATACACACCTGGGGTTCCATTTATCATTGTACTGAACATGGAAATTTCCACATCAAATTATGTAAAACGTAATAAATTAATATTTATACTTATCGCCAGATACTCACTGTCTTAACTGAAGAACTTCGTTCATTTTCGATTAAGCATAATAGTTAATTAATACAAATAGTCATTCTTCTCCATTCATTTGCCTTTCCTCTTTTTTGGAACTAAAATCATAGACATATGTGTACTGTTCTAAGTATAAGTAAAGTCCACTTCTGAAATTTCGGTATAACGTCGTTGCAGCGGGTCCTGGTTCATTGCTCGGTCGGGACAAGTTTACTGGGTTAGGTTTTTCGGGATTCTTTTTTATCTAAGACAATTGTGGGGAATCTCTAAGGTCAAAATGGTCCCCGAACACTATTTGGCCATCATAATCATCCTGTCATATTCAGTTTGTTCAGTATGAGTGTGTGAGTAATATGCCTTGTCTTAAATGTTCATGCTGTCTCGGAGGTGGCCCGGATTGAGGTCATCCCTCTTTCGGGGAAACTCTCCATGTTCTTGTGTGATCAAAAAAAAAGTATACCACTATTTTTATGTGCACCAAAGTTTAACATTCTTTCCCGACTGATCGTATAATGTTAAGGACCGAGTGGCATGGGACACCTAAAAATATCTAAAAAAAAAAAAGTTAAATGAATAACAAAGAAATATAGATAAAACTCATAAGCAGAATTAATAATTAGCCTACCCACCTGATAGGTGTGGCGCAGCGATTAACTTTCCCCGCCATGCGTACTTCAACTTTTCTATTCGTGTGTGATTGTTTATGGTTTAATATTTATTTATGCGATAGTGCGTTTTGTCGTACTTAAAGCAATGGCGACTATGATTGAAAGTTCAACTTTCTACATTTCGGGGTTGCCAACTTAAATAACTATATCGTAATAAAATAACTATACTGCAATATTACAAACCCTGTGCGGGATGTAAAACCAGTGCCCTCTATGTATACTATGTACGATGCACATACAAAAAAAAATCGGAAAGGTAGTGTTAATATACATTATTCGAAACAAATCACTGCATTTTGAATGAACTGAACTTTATTTGAAACAATATAAAACAATAAATACGTACTTAAAACTGAAAGAGACGTAAATGTGAAACTGTCAAGATTTCAAATGACATGTGGAACTATACATAAAACATTAAAGAACAAAACAAGAAGAGATACTAGATTTAAGTTTTATAAAACATTGGCAGTCCCTGCATTACTTTATGGAAGTGAAACTTGGGTAATGACCAAAAAATTACAAAGTAGAATACAAAGTGTACAAATGAACTTCCTTAGAAGAACAAAAGGCTGCACAAGAATGGTTCGGTTAAAGAATGAAGGTATAAGAACAGAGTTAAATATGTATCCATTAAATGATAAAATCAAAGGATATAGAGAAAAATGGTTTAGACATGTAGAAAGAATGAACGTAACAAGATTTCCAAAAGCAGCATTTAACTACAAGCCAAGAGGTTCAAGGAATGTAGGAAGGCCAGTGAAAAGATGGACAAAACAACTGTGAGGCGGAACAGGCATTTTGCCTAGCCCGGGAAGTGAAGAAGAAATACGTACTTGCCGCCATTTTATCACTGAATTGGTGTCACGGCCTCCTGTAGTTTCAACTAATAAACATTGCCCACACTGTTAATGTTAGTCAGTTGTTTATAATGAACGCAAATATTTCCAATAAATGTGTTATTATTTTACTATTATTTATTATTTTGAAAACACCATCGCACAAAAAATAATGTACAACGCACGTTTTCCAAGTGTTTTACAGAATCTCTGAAATTAAAAACCTCTTATCGCTCGGTTTTAAACATTTTCCTCGCTTCTGTAAAAATCACTTTCCACCCTTGCATCGTACTATACTATCATTTTAATACATTTTGTTAAGAAAGGAAAATCCATATAAGTATCCCGTGCACATCCGATTGTTCTATTAAACAACGCAAGGAAGTTATAAAACGTTTCGCCTAAAGACAGGCACCAATCAATAACACACACACTTGTCAGATACAACGTCACGTATCACCCCATCTGTGGTTAACAAGACGTCAGGACCACCGCCTAAGACATCTAAAGATACAGAACACACATCAAGGTAGATGCTGAAGATTTAAAATCCCTTCGATCTCGGAAATCATACCCGGGTCGCCGAAGTGCTAGGTAGGGAATCTACGGATCCATGCTACGGTGATGGACCAATTTTAGTTGTTGAAAAAAACAATTACGTTAATAGCAAATATAATTTAATTGCAGTTGTTTTATCTGTAAAAGGGTTGCGTGTATTCGTACAGTACACGCCTACATCTACTCTTGGGCGTTTTATTCGTATCAGAGAACTTAATCTCGACCCTCGACCTCTTAATACGTCGCTGGAACACTGATGTTCTGGGCGTTGAAAATATGTTATATTGTCTTCTTCTACTTATCTTCATAATTGGTGTTATATTTTCATCCCAGAATATCCCAAATTTCCGTAAATCACTTTTCTGAATGTTTTAAACCAGTGGTTGGGTTTAATTTAAAAAGTCGGTCACACAGGAAGTGCGTAAGCTAAGCGACTCCCTCAGCAAGTCGAATGTATGGTCCCGTTGTGCTGGTTTATGGAATATGTATTTCTTTTGTTAATTTGGAGAAACGCTGTTTCAGATTATTTAAAATTGTCGGACTGCAGAGAAAATAAATTGTGCGTAACCGTAAATTATTACCTATTTGCATAATGTTGTATAATTTAACACCAATTTAAACAATGTCTGCCGATCAGTTTTCTATTACTTTATCATAAGTAGTGCCACGAGTGATTTCCAAATTATCGATAAATTCACGACTCACGAAGTGAGGAGTGAATTTATCTAGAGAACTTGAAAATCACTCATGTCATTTGTTAGGACTATTTAACGAATAAAATTAAGCTGTTTACTCACATATCATATTTAAATATAGTTATTTTAAAATATTTATATATTTAATGTAAACGGCGATGTTTGAAAACAAATGAAAAACGATTGGCACGCTTCAATTGCTTCTTTTGTTCATCACTGCAACCAGATCATATTACTTATTGTCAAAGGAACGCAATATTGTAAGAATGCACTCTAGTGGAGAAAAAATGAAACACATCAAACTGTATATTAATTCATTTCTGATGTCCTATGATGTAAATACAATTATATTTTTCTGGAATGTTATTAATGGGAAAAAATACATTTAAGCAAGTGTGCAAACAGTGGTTTCTTTTTTGATGGTATAATAAATTGCTACAAATGGTTTTATATTAACTCCCGCATGCGCTATGTGTTGGCATTCATGCAGTATATATACGATCTGATAGCCGTATTTTTTAGAGAGTCAGTCACTGCAAAATAATGGTATGACCTATTCAGAATGTTAAAAAGGAGGTGCTTTCTTTATTATGATAAACTTTAGTTGGTAAATTCTAGGCGAAACACGACTGTGATTGGTTGTAAATAAAAAATCATTGAAATGTGATTGGTCATTGACTCCCATTTGGGGCATGAGTTAAATAGTCAAAAATATTACATAAATTAAACTAATGTATCTTATAGAATATATTGCAAATTTATGGATTAATTAAATTTTATAATATACATTACGAAAACAAAACATGGCTGTCACCAGAGTCAACTTTTAATTTTCGATTTCACACACACACACACACGCACGCACGCACACACACACACACAACACACACACACACACAGCACACACAAACACACACGCACACACAAACACACACGCACACACAAACACACACGCACACACAAACACACACAAACACACACACACACACATATATATATATATATATATATATATATATATACTAGCGTACCCGCCAGACGTTGTCCTGCCCAAACGTTTAATTCTTATGTCATGGCCGGACGATAAAAATATGTTGCTTTTTTGCCATAAAATTCACTAATTATGACGTAATTATATATTATTAAATAAGTTCGCGAGAAAACCTCTCACAGCCATCTGTTGTGGCTCAAGAAGTGTGCATGATGACGTCACATTGTCGCATGGAATATGTCGATAATGCAGATCACTACACATCTAACATGAAACAAATCCTATAACCCGATCACAGCGCCACCTACCGAGCCCAATTGAGAATCTAAACCATCCAAGAACCCACTTAAACACAAACAAAAAGTTTCATCAAAACTGGTCCAGTCGTTTAGGCAGTTTTTTATTTCGGATTTCAAGTAAACCTCCACTTCTAATTGTCGGATTTCGCTCACTTTTGGACAATACCTACCTCAGTTTATTTTTATAAGATATGCTGAGTTTCATTGTGAAACATCGAAAAATGTGACCGCTAGAGCAATTTTTCAATTTATAGTTCAGATGAACTCTTACACTTAATGATTTTAGGGGGTCCAATTATGGAATCTAAACCATCGAGGGACGCACAAAAAAAATCATAAAAATAGGTTCAGTGACAAAAAAAGTACAGAAAAATTATGTACACCCTTCGACAAAATAAAAATGAGTCATCTCTTGAACGCACATTTCTTCTAAGTCATACTCGGCACAGCGCTGGGTTCAAACTAGGAAACTACACTGCTCAAAAAAATTAGGGGATATTGTAGAATAACCTATTAAGACTATGTTTTTAGGAACAGTATTAGATGCAATCGCTTTCTATTACTCCAAAAGAATGTCAACAAGAGTTTGAAGTCATTACGTAACCTCTGTACCACACCAGATGTCAAAGAGATCCTGATTAGGAATATGGCAAACAAACAAAGCAACATTAACATGGGTGAAAATGTTTCTTTAGTATGGTGTATGGTCTCCTCGAACGGCCAGCACTGCCTCACACCTGTATGGCATTGATGCAATGAGGTTAGCAATGAGTTCTTGGGGGATACGTGGCCACTCTTCCATAAGAGCAATGTGCAGCT
Source organism: Diploptera punctata (assembly GCA_030220185.1). Taxonomy (NCBI): domain Eukaryota; kingdom Metazoa; phylum Arthropoda; class Insecta; order Blattodea; family Blaberidae; genus Diploptera; species Diploptera punctata. Next base: position 1,343,442 of record JASPKZ010009819.1, read on the forward strand.
CTGGAACAGTTGTGGGAGGTGCTGGTCTGCCTGCAATGCACCTGCCTAATGCATCCCACACATGCTCAATCGGATTTAAGTCCGGGGAGGAAGCTGGCCATTGCATACGCTCGATACCCTCCACTTCCAGCATGTCGTCCACCAAGCCAGTTCTGTGGGGTCGTGCATTATCGTCCATAAAAAGAAAAGAATCACCTATGGAATCAGCATAAGGCACGACAAAAGGTCGGAGAATCTCATCTCTATACTTACCGCAGTCAAAGTACCACCTTGGATAACGTAGAGGTCCGTACGTCCACCACTACTGACTCCTGCCTACACCATCAATCCACCGCCACCATATAGGGATCTTTCACGTACAAAAGCTGGATTGTTTCGTGTCCCTTTTTCTCTCCAGATGAATACACGCCGACTATCACATTCCATGTTGAATCGCGACTCATCAGAAAAAAGAACTGATCTCCATTCAGCATGCCTCCACCCACGATGTTCCTCCGCCCAGTTTCTGCGATCTCTACGGTGTTGTGGAGTTAACCTGGTACACAGCATGGGCCTACGGACATAGAGACCACTTCCAAAGTACACATATTTGTGGTTAATTGACCCGTATATTATGATTAGAAGACTAAATTACCTTAGGGATAGGGACAGTTTGAGTTGACACCCTGCGTCCTGTTGCTGTTTGAAGTGTATTTCGCAGTTGAGTTGCATTCTGCTGTCTATTCCGACGGGCTGTTAACAAGAGGTAACGGTCATCCCTTGCTGTTGTTGCCCTTGGTCGACCTTGTCCGGCTCTTCTGTGAACAGTATGTTCTTTGAAAACGATTCCAAAGACTGGAAATCACGCTTTGAGACACCCCAATAGCTTGTGCCATCTCTTGTTGTGTCTGTCCAGCTTCCATCCTTCCTATGGCCCTCCAAGCCATTGGTTCAGGTAAATCACGTTGTCGAGGCATCACTGTCCCTAAGGCAAGTCATTCACTAACTGAAAACTGGACTGGATTTAAAAACAGCAACAAAACATTCACCCCCACACCACCCTTTCACATCAACAGTACAGACACTGCCCTCTGGTGTGGTACCGAGGTTACGTAACAACTTCAAACTCTTATTTACATTATCTTGGAGTAATAGAAAGTGATTGCATCTAATACTATTCCAAAAAACATAGTCTTAATAGGTTATTCTACAATATTCCCTATTTTTTTGAGCAGTGCAGTCCCTGAGTTACTGTGTTATGTGGCATGAACTGAAGACTCTTCTACATGTCCCGATAGCTCAGCGGTAAAGCACGCGGTCACTGGTTCTGTTAATGAAGATCGCAGGTTCGCGTCTTCAATTACGCAGTTTTTTTCATATTTGTATTAAAACGTTTTATGAATTAAATACATTTTATTTCGACATTTGAATTAATCTATACTTTTTAAGTTCATAATTTTTTTATACCGTTGAGATTATAACAATGTTAAATTATATATTTTTACACGTTTTGTATTAGCTTGACCTGTATCTGTCTATGTAACGAACCTGTATCTATGTAACGGAATCTTTGAACACGATTTCCATCAACTTAAAAACATTGGATCGACTTGAAACTTTGTATACCGTACTTGTAAAGGATCCAAGACAATACAATAATTTCATAATTTTTTTCTAAAATCCTGGCCAGAATCATCGGAAAATCAAAAAAATAAAAACCTGTGTAATAGGTTGCGGACTTACGACTTGTTAGTCAATCGTTGTAAGAGCTCAGTTAGTAGAGCGGTGGACTGTAGTGGTATATAATTTCAGCAATCAATAGGTCGCTGGTTCAAATCCGGGCCGGAGGTTTTTTTTAGAAAAGTATTAAGCAATTAAATTTTCATGGGATTCCGGTTTATGACAATTAATTAAACTAAAAATTAAAAAAAAAAGTTTAAAAAACTGAAACAACACGCTTTATTAGATAACTAAACTAAAAAATAAAAAATAAATAATAGTTTTAAAAAACTAAAACAACGCGCTTTAATAGAAAACCGAACTGAAAAATAAAAAAAAATTAATTTCCAACACGCTTGGGGAAAAAATTAAAGTGGCCAACAAAAAAATCATCCCTAACACATCTAGAATAAAACTAGAGTTATCTATAAAAAAATAATTTTACCATCAAAAGCGTTGGGTGATTTTTATGGTTTTTACGTTTTCTTCTTAGAAACTTTACTTTTACCAATATCTGTTTATTATTAAATATAAGTATTAATTGATATAGAGCACCCCACGCTTTTGAAATTAAAATTACTGTTTTTGTAGATAACTCTAGTTTTATTCTAGATGTATTGGAGATTTTTTTTAACCACTTTAATTTTATCCCAAGCTTTTGGAAAATAAAATTATTTTTCATTTTTTAATTCGGTTTTCTAATAAAGCGTGTTGTTTTAGTTTGCTTAAATTACAATTTATTTTTACCTTGTATACTACCGTCTTCCTCAACTATCTAAAATTTTCGTTGATTTCACTCTAGGCCTTTCGATGCATGCTTCATCTTCTGGAGTTGTTGTAGTAGTAATAATAATAATAATAATAATAATAATAGCTTTATTTTACCTGGCAGAGTTAAGGCCTTAAGGCCTTGTCTACCACTCAACCAGGTTTAAAAAAAATACAAACAAAAAATAGTCTTAAATCTAAATTACAATATATATATATATATATATATAAACGATTACAAGTTATGAATACAATACAATTAATATTTATAATGTATTTGATTTACTCTAAATTTAACGAATTAAATATATAATATGTACAATATAATAAAAAACAGGAAAAGATTAATGACATATGTATAAAATTAAATAAATAGAGAAAAATTAATTATTAGACAACAGGTAACTGTATAAGCGTGACTTAAAGGTACCAAGTGTGCGGCAAACCCTGATATCTTGAGGAAGGAGATTCCAGGAGCGGGCAGAGGCTACTGTGAAGGAAGTAGAATAGGAGGAAGTGCTATGAAGAGGAATTGTTAGCAGACTGCTATCTTGTGATCTAGTGTCAATATTGTGGTAAGAGGATAACTTCTCAAATCTAGACGCCAGGTAAGTAGGGATGTAGGAATTCAGAAGCTTGAAAAGTAGTGAAAGAGAGTGCAATTTACGTCTGTCAGTAAGACGGAGCCAAGAGAGGTTATTTAAAGTGTTCGGAAATATGGTCATAACGGCGGATATTGAAAATGAATCGAACGCAAGCATTATGAACACGCTGCAGTCTCTGCGACAAGTCATAGTTTAGATCATTATATATAATGTCACAATAATCGAAGTGTGGTAACACAAGATTCTGCACAAGGATTTGTTTTAACGAAACTGGGAGAAAATTCTTTAAACGTCTAAGATAATGTAAGATGGAGAAAGAGTCTTTTTACATATGTGTTTCACTTGTGTTTGCCAGGTTAAATTTGCGTCTAGATGTAGTCCAAGATCTATTACTGAAGAAGAATAAGGGATGATTATATTATTTATAGTAATGTTTGGTAGTGTAGATATGTCAAAGGTTGTAAGCAGTCTTTGTTGTCCCATTAGAATTACTTGTGACTTGTTAGGATTTAGATTTAGACCGATACTTGAAGACCAGTTAAAGATGGATATGAGATCGTCATTCATTTTTGTCAAGCTGTTATAGAGAGAATGAGGAGGTGAATGTAGGTAAATTTGGAGATCATCAGCGTAGAGGTGATAACGGCAGTGCTTTAGTACAGTTGGCAAGTCATTTATGTAGATTGAGAAAAGAAGAGGTCCGAGAACACTGCCCTGGGGGACTCCAGCCGGCACGTTGCGCCAAGACGAAGATCTAGAGTTTAATGAAACGTATTGTTGACGACCGTGCAGGTATGAGTCGAACCAGGATACAGCGCTGTCAGACAAGTGTAGGTACTTGAGCTTTATCATAAGTAAGTCGTGGTCTACTGTGTCAAAAGCTTTGCTGAAGTCAAGTAAGGTTAAAGGAGTCAATTGACGTCTGTCCACGGCTTCACGAATATCTTCAGTAATTTTTAGCAAAGCTGTGGTTGTGCTATGACCATATCTAAAGCCGGATTGATAAGGATCAAGGAGGTGATTTTCTTGGAGATATTCAGTCATTTGCTTATGTACAACATGTTCCAGGGCTTTAGATAATGTCGGAAGGATGCTAATCGGTCGGTAGTCATTACAGTTAGCAGGTGTACTTATTTTTGGTATAGGCCGAACTCTAGACTGTTTCCATACAGTAGGGAAGATAGAAGTTATAAGGGAAGCATTAAAAATATGAGTCACTGTGGGTAGTATAATGTCAATGATTTTATTTAGCATTAAAATGCTGATGTTATCTGTTCCTTGTGCATTGGATTTAATGCGCTTGAGTGCTTTTTTAACGTCTATAGGCGAAATGTCGTTAAAGTGAAATTTATCTCTTCCTATATGGGGGGATGGGGATAAGTCTTTAAGAATGTCTGTTTTAGTCTTGTTGTCTGGAGGTGTCATGGGTATTGAGGTAAAATGTTCATTTAAGTCATCTACAGAAATGTCTATAGAGTCAGTTGAGGGATTCAACTGTCTAAGTCCCATTGCACGGTAGTATTGAATTAACTGTATGTCTAATAGAGGGTTTTGCTTATTAGGCACATTTTCATTGAGAATGTTTGTATTCTTGGGCTTCTTGATAATTTCGATTTCTTGTAAAATGCTAATTTTGTGTCTGTTGTTTTCTCTGTGTATAATTTACATTGTATTATCGATATTGTTGAAACTGTGGCCGCTTTCTGAAATATGTTAAGTGAAATTTGATTTCGTTGTTAAAGGAGAAGGCAAATCAAATTTCGTTGTTCACCAGGTTGAATCCAATCGAAAATGTATGGGCTAAGATGAAAATAGAGATGAACTCTAATTGGCCTGCAGATGCACGAAAAACGAAATATGGCTTATGGGCACAAATTCAAGACGCCTGGGATGCTCTAGCGCTAGCCGATCGTCCACGTGCCTGTAACAATTTTTTGCATCAATGCCCCGCAGATTGAGGGCGGCAATAGATACTGAGGATTCATACACCCGATATTGATTTTGTTTTTGTTAAAGTTTTTCATTTTAGAAGATATTATTTCCTTTCTTCATTTAATTATTAGGTTTTCATTTATATGTTTTGTGTGTACATTAAAGCCATAAAACTCAAATATAAAATTAAATATGAAACTATATTACAGGCGAAATGCTATCCTAACATTCAGTAAAAAAAAAAGCAGAACGGGAATCGAACCCGTCAGGTTACGAACGCAGATGTTGTGTGTTAAACCTCTCTACCACGGAAACACACAAAGGCAAGCTCTCTCTTTTATGTTACTTGAGTGTGCACTACGTTAACTAGCAAACACCACAGTACAATTACTGAAAACGTGTTAATGTGAATAAGGCTTCTGCGAGTGCTCACGAAGTTCCCAGATCGGTTGATAGAATCAAGAGATGACTTTTTTTTTTTGTCTAAGGGTGTACCGTATGTAAATAAGGTTATATATTACTTTAGATTTTCGCTGATATAAGTACTGTAAATGAAAAAATATTTTCTTGGGTTTTCTGCATAAAAAAAACATAAGGCTGCATCAAAACACAGAAGAGTCAACTTCAACTCTCGTTCAACATATGAAACAGGATCTAGAATTTGGCTAAAATAGGCCAATAAAAGTCGAGGATTTACAGAGCAGAAATAGAAACTGAGAAAAGACTACACCGTTTCAACATCCAAGATTATGCCCGGAGATTTTCATCAACGTGAAACACTGCTCTCCCCACCTGCCATGTCATCCCCAGCACAACGAAGAAGATCTTTATCCTAAGAATACCACAGTTAAGCAATATGGAACGTGGTCAACGCTTGGATGGATGTACAACTTCCCAAACGATTTCCAGTAGATGTAATGTGGCCACAAATAGTAGTGGTCATAAATAAAAAAAATTAGACGTGATATGACTTTACATTTTAAGGCGCCAATGAATATTTACAAAAATGGGTCTCCACTGAGATTATCATTCCCATTTAAAATATGTTATATAATATTTTATGTTATATAATATTTTTAATCTGTTATTCTACCAGTTATATTATATGGATGCCAAACGTGGACTCTTACTTTAAGGGAGGAAAGGACAGTACATGTGGCACGAATAGGGAATGAAAAACGTGCATGGAAGCTTCTTGTAGGAAAACCAGAGGGAAAACGCCCAGTTGGTAGACCAAGAATGAGGTGGGAGAATAACATTAATCATGATTTCTGGGAATTAGAATATACCGGGAATAATTGAAAAACACTAGCTCAAGGATTTATGGAGAGCTTATGACCGCGCGGCCATGAACCTATGGGTTCAATAGTGCCAGTGAGTTAGTTAGTCAATATTTTAAATATTTTTTCTGTTTGCTTCTTTAACGAATTCCGAAGGAATGAAGCTATTGAGCTTTTTCTCATGAAAAATGTTTTGAAATTGTTTTACAAATCCTCACCGATCATATCTAATAGACCCCGAAAAACCGGAATTTTTGTTTCATCGAAACCGAACTTATCTTATAGCGATTAATTAAAAAAAAGTAATATTGGGTTCGTTAACCAGCGAAATCAGACAATTAGGTGTAGGAGTTTACCTGAAACGAAAATTAAAAAAAATATGGCGGATGTAATTTTCAATGTTTTACAACGAAACTTAAGCGAGAAATGCTACCGTCTGACCATCGTTCGGTGAGCATAGTTGTATATTCATCATTTGTTGTACCTATCATCCTATATGACGTGCTGAGGCTCCAGCACCGTCACAGCGGTGTCGTGTGGTTCGTTAAACTATAAATGTCGGCATTTTGTGTGACAGTTCGTTACTCTGCTATGGACTAAGTTTAGATAGGGCTATTTCACATGCGTATGTATAAACAGTCCTACTTACCTTACTTATCAAAGTGATAAGCACATTAATTGAATATTCAAATTACATTATAAAAATAGTTTTAAGCACATTTCCTTGAAATATAAGTAACATGTATTAAAGACTTTGAGTCATAAATGTATGATTATCTGAACAAGTTACTCAGAACTAAAACTATGGATTACTTTATAGCAATGTTATGAATTCTGGCCTGATTTTTACACGCTTCATATTAACTTGACCTGTATCTATCTATGTAACGGGATTTTTACCACGATTTTCACCCACTTAGAAACATTGGATTGACTTCAAACTTTGTATACTTGTAAAGTACCCGTGACAATACAATAATTTCATATTTTGTTTCTAAAATCCTGGCCAGAATCATCAGAAAAAAAAATGAAAACTGGTATAATAGGTTGCGGACTTGTCGACTTTTTAGTCAGTCGTTGTAAGAGCTTAGTTGGTAGAGCGGTGAACTCTAGTGGCATATAATTTCAGTAATCCATAGGTCGCTGGTTCAAATCCGGCTGGGAGGATTTCTTTTAGAAGAGTATTACTTTTAGCTCATACTACAATAGTATCGAATTTAAAGATATTTACATTCTTATCTTATTCTGTAAAATATTAAAACTAAAAAATAAATAATAGTTTTAAAAACTAAAACAACACGCTTTATTAGAAAACCGAACTAAAAAATGAAAAATAATTTTAATTTCCAACACGCTTGGGATAAAATTAAAGTGGTCAACAAAAAAATCATCTCCAACACATCTAGAATAAAACTAGAGTTATCTACAAAAAAAAATAATTTTACCGTCAAAAGCATGGGGTGCTTTTTATGGTTTTTATGTTTTCTTATTAGAGACTTTACTTTTACCAATATCTGTTTATTATCAAATATATTAATTGATATAGAGCACCCCACGCTTTTGATGGTAAAATTATTACTGTTTTTTTTTGTAGATAACTCTAGTTTTATTCTAGATGTGTTGGAGATGATTTTTTTTTTTTGTTTACCACTTCAATTTTATCCCAAGCATGTTGGAAATTAAAATTATTTTTCATTTTTTAGTTCCATTTTCTAATAAAGCGTGTTGTTTTAGTTTTTTAAAACTATTATTTATTATTCCTTAGATCCAGAGACGACCGTAATAACTTGTAGACAACCGAAACGGGACCGACGCGTGCTGAAAGTGTTTGGAGTACTCGTTCAGCAAAATTATATTTGTAATTTTAGTCTAGGAATATATTATTTTATTACATTTAATTCGAAAAAGTGTTTCTCCTTGGCAAGAACGTCTTTATAGTTCAATTGGTCTACAATTATTTTTATTTTTATTTCTGGCCATCGCTGTGGTGTTGGGGTAAACGTCGTTGACTCCTACGCAGCAGGCCCTGTTTCTGTCCCAGGTCGGGACAAGTTTCCTGGGTTAGGTTTTTTGGGGATTTTTTCCTCGCTTCTAAGGAAAATGTCGGAAAAATGTAAGGTCCAAATATTTAAAAATTCTGCCCGATTACCATTTTCCCTGCGATTTTTCTTAATTGCAGTCATATTTTTAATTTTTGATGTAGAAATTGCTCTACTCCTTCCCATAACAATTATTATAATAAATTCCAGTATAAAATCGTGACTAATTATTAGTCTTATATTTTTAATAATCCTACTTATTGGACTATTCCCGAGCATTATTTGGTCATCATTACCATCGTATCATATTCTCCTTATTCATATAGTGATTCTTGTCTTATATGTTTGAATTATCTCGGAGGTGGCCCCACATTGAGTTTATCCTTCATTCAGGGATGTTCTCCATGTTCTTATTTGGTCAAAAAGTATGTATGTGATCCAAAGTTTAAATATCCTCCCTCTCCCCTCAGGTCGTGTCACTCTTGGGTGGCTTAGAATACACAAAACTACCTATAAAGCAGAGGTTAAAGTAAAAATAAGAAACAAATTATATTTGTATTTCAAGATCACTCATTAAGTGTTTACCTATATTTTTCACATCAGATACTATTTCAATAATGAGCGTATCTATTATTTTACGTGCCGCAGCAGCACAACTCCCTTTCCTTCTTCAGTTGCTTTTAAAGTTATTTCCATCCTGGACAGCTCATTGATACCGCGCTTATCAATCTCGAAAATCTTGCCCAGGTAGGAAAAAGACAACGTTCTAAAATCAAGAGTTAAATAAACAGCTTAAAATTATTTTCTTTATAATTAATACTTACTTACTCACTGGCACTATCGAACCCGTAGGTTCATGGCCGCACGGACATAAGCTCTCCATACATCCCTATCCTGAGCTAATGATTTCCAATCATTCCCTGTATAATCTACTTCCCTCAAATCATAGTTAATGTTATTCTCCCACCTCATTCTTGGTCTACCAACTGGACGTTTTCCCTCTGACTTTCCTACAAGAAGCTTCCATGCACGTCTTTCATTCCCCATACGTGCAACATGTCCTGCCCATCGCAGTCTACGAGACTTAACTGTTCTTATTATATCTGGCTTCGACGTAAAGTGATCCCACAACAGGCCCGGAGGCCCTTGGGGTAGTAGGAGGTTAAGGCTCCCACTTTTTCTAGACAATCGGCACTTTATGTCAGCCCTGCGTGACGGCCGCCTTTACCCCCAGAACAAGCGTCTGGTACTCATTTCAGTTAGAGGCTGAGTCGACCCCAGGGCCATAGTGCCGCCAGAGAGGGTTTATAGTTATTAATAATAATAATAATAATAATAATAATAATATATAACTAAAAGAAAAATATGAAAAATGGGGACTTTATATAAACATTGAGAAAACTAAATACCTGTGTATAGGAGAAGAAATGGAAAATATAAATTTCAATAATGGAGAAGAACTAAAACCTAGTATTGAATGCACTTATTTAGGAACAAAATTAGACCATTCAGGCGATAACAGAGTGGAAATTAAAAATAGAATCGCACAAACAAAACAAGCAATAACTGCTTTAAATTCTGTTTGGTGGAGCAAAAAATATTACAAAAAATAGAAAATTACAAATATATCAAACCATAATTCAGAGCATTTTAACATATGGTGCTGAAGTCTGGCAAATTCCTACCAGGGAAATGAAAAGAATTTTAAGTACAGAAATGGATGTTTTAAGAAGATCAGCTGGAAAATCTAGAATGGATAGAATACGAAATAAAGAAATAAAGGAAATTATGGGTGTACAAGAGGAGCCGGACATCATAGACATTATAGAAAAGAAAATATTGCAGTGATATGGTCATGTCTAAAGAATGCCAGAGCAAAGATTGCCAAAAATTGTTATTGAATAGAACCCAATGGAAAGGAGGAAGAGAGGAAGACCGAAGAGAACTTGGATAGAAGGGGTACAAACAGCTATGAATATCAGAGGAATGGAGGAAGATCAATGGATGGACAGAGAGGAATGGCGTTTGGTTTCCGGAAGACGGCGGCAGCTGCCATGATATGAGATGATGATATATATATATATGCGCAAAACTCATGCTGCTTTTTTCATATTTGTGATAACAGCGTTCCTTGGATGTATTTTATGTTAACTTGTAGAGGAAGTGTTTTCATTGATATTAGCAGTTGTTAGATTTAAACTTGTCTGTGTTTGAAGAACACTTTTGAGTAGATATTCTTCGATACAATGTCGAAAATGTGATCTATGATTCCAAGGGTTTTGACTGTTTATAAATGGGATTTCAAATGCTTTGGATGTGACATGAGTGATTAAAAAGTTTGAAGTTTGTCACGAATTTACTCTAATGCTATCATGAAATTACCCGAATTCTTCAAACCTCCAGAAAAAAATAGATATAATTGATGTCATATTGGTAATAACATTATATATATATTCGAGAACTCAATACATATATTTTTTTTCATTCATATATCCTTAACTTCAATATTCGTAAGACTCTAATCAGAAATTTTCATAATATTATGGTATAATAATCTAAAACCTTAGCATATATGTATGAATAGCATTATTATTATTATTATTATTATTATTATTATTATTATTATTATTATTATTATTATTATTATTATCGTGGATGCAAGAAATAAGAACTGGAATGAGAACAAGAGGACTCGAGGAAATGGAGTGGATGGATAGAGACTAGTGGAGAAGGAAAATAAAAATTTAGACACAGAAATATGTGTAACCATTAAAAATCTGTATGTAAATATATAAAAAATTATTATTATTATTATTATTATTATTATTATTATTATTATTATTATTATTATTATTATTATTATTATCGTGGATGCAAGAAATAAGATCTGGAATGAGAACTGGAGGAAACGGAGTGGATGGATAGAAACGAGTGGAGAAGGAAAATAAAACTTTAGACACAGAAATATGTGTAACCATTGAAAATCTGTAAGCAAATAAATAAAAAAAATATTATTATTATTATTATTATTATTATTATTATTATTATTATAATCATCATCAACATCAACAACAAGTTTTGCATGTTCTACAATCATATGATCATGGATTAAATTCCGGAGAGAAGACCGATGGGCAGGACATGTTGTACGTATGGGGAGTGAAAGACTTGCATGGAAGCTTCTTGTAGGAAAGCCAGAGGGAAAAGGCCCAGTTGGTAGACCAAGAATGAGGTGGGAGAATAACATTAACTATGATTTGAGATAAGTAGATGATAGAGGGAATGATTGGAAAACATTAGTTCAGGATAGGGATGTGTGGAGAGTTTATGTCCGCCGGCCATGAACCTACGAGTTCGATAGTGCCAGTGAGTAAGTAAGTAAGACCAGCAACAAGGGTAAAAGTTATGAAGGAACTGGTTACTTGGAGTCCATACTTACTTAATACTTAATACAGGCTTTCCACTTTACAGCGGTTTGCCCTTGATTCCTGCTTTCCAGAGATTCCTATCTTCCCTTTGACCATCTTCCATACCCCTCTTCATCATGGCATCATATATTCCCTCATACCATGCTCTTCTATTTCTCCCCCTCTTCCTTCTGCCTGGTACCATCCAATCCAACACCTGTTTAGGCCACTGGTCCTCCGACATCCGTTGTACATGTCCATACCACTGTAGAGCTCTCTTTGTTATCCTATCGATTACAGTTTCTTGTGCATCCATTTCTTGTCTGATATATGTATTTCGAATATGTTGTAGCCTGGATATTCTCATACTTCTCCGTAATCCATCCATTTCTGTCGCCACGATTCTTTTCTGGATCTTGTCATTTAAGGTCTAGCTTTCTGATCCATATGTAAGTATACTTTCTATTATTGTCTGTATAATCTTTTTTTTTTTTTCTGGTCAAATTTCTATTCCTTAAAAGACCATTCAGGGATCTAATCGCCTTCCTTGCACAATTTACTATGTTAATAATATCTTTTTCACAAGTACCAGATTTATCTATTATAGATCCAAGATATTTAAATTCTTCAACACATTTAATTATTATATTATTTATTTGTAGGTCTTCTGAATTTCCTCCGATTACCATATATTCTGTTTTAACATAATTTATCTTCAGTCCACCTACCTCAAATGCATCGACCAAGTTTCTGGTTATATATTCTATACATTCTTTATCTTGTCCTATTATAATCTGGTCATCAGAGAATAATAAATTGTGCAGTAAATGGCCATTAATGTTGATTCCCATTCCCCTACATGACTTATTCCATTTCATTAATACATCTTCTAAATATATCTTGAACAATGTTGGTGACATCCCGCATCCTTGTCTTAATCCTTTTACTTGGAGTCCATAATCTTGTTGAAATCTCTGCACTGTAACACGGAGCTATGCTATATTGTTGTTATTATTATTATCATTCTTATTATTATTATTATTATTACATTTACTACTATTAATTGAAATAACGTGAATATTCCTCTCCGAAAGGCCAATGTATCACGTGAGAGGATTATTTATGGAGATTCCTGCATAAGAAAGTGCTGTACATCGTGTCGTGTGAATTAGGCTGTCTCCATTCCTTCCTTCAGTTCACCGTGAAACAAAACGGGGAAAGTATGTTTTCATTATTTTCTTGAGAACCAATGACAATCTACGTGAATATTATGCCGAAGCTATCTTCCTCGGTATTCTTATTCTGGAGTTCAGTGCATCATGTTTGTTTGTGAAAGAACTCGGCGATTTGTCAGACATTTTCCCTTCCTCTCAAATGTGGTGAGTAGAGAAATTAATGCTTAATCAAAGTCGGTAGTTAATTCTGTCGTTAAATTCAAGGCAATCTAGATTATTTATGTTACGACAATAGGAACTGTTTCAGACATGAGGCATTTGACACAGGTAATTTCCTGTTACGAGCCTGCCTATCCGGTGTGTGTGAGCAATGTAGTAGTTACATTGTAAGTAAAGGGGAGATTTAAAACTCTATGAAGAAGAATATATTACGAAAACATCATATTAAACACATACTAAAATGAACATTAACTTGTTCTATTTAACTCTGCCCCAAATTGGAGTCAATGACCAATCATGTTTCAATGAATTTTGTTTTACAACTAATGAAAGTCGTGTTTCATATCGATATTTATCGAATTCTGTTTACCAAAACAAAAAAAGCTCCTCCTTTTTAACATACTGAAAAGGTCAAATCATTATTTTGCAGTGACTGATTCTCCAACAAATACGTTGAATTTAGCAAATAATGAACAGATTGCTTCGAACTACACATTTGATAATTGGGTATTCAATATTCTGTTTTTAAATAATGGTTTTACTGAGTTATTTTCTAGAAAAATCATTAATAAACTATAATGTTGGTCATAATATAAAGTTTGATGTGTTCAATTTTTTCTCCACTAGGGTGCATTCTTACAATATTTCGATCTTAGTGGGTTATCGCTGATTGCGATCCTATTTGGCAATAATATGATCAAGTTGCCGTGAATAAACATAACCACACTTTCTGTTTTGTTTTCAAACATCACCGTATACATTAAATATATAAATATTTTAAAATACCGGTAACTATATTTAAATAGCCCTAACAAATGCCACTCTTGATTTCCAAGTCCTCTGGATAAATTGGAAATCACTCGTGGAATTACTTATGATAAATGCTTTTAAGTCGAATATAACATTTTAATTCCCGAGTAAAAGTTCCTCTTCCAAGTTAAATACTGCGAGAGTAAGTGTTGATTTCTCGTAATATATTAATTTTTAGATCTAAGCCTATGTTTCTAGAATTATTGTTTGTGGTTACATACAGCCTGTCCAAATATTGGATTTTTGGAATATCATTTTATTAATTTATTTTAATTTTTCGTAAAATTGATAAGCAACTTGTAATATATTGACTGAAGTCAATTTATCATTTATTTATTTATTTATTTATTTACATTATCTAATATATAAAAAATGAATGTTTGTTTGTTTGTACTTTATGCGCGGCCATACCGTTGATCCGATTGTGATGGGGTTTTTGCGAAATGTTCAGGAGATTCCCAGGATGAAAATAGGCTATAAGAGAGTTGTGATACTCAACTCCTATACCCTTAAAAATCGCCCTTTGTAGTGGAAAACGTGAAAAAAGTAGCTCTTTGGACGCTTAAATGGCTTACGCTACCTAAACCATAACAAATGCACAAAATTAATGTACACAGAATTGAATATCTCAAAAATCTCTACAAAAAAATCCGCGACAGCAGATGTTTATCTCTTACGGATAACTCACAATAACTATTTTTGTCTTTCATTGATGCCAAGAAGATCGAGGCAAGTACGTAAATTCCTGTGCAAGCATAGCAGCACATGGCGGGTTTTCTTTTACGGATAACTCACAATAACTAATTTTGTCGTTTAGCTCATTTATGCCAAGAAGATCGAGATAAGTTGATTCCGGAGCAACACCGGATAATCAGCACGAGAAATCTTAAAATAATTACGATATACATTTATAATTATTTTTTACTTTACTTATTCAACTAATCATAAGAAGTAGATTAATTTTTGTCTTTGAGCTCATTTATGCTAAGAAGATCGTTATGAGTAGATTCCCGGACAACGCCGGGTAATCAGCACGGTATCTAAAAATAATTACAATATAATTTTTTCCCTTTACTTATTTAAGCAAACATAAAACACGTTAATTTTCGTATTTCAGCTCATTTATGTTAAGAAGATCGGGATAAGTAGATTCCCAGGCAACGCCGGGTAATCAGCATGAGCTATCTAAAAATATAAATCTATAATTATTTTTCCATCTAGTTATTCAACTGAACATAAAATCACATTAATTTTCATTTATTTATGCGTAGTTGTTGTTGCCGGGTATTAGCTAGTTATGTATAAAATACATCTTGAGCAATCCTGAAACAGATTGACTTGAAAGGATGAGTATTCCAATTAACGAGCCTTAATCTTTGAAAATACAGTCTTCTTCTTGTTAATAATAATTTGTGGGATTTTAATAATAATAATAATAATAATAATTAATAATAATAATAATAATAATAATAATAATAATAATAATAATAATAATAATAGCTTTATTTTACCTGGCAGAGTTAAGGCCTTAAGGCCTTGTCTACAACTCAGATTTTCATCCTGTTTATTTCCAAAATCACTCAAAACAACTAATTATTATTCGTGTATGACATTAATGTAACACTACAATAGCACAGACATATAGGCCTATGTTTCGTTGTTTAATAGTTAAGTGGTGGAGATACATCTATATAAATTTCGTAAAATTGGAAGCACGCTATTTAACACAATGGTATCTAACATTACAATAGCAAATTTTATTGTTCTTTAAATGGACATCAGCAACTAAAACTTGTATCAAGAACTTAGGATTATAGTTCAGTGATAGCGCATAAAATATGACGTCATTGACTATTACTGGTTTCAATATCTTATGCGTTGAAATACAAACAGAACTATGGATATAGCCTACATTATGTTCAAAAGATTGCTGATCATGATTTTACAATAATAATAAAAATAATAATAATGTAATAATACAATAATAACAATATTGATAATGATGATTGTGATAACTAATGATGATAGTAATAATTGTAATAATTATAGTAACATTAGTAATAATCTGAGTTGTTATAGAAGTTGTTGAAATATTATTATTAGATCTATAGTTGTTGTTATTGTTATTTCTATTTATTACTATTATTATCATAGCTCTGTAAACATGTGGTGGCAGTAAGGCCTCCCTCACAATCTCCTCCCTATGTTCGTCGAAGAGTTAACAGTATAACTAGTAACTACAACTATGCCAGTACATATGTTAACATTTGCTTGTAAAAATTGGATACTTATTAAATCAGATAAAAGGAAAGTAGCTAAAATGAAATTCTTGCGTTCAGTAGCAGGCTATACAATGTTATAAAATAAAAATTAAAATGTACCTGTTAGATGATAAATATAATGAAGAAATCGGAACCGAATTAAACATCTAGAGTGTTATAGATACAATTCAAGATATAACTGGCTGCAACATATAGAAAGAATGACACCCAATAGACTCCCACAATTTTGCTCCATTACCAACACAAAGGAAATGTTGGACGCCCCATAACTAGATGGAGGGATGCGGTCTCTTGATGTGGGAACAGGTCTATGACCTAACTCCATAACGTGGAAGAAGAAGAACAAGAAGTCTTGAACTTGCTAAAATATTAATAGAACTAGTGTTTTGGAAATGAATCATTAGACTGATCAAGAATTCACAATTTTTTACTTTTAATTCCTGAGTAAAGCGACAAGGAACATTGTTAATGAAGTGCATCACGTGGTGTAACTCGTGTACTTACTATATAGCACACACAATATGATGAAAATTTGTCCATCCAAGTACATATGGGGTTATGTTTAAATGAAAATTTATAATTATCATCATAGAAGGAAAACTAAATTATTGATGTCAATACATGAATAAATGTGAACATTTTCAAAGACACAATTTTATTGAATTAAAATATTATACCTATTTCCCTCGTAAATTATTTTTTATCACAAAAAGTGTGTAACTCTGTTCGCGTTTGCATTTTTTGGAGAGAAATGTACTATATTACGATGCGAGGTGGGGAAGTGTTTTTCACAGAATCGAGGAAAATGTTTAAAAACTGAGCGATAGCGAGGTTTTTAATTTCCGAGATTCTGTAAAACACTTCACAAACATGCGTTGTATATTATTTTTTGCGCGATGGTGTTTTAAAAAAATAAATAATAGTAAAATAATAACATCCTTGTTGAAAATATTTGCGTTCATTACAAACAACTGCCTAACGTTAACAGTGTGGGTAATGGTTATTAGTTGAAAGCACAGGAGGCCGTGAGACAATACTAGTGATAAAATGGCGGCAAGTACGCATTTATTGTTTTTTGTTGCTCCAAATAAAGTTCAGTTCATTTAAAATGCAGTGGTTTGTTACATTAACACTACCTTTTGGATATTTTTTGTTTATACATTATACGTAGTATACATGGAGGGCAATGATTTTACTGCCCACACGCTGTTTGTAATATGTAATATTACACTATAGTTATTTTATTACAGTATAGTTATTTAGGTTGGCAACCCGAAATGTAGGAAGTTGAACTTTCAATCATGGTCGCCATTGCTGTAAGTACAACAAAACTCACTATCGCCCAGTGATGCTGGCAGCTATGATAAGTAACTGCTTTTTAGAATTAATACCGAATCAGGCAACCCTAATGAATATTAATATAATTTTGAAATTAATTTGATCTCTATGAAATACGTGAACAAGATAACTGTGTGTATTGTCATTTATAAAGTATGCTCTTGTTCACAGTAAAAAAATATTTATGTCTGGTTTTAGATCCACACATTTGGTATGGCTAAGTTGCTATGATATAACCTCATTTTATAAAGAAGGCATATATAATTTTTCATCATCATCAGCATCAAGGATTAGGCCTGCTGGTCAGTTCCGATCTCATCTTAGAATTGGTCTATCCATCTTTTACTGGATCTTCCAACATTTCTTCGTCCTATTGGTTTGTAATGAAGAATCTGTTTCGGAATTCTATCGTTATCCATTCTATTGATGTGGTCTATCCATTCATCTCTGTGTTGTGTAATTCTATTTAATAGTTTGAATATATTTAGTGTATTTTAATTTCGTTTTCAATCTGTCATTTCTGACGTTTCTATTCTTCATTCCGGGTTTTTGGTTAAGAACCAGTGTTCCGATCCATATAGTAGTGTATGTAATTTTTCGAATAAATAAAATTGTCTTCTCCGAGAATGTTCACATTTCTTCATATTGAGGCATGAATAACTTCGCTTACCTTCCATAATGGTACTTACAAGTTTTCATTTAAAGATGTCCTTTGCATGGACAAAATTTCATTCAGTACGGTACCTATTTATCAACGAATTGTGGACTTTACTTGTGTTAGAGCGTGCATTTTCGTATTTAAATAAAATATAAATTAGCTTACAAGTTTTTAATTTTTCCCCTAGGCATTAGAGCCATGTGTTTGATATGAAATATACTATTTTATATGTTTAAACTTAAAAGTAAGCCATGCAGTAAAGGTCAAATCTAAACAGAGCTTGGCGAATTTATTATAGAGTATTATTTCAGAAGTGATCATATACCATGACAGTAACAGATCTGGTTATAATGCAGATACATGTTAATATATTCGTAAAAATACAATGTTAAGGTGAAGGTTCTAGTCGGGATCGTTTCAAATCGAACTCATTAAAACACTGCATTCGAGAGTTATTTGAATTTGAAAAGTGTAATGTGTGTACGTACTGTATGTATTTAGCAGGTGTATAGCTTTATTTCTATGGCACAAATCTCGAATGAAAGAGGAGCAAAGAAAGCACCCTTATGTAGGCCAAGAATGAGGTGAGAGAATAACATAAACCATGATCTGAGGGCGGTGAATTATACAGGGGATGATTGGAAAACATTAACTCAGGATAAGAATGCATGGTGAGCTTATGTCCGCGCGGCCATAACTTCCGGGTTCGATATTGCCAATGAGTTTTCTTTCAAATATTAAAGTGTTTGAGTAGCTGTAACAGTTCAAGAAAATTGTTTCATAAACTAATATATATAAAAATGAATGTTTGTTTGTTTGTTCGTATTCTATGCGCGGCCATACCGTTGATCCGATTTTGATCGGTTTTTTTGCAAAATGTTCAGGAGATTCCCGTGATGAACATAGGCTATAATGGAGTTCTAATACTCAACCACCCCTAAAATCGCCCTTTGTAGTGGTAAATGTAAAAAAAAATTAGTTCTTTGGACGCTTAAATGGCTTACACTGCCTAAACCATAATACATACCATAATAAATACACAAAATTAATGTACACAAAATTGAATAGGGTCTATCTCAAAAAGCTCTACAAAAAATTCCGCGACAGCATATGTTTATCTCTTACGGATAACTCACAATAACCATTTTTGTCTTTCATTGATTCCAAGAAGATCGGGATAAGTAGATTACCGGGTAAGTGTGCTCTGCCATACCGTTGATCCGATTGTGATGGGGCTTTTTGAAAAATGTTCAGAAGATTCCGGGGATGAACATAGGCTATAAGAGAGTTGTTACACTAAACCCCTTCACCCCAAAAAATCACTCTTTATAGTGAAAAACGTGAAATAAGGTCCCTATATTGATGTTTAAATGGCTTACGCTGCCTAAACCATAACAAATACACCAAATTATTGTAGACGGAATTGAATATCTCAAAAAACTCTATAAAAAAAGTCCGGGACAGCATATGTCTCACTATAACCATTTTTGTCTTTCATTGATGCCAGGAAGATCGGGATAAGCTAATTCCCGGGGCAAGCATAGCAGCTCAAGGCTGGTGGTAAAAACACATTAACATTATTTATTTAGGAGTAGCAGCACACGCCGGGTATTAGCTAGTAAATAATAGAACATTATTTAAAATATTATGATTTTACTTAATGATTTCAAAATGTAGGCATTTCTAGATTGGCAAAAAATAAAAGCACAAAAATGTGGCCTATTTACTGAAAATATAGTTTTATTATTTATTTTTATTTCATCTGTCACCTTCACTTTAGGTGATTTAAATGTGGAATTATTCTAAATAAAAATGGTGTAATTTACTCTTGAATGTTTTCAAAGCACCCGATTTTCGCTAAATTGCTTTAAAAAGTGAAACAAAAATTCTTATTTAATCAGATTGTTTCAGATTTGAGAAAAGAAAAACGAAATATCATATTAAAAATTAGCATAACATCTATAAATACGTAGTTCAGAACATAGCTAAACCAAGTCCGGCATAACACGTTTGGAGAAGCAAGATGTTAGAATTATTAATCCATAATTGAAGGAGTAGCCTATATGGCATAATGCTGTCAGCTTTTTTTACAAAAATTTATTAAAGTAGGCGGTTGTAAAGAAGAAACTGCATACTGTATTTCAGATACATCACTTAGGACAATAAACATCTACATGATTATTAATATTATTCTAACCTAATTATTTGTACACTGACTAATAAAACACTGTTTTTCTCAAAATGAAGAAAAATGACTTACACCGCTATGCCATATATCCCTTTAATTAATTCTGGTGAATACTTCAAAACTCTACTAGCAGTTATGTTTTAGATTTATCTTAAATTAAGGTAATGGTGGAATAAAAATGTTAACATTTTTTTTTTGCATGAAATAGACCTAGCATTTTTCTGGTCTACTTGTGCTTTGAACCATTAAAAAATAGTTAAACTTACAATTCAATTAAAAGTTGAGAAAATTATCCATAAAATACATTTAATAATCGGTGGAAGCATTTTTTTAAATGAAACGTTTGAACATAACATATAAACATATTAATAGAGTTGCAGCATGGGCTGTGCTTCTTTGGAACGTCGAAAAAAGTCATTGTAAATAAATGTAGGTCTATCCATACAAGATGATTCATAATTCCTATTACAAACTTCTGGGGGTTGAAAAGGGGATTAGGTAGATAAAGTTTTGATTAGGAATCCTTGTGCGGAAACGTATCATTTCGATGTAAAATAAGTTTGAAGGTTGAAACAAAATGGGCTGATATCGTGTATTTTGTGTTTCAGAATAAGTATTATAGACTTCTAGGGGTTGAGTACACCTGTCGAGTCGGAGGAAGGTCTTCTTGCACGTATTCTGGCGGCAGCAGAAATTATTGAGCTCACACGAGGTCTTGTGGGCGTGTGTATGAAAAGATGCGTAGCAGGTACACTTTGTGTAACGAACAGGTCGCCACGTGGAACCACACTTGTAGTACAACCCCTAGAAGTCTGTAATACTTATTCTGAAATACAAGACACACGATATCAGCCCATTGTGTTTCGATTTTCAAACCTATTGTACATCGAAATGACACGTTTCTGGACATGGGTTCCTTATCGAAACTTTATCTACTAAGTCCCCTCTACAACCCCAAGAAGTCTATAATACCGTGTCGGAAGATGTTGTTGCACGAGTTCTGACGGCACCTCGCATTATTGAACAGACACCAAGTCTCATGTGACGTATGTATGACAATATGCTTCGCAGGTACACTTTGTATAATGCACATCAGAGTCGCCCCGTGGAACCACTTTGGGTAGTGCGTCCATACTTGTCTGTAGTGAAGTGGGAGATGTGAAATCGATTCCAACTGATTTTGCATAGAAACGATATTTTCCAGACACGGGTTCCTAATCAAAACTGTATCTACTTATCCCTCTACAACCCCCATAAGTTTGTAATAGCAATTATGAATCATCCTGTACAGCAAATTTCACACCGTGATAGATGTTTACTTTAATAAGTAAGAAGTGACAAACTGCATTAATAAGCAATGTCGGTATGTTCCTTTCATTTCTGTTTGACACATTTTATTGCGTTGTATAACAAAAAATAGCATCCGCTTTATGGCTGGGAATTCACTTTCCTGCTTTGCTCTTGCAAGTTACGAAACTATTAGACAGCTTAGATCCAGCTCCATATTCTAACGTTGCTTTTTAAAAATGTAGTGAATTTTTTTTTTAATTTAAGTTACTTCATTTACCACTGTATACTACAGTGCGTCGGAGGTAACGGATTCGGATTCGATCGCCATTCGAGACAAGTTTTCTGAGTAAGTCCTTGATCATCATTTGGCCATCATAATCACCCTATAGAGTCAAAACAATTTTGCCAATTCTAAAGTTTAAAATGAAAAGATTCAAGATCAACTAGGGAATTATATATCTGAGAAGATAATAACTTTGTCGGTTTCACTAACAGAAGTAAGTGTATTACACCAGTTTAAGCTATGTAGTATATATGGGGAAAACTGGCGTAATACAGTTACCTCTGTTGGTGAAACCTTAAGGGTCAATTTCACCAACAGAGGTATATGTATTACGCCAGTTTTCCCCGTGTATAATACATAGCTTAAACTGGCGTAATTCAGTTACATCTGTTGGTGAAGCCGGCCCTAAGTGGACTAAGGTTACCGTGTTGTCTTTGGTTCCCAGGTTCTAAGATTCAAACCCGGTCGAAGATTTTTCGAGCGTAAAATGTATTTTTGTGTTCCTTCGGAAGGAATTAAATCCGCGAATCCAGTGCCGTATATTTATGTCACGTAAAATAATCTTAATCCTGAGAAAATAATGATCTGAGGAAACTTTTTCGGTTCTTTCATGTCCAGTTTTGCATTTCGAAGCTAATGACGTAGCTGTTAAAGTGTATATATATATATATATATATATATATATATATATATATATAGTTATTTATTTATTTATGTGCGTGCGTGGGCGCGTGCACGTTTGTGCGCGCGTGTGTGCGTTTGCGTGCGTGTGAAGTATGTTGGTGAAACTTGGGCATTAATAAAGACGGATAAAAGACAAAAACATGAGAAAGAATGTTTGAAGTTAATAATTTTTGGACCTGTAAACGTTAGAGGAGAGTGGGGATCAAAGGAAAATAGATAAATTTGCGAACTATATAATGGATTGGATTTAGTGAGATCAATTAAAGTGCAGAAGCTTAACTGTTTGAGTGATGTACACAGCATGTTATTTGAAAGAATTCCAAAAATGGCTGTGGAAAGTAAACCAGGTTGAAGACATAGAGGACGATCATATAAAAATGGATTAATGGTTTCAAGAGGAAGGTTGGAAGTACGAGTATAAATAATCGGATAAAACAAGCAGAGGGAAAAAATCTGACAAGATATAATTAAGCAAGACAACCAAAGTATTATAAGGGCTGTCAGTTAATTCATTGATTAAATCAGCCAATAACATTTCCTGCGTTTACATGTATGAGTATACGGTATATGTTAAATGTGCGTGTTCTTGTCTTAGAAGTGAGTATGGCATTAACCTGATTGCTCATCCAGGTAGGCCATCTTTGATCTTGCAAAGACACGTATGTATGAGATCTATAACTTATAATCTCTCCTCCCGACAGGTCGTGTCCTGGAACATGTAAGTGCCTACAAATATAGAGGTTATAGACCTACCTTGAAAATAAAGAAATATACTTGCTGTGAGATAATGAGAATATACCAAGTATTAAATGACACACCATAAACATTAATATTTATGGTACCGTATATCGTTCAGTAAATGAATGTTTAAAACTGTATTAATTTCAGCATGGCGTACTGATCGATTTGAAGGTAATTAAACAAATATTGTACGGTTTATGAAATAATAAAAGTAGTTTTTTTTGTTAATTTCACATATTCAGTTTATCACTTTACAGTTGATGTGTACAGTGGACTCAGTATTTTAGTTTTCAGGCTCTTTGCTTTGTGGTTAGGTAGGTCTATTTTGTACGGATAAACACTTAGCATATCAAGTGGCGTTGTCACGTTTTATTCACTGGCACTAACATACTATATTATTATAATGTTGCAGAAGAAAAAAATCTAAATTATTTTTAATATCACTAAATTCCAGCCACTCTGCTAAGGTTTTCGGTGGTTTCCCTTAGCGATAAGACAAATGTCGGAGTGGTCCGCTAGAGTCCACCAGTAAATTACAACTCCTAAAATATTTTCAAAATCCAAAATTTAACAAATCAGCTTAACATGAAGGGAGCCGTTTCTAGTTTGGTCAGCAGTCCTCCGGATCTTGTCCCTTTAGGGCTTGGCGGCTGCGGTCTTCCTATTAGCTACCTAGAACATCAATCAAATTAGAACATCAATTGCAACCAACATTTCAAGGCTTGCTAATATCCGACCACTGGATCTTTGTCTCCTAATCTACGGCTAGTTGCGACTGGCGGCAAAAATTTCACTCAACCATCGACGATTAAATATCAGTGGGCTGAAAATGGCATCTAAGTCCAGTGGCGCCAATTTATTTGCGCCCGTGGGGCCCGGGCCCACCCAATAATTTCCTGATTCAATAATTAAAAAATAATAATACCACTTTTGAGTTAAGTAAATATAAAAATAGACAAGTGCAGTATAGTGCAGCCAATCTGCAGTGTAGTAGAAGCATAGCAGGCAGTCTGAAGGGATCGGGTGACAGTCTGTATAAAGTTGCGCCGCTATCCACATAACCAGGCAGTAGAAATTCAGTCTGTCGGCTTGTTTGTGATATAGGTCGGGACTCGGGTACAGCAAGCCGACTAAGGAACGGCTCGAAGTCTGTTTTCCTTTTGATTTTAGATGTTAATGTGAAATGTGAACAAACTTACTACTTAACGGCACTTTCAAGAATACTGAGAACACTCTGTAGTTTTTCCACCCTTCAGTTTGCTTTTGCACTTGAATGAGTGACATGCAGTGCTGGCAATAAGCATATTTCAAACGCGTGTAAAAGTATAGGCTATGTGCGTGAATTATAAAGCGAAGTCTTAGTGTCGCCATGGATAAATTTATAATCAAGCGACCGCGATTTAATAACTACTCCGACCAGTGCGCGCAAACTTCTAATGTACCCACAATTCAAGAACAAACGAGTATTTCAAAATTATCTGTTTCTGATCGCGAATCCGATTTCAAATCCAGTGCTAAAGGGGGGAGAAGAACTTTTCAGAGGGCGTGGCTGGTTACATATCCTTGGATTTTTTACGACAACAATAAGGACGTTGTGTTGTACAAAACATGCAAGGAAGCCGATGAAAATAAATTACTAAAGTTTTCCGCCAAAGTAGATTCTTGTTTCATTTCTTCTGGTTTTTCCAACTGGAAACATGCATTGAGAAAATTCAGTGCTCGTGAAAAATCTCACTGCCATAAAGAATCATGTAGTAAAGCTGCGACATTGCGAAGTGGAGTGAATGTCGCATCAAGTTTGAACGTTTCGAAATTGCAGGATCAACAAAATTCCCGCGCCGCGTTATATAAACTTTTCTCATCTTTGTTATATTTATCAAAACAGTGGATGGCAATCAGGAGACACACAGATCAAACTAGTGATTTTCATCAGCTTCTTGAACTCCGCTGTGAAGATTCGCCGGAGCTTAAGCGCTATTTTGAAAGAGAATCATGTAAGTGGGTGTCGCACGATTCGGAAAATGAAATGCTTGAAATTGTGGCACACAAAGTGCTTCGTTCGCTAGCAAGTGAAATTCAGAATGCAGTTTATTTTAGCCTGCTTTTGGACGAAACAACTGACATGGCAGTGAAAGTTTCGATATCTTTCCGTACTGTTTCTCAAGTACTTAAAATTCGCGAGTATTTCGTAGGGTTTTATGAAACTTCAGCAACAGATGCAGCAACATTGTATGTGACGTTTTGTTAAGGTTGGGACTCGATATAAAATATTGCCGGGGGCAATGTTATGATGGACTGCAAACTTAGCCGGGAAACATACAGGGTTGCAGGTTAGAATTTTAGAGGTCAGTGAAAAGGCGAGGCATCTGCATTGTTTAATGCACTCTTTAAATTTAGCGGCGCAAGATAACATAAGACACATTGCAACATGTAAAAATGTGTTGAATATAGTGAAAGACTTAATCAATATGATTAGGGAGTCTCCAAAGAGATTGAATTGGTTGAATGCCATCAAGAAAACGGAAGAACATAAATCAAAGCAAAACCTGAGACCCTCATGCCCAACTCGATTCACTGTCAGAGCACGTAGCTTGAGATCCGTAATAGATAACTACCATAATGTACTTTCCTTCCTTTCAGAATTTTCTAAGAACGATAAAGGTGATGCTGGTACCGAAGCCTGCGGATATGATGGAATCGTTTGAACACTTCGCACGCCTAAACATGTCGGCAATACAAGACTTCAAAGTGTGAACCTTTACTTTCATGAAGCAACATGTCACATACAAAATTTACTATAGACACTACATGCAATTAGTAATAACTTTGAAACGTTCTGGGAGCAAACGGCAAAGATAGTATGCGAATTGAACTTAGCAGAGCCACAAATTTCCAGGCAAAGGAAGGTGCCTCGATTCCTGGATGACAGACAACACACACAGCATGCATTTACCAATGCGAAAACATTTTTTGAGAGTAAATTTTACGAAGTTGTAGATTCTACCATTGTATCCATTAAGGGACGCTTCCAAGAAAACGAACTATTAACCAGAATAGAAGACTTCGTTATCAGTAAAACAGACGATGTTACGTGTGTTTTCGAGAATGCATACATGTATGACTATGAAATCTTGCGAGCGCAGAGAAATATGGTATTTGTAAGTGCTGCATTACTGAACATGAATTGTAAAAGTTTCGGAGATGTTGTAGAATTTTTTTAAAACTTATTTTATTTCTTGTAGTGTTCCTGAATTTATTAAATTCATACGTCTCACTCTAACAATGTGCGTTTCCAAGGCCACTGCCGAAAAATCCTTTTCTGCTTTGAAAAGACTAAAAACATTTTTGCGGTCAACAATGTCACAAAAAAAAAAAGACTTAATCACATGTCCATATTACATGTGCACAAGGACCGCGCTGAAGGTTTGGATTTAGAAGAAGTCTGTGACGAGTTTATAGTACGAAGCGCAGCGTCGCGCTGTTTAATGGTGAGTAATAATCAATCACACTGTAGTAGTGGTTATATTAGTTATGTAGGCCCTAATCAATAGAAGTTTAACAAAGTTAATTCACAGTTATTAGAATTGAAGCAGCATTTTTTAATAGAGATTAAAAGTGACCACTGAATCACCAAAATTGTCTAGTGTCAATTTATTATATCCTTCGTACTTCGTTTAAACATTTTTATAAGTGAATAGGTATATACAGTATTAAGTAACATGATTTATTTGTATATTTTATTTTCTTAATTCAATTTTACATTCATTTCACTTTGAGCCCACCCATTATTTTTAAAAAGTTGGCGCCACTGTCAAGTCCCTATAACAGCCCGAGGTGACAGGTCACTTGCCTTGCACGTCAATTCCTCTCGGCTGCTGAGTGGGCTCACGGGTCGAACTGAGTGTTCGCTTTGCTGGCCGGGCGGAGATCATTTGGCGTGTATGGGTAAATAGGGGATCGTGCACTTCCAAACACTTACGTAAGTAAGTACTGCAAAAGACAAAAGTTACAACGCTGTTGAGATAATTATATCCACATGGAGTTGATATGGAAACGTCATTTTATACGTCAATTATAATCCGAAGACATTATTGACAGAGACTGTTTTCAGTTTTTGGTGATTGGAGCGGCGTCTTAGAAGCCTCTAACAACTCCCCGTCTCTGCCTGGCAGTAACAATTTTTTTAACCAGAGGGAAACAGTTCCCTTTGATGCCGTCTGGAAACTAAAATACCGAGTCCACTATATAACTGTATTTATTGCATTGTTATATCATTTTCAGTTTCAAATAATAAAATAAAACTCTATAAAATAAACAAAATGTTGTAACTTCTGGGTTAGATAAATATATGTCCATTCACTGTAGCAGACTCCTATAAACTCGAATCCGTCATCAGCGCGAAACGGCTATTTGATTCATAATACATCTCAAAATAAGATAAAATTGATCTAAATATGATCATAACGAAGTCTTAAAAGTTAGGATAACTTGTATATTAATCAGAGGAGAAGTTTAAATTTTGCGATAATGAATGGATTTCTGTGTAGTATACAGTGAATGTACATAAATATGCTGTTTATATTGCCGCCGTCAGCATTTTTAAATGGTTTGAATTCTGCTCTAAGAGAATAGATGACTTACTTTCTGGTCTATTTTCAATTTATCCACCGCTTCGGTAGATCACTACGCGTAGACGTACGTTACTGATTTATATTATGCACAGAGAAGCGCAGGATGCGTCTATGTTATAATGTATGTTTGTAGTGTGTATTGTATGAGTGATCCCGATGAAGAGAAGAGGGAAGGTGAGACATTGTGTCGGCATGTATGGTTACTCCTCTCCAAAAGCACCAATACGTAATTATCAAGAGCATCAAATTCCTTATATATATATATATATATATATATATATATATATATATATGTATATATACTGAAGAGTTATTTGGAATTTAATCCGGGTAATCGGTAAATAATAAAAACAAATTGGGCCTTTGCCTACCAGCCGGTTGCTGGCCTCACATCCACGTGTGTTAAACACAGAAGTAGATGATCTTCTAGACACCGATTACAACTTTTACATCACCAATCCTCCTAGACCCGAGATTTAAAATTTTACATTCAAAATTTTAGTTCCATCCTAGTCCACCCGGGTCCACTAGTCAGGGAAGCAGTCAGGTAGCACGACATACACAATAAATGCTTTTTAAGCTAATTAAAATAAATAAATATATATATATATATAATTATACCTAGATAGGCCCTAGTCGCATTGATACTATGCACTAAATATATATTTGTTATTTCTACAAAGTTTGGTCCACTACTGTGGTCTCGAGGTAATGTTACCTCGTATGCAGCGAGCTTGCTTCGATCCCCGGCCGGGATAAATTTCGGGTGAGGTTTTTTTCGCGCTTTTCCTCACCTATAAGACAAATGTCGGGAAACTTCCGATTGAGGAACTTTCCACTTTTCAGCGGTTGCCCTTTTACCAGCCGGCTGCTGGCCCTTCACATCCACATGTGTCAATCACAGAGGTAGATGATCAACAGCCAGTGTAGGGGTGACATGTGGTTAGCATGTCGAGTCCCCCAGCCGTTATAGCTGGTTCCTCAACCTGGAGCCGCTACTTATTGTAGCTACCCAATTGCCTCACGATGCTGGGTGGGCACCGGTCCCATACTGGCCGAAATACCATGAGAAAATTTCTTCCCCCATGGAGACTCGAACCAGCGCAAGTCCCGTAGCTCTGCGCCAAGGCTTCCTACCTTAACCGCTCGGCTACGGAGCGGGAAACTTAAAACCCTAAATGATCCTCGAACATTGTTTGGTCATCATAATCGTTAACAATAATATTCACCTTGTTTAATATAAATGTCTGAGTTAATGGTATGTATTATACTAAATGTTCGTTTTTTTCTTGGAGGTGGCCCGAGCATTGAATTGATCACTCATCCAGGTTGGTCCTCCATCTCCTTGAATGTCAAAAAAGTACGTGTGTGATCCAGACTTTCAAATCCTCCCCCGATAGACCATGCCCTTGGAAGGCCCGAATCGCGTGTGGCATGTAAAACATCTATAAAGGGAGAGGGTAAACTTAGGCAGAGAGGAAGATGTTTCTATAAAAATTAGGAATGCTCACAACTAGAGTGTGACTTAGTTAACATGTCCTATCGACGGAATACATTGTATTTGATATTTCATTCAATGTCGTTAAATGTTAATTTGTTACCATAACGCTCTGATTATGAAACTTGTATGTGTTGTAATGGAGAACCGAGGATTGAGCTGGACATGTGCCATCACGCTCGACCTCACTTGAGAGCTTGCTTATCACTCACACGTGCTCTATGTCCCAAGTAGCGGACTGTCAACCTCGATAGGTGACACTTGACCAAGCACACTTCCCAGAAACAACTAGCTTACCAATTCTGGTTCTCTAGGAAATGGAACAGATGTTGGAAGAATATCAATTGCAGTGCTGTCCAACAATCTTTACGAACAATAGGATTTATTTTCAATACTAATCTAATTCATATCAAATTCCGTTGAGGTGAATAGTCATAAGAGAAAAATTAAAATGCACGCGGATGGAAAATCAAGTTATGCAAAACACATAATTAACGCTGGTCACCGAATGGACACAATAGAAACACACTATCAATAGTTCACAAATAAAAAACTTCCAGCTAAAATAAATCTACTAGAAGAACTTGAAATCATTAAAGAAATCAACACCTTACTACTAAATGAGAACACATCCCAAACGTACAATCAATTATACGAGATAGTTAAAAACCAGACAGTTGGTACTAACACCCCAAAGTACAATTATACGAGATAGTTAAAAACCAGTCCGTTGGTACTAACGACACATCAAGACCACCAACGTCTATAAAGTCTTAGATACAACAACTAGTAGCACATATTCATACTGCTGATGATGGAAATTAACTTCCGAAAGGCCTCTAAAATAATATTTCAGTACATTATTTTAAGAAAGTTGAGGACATCTGCCAACAGGTACATTTTAATTGTTATTTTAGGACTATATTTGCAATAAAAATTCAATTCTCGTCAAAAAATAGAAACCTCGCCCCACTCCACTGCCTCAACCAAATTTACGCTTAGAAATAATTTTCCTGTTTTTGGATTATACAATATTATCGTACTCTCTCCCCTATTAGAGCGCTAACAGATATACAAAAAATATATAAATGGTGAAGAAGAGACAAATTGCTGCTGAACATATGGAACTTCATTTGTAGCACTCAACGACGACCGAAAAAAAATGCATAACTAAATTATAAAACTTCATGAAATATCAAGGCCTTCTCAAAAAATGTTTCATTTTTGGGATTTCAAATGGTACTGATGCTGTTGTATAAGTTGTGCAAAATGAAGAAAATCTGAACTAAAGCCATGCAGTTGTATCTTTTTTTATAATTTTCTGCAATTCAATATATTTTGCGGGTATGTTAGAATTTGTGGGCAGGAATGTAATGGGTTTGAAGTGAAACGTGGAAGGGGGGAAAAAAACTTGATGTATTTGAACGGAAGGTATAGAGAAGGATCTTTGGAAAGTGCAAGACAATACTAATTGAAGAATTAGATACAGAATAAGATACAGAATTCGATACAACCAGGAATAATATTATATTTGGTTACTCACAATACATTATTAAGAAGATGGAATCTGATAGTCCATCTATAGGATAGATGAACACAGGATACATGGAGGTTATGAAATGAAAAAAAAAGGTAAAATACCAATTGGGAGACCTAGGTGTAGACGGGTTGTTGAAATAATAACTCACTCTAGAGAACTCTTGGCTCAATACCATGTATATATATGGCATGGGAAAGGGAAGGATGGAGGAAAAGAATAAAGGAGGCTAAGGCCCGACATTGGGCTGTGATGCCATTGTAAAGAAGAAGATTCATGGGTCATCACGCAATGATTTGTTGTTGTCGTCAAGGTTGAATTCATTGATATGACACCACAATCCTGCAATTATGAATTGTTGAATTGTGAGAAGTCTTAAAATTCGTTAATTCTACAGTTAAGTCCTAGAACTTAGGTTTTGATGTTTTGACTAGATATATGTGTAGTGCACACTCAATTTTAATGACTAATTTCTTGGATTTAGTATCTTTCAACTTATTCTTTGAAAATGTAAAGGGCACAGAGGAATTAAGAAACAAATAGCAGGGAAAGAGAAATACACAAAAAATCAATGAAAATTAAGTGAAATAATTAAATGTAGAAAAGTATCTAAGTGTTTCACGTAATAAATATGCTTGATTTGGAATTATTTTTATTATAAGTTGATAGAGACTAGGGATAATGTCGTTACCTCGTTTATACCGCAATAAACCCGGGTTTGATCCCCAGTCGAAACAAGTTCCCTGGGTGAGTTTATTTCGGAGATATATAACCGAATGTCAGGAACTTTTAATGCTCAAATAGTCCTCGAACATATGGAGAAGTGGTGAAATGAATTTTTTGGCAGAAAATGTGGGATGAACCCCGAGAGAAAGCTGCTGTGACTCCTATTCATCCATCACGAACCCCACATGGCGTTACCAAGGCGCGAATTCGGGTCTCAGAGGTGCATGTCGAGTGACTAACTATTTTCGCCACGGTTGATCTTACACGTTTGCAGTATATTTGCTCAATTAAACAATTTTGGCCAACCCTGTTATCATTTTGCACTGTAAAGGCATTTGGGCAGATGAAATTATTGAAGCCTTTAATTACTTTATTTTTCATGATCCGATCCCGATTGAGGGTCTTTCCACTTTTCAGCGGTTGCCCTTTTACCAGCCGGCTGCTGGCCCTTCACATCCACATGTGTCAATCACAGAGGTAGATGTTCAACAGCCAGTGTAGGGGTGACATGTGGTTAGCATGTCGAGTCCCCCAGCCGTTATAGCTGGTTCCTCAACCTGGAGCCGCTACTTATTGTAGCTACCCAATTGCCTCACGATGCTGGGTGGGCACCGGTCCCATACTGGCCGAAATACCATGAGAAAATTTCTTCCCCCATGGAGACTCGAACCAGCGCAAGTCCCGTAGCTCTGCGCCAAGGCTTCCTGCCTTAACCGCTCGGCTACGGCCGAGCTACTGCACGAATGTAATTATTAAGATACAATTCTTAGAAACCTCTTAAAGCTCTTTAATATGTATTCAATACTAGAACAAATAAAGATTCTAAGGAATTATATAGGTATTGGCAGCACTGCTATAACATCACAAACAATTATTTAGGTTACTTTTGACATTACGAACTTCATTTATGGCCTCCTGCCAAGTCAACTATACGTTGTCAATCCTTAAAAGATTATTCTACACCACAATCATATTTATAATTAATATGCTCTGTGAAACTGTTATTTAAAATGTCTGCCACTAATTCAGACAACAATAAACAATTGCAGTTTTATCAACATTACCTTGTTATCAAACAATTGAACTCTTCAAACCAAGATATAAATTCACACGAAATATAAAAATTGAACATAACTATTACTATAAGAGCGAACAATAATATATTACGTTGCGAGGTTGGGAAGTGGTTTTTACAGAAGCGAGGAAAATGTTTAAAAACCGAGATAGCGAGGTTTTCAATTTCCGAGATAATGTAAAACACTTGACAAACTTGCGTTGTACATTCTTTTTTGCGCTATGGTGTTTTAAAATAATAAATAATGGTAAAATAATATATTTGTTGGAAATATTTGTGTTCATTATAAACAATTGACTAACGTTAACAATGTGAACAATGTTTATTAGTTGAAACTACAGGAGGCCGTGAGACCAATTAGTGACAAAATAGCGGCAAATACGTATTTATTGTTTTATATTGTTTGAAATAAAGTTAAATTCATTAAAAATGCAGTGGTTTGTTTCGTATACTGTATATTAACACTACCTTTTGAATATTTTTTGTGTATACATTATATGTAGTATACATAGAGGGCAGTGGTTATACTTCCCTCACGCGTTTTGTAATATGTAATATTACAGTATAGTTATTTTATTACTGTATAGTTATTTAGGTTGACAACCCCGAAATGTAGGAAACTGAACTTTCAATCATGGTCGCCATTGCTTTAAGTACGACAAAACGCACTATCCCGCAAAAAATTATATACGCATTTCGGGGAGTAAGTACATTACTACCCTTGTTGCGTACATAACTATTATTATAAAACAATCGAAAAACAAACGAATAGAATTTACTTACATTTGTGTCAAATTACATAATGATGTACAATAATAATTTAGAGTTTTACATGATCTTGTTTTCTCTGCGGTCCGGAACATTGAAATAAATAGTATGAGGAATTATTGTTTCGCTAATTTAAGGTCAAGACCTCTACGATGTAGAAGCTAAATTGAATAAGACTGATGGTTTTGTTAGAATTGACACTTATTATCAGCGAGTCCCAAACAGTAAAATTGACATTACTTCATAACTGATTCATTTATAGACCACTAAACATGTGGTACTAAATAAACATAATAATATCCAGGAAGAAATAAATAAAAGAATGCAAAATGCTAAGAAATGTTATTTTCCAATAATTTAAGTGGATCATCGGTTGATTATTGTCTTTGACATCGTCCGATTCCTAATAACCGATTTTGTCGGTCCATCCAATCACTTGGTTGTAAATGTTTCTCCTTCATTTATAAATATATTCCCTGACTTCAGGATGTTTCAAGTCTTCATAAGCATATTTGGCACCAATATACTCTTAATCTACAATCGATAACACAAGTCTTCATTTTAAAACTTTTCTCAGATGATTTATTTAAAATAGGTGTTATTAAATAAATTGTTTATGCTGATTCCAGATATTATATCAATTTTTGACTATCACATCAGGTTTTTTTCACAAAATAAGAATTTATATTTTCACTATTTTAACTACTATAAGGACAAATATTTTCAAACTTCATTTCACACAAGATAAATTTTTGTTAAAATCACATGCTAAAAATACTGTAAAGGACAGTCCTAATAATGTTGTGACTACCTTGTAACAAAACAGAAAGCAAATGGTGTTCTATTAATTTTGAAACCATTTCTTCTTTGACTTCCTTAAAGTTCCATCATTGTTAGCCTCCCTCTTCAACATCATAATACGCTGTAAATTCAAAAGTGTTGATCCAACAGTAGTCGGCCACGATAATTTCAATTCATGTTCCCTGGTACCTCCTCTCCATCTCTTTAAAGAGATCAAGGTGAAAACGTTCACCTTGCTCTTCATTATAATGTCCCAAATTTTCAGGAAGGTATTCGATATGACAATATTGAAAGTGAACTTTCACACTCGTGTTACAATTAAACTTTTTGAAAATTTCCAACATCTTCCACAATTGCCTTGTAATTAGGATCTTTCTTATTCCTTAGAAAGTTTATAGTAATATATCGGAAAGCGGTCCATGCTTCTTTTTCTTTCTCATTCATTGTTTTCTCAAAATCTCCATCTGTCATCAGTTTATTTATTTGCGGACCAAAAAAAATTCCAGCTTTCAATTTTTCTTGTCTGATGGACGGAAAATTCTTACTAAGATATTTGAAGCAAGGCCCATCCTGTGGTAGCCCTTACAATCTGCTTCATCATGCCCAATTTGATGTGTAATGGTGGAAGCAGGACTATTGAGGGTCTGTAAGTGGTTCATGTAGTGTGTTTTTAGTTCCAGGCACAACATTTCTCCGCTCTGCAATAAAAAAGAAAAAACCAAAAATATTTAAATATCTCAATGAAACTGTTTCTAAAATTAAGTCTTTAGAATAAAATCCTCCTAAAAAAGGTATTCCACATAATGCAAAATTATAAATTATCAAACAAGATGAACTTTCACATAGAAAGCATGGCATTTTTTGAGACCAGCTTGTTACCCTAATATTATTCCTATAATTTTAAAATCACTGCAGATTAGCCCCCTGTGTTCCTCATACTGGATACTTGTTAATAGCAACTTCGTGTTCTCGAATGTCTTCTTCATCTGAATTGAATGGGCAATAGGAATGGAACCATACACTTTCCCATTATACAGTAACACCCCTTTGAGACTCCTCTTGGATGAGTCTACAAAAATTTTCCACTGAGTAGAATCATGCTCAATGTAATATAAGTGCATTAACCCGTTTGTGTTATTGCAGTAAACCAAACAATCATTCTGTGAGAATAAAGGAACTAGTACGTTTTCTCTGTGTCTGTTCCATGAGTAATGTGTTCCTGGTTCCAGAAGATTCTTACTTTGAAGGCGTGTGTTAAGTAGTTCTGCAGATTCCTTTGACAAATTTAGATCAGGAACTAGATCATTAAGATCACTTTGAGAGAACCGTTGTGGAGTAAAGCCGTCTTCAGGCTGGTATACATTATCATTATCGTCGTCAGTGATTGCATCAAATTCACTTTCAACATCATCTTGTGTCAGGTTCTCTAAAACAGCTGGGGGAAGAGAAACAGGCAGCTCTTCTCCATGTGGAACTGGTCTAATGGTTGAAGGTATTCATGGATATACAATTTGGTTCTTATTGTTTTAATTGCACCCCTGAATATTAAGCAAACAGAAGTAACAATCATTAAGGTGGTCTTTAGGCTCCCTCCACACCATAGGAATCACAAACGGCATGCACGTTTTCTTCCCTTTTGTCCAGAATCTTAACTTATCAACGCAATAGCGGCAAACTTTGTTTGGTGCCCACGTCTTATCCTGGTCACCAAGTTTCACTTTAAAATAATTATAGTAAGCTTTTTTCACAAAGTCTGTAATATCCGTTCTTTGCTTAAGCATTGTATAATTTCCACAAATATAGCAGAAAACGTTCGGATTGTTCACACACTTGCGTGTAGACGTTGTCATACTTGCAGTCACACTAGAGAGATAAAATGAGAACAGCATTCATAATGCAAGTGTCTGAGATGAACAGCACTTAATAACAACCTCATTAGCAGTTGTGACAACCTAAAGGCTTAGAGGTCTGAATTGACACATTTCCATTCAACAATACTCATTACTTTCTGGCACATATTATGCTCTCGCCAATAAATTTTTAAAACAGATTAGGTCCACTGTGAAAAAACTGTATGTGATAGAAGAAAGCTGAGAACAGTTCTGTAATCAGCATAAAAAATGAACTAATATCACGTATATGTTTCCAGTTATCTTATATCATGCACAGTAGTGTAATAGATTTTGTAATAATTAAGAAGAGTTCAATTTTAAAGACCCAGGATGTAAAGAGCATGTAGAGGTTTAACATGCGGAAGTGATTACTATTTATTGAATGCAAAAATTATATTTCCGTTCAAAAGTAAAAATGACAGGCTAAATAAAACTAAAAATGAAGAGGATAGTTTTCATGACTCATCAACAACTCTAAATAAAGTATTTAAATTAAAAATATCCGACACGTAAAACAAAAACCAGATTGCATAAAATACTAATTAAACCAGTATTAACTTATAGGAGTGAAACTTAGCTTCTGACTTAACATAACAAATCTCAACTGGCTGCTTTTGAAAGAAAGATACTCAAGAGGATATATGGACCTATTAAGGAAAATGGAGAATGGCGAATGATATATAACAGGGAATTACATGAAATGTATAAATGATAATATATTATCACATATATTAAAGTAGACGGAATAAAATGGACAGAGCATACGTAGATCACAAAGATGTAGACATAATTAGAAGAATAATAGATGGTAAGCCAGAAGGAAGACTAAAAAATGGAAGATGGAATTTGAGATTGATGGATGGATGGAGTACTACAGGATGTCAAATTTTTAAAACTCATGAACTGGTGAATGGTTAACCAGAAATAGAGGAGCCTGGATAAAAGTTCTGAAGGAAACCTTGACCCACCCAGGGTTGCTGTGTTAAGATGGTGGTGGTGATGCTTTGCTGCTCTTCATTTTTACATATCATCACTTTAGTTTGGACTATCGTATTTCAACATTCATCTATCCTTCTTGAAATATAACTGATTCTGCTAAGAGATGTCAGACATCCTAAATGTTAAGACATTTGATAAGTAATGGCAACACTGTTGGAAACAGCGATCCTAGTGGTGACCATTATAATCTTGTGGTATGTTGTTGAGCAGTCTTTGTTGTATAAGTCTGTAGTATTAAAAGTCTAGAAATAGCAATATTTTGTGAATACATTCACTGTTTCTCACATTTAGTAAGTAATACCGCCCTAAAAAATTATGTTCAGTAGAATTTGTTTAGAATACGGAATTGGGAAGTACTCGAACATCTACTAAATCCACTGACAGAAGCCATGCATATATGTTTAACCTGGCGTGGTAGGGAATTTCTATGGAGATTTTCAAAATTAGCACAACACTTTCGTTAAGAATAATATATTTTTACCACGGAGGTATGATTTTTTTGGTTGTGTTTTTCTCTGAATACGTTAGCGAAGTTCCAAGAGTTCCTGAAATCAAAGTGAGTGCTCATTGAGTTATATTTAAACAGGTTTCAAGAGTAATATGTGGCAGGAAAGTGTATTAGCTTCAGTGAACACAAACTAACAGAGGAATGAGACATCTGATTGAAACTTCAGTTGCACGAGCAGTTTGATTGATTGAAGATGGCCGTTCCATTTGCCTGTCTCTAGGATTCTTGATTCATCCCTTCTGATATCCATATGCTGTGGAAGCGATATAGAGAGACACGTATACACAAGAGGCGACTCAGGTACGGCCGTAAGAAGAAGACTTACAGAGTTACAGGATAGATTTCTTGTGCTATCAGTTTTGCGCAGACAAACATCTACAGCCAGAGATCAACAAAATTATTTACGAACCGCACCTGGGACAGTAATTTCTGATCAGACTGTAATAAATAGACTGAGAAATGCAAGATTGAGGTCTAGAATCTCCATTAAAGCTTCTCGTTTAACACGTTAGCACAAAAAAAACCGGCTGCGATTTGTTCAGAATCATGTCAACTGGCAGCTCAGCCAATGGAAGGGTGTTCTATACACGGTCGAATCAAGATTTCGTTTAACGGGTTCTGATGATCGTACACCTGTATGGAGACGTCCAGGTGAACGTTTTGATCCAGCCACAATCATTGGACGTAACAGATTTGGAGGTGGTTCGGTTGTGGTTTGGGCTGGGATAACTATTGAGCCTCGGACAGTACTTGTCGTTGTCCCACAGCACATGAATGCTGATGTTTACATTAATGACATTATCCTTCAACATTTCGTACCTTTTGCTTGTGGTATGGACCCTATTTTCTTCTCATGCATGATAATGCTAGATGTCATACAGCACAGGCTACCAGAAATTGTCTGCAAGAATGCCAAATTCCGGTGATGGACTGACCTTCATGTAATCTAGACCTCAATCCGATCGAGCATTTGTGGGATAAACTGGAAAAACTTGTTCGTAAGTCTCCTGCTGTGCCACAGAACCTGGAAGAACTTCCAAATTCACTCACCGAGGAATGGGATAGAATCTCAAGCATTTCTCTAAGTAGGCTTCTGCGAAGCATGCCCCATAGGTTTAATGCATTCATTGAAGCTCACGGAGGGCACAGTAAGTACTGAATGTTGAAATAACCATAAAAACGTCGATTCCTAAAATAATTAATCTCAAATTTCCATTTTGTTTTCTGTTACAAATTATAATAATTTGTTCTTATTTCTAATACTGTACAATAAAGTATTGTTTAAATGTATATTCTAATTTTACATAAATCTTCAATTCATAATGACAAGACATCAAAAATTAAATTGTTTCAATCTTTGTTTCATGACTTCGGTTTAAACACCTGTTTCTCTCATTTTTTGAGTAGTGTATTTATAAATTTAATCAAACACTATGTTTTATTTAAACATAACATTAGCCTATTAAAATTGCACATTACATCTTGTGAAATATATTCTGCAAAGAATAGAAGTTTGTAAAACTAATTTTATTTTCATGCAGAATATTTTATCTTTTCTTATGTATCTTGAGTGTATCCAAAAAATTACTTAATTTCCTAATATTTTATCTGCCTTTCCTAAATTAATTTTTATTTTCGAATAAAGTAATAATATTTATTTCTGATAATTCCCTTCGGGTATCTTGGGCGTGCCCAAGAAATTACTTATCTTTCTCATATTTTATCTGCGTTAGTCATTTTACAATATTCTTGAAATGTTTAATGCTGTGTGCATACCTATAATTAACCTGTTTATAATATTGCTGTTTTGTAGATTCTGCTTTTAAAGAAACAGTATTGTGTAAATTAGACTGACATTTATGTTTCCTGATGAAAGATAAAACATGCTTCTTGAGGTTAGGATATAAAAGTTGTTTCGAATGTGCGGCCGTAAACGCTTACTGGTTTCTGCGATTTATGCACCATCATTTTGTGGTTCTTCCACATTATTAGTATTGAAGTTGCAATTAAGTTATTTCAACTTTCTCTTTGTACAACAGTTCAAATGTTTACAATAAAATCTTTAAAATGATTATGTCATACAGGAAGAGCTTTGTAAATGAATACAAATTATTTAAAAAATCAATCAAGTTATTTAAGTAAAACATTAAATTATTGGTTTCATTTTATGAGTGAATTGTCCCATTTGAGTAGGTTTTATTATCATTGTTGATAATAAATGTTATTTTAAATGCTTTTTCTTTATTCCATACAACTATTTCAAACTGCTTTTATCACCTGCCAGCTGCCAGTATGTATTAAATCACGTGACTTTCATTCAATTTTTTCACAGGACATAAAATATTTACCTAGACTTATATATCGATGAGTAGCTTTTGGTATTGTCTCGTTGTTCATTCTGTTGATCTTTCTGTTTGCTATCCTAAGTGTAGCAGAATGAGTTGAATTCATGATCTTCTCAATATACCTATCTTAATTTATTGTGTGAAATTAATTTAATACCACTTAAACTTCATCTCAGCCTGAGCTATTGGAGTACCATCGTTCATCCTGACACTACATAATTCACATGTGCAGAAAGAGGGAAAAATGCATGTATTAAATGTTGAATAAGATTCGTATTTTTCTTAGTTTGCGTTCCAAAGAAAGGAAATATTTCACAGATTATAAATTTGTTCTGTATAATCATAATTATCCCACCTTTATTGGATTGTGAAG
Organism: Diploptera punctata; assembly: GCA_030220185.1. Classification (NCBI taxonomy): domain Eukaryota; kingdom Metazoa; phylum Arthropoda; class Insecta; order Blattodea; family Blaberidae; genus Diploptera; species Diploptera punctata. The sequence continues at coordinate 1,383,992 of JASPKZ010009819.1, forward strand.
ATCGCAATGCACAAATTATAAGAAATAATCTAGACACTCTAACAAATTCATTGATCGAATTTTAAAACTAGTGAATGCCAGTAAATTTAAACTCTTCTAATCATTCGCTCAAAAGGTAATGTTTCAAATAGTTAAAACTCGAAATGTAAACACTAGTAGGCACAAATAAACAAACAAGATATACAATTACAACTACAGCTATGGCATCTGTCCCGGTGGACTAGCATCCTTTTCAAACCCAAGATTCGCGGGAATCAGTCGGAGTCCAATGGAAATGTTTCAGGAGGTAAAATTCTGAGTATGTGTTCCTTCGGAAGGGAATTAAAGCCGTGGGTCCCGTGTCGTAGATGTACGGCATGCAAAAGGTCATCGAGCCTGAGAAGGAAGATCTCTGACAAAATGTTATCTACTCTTTCACGCCCAGATTTAAAATGCGACGCTAATGACCCTAACTGCTAAAGAGCGTCCTTAAATAACGTTAACTACCTATGGCTATAGCATAAAGTTTGTTAACAAGCGGATCTGCTTATGCGTCATCCTCATGACCCAAACGTAGCGATTTCGATCAAGGCCAAGATCAAATGTTTTTTTCGGGTGGTAGAAATTGGAAGACATGGCTTCCACTCTCGAAGGTTACATTTAAAACAGTCGGCCACAAAATATTTTGCGAGTTCAGCGTTCCTTGCAAAATTTATAGTTATAGGCGCTAATCCCTAGCATCGCGAATATTCTCAACATGCAACATTAAATCTTCTAAACTCACAGTCTCTTTGGATTCCATCTATTAAAGGGGTAATTTTGTTGATGAGGTTTTAAGATATTTTCCGTAAGTATAATTTATCCCCTGTCATAATTTCATCCATCAGAATCCTGCAATTCGTTACCCATTACGATGCGACTTTTTTTTAACGTTCAGTTCAGAAGAAACAAAGTCCCGCTCTATATCCGAACGATCCAAGGCTTAATGCTTGGTCCACAGCTACGTAACATGACCTGGTTCGAGTCCCCATGGGGGAACAAATTTTCTCATGGAATTTTGACCAGTCTCAGACTGATGTCCATCTAGTATCGTGAGAAATGTGGATAGTTACAATAAGTGACGTCTTCAGGTTGAGAAAACCAGTTATAAATTATGGGGGTAGCAACACTCCTATACTGATCGTCCACTTCTGTAAATGGCACATTTGTATGCGAGGACAGAAGCCAGGGTAAAAACACAGCGATTTGTGTTTTGGTAGTTGAAGGGAATATTGTGTTACGTCTCGTTTGTGTTTTATTTATTGACACAAAAGTGAAAACGTTTCTTGAGTGTTGTGGCATTGAATACAAAGTGCAGTGTCCGGATTGTTAAATTAATAACACCTGCAGTGATTTCAACACACGGGAGGAAATAACTGAGACTTCCGGATATTAGCTACTTAGTATTCAAACATTAAAGTCTTCGTCATAGTCAGTACACTACTCCAACCGTTTAACATTTCACGAGGAAGCTAAAACACATTATATAAATAACCGCGGTTCAACTTGTAAAATGTTATCTAACCTATGAATAATTGCATTTCTTACTTTAATTTTTATTATTATTATTTTGAGAATTCTCCTCATCATTGAGGGTTTTCTCCAACCAATCTTAGTAATTAACATGAACTATATATATATATATATATATATATATATATATATATATATATATATATATATATATAAATGACTACGGACTTATAGACAATCAGTTTGCAACAAACATTCACAATTTTCCCTTAATTAAAGTTCTCCATCGTTCTCTGTCCTCTATGTCTTCATCTGTTACATCAAATGTCCACATTGAATTTTGAATGTTGTTCTTCCAGATTGTTCTTCGTCTTCCTTTTCTATTCCTTCTTTCAATTGTCCATGCATAGACGGTCTTTGGCACTCTTCCATCCTGCATTCTTCTTACGTGTCCATGCCATTTTAGCCTTCTGTGTTCAATCTCATCCATTATATTTCTTTCTGCATTCATCCATTTTCTAATTTCTGTATTTCTAATTTTTACCAGTCTAGATTTTCTGGCAGCTCTTCTCCAAAAATCCATTTCAACTGAAGTTATTCTGTTGACGTGTTGTTGTGCCTTTGTCCAGTCTTCCGATCCATATAACATTATACTCTCTAGGATGGATTTATAAATTAGTTGTTTTGTTCTGTTAATTATGTTTTTACTCCATAGTATAGAGTTTAACATTCCTATGGGTTTTCTTCCATTACTAATCCTTCTTGCTTTTTTCTTACTTTAATTTTAATATAATATTATTTATAGACACTTTAATACTGAAGAACATATCTCGTCTAGGATCTATGGTTTTATGAGTATAGCAAAATAGCCCTTACGAAGCTCCCCCCCGCGGTAGTGAGAGGTTAAGTAACCTGTCGTTCTAGTCAATAATAATAATATTAACCGGTGCTTTTCATTATATATATGAATAAATTAATAAACGAATGGAGGAAAATACGAGGATATATACCCATCAATAGGAACCTCAAACTCGATGCTATTCTTTTTGCAGACGATTTAGCTCTTCTGGCACTTTCCGAAAATGATTTGCAACGATCAATTTATAATTTACAAAAAATAGGTGCCAAATTTAATATGGAAATATCAATTAACAAAACTAAAATTGACATTTCATGGGAAGGACCCCATACAAAGTAAAATCTGTCTCCAGAATAAAATTTTAGAGAGATATAATCAATTTAAATACCTTGGATATTATCTCTCTATCTGAGATGAAAAATATATCCCTGAAAAAATGACTAGTTATAATAAAAGTTTAGGAATTTTAATCAAGTTATGAAATCATCCCTTGTACAAAAAAACACCAGATTACGTTTATATAACACTTTGGCTAGAGCAGTGTTGATCTATGGTAGTGAAGCATGGGCACTAAAAAGACAACATGATAGCAGAATAACGGCTTGTGAAATGAGATTCATGCGCAGAACAGCGGGTTACACCAGATGGGATCGGAATCTTAAAATAATTGAAGACTACGCCAATTTTGGAATATATTAAACAGTACCAACTAAATTGGAAACATCATATAGAAAGAATGAGTTCAAATCGGATCCCCAAAGCTGTTTATAATTATATACCAAGAGGACGAAGATCACTGGGCCGTCCTATGAAACGCTGGAGGGAAAATTTTCTATAGGATCGTAACAGGCCTTGGCCTAATACTTGGAAGGAAGAAGAAGATAATATTAATAATAATAATAATATTATTAATAATAATAATATTAATAATAATAATATTAATAATAATATTAATAATAATAATATTAATAATAATATTAGTAATAATAATAATATTAATAATAATAATAGCTTTATTTTTCCTGGCAGAGTTAAGGCCTGAAGGCGTTGTTTACCACTCAACCAGGTTAAAAAAGTACAAAAATGATTCTTACATCTAAGTACAATGAATATAAATATTACATAGTATGTCTACAATATAATTATTATTTACAAAATACTTTGATTTAATCTACATTTAACGAATGGAATATAAAATGTACAAGACATAAAAATGAGAAACAAACTATTAATGACATAGAATAAATTTAACCCCCGAGAAAATATAATTATTTAACAATAGGTAATTGTATAAGCGTGAGGCAGGTGCCGTTGTCCTCAACTGTGTAAAAACTTCTGTTTAAAAGTTAATAACCGTAGACCTTTCGGAAGTCGACTTTGTCATCAGCAGAATAAATGTGTGCTTCTATCTGTTGTCCTTGTTATGTGACGTTTTGGACTTAGATGTTCTTAAGGCGTCGTCGGTAGCATTTGACTGGTGTTTAGCTATCTCATGTAAAGGGTTTGTATGATTGGGATGTGTTCTCGTTTAGTATTAAGTTGTTTGCTTCCTTTACGATTTAGATATCTCCTAGTAGGTTTATCTTAGCCGGACTGTTTTCTTTTTTAACTATCGTAAGGTAGTATCGATAGTATGAATTATCATAAAGAAAACAATCTGGCTAAGATAAACCTACTAGAAGATCTAGAAATCATAAAAGAAGCGAACCAACAATTTAATACCAATCGAGAACACACCCCCAATTATACAACCCTCAATATGAGATAGCTAAATACCAGTCAGTTGCTACCGACGACGCCTTAAGAACATCTGAGTCCAAAAGTCGCATAACAACTACAACAGTTAGTAGCACACATTTATTCTGCTGATGATGGAAATCGACTTCCAAAAGTCTTACAGTTATTAACTTTTAAACAGAATTTTTAACACAGTTGAGGACGATGGCATCTGCCAAAAGGTAGAACCATAAACTGTAGACAATCAACTAAAAATTTTAATTCCATAAATGACAAGACATAGAAATCATCCCTTCCATTTAGTTGACAAAAGACCTTGGCCTTTAACACGGGCAGTTGGAGCTTTACTATGTATTTTTATATTTGGCTTTATAACTACACTGCTCAAAACAATTAGAGGAACACTTGTAATAAATTGAATAAGTAATTGTTTTTTAAAGCTGTGATGCTGAAAGTTGGACAATATGTAAATTGAATTATTAATTTTATCATTGGATACAAATTTTAAAGATTCATGGTCTAAATACAGAGAAATTACCTCAAATAACAAATATAGAGAATTTTTTTTATTTTGGAAGGCACTGGCCACTTCTAATTGGTAAGCTTCCTGATGTTACTATAGTGACGAATGTTGATTATTGCCTTGTTTATTGAAGTCTCTGACAAAATGAGGCATTTAAATGAGTTTGAAGTGTATCATGCTCTACATCTTTTACGACAAGGTCAATCTCTGCGACAAGTGGCTAGAGAGCTTGGGGTTTCTCCTTCCGTGGTGTCCAGGTTACGCAACAGGCACAGAGAGACAGGTCAGTATTGTAGAAGACGTGGCCAGGGCCGTAAATTTAAAACAAGCCCCCAGGATGACAGATACGTTGTTCTTTCTGCTCTTCGACAGCGTACAAAAACTGCAAAAGACCCGCAGAATGACCTTCATATGGTGGTTTCCGGAATCCGGGTTTCAGACCAAAACATAAGGAACAGATTAAGGAAAGAGAATATTTGTCCAAAAAGGCCCGTTAAAAAACAGGCTTAACAAATGGGCATAAGGCAGCAGGACGTACGTATGCTGAAAACCATGGTGATTGGAACCTTAACCAGTGGGAGTCTGTGCTCTTCTCGGACGAATCCAGGTATCGTCTTACACACGTTGTGATGGTCGATTGAGGGTGTGGGGACGGCCAGGAGAAAGATTGTCTGCAGAGGAGGCTGTACAGGAAATTGATAGATTCGGAGGAGGTTCCATAATGGTGTGGGCCGGAGTTATGTACAACAATCGTACGGACCTTGTACTTGTTCCCCAGCGACTGAATGCTGTCCGGTATATCGAGCACGTTCTGGAAGAGCATGTAGTACGTGCTGCCATTTGAGTAGGCCCTGGATTTCTGTTTATGCAGGATAATGCCAGGGCACATTCTGCGGCTGTCACCAGGGATTTCCTGAGGAGGAATGAAATTGAGGTAATGGAGTGGCCAGCGGTCAGCCCAGACCTCAACCCTATTAAACACTTGTGGGATCTTCTAGACAGGAAGGTCAGGAACCGACATCAAGCTCCACAAACTCTGCAGCAACTTGGAGATGCTCTGAAGGAGGAATGGGAGAATATCCCGCAAGAGGAAATCCAGAATCTTATAGGGAGCATGCCACGAAGGTGCCAAACTGTCATCGAATGTCGTGGAGGCCATACACGATACTAACTCTATATAACGAGTGTTTAACTTTGAAAAATAAGCACAAGATTCAATTGCTTACATAGCGGAATTATTTGAAAAGTTAATTGTCAGCGTTATTAATTTGTTTTTACTGACATGAGCGATAAATAAATAAATGAATAACCACAAATAATGTACTTTATTAATTTCATGTTTGTACCTTTATCTAATGAAAAAAATATTTGCATATTTCATAGTGTTCCTCTAATTGTTTTGAGCAGTGTATTTACCTCAACGGATTAGGCCTATGATATGAATTTTATTAGTGCTGACCAAGTACACTAGGGCGTGTCCCGGTCCTATTAGTTGTCATATATTATGTAGAATATTGCGGATTTAATTAAAATAGTATTGTGTTGATTAGTATCCTAGTTTATCTAATGATTTCTTCAAACAATTCGGCTCATAACTCTCGTAATTGAAATCTGGGCCGAATGAACCGATCAGTTTTTCTCAGAGGCCTTCAAGCTTGAGGTTGTTTTACGTGCCGTAAATCTAGACGCTGGGCATTACTTCTCTTCCCGGAGGAAGTCATAATCTCAATTGTTACACCTTTAAAAATCAATCTATCCCGGCCGGGTGTGAATCCATGGACTTCGGAGCCAAATTATGTTATAATATGTCATTTGTGATGAAATAGTTGCTTAGGTTAACGCTTACCACGCGCTTCCCTGTGCTGTCATCTGCTACCTAAAAGTTATCCGCTCTTAAAGTGATCCTCATCAAAACAAAACCATGTGACCTGCTCGCTTTTCATTGGTTATGGACACTGATGTACGATGTAGAAGCAATAAGTACGCGAAAAAGTGTTGTTATTCTTCGTGAATTAAATTAATAATGTTCAAAACTTAGAAAATATTCTGAAATATATCTAATCAATAATTACAACTTAAAATAGTTTATTACATATGGACAATGCATTTAAGTTATGGCTTCAGTCGATTCTGATGCAACAAAATGGCTGAACGTATCAAGTCTTCTGTTGCTGTGTCGACATCTGAATTTTTAAATCAGAAGTCTGGCAAACCTTTGACTAGCTCGTAGTAAAAAATAGTTATTTTAAATGTGTTTCAGTGAAAAATCTCACCAGCTTTCTTGTAATCTACCCCTTTCAGTGATCACATGCCTATATACTTCACACGTGCATCCTGATAATATGGTAGTAATTGTTGCGTGAATGGCGGAAGGATACAATTCGCTTTTGTTTATGTTAGGATCACTCTTAGAGCGGATAAGGTATAGTGACAACAATCACTCCAATTGATCTTGACTCTTTCAAGTTTTCAGGTTTCAGTTTTTATTTTTTAAATGTGTATTTATTTACAGATGTTTTAACATCAATGCTCACATCGAGTCTAGAATATTTGATAGAAGGTTATTTATATTGTTAACGTTTATCGTTTGAATCGATTCATGCAGGAAGAGCTCCATTTATTTTTTAATGTACGAAATTGAGATTTTTTGCTAGTGCTTCTGACATGCAAGTTTTACATTAAAAATGCTTCAGTCCGGTTTCACTTTTGTGAGTATAACATAAATAAATGTAAACAGTATTCAAGGAGAAGCATCCATGTAAGAATACAGATGAAAACAATAAAATCTCAATTTCATAGAAAACGTACAATGCTCCTTTCTGCATGAGCGAATAAAAACTGATTTAATTTGAGTAAAACTAGGAAAACAGTCAATCAGATAGATCGGTTCTAGTATTTGGAGCCGGGATTTCCCGAGCTACCGTCTCCCTCGTGGATTTTTTCATTTCTTGTTAAATCACTATTTTATGTGAGGGTAAAAATGATAAGAAATTAAAAATAAATTGTATTACTAGCTGTATAAAGCACATAAGTCAAAATACTGAATTTTTCAGAAAAATAAAGTTCAGTTATGTTCAATTGAATTCTAATATAATGACAATACAAGAATTATCATTCACCTTCCAGTACGGCAAGTAATAGATTATAAAGTGTACACTTAGCAAAAAAAAAAAAAGCGGACTCTTTATCTCGAACATTTCAAATTTAACGCGCAATTCACACAAGTAAACTAATTGCACAGTAGAGATACAATACGTTCCCCTTCTTCCAACGAAAAGCATTATTTTATGAAAAGTAAGCTAGCAAATGCTTAGCTCAGTGTCTTATGGCTTGCTTCGTATGCAAAATGTTACAGGTTCGATTCCCGATGAGAATGCTTTTTTAATTGTTACAATGATTTCTATTTTATTCTGTCTGTCCACTCTTAAAGAAAAAACGAGCTAAGTATTTGGAAGTATTACTATTTATTATTATTATATTATTATTATTATTATTATTATTATTATTATTATTGTCCATTATCTATGTCCAATAAATATATAAGCTAGTCCACTCTTAAAGAAAAAAGAGCTTAGTATTTGGAAGTATTACTATTTATTATTATTATTATTATTATTATTATTATTATTATTATTATTATTATTATTATTGTCCATTATCTATGTCCATTACCTATATAAACTAAAAACCTTAATTGAAGGGTGAAACGTTTTCCTCACTAATACGTAATAAATAAATAAACACATAAATATATGAAGCTATATTATATTTTATTACATAAATTTATAGCATTATTATTGAAATGTGGTACTGCACACACAAATTTATACCAATAGCTAAATAGCGTTATAGAATTTACAGAGGTAGAAATACGTATTACTTAACATCGTGTAAATTGGACGTAGATTACGTGGCTGGAATTAAATGTAATAGGATGTATTTTGCGGAAACACAAATAATAAAAAATAATTGCAGAGGGATTTGAATCCTGGCTCTCGTAGATATTTCATTTTTCCATAATTGGTTTAACGATCTACGCTACTCGAAAGTTGGATGCTAGTCTAAATCCTGGTTGTCTTGTTTACTTTTACACTCTGCACAAGAGGTCAACTTTATTCAAAATTTCGCAATTTGAGTAATATTGAATACGTCCAACACTCGTCACTGCTGTATAATTATTTAAGACCATTAAAGCCAAATACACCATATTTAAAACATTAAATAATACGTTACCTCGTGAACCACAGCTTTAGCTCTTCGAGCATTCGCAGTGGGTCATAACAGGGACTGTGTTTTGAAACCGCTCATTCCTTTTTTTTTCTAAAATGTACATTAATATAATATAAAAAAACACAAATATTTTTACGTATGTGTTTTTTCCCCACCACACCAGTAGAAATTGTATCGAACTCAATTCCATAAATTACGTTGAGATTAATTTACATTATTTTTATGTTATAGAATTATGTACGAGTAAAAATTACAAAATAAAGCTAATGCTTCGTCGTAGATAAAAAAAAGGAGCCGTTTCCCGATATTTGAGATTCAGATATGATGAATGGTTATACAGTGTGTAGCATTAAGATATCCATATTCATCAAAGTTATTAAAGCATGTAGCTCACGAATCAGCGGAGCGGATACACAGTACGAGTACATCCCAACTTCTCGTTGCAAATTAAAAACTAACTTTTTCTCTTCGTCATCAAACCTCAAGCTCTACGCTTCAAAACGTTTCCTGACATTGTACAGTAAAGTGCACTTGCATAAATTATCCAGAGGCATAATTTTATAAATATGAAGTTTATAATTTATTTAGGTGCAGACCGCTAGAATACAAATTCATTAATTACATTATACAGGGTGATTTATAATTCCTATTACAGACTTCCAGGGGTTGTAGAGGGGACTTAGTAGATAAAGTTTTGATGAGGGACCCATGTTCGGAAACGTACCATTTCGATGTAAATAAGTTTGAAGATCGAAACACAATGGGTTGATATCGTGTGTCTCGTGTTTCAGAATGAGTATTACAGACTTCTTGAGGTTGTACTACAAGTGTGGTTCCACGTGGCGACCCTGTTATTCGTGGCACAAAGTGTACCTGCGGCACACATTTTCATACACACGCCCACAAGACCTAATGTGTCCTCAGTAATTTCTACTGTTGCCAGAATTCGTGCAAGAAGATCTTTCTCCAACTCGACAGGTGTAGTGCAACCCCTAGAAGACTGTAAATTTATTCTGAAACACAAGAGAGACGATATCAGCCCAATGTGTTTCGATCTTCAAACTTATTTTACATCTAAATGATACGTTTCCGGACATGGGTTCATTATCAAAACTTTATCTACTACGTCCCCTCTACAACCCCCAGAAGTTTGTAATAGGAATTATGAATCACCCTATACACAACGTTATCTCACAAAGCATCAAAACAATACAACTATTTTTACTTAATATCAAAAAGTGCTGTCCGTATTAGGCCTGTGGGTCTGTTTTACACCATCTAACACTTTTTAGGTTTGCCGATATTTATTATTTGTTCGCATTGTTCATCCTGAATTTTTATTGAGTAAGTTTAGTCTTGAAAATTTAAACTTAAGGCCTCTAAATCTGTCTGTTGGAACTTTATTACAATGACCTAAAATCTTCACCATTTAATAAATCATTAACATTAAATCAGTGAATACACAAACACGTGCCAAACGCATTAACCTACTGGATACAATCAAAGATTTTAAATTATATACAACCTTATATGCCAAAGCGTCTATAAATACGATTTAAATGAAATTAATAACTGATTCCAGAAGTTCTAAGAAAATAATAGCTTTCGAAATATCGTGCATTCAAAATATTAGTATTGAACAAACATTAAAAATATTGCACATCGAACAGACTCTTCTTAAGATAATGTGTCCGTATATTTTATAAATTGGCATCAGTGTAAATAGCATCTCTGTTTATTTGAGTACAGGAAGTGTAGGTTTAGCATATATGTTAACTTTAAGGGCACGGTATTGCTTTCTCTCGAGAAAGTAAACATCACAGTATTGGCACCCATGTATAATTCTTTGCATGGTTTAAATACATGTTTGTAATAGGAAATAGCAAGTTTTTATTTCCTGCATTCACTGGAGAAATATGCCAGGAATTGAGATTGTTATTTTGAAGATTTTAGAGACCAAGCAGGTAAGTTTTCCTACCTGATGTTCCTAATCGGCATTCTGAGATTATGTCGTTATCTGTACAGAAACGGCAACATTAACTGATATGAAAAAGGATTCTTAGTAGGTTTTCCTGCTGGAACTGAGACGCATTTCAGTTATTTATCATAATTAGGGCTCGGAAGTTGAGGACGTATAAAATGCCTATAAAATATCTTTAAAAAGACCTAAAGGATCCTAAAAATACCTAAAAAACTGGAAGAAATGTAAAAAGGCAACTCAAATTAAATAATAATTTTAGTTTCTATTGAATTTTAATGAATACTAGCTAATACCCTGCATGTGTTGATACGCCTAAATAAATTAAATATTAAAAGTTAATTAAATTATATGGTATACGCTGAAATGAGACCAAACATGACAGTTGTTAGATTTTTAATTTCGGATTTCAGGTAAACTTCCACTTCTAATTGTCGGATTTCGCATTATTTTTGGATAATGCCTATCTCGCTTAATTTTAATAACATATACCAAGTTCTGTTGTGAAACATAGAAAATTGTGACCGCTAGAGCGATTTTTAAATTTTCATTACAGTTGAACTCCTATACCTAATGGTTTTAGAGGGTTCAATTGCGAATCTTAACAATCCATGGGCCCAAATTCATGTCACAAACAAAAAATGTAATCAAAATCGGTCCAGTCGTTTAGGCAGTTTCGGATTTCTGGTAAATCTCCGCTTCTAATTGTCTGATTTCTTTCATTTTTGGATAAGAGCTATCTCGGTTTATTTTAATAGGATATGTTGAGTTTCGATATGAAACATCGAAAAATGTGACAGCTAGAGCATTTTTTTTTTAATTTTCACTTCAGGTGAACTCCTACACTTAATGGTTTTAGAGGGTCCAATTGTGAATCTACAACATCGAGTGACCCGATCAGACATACACAAAAAAAATCATCAAAATAGGTCCAGTCCTTTAGGAGGAGTAGAGTGACAAACACACGTACTGACGAATTATACATACATATATATATATATATATATATATATATATATATATGATCTAAATTAATTAAAACGGAGACATATATGTGGTTACGGATGTGTTTCAACTTAGGAGTTTTAGATAAGGAACCTAGTTAAACAAAACATACTGAAATTGATATATCTGTTATTGGAGTCGTTTAGATGTGATACTCATAATCCAGCATTAAATTAATTAAATGTATAGAATGTAATAAGGTAATTTAGACCTTATTTAGAGATTGCAGCAAACCAAACTGAACAATTTAGCCAACCGTATTTTTAAAATGTATGCATATATTTTAAAGTATAGCTCGATAATTGCTGAAACATTCTGTAAACACTAAATTTTGTAAATATTGTTGGTTATTTCTTGTTAATCGTCGAGTTTAATCGAATATCTAATTATATTCCGAAGCATCCCATACTAGTCAGTATGCCTACGCTTATTTTAATGCTGGGAGTGAGTTTTAACAAATAGACATAATTATATAACGCATTTTCCTTATATCCTTCGGAGTATCTTTCTTTCAAAAAGCTAGTTGAGATTTGTCATGTTCATTCAGAACCCAGGTTTCACTCCTATAAGTTAACACTGATATAATTAGTGTTTCATTTAATATATTTTGAATTTAAAGACTCTATTTATTGAAAAATAACATTTCTTAGCGTTTTGTTCTCTTTTATTTATTTCTTCCTGGATATTATGTTTATTTAGTCCTATTAAACATGAGTCCATAAATTAATCGTTTATGAAGTAATGTCAATTTTACTGTTTAACACCCGCTGATTGTAAGTACCAATTCTAACAAACCCATCAGACTTATTCAATTGAATGGTGCAACAATTCTCTAAAGACTGTCTTAACCCTAAATTGGTGAAAAAACTGACTGACTGACTGACTGACTGACTGAAAAAGGCTAAGTCTAGCTTCGCCCAGTGAGCTGCGTATGTTAGAACCGACTACGGCTCTTTGGCAGCTAAGTAGATAGTGGCTATCGTTACGGGGTTTTAGTTCACTTAATCTGAGCCTACTTGGCTGGCAGCGCCAGTATTTGCGTGCCGATGATGATGAAAATTTGACAGAGATTTGGAATGTGATGACCTGAAGTAGGGCATCAGAATCCACACTGCCTTCAAGCCGAGAGTCTGAAATCCAGCAGTGTGGAATGAGCCACGACACTCCAGGTGAGAGCACATCGCCAAATTTCTGGCTGGATTTAATGAGGGTTAAATCAGGTAAATGTTTTTTATGTACAGCACGCCGCTGAGGCAAGCGTCCTATACTGCGTACCGTAGCATTTGCATGGAAAGATGTAAATGCTTACATTTTAGCCATTATCACTGATACACATATTTACCAATTGTGACAGGAACAACAAGCGCTCCATTGGAGATTTAAAGCCAACCAATATAGGCTGGAAGTCTTGGAGTGCCTGTTGTGCCTGTTGTGCCTGTTCGGTCATTAAGGGGTGAAATACAGGCTGCGTCGGTGCTCGAGCAATGCCTTGTTGAGCTTGATTGCCAGAATGTATGATGTGACTGAAGGATAGGGTGGGATTTACTTTTACAGAAGTAAAAGTACGGGGAGTGTTGACATTATGTGTTGGAGGTTTGGGTTCTCGGGCTTTTATATAAGCTTGCTTGGCTGCCTCATATGCTGGGCAGCTACGATAGGAGGCAGGGTGGCCTGTTGCTCCGCAATTTGCGCATTGTAGTTTATAGGCATCAAGTTGTGCCTCCGCTTTTATGGGACATTCTTTATGATTATGTGTCTTTGAACATATAACGCATCGTGGCGTCAAGTTGCACCCTGTGAAGGTGTGATTAAAGTTCTGGCAGTTAAAACATTGTTTGAGTCCAGAATGCGGCCTCTATGGTCACAGCGACAACTGTGTACAACAAGCGATTTAGATTGTAAATTTCTCGAGCTGTAGCTGTATTCTCCAGCTCGATGACAAGGGAAGTAGGATGGTGTTTTCTCCGTCCTTTTTGACATTTTCTTGACTGTTTTGATAGGATATTCTAGCGCCAGTAGCTCACTATGTACGTCTTCAGTAGGGCTTGAGGATGGTAATCGCTTGAGTAGTACCCTCAGTGGAAGATCTTTCTTAAGTTGGTAAGTATAATATTGTTTGTTTACATTTTTGAAAAATGTCTTTAACTCTTGAAAATCCTCCACTGAGGATGCATAGTGTCGAAGACCCTCACGGGTGTTTACCACTTTGAGATCACTTGTGATCTGTTTTCTTATTTCTCGATTCATTTTAAAAAGATCCCTGTGTCCCATTACAGTACCTTGACTGACTGACTGAATAAGTTGAATAATTTCTCCTGCCTATTATTCAAATGTTCCGGACCGCAAAGAAAACATTATCATAAGTAATGCCACGAGTGATTTCCAAATTATCGATAAATTCACGACTCACGAAGTGAGGAGTGAATTTATCTAGAGAATTTGGAAATCAAGAGTGGCATTTGTTAGGACTATTTAACGAATAAAATTAAGCTGTTTACTCACAAATCATTATTTAACTATAGTTATTTTAAAATATTTACATATATAATGTAAACGGCGATGTTTGAAAACAAATGAGAAGCGATAGGTACGCTTCATCTGTTTCTTTTGTTTATCACTGCAACCAGATCATTCTATTTATTGCCAAAGGAACGCAATATTGTAAGAATGCTCTCTAGTGGAGAAAAAATTAAACACATCAAATTGTATATTAATTCATTTCTGATGTCGTATGATGTAAATATGACAATTATATTTTTCTGGATTGTTACCTGGGAAAAAATACATTTAAGAAAGTGCAAACAGTGGTTTCTTTTTTTTGGTGGTATAATCAATTGCTACAAATGTTTTTATATTAACTCCCGCATGCGGCATGTGTTGTACAATCTGGTAGCTGTATTTCTCACAGGCTCAGTCACTGCAAAATAATGGTCAGACCTGTTCAGAATATTAAAAAGGAGGAGCCTTCTTTCATCATCATCACTCCAGGGATTAGGCAATTGCCCGTTCCGACTTCATAATGCATCAGCCCAACGTCTTCTAGGTCTTCCAACATCACGCCTTCCTCTTGCTTGATAAATTCTTGCTAACAATGGATATCTCTCCTTACTCATTCCATCCATGTGATCAATCCATTTCTGTCTGTAATTCGTGACTTTATCCAATAAAGGCTGTACTTTCAATTCTTCTCTTATATCTTCATTTCTTATTCTATCAAGTCCTTGTACATCCTTTTACTTGTCTTAGGAACCGCATCTCTGCCGTCTGTATTCTATCCTTCTGTCTTTTCACTGGAGCCCAAGTTTCACATCCATACAATATTGTGGGAACCGCCATAACATTATACATTTTTATCTTGGTTTCTTTTCTAATTTTATTTTTGAATGTTCTCTGTATTGTTCCACACACCGTCTGAAATTTATTTGTTTTGGAGTCAATATCTCTTTCCACATTGTAGCCAACATCACAGCCCAAATATTTGAAACTAGACACCTGTTCTATACTTTGATTTTCTAAAATAATTTTGGTTCTCACTGGATTTCTTCCTCTAAAATCCATGGTCTTCGTTTTCATTACAGAAATCTTTAGATCGTATAATTTACATATTTCATTTAATGCATGCATTGATTTCTGTAAGTCGTCTTCATTTTTCTGTATTATGATTACATCGTCAGCAAATAGAAGATTATTTATGCACACTTTATTATCCATTCTTATTCCTGGATTTACTAAAACTTTCCATTTATTTAAATATTTCATTTATAATATATGTCTATATATATATATATATATATATATATATATATATATATATATATATATATTAAACAAAGTGGGTGATAAACTACATCCTTGTCGTAATCCAGTATTTGTTTTGATTGAAGTCTGTTCTTGTGAATTCGGGATCTATAATTCCATTTGGGTCTCCATTATACATTTACTTTATTGTTTCAAACAGGCACAGCGGGTATCATTTCATTAGTAAGTTATTTCCCATTATTTTTGTCTGTTTACGAGTCCCGCAGGCCTTATTCAAATCTATAAATCCTATGTGAGTTTTCTAAGAGATAGGCGCTGCGATTTGCTATGAGTTGTTTCAGCGTACCGACATTGTCGCTACATGACCTTGCCCTTTCTGCATTCACTTTGATTGCCCCTTATTATTACTTTGTTCTGTTTCTCAATCTATTATTTATTATTTTCGTATATATCTTGTAGCCAGTATTTCATAAAGCTAATCCCTATGTTAATTCTCGCAAGTTCTCCGGTCTCGTCTTTTGAATCTCTTCTTCCCAATTGCTGTTTTCCAAGTGGTTGGACTCCCATCGGTCTGCCAACATATATTAATTCGATGAAGTATTCGTAGTTACACAATATTCCACTATATTTGACTAACTCCATATTTATATTATCTAATCCTGTTGCTTTCCTATTCTTAGTGGTTTTCAAAGCCATTTCTAATTCATTTATGTCTATTACATCAATATTTTCCACTTTTATTTCTTCCTCATTGTTCTCTTTTCCTTCAATTTCCTCCTTTTTCCAAAGTTTTTCACAATGTTGGATCCATTCTTGTTCTGGGATTATATTCAATCTGGCAGAATATTTCTGTCTGATTTAGATGTTTCACTAATTTATAACCTATTTCTTGTCTTCCATACATATCATGTTCTACTGAGCTTATAAATTTATCCCATGACTCCTGATGGGCTTTTCTTATAATGCTTTTAGCAATTCTCCTTTTCATTTTATATTCTTCATAAGATTCTTCCGTTTTCAGTCGTAAGTATGTATGATATGCTTTTCGTTTTTCATTCACTGCATTTTGTATATTTGCATTCCAAGTTCTCAAGCCCTTCCTATTTCTTATTCTATTTTTCTTTCCTAATATCTCATATGTATTACATTTGATATATTTCCCCTTCTTTAATATGGTAATTATAACACTGATAAATATTTCGTGAAACACGACTCTGATTGGTTGTAAAACAGAAATCATTGAAACGTGATTGGCCATTGAGTCCCATTTGGGGCATGAGTTAAATAGTCATGTAAATCTCTTAAGTTATTATTGTACACCATCCAATACTCGGCCTGCGCGTCTATACTTAAATTAATTAAATGTGTTTTGATGTTTAGTTAAATAAGTTAAAAGAAAAATAATTTTACATTTGTATTGTAATTATCAGTTTAGAGGATTTGGTCGAGTTAGAAGTAAATTGGCCGGTTCAGGTAATTCGATCGCTTTAGAGGTAGATTCATCGGTTTCAGGGCAATTTTATCGTTTTAGAGGTAGCTTCATCTGTTTACGAGTAGTGTCTCATTTAAAAGGTAGTTTAATCGGTTTACTGGTAGTTTTGGTCTTTATAGAGGTACTTTTATTAGCTGTTAGTAAGTTGTCGTTATAGAGGTAATTTCATAGGTGTAGGGGTAGATTGGTCGGATCGGTTAGACTTTTTAGATTATGTTTCTGGGATAGGTTAGGTATCGGTTAGGTTAGATATCGGTGAGTTAGATCAGATCAGGTTAGGCTTAGTTAGGTTGGGTTAGGTTCGTTTAGTTTCGGTTAGATTCGATTAGGTTAGGTTAGAATAGGGTAGGATAAGTTAGCTTAGGTTTAGTTAGGTTCAGTTAGGTTATGTCAGGGTTAGGTCCGGCTTTGGGTACGGGTTTGGGTTCTGGTTCGGATTCGGGTTGAATTTGGGTTTCAGTTTTTCTTTCAGTTTTGATTTCGGGTTTTGGTTTTTTGTTCGGTGTTCGAGTTTGAGTTCGGGTTTGGATTCAGGCTTGGTTCAGGTTAGGTTAAGTTAGACTCAGGTTAGGCACGGTTGGGTTAAGCTCAGTTGGGTTAGGTTCGTGTTAGCTTCAGTTTAGGGTCAGTGTAGATTCAGTGTACGTTCAGTGTAAGTTCAGTTTAAGTTCAGTGTAGGTTCGGTTTAGTTTCGACTTAAGTTCGGTCTAGGTTCGGTTTAGTGTAGGTTAGGTTCAAGTTAGGTTAAGGTTGGTTCAGATTACGTTCTGATTAGGTTCAAGTTATGTTCAGGTTAGGTTAAGGTTAAGTTAAGGCTAGATTCAGGCTAGGTCAGAATAGGTACAGGTTAGGTTCCGGTTAGGTTCAAGTTAGGTCAGGTTTGATTCAGGTTAGGTACAATTTAGGTTGAGTTTAGGTTAAGGTCAGGTTCAAGTTAGGTTCAGGTTAGGTACAGGTTAGGTTCAGTTTAGGTTTAAGGTTAGGTTCAGTTTAGGTTTAAGGTTAGTTTGAGGTTGGGTTCAAGTTAAGTTAAGGTTAGTTTCAGTTTCTGTTAAGGTTAGGTTGAAGTTAGCTTCATGTTAGGTTTAGGTTAGGTTCAGGTTTGGTCAGATACTCAGACAAGTAATTCAATTTAGTGATTCCAAAATACTCCCTTGTTCTTGCTAATTCGACAGTCGATATTGTTCTTCACGATACATACTATGTAGTAGCACATTTCCACTACGTCATTTTAGGTTCAGTTATGTTAGATTAGGTTAGGTGTGGTTATGTTAGGTTACGTTAGGTTCGGTCAGGTCCGGTCAGTATAGGTCAGTATATGTCAGTATAGTTACAGGTCAGATCATTTAAGAGTTCAAAATGCTACTTTTTCACGTTTTCACTACCAAGAGCTTTTTGAAGGTATAGGAGTTGTGTATCGTAACTCTCCTATAGCATATATTCGTCCCGGGAACCTCCTGAACATTTTGCAAAAAGCCCCATCAAAATTGGATAAACGGTATGACAGCGAATGAAATACAAACATACATTCGTTTTTATATATTAGATTAGTTGTACTCTGCCACACGTTGCTGTTGCCAAGTCAGGTTAAATGGAAAGATTGTTGTTCATTGCCGTAAAAAAATGTAGTATAATGTGTTGCTTTTATGTCCAATAGATAGAGCTGTATTTCATTTTTCAAGAAAGCATATTTTTACATGTCACAGGTAAGACACACACATATGTATTTGTAAACACGTGCGTATTCGAATGCAACGTTGTCTAAATTTCAAAACAACCGGTAAAGAACTTTCGGATATTTGACATTTTAGAACAAACGAATATTTACATTTTTACTCTTAACTTGATCTTCCGAGTTGAACTTGCTTTTCATCCGATAGATGGAACTGTTTTTCATTTAAAAAAATGTATTTTACCTCTCACAGGTATGATATATATATATATATATATATAAACACGCGCGTATTCGAATGCAACCTTGTGTCAAAATTTTTATATATATATATATAAACACGCGCGTATTCGAATGCAACCTTGTGTCAAAATTTCAAAGTAATCGATAAAGAACTTTCGGAGATTTCATATTTTGAACAAACCAACATTTACAGTTGTTCTTCCGGGCTGAAGTTGCTTTTACGTTCAATAGTCGTCTATTGTTATTATTTAATACCTTCATTTTTCATTTCTAAAATATTTTATCTCTCACAGGTATGACATATATATATATATATATATATATATAAAAAGTAAAGTGATCCCACAACAGACCCGGAGGCCCTTGGGGTAGTAGGAGGTTAAGGCTCCCACTTTTTTCTAGACAATCGGCACTTTATGTCAGCCGGGTTGTCAGCCCTGCGTGACGGCCGCCTTTACCCCCAGAACAAGCGTCTGGTACTCATTTCCGTTAGAGGCTGAGTCGACCCCAGGGCCATAGTGCCGCCAGTGGGTTTGGGTCAGTTTAAAAATCCTGACCCCAACGGGACTTGAACCCTGGACCCTCCGGCTTGTAGCTCAGTGCCTTAACCACTACGCTACGGCGTGCCCCATATATATATATATATATATATATATACACACAGCAGCTGTGTTATCATAGATGATGTGATAAAAATGTATAATTGGTGTTTGAGCCCAAAGAAACGAAACCGGTCCCGTGCAGGTTGGTGTAGTGTTGATAATTGTTATTGAGTGTGAGTGTGGTGTTTAATTTTGTAAATAGTTGTTAATTTGGATGGGATGATAGCGGTCACCCATCCCCTCGGTGTTGATTTTCACCGAGGGTCCAGATCCTCGGTGGCGGGTAGAGTTGCTGGGATTAGGGGGTGGCCTGTGGTCGGTAATCAAATGTTGGTGGGAATCTCGACTCGACTATGTTATGGAAGTAGTAAAACTTCCCAGATATTGACTCTCCTTCAGATCTCGTCGAGGAAACTTCCAGTTCTCTGGAAGCATCCTCGACTGTTGGGAAGGGATATCAAATCTGTCTATTTTTACTATCTTCCAGCTACTTTAGGGCTATCTTTCCCTCTTTAGCTCATTTGATATATGTTATTTCGTCGTTGATGATGTTGAGTGATTTTTCCCATCTCCAGCGTAGGCCGAACGCAGATCAGGAGACGAAGATGCAGTGGTCGGACATTAACAAGTCTTGGTGACGCGGTCATCGCTGTTGATCCAGTTGATGTTCTAGCTGCCACTCCAAGCATACCAACAGAGAGACTGCCACCACCACAGATGCCGCCAACCCTCAAAAGGGCAAGAGCGGGAAGTCAAGTCGACATTCCAATCAGAAACGACTCTTTTCGGATTTAGCTGATCTGTTTTAAAATTTAGAATTTTGAAAATTTATTGGACTTTTGTAATTTACTGGTGGGATCTAGGGGACCACTCCGACATTTGTCTTAACACCAAGGGAAACCACCGAAAACCTTGGTAGAGTGGCTTGAATTTAATAATAAATTAAAGCTAATTTGATCAGCGTTGTCTCCAATGCTATTTAGCAATATTAGACAATATTTAGGGTGTATTTGGACACTTCCTATTTTTTTACACATTTATCATACACTCTACAGTAAAAGTGCATGTTTTGTGATCTAGTTCGATAGATATAAATACCGAATCAGGATCACTTTCTAGTTCCTTAACTAGTTTGTCTATTACTACATTCGTAAGTAGACAGTTCGATAGGCTGGTTTGAACCGACCTATTCTTTTTTGACGATGCCATGGCAGTTTGAATACCAACGGTCTCCGTTTTAGGTTCAAGAGAGATTTTGGGCTCACTTAAGTCCTTGTGTTTCAAGGTCTTTTCGTCCCGCGCCTTGGAGGTCCCGGTACTTTTCTTATTTTTTGTCTTAACACTAGCAGCGTTAAGGTTGGTGTTCTGGACGGTCTCAGGCCGAAGAACAGCAGGCTCTTTACGGTCTGAGATGTTTGGTAAGACAGTTGGAGCAAGCTCCACCATGCCTGTCTTCTTTTTGGTAGCAGGAGTGACCTGAACTACTTTTTTCTGCATCCGTCGATAAGGCTCGATCTTCACTCTGAAGTGGATGAGTCTTCGAAGTTTCAACAGATTCACAATCCCTGGGCTTCCTCAGAGTGACCACAAACATGGGCAATGGACTCTTGGTCTTAGCGGATGTCATATTAACAACCTTTAAGACCTCGAATTCATTGGCCTTCAAGTCACTCCGAATAAAGGATGGCTCAATGATGTGATCTATTCCTTTAACAACAACTCTTCTTGTTGTTGCAGCTTGTCGCCTTTCTTCTTGCTTGTAAGGGATGTTGTTCTTCTTGAGCAGTTGCTGGTACTTTTTGTAGGCTGAAACTGAATTCAGCCTAACCCTTGTACCGAACCTGGTGTTCTAGCAAATGAATGCGTGAGGTTCGGATTTGAAGAACTCCTCATTCACTGCTGCCAGTAAGTAGGTATAAACCCGAAGTACCAGCAGGGAAGAGGTCCATATCTTCTTTGGGAGCGAGTCCTTCGACATCGAGCCTCCACAGTCCCCTCCATTATTACATGATGAGGTCTCTGCAGGCTGGGAGACGACATGATGTGACTCGACTTTATCAGTAGCCGTAGCTGCTGAATTTACTGGCAGAGCAGTGTCTTCCCTTTGCTTCTGTGTCTTGGGGCATGATGTGATGTTCTCTTGTTGATTTTTTGAAGATTTCTTTAAATACTTGCCGTATTTAGGCATCTTGATGGTTAGAGTTAGCTGTCCAATCAGGTGGTGTCTTGGAGATGGCTTTTATATTGAATGTTAGCTCCTGTAGATTGCTGACCAATCACAGTGAGCTAATATTTACTGACTTATATTCAAGCCAGCAGTTGTTCAGATGACCGTAGCTATTGCTGTAGTCTCCGTTTTGTGAAGATTCTAGTAGTCTTCTTCTTCTCTGCCTCCGAATCCAATCCTCTCGCCATAATCTCCAATCTAGAATGCCGGTGGAATGAGAAAAATGTTGGTATATTATCCAGAGTCACGGACCGCGAGGAAAATAAATAACTTTAAGACACCTCTATATGCTTGGGAATTGCTGAATGCGGCTACAGCAACAATGTGCTCAATGCGGCTACAGACATCCCTTTTGAATGGTCTAAGCCATCCGCGGGTTCCAAGGCTTTTGCCTTTTAGCCCCGCTAAATTTTGATAAACGGATCGAAAGAATTTTAAATGAATATGTGTAATATGTGTGAATAACCATGACAGAGATGTTGAGTTGGTGTTAGTTTGGTGTTCTTCGGAGTAGTGAGCAGCGATTTTATCAGTGTGGATTAGTAATATGGTGTAAAAGTGATTATTGTTGGCTGTGGTGTTAGTGTTGTTTGGTATTGTAGTGTGGCAGCGGTGTCTGGATCTTCAAGTTGAGTTCCGTAATGAAATCCTCTTTGGTAATCACAACTCCCTTCCCGGCCGAAAATTTTGGAAAATTGGGGAATTACTTAAAGACACTAATACCTTGTGTCTGTTATTTAAATGTGGCGGACCGCAGCGAGAACGAAATCAACCAACTGTTATATTGTGTCATTTTTAAATGTATAAGAGTTGAATATCATAACTCCCTTATAGCCTATGTTCATCCCGGGAATCTCCTGAACATTTTGCAAAAAAAAACCATCAAAATCGGATCAACGGTATGACCGCTCATAGAATACGAACAAACAAACAAACATTGATTTTTATGTATTAGATAATAAAAATGTTTAAAAAGTACACGATTCTAGTGAAATGCAACATACATTGCGGGAAAAAGTTGAAGACTGAAAATGCTTCTTCTTTCATACTTTATTTTTTCAACATAGCTTGAAAAGGGAATATTTTAATTAAAAGAAAGCTCTTGGGGAATTTAGAATGAACGATTTTTCCCACCTAGAATGAATTCAATATCAGGCTGTCAGTAGGCTGGTTAAAAATATCGGGTTATTTTGTGAGGGCTCAATTGTGTCACGAGGAACAGAAGTGTTTGTAATGTGAAAAGTCTTTGGAAAGTAAAACTAGATAGTTTTTCTTTTTAAGAAGTTGGAATTTAGACTAGATTCTGCGGATTCTTGAATTATACGAATAGTATAAATGTAGTCAAAGAAAGTACAGTTGAAAAAATATGTTTAGACTTAAAAAAGACTAAAGAAGGACCAATAAACCAAAAAAGTCGAAAAAGGACAAATAAAACCCACCATTTTCTGGCCTGCAATAACCCAAAATGTATATGTATTAAGTTGGACCTCGTCTTCAGACATAAAATGAAAAAAAATATTTCCTCAACTTCCGAGCACTAGTCATAATACCTTTTAATAAGACATTCTGATATTTCAAGGCTATATTGTTGTAAATAATCAGGACAGCCTGGGGCTGATGAAACATTTTTATTTTATAATAGATGAAACCCTTGCCTTACAAAATTGAACGCAATTAATTAATTTATAAATAAAGCAAATTTATTGATCTTCAAGCACTTGTACGTTTTTATGATAAGCGAGGAGGACTGCCCACTGCATCAAAACTCCAACCTGGACGAGCTGATACATTTCAATTAGCCTTTCCTTACTCTTTGACGAAGGTGGCGCCGTGGCGCAAATGGTTAGTCACTCACCCTCCACCTCTGGTTGCCAAGTTCGCATCTTAATCACTCCACGTGAAATTTGTGGTGGACCAATCGGGGCAGGTTTTTTCTCTCTGTTATTGGTACCGTTCTGTCGTACTTACAGCAATGCCCTTTATGTTCACTACGTACAATGTATATACTAAAATATATCCAAAAGGTAGTGTTAATATATATTATACGAAACAAATCACTGTATTTTAAATGAGCTGAACTTCATTTGAAACAATATAAAACAATACATTTGCCGCCATTTTATCGCTGATTGGCGTCTCGGCCTCCTGTAGTGTCAACTAAATTATTTTCGGCATTTACCGTATAAATATTGGCCAGAACTGTTAACGTTAGTCACAGTGGTGGTTCCAGAGAGGGGGCCATGGGGGCCATGCCCCGCCACGAGAATATTTTTAAGATAAATTATGAGACTGATTAATAAATTATTACCGTGCACTTAAACAAATCAAACAAACTTCGGTGCATTAATTAGCGAAGAGCATTGATGACCGGCCACGAGTAAACTTGTGATCGATGCCTCGTCACCGGTGACATGAGATAGATTCTGAGAAAAAAATGTCGATCAACAATATATTAATGTTGAACAAAAATAATTGGCAACAGTCTATCTCGGTATCATGCACGGCAGTGACTGTTTTTCTCAGTCCACGTCGTTTGTTTATGCGATCAGCATGAAAAAGGGCCAGAAATGCTTGTTTTGTCTTTGGTACATGATGTGAAATTTCTGTCTTGTTTGGTATTTGTATTTTCACTCCAGTAGAAGAATGAAAAATAAGGGCAAATACGAATTCATTAACTAGTGTAAATAAGGTTAATGTGCAGACAAGATTCTCACATTTCATACCTAAAATTAATTGTTTTTATTTCCTTAGTTCCTACAAATTTGTAATTCAGCCAAATTTTGCTCATGCTCAATCTCTGGTTTAGAAAAAAATAAAAAATAAAAATGGAACTAAACTGCTGCTCAAAATTAAAGGATCACCTTCGTACCTTCGAAAAAATAGGTAATTTTTAAATGGCTGTATCTTCGCGAAGAATGATAAGAAAATATTGTCTTGAAGCTTGAAGACTCTAGTGTCTAAATCAGTAATGCGATTATTTTTTCGTCCACTTCGATAATTTTTTTTAGTATAAAGTGGAAGAAGCAGAACCCCAAAAATTGTCAAATTTGACTTGTTACATATTTTTTATGATACTCGTACATCGTTTTTCAGTTAATACGGAATAATGTAGTTAAATTATAATGATTTAATTGAATTTTTATTTATTTCATCTAATTTTAGTGGAGTTTGTCACATCGTATTCCTGCGTTCTTAGACGCTTAACAACTCTGATGTACCTTTTTGAGACTCTTCGATTTTACTACACCATAGAAGCGTATGATATTCTTGTGTGTTTTTTAGTAATATTTACAAGTTTTCCAGATTAAAGATAGCTAATGGCATAAAATTGTGTTTGATATGCAACAAATATTCAGAAAGTAACATAGATTATTAAAAGAATAAAAAATATCTAAACTCTTTTTTTTATTCCTCAAGTGACAACCCCTCTTAATTGATTTATATAAGTCAAGCTTTATTAATAGACAATGATGTAACTTTTTCGGCCGGACCTTACACAAAAAAGTCTCTCGGGCCCAAATTGACTGATATAAGAATGTTTTCTTATTTTTAATAAAAAATTAACTACCATGATCTGTTTTTTTAAAGATAACGTAAAGTGTTTTCTGAAGAGGCCTCTGCACTCACAATGTAAATTTATCCACGTTAAATAAAATGTAGATAGTTATTTTGATGATATTTTAGTGGTGCATCTTCTGTCTAATTAAACATTTCATTACAAGTTATTTTTTCAGCTCATACATTTAAAATTGCTTACACGGTACCAACTTATGGTAGAGTAGGATCTAAGGAGTAGTACGTTACGCAACTATTAGTATACTAAATTAAATCATTAATGTTCAGTTTATTGTTTTAAGAATTTTAAATTAACCGCAAAACGCTTGAACCCAAATCCAATAAGTTCATACTTCAAAAAAGTAGAGAAAAGAGATAACAGCAGTGAAACACGGGAAACACAAAACTATATAATACATCACCATTACGTTGTGATGATGGAAATTTTAACAGTAATACTTTGTCAGTTTCTTTCAATGAAGGTGGACTTCTCGATAATCTGAATATGAACATCGGAGAGCCAACTAACAATGTAAACAATATGACATCTGCATTGGCATCGACAAGCAGTAACAGTATTTTTGCCAACGATATAGAGATTTTCGTAAATATAAAGACCAATGAATATATAAAATGTCAATTATTGAAACGACCTTGGGAACCACCAAAGTCATATAAACTCCCACATTCACAAAAAAGGTGGGAATGAGTTGAAATATTATTTGTGTTATCAGAACTTGGAACAAAGGAATTGGTTAGCTCTTTCCCACAAAAAACAGGGGTTGTTTTGTAAGTTCTGTGTGCTGTTTGCTGATGAAAAGTGTGGCTCTAATAAAGGAATGATAGCACAAAACCTTGTCAACCAACCGTTGACTTTATGTGCCAAGCTTTGGAAGAAATGGACACTTACAATCACACGAAGACACTTCTTACCACAAATTATGCGTTCAAGCTGGTCTAAACTTCCTGTAAAGCTACCACAAAAGTCTGTTGAAAATCAGATAAATACTCAACGACTGCAACAAGTAAAAGAAACACAGAGAGATTTTTTCGGCCAATAATAGAATCTATAATAATTTTGGGTCCCCTAGGAGGCCACCGAGATGATGGCCGTCTCGACGAAGAGGCTGGGCCTCGTAATGAGGGTAATTTTAGAGAATTGTTAAGCGTCTGCAGGTGAAGAAAATCTTAGTTGACACTTGTCAACAGCCTCTTCAAGAGCCACGTACACAGGCAATACGAGTACAACACAAAAACAATTAATAACATGCTGTGGTGAAGAAATAACATAAAATACTGAATCAAATAAGGGATGTAAAGTATTGTTCTGTTATATTTGACGAAACAACAGATATATCTAATACAGAACACCTTTCTTTGAACTTGAGATGTTTGTATAAAATGAATTCATAAAGATTTCGTCAAATTTATTGAAGCTTACGAGAGCATTACAACTGTCAATCCAGATTAAAACCAAAATAGTGAACAACTCTTAGTTGGAGAGGCTTTGCGAAAACGTACTGCAAGAACTGTCCCTAGACTTAAACAACTGTGTAAGAATTGGTACTGACAGTTACACTGTAATGTCTTCTGAAGCTGTCGGTGTAGTCGCTTGAAATACAGAAAGCTGCGAAGAAAGCATACTCTTAGTTTATTGTTTGGTCTTACGACTTATAATATAAAAGTTGTGATATTATCTGTAATAACTAAATACTGCTTAAAAACTTCTCATGATAGTTTAAAAACACATTATTAGCACGCTAAAATTGACTAATTAATGTACTTATTAATTTAGACGGAACCATGCCCTCCCCCCCCCCCAAATTTACACGGACCCATGGCCATCCCCGAAAATCTGACCTGGAACCGCCCTTGGTTAGTCAATTGTTTATAATGAACGCAAATATTTCCAACAAAGATGTTATTAATGTATTACTATTTATTATTTTGAAAACACCATCACTGCAAACAATAATGTACAATGCACGTTTGTGAAGTGCTTTACAGAATCTCGGAAATTAAAAACCTCGCTATCTGTCGGTTTTAATCATTTACTCGCTTCTGTAAAAAAAAACCACTTCCCAACCTCGCATTGTAATATACTATTATGTTTCTGGATTGACCAGTCTCATGGTATTTTGATCAGAATTTCTGAATACAATTCATGAGGTCTCTAGTTCGATTCCCGGCCAGACCACAGGAATTTTTCCTTAAATGTATTATTTCTGTGGCCGCCCATGGCCTGGAATTTAGGTTAAGTTCAAGTTTAGGGTCTTTACTGGTGATCCGTTATCTTGTATCATCGAGATCATTTATCACCCGTCATATCATCAGGATAGCGTAACTCCGCCTTCCAGGGCACCCTAACCTCAGAAGTGGGTTATAGTTGACAAGAGAGAATGTCAGAAACGTAATACAACCTGCTAGTATTGAACAAAATAAGTTCTGAAATTGATAGCAGGTTACGTTAAAAATAGCAATACTGTGTAGCAAACGTGTCCACCGCTGTGGTCTAGAGGTAGCGTGCTGCCTTGTCACTCAGCGGGCCCAAATTCGATTACAGGCTCCTGGGTGAGTTTTTTTTTTTTTGTTTTTTGTCACCTGAAAGACAAATGTCAGCAAGCTTAGGGCCCAACGGTCCCCGAAAATCATCCAGCCATCATCACCTTCCTTATCATTATCATCATCGTATTCACGTAGACTTTCACGGCCGGAGTTGCTATGATGATCTTGAAGATTTTCGGGCTGTAGGCCGTGGTCGTGAGGCTTGTAGTTCCCCGAAGTTTCGCCAGAGACTGCGTCTGGCATCCTCGAGGGTTGTCTTGAGACTTGAGGATGCCAGACGCAGTCTTTGGCGAAACGTCGGGGAACTACAAGCCTTACGACCACGGCCTACAGCCCGAAAATCTTCTTCAAGATCATTATCATCATCATCCTTCACCGGTGTGGAAAGCAACGGGGAGCTACCACACCTGTAATTCCCTAGTAAAGCTGCAAAGCATTGCATGAAAATTCTATGATTGCAGTAAAAGACATGCCCTCGGGCAGAATTACTATGGGTGGATAGCAAACGTGGTTATAAATGACAAAATAATATTGTATAAGCCTACCCAAAGTTAATTTACCGCATTTCGTAATAAACAGATTATGTTAAAAGCAACATTAAATTAGTTATCTTCTTTCAAAAGGCAACTTGAGAATATTTTGGTATTTTTAACAAATCGTTTCTACAACTTATTTAAACCAATATTATTATCTTCATTGATTGGTTGCAATTTATAATATATTTCCATCTATTTTTGGGTGGTCTTACGGATTTAATAATTAACGGATTTCTTCTTCTTCTTCTTCTTCGCAATGTTTAGGATTTTCATCCTCTTTATTTCTCAAATCACTCCTCAGAGGAAGACGTATTTGGATGTGCATCTCCTGGCTGGTCTTTCTCTTGTTATTCTCCCGCCTATTGGTTCCGTTAATGACTTTCATTTATAAAATATTTAACCATTCTGTCATCATTCATTCTGAGTATAAGTCCAAACAAAATTAGTCTTTGTGCTTTAATTTTTATTTTTGATAAATTTATTTATATTATCGTGTTTTTATTCACCATCTATCATATTTTAATTTTTTTATTGTTCCAAAATCTTTTTTTTTTAGTACTTTCCATTTAAATGATAGAAAATAAATGGAGATGAGTTTATTCCTATGGAACTAAAATCTGCCTACATCCCTGGTTGTTATGAGAGAACTCGGAACGATTCCCTTGAAGATTAATTGAAAAGGATGGTAGCACGTCATATTCTTCGCTAAGAAAGTGTAATTTAAGTCATGTGAAAAGGGCACGTGTCTTCCAGGTGCAACCCCTAAGAAACTTGAAGCAGCTGAACTTAACTTATGTTCTGAATAAGTCTATACTCGTCTGGTTTTCGTAAAGAAAAGCAGCTGCAGAACTTATTTTATTTAAAATCTTGTCGACACCTGGTGCAGGTGTTTCAATCAGAAGGTATTCATTAAAATCCATGTCTGATAATTCCAGTATAAATGTTATGATTTAATGTTATTTTACTGTTTCATAGAAATATATTTTGTTCATTCCCTTTTAATATATCTGATCTTTTGAGTGCCACTTACCTACTTATTAAAATCAATGTTTGTTTGTTTGTTGGTTTGTTTGTTCGTTCGTACTTAAGCGCGGCCGTACCGTTGATCCGATTGTGATGGGGCTTTTTGCAAAATGTTCAGGAGATTCCCGGGATGAACATAGGCTATAAGAGAGTTTTGATACTCAACACCTCCGATTGAGGGTCTTTCTACTTTTCAGCGGTTGCCCTTTCACCAGCCGGCTGCTGGCCCTTCACATCCACTTGTGTCAATCACAGAGGTAGATGATCAACAGCCAGTGTAGGGGTGACATGTGGTTAGCATGTCGAGTCCCCCAGCCGTTATAGCTGGTTCCTCAACCTGGAGCCGCTACTTATTGTAGCTACCCAATTGCCTCACGATGCTGGGTGGGCACCGGTCCCATACTGGCCGAAATACCATGAGAAAATTTCTTCCCCCTTGGAGACTCGAACCGCGCAAGTCCCGTAGCTCTGCGCCAAGGCTTCCTACCTTAACCGCTCGGCTACGGCCTTAAAAATCGTTCTTTGTAGTGGAAAACGTGAAAAAAAAATAGCTCTTTGGACGCTTAAATGGCTAACGTTGCCTAAACCATAACAAATACACAAAATTAATGAACACAGAATTGAATATCTCAAAAAGCTCTACAAAAAAAGTCCGCGACAGCATATGTTTATCTCTTATGGATAACTCATAATAACCATTTTTGTCTTTCATTGATGCCATGAAGATAGACGCAAGTACGTAGATTCCTGTACAAGCATATCAGCACATGGCGGGTATTTTTTTACGGATAACTCACAATTACGAATTTTGTCTTTTAGCTCATTTATGCCAAGAAGATCGAGATAAGTAGATTCCCGGGCAACACCTGGTAATCAGCACAGGGAATCTTACAATAATTACGATATACATTTATAATTATTTTTCATTTTACTTATTCAACTGATCATAAGAAGTACATTAATTTTTGTCTTTCAATTGATTTATATCAAAAAGATCGGGATGAGTAGATTCCCGGGCAACGCCGGTTAATCAGCACGGGGTATCTGAAAAATATAAATATATAATTAGGCCTATTTTTCCTTCTACTTATTCAGCTAAACATAAAAGCACATTAATTTTCATTTATTTAGGCGTAACAGCGCACGCCGGGTATTAGCTAGTTATTTTTATAAAACATTTGTCCAGTAGTAATGAATGCATTAAAATCGACTTTAAGAAACCCTACTTTATTTATTTGTAAACTCTGTTACATTTCATTGCAAGATTTTTTCATGTAGAGCTACTCCATGTATTATTCTGCTTTATAAACTCTTCTAAGTTATGAATGTCACAATATTTATCATTTATTATTTCGAAAATACATATAATTTTAAACTTCTAAACATGTGCCAGATAAAAAAATACCTGGTGGAAAAAAATCTAAAACATACTTGAACTCAACATAGGAATAAAAGATTCGATTTAATTAGTCCTTATGAAAGAAAGTTTTTTTTGACCAGTGTAGTCTAATAATGTAGAAATGTCTAATTAGGGACATTATTAGTGGATATTATTAGAAATTATAAATTGGAAAAAATCAGAAATACAATCATCAGACAACAAATGAAAGTCCAAAATTCAATATTAGATTTTGTGAGATACAGACAAATAGAATGGTATGGTCATATACGTAGAATGCCAGAGAAAAGATTACCCAGACAAGATTTGGAATGGACAGAGAAGTCTGAAAGAGAGGTCGGCCTAGATTTAAATGGATGGATGATGTAAGAAGAGGTATGAGGGAGCTAGGTTTGGAAGAATTGGAACGAGAAGATAGAGAAGAATGGAGAAAGAAGATAAAAAAAAACTTTGGGCACAGGAAGATGTTTTATTACATTGTAAACATGCTTATAAATAAATATTAGTGAAAGCATAGAAAAATAAAATACACACTACTATTTACTATTACTAATTAAATTTCAATTAAAGTACTCCTTCGAAATAAGGAGAAATCCCTACATTCTACAAAAAAAAATCCTTCAACCCATTTCGATTTAAAATTCCCTACGCCGTGCCGTGGGATACATTATATTATATTATATTATATTATATTATATTATATTATATTATATTATATTATATTATATATTATATTATATAATATTATATTATATTATATTATATTATATTATATTATATTATATTATATTATCTTATAGTCTATTATATTATCTTTCTTATATTATCTTATATTATATTATATTATCTTATATTATATTATCTTATTACTATTATATTCTCTATATTATCTATTCTCTTCTATTCTATTCTCTTCTCTTCTCTTCATCTTATCTTATATCTCTTCTCTTCTCTTCTCTTCTCTTCTCTTCTCTTTCTTCTCTTCTTTCTCTTCTCTTCTCTTCTCTCTCTTCTCTTCTCTTCTCTTCTCTTCTCTTCTCTTCTCTTCTCTTCTCTTCTCTTCTCTTCTCTTCTCTTCCTCTTCCTCTTCTCTTCTCTTGTCTTCTCTTGTCTTCTCTTGTCTTCTCTTGTCTTCTCTTGTCTTCTCTTGTCTTCTCTTGTCTTCTCTTGTGCTTCTCTTGTGTTTCTCTTGTGTTCTCTCTCTTCTCTTCTCTTCTCTTCTCTTCTCTTCTCTTCTTTCTCTTCTCTTCTCTTCTCTTCTCTTCTCTTCTCTTCTCTTCTCTTCTCTTCTCTTCTCTTCTCTTCTCTTCTCTTCTTCTCTTCTTCTTCTCTTCTTCTTCTCTTCTTCTTCTCTTCTTCTTCTCTTCTTCTTCTCTTCTTCTTCTCTTCTTCTTCTTCTTCTTCTTCTTCTTCTTCTTCTTCTTCTTCTTCTTCTTCTTCTTCTTCTTCTTCTTCTTCTCTTCTTCTTCTTCTTCTTCTTCTTCTTCTTCTTCTTCTTCTCTCTTCTTCTTCTTTCTTCGTCGTCGTAGTTACGTCGCATTTTATTCTCATCATCCACCACATCCACCTTGCTATTATTTCTAGGATGTTACTGAACGAGTTGAGATGGTAACGTTAGAGACTCGTATTCAGAAGATTCTGAATTAAAATCCCGGAACGACCATCTTTAATCGTGAGGGTTTTCTTCGATTTCTGAGCCGGTGAGGTAAATCCTGGATGGAATTTCATTATAATCCCCGATTTATACCATTTAATTAAATCAATGAGCGGCAACCGCGCCGTTCCCGTACAGTTAAAGACCTTCGTACAGAGTTAGGGGACTTGATCTTGTCGGAGTCCCCATGGAGAAGACATTATCTCGTATAATTTCAGTGTTTTAGACCTATAGCGCTTTCCAATTTCTTCATTGCAACATATGGGTTAGAGCATATATGGGTCCATTTAAAGAAACCGAACCTAGAAAAATTAGAGAAAATAAAAGCCACATACCTGAAAAGGGTGCTCTGTCTCGCCAGCACACCCTCATGACTTGTTCGTGAACTCTCCAGAGAACCATTCTAGATAAAAGAGCTGAGGCTAAAGTTCCTACTACCAGTGACACCAGCTTACCAGGACCTCCTGCAAGAGCTCTACGAAAAGAAACGCAAAATATGGGAAGAATTCTATATTACTGACGCCATGACAAACCGTGAGTGGACTCAGGGAGGATATGAATTGCGCCACACAGTGACCAGACTCGCTGTGCATGGATTTCACCACTAGCTGTGCAGCAACCACAGATTCGACGAGCCCGGCCCAGACTGCGTGTGTTCAAGATGTGGCGAACAGTGCGAGAATTATCATGTGTTAAACTGTAGGATGAGATCAGAATCGTTGTTGAAACTCTGCAGTGACTAAAAACAATCTTCTTTGCACGTTGTGCGCATTTCTTATTTTATTATAATTTCAGTGCCCATCCAATAACCTCTCTTGGCTCCGTCTTACTGACAGACGTAAATTGCACTCTCTTTCACTACTTTTCAAGCTTCTGAATTCCTACACTCCTACTTAATGGCGCCCATATTTGAGAAGTTATCCTCTTACCACAATATTGACACTAGGTCACAAGATAACAGTCTGCTAAGAATTCCTCTTCATAGCACTTCCTCTTATTCTACTTCATTCACAGTAGCCTCTGCCCGCTCCTGAAATTTCCTTCCTCAAGATATCAGGAGTTGCCACACACTTGGCACCTTTAAGTCACGCTTATACAGTTACCTGTTGTCTAATAATTAATGTTTCTCTATTTATTTAAATTTATACTATGTCATTTTATATATCTTGTACATATTATATATTTAATTCGTTAAATTTAGAGTAACTCAAAATACATTATAAATATTAATTGTATTGTATTTATAACTTGTAATCGTTTATGTAAAGTAAAAGTAAAGTGATCCCACAACAGGCCCGGAGGCCCTTGGGGTAGTAGGAGGTTAAGGCTCCCACTTTTTCTAGACAATCGGCACTTTGTCAGCCGGGTTGTCAGCCCTGCGTAACGGCCGCCTTTACCCCCAGAACAAGCGTCTGGTACTCATTTCTGTTAGAGGCTGAGTCGACCCCAGGGCCATAGTGCCGCCAGAGGGTTTGGGTCAGTTTAAAAATCCTGACCCCAACGGGTATATTGTAATTTAGATGTAAGACTATTTTTTTTAAACCTGGTTGAGTGGCAGACAAGGCCTTAAGGCTTTAACTCTGCCAGGTAAAATAAAGCTGTTATTATTATTATTATTATTATTATTATTATTATTATTATTATTATTATTATTATTATTATTATTATTATTATTATTATTATTAGTCGTAGTAGTAGTATCTTGAGGAATTTGGGTAGCTACAATAAGTAGCGGCATCAGGTTGAGAAAATCAACTATAAAGGTTGTGGATCCAACTTGCTGACTACCATATATTACCCATATACTGGCTGAAGGATCGTCTATTTCTGAG
Source organism: Diploptera punctata (assembly GCA_030220185.1). Lineage (NCBI taxonomy): Eukaryota > Metazoa > Arthropoda > Insecta > Blattodea > Blaberidae > Diploptera > Diploptera punctata. Next base: position 1,418,374 of record JASPKZ010009819.1, read on the forward strand.
ATTAATACACGTGGATGTGAAGTCAGCAGCCGGATGATAGATCAAGGACCTTCTAGGTATATGGCTCCATGGCGTTTTTTTAACTCTGTCTATATTTATTGTACTACTGTATTAAACATTGTAACGCATTAATCTAGTCTAAAGTAGTCTGGGTGGAAAGGCCCTGCGGCTAGCCAAATTAATGACAAGCGGTGAGCAATTCCTTTTGGTTCTCCAGGATGTCCTAGAAAGGAGAACCCCGGGTTCCTGCTTAAGCATTAGCCCCGGTGTGATTTAGAGATGATTAAGTACCGGTATAATAATAAATAATAACGAATAACCAGCATTCTAACCTGCATGGTAGCGGCGATGTGCTCCGACTTGTGTATAGTTTCGTGATTTTTGAATATGGCGCTTGTGGCCGTCAGCCAATCAGAGGCTGGTGATTTTTTAAAGTGTGATTTTTTGTATTAATTTGTTAGGATATCGTAATCGAATGATATCCATGGTGTTCGTAATGATTGTTTTAAGCTAACACTGAGATATTGTTAGTTTAGTTTAATTTTAAATTATTATTATCGCGAATTATGTGTTAGCCATTCGCGTGGCTGTCTGGGGATACCACGCCCCTTTTTTGAAAATGTGTTATTTTGTTCCATTCGAAATATATAATTATATTATTTCTTTTCTGTGATATATTATGTGGTACTTGAATGCGTTTGATGTATTTTCAATTAAGTTTGATTATTTAAAATGCCTAAAAAGCAGTAGTGTCTCTGAGCCAATCAGGAGGCTGTGTGAGATTGCCACGCCTATTTCGTGGACTTGTAAAAATTTTTCGATTAGTTGTTAGTCGCGAAGTTTGCACATTTGCAGTCCAAAGCCGATCCAGGGAAGCTCGCACCCTATGATGGAGAAAAGTAAGACCGAAAAACCAGCGCCAAGTCGAAATGAAATCTTTTCCATCCTCTTTACCCGGCTTAGTGAAGATTGGGAATAAAATTTACTGGTGGGAACTAGGAGACCACTCAGGCATTTGCCTTCACGCTAAGGAAACCACCAGAAACCTTTAGCAGAGTAGTCATCTGAAAAAGAATTGATAATTATATTTATGTAAGATTTTCTAATGCTGTTCTATGACACAGGATGATGCCCATCGGCCATCCGTTGTGCCGCGTGCCATAGATGTGTAATTTTTAAGATTAGAGGTGTAATTTTGTTAAATAGCCCATTAATTTTGAATTTAGAAAAGTTATGGGATTAATATTTATTGGTGGAATCAAAGGGCCTACTCCCATATTTATAGCATTAATCTATAATCACCCGCATTGCTAGACCCCATCGTTCTCTTTTAGATTTCTTACTACTTATTGAGTTCGGAATAAACCAGGGAATTAAAAAAAATGCATGGCATATGGCAGAAGGGTCATTACAATGAACGGAGTTCACATTAAACACATCTAACACACAAACACTTCTAAGTGATTGGTACAAAAAAGGAAGTATTTCTGACTCCTGTAATGAATTCATCATCATCCGTTTTGTAGACCTATTTCGTCCCCAAGTAACAGTCTTTTAAGAAGTCTTCCTGGTAGATGACGTCCTTTGGGCTTATATTGCTGAATACATTTCACAAATACAAATATAACAATGAAATTTTAATTCTCTAAGTTATGATTGACAACAATTAAAATGAGTAATAAACGCACACGATCCTCAACGAGAATGTCTTAGACGCTGAATTGGTCGCGATGGGTAATAGACCCCTTATAGCTGTAAGAAAGCCTAGTCTTCTTACTATTTCTTATTAGAATGTAACAGTCGATTTATAATGACTATTTAACTCATCCCCAAATGGGAGTCAATGACCAATCACGTTTTAATGAATTTTTTTACAACCAATCACAGTCGTGTTTCACCTCGATAATTATCGAATTTTGTTTACCAAAATAAAGGAAGCTCCTCCTTTTTAATATCATGAACAGGTCAGAGCATTATTTTGCAGTGACTGACTCTCTATATCAAATACGTTGAATATATAAAACAATGAACAGATTCCTTCACCTACACATTTGATAATTGTGTGTTCTATATGTGTTTTTAACCCTTTGCCCCGTATAGCGTAGTAAAACGTACTGAATGTGCTTTGTCGCTGTCCCGCATAACGTACCAAAGCGTAGTAGACTGTAATAGGGCTGTATTTCAACTTGTATTTATTTTCTTGGAAATTTTTTTTATTTTTGTCATATTTTGGTATCTGTGGAATGCATTAAAAGTGGCAACAAGGCTTGCTTTGTACATTTTCGTAAATTTCTTAACGGTATTTTCTTTGTGTATCGAACCCTTTTTTGAAAACCTCTATCGGTTCATCTGTAACTATTGTTAACGAAAGCAAAAATTCAGGTCTTAGGAAAACTATTTCTAGTTTCAATCCACTGTGCAGTGAAGACATTGTGGCCGCGATTGATGAAGAAATTGATTATTAAAGTGATGGTTGGAACGCTAAGTAGAGGGGTAGCTTAGCGCAAGACTGTTATATAGAGCAAGCGTGTGACTGTGAACAAGATTTCCAAGCGTCAACTGCCGAGCCTAGAGATAACCAAGGAAAGAATATTATTACTCTTTTAATAAAATTGGTCCTCAAAATAAAAAAAAACTTTTTATCGTTTACTTATGTTGTACATAGTTTGGAGGCTGGAACAAACGAAAGATTTTTTTCCCCACTATTCAGGCCTATAGATAGTAATTTCAATGTCCTGATTTCAGAAGAAAATAATATGCCGCAAAAATTGAGAGGAAACAAATAAATAAAACTAAAATGGGTGAAAACATATCTAAATGAAATTAAAGCTTAAGTTGGAATTTTAATAATTTTGATAGATATTTTTATTGTCAGAAACATAGTACAATGTATGACTTCAATTAGTACGTAATTAATGTGGTGTTTTCAACCAATCAATGCTGATATATTCATGGACAGTATAAAGAGGATTTAATGTCAATGCTGATTTATTTATTTTTAAATTTTGAAACAAGAAAATACTCTATACCGTCTTCAAGATTATTGAATATATTCACAGATACCATCTTATATCTATTTTGAGTTATAGTAAATTTACATTAGTTAGAGACTATTTTTTGATGATATTTGTGTATGTCCTATTTTAAGACAAGCAATGACTCTTAAGCGATTCGAAAAACATCACAGTATCTCCATTTGAGTGATGTTATGGGAAGAATATTACGAAATAATATTGAAAGTGCGCCACGCACTGAACATCATACATATGTTAGGGCTGATTGTAAGAGGTCTTATAAATTTATATCACAGTGAGAGAGGAGTTCAAATTAAAAATTAGTGTTAATTTAAAGAGTATAAATTTTAATTTAGGTAGAGTGATTTTTAAGTAGGGCCCATAGTGATATATATGTGTGACTATATGAATATAACAATAAATATTGTATATTATGCAATTGAGAAGAGCAGCTAGACACGAAAATGGTGAGTACTCTTACTAAATTAAATATTTAATAATTTAGCTATTAGCGAGTTTAAAAAAATATTCAAATTCAGTAATTACTGCGAAAAATTTAATTGGAGACCAAAATTATAATAAATTATTTTTAAAAGTATAAAACTCATATTTTGTCGGTATATTATATTAAAATTATCACAGGCATATGGGGGAATTTTTTCTTCAGATATAAAATATATAAATATAGAGAGTAATAAGAAAATAAATTGACAAATAAAGTTGTAAGTAAATTTAATAAATTTCATCAAATATACTTTATCCGTATTCGAACATTGGAATTGCTTATGTAATCAATGATACTACTTTCTCTGTGTGTACATTGTTTTATTTATTCAATATATGTTATTTTTTTAAACATTGACATAATACTTTCAACTGGAATTTAAAATTTAGAAATTGCCTAATTAATACGGTTTCTTAATATATTGATTTTAAAAATATATGTTATGGATATTGTAAACAATACCATCTCCATAAAATGTTGATTTAAGATTAGTTATATATATATATATATATATATATATATATATATTGTATCTTTACATATTTGCTTAAATATTTCATGAAGAAATTCGTAATTACAAAACAACCAGATTCTGATGTAATTTGTTTCACATTATTTTCAAAGAATTATTCCACATATGCCACTCTTCAATTAAAATAGTCGAGAAGACATTTAAAATTTAAATACCCCAAAATGAATATGTCTCTCCACAGCTAACTAGTAGAAATCATTGAGCGGGGCAAAGGGTTAAATACTGATTTTACTGAATTGTTTCCGAAAAAACCTATACTGTTGGTTATAATATACTGTACAGTTTGATGTGTTTCAGTTTTTCTTCACTAGGGTGCAAGAAATAATGTAATCAAGTTGCAGTGATGAACAAATGAAGCATAACAAGCGTTTCTCATTTGTTTTCAAATATCGCCGTTTACATTAACAGTCTTACAAATAAAAATCTCTTATACAGGCTTTCATCAGTTATTTAGTTATGTATAAGCCTTATACATATATATATATATATATATATATATATATATATATATATAATCATGTATATTTTCCTTACTAATAAACGTTGTACAGGAGCTATATAACAATACAATCCTTATACACAATACGTCACATATTCGTTGTCATTATGACGTCAGAACATATTACGCGCCATTTGTAACGGAAAGAAAACATCAACTTGTGATTAACAGTGTAAGAAATGAGTATGGATACGAATTAATACAGACTCCCTAATTTAGGAGGTACGGAAAGAATAAGTGTGTTTTAATTTATTTGCCTTTTTTTTAGGCTATGTCAAATATATCGTATAATACGGTTCACAGATAATGTGTTGTATCTAACGACAAGAACTTCAAACAATTCTTGAAAATTATAAAAGTTTTTCCCATTACTTATTAATTATATACAGTGTTTTAAGAATCGTAAGAAATCGTTCACAATAATAGGAAATATTGGCGATAACAGAATCTGTGGCTTGATCGGGAATCTAATCTGGTATCTCACGGACTGTAGTCGGAAGCCCTAACCACTAGACTATCACGCTAGTGAATGGTTTGTTGCAATAATGCTACCTTTATAATTAAAAACATTTTTATATCGGTATGTTTATTATATATTAATGACGTAAGAAAGTTTTCTTAAAATAATATTACGAAGCATTTAAACTACATTAAGGTTAAATCTTGTCTCGAAGCAACTGTTATAGAACATATTATTTTGTGAATCAATGTTCAATTTTAAAATATTATTAATCGAGAATGAATCTAACAAAATGCATTTTATGATGCCTTCATTTTCCTACTCACAGCTTTATTAATATTATTTATGTCCTGTGTACCCATCAAACAGCCGTTAAAGTGTTGCATTTTGCGTTAAATTTAAGGAAACGTTTCATCAACATCATAAGAAAACAATCAGCTGATCTTAAAGTCCGCCATTTTGTATAGTTATATAATCCTTAAACAAGGCTGGAGGCATGTATAACGATCCCCATGTAAAGTTGTACACCTCTTATACATTGAACAGCTAATACAGTGTTTATTAGTAAGAATTTTCAACTGAGATGTGTATAAACATTGTATAAAAGTTATATAGAGATTATTAGTAAGAGGGTAAATATATAAATATTTTTAAATAACTATATTTAAATATGTGGAAAGCAACGGGAAGCTACCACACCTAGTAAAGCTGCAAAGCATAGCATGAAAATGCTATGATTGCAGTGAAAGACCTGCCCTCGGGCAGAATTACATGGATTGATATTTAAATAATCATTTGTGAGTAAACAGCTTAATTTTGTTCGTTAAATAGTCCTAACAAATGCCACTCTTGATTTTCAAACCCTCTAATAAATTCGTTACTTCGTGGCTCGTGAATTTATTGATAATTTGGAAATTACTCGTGGCATTACTTTATAAAAATTAGACAGCGAGACATGCACTTTTTTATGTTTCTTTCTTATTTTGTTCTTCATTTTATTTCTTCGTTTATATTTATTTATTTCTCTATACATTTCGCAGGACGGGAACTCGCAGCTAATTAGAAACTATTACTTTTACACATTTTTTGAGTTGTTGTGTATATTACTTTTTATTTATGTAATGGAAATTTTCATCAAAATGTCTTAGTCATAGGTTATCATTTGTTCAATGTTGTCATATGACATAAATTGGTTCCCTCGTACAATATTGATGCACATCCAATCGATGTAACTGCTCATCTGCAGGCCTATAGTACAAAATTTCACCAGTGGTACGGAAATTCACTTCAACATGTATTATTTTTTATTATGAATATTCCACAATACAGTGTTTCTCCTTCAACCCAAAGTGATTTGTCGCCAGAGGTTCCTGTCTACAGCATCTTCTTCCCTCAAATCTCTAGCTTCCATACTTCTCTTCACTCCGTCCATCCATCCATCGTTCTCTAGGTCTGCCTCTTCCACTTCTTCCATAAGCTTTCCAATCAAGGATCTTCTTTGGTATTCTATCTTCTTCCATTCTTAGGAGGTGTCCATAACATTTGAAACGCTTTTCTTCTATTTTTTCTAATTTTTCTTTTCAACTTGCATAATTTACCTTATTGTGTTGCTTCTTA